>CM047489.1:72647366-73847366 GCA_026122505.1 Aldabrachelys gigantea
GAGAACATGAGCCACCTGGATTTGTCCCTCTCCCGCCTTCCCCTGGTTTTGATTGACACCAGGTATGGATCTGGCCCCACTGACTCCAGTGCAGTTACAGCAACAGACCCCAGCTGGGGATGAGACAGAAACCCAGTTCCTAGTGTCTTGCGTTCTTATTACTCAGATTCAAATCTGGTTCCTTCCAGACAAACTCGCAGTGGAAGATCCTCTTTCCAAAATCTCCTCATTCATTGGCCAGCTGGGGAGTGTAACCAGTCAGGGCACGTTTTCAGGGATTCCAACTACAACCATTACCTCCCAGTTCCAGGATTGGTTCATTCATCGCCACGGGAACTTGGGACTTCCAGGCATCTTCTTGGGGGCTGTTTTCATTCAGACCTGGCCCCTGTTATTCTGTTGCTTCTCTTTGGTTCTTTCATAAACCATTTCATACAACAGGCTGCACTGGACTTTTGTTACGTGGGAGAAATCAGAACTTTGGACCCCGTAGGAAAAGAACTGACTCACCCGTAGCCAGGAGAGCAGCGAAGATGCAGACGGCAAGAGAAGCCTTCATGGTGATGGGGAACCAGTAGTTCAGTGTTGGGGTCTCGGATGCAGCCAAATCTCTGCCTGGAAGATTTATCACAGATGGGCTGAAATAAGATCAGAAGAGAGATTGCACAAGATAATGGAGCAAATCATTAAGCAATCAATTTGCAGACATCTGGAAGACAATAAGGTGGTAAGTAAGAGTCAGCATGGATTTCTCAAGAACAAATCGCGTCAAACCAACCTGATAGCTTTCTTTGACACGGTAACAAGTCTTGTGGATAGGGGGGAAGTGGTAGATGTGGTATATCTTTACTTCAGTAAAGCTTTTTCTATTGTCTGGCATGACCTTCTCATAAAAAAACTAGGGTTAATATAACCTATAAGGAGCTACTATAAGATGGGTGCAAAACTGGTTGGAAAACCATTCCCAGAGAGTAATTATCAGTGGTTCATAGTCATGCTGGAAGGGCATAACGAGTGGGGTCCCACAGGGATCAGTTCTGCATCTGCTTCTGCTCAATATCTTCATCAGTGGTTTGGATAATGGCAAACTGTGGCCACTGGGAGCTGCGAGGGCCCATGCCTGCAGACAGTCAATGTAAAAAAAATGTCTTGCGGCCCGCCAGCGGATTACCCTGATGGGCCGTGTGCCACAGGTTGCCAACCCGTAGTCTAGATAATACTTAGTCCTGCCATGCGTGCAGGGGACAGGAGTAGATGACCTCTCGAGGTCCCTTCCAGTCCTAGGATTCGATGATTCCATGCATGATCCAATTCACAGGGTTGGTGGAACCTCAGAGCCATTTGCCACAGTTCTGAGGTAGCCACAATTCTGACCCATTTCTAGTTGGTACGTTCCAGGCCCTCCCATGGAGAATGTGGACACAAATATCAAATACGCCTGCTGGAAGGTTGCAGCGTAACACAATTTCATTTTTGACACTTCAGAAGAATAACACGTAAGATACAAAAAAACAGAGACAAAGCAGGCTGCTCCTTAAACAGATGGAGTCAAAGCAGGCTGCTCTCATATGCAGCGATCCAGCAGTCTGTTTACAGACAAGGAGGTATCCTAAGCTTAGCAAAACTTTGTTTGTGCTACTAGCTGGACAGGAAATCTCTTCCTCCATGCAAACCAGGCAACTAATATGTTCACTGTCTCCTGGCATCTGGCTCTCTGGATTCAGATCTTTGGTTGTTACTGATGCAGGGTCTGGATCCAGTCTTAAAGAGACATCGTCATTTCCAAAGAGTATGTCAAAGCCGATGTTCTGAAAGACCCCAGCTAACAGCCGGGCACCCGAATCCTTCCTGTGTCTTCACAGGGATCTAGTCTAGACTGGTTCTTTCCATACTGCCTCTGGTCCCACACTTCCCTGTATATCAGCCAACCAGCCATGACTCACCCACTCTTAAAGTGACAGCTGGCAAACCAAACCAACCTCGATACACAACCCTCTGCTCCTTACAAGGTGACTCTCAGCCACACACTACTATTAACAGCTGAGGGATCCCAGGCCCTGGGCAAGGAAGGATGAACCTTCGACCCTCAACTGAAGCCAAGTTTCCTTCTGTGCCACCTCCCTGGTAATCAGCGCCAGAGGCCGTGCACCATCACACCAGGTTCCCCGGGGCAAAGAGGAATGGTACTGGCCTCTCCCCCAAACTGAGGTCAGGTTTCGCTCCCCACACCACTCAGGAGCAGAATGTATCTCAGGGTCATTCACATTTCCGCAGATCATCAGGCAACCGAAAACTGGTGGGAGAAATTCCCCCTCCCTGCTGGAGGCAGCAGCCGCCTCTGCCCTCTCCTACAACGCTGTGCACTGTGCTTGGGCACTTTTCACCCTTTGGTGGGTGTCACCACATTGCCAGTGCTCTGCAGCTGCCTCAGTTTCCCCACTTTCAGCAGGGGGCTCCGCTACTTGGCTCTGTTAAGTCCCATGTTCCCTGGTATAGTGAGGGGAAGGGCAAAGAGCTGATTTCCCTGCTTCCAGGAGCTTATCCTGGAATCACACCGCAGACAGGCATCTGTTTGCAAGGTCTGGGAAGAGAACTGGGGCATAACAGTGTTTCCTTTTGGTATCATCCACCCCCACTGCTGTTTCTCTCCTTTAACCACCCCACTTGCATGCTGGCTCCCGCCTTCGTTTGCATCCTTATGGGAATGGGGCTGGGAGCCAGGACTCTGGGTTTTCTCCTCATCTCTGAGGGGTGAGTGGGGTCTAGTGAGTTAGAGAAGGTGGGTTGGCAGTCAGGACCCCTGGGTTCTATCCCAGGCTCTGTGAGGAGCATGGGGTGCAGTGGTTTAGAGCAGAGGGGGCTGGAGCAAGAACACCTGAGTTCTGTACCTGGCTCTAGGAGAGGAGCAGGATCTAGTGGGTTAGAGCTGGAGGGGTGGGGTGGGATCCCGGACTCCTGGGTTCTCTTGCCAACTGTGAGAGGGGAGTGGGGTCTACTGGTTAAAGCATCCATGCACCAGAGGGGTTTCACTTACCAAATCCTCCTTAGGGGCATCAGGTTGGGTAATGTTTGCCTGGAGTGGAGTACAAGGTGAGTTTGTGAACAAAAAAAAAAAGATGTACAATCTCTCCATAGTCTGTGTGTGTGTTTCTTTCTCTCCTCCTTTTCTAGACAGGCTCAGCTTTGGCAGAGTCGATAGATTTTGGCAGAGTCGATAAATTTCAGAGTCAATAGATTTTGGAAGAGTTGATAAATTTCTATTCCTGTTCCCAGCGCTGGCCCCTACCCACAGTGCTTTGACATCTCCAAGGTACGTCCAGAGCAGTGTACCACAGCTAATTCACCCCTGCCCTGCACCCTTGGGTGCCTTCCAATGCCCTGAGATAGTAGCTTCCCCCGGGCTGCTCACAAACAGCGAGCTGCACGCTGAGTGTGTGCGTGTGACTGCAGCCTGCTGGCCACACCTGGGTTACATTTTGGTTCTCCCAGCCTTGGTTATATTGCACGGTGACGCCAACATGCCCCCAGTTCCAGATTCTTATACAGAAATATATGTCCTGTGCTGCCCGGCCCTCTCTCGGACAACACAGGCTGAAATAAAGTCCATCATTTTATTACTAGAATTGATATGTGCACAATCTTGTCAGCCAAGACGGAGTTTCCCAGACACTTCAGTTCAAACACACTGGATTAGATAAAACAAATGATTCGGATAGAAGGACCAGTCTCAGGAAGTTAATATGGGGCAGGTTCCAGGCAGCAGGAGATGCAGGGGACAGGGGAGGAGAGGTGGAGATGGGGAGACGTACCAATAATGGTGGTTGTTCTGCAGGCGTCTCCCACGCAACATGTGATGCTCGACCTTATTGCCATTCTGCTCCCAAAGTTCATAATGAGACGGCCAGCTTAGCAATTGCTGGATGTTGCACAGCCCTTCATAATGATCTGTTGCTTCATTCCCGCTGCACATGAGGAGAAGAAGAAGATTTATTCCCCTTCCACACCCACCCCACAGATGCCCTCTGCACAACAACAGCCATGAGACATTATCCTCACACTACTCCTGGGGAAAATGAGGCACGGGGGGGGAGAAATTCTGAAGGAACTCAAATAGGAAATTGCAGAGCTACTTCTTGTAGTTTATAACCTTTCACTTAAACCAACCTCTGGACCGGATAACTGGAGGATAGATAATGTGATGCCAATTTTTAAAAAGGGCTCCACAGCCAATCCTGGCAATTACAAGCTTCTAACATCAGTACCAGGAAAACTGATTGAAAGTATAAAGAACAGAATCAGCCAAAACTTCGATCAGTGCAATACGTAGGGGAAGGGTCAACATGGCTTTTGTAAAGGGAAATCACACCTCACCAATCTACTAGAATTCTCTGAGGGGGTCACAAAACATGTGGACAAGGGAGATCCAGTGGACATAGTGTACTTGGACTTTCAGAAAGTCTTTGACAAGGTCCCTCACCAAAGGCTCTTAAACAAAGTGAGCTGTCATGGGATAAGAGGGAAGGTCTCTCCTGGATCAGTAACTGGGTAAAAGACAGAACACAAAGGACAGGAATAAATGGTCAGTTTTCACAGTGCATGGAGATAAATAACAGGGTCCCACAAAGCAATGTAGGCACCTAACTTCCACCTTAGACACCAAAATCCAACATTTCGATCCTCAAGCTCCGACTTCAACTGCTGCCTGACCCTGTAGGCGCCTGAATTCCTTAAATCACAGAATTTCTCCTGGTGGGTAACCACACAGCTGCCTAAATCCTGATACTTGGCACCCAGCTCATGGCTAAGCCCTGGTGGGACCTAACAGTAGACATTCCCCTGCCTATCTCAGCTCTGGGACCTGATCCAGTGGACAGCCTCTGAGATGGGCCACATGATTGGGCCCCCCACAAAACACAGACACAGGAGGTGCTATCTTGTCATGTCCCTCCCCCCACCTTATGCCCAACAGTCCAATGCTCAGAGCTCAACCCAGTGTGTGGCGCAGTCAGGGTCCAGTTCACATCCCAGTGTTTATAGGCTTGGCAGAGTCAGGTTTTTCTCCGTACGTGTCGGTAAAGGTTGATTTCACCAAACACCCACAAACCAACCCAATATGCCCATCAATGATGATTGAAATGTACAGATTGGCCAAGTAGCAGAAATGCTGCTTGAGAACATGTCAGAGCTGGATTGAAGGCTATTGTCTTGGTATAATTGGACATGTGATGTTGAGAGTTTGTGGTTTAAAGGTTAGAAAGCTTTGCCTTTTTGAATTCCATCAGCTATTGCCATTAAATCATTATTGTCTGAACCTGCCTCCCCCGTGCCCATCATTTTCCTGCAACTGTGAAAATTTCAATGGATTAAAAAATGCTTTAAAATCAACATTGTCAAAATGATGACAAAGTAAAAATCAAATTCTGCCAAGCTGAAATACTTAACCTGAATGGAACGGCTGCAAGAAGACCCCCTCCATAGTCCAGTGGAAGGGGAGGCATTTGAAGCTGGTTCTTCCATGTCTCAGCTGAGCACCCCAGCTGCTGAGGTCTCAGGGCAGCCCCTCCTCCTCTGCTCTCATTTTCAGGGAAGGACTCACCCGGTTTAGATGCTGGACTCCCAGCAAGGAGTTCCCAGCTGTGGATCCCAAGCACAGCTGGGTGCCTCCGTGCTGCCCAGACTTAGATGCTGAACACTCAGGAGAGGAGGTTTGGGCCACATCCATCTCCTCAGCATTTTCTATTGGCTGGCTTAGGCGGGCGCCCGCTTGGTGTGCCAGCTGTTGTGGATCCCATCCTCAGGCACCTCCCTCTCCCCTAGCACCATGGCGGCAGCCTGGGCCCCTGGCCCATGGTCCATGGTGACCTCTGAGGGTTCGTCATCGCAATGTTGAGCTCCTATTGGGGAGCTAGCCACACGGTCTGGCATAGAACTCAGGTGCCCTGGCTCCTTAACCATTGCTCAGACCCACCCACCCCACTCCCTTTCCAGACCTGGGACTCGGAGAGGACCCAGGCATCCTGACTCCCCAGCTTGTTCCCTGGCCCAGGTTAGTTAAGGTCCATCTCACCTACCCAATGTGGATTCAACCAGAGAGATGCCACAAGTGTCTGTCCCAACAGCACAGGTCTGAGTGTCGGCCCGTGCACCTGGCTCCTGGTCTGTCGCAAACCTCATACTGCAAACAGGTCCCTGGAGACAGAGAGAGAACATGAGCCACCTGGATTTGTCCCTCCCCCGGGTTTGATCCACACCAGCTGGGGATCTGGCCCCCTTGACACCAATGCAGCTACAATGACAGACCCCAGCTGGGGATCAGACAGAATCCCATTTCATAGAGTCTCTTGACTCTAGCAGAAGATCCTCTTTCAAAAATGTCCTTGTTTTTTGGAGAAGTCAGAACATGGGACCCACAGGAAAAGAACCTACCCACCTCTATCCAGGAGACCAATGAGGATGCAGACAGAGAAAGAAGCCTTCATAGTGATGGGAAAGCAGTAGATAGACACTGGGGTCTCTGATGCAGCCAAATCTGCGACCGGGGGATTTATCACAGACGGGCTGAAATGAGATCAGAAGAGAGATTGCACATGCATGAGCCAGTCGCCAGGTGGAACCTCAGAGCCATTTGCCAAAGTTCTGGGGTACTCACACCTCTGACCCGCCTTTGTGGCACCCACACAGAGAAGGCAGATACAAATATCATATACTCCTGCTGGAAGGATTCATTGTAACACAATTTTACTTCTGACACTCCAGAATGATAACACATAAGAATGACAAAACAAAGACAAAGCAGGCTGCTCCCTAAACAGAGGGAGACAAAGCAGGCTGCTCTCCTGGGCAGAGATGTTAACTCACTCACCTTCTTCTAGGCTGGTTCTTTCCAGAGTGCCTCTGGTCCCATACTTCCCTGTAGATCAGCCAACCCCACTTCCTTCACCCACCCACTCTGAAAGTGATAGCTTGCAACAACCCTTGGCTCTCTGCAAAGCTCCTCCCAATCATAAACTAATTTTAACAGCCAAGGGGTCCCGGGCTCCAGACAAGGACAAATCTTCAACCCTCCTCTGGAGTCAAATTTATTTCTGTGTCCCCCTTCCCCAAGATCAGGGCCTGGGGCGCCTGCATCATCACCCCAGACTCCCCAGGGGAGGAGGAATTGTACTGACCCTTCCACCCCACTGAGGTGGGGTTTTGCTCCCCACACCACATAGCAGTGGTACTGCCCCAACCCGCTTGGGGTCACTCATGTTGCCACAGACCATCAGGCAGCCATAGACTGAAGGGAGAAATTCCTCCTCCCTGCTGGCAGCAGCTACCTCTGTCCTCTCCTCCTCCCCATCTCCCCACTGCTGCGCACTGTGCTGGGAAACTTCCCCCCCACAAAGAGGGGTGTCACAGCATTGCCAATGCTCTGAAGCTACCTCAGTTTCCCCTCTTTCAGCAGGGGGCTCAGCCGTCTCACTGCTCTGTTATGTCCCATGTTGTCTGGGAAGGGGGAAGGGGGAAGGGCGGAGATCTGATTTCCCTGCTCCCAGCTGAAGGGGTCCAGGAGTTCACCCGGAATCAGTGAGATTCGGATTTCCCTTAAGGCAGCAGGTGGCTGTTGCACCCCAGACAGGAATCTGTTTGCACACACTGGGAAGAGAACTGGGGCATAACCGTGTTTCCACTTGGTGCAACTGACCCAGCCCCACTGCTGTTTCTCTCCTTTAGCTGCCCCACTGGCATGCTGGCTTCCGCCTTCGTTTCCATCCTTATTGGGGCTGCCAGTTTTACTTGGACGTATTCCTGGAGGTGGCATTACATGACACAACCTATAATTACAGTTTAATCTTTAATTTCTGGGGACTGCAGGACAATCCTGGAGAGTTGGCAACCCTAATCCTTATGGGGAGTGGGGCTGGGATCCCGGACTCCTGGGTTCTATTCCCAGCTTGGGAGGGGAGTGGGATTTAGTGGTTGTTAGATCAAGTGATCTTTATGGGGCTTCAGGCCAGGTAATGTTTGCTTGGGGTGGAGCAGAAGGTGACCTTTTTGAACAGTAAAAAATGTACAATCTCTCCGTTGTCTGTGTCTCTCTCACCTCCTTTTATAGCCAGGCTCAGCTGTACGCTCTGACGTGAGATAGAAACTTAAAAATCCCCACACTGGTCTTTGGCAGAGTCGATAGATTTCTATTCCTGTTGGCAGTGCTGCCCAATCCCCACAGTGCTGTGACATCCCCAGGGTACATCCAGAGCAATGTACCACAGCTAATGGTACCCCTGCCCTGGACCCTTGGGTGCCTTCCAATGCCCTGCGGAAATAGCTCCCCCCAGGCCGCTCACAAACAGCCTCCCGCGTCCGAGGTGCACCCTCAATGTGTGCGTGTGACTGCAGCCTGCAGGCCACACCTGGGTTACACTTTGGCTCTCCTCAGCCTTGGTTATATTGCACGGCAACGCCAACACATCCCCAGTTCCAGATTCTTATACAGAAACATATGTCCTGTGCTGCCCGGCCCTCTCCTGGAGAACATAGGCTGAAACAAAGTCCATCATTTTATTACTAGAATTGATATGTGCACAATCTTGTCAGCCCAAATGGAGTTTCCCAGACACTTCAGTTCAAACACACCAGCTTTTGTAAACAATAAAATGAGCTGATTAACTACAGAAGTAGATTTTACGTGGGTACAAGTAGTAGGTAGAGAAGTCAGAAATGGGTAGAGGAAAAAGGAAGATAAAACATTTACCAATGATTAATTTAACAAGCTACATTAGATTCAAGGCCAGATTTTCTCACCACCTGCTTCAGCAACTTCCTGAAAAGCTTTGTCCAAACGACTTTGTCAGGTTTAGTCTTTTTTCCATAGATCTGTGATTGCAGACACAATGTCACGGAATCCACACACAAACCTTCTCTTATAGTTTACTAGACCTAACAAAAATTGGACCTGTTTTTGAGTTTGGGGTACAGGCCAATTTACAATGGCTTGGATTTTTAAGGGATCAGGGAATATCTGACTTGCCCTTACCCAGTGTCTCAAATCAGGAACTCTGGCTGCTCCCATTTTACCCTTGGAGGCTTTTATGGTCAGGCCTGCCTCCTTGACTTTTGACAACACAACTCCTTGAGGTTTTTGTGATCAGCCAAGTGCCACATACACCCTTTGATAGCTCTGCAAACCATTTAACACTTGGTTGACCAATCTCCAGAAGAACAGGAGTGCTTGTGGCACCTTAGAGACTAACACATTTATTTGCGCATAAGCTTTCAAAAGATTATGCTCAAATAAATGTGTTAGTCTCTAAGGTGCCACAATTACTCCTGTTCTTTCTGCAGATACAGACTGACACAGCTGCTACTCTGAAACCAGTCTCTGGAAGGTGGCTCTTGCATTAATTAACCCAAATGGTAACACTGTGAACTCCTAGAGATCCACGCTGGTGGTGAAAGCAGACTTTATCTGTGCATCCTTGTCTAAAGGAATCTGCCAATAACTGGGAGTTAAATCAAAAGAACTCAGATATTCAGCATTGCTTAAAATGTCCAGAAAATCATCAGTTCTAGGAGTGAGATACACATTTGGCTGTGACAGCACTGAATTTTCTATAATCAGCTTAAACCATACAGGGTTGTCTTTGGTAGGGACCAAGACCACAGGTGATGCCCAGGAGCTGTCAGACTCTTTAATTACTCCTAGATCTAACATGCTTTGTATTTCTGCACCAGTTTGTTCCTGCACTTGGCCAGTGGCCCTGTCGAGTCTGCTGGGAGATGGCGGTGGGCCTTTTGTAATGATCTTATGAGTTAGCAAGTGTGTCTTCCCTGACTTGTCAGAAAACACCTCTTTGTGTTCTTGCAACACTGACAACCTCTCTGCCCTGTCAACTGGTATTATTGCACTGCACGTATCAATGCTTTCCAGAGATGAGTCAGTCTGGCATTCAGCCATCAAATCAATGAGGTGGTGTGCCTGTTTTATGGGCTTGGAGCGCCTTTAAGACCATGACTTGGTCTCCTACTTTGAAGGACTGTTGTCTGGAATGTTTATCATACGAGGCCTTTTGCTCTTCCTGAGCATCCTTCAGGTTTTCTTTAGCAAAGGCTAAAGAGAGTGGGAGGGTGCTTTGTAGTTTGCTTACAAAGTCTAGAATATTAGTTCCTGGAGAAGGCGTAAACCGCTCCCGTTGCTGCTTCACCAACTGTAATGGCCCCTTAACCTCATGGCCATACACAAGTTTGAAAGGTGAGAACCCTAAACTGAGATGTGGTACAGCCCTGTAGGCAAAAAGCAACTGCTGGAACACTTAGTCCCAATCATTGGAGTGTTCATTGATGAATTTACGGATCACGGCCCTCAAAGTTCCATTAAACCTTTCCACCCGGCCATTGGTTTGATGGTGGTGAGGGGTGGCGACCAAGTGATTCACCCCATGAGCCTCCCAGTGGCGCAGCCAGGTTTTAGGCTTAGGGGGAGCACAAAACATAAAAAAGGTACCCCCCCCCCTTGGCTTCCTCTCCGGCCACGCCCCCTTGGCTCCCCGCCTTTGGTCACACCCCCAGACCAGACCCCCCCCGCTCACCTTCCCTCCTGCGCTTCCGCGTTGGCATGCCGCCCCACGGCTCCTCCAGCTGTGTGGTGGGTAGTGCTGGCCGGCAGGTGCGGCTCCTCCGGCCATGCAGCCAGCAGGCATCACTTCCGCGCCTGCCGGCCTGAGCGGAAGCAGCTGCTTCTGCTGAATCCCACCAGCTACGCCACTGGAACCTCCCACAGGTTTTTCATGGTCCCTCCTAGGCAATTAGTTCCCAAATCGCTAAGGATGTCAGAGGGCCAACCTACCCTGGCAAAAATGTCTGCTAATGCCTGGCACACACTTTTAGCCCTGGTGTTGCTTAGAGCTACTGCTTCCGGCCATCGGGTAGCAAAATCCATGAAAGTCAATATGTACTGCCTTCCTCTGGGTGTCTTCTTTGGGAAAGGACCCAGAATATCCACAACTACTCACTGAAATGGGACCTTAATTATGGGGAGTGGATGGAGAGGGGCTTTGACCTGGTCTTGGGGCTTTCACACTCTTTGGCACACCTCACAAGACTGGACATAATTAGCAATGTCTTTGCCCACTCCCTCCCAGTGGAAGTACTTCCCCAACCAGTCTTTGGTTTTGTTCACCCTGGAATGGCCACTGGGATGATCATGGGCTAAGCTCAAGAGCTTGACCCGCTACTTAGTTGGAACTACCAACTGTCTTTGAGGACGTCAGTCTTTGTGGTGTCCACCAGAAAGAGTCTCCTTGTATAAAAGTCCTTGTTTTACAACAAACTGGGATCGGTTAGAAGAGCTGAGAGGTGGTGGGGTGCTCTGTGCCGCCGCCCAAACTTTCTGAAGGCTGTCATCTGCTTCCTGCTCAGTCTGGAACTGTTCCCTTGATGCTGGAGACACCAGTGCCTCCTTGGATTGTGGACTTGGGCTTGGTCCCTCTGGAAGCAAGGCAGGTGATGGGGTTGTTTCCATTGACTGTGAACCGCTCTTCGCTGGTGCACTATATGGTATTTCAGGCTCTGGCTGAGCCTCTTGGGTAGAGTTATCTGCTGCTTCTGCCAGTTCAGGCTCGCTGGTGCCCTCTGGCGTTGGGGTTGAAGATGGGTTTACAAGCGCTAGGGTCAGTGCTGGAAACGGTTCTGGTGCTGGTTGCTTTGCCAGTTCCAGGACTGGCTTTGGCTGGGTCTCTGGGATTAGACCCACTACAGCTGTTGCAGTCGTTAGCAGGGGATCCAGTTCCACCACCTCTATCTGGGTCTCCAGTAACACGAATGGGGCCCTGGTGGACGGCTCAGGAGCAGGGATTGGTGTGAAAGCTTGCTTAGCCTGGCTGCGGGTCATCATTCCCACCCTCCTGGTTAGCTTCACATGGTTGGCCAAATCTTCCCCCAGCAGCATGGGGATGGGATAATTATCATAGACTGCAAAAGTCCACATTCCTGACCAGCCCTTGTACCGGACAGGCAACTCAGCTGTAGGCAAGTCTACAGATTTTGACATGAATGGGTAAATCGTCGCTTGGGCCTCTGGGTTGATGAATTTGGGGTCCACTAAGGATTGGTGAATAGCTGACCCCTGTGCTCCAGTGTCCCTCCAAGCAATAACCTTCTTTCTGCCCACACTCATAGTTTCCCTTCGCTCAGAGGGTACCTGGGAGGCATCTGGGCCTGAGGACCTTGGGTGTGACTCCAGCGTAATGAACTTCAGTCGGTTGAGGTTCTTGAGGCAGTTGGCCTTCACATGCCCCAGCTCATTACATTCAAAACATTGCCCAGCTGACTCACTAGGTCGAGGTGGCTTGCTGGAGACTGGTGTGGTGGGACGATAAGGTGTCTGGGGCTTTCCTTGGGTTGTAGGTGGGGCCTTGGGTTGCCCCCGGTGATAGGGTTTGGTTTTGGTTTTCCCCCTCTGATATTCACTCCAACTGCTACTGTTTTTTTTCTTTTCTGCCACTTCCACCCATTTGGCTCCAATCTCCCCCCCTCGGTTACAGTTTTGGACTTCCCATCTAGGATGTACCTTTCTATTTCCTCAGGAACACCCTCTAAGAACTGCTCCATTTGCATCAGGAAGGACAGCTCGTCCAGAGATTAAGCACTTGCTCCTGATATCCAGGCATCCCAATTCTTTCCAATGTGGTAGGCGTGTCAGGTAAATGACACATCTGGTTTCCACTTTAAGGCTCTGAACCGCCGACGGGCATGCCCAGGTGTTAGCCCCATTCTGATTCTGGCCTTATTTTAGAAAAGTTCATAACTGTCCATGTGTTCTTTAGGCATTTCAGCCGCCACCTCTGCTAAGAGTCTGCTGAGCTGCGGCCTCAGCTCTACCATGTACTGATCTGTAGGGATGCTGTACCCATGGTTGGCCCCTTCAAAATTTTCTAAGAAGGCCAAGGAATCATCGCCTGCCTTGTAGGTGGGGAATTTTCTGGGATGGGAAGTGGTACCTGGAGAGGGGTTGCTAGGGTTGGCTGGTAAATCCTGCTTAGCCCTTGCTAACTCCAGTTCATGCTTTCCCTCTCTTTCCCTCTCCTCCATCTCTTTTTCTTTCTCCTCCATAGCTCTCTTGTGGGCAGTTTCCTCCCTGGCTTTTTCTGCATTAATTTCTAATTGTTTTAGTTCTATCTGTCTCTTATGGTCGTTTTCTTTCTCTGTTGCTTCCAGTCTAGCCAGTTCTAGCTTGTTGGTTACTTCACTGGCAGTCATTTTCCTGCTTTCCTGTGCTGGCCACACCCCTCTGCAGTTCACTGAAACCGGGATGCACTCAGCTCAGGGCTGCTTAGTGAACAGAGACTTTCTAACTAGCTCTACGTGAGAGGTAGAAAGAAATAAAACAACAATTCAGCTTGTAAATTCCTTTTGCTGGCTGCTTGCTCACAGCTTGAAACCTGCTCTTAACAAAGACCCTTGTTAAAAAAAACTTAACACCTCTGTCTTCCGGCTGCTTTCTAAGCAGCTAGAGAGGAGAAAAAAAATCTTACTGGCTTTTGGTTTAAAATTATGCCACCGCTCTGCCACCATGTCAAGGTTCCTTCCTCACTCTGAACTTTAGGGTACAGATGTGGGGACCTGCATGAACACCGGTAAGGTTAACTACCAGCTTAGATCTGGTTTTGCTGCCACCACTCCCAAATACTAGCTCCCTTCCCTGGATAGTCTTGAGAGACTTCTTCACCAAGTTCCTGGTGAACACCGATCTAACCCCTTGGATCTTAACACAAGGACAATTTAACCATCCCCACTCCTTTCCCCCACCAATTCCTGCTGAATCCAGATCCAATCCCCTTGCATCTTAAAACAAGGAAAAATCAATCAGGTTCTTCAAAAGAAGGCTTTTAATTAAAGAAAGAAAGGTAAAAATCATCTCTGTAAAATCAGAGTGGAAAATAACTTTACAGGGTAATCAGATTCATATAGCCCAGAGGAACCCCCTCTAGCCTTGGGTTCACAGTTACAGCAAACGGAGGTAAATCCTCTTAGCAAAAAGGAACATTTACAAGTTGAGAAAACAAAGTTAAACCTAACACGCCTTGCCTGGCTGTTACTTACAAGTTAGAAATATGAGAGACTGGGGTGCAGAAAGATTTGGAGAGCCTGGATTGATGTCTGGTCCCTCTTAATCTCAAGAGCGAACCACTCCCAAAAACAAAGATCACAAATAAAAGCCTCCCCCCACCAAGATTTGAAAGTATCTTGTCTCCTTATTGGTCCTTTGGGTCAGGTGCCAGCCAAGTTACCTGAGGTCCTTAACCCTTTACAGGTAAAAAGATTTTGGTGTCTCTGGCCAGGAGGGATTTTATAGTATTGTACACAGGAGGGCTGCTCCCTTCCTTTTATAGTTATTACAATTCCCAGACAAAGAAATAAGATATTTGCACTGATAAAAAAATTTTTCCGATAGGCATGGTAAAACAAATGTTTCTTGAGAATGTATTGGAGTTTGATTTTAGGCTATTCTCTTTGTATATTTTGACAGGTGATGGTGACAATTTGTGTTTTAACAGTTATCAAAATTTAACTTTTTCAGTCTCAGTATTTACAATCATTAAATAATGATTGCTGCCCCCAGACCATTTCCCGCAACTGTGAAAATTTCAATTGATGAAAATATTTTAAAATATTTTTAAATTATCCATCAAAATTATAAAAAAAAAAAAATCAAATTCAGCCAACCCTACATACGAAGGAAGATTCTTTATTACAAATTTTAGCTCCTGGCCTGTGCCGCCTAATTTCACCACTAGGGGCCACTTTAAGAGGAAGCAGCTTCTACACGGCCCCGCCCGCTAGAATTAAAATTTTGT
This sequence comes from Aldabrachelys gigantea, assembly GCA_026122505.1. Taxonomy (NCBI): domain Eukaryota; kingdom Metazoa; phylum Chordata; order Testudines; family Testudinidae; genus Aldabrachelys; species Aldabrachelys gigantea. Next base: position 72,662,204 of record CM047489.1, read on the forward strand.
CCATCAAAAGAGATAAAAAAAAACCCTCCAAAGTATGAGGTCTCCAGTTTGTTTTACTCAACACAACAATATAAAGGGGAAGTGAATCTGTCCGGGAGCCCAGAGCCCCTGGGAGGGGAGAGCGGCTGCAGAGAGGGGCAGAAGCAGGCTGCCGGGGTGTTGTTGAGTGCGGCGTGCCCTTTCATGGAGTGGAGATCAGAAGAGGAGCTTCAGCAGCAGAAGCCCAGCGAGGGCTGGGATGAGGAGCCCGACTGGTCCTGGAGCTGGGCCGGGTGCTTTGCATTTGACCACAGATAGATCTGCACTGACTCCTATGAGGGTACCCGAAATCTCTTTAAACTGGGCAAAAGCGGTCTCACTAGCGCAGCCCTTCATGGTGGTCAATGTGGAAGTCTCACCTGGGGAGTGGGAGGGGGAAGCAGGTGATTGGTGTGAGAGGCGTAGCTCCACTCCTCAAGCTGGACTAGGACAACGCCCTCCCCTCCTCAGCTCTGTTCCTCAGAGCCCTGCTTAAGTCCCCCCTAGCCTCCATCTCCCCATCTGCTCTGCTCCCCCAGCTTGTTTGGCCCTGGGTGGCCTCCCGCTTCTCCTCTCCTCTGATACAGACTCACTGTGTGTCCTAGAGCAAGTGATTGGCAGTGATATAGAGCCCACTGACAATACCCAGCCTGGATCAGGACCTTATTAGCCCCATTATTCATCTAGCAAAGCAGCAGCTCAGTGCTGGTGGCAGTCGTGGGATTATAAGAGGTTTTATTGGGGAATTAAGGCACCATGATGGGACTCCACAAAGCTAAGTGCAATTCCCCACTCTGCCCCAGCCTTCGTGTGTGACCTGGTGCAAGTCACCTCATCATGCTGTGCCTCAGTTTCCCCCACTGTAAAACAGGGAGAATGTAGCTTCTTTTGCCTGCTTAGCTCAAAAGCTCTTTGGGTCAAGGACTGTCACTATGAACTTGTTCAGTGCCTGGCACAACAGGGGTCTCTGATCTCAGTGCAGGGTCTTTGCAGCGCCTGGCTCCCTGGGGCTCCCAATACTAAGCCTGTCCCTACCACAAAGAGTGTACAGATTAAACTCTAAATAGGCAAAATGTTGGAGGGGAAACGGAGGCAAAGAGAGGGAAAGACACTGGCTCCAGGTCACACAAGAGGAGGCGCTGAGAAGAGGACCCTGGTTTCCTGATCAACAGCCAATATCTGTACCCAGCAGAGCCCACCACAGCATCCTCTCCTAGAGCAGGAATTGGGAACAGATGTGAGACCTGGGAATCCAGAGGCCTGTACTGAACAATGTGCCAGCCAGGGTTGGACTCTGGCAACAAGTGGTAAGTGGTTTCCCTGAGGAATCTCTAGGAAGACGTTAAAGCAAATTCCCCACGCCTGGTTACTCCAAAACCAGCCTTGGAAAGCTACATCATGAGGAAAGGCACCCTTGTCTGCTGATCCCCTGGGACACAACGCTAAGAACAAAGGTCTCAGTTGTACAAAGGAAGGACTGAGCTAGTCATCAGGGCTGTAGTGTTGAGACTATTGTCAACTTGTAACGAGAATGAAAACCAAGTTGTGTGGGTTGACCCTAGCAGACCCCAATTCTGGATTTGAGGTGACCTTTCCAGCCTGCAGGGTCTGTCATTGTTTTCAGTCTGTGGTTTCTCCATCATACTCTCTCCTTCACAATGAAGGTGCTGGCTTAAGACGCACTGCGAGGTAGCTCACAGCCGTGGGCCATGAAGTTGTTCAACCCCCCTGTGGAGACTGTGCAGCGCACACACTGGCCTCTTAGGCAGTCTGGCTTGCTGGGGCTATCACAGTGTCAGCAGGGGTCTGTGCAGCCTGAAAGAACCCGCCAGTCAGCAAGGAGAGAAATGTGAATGTCCACTCAAGGGAAGTGAGAGTTGAGGAGCCAGAAGCTTAGAGCTGGTGCCCCTGAGATCATGGCGGGGGAACACAAACTTGCCCTGAACGGTGACCGAAATAAACAACAAAGGAAAAATAAACGCAAAGTAAATGAACAGAAGTTACCAAATGTTACGGTCCCGGCAACCTCGATGCATTGGGTATCTGCCCCAGTGCACTGGATGGTTTCTTCATTGCACTGAGCATACAACACAGAGATGCAGGCTGGGCAGCGCCGACCGTTGGGTCTGGTGTTAGCTGGGGGCACTGAGACGAAGCGAAGCAAACGCAGTCAGCTCGGGGGACAAGCCTCAGGAGGCGTCGGGGCAGGGAGAGCAGCTGGGGGCTGCACAGCTCAGCCCTGGGTGCCCCCTGCAGGGGGAGCTGTAGCTCCGGGGACGCTGGGGGCAGCAGGGTTAGGGGAGGGGTTTGCAGCAGGGAGCCCTGGACCCCCCCCCCCGAGTGGGACCAGCTGGGTTCACACCTGGGGGCAAACTAGAGTCCTCCCCACTAAACTCCACCCAGCCAGGGGATCAGTACTATTCAATGGGGCGCCCCCTGCAGGGCAGGAGGACCAGTCTTAGGAAGTTAATATGAGGCAGGGTCCAGGCAGCAGGAGGTGCAGGGGATGGGGAGGAGAGGCGGAGATGGGGAGACGTACCTGTAACTGTGGTTGTTCGGCAGGCATCTCCCATGCAACACGTGGTGCCCGACCTTATTGTCACTCCGTTCCCAAAGTTAACAGTGAGGGGGCCAGCTTTGCAATTGCTGGATGTTGCACAGCCCTTGATAATGTCCTGTAGTTTCATTCCCACTGCATATGAGGAGAAGAAGGAGATTTATTCCCCTTCCACTCCCACCCCATAGCTGCCCTCTGCACAACAGCCACCATGGGATATTATCCTCACTCTTACTCTTCGGAAAACTGAGGCACAGATTGGGGGAAAAGAAGTTCTGAAGAAACTCAAATAGGAAATTGCAGAGCTACTTCTTGTAGTTTATAACCTGTCACTTAAACCAACCTCTGGACCAGATAATTGGAGGATAGATAATGTGATGCCAATTTTTAAAAAGGGCTCCACAGGCGATCCTGGTAATTACAGGCTTCTAACATCAGTACCAGGAAAATTGATTGAAAGTATAAAGAACAGAATCAGCTAATATGCTGGAGAAGGGTCAATATGGCTTTTGTAAAGGGAAATCACACCTCACCAATCTACTAGAATTCTCTGAGGGGGTCACCAAGCATGTGGACAAGAGGGATCCAGTGGACATAGTGCACTTGAACTTTCAGAAAGTCTTTGACAAAGTCCCTCACCAAAGGCTCTTAAACAAAGTGAGCTGTCATGGGATAAGAGGGATGGTCTCTCCTGGATCAGTAACTGGGTAAAAGACAGAAAATAAAGGAAGGTATAAATGGTCAGTTTCCACAGCAGAGAGAGATAAATAACAGGGTCCCAAAAAGCAACTTCCACTTTAGACACCGAAATCCAACATTTTGATCCTCAAGCTCCGACTTCTACTGCTGCCTGACCCTGTAGGTTCCTGAATTCCTTAAATCCCAAAATTTCTCCTGGTGGGTAACCACGCAGCTGCCTAAATCCTGACACTCGGCACCCAGCTCATGGCTAAGCCCTGGTGGGACCTCACAGCAGGCATTCCCCTCCTATCTCAGCTCTGGAACCCGATCCAGTGGACGGCCTCTGAGATGGGCCACATGATTGGGCCCCCCACAAAACACTGCTGCAGGAGGTGCTATCTATCATGCCCCCTCCCCCAGTCTTATGCCCAACAGTCCAATGTTCAGAGCGCAACCCAATGTGTGGCGCAGTCATCATCCAGTTCATGTCCCAGTGTTTATAGGCTTGGAAGAGTCAGGTTTTTCTCCATAAGTGTTGGTAAAAGTTGATTTCACCAAACAATCACAAACCAACCCAATATGCCCATCAATGATGATTGAAATGTACAGATTGGCCAAGTAGCAGAAATGCTGCTTGAGAACGTGTCAGAGTTGGATTGAAGGCTATTTCCTTGGTATAATTGGACATGCGATGTTGAGAGTTGGTGGTTTAAAGGTTAGAAAGCTTTGCCTTTCTGAATTCCATCAGCTATTGCCACTAAATCATTATTGTCTGAACCCGCCCCACCCACCGGCCATCATTTTCTGCAACTGTGAGAATGTCAATGGATTAAAAAATGCTTAAAAATCAACTTTGTCAAAATGATGACAAAGTAAAAATCAAATTCTGCCAAGCTGAAATATTTAATCTGAATGGAACGGTTGCAAGAAGAGGGATTCAGAGATGCCCTCTCCATAGTCCAGTGGAAGGGTGGGGAGATTTGAAGCGGGTTCTTCTATGTCTCAGCTGAGCACCCCAGCTGCTAAGGTCTCAAGCATCCCCTACTCCTTTGCTGTCTTTTGCAAAGAAGAACTGATGAGATTTAGACATCCAGTCTCCCGATGAGGGGTTCCCAGCTGTGGATCCCAAGCAGAGTTGGGCACCTCCATGCAGCCCAGACTTAGATGTTGAAATCCTGGGCGTGGGGCTTAGGCCACACACCCCTCCTCAGCATTTCCTATTGGCTGGTTTAGGCGCATGCCTGTCTTGTCAATCCCATCCTCAGGCATTTCCCTCTCCCCATGAGCCATGGGAGGAACTTGGGCCCCGACCCAGGAGACCACTGGGGGTTCGTCATCGCAATGCTGAGCCTAAGGCCCTGTTGTGGAGCTAGTCACAGGCTTCGGCATAGAACCCAGGTGTCCTGGCTCCTTAACCACTGCTCACACCCATCCACCACACTCCCTTCCCAGAGTTGGGACTAGGAGAGGACCCAGGCGTCCTCGCTCCCCAGCCTGTTCCCTCACTCAGCTTGGTTAGGATCCAGCTCACCTACCAAAAGTGGTTTCTGTCACAAGGATGCCACAAGAGTCAAACCCAGCAGCGCAGGTCTGTATGGTGCCTGAGCAGCTGGTTCCTGGTCCTTCGCAAACCTCACACTCCAGACAGGACCCTAGAGATGGAGAGAGAACATGAGCCACCTGGATTTGTCCCTCCCTCACCTTCCGCTGGATTTGATTGACACCAGGTACGGATCTGGCCCCACTGACTCCAGTGCAGTTATGGCAACAGACCCCAGCTGGGGATGAGACAGAAACTCAGTTCCTAGTGTCCTGCATTCTCATTACTCAGATTCAAATCTGGTTCCTTCCAGACAAACTCACAGTGGAAGAGCCTCTTTCCAAAATCTCCTTGTTCGTTGGCCAGCTGGGGAATGTAACCAGAAAAGGCACATTTTCAGGGATTCCAACTACAACCATTACATCCCAGTTCCAGGATTGGTTCATTCACCGCCACGGGAACTTGGGACTTCCAGGCATCTCCTTGGGGGCTGTTTTCATTCAGACCTGGCCCCTGTTATTCTGTTGCTTCTCTTTGGTTTTTTCATAAACCATTTCATACAACAGGCTACACTGGACTTTTGTTACATGGGAGAAGTCAGAATTTTGGACCCTGAAGGAAAAGAACTGACTCACCCGTAGCCAGGAGAGCAGCGAAGCTGCAGATGGCAAGAGAAGCCTTCATGGTGATGGGGAACCAGTAGTTCAGCACTGGGGTCTCAGATGCAGCCAAATCTCTGGCCGGAAGATTTATCTCAGTGGGCTGAAATGAGATCAGAAGACAGATTGCACAAGATAATGGAGCAAATCATTAAGCAATCAATTTGCAGACATCTGGAAGACAATAAGGTGGTAAGTAAGAGTCAGCATGGATTTCTCAAGAACAAATCATGTCAAACCAACCTGATAGCTTTCTTTGACAGGGTAACAAGCCTTGTGGATAGGGGGGAAGTGGTAGATGTGGTATATCTTTACTTCAGTAAAGCCTTTTATATTGTCTGGCATGACCTTCTTATAAAAAAACTAGGGTTAATACAACCTATAAGGAGCTACTATAAGGTGGGTGCAAAACTGGTTGGAAAACCATTCCCAGAGAGTAATTATCAGTGGTTCATCATCATGCTGGAAGGGCATAACGAGTGGGGTCCCACAGGGATCAGTTCTGCATCTGCTTCTGCTCAATATCTTCATCAGTGGTTTGGATAATGGCAAACTGTGGCCACTGGGAGCTGCTGGGGCCCATGCCTGCAGACAGTCAATGTAAAGAAAATGTCTTGTGGCCCGCCAGCGGATTACCCTGATGGGCCGTGTGCCACAGGTTGCCAACCCGTAGTCTAGATAATACTTAGTCCTGCCATGCGTGCAGGGGACAGGAGTAGATGACCTCTCGAGGTCCCTTCCAGTCCTAGGATTCGATGATTCTATGCATGATCCAATTCACAGGGTTGGTGGAACCTCAGAGCCATTTGCCACAGTTCTGAGGTAGCCACAATTCTGACCCATTTCTAGTTGATACGTTCCCGGCCCTTCCATGGAGAATGTGGACACAAATATCAAATACTCCTGCTGGAAGGTTGCAGCGTAACATAATTTTTTTTTGACACTTCAGAAGAATAACACGTAAGATCCAAAAAAACAGAGACAAAGCAGGCTGCTCCTTAAACAGAGGGAGACGAAGCAGGCTGCTCTCATATGCAGCGATCCAGCAGTCTGTTTACAGACAAGGAGGTATCCTAAGCTTAGCAGAACTTTGTTTGTGCTACTAGCTGGATAGGAAATCCCCTCCTCCATTCAAAGCAGGCAACTAAATACATTCACTGGCTCCTGGCATCTGGCTCTCTGGATTCAGATCTTTGGCTGTTACTGATGCAGGGTCTGGATCCAGTCTTAAAGAGACGTCGTCATTTCCCAAGAGTATGTCAAAGCTGATGTTCTGAAAGACCCCAGCTAACAGCCGGGCACCTGAATCCTTCCTGTGTCTTCACAGGGATCTGGTCTAGACTGGTTCTTTCCATACTGCCTCTGGTCCCACACTTCCCTGTATATCAGCCAACCAGCCATGACTCACCCACTCTTAAAGTGACAGCTGGCAATCCAAACCAACCTCGATACACAACCCTCTGCTCCTTACAAGGTGACTCTCAGCCACACACTACTATTAACAGCTGAGGGATCTCAGGCCCTGGGCAAGCAAAGATGAACTTTCAACCTTCAACTGAAGCCAAGTTTCCTTCTGTGCCACCTCCCTGGTAATCAGCGCCAGAGGCCGTGCACCATCACACCAGGTTCCCCGGGGGACAAGAGGAATGGTACTGACCTCTCCCCTAAACTGAGGTCAGGTTTTGCTCCCCACACCACACAGGAGTGGAACATATCTCAGGGTCATTCACATTTCTGCAGATCATCAGGCAGCCGAAAACTGGTGGGAGAAATTCCCCCTCCCTGCTGGAGGCAGCAGCCGCCTCTGCCCTCTCCCACAACGCTGTGCACTGTGCTTGGGCACTTTTCACCCTTTGGTGGGTGTCACCACATTGCCAGTGCTCAGCAGCTGCCTCAGTTTCCCCACTTTCAGCAGGGGGCTCCTCTACTTGGCTCTGTTACGTCCCATGTTCCCTGGTATAGTGAGGGGAGGGGCAAAGAGCTGATTTCCCTGCTTCCAGGAGCTTACCCTGGAGTCACACCGCAGGCAGGCATCTGTTTGCACGGGCTGGGAAGAGAACTGGGGCATAACAGTGTTTCCTCTTGGTATCATCCACCCTCACTGCTGTTTCTCTCCTTTAACCACCCCACTTGCATGCTGACTCCCGCCTTTGTTTGCATCCTTATGGGAATGGGGCTGGGAGCCAGGACTCTGGGTTTTCTCCTCATCTCTGGGGGATGAGTGGGGTCTAGTGAGTTAGAGCAGGTGGGTTGGCAGTCAGGACCCCTGGGTTCTATCCCGGGCTCTGTGAGGAGCATGGGGTGCAGTGGTTTAGAGCAGAGGGGGCTGGAGCAAGAACACCTGAGTTCTGTCCCTGGCTCTAGGAGGGGAGCAGGATCTAGTGGGTTAGAGCTGGAGGGGTGGGGTGGGATACGGGACTCCTGGGTTCTCTTGCCAACTGTGGGAGGGGAGTGGGGTCTACTGGTTAAAGCATCCATGCACCAGAGGAGTTTCACTTACCATATCCTCTTTATGGGCATCAGGCTGGGTAATGTTTGCCTGGAGTGGAGTACAAGGTGAGTTTGTGAACAAAAAAAAGATGTACAGTCTCTCCGTAGTCTGTGTGTATGTTTCTCTCTCTCCTCCTTTTCTAGACAGGCTCAGCTTTGGCAGAGTCGATAGATTTTGGCAGAGTCGATAGATTTTTGCAGAGTCGATAAATTTCTATTCCTGTTGCCAGTGCTGCCCCCTACCCACAGTGCTGTGACATCTCCAAGGTACGTCCAGAGCACGTACCACAGCTAATCCACCCCTGCCCTGCACCCTTGGGTGCCTTCCAATGCCCTGAGGTAGTAGCTTCCCCCGGGCCGCTCACAAACAGTGAACTGCACGCTGAGTGTATGCATGTGACTGCAGCCTGCCGGCCACACCTGGGTTACACTTTGGTTCTCCCCAACCTTGGTTATATTGCACGGCGACGTCAACACACCCACAGTTCTAGATTCTTACACAGAAAAATAAGTCCTGTGCTGCACGGCCCTCTCCCAGACTGATATAAAGTCCATCATTTTATTACTAGAATTGATATGTGCACAATCTTGTCAGCCCAGATGGAGTTTCCCAGACACTTCAGTTCAAACACACTGGATTAGATAAAACAGATGGTTCGGGTAGAAGGACCAGTCTCAGAAAGTTACTATGGGGCAGGTTCCAGGCAGCAGGAGATGCAGGGGACAGGGGAGGAGAGGTGGAGATGGGGAGAAGTACCAATAATGGTGGTTGTTCGGCAGGCGTCTCCCATGCAACACATGATGCTCGACCTTATTGCCATTCCGTTCCCAAAGTTCATAGTGAGGCAGCCAGCTTAGTAATTGCTGGATGTTGCACAGCCCTTCATAATGATCTGTTGCTTTATTCCCTCTGCACATGAGGAGAAGAAGGAGATTTATTCCCCTTCCACACCCACCCCATAGATGCCCTCTGCACAACAACAGCCATGAGACATTATCCTCACACTACTCCTGGGGAAACTGAGGCACAGAGGGGGGAGAAATTCTGAAGGAACTCAAATAGGAAATTGCAGAGCTACTTCTTGTAGTTTATAACCTGTCACTTAAACCAACCTCTGGACCAGATAATTGGAGGATAGATAATGTGATGCCAATTTTTAAAAAGGGCTCCACAGCCAATCCTGGCAATTACAGGCTTCTAACATCAGTACCAGGAAAACTGATTGAAAGTATAAAGAATAGAATCAGCCAAAACTTAGATGAGTGCAATACTCTGGGGAAGGGTCAACATGCCTTTTGTAAAGGGAAATCACACCTCACCAATCTACTAGAATTCTCTGAGGGGGTCACCAAGCATGTGGACAAGGGGGATCCAGTGGATATAGTGCACTTGGACTTTCAGAAAGCCTTTAACAAGGTCCCTCACCAAAGGCTCTTAAACAAAGTGAGCTGTCATGGGATAAGAGGGAAGGTCTCTAATGGATCAGTAACTGGTAAAAGACAGGACACAAAGGACAGGAATAAATGGTCAATTTTCACAGCAGAGAGAGATAAATAAGAGGGTCCCACAAAGCAATGTAGGCACCTAACTTCCACCTTAGACACCAAAATCCAACATTTCGATCCTCACACTCCCATTTCAGCTGCTGCCTGACCCTGTACGCTCCTAAACTCCTTAAATCCCAGAATTTCTCCTGGTGGGTAACCACACAGCTGCCTAAATCCTGACACTCGTCACCCAGCTCATGGCTAAGCCCTTGTGGGACCTCACAGTAGGCGTTTTCCTGTCTCTCTCAGCTCTGGGACCCAATCCAGTGGACTGCCTCTGAGATGGGCCACATGGGTGGGCCCTCCACAAAACACAGCCGCAGGAGATGCTATCTGTCATGTCCTTCCCCCCGCCTTATGCCCAACAGTCCAATGCTCAGAGCACAACCCAGTGTGTGGCGCAATCAGGGTCCTGTTCACGTCCCAGTGTTTATAAGCTTGGAAGAGTCAGGTTTTTCTCCGTACAAGTTGGTAAAGGTTGATTTCACCAAACACCCACAAACCAACCCAATATGCCCATCAATGATGATTGAAATGTACAGATTGGCCAAGTAGCAGAAATGCTGCTTGAGAACATGTCAGAGTTGGATTGAAGGCTATTGTCTTTGTATAATTGGACATGTGATGTTGAGAGTTGGTGGTTTAAAGGTTAGAAAGCTTTGCCTTTTTGAATTCCATCAGCTATTGCCATTAAATCATTATTGTCTGAACCCATCCCCCCTGCCCATCATTTCCTGCAACTGTGAAAATTTCAATGGATTAAAAAATGCTTTAAAATCAACATTGTCAAAATGATGACAAAGTCAAAATCAAATTCTGCCAAGCTGAATTACTTAACCTGAATGGAACGGCTGCAAGAAGACACCCTCCATAGTCCAGTGGAAGGGGAGGCTTTTGAAGCTGGTTCTTCCATGTCTCAGCTGAGCACCCCAGCTGCTGAGGTCTCAGGGCAGCCCCTCCTCCTCTGCTCTCATTTTCAGGGAAGGACTCACCCGGTTTAGATGCTGGACTCCCAGCAAGGAGTTCCCAGCTGTGGATCCCAAGCACAGCTGGGTGCCTCCGTGCTGCCCAGACTTAGATGCTGAACACTCAGGGGAGGAGGCTTGGGCCACATCCGTCTCCTCAGCATTTCCTATTGGCTGGTTTAGGCGGGCGCCCGCCTGGTGTGCCAGCTGTTGTGGATCCCACCCTCAGGCACCTCCCTCTCCCCAAGCACCATGGCGGCAGCCTGGGCTCCTGGCCCATGGTGACCTCTGAGGGTTCGTCATCGCAATGTTGAGCCGAAGGCCCCATTGGGGAGCTAGCCACAGGGTCTGGCATAGAACCCAGGCACCCTGGCTTCTTAACCATTGCTCAGACCCACCCACCCCACTCCCTTTCCAGACCTGGGACTCGGAGAGGACCCAGGCATCCTGACTCCCCAGCTTGTTCCCTGGCCCAGGTTAGTTAAGGTCCATCTCACCTACCCAATGTAGATTCAACCAGAGAGATGCCACAAGTGTCTGTCCCAACAGCACAGGTCTGAGTGTCGCCCGTGCACCTGGCTCCTGGTCTGTCGCAAACCTCATACTGCAGACAGGTCCCTGGAGACAGAGAGAGAACATGAGCCACCTGGATTTGTCCCTCCCCTGGGTTTGATCCACACCAGCTGGGGATCTGGCCCCCTTGACACCAATGCAGCTACAATGACAGACCCCAGCTGGGGATCAGACAGAATCCCATTTCATAGAGTCTCTTGACTCTAGCAGAAGATCCTCTTTCAAAAAAGTCCTTGTTTTTTGGAGAAGTCAGAACATGGGACCCACAGGAAAAGAACCTACCCACCTCTATCCAGGAGACCAATGAGGATGCAGACAGAGAAAGAAGCCTTCATAGTGATGGGAAAGCAGTAGATAGACACTGGGGTCTCTGATACAGCCAAATCTGCGGCCGGGGGATTTATCACAGATGAGTTGAAATGAGATCAGAAAAGAGATTGCACGTGCATGAGCCAGTCGCCAGGTGGAACCTCAGAGCTATTTGCCAAAGTTCTGGGGTACTCACACCTCTGACCCGCCTTTGTGGCACCCACACAGAGAAGGCAGATACAAATATCATATACTCCTGCTGGAAGGATTCATTGTAACACAATTTTACTTCTGACACTCCAGAATGATAACACATAAGAACGACAAAACAAAGACAAAGCAGGCTGCTCCCTAAACAGAGGGAGACAAAGCAGGCTGCCCTCCTGGGCAGAGATGTTAACTCACTCACCTTCTTCTAGGCTGGTTCTTTCCAGAGTGCCTCTGGTCCCATACTTCCCTGTAGATCAGCCAATCCCACTTCCTTCACCCACCCACTCTGAAAGTGATAGCTTGCAACAACCCTTGGCTCTCTGCAAAGCTCCCCCCAATCATAAACTAATTTTAACAGCCAAGGGGTCCCGGGCTCCAGACAAGGACAAATCTTCAACCCTCCTCTGGAGTCAAATTTATTTCTGTGTCCCCCTTCCCCAAGATCAGGGTCTGGGGCGCCTGCATCATCACCCCAGACTCCCCAGGGGAGGAGGAATTGTACTGACCCTTCCACCCCACTGAGGTGGGGTTTTACTCCCCACACCACATAGCAGTGGTACTGCCCCAACCCGCTTGGGGTCACTCATGTTGCCACAGACCATCAGGCAGCCATAGACTGAAGGGAGAAATTCCTCCTCCCTGCTGGCAGCAGCTACCTCTGTCCTCTCCTCCTCCCCATCTCCCCACTGCTGCGCACCGTGCTGGGAAACTTCCCCCCCACAAAGAGGGGTGTCACAGCATTGCCAATGCTCTGAAGCTACCTCAGTTTCCCCTCTTTCAGCAGGGGGCTCAGCCGTCTCACTGCTCTGTTATGTCCCATGTTGTCTGGGAAGGGGGAAGGGCGGAGATCTGATTTCCCTGCTCCCAGCTGAAGGGGTCCAGGAGTTCACCCGGAATCAGTGAGATTCGGATTTCCCTTAAGGCAGCAGGTGGCTGTTGCACCCCAGACAGGAATCTGTTTGCACACACTGGGAAGAGAACTGGGGCATAACCGTGTTTCCACTTGGTGCAACTGACCCAGCCCCACTGCTGTTTCTCTCCTTTAGCTGCCCCACTGGCATGCTGGCTTCCGCCTTCGTTTCCATCCTTATTGGGGCTGCCAGTTTTACTTGGACGTATTCCTGGAGGTGGCATTACATGACACAACCTATAATTACAGTTTAATCTTTAATTTCTGGGGACTGCAGGACAATCCTGGAGAGTTGGCAACCCTAATCCTTATGGGGAGTGGGGCTGGGATCCCGGACTCCTGGGTTCTATTCCCAGCTTGGGAGGGGAGTGGGATTTAGTGGTTGTTAGATCAAGTGATCTTTATGGGGCTTCAGGCCAGGTAATGTTTGCTTGGGGTGGAGCAGAAGGTGACCTTTTTGAACAGTAAAAAATGTACAATCTCTCCGTTGTCTGTGTCTCTCTCACCTCCTTTTATAGCCAGGCTCAGCTGTACGCTCTGACGTGAGATAGAAACTTAAAAATCCCCACACTGGTCTTTGGCAGAGTCGATAGATTTCTATTCCTGTTGGCAGTGCTGCCCAATCCCCACAGTGCTGTGACATCCCCAGGGTACATCCAGAGCAATGTACCACAGCTAATGGTACCCCTGCCCTGGACCCTTGGGTGCCTTCCAATGCCCTGCGGAAATAGCTCCCCCCAGGCCGCTCACAAACAGCCTCCCGCGTCCGAGGTGCACCCTCAATGTGTGCGTGTGACTGCAGCCTGCAGGCCACACCTGGGTTACACTTTGGCTCTCCTCAGCCTTGGTTATATTGCACGGCAACGCCAACACATCCCCAGTTCCAGATTCTTATACAGAAACATATGTCCTGTGCTGCCCGGCCCTCTCCTGGAGAACATAGGCTGAAACAAAGTCCATCATTTTATTACTAGAATTGATATGTGCACAATCTTGTCAGCCCAAATGGAGTTTCCCAGACACTTCAGTTCAAACACACCAGCTTTTGTAAACAATAAAATGAGCTGATTAACTACAGAAGTAGATTTTACGTGGGTACAAGTAGTAGGTAGAGAAGTCAGAAATGGGTAGAGGAAAAAGGAAGATAAAACATTTACCAATGATTAATTTAACAAGCTACATTAGATTCAAGGCCAGATTTTCTCACCACCTGCTTCAGCAACTTCCTGAAAAGCTTTGTCCAAACGACTTTGTCAGGTTTAGTCTTTTTTCCATAGATCTGTGATTGCAGACACAATGTCACGGAATCCACACACAAACCTTCTCTTATAGTTTACTAGACCTAACAAAAATTGGACCTGTTTTTGAGTTTGGGGTACAGGCCAATTTACAATGGCTTGGATTTTTAAGGGATCAGGGAATATCTGACTTGCCCTTACCCAGTGTCTCAAATCAGGAACTCTGGCTGCTCCCATTTTACCCTTGGAGGCTTTTATGGTCAGGCCTGCCTCCTTGACTTTTGACAACACAACTCCTTGAGGTTTTTGTGATCAGCCAAGTGCCACATACACCCTTTGATAGCTCTGCAAACCATTTAACACTTGGTTGACCAATCTCCAGAAGAACAGGAGTGCTTGTGGCACCTTAGAGACTAACACATTTATTTGCGCATAAGCTTTCAAAAGATTATGCTCAAATAAATGTGTTAGTCTCTAAGGTGCCACAATTACTCCTGTTCTTTCTGCAGATACAGACTGACACAGCTGCTACTCTGAAACCAGTCTCTGGAAGGTGGCTCTTGCATTAATTAACCCAAATGGTAACACTGTGAACTCCTAGAGATCCACGCTGGTGGTGAAAGCAGACTTTATCTGTGCATCCTTGTCTAAAGGAATCTGCCAATAACTGGGAGTTAAATCAAAAGAACTCAGATATTCAGCATTGCTTAAAATGTCCAGAAAATCATCAGTTCTAGGAGTGAGATACACATTTGGCTGTGACAGCACTGAATTTTCTATAATCAGCTTAAACCATACAGGGTTGTCTTTGGTAGGGACCAAGACCACAGGTGATGCCCAGGAGCTGTCAGACTCTTTAATTACTCCTAGATCTAACATGCTTTGTATTTCTGCACCAGTTTGTTCCTGCACTTGGCCAGTGGCCCTGTCGAGTCTGCTGGGAGATGGCGGTGGGCCTTTTGTAATGATCTTATGAGTTAGCAAGTGTGTCTTCCCTGACTTGTCAGAAAACACCTCTTTGTGTTCTTGCAACACTGACAACCTCTCTGCCCTGTCAACTGGTATTATTGCACTGCACGTATCAATGCTTTCCAGAGATGAGTCAGTCTGGCATTCAGCCATCAAATCAATGAGGTGGTGTGCCTGTTTTATGGGCTTGGAGCGCCTTTAAGACCATGACTTGGTCTCCTACTTTGAAGGACTGTTGTCTGGAATGTTTATCATACGAGGCCTTTTGCTCTTCCTGAGCATCCTTCAGGTTTTCTTTAGCAAAGGCTAAAGAGAGTGGGAGGGTGCTTTGTAGTTTGCTTACAAAGTCTAGAATATTAGTTCCTGGAGAAGGCGTAAACCGCTCCCGTTGCTGCTTCACCAACTGTAATGGCCCCTTAACCTCATGGCCATACACAAGTTTGAAAGGTGAGAACCCTAAACTGAGATGTGGTACAGCCCTGTAGGCAAAAAGCAACTGCTGGAACACTTAGTCCCAATCATTGGAGTGTTCATTGATGAATTTACGGATCACGGCCCTCAAAGTTCCATTAAACCTTTCCACCCGGCCATTGGTTTGATGGTGGTGAGGGGTGGCGACCAAGTGATTCACCCCATGAGCCTCCCAGTGGCGCAGCCAGGTTTTAGGCTTAGGGGGAGCACAAAACATAAAAAAGGTACCCCCCCCCCTTGGCTTCCTCTCCGGCCACGCCCCCTTGGCTCCCCGCCTTTGGTCACACCCCCAGACCAGACCCCCCCCGCTCACCTTCCCTCCTGCGCTTCCGCGTTGGCATGCCGCCCCACGGCTCCTCCAGCTGTGTGGTGGGTAGTGCTGGCCGGCAGGTGCGGCTCCTCCGGCCATGCAGCCAGCAGGCATCACTTCCGCGCCTGCCGGCCTGAGCGGAAGCAGCTGCTTCTGCTGAATCCCACCAGCTACGCCACTGGAACCTCCCACAGGTTTTTCATGGTCCCTCCTAGGCAATTAGTTCCCAAATCGCTAAGGATGTCAGAGGGCCAACCTACCCTGGCAAAAATGTCTGCTAATGCCTGGCACACACTTTTAGCCCTGGTGTTGCTTAGAGCTACTGCTTCCGGCCATCGGGTAGCAAAATCCATGAAAGTCAATATGTACTGCCTTCCTCTGGGTGTCTTCTTTGGGAAAGGACCCAGAATATCCACAACTACTCACTGAAATGGGACCTTAATTATGGGGAGTGGATGGAGAGGGGCTTTGACCTGGTCTTGGGGCTTTCACACTCTTTGGCACACCTCACAAGACTGGACATAATTAGCAATGTCTTTGCCCACTCCCTCCCAGTGGAAGTACTTCCCCAACCAGTCTTTGGTTTTGTTCACCCTGGAATGGCCACTGGGATGATCATGGGCTAAGCTCAAGAGCTTGACCCGCTACTTAGTTGGAACTACCAACTGTCTTTGAGGACGTCAGTCTTTGTGGTGTCCACCAGAAAGAGTCTCCTTGTATAAAAGTCCTTGTTTTACAACAAACTGGGATCGGTTAGAAGAGCTGAGAGGTGGTGGGGTGCTCTGTGCCGCCGCCCAAACTTTCTGAAGGCTGTCATCTGCTTCCTGCTCAGTCTGGAACTGTTCCCTTGATGCTGGAGACACCAGTGCCTCCTTGGATTGTGGACTTGGGCTTGGTCCCTCTGGAAGCAAGGCAGGTGATGGGGTTGTTTCCATTGACTGTGAACCGCTCTTCGCTGGTGCACTATATGGTATTTCAGGCTCTGGCTGAGCCTCTTGGGTAGAGTTATCTGCTGCTTCTGCCAGTTCAGGCTCGCTGGTGCCCTCTGGCGTTGGGGTTGAAGATGGGTTTACAAGCGCTAGGGTCAGTGCTGGAAACGGTTCTGGTGCTGGTTGCTTTGCCAGTTCCAGGACTGGCTTTGGCTGGGTCTCTGGGATTAGACCCACTACAGCTGTTGCAGTCGTTAGCAGGGGATCCAGTTCCACCACCTCTATCTGGGTCTCCAGTAACACGAATGGGGCCCTGGTGGACGGCTCAGGAGCAGGGATTAGTGTGAAAGCTTGCTTAGCCTGGCTGCGGGTCATCATTCCCACCCTCCTGGTTAGCTTCACATGGTTGGCCAAATCTTCCCCCAGCAGCATGGGGATGGGATAATTATCATAGACTGCAAAAGTCCACATTCCTGACCAGCCCTTGTACCGGACAGGCAACTCAGCTGTAGGCAAGTCTACAGATTTTGACATGAATGGGTAAATCGTCGCTTGGGCCTCTGGGTTGATGAATTTGGGGTCCACTAAGGATTGGTGAATAGCTGACCCCTGTGCTCCAGTGTCCCTCCAAGCAATAACCTTCTTTCTGCCCACACTCATAGTTTCCCTTCGCTCAGAGGGTACCTGGGAGGCATCTGGGCCTGAGGACCTTGGGTGTGACTCCAGCGTAATGAACTTCAGTCGGTTGAGGTTCTTGAGGCAGTTGGCCTTCACATGGCCCAGCTCATTACATTCAAAACATTGCCCAGCTGACTCACTAGGTCGAGGTGGCTTGCTGGAGACTGGTGTGGTGGGACGATAAGGTGTCTGGGGCTTTCCTTGGGTTGTAGGTGGGGCCTTGGGTTGCCCCCGGTGATAGGGTTTGGTTTTGGTTTTCCCCCTCTGATATTCACTCCAACTGCTACTGTTTTTTTTCTTTTCTGCCACTTCCACCCATTTGGCTCCAATCTCCCCCCCTCGGTTACAGTTTTGGACTTCCCATCTAGGATGTACCTTTCTATTTCCTCAGGAACACCCTCTAAGAACTGCTCCATTTGCATCAGGAAGGACAGCTCGTCCAGAGATTAAGCACTTGCTCCTGATATCCAGGCATCCCAATTCTTTCCAATGTGGTAGGCGTGTCAGGTAAATGACACATCTGGTTTCCACTTTAGGGCTCTGAACCGCCGACGGGCATGCCCAGGTGTTAGCCCCATTCTGATTCTGGCCTTATTTTAGAAAAGTTCATAACTGTCCATGTGTTCTTTAGGCATTTCAGCCGCCACCTCTGCTAAGAGTCTGCTGAGCTGCGGCCTCAGCTCTACCATGTACTGATCTGTAGGGATGCTGTACCCATGGTTGGCCCCTTCAAAATTTTCTAAGAAGGCCAAGGAATCATCGCCTGCCTTGTAGGTGGGGAATTTTCTGGGATGGGAAGTGGTACCTGGAGAGGGGTTGCTAGGGTTGGCTGGTAAATCCTGCTTAGCCCTTGCTAACTCCAGTTCATGCTTTCCCTCTCTTTCCCTCTCCTCCATCTCTTTTTCTTTCTCCTCCATAGCTCTCTTGTGGGCAGTTTCCTCCCTGGCTTTTTCTGCATTAATTTCTAATTGTTTTAGTTCTATCTGTCTCTTATGGTCGTTTTCTTTCTCTGTTGCTTCCAGTCTAGCCAGTTCTAGCTTGTTGGTTACTTCACTGGCAGTCATTTTCCTGCTTTCCTGTGCTGGCCACACCCCTCTGCAGTTCACTGAAACCGGGATGCACTCAGCTCAGGGCTGCTTAGTGAACAGAGACTTTCTAACTAGCTCTACGTGAGAGGTAGAAAGAAATAAAACAACAATTCAGCTTGTAAATTCCTTTTGCTGGCTGCTTGCTCACAGCTTGAAACCTGCTCTTAACAAAGACCCTTGTTAAAAAAAACTTAACACCTCTGTCTTCCGGCTGCTTTCTAAGCAGCTAGAGAGGAGAAAAAAAATCTTACTGGCTTTTGGTTTAAAATTATGCCACCGCTCTGCCACCATGTCAAGGTTCCTTCCTCACTCTGAACTTTAGGGTACAGATGTGGGGACCTGCATGAACACCGGTAAGGTTAACTACCAGCTTAGATCTGGTTTTGCTGCCACCACTCCCAAATACTAGCTCCCTTCCCTGGATAGTCTTGAGAGACTTCTTCACCAAGTTCCTGGTGAACACCGATCTAACCCCTTGGATCTTAACACAAGGACAATTTAACCATCCCCACTCCTTTCCCCCACCAATTCCTGCTGAATCCAGATCCAATCCCCTTGCATCTTAAAACAAGGAAAAATCAATCAGGTTCTTCAAAAGAAGGCTTTTAATTAAAGAAAGAAAGGTAAAAATCATCTCTGTAAAATCAGAGTGGAAAATAACTTTACAGGGTAATCAGATTCATATAGCCCAGAGGAACCCCCTCTAGCCTTGGGTTCACAGTTACAGCAAACGGAGGTAAATCCTCTTAGCAAAAAGGAACATTTACAAGTTGAGAAAACAAAGTTAAACCTAACACGCCTTGCCTGGCTGTTACTTACAAGTTAGAAATATGAGAGACTGGGGTGCAGAAAGATTTGGAGAGCCTGGATTGATGTCTGGTCCCTCTTAATCTCAAGAGCGAACCACTCCCAAAAACAAAGATCACAAATAAAAGCCTCCCCCCACCAAGATTTGAAAGTATCTTGTCTCCTTATTGGTCCTTTGGGTCAGGTGCCAGCCAAGTTACCTGAGGTCCTTAACCCTTTACAGGTAAAAAGATTTTGGTGTCTCTGGCCAGGAGGGATTTTATAGTATTGTACACAGGAGGGCTGCTCCCTTCCTTTTATAGTTATTACAATTCCCAGACAAAGAAATAAGATATTTGCACTGATAAAAAATTTTTTCCGATAGGCATGGTA
The DNA here is from genome assembly GCA_026122505.1 of Aldabrachelys gigantea. Taxonomy (NCBI): domain Eukaryota; kingdom Metazoa; phylum Chordata; order Testudines; family Testudinidae; genus Aldabrachelys; species Aldabrachelys gigantea. The sequence goes on from CM047489.1 coordinate 72,681,526, forward strand.
AAACAAATGTTTCTTGAGAATGTATTGGAGTTTGATTTTAGGCTATTCTCTTTGTATATTTTGACAGGTGATGGTGACAATTTGTGTTTTAACAGTTATCAAAATTTAACTTTTTCAGTCTCAGTATTTACAATCATTAAATAATGATTGCTGCCCCCAGACCATTTCCCGCAACTGTGAAAATTTCAATTGATGAAAATATTTTAAAATATTTTTAAATTATCCATCAAAATTATAAAAAAAAAAAAATCAAATTCAGCCAACCCTACATACGAAGGAAGATTCTTTATTACAAATTTTAGCTCCTGGCCTGTGCCGCCTAATTTCACCACTAGGGGCCACTTTAAGAGGAAGCAGCTTCTACACGGCCCCGCCCGCTAGAATTAAAATTTTGTCCATCAAAAGAGATAAAAAAAACCCCTCCAAAGTATGAGGTCTCCAGTTTGTTTTACTCAACACAACAATATAGAGGGGAAGTGAATCTCTCCGGGAGCCCAGAGCCCCTGGGAGGGGAGAGCGGCTGCAGAGAGGGGCAGAAGCAGGCTGCCGGGGTGTTGTTGAGTGCGGCGTGCCCTTTCATGGAGTGGAGATCAGAAGAGGAGCTTCAGCAGCAGAAGCCCAGCGAGGGCTGGGATGAGGAGCCCGACTGGTCCTGGAGCTGGGCCGGGTGCTTTGCATTTGACCACAGATAGATCTGCACTGACTCCTATGAGGGTACCCGAAATCTCTTTAAACTGGGCAAAAGCGGTCTCACTAGCGCAGCCCTTCATGGTGGTCAATGTGGAAGTCTCACCTGGGGAGTGGGAGGGGGAAGCAGGTGATTGGTGTGAGAGGCGTAGCTCCACTCCTCAAGCTGGACTAGGACAACGCCCTCCCCTCCTCAGCTCTGTTCCTCAGAGCCCTGCTTAAGTCCCCCCTAGCCTCCATCTCCCCATCTGCTCTGCTCCCCCAGCTTGTTTGGCCCTGGGTGGCCTCCCGCTTCTCCTCTCCTCTGATACAGACTCACTGTGTGTCCTAGAGCAAGTGATTGGCAGTGATATAGAGCCCACTGACAATACCCAGCCTGGATCAGGACCTTATTAGCCCCATTATTCATCTAGCAAAGCAGCAGCTCAGTGCTGGTGGCAGTCGTGGGATTATAAGAGGTTTTATTGGGGAATTAAGGCACCATGATGGGACTCCACAAAGCTAAGTGCAATTCCCCACTCTGCCCCAGCCTTCGTGTGTGACCTGGTGCAAGTCACCTCATCATGCTGTGCCTCAGTTTCCCCCACTGTAAAACAGGGAGAATGTAGCTTCTTTTGCCTGCTTAGCTCAAAAGCTCTTTGGGTCAAGGACTGTCACTATGAACTTGTTCAGTGCCTGGCACAACAGGGGTCTCTGATCTCAGTGCAGGGTCTTTGCAGCGCCTGGCTCCCTGGGGCTCCCAATACTAAGCCTGTCCCTACCACAAAGAGTGTACAGATTAAACTCTAAATAGGCAAAATGTTGGAGGGGAAACGGAGGCAAAGAGAGGGAAAGACACTGGCTCCAGGTCACACAAGAGGAGGCGCTGAGAAGAGGACCCTGGTTTCCTGATCAACAGCCAATATCTGTACCCAGCAGAGCCCACCACAGCATCCTCTCCTAGAGCAGGAATTGGGAACAGATGTGAGACCTGGGAATCCAGAGGCCTGTACTGAACAATGTGCCAGCCAGGGTTGGACTCTGGCAACAAGTGGTAAGTGGTTTCCCTGAGGAATCTCTAGGAAGACGTTAAAGCAAATTCCCCACGCCTGGTTACTCCAAAACCAGCCTTGGAAAGCTACATCATGAGGAAAGGCACCCTTGTCTGCTGATCCCCTGGGACACAACGCTAAGAACAAAGGTCTCAGTTGTACAAAGGAAGGACTGAGCTAGTCATCAGGGCTGTAGTGTTGAGACTATTGTCAACTTGTAACGAGAATGAAAACCAAGTTGTGTGGGTTGACCCTAGCAGACCCCAATTCTGGATTTGAGGTGACCTTTCCAGCCTGCAGGGTCTGTCATTGTTTTCAGTCTGTGGTTTCTCCATCATACTCTCTCCTTCACAATGAAGGTGCTGGCTTAAGACGCACTGCGAGGTAGCTCACAGCCGTGGGCCATGACGTTGTTCAACCCCCCTGTGGAGACTGCGCAGCGCACACACTGGCCTCTTAGGCAGTCTGGCTTGCTGGGGCTATCACAGTGTCAGCAGGGGTCTGTGCAGCCTGAAAGAACCCGCCAGTCAGCAAGGAGAGAAATGTGAATGTCCACTCAAGGGAAGTGAGAGTTGAGGAGCCAGAAGCTTAGAGCTGGTGCCCCTGAGATCATGGCGGGGGAACACAAACTTGCCCTGAACGGTGACCGAAATAAACAACAAAGGAAAAATAAACGCAAAGTAAATGAACAGAAGTTACCAAATGTTACGGTCCCGGCAACCTCGATGCATTGGGTATCTGCCCCAGTGCACTGGATGGTTTCTTCATTGCACTGAGCATACAACACAGAGATGCAGGCTGGGCAGCGCCGACCGTTGGGTCTGGTGTTAGCTGGGGGCACTGAGACGAAGCGAAGCAAACGCAGTCAGCTCGGGGGACAAGCCTCAGGAGGCGTCGGGGCAGGGAGAGCAGCTGGGGGCTGCACAGCTCAGCCGTGGGTGCCCCCTGCAGGGGGAGCTGTAGCTCCGGGGACGCTGGGGGCAGCAGGGTTAGGGGAGGGGTTTGCAGCAGGGAGCCCTGGACCCCCCCCCCGAGTGGGACCAGCTGGGTTCACACCTGGGGGCAAACTAGAGTCCTCCCCACTAAACTCCACCCAGCCAGGGGATCAGTACTATTCAATGGGGCGCCCCCTGCAGGGCAGGAGGACCAGTCTTAGGAAGTTAATATGAGGCAGGGTCCAGGCAGCAGGAGGTGCAGGGGATGGGGAGGAGAGGCGGAGATGGGGAGACGTACCTGTAACTGTGGTTGTTCGGCAGGCATCTCCCATGCAACACGTGGTGCCCGACCTTATTGTCACTCCGTTCCCAAAGTTAACAGTGAGGGGGCCAGCTTTGCAATTGCTGGATGTTGCACAGCCCCTGATAATGTCCTGTAGTTTCATTCCCACTGCATATGAGGAGAAGAAGGAGATTTATTCCCCTTCCACTCCCACCCCATAGCTGCCCTCTGCACAACAGCCACCATGGGATATTATCCTCACTCTTACTCTTCGGAAAACTGAGGCACAGATTGGGGGAAAAGAAGTTCTGAAGAAACTCAAATAGGAAATTGCAGAGCTACTTCTTGTAGTTTATAACCTGTCACTTAAACCAACCTCTGGACCAGATAATTGGAGGATAGATAATGTGATGCCAATTTTTAAAAAGGGCTCCACAGGCGATCCTGGTAATTACAGGCTTCTAACATCAGTACCAGGAAAATTGATTGAAAGTATAAAGAACAGAATCAGCTAATATGCTGGAGAAGGGTCAATATGGCTTTTGTAAAGGGAAATCACACCTCACCAATCTACTAGAATTCTCTGAGGGGGTCACCAAGCATGTGGACAAGAGGGATCCAGTGGACATAGTGCACTTGAACTTTCAGAAAGTCTTTGACAAAGTCCCTCACCAAAGGCTCTTAAACAAAGTGAGCTGTCATGGGATAAGAGGGATGGTCTCTCCTGGATCAGTAACTGGGTAAAAGACAGAAAATAAAGGAAGGTATAAATGGTCAGTTTCCACAGCAGAGAGAGATAAATAACAGGGTCCCAAAAAGCAACTTCCACTTTAGACACCGAAATCCAACATTTTGATCCTCAAGCTCCGACTTCTACTGCTGCCTGACCCTGTAGGTTCCTGAATTCCTTAAATCCCAAAATTTCTCCTGGTGGGTAACCACGCAGCTGCCTAAATCCTGACACTCGGCACCCAGCTCATGGCTAAGCCCTGGTGGGACCTCACAGCAGGCATTCCCCTCCTATCTCAGCTCTGGAACCCGATCCAGTGGACGGCCTCTGAGATGGGCCACATGATTGGGCCCCCCACAAAACACTGCTGCAGGAGGTGCTATCTATCATGCCCCCTCCCCCAGTCTTATGCCCAACAGTCCAATGTTCAGAGCGCAACCCAATGTGTGGCGCAGTCATCATCCAGTTCATGTCCCAGTGTTTATAGGCTTGGAAGAGTCAGGTTTTTCTCCATAAGTGTTGGTAAAAGTTGATTTCACCAAACAATCACAAACCAACCCAATATGCCCATCAATGATGATTGAAATGTACAGATTGGCCAAGTAGCAGAAATGCTGCTTGAGAACGTGTCAGAGTTGGATTGAAGGCTATTTCCTTGGTATAATTGGACATGCGATGTTGAGAGTTGGTGGTTTAAAGGTTAGAAAGCTTTGCCTTTCTGAATTCCATCAGCTATTGCCACTAAATCATTATTGTCTGAACCCGCCCCACCCACCGGCCATCATTTTCTGCAACTGTGAGAATGTCAATGGATTAAAAAATGCTTAAAAATCAACTTTGTCAAAATGATGACAAAGTAAAAATCAAATTCTGCCAAGCTGAAATATTTAATCTGAATGGAACGGTTGCAAGAAGAGGGATTCAGAGATGCCCTCTCCATAGTCCAGTGGAAGGGTGGGGAGATTTGAAGCGGGTTCTTCTATGTCTCAGCTGAGCACCCCAGCTGCTAAGGTCTCAAGCATCCCCTACTCCTTTGCTGTCTTTTGCAAAGAAGAACTGATGAGATTTAGACATCCAGTCTCCCGATGAGGGGTTCCCAGCTGTGGATCCCAAGCAGAGTTGGGCACCTCCATGCAGCCCAGACTTAGATGTTGAAATCCTGGGCGTGGGGCTTAGGCCACACACCCCTCCTCAGCATTTCCTATTGGCTGGTTTAGGCGCATGCCTGTCTTGTCAATCCCATCCTCAGGCATTTCCCTCTCCCCATGAGCCATGGGAGGAACTTGGGCCCCGACCCAGGAGACCACTGGGGGTTCGTCATCGCAATGCTGAGCCTAAGGCCCTGTTGTGGAGCTAGTCACAGGCTTCGGCATAGAACCCAGGTGTCCTGGCTCCTTAACCACTGCTCACACCCATCCACCACACTCCCTTCCCAGAGTTGGGACTAGGAGAGGACCCAGGCGTCCTCGCTCCCCAGCCTGTTCCCTCACTCAGCTTGGTTAGGATCCAGCTCACCTACCAAAAGTGGTTTCTGTCACAAGGATGCCACAAGAGTCAAACCCAGCAGCGCAGGTCTGTATGGTGCCTGAGCAGCTGGTTCCTGGTCCTTCGCAAACCTCACACTCCAGACAGGACCCTAGAGATGGAGAGAGAACATGAGCCACCTGGATTTGTCCCTCCCTCACCTTCCGCTGGATTTGATTGACACCAGGTACGGATCTGGCCCCACTGACTCCAGTGCAGTTATGGCAACAGACCCCAGCTGGGGATGAGACAGAAACTCAGTTCCTAGTGTCCTGCATTCTCATTACTCAGATTCAAATCTGGTTCCTTCCAGACAAACTCACAGTGGAAGAGCCTCTTTCCAAAATCTCCTTGTTCGTTGGCCAGCTGGGGAATGTAACCAGAAAAGGCACATTTTCAGGGATTCCAACTACAACCATTACATCCCAGTTCCAGGATTGGTTCATTCACCGCCACGGGAACTTGGGACTTCCAGGCATCTCCTTGGGGGCTGTTTTCATTCAGACCTGGCCCCTGTTATTCTGTTCCTTCTCTTTGGTTTTTTCATAAACCATTTCATACAACAGGCTACACTGGACTTTTGTTACATGGGAGAAGTCAGAATTTTGGACCCTGAAGGAAAAGAACTGACTCACCCGTAGCCAGGAGAGCAGCGAAGCTGCAGATGGCAAGAGAAGCCTTCATGGTGATGGGGAACCAGTAGTTCAGCACTGGGGTCTCAGATGCAGCCAAATCTCTGGCCGGAAGATTTATCTCAGTGGGCTGAAATGAGATCAGAAGACAGATTGCACAAGATAATGGAGCAAATCATTAAGCAATCAATTTGCAGACATCTGGAAGACAATAAGGTGGTAAGTAAGAGTCAGCATGGATTTCTCAAGAACAAATCATGTCAAACCAACCTGATAGCTTTCTTTGACAGGGTAACAAGCCTTGTGGATAGGGGGGAAGTGGTAGATGTGGTATATCTTTACTTCAGTAAAGCCTTTTATATTGTCTGGCATGACCTTCTTATAAAAAAACTAGGGTTAATACAACCTATAAGGAGCTACTATAAGGTGGGTGCAAAACTGGTTGGAAAACCATTCCCAGAGAGTAATTATCAGTGGTTCATCATCATGCTGGAAGGGCATAACGAGTGGGGTCCCACAGGGATCAGTTCTGCATCTGCTTCTGCTCAATATCTTCATCAGTGGTTTGGATAATGGCAAACTGTGGCCACTGGGAGCTGCTGGGGCCCATGCCTGCAGACAGTCAATGTAAAGAAAATGTCTTGTGGCCCGCCAGCGGATTACCCTGATGGGCCGTGTGCCACAGGTTGCCAACCCGTAGTCTAGATAATACTTAGTCCTGCCATGCGTGCAGGGGACAGGAGTAGATGACCTCTCGAGGTCCCTTCCAGTCCTAGGATTCGATGATTCTATGCATGATCCAATTCACAGGGTTGGTGGAACCTCAGAGCCATTTGCCACAGTTCTGAGGTAGCCACAATTCTGACCCATTTCTAGTTGATACGTTCCCGGCCCTTCCATGGAGAATGTGGACACAAATATCAAATACTCCTGCTGGAAGGTTGCAGCGTAACATAATTTTTTTTTGACACTTCAGAAGAATAACACGTAAGATCCAAAAAAACAGAGACAAAGCAGGCTGCTCCTTAAACAGAGGGAGACGAAGCAGGCTGCTCTCATATGCAGCGATCCAGCAGTCTGTTTACAGACAAGGAGGTATCCTAAGCTTAGCAGAACTTTGTTTGTGCTACTAGCTGGATAGGAAATCCCCTCCTCCATTCAAAGCAGGCAACTAAATACATTCACTGGCTCCTGGCATCTGGCTCTCTGGATTCAGATCTTTGGCTGTTACTGATGCAGGGTCTGGATCCAGTCTTAAAGAGACGTCGTCATTTCCCAAGAGTATGTCAAAGCTGATGTTCTGAAAGACCCCAGCTAACAGCCGGGCACCTGAATCCTTCCTGTGTCTTCACAGGGATCTGGTCTAGACTGGTTCTTTCCATACTGCCTCTGGTCCCACACTTCCCTGTATATCAGCCAACCAGCCATGACTCACCCACTCTTAAAGTGACAGCTGGCAATCCAAACCAACCTCGATACACAACCCTCTGCTCCTTACAAGGTGACTCTCAGCCACACACTACTATTAACAGCTGAGGGATCTCAGGCCCTGGGCAAGCAAAGATGAACTTTCAACCTTCAACTGAAGCCAAGTTTCCTTCTGTGCCACCTCCCTGGTAATCAGCGCCAGAGGCCGTGCACCATCACACCAGGTTCCCCGGGGGACAAGAGGAATGGTACTGACCTCTCCCCTAAACTGAGGTCAGGTTTCGCTCCCCACACCACACAGGAGTGGAACATATCTCAGGGTCATTCACATTTCCGCAGATCATCAGGCAGCCGAAAACTGGTGGGAGAAATTCCCCCTCCCTGCTGGAGGCAGCAGCCGCCTCTGCCCTCTCCCACAACGCTGTGCACTGTGCTTGGGCACTTTTCACCCTTTGGTGGGTGTCACCACATTGCCAGTGCTCTGCAGCTGCCTCAGTTTCCCCACTTTCAGCAGGGGGCTCCTCTACTTGGCTCTGTTACGTCCCATGTTCCCTGGTATAGTGAGGGGAGGGGCAAAGAGCTGATTTCCCTGCTTCCAGGAGCTTACCCTGGAGTCACACCGCAGGCAGGCATCTGTTTGCACGGGCTGGGAAGAGAACTGGGGCATAACAGTGTTTCCTCTTGGTATCATCCACCCTCACTGCTGTTTCTCTCCTTTAACCACCCCACTTGCATGCTGACTCCCGCCTTTGTTTGCATCCTTATGGGAATGGGGCTGGAAGCCAGGACTCTGGGTTTTCTCCTCATCTCTGGGGGATGAGTGGGGTCTAGTGAGTTAGAGCAGGTGGGTTGGCAGTCAGGACCCCTGGGTTCTATCCCGGGCTCTGTGAGGAGCATGGGGTGCAGTGGTTTAGAGCAGAGGGGGCTGGAGCAAGAACACCTGAGTTCTGTCCCTGGCTCTAGGAGGGGAGCAGGATCTAGTGGGTTAGAGCTGGAGGGGTGGGGTGGGATCCGGGACTCCTGGGTTCTCTTGCCAACTGCGGGAGGGGAGTGGGGTCTACTGGTTAAAGCATCCATGCACCAGAGGGGTTTTACTTACCATATCCTCCTTATGGGCATCAGGCTGGGTAATGTTTGCTTGGAGTGGAGTACAAGGTGAGTTTGTGAACAAAAAAAAGATGTAGTCTCTCCGTAGTCTGTGTGTATGTTTCTCTCTCTCCTCCTTTTCTAGACAGTCTCAGCTTTGGCAGAGTCGATAGATTTTGGCAGAGTCGATAGATTTTTGCAGAGTCGATAAATTTCTATTCCTGTTGCCAGTGCTGCCCCCTACCCACAGTGCTGTGACATCTCCAAGGTACGTCCAGAGCACGTACCACAGCTAATCCACCCCTTCCCTGCACCCTTGGGTGCCTTCCAATGCCCTGAGGTAGTAGCTTCCCCCGGGCCGCTCACAAACAGTGAACTGCACGCTGAGTGTGTGCATGTGACTGCAGCCTGCCGGCCACACCTGGGTTACATTTTGGCTCTCCCCAACCTTGGTTATATTGCACGGCGACGTCAACACACCCACAGTTCCAGATTCTTACACAGAAAAATAAGTCCTGTGCTGCACGGCCCTCTCCCAGACTGATATAAAGTCCATCATTTTATTACTAGAATTGATATGTGCACAATCTTGTCAGCCCAGATGGAGTTTCCCAGACACTTCAGTTCAAACACACTGGATTAGATAAAACAGATGATTCGGGTACAAGGACCAGTCTCAGAAAGTTACTAGGGGGCAGGTTCCAGGCAGCAGGAGATGCAGGGGACAGGGGAGGAGAGGTGGAGATGGGGAGAAGTACCAATAACGGTGGTTGTTCGGCAGGCGTCTCCCATGCAACACATGATGCTCGACCTTATTGCCATTCCGTTCCCAAAGTTCATAGTGAGGCGGCCAGCTTAGCAATTGCTGGATGTTGCACAGCCCTTCATAATGATCTGTTGCTTTATTCCCTCTGCACATGAGGAGAAGAAGGAGATTTATTCCCCTTCCAAACCCACCCCATAGCTTCCCTCTGCACAACAACAGCCATGAGACATTATCCTCACACTACTCCTGGGGAAACTGAGGCACAGAGGGGGGAGAAATTCTGAAGGAACTCAAATAGGAAATTGCAGATCTACTTCTTGTAGTTTATAACCTGTCACTTAAACCAAACTCTGGACCAGATAATTGGAGGATAGATAATGTGATGCCAATTTTTAAAAAGGGCTCCACAGGCAATCCTCGTAATGACAGGCTTCTAACATCAGTACCAGGAAAACTGTTTGAAAGTATAAAGAACAGAATCAGCCAAAACTTAGATGAGTGCAATACTCTGGGGAAGGGTCAACATGCCTTTTGTAAAGGGAAATCACACCTCACCAATCTACTAGAATTCTCTGAGGGGGTCACCAAGCATGTGGACAAGGGGGATCCAGTGGACATAGTGCACTTGGACTTTCAGAAAATCTTTGACAAGGTCCCTCACCAAAGGCTCTTAAACAAAGTGAGCTGTCATGGGATAAGAGGGAAGGTCTCTAATGGATCAGTAACTGGTAAAAGACAGGACACAAAGGACAGGAATAAATGGTCAATTTTCACAGCAGAGGGAGATAAATAACAGGGTCCCACAAAGCAATGTAGCCACCTAACTTCCACCTTAGACACCAAAATCCAACATTTCGATCCTCACACTGCCATTTCAGCTGCTGCCTGACCCTGTACGCTCCTAAACTCCTAAAATCCCAGAATTTCTCCTGGTGGGTGACCAGATAGCTGCCTAAATCCTTACATCCAGCACCCAGCTCATGGCTAAGCCCTGGTGGGACCTCACAGTAGGCGTTCTCCTGTCTATCTCAGCTCTGGGACCCAATCCAGTGGACACCCTCTGAGATGGGCCACACGGGTGGGCCCCCCACAAAACACAGCCGCAGGAGATGCTATCTGTCATGTCCTTCCCCCCACCTTATGCCCAACAGTCCAATGTTCAGAGCACAACCCAGTGTGTGGCGCAGTCAGGGTCCTGCTCACGTCCCAGTGTTTATAAGCTTGGAAGAGTCAGGTTTTTCTTCGTACAAGTTGGTAAAGGTTGATTTCACCAAACACCCACAAACCAACCCAATATTCCCATCAATGATGATTGAAACGTACAGATTGGCCAAGTAGCAGAAATGCTGCTTGAGAACGTGTCAGAGTTGGATTGAAGGCTATTGTCTTGGTATAATTGGACATGTGATGTTGAGAGTTGGTGGTTTAAAGGTTAGAAAGCTTTGCCTTTTTGAATTCCGTCAGCTATTGCCTTTAAATCATTATTGTCTGAACCCACCTCCCCCGTGCCCATCATTTCCTGCAACTGTGAAAATTTCAACGGATTAAAAAATGCTTTAAAATCAACATTGTCAAAATGATGACAAAGTCAAAATCAAATTCTGCCAAGCTGAAATACTTAACCTGAATGGAACGGCTGCAAGAAGACCCCCTCCATAGTCCAGTGGAAGGGGAGGCATTTGAAGCTGGTTCTTCCATGTCTCAGCTGAGCACCCCAGCTGCTGAGGTCTCAGGGCAGCCCCTCCTTCTCTGCTCTCATTTTCAAGGAAGGACTGACCCGGTTTAGATGCTGGACTCCCAGCAAGGAGTTCCCAGCTGTGGATCCCAAGCACAGCTGGGTGCCTCCGTGCTGCCCAGACTTAGATGCTGAACACTCAGTGGAGGAGGCTTGGGCCACATCCATCTCCTCAGCATTTCCTATTGGCTGGCTTAGGCGGGCGCCCGCTTGGTGTGCCAGCTGTTGTGGATCCCATCCTCAGGCACCTCCCTCTCCCCAAGCACCATGGCGGCAGCCTGGGCCCCTGGCCCGTGGTCCATGGTGACCTCTGAGGGTTCGTCATCGCAATGTTGAGCCGAGGGCCCCATTGGGGAGCTAGCCACAGGGTCTCGCATAGAACCCAGGTGCCCTGGCTCCTTAACCACTGCTCAAACCCACCCACCACACTCCCTTTCCAGAGCTGGGACTAGGAGAGGACCCAGACATCCTGGGTCCCCAGCCTGTTCCCTGGCCCAGGTTAGTTAAGGTCCATCTCACCTACCCAATGTGGATTCAACCAGAGAGATGCCACAAGTGTCTGTCCCAACAGCGCAGGTCTGAGTGTCGCCCGTGCACCTGGCTCCTGGTCTGTCGCAAACCCCATACTGCAGACAGGCCCCTGGAGACAGAGAGAGAACATGAGCCAACTGGATTTATCCCTCCCGCTGGGTTTGATCCACAACAGTTGGGGATCTGGCCCCCTTGACACCAATTCAGCTACAATGACAGACCCCAGCTGGGGATCAGACAGAATCCCATTTCATAGAGTCTCTTGACTCTAGCGGAAGATCCTCTTTCAAAAAAGTCCTTGTTTTCTGGAGAAGTCAGAACATGGGACCCATAGGAAAAGAACCTACCCACCTCTATCCAGGAGACCAATGAGGATGCAGACAGAGAAAGAAGCCTTCATAGTGATGGGGACACAGTAGATCGACACTGGGGTCTCTGATGCAGCCAAATCTGCGACCGGGGGATTTATCACAGACGGGCTGAAATGAGATCAGAAGAGAGATTGCACATGCATGAGCCAGTCGTCAGGTGGAACCTCAGAGCCATATGCCAAAATTCTGGAGTACTCACACCTCTGACCCGCCTTTGTGGCACCCACACAGAGAAGGTAGATACAAATATCAAACACTCCTGCTGGAAGGTTTCAGTGTAACACAATTTTACTTCTGACACTCCAGAATGATAACACATAAGAACGACAAAACAAAGACAAAGCAGGCTGCTCCCTAAACAGAGGGAGACAAAGCAGGCTGCTCTCCTGGGCAGAGATGTTAACTCACTCACCTTCTTCTAGGCTGGTTCTTTCCAGAGTGCCTCTGGTCCCATACTTCCCTGTAGATCAGCCAACCCCACTTCCTTCACCCACCCACTCTGAAAGTGATAGCTTGCAACAACCCTTGGCTCTCTGCAAAGCTCCCCCCAAACATAAACTAATTTTAACAGCCAAGGGGTCCCAGGCTCCAGACAAGGGCAAATCTTCAACCCTCCTCTGGAGTCAAATTTATTTCTGTGTCCCCCTTCCCCAAGATCAGGGCCTGGGGCACCTGCATCATCACCCCAGACTCCCCAGGGGAGGAGGAATTGTACTGACCTTTCCATCCCACTGAGGTGGGGTTTTGCTCCCCGCACCACATAGCAGTGGTACTGCCCCAACCCGCTTGGGGTCACTCATGTTGCCACAGACCATCAGGCAGCCATAGACTGAAGGGAGAAATTCCTCTTCCCTGCTGGCAGCAGCTACCTCTGTCCTCTCCCCCTCCCCATCTCCCCACTGCTGTGCACTGTGCTGGGAAACTTCCCCCCCACAAAGAGGGGTGTCACAGCATTGCCAATGCTCTGCAGCTACCTCAGTTTCCCCTCTTTCAGCAGGGGGCTCAGCCATCTCACTGCTCTGTTATGTCCCATGTTGTCTGGGAAGGGGGAAGGGCGGAGATCTGATTTCCCTGCTCCCAGCTGAAGGGGTCCAGGAGTTCACCCGGAATCAGTGAGATTCGGATTTCCCATAAGGCAGCAGGTGGCTGTTGCACCCCAGACAGGAATCTGTTTGCACACACTGGGAAGAGAACAGGGGGGTAACCGTGTTTCCTCTTGGTGCAACTGACCCAGCCCCACTGCTGTTTCTCTCCTTTAGCTGCCCCACTGGCATGCTGGCTTCCGCCTTCGTTTCCATCCTTATTGGGGCTGCCAGTTTTACTTGGACGTATTCCTGGAGGTGGCATTACATGACACAACCTATAATTAAAGTTTAATCTTTAATTTCTGGGGACTGCAGGACAATCTTGGAGAGTTGGCAACCCTAATCCTTATGGGGAGTGGGGCTGGGAGCCCGGACTCCTGGGTTCTATTCCCGGCTTTGGGAGGGGAGTGGGATCTAGTGGTTGTTAGATCAAGTGATCTTTATGGGGCTTCAGGCTGGGTAATGTTTGCCTGGGGTGGACCAGAAGGTGACCTTTTTGAATAGTAAAAAATGTACAATCTCTCCGTTGTCTGTGTCTCTCTCACCTCCTCTTATAGCCAGGCTCGGCTGTAAGCTCTGATGTGAGATAGAAACTTAAAAATCCCCACACTGGTCTTTGGCAGAGTTGATTTCTTTTTCCTGTCGGCAGTGCTGTCCCCTTCCCGCAGAGCTGTGACATCCCCAGGGTACATCCAGAGCAATGTACCACAGCTAATGGTATCCCTGCCCTGCACCCTTGGGTACCTTCCAATGCCCTGCGGAAATAGCTCCCCCCAGGCCGCTCACAAACAGCCTCCCGTGTCCGAGCTGCACCCTGAGTGTGTGCGTGTGACTGCAGCCTGCCGGCCACACCTGGGTTACACTTTGGCTCTCCCCAGCCTTGGTTATATTGCACGGCGACGCCAACATATCTCCAGTTCCAGATTCTTATACAGAAACATATGTCCTGTGCTGCCCGGCCCTCTCCTGGACAACACAGGCTGAATCAAAGTCCATCATTTTATTACTAGAATTGATATGTGCACAATCTTGTCAGCCCAAATGGAGTTTCCCAGACACTTCAGTTCAAACACACCAGCTTATGTAAACAATAAAATGAGCTGCTTAACTACAGAGAGGTAGATTTTACGTGAGTACAAGTAGTAGGTAGAGAAGTCAGGAATGGATACAGGAAAAAGGAAGAGAAAACATTTACCAATGATTAATTTAACAAGCTACATTAAATTCAAGGCCAGATTTTCTCACCACCTGCTTCAGCAGCTTCCTGGAAAGTTTGTCCAAATGACTTTGTCAGGTTTAGTCTTTTTTCCATAGATCTGTGATTGCAGACACAATGTCACGGAATCCACACACAAACCTTCTCTTATAGCTTACTAGACCTAACAAAAATTGGACCTGTTTTTGAGTTTGGGGTACAGGCCAATTTACAATGGCTTGGATTTTCAAGGGATCAGGGGATATCTGACTTGCCCTTACCCAGTGTCCCAATTCAGGAACTCTGGCTGCTCCCATTTTACCCTTGGAGGCTGTTATGGTCAGCCCTGCCTCCTTGACTTTTGACAACACAACTCCTTGAGGTTTTTGTGATCAGCCAAGTGCCACATACACCCTTTGATAGCTCTGCAAACCATTTAACACCTGGTTGACCAATCTCCAGAAGAACAGGAGTGCTTGTGGCACTTAGACACTAACACATTTATTTGAGCATAAGCTTTCAAAAGCTTATGCTCTAATTAATTTGTTCATCTCTAAGGTGCCACAAGTACTTCTGTTCTTTCTGCGGATACAGACTAAACACGGCTGCTACTCTGAAACCAGTCTCTGGAAGGTGGCTCTTGGATTAATTAACCCAAATGGTAACACTGTGAACTCCTAGAGATCCACGCTGGTGGTGAAAGCAGACTTTATCTGTGCATCCTTGTCTAAAGGAATCTGCCAATAACTGGGAGTTAAATCAAAAGAACTCAGATATTCAGCGTTGGTTAAAATGTCCAGAAAATCATCAGTTCTAGGAGTGAGATACACATTTGGCTGTGACAGCACTGAATTTTCTATAATCAGCTTAAACCATACAGTGTTGTCTTTGGTAGGGACCAAGACCACAGGTGATGCCCAGGAGCTGTCAGACCCTTTAATTACTCCTAGATCTAACATGCTTTGTATTTCTGCACCAATTTGTTCCTGCACTTGGCCAGTGGCCCTATCGAGTCTGGTGGGAGATGGCGGTGGGCCTTTTGCAATGATCTTATGAGTTAGCAAGTGTGTCTTCCCTGACTTGTCAGAAAACACCTCTTTGTGTTCTTGCAACACTGACAACCTCTCTGCCCTGTCAACTGGTATTATCGCACTGCACATATCAATGCTTTCCAGAGATGAGTCAGTCTGGCATTCAGCCATCAAATCAATGAGGTGGTGTGCCTGTTTTATGGGCTTGGAGCGCCTTTAAGACCATGACTTGGTCTCCTACTTTGAAGGACTGTTGTCTGGAATGTTTATCATATGAGGCCTTTTGCTCTTCCTGAGTATCCTTCAGGTTTTCTTTAGCAAAGGCTAAAGAGAGTCAGAGGGTGCTTTGTAGGTTGCTTACAAAGTCTAGAATGTTAGTTCCTGGAAAAGGCGTAAACCGCTCCCGTTGCTGCTTCACCAACTGTAATGGCCCCTTAACCTCGTGGCCATACACAAGTTTGAAAGGTGAGAACCCTAAACTGAGATGTGGTACAGCCCTGTAGGCAAAAAGCAACTGCTGTAACACTAAGTCCCAATCATTGGAGTGTTCATTGATGAATTTACGGATCACAGCCCCCAAAGTTCCATTAAATCTTTCCACCCGGCCATTGGTTTGATGGTGGTGAGGGGTGACGACCAAGTGATTCAACCCATGAGCGTCCCAGTGGCGTAGCCAGGTTTTAGGCTTAGGGGGAGCACAAAACATAAAAAAGGCACCCCCCCTCCTTGGCTCCCCCTCTGGCCACCCCTCCTTGGCTCCCCCCCTCTGGTCACACCCCCAGACTGGACCACCCCGCTCACCTTCCCTCCTACAGCCGGCGTGCCGCCCAGTGGCTCCTCCAGCTGTGTGGTGGGTAGTGCTGGCAAGCAGGTGCGGCTCCTCCGGCCGTGCGGCCAACAGGCGCCACTGCCGCGCCTGCCAGCCTGAGCGGAAGCAGCTCCTTCTGCTGAATCCCACCAGCTACGCTACTGGAACTTCCCCCAGGTTTTTCATGGTCCCTGCAAGGAAATTAGTTCCCGAATCGGTAAAGATGTCGGAGGGCCAACCTACCCTGGCAAAAATGTCTGTTAGGGCCTGGCACACACTTTAAGCCCTGGTGTTGCTTAGAGCTACTGCTTCCGGCCATTGGGTAGCAAAATCCATGAAAGTCAATATGTACTGCCTTCCTCTGGGTGTCTTCTT
Organism: Aldabrachelys gigantea; assembly: GCA_026122505.1. Lineage (NCBI taxonomy): Eukaryota > Metazoa > Chordata > Testudines > Testudinidae > Aldabrachelys > Aldabrachelys gigantea. The sequence goes on from CM047489.1 coordinate 72,697,759, forward strand.
TGGGAAGGACCCAGAGTATCCACAGCTACTCGCTGAAACGGGACCTCAGTTATGGGGAGTGGATGGAGAGGGGCTTTGACCTGGTCTTGGGTCTTTCCTACTTGTTGGCACACCTCACAAGACTGGACATGATTAGCAACGTCTTTGCCCACTCCCTCCCACTGGAAGGACTTCCCCAGCTGGTCTTTGGTTTTGCTCACCCCAGAATGGCCACTGGGATGATCATGGGCTAAGCTCAAGAGCTTGACCCACTACTTAGTTGGAACCATCAACTGTCTTTGAGGATGGTCACTGGGCCGACGTGGGTTGCTGGAGACTGGTGAGGTGGGACAATAGGGTGTCTGGGGCTTTCCTTGGGTTGTAGGTGGGGCCTTGGGTTGCCCTCGGTGATAGGGTTTGGTTTTGGTTTTCCCCCTCTGATATTCGCTCCAACTGCTACTAGCTTTTTTCTTTTCTGCCACTTCCACTCATTTGGCTCCAATCTCCCCCCCTCGGTTACAGTTTTGGGTTTCCCATCTGCGATGTACCTTTCTATTTCCTCAGGAACACCCTCTAAGAGCTACTCCATTTTCATTAGGAAAGACAGATCTTCCAGAGAAGAGCTTGCTCCTGTATCCAGGCATCCCAATTTTTTTCAATGTGGTAGACATGTTGGGAAAATGCCGCATCTGTTTTCCACTTTAGGGCTCTGAACCGCCGACGGGCATGCCCAGGTGTTAGCCCCATTCTGATTCTGGCCTTATTTTAGAAAAGTTCATAACTGTCCATGTGTTCTTTAGGCATTTCAGCTGCCACCTCTGCTAAGGGTCCACTGAGCTGCGGCCTCAGCTCTACCATGTACTGGTCTGTAGGAATGCTGTACCCATGGTTGGCCCCTTCAAAATTTTCTAAGGCGGCCTCGGAATCATCGCCTGCCTTGTAGGTGGGGAATTTTCTGGGATGGGAAGCGGTACCTGGAGAGGGGTTGTTAGGGTTGGCTGGTAAATCCTGCTTAGCCCTTACTAACTCCAGTTCATGCTTTCTCTCTCTTTCCCTCTCCTCCATCTCTTTTTCTTTCTCCTCCATAGCTCTCTTGTGGGCAGTTTCCTCCCTGGCTTTTTCTGCATTAATTTCTAATTGTTTTAGTTCTATCTGTCTCTTATGTTCATTTTCTTTCTCTGTTGCTTCCAGTCTAGCCAGTTCTAGCTTGTTGGTTACTTCACTGGCAGTCATTTTCCTGCTTTCTTGTGCTGGCCACACCCCTCTGCAGTTCACTGAAACCGGGATGCACTCAGCTCAGGGCTGCTTAGTGAACAGAGACTTTCTAACTAGCTCTACGTGAGAGCTAGAAAGAAACAAAACAACAATTCAACTTGTAAATTCCTTTTGCTGACTGCTTGCTCACAGCTTGAAACCGGCTCTTAACAAAGACCCTTGTTAAAAAAAACTTAACACCTCTGCCTTCCGGCTGCTTTCTAAGCAGCTAGAAAGGAGAAAAAAAATCTTACTGGCTTTTGGTTTAAAATTATGCCACCGCTCTGCCACCAAGTCAAGGTTCCTTCCTCACTCTGAACTTTAGGGTACAGATGTGGGGACCTGCATGAACACCGGTAAGGTTAACTACCAGCTTAGATCTGGTTTTGCTGCCACCACTCCCAAATACTAGCTCCCTTCCCTGGATAGTCTTGAGAGACTTCTTCACCAAGTTCCTGGTGAACACCGATCTAACCCCTTGGATCTTAACACAAGGAGAATTTATGAGAATTCATTACCCGTCCTTTCCCCCACCAATTCCTGGTGAGTCCAGATCCAATCCCCTTGCATCTTAAAACAAGGAAAAATCAATCAGGTTCTTCAAAAGAAGGCTTTTAATTAAAGAAAGAAAGGTAAAAATCATCTCTGTAAAATCAGAGTGGAAAATAACTTTACAGGGTAATCAGATTCATATAGCCCAGAGGAACCCCCTCTAGCCTTGGGTTCACAGTTACAGCAAACGGAGGTAAATCCTCTTAGCAAAAAGGAACATTTACAAGTTGAGAAAACAAAGTTAAACCTAACACGCCTTGCCTGGCTGTTACTTACAAGTTTGAAATATGAGAGACTGGGGTGCAGAAAGATTTGGAGAGCCTGGATTGATGTCTGGTCCCTCTTAATCTCAAGAGCGAACCACTCCCAAAAACAAAGATCACAAACAAAAGCCTCCCCCCACCAAGATTTGAAAGTATCTTGTCCCCTTATTGGTCCTTTGGGTCAGGTGCCAGCCAGGTTACCTGAGGTCCTTAACCCTTTACAGGTAAAAGGATTTTGCTGTCTCTGGCCAGGAGGGATTTTATAGTATTGTACACAGGAGGGCTGCTCCCTTCCCTTTATAGTTATGACAATTCCCAAACAAAGAAATAAGATATTTGCACTGATAACAATTTTTTTGCGATAGGAATGGTAAAACAAATGTTTCTTGAGAATGTATTGGAGTTTGATTTTCGGCTATTTTATTTGTATATTTTGACAGGTGATGGTGACAATTTGTGTTTTAACAGTTATCAAAATTTAACTTCTTCAGTCTCAGTATTTATAAATAATGATTGCTGCCCCCAGACCATTTCCCGCAACTGTGAAAATTTCAATTGATGAAAATATTTTAAAATATTTTTAAATTATCCCTCAAAATTATAAAAAAAAAAAAATCAAATTCAGCCAACCCTACATACAAAAGAAGATTCTTTATTACAAATTTTAGCTCCTGGCCTGTGCCGCCTAATTTCACCACTAGGGGCCACTTTAAGAGGAAGCAGCTTCTACACGGCCCTGCCCGCTAGAATTAAAATTTTGTCCATCAAAAGAGGTAAAAAAACCCCCTCCAAAGTATGAGGTCTCCAATTTGTTTTACTCAACACAACAATATAAAGGGGAAGTGAATCTGTCCGGGAGCCCAGAGCCCCTGGGAGGGGAGAGCGGCTGCAGAGAGGGGCAGAAGCAGGCTGCCGGGGTGTTGTTGAGTGCGGCGTGCCCTTTCATGGCGTGGAGATCAGAAGAGGAGCTTCAGCAGCAGAAGCCCAGCGAGGGCTGGGATGAGGAGCCCGACTGGTCCTGGAGCTGGGCCGGGTGCTTTGCATTTGACCACAGATAGATCTGCACTGACTCCTTCGAAGGTCCCCGAAATCTCTTTAAAGCGGGCACAAGCGGTCTCACTAGCGCAGCCCTTCATGGTGGTCAATGTGGAAGTCCCATCTGCAGGGTGGGAGGGGGAAGCAGGTGATTAGTATGAGAGGTGTAGCTCCACCCCTCAAGCTGGACTAGGACAACGCCCTCCCCTCCTCAGCTCTGTTCCTCAGAGCCCTGCTTAAGTCCCCCCCAGCCTCCATCTCCCCATCTGCTCTGCTCCTCCAGCCTGTTTGGCCCTGGGTGGCCTCCCGCTTCTCCTCTCCTCTGATACAAACTCACTGTGTGTCCTAGAGCAAGTGATTGGCAGTGATATAGAGCCCACTGACGATAACCAGCCTGGATCAGGACCTTATTAGCCCCATTATTCATCTAGCAAAGCAGCAGCTCAGTGCTGGTGGTAGTCGTGGGATTATAAGAGGTTTTATTGGGGAATTAAGGCACCATGATGGGACTCCACAAAGCTAAATTCAATTCCCAGCTCAGCCCGAGCCTTCCTGTGTGACCTGGTGCAAGTCACCTCATCATGCTGTGCCTCAGTTTCCCTCACTGTAAAACAGGGAGAATGCAGCTTCTTTTGCCTGCTTAGCTCAAAAGCTCTTTGCGTCAAGGACTGTCACTATGAACTTGTTCAGTGCCTGGCACAACAGAGGTCTCTGATCTCGGTGCAGGGTCTGTGCAGCGCCTGGCTCCCCGGGGCTCCCAATACTAAGCCAGTCCCTACCACAAAGACTGTACAGATTAAACTCTAAATAGGCAAAAGGTTGGATGGGAAACGGAGGCAAAGAGAGGGAAAGACACTGGCTCCAGGTCACACAAGAGGAGGTGCTGAGAAGAGGACCCTGGTTTCCTGATCTCCAGCCAATATCTGTACCCAGCAGAGCCCACCACAGCATCCTCTCCTAGAGCAGGAATTGGGAACAGATGTGAGACCTGGGAATCCAGAGGCCTGTACTGAACAATGTGCCAGCCAGGGTTGGACTCTGGCAACAAGTGGTAAGTGGTTTCCCTGAGGAATCTCTAGGAAGACGTTAAAGCAAATTCCTCACGCCTTGTTACTCCAAAACCAGCCTTGCAAAGCTACATCATGAGGAAAGGCACCCTTGTCTGCTGATCCCCTGGGACACAACGCTAAGAACAAAGGTCTCAGTTGTACAAAGGAAGGACTGAGCTAGTCATCAGGGCTGTAGTGTTGAGACTATTGTCAACTTGTAACGAGAATGAAAACCAAGTTGTGTGGGTTGACCCTAGCAGACCCCAATTCTGGATTTGAGGTGACCTTTCCAGCCTGCAGGTTCTGTCATTGTTTTCAGTCTGTGGTTTCTCCATCATACTCTCTCCTTCACAATGAAGGTGCTGGCTTAAGACGCACTGCGAGGTAGCTCACAGCCGTGGGCCATGAAGTTGTTCAACCCCCCTGTGGAGACTGCGCAGCGCACACACTGGCCTCTTAGGCAGTCTGGCTTGCTGGGGCTATCACAGTGTCAGCAGGGGTCTGTGCAGCCTGAAAGAACCCGCCAGTCAGCAAGGAGAGAAATGTGGATGTCCACTCAAGGGAAGTGATAGTTGAGGAGCCAGAAGCTTAGAGCTGGTGCCCCTGAGATCACGGCGGGGGAACACAAACTTGCCCTGAACGGTGACTGAAATAAACAACAAAGGAAAAATAAACGCAAAGTAAATGAACGGAAGTTACCAAATGTTACGGTCCCGGCAATCTCGATGCATTGGGTATCTGCCCCAGTGCACTGGATGATCTCTTCATTGCACTGAGCATGCAACACAGAGATGCAGGCTGGGCAGCGCCGACCGTTGGGTCTGGTGTTAGCTGGGGGCACTGGGAAGAAGTGGAGCAAACGCAGTGAGCTCGGGGGACGAGCGCAGGAGGTGTCGGGGCAGGGAGAGCAGCTGGGGGCTGCACAGCTTAGCCCTGGGTGCCCCCTGCAGGGGGAGCTGTAGCTCCGGGGATGCTGGGGGCAGCGGGGTCAGGGGAGGGGTTTTCAGCAGGGAGCCCTGGACCCCCCCCCGAGTGGGACCAGCTGGGTTCACACCTGGGGGCAGACTAGAGTCCTGCCCACTAAACTCCACCCAGCCAGAGGATCAGTATTATTCCATGTGGCGCCCCCTGCAGGGCAGGAGGACCAGTCTTAGGAAGTTAATATGAAGTAGGGTCCAGGCAGCAGGAGGTGCAGCTGATGGGGGGGAGAGGTGGAGTTGGGGAGAAGTACCTGTAACTGTGGTTGTTCGGCAGGCGTCTCCCATGCAACATGTGGTGCCCGACCTTAATGTCAATCCATTCCCAAAGTTCACAGTGAGGGGGCCAGCTTTGCAATTGCTGGATGTTCCACAGCCTCTGACAATGATCTGTTGCTTCATTCCCACTGCATATGAGGAGAAGAAGGAGATTAATTCTCCTTCCACTCCCACCCCATAGCTGCCCTCTGCACAACAACAGCCATGCGACATTATCCTCACTCTACTCTTCAGAAAACTGAGGCACAGAGGGGGGGAAAGAAATTCTCAAGGAACTCAAATAGGAAATTGCAGAGCTACTTCTTGTAGTTTATAACCTGTCACTTAAACCAACCTCGGGACCAGATGACTGGAGGATAGATAATGTGATGCCAATTTTTAAAAAGGTCTCCACAGGCAATCCTCGTAATGACAGGCTTCTAACATCAATACCAGGAAAACTGATTGAAAGTATAAAGAACAGATTCAGCTAATCTGCTGGAGAAGGGTCAACATGCCTTTTGTAAAGGGAAATCACACCTCACCAATCTACTAGAATTCTCTGAGGGGGTCACCAAGCATGTGGACAAGGGGGATCCAGTGGACATAGTGCACTTGAACTTTCAGAAAATCTTTGACAAGGTCCCTCACCAAAGGCTCTTAAACAAAGTGAGCTGTCATGGGATAAGAGGGAAGGTCTGTCCTGGATCAGTAACTGGGTAAAAGACAGAACACAAAGGACAAGTATAAATGGTCAGTTTTCACAGTGCAGGGAGATAAATAACAGGGTCCCACAAAGCAATGTAGGCACCTAACTTCCACCTTAGACACCAAAATCCAACATTTCGATCCTCAAGCTCCGACTTCAACTGCTGCCTGACCCTGTAGGCGCCTGAATTCCTTAAATCCCAGAATTTCTCCTGGTTCGTAACCACACAGCTGCCTAAATCCTGACACTCGGCACCCAGCTCATTGCTAAGCCCTGGTGGGACCTGACAGTAGACATTCCCCTGCCTATCTCAGCTCTGGGACCTGATCCAGTGAACAGCCTCTGAGATGGGCCACATGATTGGGCCCCCCACAAAACACAGACACAGGAGGTGCTATCTTGTCATGTCCCTCCCCCCACCTTATGCCCAACAGTCCAATGCTCAGAGCTCAACCCAGTGTGTGGCGCAGTCAGGGTCCAGTTCACATCCCAGTGTTTATAGGCTTGGCAGAGTCAGGTTTTTCTCCGTACGTGTCGGTAAAGGTTGATTTCACCAAACACCCACAAACCAACCCAATATGCCCATCAATGATGATTGAAATGTACAGATTGGCCAAGTAGCAGAAATGCTGCTTGAGAACATGTCAGAGTTGGATTGAAGGCTATTTCCTTGGTATAACTGAACACGTGTTGTTGAGAGTTGGTGGTTTAAAGGTTGGAAAGCTTTGCCTTTTTGAATTCCATCAGCTATTGTCATTAAATCAAAATTGTCTGAACCCGCGCGGCCCACCGGCCATCATTTCCTACAACTGTGAAAATGTCAATGGATTAAAAAATGCTTAAAAATCATCATTGTCAAAATGAGAAAAAGGTAAAATTCAAATTCTGCCAAAATTCATATTTATCCTGAATGGAGCGGCTGCAAGAAGAGGGCTCCAGGGAGACCCCCTCCATAGTCCAGTGGAAGAGGGAGCATTTGAAGCTGGTTCTTCCATATCCCAGATGAGCACCCCAGCTGCTGAGGTCTCAGGGCAGCCCCTCCTCCTCTGCTGTCGTTTTCAAGGAAGGACTGACCCGGTTTAGATGCCGGACTCCCAGAAAGGGTTTTCCAGCTGTGGATCCCAAGCACAGCTGGGCACCTCCGTGCAGCCCAGACTTAGATGCTGAACACTCAGGGGAGGAGGCCTGAGCCACACCCCTCTCCTCAGCATTTCCTATTAGCTGGCTTAGGCGGGCGCTCGCTTGGTGTGCCAGCTGTTGTGGATCCCATCCTCAGGCACCTCCCTCTCCCCAAGCACCATGGTGGCAGCCTGGGCCCCTGGACAACAGTCCATGGAGACCTCTGGGGGTTTGTCAACACAATGCTGAGCCGAAGACCTCTTTGGGGAACTAGCCACAGGGTCTGGCATAGAACCCTGGCGCCCTGGCTCCTTAACCGCTGCTCAGACCCTCCCACCACACTCCCTTTCCAGAGCTGGGACTAGGAAAGAACCCAGACATCCTGGGTCCCCAGCCTGTTCCCTGGCCCAGGTTGGTTAAGGTCCATCTCACCTACCCAATGTGTATTCACTCAGAGAGATGCCACAAGTGTCTGCCCCAACAGCACAGGTCTGAAGGTCGCCCGTGCAGCTGGCTCCTGGTCCAGAGCAAACCTCACACTGCAGACAGGTCCCTGGAGGCGGAGAGAGAACATGAGCCACCTGGATTTGTCCCTCCCCCGGGTTTGATCCACACCATTTGAGGATCTGGCCCCCTTGACACCAATTCAGCTACAATGACAGACCCCAGCTGGGGATCAGACAGAATCCCATTTCATAGAGTCTCTTGACTCTAGCAGAAGATCCTCTTTCAAAAATATCCTTGTTTATTGGAGAAGTCAAAACATGGTACCCATAGGAAAAGAACCTACCCACCTCTATCCAGGAGACCAATGAGGATGCAAAGAGAGAAAGAAGCCTTCATAGTGATGGGGACACAGTAGATCGACACTGGGGTCTCTGATGCAGTCAAATCTGCGGCCGGGGGATTTATCACAGACGGGCTGAGATGAGATCAGAAGAGAAATTGCACGTCCATGAGCCAGTCATCAGGTGGAACCTCAGAGCCATTTGCCAAAGTTCTGGGGTAGTCACACCTCTGACCCGCCTTTGTGGCACCCACACAGAGAAGATAGATACAAATATCAAACACTGCTGCTGGAAGGTTTCAATGTAACACAATTTTACTTCTGACACTCCAGAATGATAACACATAAGAATGACAAAACAAAGACAAAGCAGGCTGCTCCCTAAACAGAGGGAGACAAAGCAGGCTGCTCTCCTGGGCAGAGATGTTAACTCACTCACCTTCTTCTAGGCTGGTTCTTTCCAGAGTGCCTCTGGTCCCACACTTCCCTGTAGATCAGCCAACCCCAGTTCCTTCACCCACCCACTCTGAAAATGATAGCTTGCAACAACTCTTGGCTCTCTGCAAAGCTCCTCCCAATGATAAATTATTTTTAACAGCCAAGGGGTCCCGGGCGTCAGACAAGGGCAAATCTTCAACCCTCCTCTGGAGCCAAATTTATTTCTGTGTCCTCCTTCCCCAAGATCAGGGTCTGGGGCGCCTGCATCATCACCCCAGACTCCCCAGGGGAGGAGGAATTGTACTGACCCTTCCATCCCACTGAGGTGGGGTTTTGCTCCCCACACCACATAGCAGTGGTACTGCCCCAACCCGCTTGGGGTCACTCATGTTGCCACAGACCATCAGGCAGCCATAGACTGAAGGGAGAAATTCCTCCTCCCTGCTGGCAGCAGCTACCTCTGTCCTCTCCTCCTCCCCATCTCCCCACTGCTGCACACTGTGCTGGGAAACTTCCAACCACCAAAGGGGGGTGTCACAGCATTGCCAATGCTCTGCAGCTACCTCAGTTTCCCCTCTTTCAGCAGGGGGCTCAGCCGCCTCCCTGCTCTGTTATGTCCCATGCTGTCTGGGAAGGGGGGAGGGGGGAGAGCTGATTTCCCTGCTCCCGGCTGAAGGGGTCCAGGAGTTTACCTGGAATCAGCGAGATTCGGATTTCCCGTAAGGCAGCAGGTGGCTGTCGCACCCCAGACAGGAATCTGTTTGCACACACTGGGAAGAGAACTGGGGCGTAACCGTGTTTCCACTTGGTGCAACTGACCCAGCCCCACTGCTGTTTCTCTCCTTTAGCTGCCCCACTGGCGTGCTGGCTCCTGCTTTCGTTTCCATCCTTATTGGGGCTGCCAGTTTTACTTGGACGTATTCCTGGAGGTGTCATTACATGACACAATCTATAATCAAAGTTTAATCTTTAACTTCTGGGGACTGCAGGACAATCCTGGAGGGTTGGAAACCCTAATCCTTATGGGTGGTGGGGCTGGGAGCCCGGACTCCTGGGTTCTATTCCCGGCTTTGGGAGGGGAGTGGGATCTAGTGGTTGTTAGATCAAGTGATCTTTATGGGGCTTCAGGCCGGGTAATGTTTGCCTGGGGTGGAGCAGAAGGTGACCTTTTTGAATAGTAAAAAATGTACAATCTCTCCGTTGTCTGTGTCTTTCTCACCTCCTCTTATAGCCAGGCTCGGCTGTACGCTCTGACGTGAGATAGAAACTTAAAAATCCCCACACTGGTCTTTGGCAGAGTTGATGTCTTTTTCCTGTCGGCAGTGCTGTCCCCTTCCCGCAGAGCTGTGACATCCCCAGGGTACATCCAGAGCAACGTACCACAGCTAATGGTACCCCTGCCCTGCACCCTTGGGTACCTTCCAATGCTCTGTGGAAATAGCTCCCCCCGGGCCGCTCACAAACAGCCTCCCGCATCCGAGCTGCACCCTGAGTGTGTGCGTGTGACTGCAGCCTGCTGGCCACACTTGGGTTACTCTTTGGCTCTCCCCAGCCTTGGTTATATTGCACGGCGACACCAACACATCCCCAGTTCCAGATTCTTATACAGAAGCATGTGTCCTATGCTGCCCAGCCCTCTCCTGGACAACACAGGCTGAAATAAAGTCCGTCATTTTATGACTAGAAACAAGATGTGCACATCTTTGTGGCAGACTGTACCCTTACATTCATCCATTTTACAAAACTGTGATAAAATGTCCCAGGGTCAGCATGTCCCGGGGATCAGCATAAAAAGGTGCCTCTTTCCCCGTGTAGCTTTGCAGGGCTGGTTTGGAGTAACCCGGGCTGGGGAATGTGCATTAACCTCACCCTAGAGATTCCCCAGGGAAAACCACTTCCCACTTGTCCCAGAGTCCACCCCTGGCTGGCGCATTGTTCAGTTCAGGCCTCTGGACCCCAGGTCTCCCATCTGCCCCAAACTCTTACTCTAGGACAGGATGCTGTGGGCTCTGCTGGGTAGAGATATTGGCTGGACTTCAGAACACCTGGGTCCTATTCCAGCACCGGCTTCTTTGTGACCTTGAGCCAGTCACTTCCCTTTTCCTTCCTTCCATTTCCCCTCCCACCTTTTGCCTATATAGAATTTAATCTGTAAGCTCTTTGTTGTAAGGACTGGCTTAATATTGAGAGACCCTGGTGCATGAGGGGCTGCATAAACCCAGACAGAGATGGGAAACCCTTGTTGTGCCAGGCACTGAATAAGTTCATAGTGACAGTCCTTGCCCCAAAGAGCTTGTGATCTATACAGGCAAAGGAAGGTGTAGTCTCCCTGTTTTACAGCTGGGGAAACTGAGGCACAGAGCAATGAGGTGAGTTGCCCAAGGTCACACAGGAAGGCTGTGGCAGAGCTGGGAATTGAGCCTGGTTTTTCAGAGTCTCATTATGGTGCCTTAATTCTCCACACAACATCTTAGAAATCCCATTGTGCTGCTGCTTTGCTAGATGAGTGGTGGGGCTAATACAGGCTTGATCCAGTCCAGGTGTCATTGATGGGCTCTAGATTGGGGCTGCAAGTGACTTGCCCAAGGAGACAGAGTGAGTCTGTAGCAGAGCAGAGGGGGAAGGGGAGGACATCCAAGGCCAGCCAGGCTGGGGGGAGCAGAGCAGATGGGGAGATGGAAGCTGTGGGGGCCTAGGTGGGACTCTGAGGAGCAAAGGAGGAGGCTGTCCTTGTGTCTCAGATCAGCTCGTGCAGTGGTGTTTCTCTCCTGACAATGATCACCTGCCTCCCCTACTCCCACTCCCCGTGGGTGTATGTGGCACATTGAACTTCCTGCAGGGCTGCGCTGCTGAGTCCTTTTGTGCACTATCAAAAATTGACTCTGGGATCTTTGAAAGGCTCGATGCAACTACAATCAACTGCACAGCAGCTTTTGGCACAGCCGGCCCAGACCCAGGACCAGCCGGGCTCCTCCTTTCCAGCCCTCGCCGGGCTCCTGCTGCTGAAGATTCTCTCCTGATTCCCCACCCGGTGCAATGGCCACACCGCACTCGGTAACACCCCGGCCTCCTGTGTTAGCCCCTGTCGGCAGCCGCTTTCCCCTCCCAGGGGCCCTCGGCTCCCGGCCAAATTCACTTCCCCTTTATATTGTTGTGTTGAATAAAACAAACTGCAGACCAAAGTCTTTGGAAATTTTCTTTCAGTGGGGAAAATGTTCATTCTAGTGGATGGAGCCGTTAAGACTCTGCTTAGTCTTAGTTTGACCCCTAGTGGTGCAATGGGCCAGCACAGCCCTGGAGCTACAGTCCTCAATAAAGAATTTTTTTAGGGTTGGCAGAATTTGAATTTGATTTCAATTTCAATGGATAATATTGGAGTTTAATTTTGTGTATATTTTTTTCTATTTTTATCAATTTAAATTTTCACACTTGCGGGAAATGATATGGGGCAATAATAATGTAATGGCAGGAGATGGTGAGATGGTGAGACCCTTAAAACACAAAATGTCAACATCCCACACCTCAAGAGACTGACCTGCAGAGGTCACAGCAGAGGCAGGTGGCAGCAGAAGGTGACCAACTGGCAGCTGGCAGAGCAGTGAGCAAGCGGCCAGCAGAACAGCAGCTGGCAGGGTGGCAAGCGGGGCGGACAGTGGAACAGAAAAGTGGCTGGCAGATTGGCCAGCAGGAACAAGTGCTCAGATGGTGGAGAAAGCAAGATGCCTTCTTCCCCGGGTGGAAGGTGAACTCACACAGATGCGCCTCTGAACCCTGGGTCCTCACTGACCAAGGATAACCCCTGTGAGTGGGGTGCGGTGAAGGAGCAGAGGGGGCACAGAAAAGGAACTCTTGGTTGTAGAACTCAAGAACAGGAGGCAGAAGACTCTGCCCCACACACTCCAGGGTGAGCGTCCTGTGCACAGATTTATGTTTATGAATCCTGCTTGTGATATTTTCCCTGAGGTTAATTCCCTCTTTTCATTAAAAGTTTCTTTCCTACACTCAAACTCTGCTTCTGAGCAGGGAAATATTGGCTCTCAGAGGTGCCCAGGGGTGGTGTGTAATTTTCCCAGGTTACTGGGTGGAAGACAACATCTACAAGGATGAGTTGGACCCTCCTTAAATACCAGTGAGTAGAGAGGACCTCACAGAAGACCTGGGTGGAGAGGAGAGCCTTGCTTTGAGTGATCAACTAATTCAGTTCAAATTGAATGGCAGGATAAACAAACACAGGGCTGCCAGGAGGGCCTGTGATTTCAAAAGGGCAAACTTTCAAAACCTGAAAGGAATTAGTTAGGGACATGGACTGGCCTGAAGAACTCGAGGCTCTGAATGTGGAGGAGGCTGGGAATGACTTTAAGTCAAAGTTGCAGAAGCTCTCTGAAGCCTGGGATGCAGGTGAATAATGTAGGACCCAGATAGCCCACCAATATTGGTTTGTCTTTCAGCAGAACAAACCTGAAGGGCACATGTGTGGCTTCTTCTACCACGGAGGGGCAGCAAGGCGTGTCAGCGCAATGCTTTCGACATTGCAATTCTAGTGTGTCATCATGATGGCCAGGACAAGTACAATGAGACAGAAAAGCCAGCTGGTCCTGATGCCGGCCTTAAGAAGCTTAGAAAGTGGTGAGCACTCCTAGTAAGTGTGACCTATGCAGGGACAGTCCTGTTAACCAGGATATGCTGGTTAGCACAGATATAGCCATAGTGATAGACAGGTATAGATCTCTTATTAATAATATGTATTTTAGGCACCATATTTGTATATGCAGATTAGTATGCATTATGCACAAATAGCACTAAGCACAAATATTATAGCAGCTATGTAGCCTAAACTGGCCTCCACCTTTACTATAATCCTGTTCTCTTTTGCTAAGTGTCCCACAGCACCGTGCATCAGCTGAAGTTCGCTTTGGCTGAAGGAGACAGGCGAGCTGCCAGGATTAGGACAGAGAAGTATTTTCCCATAGCAACGAGTTGGATGTTATTCTCACAAACCTGCACTGGAGTGGCCCCATAGGAAGAGGACAAGACATAGATTGTTCTACTCTTGTGCAGGCCTAGAGGGCACCAGCTGCGGTGCAGGTGCAAGGAACACAGAGATAAGGGGGACAGTATAAGTTTCAGGTAAATGCTCTTACCTCTGGGTCACAGCTCAGTTTTTTAAATAATATTAAATCATTATTCAATTCAATATTTAATAATCATCACAGTACCAAGCAGGGCACTGTTAGCTAATCCACAGACATTGGACATACTCGTACCAGGTTAATAGTCTGTTATACCCCAGCACAAGGGCAGTTATGTTAATAGTGTAAGTCAGGATGAGCTCTACCCTGACATCTGGTGGTGAATTATGGGGAGTGTGGAAAAGAATTTTAGGTATTTGCATTGGCACACCCACCCCAGCTAGCATAGCCCACGGCAGCCTGGGATGGTTGCTTTGGCAGCTGTGGGATCCCCAATTTCTTTGTTATTGGGGCAGGAGGAATAAAGTATTGTAATCTTGATTACGTGAATGAGGAACTGTCAGACTGCTTTATGCCAGAGATGTCTCAATATCAATTAAATAGCACTTGCTAGAGAAGGGATGTGGGTGCCAAAACCCACTGAAATGAGAGAGGTTGGGGACTGGTGTGTGTATGGGCCCCTTTTGAGGGCCTGGAACATCAATTGTATGTTCTTCTCTCTCCACTGTTGTAGAGTAGAGCTAATTTTGATTCCATTAGGAGTCTATCTAGAGGCAGCTGAGCTGAATTCACATTGGGTCAATGGTGCACCAGTACTGGGGCTCCCCTACTACAAGCTGAAATCACTAAAAGAGCTAAGCTTACTGAGCTGAGCTCACTGAGTGCTGTGTTAACTAATGGGGGAGCCTGAAGATCTATCACTAAGCAGCTGGCAGAGCGGAGCAGTTTGCAGCATGTTGGAGCAGCCCATGGAACAGTGAGCGGAGCGGAGCGGTTTGCGGGGATGGCTGGAGTGGCTCACGGGTTGGCTGGAGGAGTGGCACAGCTGGTGTGGTGGAGCTGGTCGCGGTGAAGGCTGCAGCAGAGCTCCATGGAGAGGCAGAGCAGTTGGCCCTGGCCCACGTAAGGTGCCCCCTTAACATCCTGTGTGTGCCCCCCCCATTTCCACCCAGGCTATGGGGGTAAAACTCTGCAGATAAACTTGAACTCAGGGGTGGCACTGACCAGAGACTTTCGGGTTGTTGGACTTTGGGCTGATTGGACTTAAGACCCTAAGGGGGAAAGGACATTGCCAAATGTACTTGAAGGTGGGTTTTTGCTTAGAGTTTGTGTTATAATTCTGTTTATGGTGTTTCCCCAAAGTGATGCCGCATTGTTTCCTTCCTTTATTAAAAGGATTTTGCTACACTCAGACTCCGTGCTTTCGAGAGGGGAAGTATTTCCTCCTAGAGGCACCCAGGGGGGTGGTATGTAAGTGTCCCAGGTCACTGGGTGGGGGCTCGAGCTGGTTATGCATGGTGTTACTGAAACGGAACCCCTGGATACTGAACCCGGCCCTTGTTGCTGCCAACTCAGAGGGGCAGAAGGGTTACAATAGAATTATATTATGTCTTTCCACAGTGCTGTTCACTGGTATGTCCCACAATGCCTCGGACCGGGACAACTCAACATTTGGCATCAGTGGATCAGGAAACAGTCAAAGCAAGATACATTTGTTTGATGTCCCAGCACAGCCAACGATACGCACAACTGGCTTAAAATGCAGTGTCCAGAATGGAGATAAGGAAAGGATCTTAGGAGATGAGTCTGGGCTTTCTCGCTTGTTAGAAATCCTGCCACCCATGGAAGTGCTTTTGGGAGCGTATTTTGAACCACCCGTTCTGTGTAAGGTGAATGGAAAATGCTGGGAGAAACAAGCATCCCAGAGAGATCGTGTGATATAAACTCTTTCCTTTCTGTATTGGCCTATCTTGTCTTCGACAATAAAAGTGGCTGAGTTTGGTTACTTGGTCTAGGGAACAGTTTTCATAACAAACCAGCCTTGTACTCGCTCCAGTGGATTTTTCCTTCTGAAAGGGAGTTTCTTTGGCAGACAACCTAGCAAAGGAAAGTTCATTTGGGGACGAATGCTGGCAGCTTTCCACCACCTACAGAGGAAAGGCCCAAATCACCTTTACTTCACTGTCTAGGTTGTTAGGTGAAGTACCCGTATTCTTTATAGTGCTGTGTTCATTGGATTAATAATCTTTGATTGAATAATTGCATTGAAGCCTGGTAGGTGCCAGAGTGCCGGGCGGAGCTCCACAAGCCCCCTGGCCCTCTCCCCTTGTCGGGGAGCCAGCAGGAGCGCAGCAACCCCACGGCCTTGCTTCCCAGGCTGAGCGGGGGGAAGCCCCCGGCCCCGCTCTCCCGGTCGGAATGTGGCAAGCCCCGCAGCCCTGATCCCCCAGCCGCAGCGCCAGCAGGAGTGCGGCAACCCCATGGCCCTGCTTCCCAGGCTGAGTCGGGGGAAGCCCCCAGCCCCGCTACCCCGGCAGGAGCGCGGCAAGACCCTGCTACCCTGGCCGGAGAGCCAGCCAGAGTGTGGCAAACCCCATGGCCCTGCTCCCCTGGCTGCAATGTGGCAAGCCCTGCCGCCCCGTTCCCCTGGCTGGAGCGCCAAGCAGAGACCTGTAAGCCTGCGGCCTCACTCCCCCCATCGGAGCGCCAGCTGGAGCGCGGCAATCTCCGCAGCCCCACTACCTCACCTCTTCACCAGTAAATATTGATCAATGTCAATTTCACCGGATACACCCAAACCAAAGAATCGCTTTATGCATCAATAACAATTTTTTAGGCCTAATAAGACAAACACTTGTTGAGAACTTGTTAGAGTTTGATTTTAGGCTATTTGCTTTGTATTGTTTCACAGGTGATATTGAGAATTGGTGTTTTCATGGTTAAAAAGCTTTAAATTTTTCAATCTCCAAGTCTACTGTCATTAAATCATTATTATCCCCGGTCATTTCCCACAATGGTGAAAATTTAAATGGATAAAAATCGAAAAAAAATGCTTTAAAAACCTATCAATATTATCCACTGATATTATTAAAAAATAAAATTCGGCCAAGCCTAGATATATATTGAGAATTGTAGCTCCTGGTTTGTGCTGCCTGATTTCACCACTAGGGGTCACTCTAAGATGAAGCAGCTTCTTGATGGCCCTGCCCACTAAAAATGAAATTTTTGCCCATCAAAATAAATTAAAAAACTCCAAAGAATCTGGTCTCTGGTTTGTTTTATTCAGTGCAACAAAACAAAGGGGAAGCGAATCTTGCCGGGAGCCCACAGCCAGGAGAGAAGTGGCAGGAGATGGAGCCCAGCCAGGTCTGGGACAAGGAGCCCGGCTGGTCCCGGTGCTGTGCGGCTGCTTTGCATTTGGTTACATTTAGGCACAGAAGGACTCAGTAGCACAACCCTTCATGGTGGTGGATGTGGCAGTTCCACCTGCATGGGGGTGGGGGGAAAGGAGGCCATCAGTGTTGGGGGAGCAGCTCCACTCCTCAAGCTGGACTAGGACACGTCCTCTCCTGCCTCAGCTCTGCTCTTGAGAGACCCACCCAGGCCCCGCAATCCCTCCATCTGTCCACGTGCTCTGCTCCCCAAGGCCTTTCTGTGCCTGACTGGCCTGCCCCTTGTCCTCTGCCCTGACACAAACTCACTGTGTGTCTTTGAGCAAGTCACTTGCAGCCCTGATCTGGATCCCACTGATGACACTCAAATTAGATCCAGACAGTTTTAGCCCCCACCCTGCTCACCTAGCAAAGCAGTAGCTCACTGTTGGTGTCAGAGGTGGGATCTCTATGATGTTTTGTGGGGACTCAAGTCACCATGATGGGTTTCAGAAAAACTAGGTTCAGTTCCCAGCTCTGCCCCAGCCTCCCTGTGTGGCCTTGGACACATTTCCTCATAAGTCTGTGCCTCAGTTCCCCCTCTGTGAAATGGGTAAAATGGTCCTTTTTTTGTCTGTTTCATTGCAAGCTCTTAGTGACAGTCCTGGCCCTAGGGAACTTGTTCAGTGCCTGGCACAACAAGGGTCTCCAAACTCAGTAGGGGTCATGCAGCTCCTGGCGCACCAGGGGCTCCCAATACCAAGCCAGGCCCCACCACAGAAAGCTTATGGATAAACTCTATCTAGGCAAAGGATGGGAGGAGGAACAGAGAAGGAAAGTCACTGGCCCTAGGTTACACAGGAGCCGGCGCTGGGAAGAGGACCCAAGTGTCCTAATCACCAGCCAACATCTTTACCCAGTGGACCCCTCAGCATCCCGTCCTAGGGTAGGAATTTGGGAGAGATGTGAGACCTGGGGTCCAGAGGCCTGTACTGAACCATGTGCCAGCCAGAGATGGACCCTGGGAATAAGAAGTGGGCCGTGACACTGTTCAAACCTCCTGAAAAGAGGCGTGTCACTGGGGGGGGTTTGTGAGGGCTAAAGCCACCCCGAAATTTGCCTTAGCCCCCCCATAGCCACGCCCCCTAGCGCAAAGGGCGGTATTGGTCCCACCCGTACTTCTGCGCTGCAAGGGGCGGTGGCGCTGCCTTCAGAGCTGGAGGTATGGCCAGCAGCTGCTGCTACCGGTCACCCAGCTCTGAATGGTGACAATGTCCAGAGCTGGCCTTAGAGACAGTGGTGCTCTGGGGGAATGGGGCAGGGGTGATCCCTCCCCCCTCAACTGAGGAGTGATGAGGGCAGGAAGAGCGGGGTGGGTGGTGCAGAGCTTCCTGGGCAGCACCTGGCATTGGCCACTGTTGGCAGACAGGACACTGGGCTAGGTGGACCTTTGGTCTGACCCAGTCTGGCCGTTCTTATGTTCTTATGACCCGTCTCCTTTTAAAGCTCTGGGAGCTTCTGACAGCCCTGAATGCTCTGCTTTGAGGCAAATCATTAATGTGGGGTCCTGTTCGCCCCTAGGAACATAGCGGGCAGGCAGACTGATCTGGGAGGGGGGCACGGGACGGACTGTTGTGCTTTGACATTCCTCAGCGTGGACAGCTCGGAGCTGCTGACCGGGACTGGCTTTAGGCCAATTCCTCCGAATCCCCCAAATTGGGCCCCATACCTAAGGGGTCCCTGAACCCAGCCAGTGACCCTGCTCCCCCGGCCGGAGCGCAGCAACCCGAAGTGCTGCTGAAGACTCGGAGCGCCGCCTGGTAAGTACAAGCCCCACAAAGCCGGCCCTGCTGCTGACCATGCGGGTCTCGGCAGCGGAACAACTTCTCGGAGGGACTCAGAGACCGATAGGCAGGCAGAGCAGGCGGCTTCCTCTGCTGGGAGAGGGGAAGAGAAACTGCTGTGCCATGCAGAGCCCGGGCCTGATGGGGGGCGGTTTACACAGGTCGCTGTCTGAACAGAGCGCCGTGAGGACAACACACATGCTGTTTCTGTCTCTCTCTACCATGCTTCCCTGTCACACACTCTTCCCCACCCCCTCTGCCCCCCGCTTCAGTTGAAAAGCAACCTGCCCACAGAAGGATGGGATTGAGACACCGGCATCCTGTGACGCTGTCCCGGCCCCACAAGGCGTTGCAAACCCTTCTCAAAGCGCCCTGCGGCCAGTTGCACAGCTACCCACCATGCATTGCTCTCTGTGTCCGTGTGAGAGCTGCTGGTGTGGCTGCGCTCCGCCGATACACAGAGTTAATTCCAGCCACACAACTTTTGTTGACAAACCTCAGTAGCATAGACAAGGCCTTGGGCGGAAAATGGGGCCGGGGTGAAAGATCTACCCGCAAGTCTCCATGAAAGTCGGCAGGAAAGCGTGGAGTGCTCATCCACGCAGACACGAGAGAAGCTTCAGCAGGAGGATCCCAGTGAAGGCTGAGAGGAGGACCCCGGCTAATTCTGTGCCAGCCATGTCGCAGCCTGTGGTGCATATGTTCATGATTGGGACTACGTTGTCCCCTTTGACAAAATCAAATGTCATCATTCCCATGGCACAGAAGGATTCGGTAGCGCAGCCGTGCACGATGTCAAATGGGTCATCTGCACCTGTGTGTGTGGGGGGAGAAAGCAGGCGACTGGCATCAGGGGAGCATCGCCACTGCATCAGATGGTGTGAGGCACAACGACTGCCCCCTGCTCTGCTCCTCAGAGCCCCATCTGGGCCCCCACAGCCTTCATTTCCCCATTGGCTCTGCTCCCCCCAGCCCATCTGGCTCTAGATGACCTCTCCCTACTCCTCTGCTGCGGCAGACACACTGTGTCTCCTTGAGCAAATCACTTGCAGCCCCAATTCAGAGCCCACCAACAACACCCGGACTGGGCTTGTATTAGCCCCAGCACCCATCCAGCAAAGCAGCACCTCAGTGCAGGTGGTAGAAGTGGGATCTCTGAGAGGTTTAGTGGGGAATTAAAGCAACATGATGAAACTCAGGAAAACTAGGCTCAGTTCCCAGCTCTGTCCCAGCCTTCCTCTGTGACCTTGGACAAGTCACCACATCACTCTGTGTCTCAGTTTCCCCAGCTGTGAAACAGGGAGAATGCTCCTTCCTCTGCCTGTACAGATCACAAGCTCTTTGGCACAAGGACTGTCACTACGAACTTATTCAGTGCCTGGCACAACGAGGGCCCCCCTTCTCCGTCTGGGTCTGTGCAGCGCCTGGCGCACCAGGGGCTCCCAATACTAAGCCAGGCCCTACCACAAAGTGCTTACAGATTAAACTCTATACAGGCAAAATATGAGCAGGGAAAAAGAGGCAAAGAAAGTGGAAGCCACTAGCCAAAGGTCGCACAGGAGCCGGCGCTGGGAATAGGACCCAGGTGTCCTGATGTCCAGCTGATATCTCTACCCAGCAGAGCCCACAGCATCCTGTCCTAGAATAGGAGTTTGGGACACATGTGAGATCTGGGGTCCAAAGGCCTGAACTGAACCATGTGCCAGCCAGGGATGGACTCTCGGATGAAGAAGCGGTAAGTGGTTTTCCCAGGGAATTTCTAGGGCAACATTAATGCAAATTCCCCAACTTCGGTTACTCTGGCAAGCGACGCCGGGAAGGGGACACCTTTGTCTTCTGGTCCCCACAAACATGAAGTAAAAACAAAGGTCCAAGCCATGGAAAGGAATAACTGAGCTAGTCAACGGGGCTCTGGGGCTGTCTAGGGAGGGTTATGAACTTGTAACGAGGAAAACCCAGAATAAATTAACGGACGTTACCACGTGCCTTTTCTTTTGATTGAGTAGAAACATTGGGTCTCGGCTCCAGTACACTCTGTGGTCTCACGCTTGCAATCACTTGAGGTTAAGTAGATGCAGCTACTGCAACGCCGGCCGTTGGGTTTGGGGTCAGCCGGGGGCACTGGGAAGAAGTGGAGCAAACGCAGTCAGCTCAGGGGACGAGCCCCAGGAGGCGTCGGGGCAGGGGGAGCAGCTGGGGGCTGCACGGCTCAGCCCTGGGTGCCCCCTGCAGGGGGAGCTGTAGCTCTGGGGACGCCGGGGCAGCAAGGGTGGGGGAGGGGTTTGCAGCAGGGATCCCTGGACCGCGCCCCGGGTGGGATCAGCCGGGTTCACACCTGGTGGGAGCTTAGAGCCCCGTCCACTAAACTCCACCCAGTATTATTCAATGGTGTGCCCCCTGCAGGGCGGGAGGACCAGTCTCAGGAAGCTAACATAGGGCAGGCTCCAGGGAACAGGAGGTGCAGGGGATGGAGGAGGAGAGGCAGAGGTAGGGAGATGTACATGTAACCGTGATTGCTCTGCAGGCGTCTCCCACGCAGCAGGAGATGTTTCTCCTCATCGTCTCTCCATTCCACTTTGTGAGAGAGAGGAGGCCGGCTTTACATTCGCTGGGTGTCGCACAGGTCTTGACAATGGTGTGAGACTTCACTCCCGCTGAACAGAAGGAGAGACAGAGATTTATTCCCCTTCCACTCCTACACCGTCGACACCCACTGCACAACGACCCCCATAATCCTCACTCTACCCATTGGGAAACTAAGCCACAGGGAGTGAGAGGAAGTTCAGAACTTCAATTGTGAAATCGCAGCACGGTACCTGCAGTTTATAGACCAGCCTCTGCACCACATGACTGGTGGGTAGCTAATGTAACAGTGACTTTTTTAAAAGGCCTGAGAGGCGATCCTGGCTATTGCAGGCTGGTAAGCCTAACTTCAGTGCCAAGCAAATAGGTTGAAACTATAGAAAAGAACAGAATTATTGGACACATGGATTAACATGATTTGTTAGGGAAGAGTCAACATGGCTTTTGTAAGGGGAAATCACGCCTCACCAATCTACTAGAATTCTTTGAGGAGGGCAGTAAATGTGGACAAGGGTGGATATAGTGTACTTGGACTTTCAGAAAGCCTTTGAGAGGCTCTTAATCAAGCTAAGCGGTCATGGGAGAAGTGGGAGGGTCCTCTCATGGATAAGTAACTGGTTAAAAGACAGGAAACAAAGGGTAGGAACAAACTGTCAGTTGATTGGATAATTCTCTGTGCAGGGGCTGCATGTGCAGTGGCAGTCAAAAGAGCAAACAGAATGTTAGAAGCCATTAGGGAAGGCATAGATAATACGGCAGAAATTATTATAAGGTCACTAGATAAATCCGTGCGACGCCCACTCATTGAATAGTACCTGCATTTCTGGTCACCCCAGTTCAATATTAGAATAGGAAAAAGAACAGAGAAAGGCAACCAAAATGATTAGGGGGATAGAACAGTTTCCATACAAGGAGAGATTAATAAGATTGGGACTATTCAGCTTAGAAAAGAGACGACTAAGGCAGGATATGATAGAGGTCTATAAAATCATAACTGGTGCAGAGAAAGTGAAGAGGGAAGTGTTATTTATCCCTTCGTATTACACAAGATCCAGGAGTCACCCAATGAAACTACTAGGCAATGAGTTTTAAACAAACACAAGGAAGTATTTTGTCACACAACACACCGTCAACCTGTGGAACTTACTGTAAAGGGATGTTGTGAAAATCAAAGTATAATTGGGTTCATAAAAGGGCTAGGTATGTTCTTGGAGGGTAGGTCCATCAATGGCTATTGGCCAAGATGGTCAGGGATGCAACCTCATGAGCTGGGTGAGCCTAAAACTCTCAGGCTAAGTCTACACTACAGGATAAATTTGAATTAGCTTAAACCGATTTTATAAAACAGATATTATAAAGTCAATTGTGCGCGTCCACACTAGGCACATTAATTTGGTGGTGTGCATCCATGGTCCGAGGCTAGCATCGATTTCTGGAGCGGTGCACTGTGGGTAGCTACTGTAAAATAATGAGGCCAATAATGTCGATTTCCGTCCACACTAACACTATTCCGATATAGTAATATGGATTTTAGCATTACTCCTCTTGTTTTGTAGGAGTACAGAAATCGATTTAAAGAGCCCTTTAAATTGATATAAAGAGCAGTGTAGTGTGGACGGGTGCAGCGTTAAATCGATTTAATGCTGTTAAAATCGGTTTAACAGTGTAGCGTAGACCAGGCCTCACTGCCAGACGCTGGGACTGGATGACAGGGATCACTCAAAATTGCTTGATCTGTTCATTCCCTCAGAAGCATTGACAGCCCTAAAATGTACAGGTCAGCAAAGTAAGAAGGACTCTGCTTGAGAACATGCTGGAGTTTGATTTATGGCGATTTACGCTGTGTACTTTTGTAGCTGACATTGACAGATTGTGTTTTAAAGTTATAAAGCTTTAACTTTTTGAATTGCAACATCTGCTATCATTCCACAATTATTGTCTGATACACACACACTCCCCCATGCTCCATCATTTCCTGAAACTTTGAAAACTTCAGTAGATAAAAACTGAGAAAAATCCTTAAAACTAACCATTGAATGATAAACCAGAGCCAAGCTGAATTCAGCCAAGATTAGATGCCCGACTCCTGGCGAAGGATTCTGAGTTCTGGACCCCAAGCAGAGTTGGGCACCTCTGTGCAGCCAGGACTTAGGGGCCAAACTCCTAGAGAGGGGCAGGGGTTAGCTCCCTGCTTTATGTGCTGGCTTTTGGAGATCCCTTTCAAAGGTGCTTCTCTCTCCCTAGGAGCTGTATGGGCATCCTCTCCCCTGACCCAGGCTCCATGGAGACCACTGGCTGGCTAGTGTGCTGGAAGCCAGGCATTGCAATGCTGGGCCTAAATCCCCTTTGGGGAGCTAGCCCACAGGGCATGGCATAGAACCCAGTTAACCACTGCTCAGATCCATTCACCCCACTCCCTTCCCACAGCTGGGACTAGGAGAGGCCCCAGGCGTCCTACCTCCACAGCCTGTTCACTGACCCACGATGAGTAGGGTCCATCTCACCTACCCACTGTTTTTTCTCTCAGAGCGATGGCACAGGAGTCATACCCAGCAGTGCAGGTCTGTAGGTCGCCCGTGCAGCTGGTTCCTGGTCCTTTGCAAACCTCACACTGCAGACAGGCCCCTGGAGAGGGAGAGAGAACATGATGGGTCTAGTTTGTCCCTCCCTCGCCCCCTTGCCTTCCCTGGGGCGTGATCGATAGCAGCTGGAGACCTGAGGCCGATTCACTCCACCTGGAGACCCTACAGAAATGCCTTTTTACTATTTTGAGCACTGACATTCAGGTCTGTTCCCTTTCAGTCATATTCGCCATGGGGGAGGATCCTCCTTCTAAAATGTCCTTCTCCTTTGTCTGGATCTGAAATTTCACCAGTTTTCAGTGATTTCGACCGTAAATGTTTCCTGCCATTTCCAGACTTGGTTCACTTGTTGTCATGGGACCTTGTGGCTTCCAGTCACTTCTTTCTCCCTGCTTCCACTTGTCAGACTCTTGCTGCTTTTTTAACAAACAATTGCATGCAACAGGCTGCTCTGAGTTTTGATTATATTGGCCACCTAAGGGAATCAGCCCCTGTAGGAACAGACCCCACTCACCCGTAGCCAGGAGAGCAGCGAGGATGCAGATGGCAAGAGAAGCCTCCATGATGATGGGGAAGCAGTAGATCAGTGCTGAGGTCTCTGATGCAGCCAAATCTCCTGGCCGGGGGATTTATCACAGACGGGCTGAAATAAGATCAGATGAGGGACTGCACATGCATGAGCCCATGGACAGGGTGGGTGGAACCACAGAGCCATTTGCCAGAGTTCTGGGATAGCCGCACCTCTGACCCGCTTTGTGGCTGGTATGTTCACGGCACCCACCCAGTGAAGTCAGAGACAAACCAGAAACGCTCCAGCTGGTAGGCTGCAGTGCCAGGTGACTGTTTCTGGGAATCCAGAAAGATCACTCACAAGAACACAAACCAGAAGGAGACAAAGCAGGCTGCTCCCTATGACTGCGAGAGATAACTCAGCCCAGCTTGCTCTAGGCTGGTTCTTTGCAGACTGCCTCTGCTCCCACACTTCCCCGCAGAGCCCCCAAGACTGCCAGCAGGACCAGAAAACCCCACTCCTCCCACCTTGAAGAGAGCTTGCCACTGCAAACAGTCCTTGATACGCAACATCCAGCTCCCTGCAAAGAGGTTCTCAGCCATGCACTACTTTTAACAGCGGAGGGATCCCAGTGTCTAGGCCAGGTCAAACCCGTATCCCTCCTCCAGAGCCAAATTCCCTCTATGTCCCCCCTCCTAGAGATCAGGGCCTGGACCTGGCACAATCACTCCTGATTCCCTGGGAGGAGGAGGAATTGTGCTGACTCCACCCACCCCGAAGGAGGCGGGGTTTTGTTCCCCAGACCACACAGCGGTGGTACGTCCCCCACCCGCTTGGGGTCACGCATGTTGCCACAGACCATCAGGCAGCCATAGACTGGGGGGAGAAAAACCAAAGGAAATCAGCTGTTGCCACCAGCTAATTAAACAAAGTGCACAAACCTCTCAGGACACAAAAATCCAATCCTGGTCTCAAAAAAGGCACATGGTATTAAATCCAAAAAGAAAGAAAATACACCTGGAACTGAGGCGTTTGCTAGATTTAAAAAACCCACTTACAAAATGTAAATATCAAGAATAACCTTTCTGAGGTTCAGCTTAAAGGTTACAAATAAAACAAAAGCATTTGGAGGTTAGCACAGAGGAGCCCACAAGCCTTAGAGAAAAATAAAAGAAATAAACCTAATCGCGTCTTTCTAGACATTCCCTGATCGACTGACATATCTGAGTAGTTCTAGGTACAATCTGATGGTTTCCATACCTGGTAAAAAGCCTTTTACAGCACAACCAAAGCCCTGACTGTGCTCTGCTCCCCTCTCTCCGGAGAACAACCCCAGAACACACAGGGGAAGCTTTTTTTCCCCTAATTTTAAAAAGTTCTAGCTTCCCATTCGCCCTTTCGGTCAGGTGCCCCCGCCCTTTCCTTGACCCAGGGGACTTTTTAACCCTTTACAAGTAAAGCAAGTAGCTACCAAGAGGGACTTTATAGCTACAGGCTGGCTGGGTGTCCATAAAAGGGAGCTACCGCCCCCCCGCTTCATTTATCACACCCACATCCCCAGCAGCTCGTTGGAAAGAGAAGTGGAGATTAAGGATGTTTCCTCTTTGATACGACCCCACTGCACCCATCAGTTACCCCGATTGCAGGCTGGCTCTTGCTTTCATCAGAATTCACGTGGTAGAGGCATGAGGTTGGGAGCCAGGACTCCTGGGTTCTCTCCCCAGCTCTGGGAGGGGAGCGGTGGCTAATGGTTAGAGCAGGGGGGCTGGGAGCCAGGACTCCTGGGTTCTCTGCCTAGCTC
The DNA here is from genome assembly GCA_026122505.1 of Aldabrachelys gigantea. Classification (NCBI taxonomy): domain Eukaryota; kingdom Metazoa; phylum Chordata; order Testudines; family Testudinidae; genus Aldabrachelys; species Aldabrachelys gigantea. Next base: position 72,723,841 of record CM047489.1, read on the forward strand.
TGGGAGGGAAGTGGTGGGTCAGAGGGGGCAGGGTGAGAGCCAGGACTCCTGGGTTCTCTCCCCAGCTCTGGGAGGGGGGTCTCGTGGTTAGAGCATCAACAGACCAGAGGGGTATCACTTACCTAACGATCCTTACAGTGAAGTTCGCATGGGGTGAAGTCAGTGGCTGATTCTGCAGAGTGGAAAAGCTGCACCCATCTCTTGTTCCGTCCTGTCACACCTGGGCTGTGTCTGTCTCTTTTTATAGAAGGGCTCAGGTACCTGCTATGATGTAATATAGAAACTTATACAGATCTGCACACTTCTCCCGGGACAGTCTGTAAGTTTCTATTCTCCTCGCCGGCCCTGCCCACCCGTGGGCCTCTGTGTACACTGCCAAATCCTCCTCCTTCCTGCCGGGAAATCGAATTAGAGGAATGAAGGAAACTAACTCCCCCCAGAAGACTTGGGGTGGCAATGTGGGGTAGCAGGTCACACAAGGGCAGCAAGACTTTTGGGTCCCACTCCTGTCCTTGGGAGAAGCAGGACCCCGTGGTGAGAGATGTGGGGGTGGGAGCCGGGACGCATGAGTTCTATAGAGTGGACAGTGGGGCACAGGAGAGTAGGGTTGGGTGGGCCTTGGACATCTGGGTTCCTTGAGGACATGGGGCCTAGTTCATGAGGCAGGAAGGGGGCCTGCAAATCAGGACTCCTGGGTTCCCTGGAGAATTGAGGGGCATCTAGTAGTTAAAACTGGTTGTCAGAACTCCCAGGTTCTCGCCCCATCTCAGGGAGGGGAGTGGGGTCTAGTGAGTGAGAGCCTGAGGAGTAGGAGCCAGGACTCCTGGGTTCTGCTCCCAGCTCTGGAAGGGAGTGTGGTCTAGTGGTTAGAGCATCCATCAACCTGAGAGATGTCACGTACCAAATGCTCCTTAGGGGGTTTCAGGCTGCCCCTTCCCACCAGTGAGCACATTTCGGACACATGAGCCACTGATCAATTCTTCTCTCCATCCACTGAGAAACACAACCACAAGGATGCGTGAAACTGCCTCTCCCTTAAACCTTGGGGTGGCAACATGTGGAAGCAGGACACCAATGGATGGAGCGGCAGGACTCTTGGGTCCTTTTCCAGGCTCGCTAAGGGAATGTGGTTTGAGGGCAGGACTCTTGGGTCTTATTCCTGTCCCTGGGAGAAATGCTGATGGGAGTGGCAGGACCCCTGGCTTCTTTAGAGAGGGGAGTAGGGTGTAGTAGTTAGAGCATGGGGGAGAGGGAGAGGGGGTTGGGACTGGCAATCAGGATTCCTGGGTTCTACAGAGATGTGAGCGAGGTCTGGGTGCGGCCTCAAGGTCAGGAGTCCTGAGCACCGCACAGTGGTGAGCGGGGTCTAGTCACTAGCGTGGTGTGGGGGGCTGGAAGCCAGGACTCCTGGGTTCCATGGAGAGGTGAGTGAGACTTCATACTTAAAACAGGTTGTCAGGACTTCTGGGTTTTATCCCTGGCTCTGGGAGGAGAATGGGGTCTAACGAGTTAGAGCAGGGCTGGGAACTGAGGGTCGGGATGCCTGGGTTCGATTGCTGGAGGGGGAAGGGAAGTGGTATCCATTGGTTATAAGAGCAGATAGCTGGGAATTGGGGCAACTGGCTTCTTTGGAGAGGAGAGTGGGGTATAGTAGTTAAAACATGGGCTCAGCAGAAGGAGCAATGAAACCTTTTTGTGGAGTCGAGAGAGCTGTGGACAATGGAGAGACCACCCAAGGCACATGGCAGCTCTGCAAAGTCGCACGCAGAGGGGCGGAGAGAACGGCTGCAGCCCAAGTGGATGGGAGTCAGGAAGCCACAAGCAGCAGAGGTGAGTGAGGTCTTGGGGGGAATAGAGCTGTTTCTTCCTTGACGCAGAGCCTGCTGGAGGGGCAGGTGTGGGGCTTTCTGCACATGGAAGCCGCCTGCTGCTCTTTGTTTCTGCAGCTTTCAGGGGAACAGACCCAGGTGGCTCTTGGCAGACTCAGAAAGTTGCATCAAGACTGTATCAGAATTTCACCATCAGTTTCCCAGCCTCCTAACGACAACAACCCGGCCAGGCCTGGGGAAATTGGCCAACTGCTCAGGCCACACAGGAGGCCAAGCAGTGCAGTGAAATAGACAAGGCCCCAGAACCGGCCCTAACTTGTGTGTCTTGGGTTTTTTTGCACACGCTTTTTTCTGGCTCAAGAACGGCTCCGAGCATGACCTGCTCCTGTGTCTGACGGCTCCAGGGGTGATTGCTGAGTGCTGGAAGGAAAACTGTTTGTACTGTAGGTGGGGAGTGGGGTCTAGTGGTTAGAGTGGGGGAAGGCTGGAAACCAGGATACTCCTGGGTTCTATTCCCTGCTCTGGAGGGGCATGGGGCGGAGTGGGCAGAGCCTGGGAGTCAGGACTCCTGGGTTCTAGGATCCAGCCCAGGGCGTATGGTGAGGCAGCTCTCTCTTCCCTGTCCCCAGCATCACGGCTGGTGACAGTGGTTTGAAAGTGAAGTGGAGGGACGGGGGCTGCACCTGCCCTTCCAACAGGGACACGGGGCTGCTGGGTTCTCTCCGTGGCATGGGGAGGGGAGTTGGTTAGGGTGATTATATTTCCCAAAGGGAAAACTGGGCACAGCCCAGGGTGGCGTAAGGCCCCCCGTGGCACGGCTTGCCTGAACCCCCTCTCTGTGCAAGAATGGTGTCACTGGTTGCTGGAACCCTGCCTGCCCCTCCTGTGCACAAGCCCTTGCCCCCCCAAGAGGGAAGACATTGCTGCTCACCCCTTTACACTGCACCCCACTTTTCTTGACAAAAGTTGACATTTGTCCCATAATTGCTTTTGCCAACTGATAATTTTTTACGGACCCTTTTGCCAAAAAAAGTCAGGCCAGTGCTTAAAAAGGGGACTGTCCCGGCTGAAATGGGACAGATGGTCACCCCAAGGGCAGTCCAATGGCTGGGATGGATCAACGCCTTTCCTGATAGCAGGGCTGGACAGACGCCAGCGGTTCCAACAGTGCCAACGCTGGAGTCTCCAAATGAACCCGGGGGCCCTCCAGCCAGCGCTGCTGCAGAGCAGCAAGATCAGGGGCTTTGCTGATGTCGATCTCCGTTTCCCGCCCAAGCAGCTAGGGTGACCAGACAGCAAATGTGAAAAATCGGGATGGGGTGGGGAGTAATGGGAACCTATATAAGAAAAAGACCCCCAAAATCAAGACACTCCCTATAAAATCGAGACATCTGATCACCCTACAAGGAGCTAGTCAAAGTTCAACCGCGGTTAATGTCGGACCGGGCGCAATTGCAAAGGCCCCTTTGGCCGTGACCCAGGAGATCAGCTCTCTGTCCACCCCAAGCTTAGCAGGGAACCCGGGGCAGGGCAGAGCTCGGCAGGGGTGAGCTGCCGGCCCAGTGAGGAGTGACTCACAAGCTCAAAGGAAATGAGGTGTGAACCTGCCCTGGAGGTTTACTGAGCACTCTCTGTGCGTGTGTGTGTGTGTGTGTACACACATCAATGACAGCCAAAGGATCTGAAAACAAGCGTAGCCCGCGGGTTTTTCCGCTTTGCCCTGGGCATCTATTTTAGTTGATTTTATTTTTTTGCCGAGAGCTGTTTTGCAGAGCGCCCCACTCCCTCCGGCGTGTACTGTGTGCCCACAGAGTGTCAGTGTAAGGTGGTGTAGGTGGAGGACGCTGTTTGGGGGTGCCCGTGTAACCCACACACCTTCTGGTGTGGGGTTCTGTCCCATCTAGTGCTACTGAGACCTCTTAGAAAGAGAGAGAGAGGTAAAATGGGTCTGCTGCACAGCCTTAGCTACCAGCCAGCTGGCTTTTAGCTCATGCGATAGAGTCTCATGAACTAAGCTCCAAAGGTCCCTGGTTCAATCCCACCCGCTGATGATGGGGGTCTGTTGGCGTTACTTGTGCAGCCCTGCCTCTGCACGCTCTGTTCAATTAACTCCGCTATCAGGACACGTGATTCACAAACTCTGGGCTAAGGTGAACAGGGCTGCGCACCCAACCTGGAGTTTTTGGGGGAGGGTTGTTGCAGAGGAAGTGATTTATCTGGGGGAGGCAGACCACTCAGAGCAATGCAGAAGCAGTGCAGCGAAGCCCAGCTGCATGGTGTGGGCCCTCAAAATCCTGCAGCAAGGGTCTGAGGCTGGCTAAAGAACGTGAGCAAAGATGCTTTCCTTTTGTTCGTGCTTGCTCCTGTGTTCAGAGAAGCAGGAATTGGTGTGTCCCTTGTCAATAAACTGGCCTGCTTTAAAGATGCTACCAGACTCCATCACCTATTTCTACACCCCCCACCATGGGACAACTTCCAAGGACCCCACTCCTTGGACACACGCCCCATGTCCTTGTGTGTGTGGTAGGTAGGTAGGTATAGGCCGGGGAAGGGGAGCAGTGCAACCCCACCCCCGAGCCATGCACTTCTCCTTTGCTTCAAATCTAGTGATTCCAATGGATGAAGGCAAAATGAACTCAACAGATAGGTGTGAGATCTTTTAATCCTGCTTTTTACCCTGGTTTCGCTATGTGGGAAGAGACCCCTCAGCCTAAGGGGGTGTCTGCAGAAGTATGTTCTAAGCAAAGGTGGGTGATTGATAAGGGATGCTTGTTACTGCAGGTGGGTTCTGCAAATACTGCCCGTTTCTCTCATTCAGAACTGTTAGTAATAATGACTGGGTTAGCAATTCCTCCTTACTCATCTGTCAGGTAAACTGAGGACCATAAAGGCCATCCCATCACAGAACATGTGGCGACACTTCCCATGACTCATGGGAAAGGAGTTTTCCTTCCAGAAAGGAGTGTCTTTGGCTGATAACCTAGCAAAGGAAAGAGAGTTGGAAAGTTCATTTGGGGATAAACGCTGGCAGCTTTCCACTGCGTACAGAGCAAGGGACCAAGCTACCTTCTCTTCCCCAGCTCCGGGGGTATGTCTGTGTTCTGTGTTCTGCCTAGTGCTGGATTCATCTTCGGATAATAATCTTTGATTCCACAATTGCACTGGAGCCTGGCTGGTATGTGACAATCTCAAACTGTCATGAAATTCAGACACACAAAACTTAAACAATTTCTCTGTCTTTCTTTTGCAAACCATCTTTTTCTACCTGCCCCAATCAGCAGTGACCTACAGCCAGATGGGCCCACATTTTTGGACACATCAGGGCCCTGACAATCACTTCCCCTCTCCCGCTGCGAAACAAAGTCACACGAAGAAGCAAAACACAGTTTGCAGTCTCGGCCTGGCAGCCTATTGGGTTAGCAGTGGACTGGGAGCTGTGGAGTCACTTGGGTTCTTTCCTGGCTTGTTTGCCACATGGGGATTAAGTGTCGGACTCCTGGGTTCTAGTCCAGCTCCATGAAGGGAGTGGGGTCCAGTGGATAGAGCAAGAGGCTGGGAGTCAGGACTCCTGAGTTCTTTCCCCAGCTCGGGGAGGGGAGAGGAGTCAGTTATAGTAGTGGGTGGGGCGCTAGGATGCCTGGGTTCTATCCCCTGCTCTGGGAGGTGAGTGGGGTTGAGTGGGTTAAAGATGATGGCAGGGGGGCCCTGGAGATTAAGTCTCCTGGGTTGTGTACAGAAAGGAGTGGGAGCCTGGGGACTGACACAGAGCACCCCTCATTGGTACCCCCCTTTTCCCTGCAGCACGGGGCCCGCAGTCCTGCTGCTAAGTTTGACCACAGCCCGAGGGTAAAACCAGCTTTCTCTTCCATTTCCACCCACTCTCTGCATTTGGCAGCGGTTAGAAAGTGCAGCAGAGCAGCCACTGCGGGAGGGATGTGGGCCGTGTCTGCTCCTCAAACACTACAGCTCCAGGGCAGAGATTCGCTCCAGCGACAGGCGGGACTCTCCCGTCGCAGTCCTACTTCCACCTCCCCGAGCAGCCGCAGCTAGTTCCACGGGTTTCATCAGTCCGCTTAACCACGGTGCTCAGGGGCTGGATTTTTTACACCCCCTGAGCAATTCAACTGGGTCACCCTAACTGTTTAAGGTCGGCCTGGCCTGGCCTGTGTGCGAGACAGAGACAGGAGACAGACTGAACGCACGCCATGGGCATGGGGGGTGAGGAAGGCAGCGTGTCCTAGTGTTCAGAGCCCCACAGTGGGGGTTGAGCCCTCAGCTCTGCTACTACAGGGGAGAGACAGAGACAAACTCGAGAGCTTATCTGGAGGTTGGACCTTAAGATGTGCTCTGAGTAGCTTGAAAGCTGGTGTCTCTCCCCAGCGGAAGTGGGTCCAAGCAAAGCTATTCCCTGCCCTGCCTTGTGGGACTGATACAGTACAGAAAGGCGGCGTCATTTCACTCTTTAACATACCCAGGGTGCCATTCCTTACAGGCCATTGGTGTGTTGCTAATGAAAACAAAAAAAAATCCGTTGTTGCTCTGCAAGTGTTGCTACAAAGTATCCCCAAATCCCCCCTTTGCCTTTGTGACTTATTTACCATTCTGGACTCTTCGGAAACCCGGTGGCCCGTGATTAGAAAGTCCAGCAAAACATTGTGTGTATCTCTGTGGGCGAAATAATGAGTTTAGAATAGTTTAGCACAAAAGCTAACAGAGGACGGCTCCAAAGCCACGTTACAAAAAGAACAAAAAAAGAAAGAAACATTTGCAATCAGTTATCAAAGTTTCCAGGAATAGTCAGGCCAAACCTCTCAGCCCTCTTCTTCCATGTGAATCTTTTCAAAGTTTCTTCTTCTTCCAGTGACAGCTCCAATGCAGGTGTTGCTGGCCAGTGCCTGCCATCTTCCACCGTTGGGACAGAGGGGTAAAACTTCCCCTCTGCTTTGGAGACCAGCCCACCGGGTGATGATTCCAACCTACCTGACTCTCCTTCCACCTCATCCTGGTTTGCCTGCTGCTCTGCTGGACCGTGTGAGTCTTTGAATTGAGTCGCTGTGGGATCAGTGAGCGAGGTGTCCCCAGAAAGCTGGTATTCTCTTGCCAAAGGTCGCAACCAATTGTGCGCTTATAAAATCATCCTTCTTAACACCCTGTTATTTAGCTAAGCATATCGGGTAATGTCCAGGAGCAGGAATAAATCCAAGAATAAAATGTAAGCGGGCGTGAGGGGGGGACTTGGTTAACGCTGGGTTAAGACTGTCTGTTGATACGTCCTGCTCTTGCAGAGCCTTGAGTTCAGCAAAACACAAACATCTGTGTGACACAGTAGGGAGTGGGGTGGATTGACCTAGGAAAGTCGTTTATTTTACTGGGACTGTCTGCACGGGAGATGGGAAAGCAGGGGGTGACTTTAGGTGACAGAGATGGTACCTGAGCCTGTAACCTGAGCCAGGAAGGGAGTGGGGCAAGTCCAAACCTGTGCCCGGGAAAGGGAGAAAGGGAGAGGGGGAGGAAAGAAGGGGGTTTTGGTGTCAGTTTGGGCTGGCTGGGAGGAGCCAGGAACCCCAAGTCTGGGGTCTAAGCTCCTTGCCCCCCAGAGGGACCTGGCGGAGGGGTCCTGGTTGTACCTACAAGCCCAGCTGGGGACTGTGCTCCTGCCATCTAATAAACCTTCTGTGTTACTGGCTGGCTGACAGTCACAGGTGAATTGCAGGAAGTGGGGGCTGCAGGGCCCTGACTCCCCCACACTCCATCACAATCTGAAAAACAAGAAATTGTGAGTTAAGGCAAATGCCTGCACTGTCATCGCTGTCTGTGACTTCTCCCAGTGATGCTCCACAATGCCCTGGAGACACCTTCTCGCCCGCTGCTTTTTCATGGCAATGGACAGGGATTCCCCGTACTGCCCCTACGTACTCCAGACCCTGACCTTCTCCCCCGGCACATGGACAATTCACAGCCACTTCATAACCTTTTCTGGCCCCTTTACATGTGAACTTGGGAACCCACCTAATCCTCTACCTGCCAGCTCCTCTGGGCCCTGCTGCGAACACAATCCACCCAGTTCTGTATTGACACAATGCAGATGGGACCCTCGCGGCGTGGGACACTGGGGGAACTCATCCCAGATCTCCTTATATCACAATCACAGCCCCTAGCGTCATAGAATCATAGAATCCGAGGACTGGAAGGGACCTTGAGAGATCAAGTCCAGTCCTCTGCCCTCACGGCAGGGCCAGCACCATCCAGAACATAGAGTCCAGGCCAGAAGGGACCATTGGAATCGTCTCAGACTCCCACCTCCACATCATATCGGGCCCCCTGAATTAATTCCTTGAGCCATCCTCTGAGAACAACATCCCATCTGGATTTATAAATTGTGGGTGATGGAGAATCCACTGCACCTCATGGTAAATTGTCCCAGTGGTTAATTACTCTCACCACTAAAAAACGACGTCTTCGTTCCAGGCTGAATTTGTCTGGCTGCAACTCCCAGCCACTCATGGTGTTAGACCTTCCTAAGCTTGGCTGAAGAGCCCATGATCCAATATTTGTTCCCTTTGTTGGCGTTTATAAACTGGGATCAAGTCACCCTTCAATACCCTCTTTGTCAAACAAATGGAGGTCTTGGAGCTCTTCCAACACATCTGGCCACCATTCAGCGCAGCGCCAGTGAATGCCTCTGGAGTGCCATCGCCATGGGGACAGAGTGATGGCTGCCTGGGCGCTTACCGTAATGTGGTATTTCCTGGTTTCCAGAAGGTTGGATTTTGCTGAACTTGACACTCTGGAAGGACAAGAGCTATCAACGGGCAAACAAAACCCGGCATTAACCAATTTCTTTGCCCACCCCCCTTAAGTTTCATTCTTGGCTCTATTCCTGGTACCCGGAGACGAGCCGGTGACAAAGTGACCTGGTTCCAACTTGTAGCCTTAGTGGCTGAAATATTAATCCTGCAGAAATGGAAAAGTGGATTGCCACCAAATATTGACGCCTGGCTCGGCAGGACGGCCGTCCTGGCAGCTAATGAGTGACAGGTGTCACCCAGGGCGGGAGGCCCATGACATTCCAAGCAATTCAAGCTGACTTCCTAGAGGTCTACGGTTCATGATGGTTTTTTGGTCATTTGGTGGAACAGATTGAAGAGGAGAGATTGCAGGACCCCCTGCCCCATGTCAGGCAGTTGTACATCCCTGCAGTTCCAGCCCTCAGCTCAGAAGTGGGTGATGCAAGTTCAAATCCCATTTCCACCTCTGGCAGAGGGATGAATGAACCTGGGGAGGAGCCTGGCCACTGGACTAGTGGCTCCAAGGGATGCAACTGCTGACACCTGCTCCTCCTCTGTGGTGTGTGGAGCCAGTTCTGAGCACCTCCTGGATTAAGCCCAGTAGGCAAAATCAGGGCTCCTGGCTCTTGCTGGGACGCAGGCATCAGGGTACCCGGGGGCAGAAACTTGAGTATCAGGGGAACTTTTACAGAAAAAATATTGAGGCTTAATGACTTGAGCTGCCCAGAGGGCTCGGCAAACACTGGTGTGTGTGTACGTTTGTGAATGCCAGCGGTGCCTAAATCTGTGTGGCCGGGACTTGTGGTAGCCGGCAATCTAGCCTTACGCCTGTATGTATTTTGTTGCAGGGCTGTTATTTCCCCCTCTGTGGCCCCGTGTGGTTTAGCCACCGTGTGGGGACACTGCAAGGCTGTTTCCTTTAGGAGAAGAACGCGATGATGCAAGGCAGGTCTCTCTGCAGCGCAAAGACCGCGCGGCGCACCCTCTCAGCGTCCTGCATCTTGGAGAGCAGCAGGGACAAACAGCAGCACACTGTTCCCGTGCTCAGAAATCCCTGCGCCTGCCTTTCTGGTGGGCTTTATGCCCAAGAAGCTCTCTCTCCCTGCTTCCTCCAAGGGTCCTACCCACCGCTGCTGCTCCCACCTTCCCTCCTTGCCCCTGAGTGTGCAACTAGGCAATCCCGTCTGCCCACGCATCTCGGCTCTGAGCTGCAGGGTCTATGAGATGTGTCAGCTACGGCAGAGTGTAACCACAGGTTATGGGGCGGGGGGGCAGGTGTTCTGTGGCTGTAGGACCTCCGGCTCCCCAAGCAATGGTAGCTTCCATCAGCCTAGCTGCCTCTCCACTGGGGGGTAGGTTGGCACAGTGACAGCGCTCAGTCCTTGTAGCCTGACCCAAAGCTGGGGATATATAATAGTAACTTGAGGATTAACAGGTTTTTGTTTTAAGTTCAGGCCCAGTAAGATTATTGTAAAATTATCAAATCATTTGGGAACCCTGATGTGCACACTCCCACCACAGGAACTCTCTCTAAACTGGGAGGAATGGTAGATATGCTGGAGGGTTAGGATAGGATACAGAGGGACCTAGACAAATTAGAGGATTGGGCCAAAAGAAACCTGATGAGGTTCAACAAGGACAAGGGCAGAGTCCTGCACTTAGGACGGAAGAATCCCATTCACTGTTACAGACTAGGGACCAAGGGGCTAGGCAGCAGTTCTGCAGAAAAGGACATAGGGGTTACAGTGGACGAGAAGCTGGATATGAGTCAGGAGTGTGCCCTCGTTGCCAATAAGGCTAATGGCATTCTGGGCTGTATAAGTAGGAGCATTGCCAGCAGATTGAGGGACGTGATCATTCCCCTCTATTCAGCACTGGTGAGGCCTCATCTGGATACTGTGTCCAGTTTTGGGCCCCACGCTACAAGAAAGATGTGGACAAATTGGAAACAGTCCAGCGAAGGGCAATGAAAATGAGTAGGGGGCTGGAACACATGACTTATGAGGAGAGGCTGAGGGAACTGGGATTGTTTAATCTGCAGAAGAGAAGAATGAGGGGGGATTTGATAGCTGCTTTCAACTATCTGAAAGGGGATTCCAAAGAGGATGGATCTAGACCAGGAGTCCCCAACATGGCGCCCGCAGGGGCATCTAAATGCACCCACGTCCTGGCCAGCAGTCGAGCATCGACTGAAATGCCACCAAAATTCGGTGGAATTTCGGCAGCGACGCCTCTGGATGACCCCACTTGCTGCTGACAAGCGACGTCATCGAGAGGCGTCACCGCCAAAATGCCACCAAAACTCGGCAGTATTTCGGCGGATGCTCTACCGCCGCCATGTCTGGCGCCTGCCAGACAAAAAGTTTGGGGACCACTGATCTAGACTGTTCTCAGTGGTACCTGATGACAGAACAAGGAGCAATGGTCTCAAGTTGCAGTGGGGGAGGTCTAAGTTGGATATTAGGAAAAACTATTTCACTAGGAGGGTGGTGAAGCACTGGAATGGTTCCCTAGGGAGGTGATGGAATCTCCTTCCTTAGAGGTTTTTAAGGCCCGGCTTGACAAAGGCCTGGCCGGGATGATTTAGTTGGTAATTGGTCCTGCTTTGAGCAGGGGATTGGACTAGATACCTCCTGAGGTCCCTTCCAACCCTGATATTCTATGATTCTCTCTATATACCAGGGGTCGGCAATCTTTCAAAAGTGGTGGGTCGAGTCTTCATTTATTGACTCTAGTTTAAGGTTTCGTGTGCCAGTCATACATCTGAATGTTTTTAGAAGGTCTCTATGTATAAGTCTATAATATATAACTAAACTATTGGTGTATGTAAAGTAAATAAAGTTTTTAAAATGTTTAAGAAACTTCATTCAAAATTAAATTAAAATGCAGAGCCCCCTGGACCGGTGGCCAGGACCAGGCAGTGTGAGTGCCACTGAAAATCAGCTCGCTTACCACCTTCAGCACACGTGCCATAGGTTGCCTACCCCTGCTATATACAAATATATAAATTTATTAATAATTTAGCAAAGTTAAACACATACTTAAATTCAACAAGGCAGACAGAGATAATACAGAAAGTACACATGGATGTCCATACGTACACCCTTATCTTTCATACTTAACCATTATCTTTCTCATCACCGTTATCATCCTCATCTTCCCCGGTGGCAGTCATCCTGGCCCCTTCCAAGGTCTACGTTTCTCCAGCCTATCTGCTGCCCCTGAAATGTTACTGATATAGCAGCTTATACTGCTGCTGCCATGACCAAGGCATATTTAATAAAGGTCCTTATTTGTATGTTCTTCCCTTAAGGCATCCGTTTTCTGTAGGTTAGTATATGTATGATGCTACCCTATTAGCCTACACGTCAATTTGCATTCATGGCAGCTTTCCGGCCAAAGGTTCTGTCCGGAACTTTCCGGATGCTGGTGTCAGTGATGTTCTTTCTTCCACCTCAGAGCGGAAGGACCCCCCGCTGCTGAATTGCTGCCGAAGACCCGGAGCAGAAGAAGCTCCGGGGGCCCCGGCCTCGCAAGAGTTTTCTAGGGTCCCCAGAGCGAGTGAAAGACCCTGCTGCAGGGTCCCTGAAAAACTCTCATGGAGGCCCCTGCGGGGCCTGGGGGAAATTGCTCCACTTGCCCCCCGCCCGGGCGGCCCTGCTGACATCAGTACTCTGGACAAAATTCTTCCTCTTGTGTGCTACTTTCAGTTCCCTATAACTTATGAGTTACTTACGTTTATCTATACCATAGGTTATAGGCCTCAGGTCTCACACTATATTCTAAAGCCAAATCTTACAAGATAAAAGCCTGTAGGCTCCTTGCGTTACTACTAAATATAAGAGAGCAGGATAACAAAGCAATAAATATCATACAGGTAAGCTGGCCCACTGCTCTAAGTCATTAGGCCCTATCCCCAGAGCTGAGGATAGAACCCAGGCCTCCTGGCTTCCAGCCCCCCTGCTCTAACTGCTACACCCCACTCCCCTCACAGAGCTGGGGATAGAACCTGATGAGCAGTTTTAAGTACTGGACCCCACTCACCTTTCTATGGACTGAGGGACCCTGATTTCCAGTCCCAACCCCACGCTGCTCTAACTACTACCCCCTACTCTCCCCTCTGCAGAACCCAGGAGTCCTGGCCACTCCCATCCCCCACTCCTCTAACCTATAGATCGCCACTTCTCCCAGGACCCAGAAGACCCATATGCCCTTAGCAAGCCAGGAATAGGACCAGGAGTCCTGCCATCCCATCTAGGATGTGACCCACTTCCTCAAGTTGCCCCCCATCACCCACTATTTAAAGAGGAGGCAGTTTCACTCATCTCTGTGGCTTTTGTTTCTCAGAAAGAAGGGTGGCGAATTTGCCAACATGCTCGTGTGTCTAAATTGTGTCACCGGTGGGTGGGGGCAGGGCTGGGGAGGGGTCTAGGAACTTACGGACTCAACCAAAGAAAAGTGCATTACATCAGCGCATGTACCAGAGCCCTTCCATAAAAGGAGGCGAGAGACAGATATTGGCAAATCTTTTCTGCTTCACTGAGCTACCCGTCTGCTCCAGCCCCAGCAAACGCTACTCAGCCTGAAGCCCCTAAGGAGTTTTGGTAAGTCACATCCCTCTGGTCTGTTGGTGCTCTAACCGCTACACCCCACTTCCCTCCCAAAGCAGGAATAGAACCAGCGATGAGCTGCCAAAATATTAACAACAGGTTCCCTCCTCCTCACCCCACGAGGGTGTTGTGGCTCCCTGCCTGGGACTCCTGCCCCATCCAACCCTCCACATTCCTTGACACACTCCCCGGGACCCCTGGCCCATCCACCCCCCTTCCCTGTCCCCTGACTGCCCCCTGCCACCCCATCCAATCCCTCCTCTCATTCCTGATGGCCCCCCGGGACCCCTACCCCAGCCAACCACCCCTCCTCTCTGTCCCCTAACTGCCCCTGGAACCCCTGCCCCTGATTGCCCACCACTGCCCCATTCAACCCCTGCTCCGTCCTGACTGCCCCCCCCCGGGACCCTTTCCCCCATTCAATCCTCCTGTTCCCTGCCCTCTGACCGCCCTGACCCCTATCCACCCCCCACAACCCTCCGAACTCCCCTGTCCTCTTTCAACACCCGCCCCCTTCTCCCTGCTCCCTTACCACGCTGCCTGGAACCGCTCAGAAGGGGCCGGGTCGGAGCCACTCGGCCAGTGCCGGTGCCAGCACCGGGCCGGAGCCACTTGGCTGGGACCGGCAGCAGCGCTGCAAGGCCCGAGCTGAACCGGGGCCGGAGCCAGGGGCGCTCAGTCGGAACCGGGCTGGGGCTGGAGGGCTCGGCCGGCACCGGGTGTTGTACAGACAAAACTACACAGGATCTTTTTAGGGGGCAAGACAACGATGCCACATTTATTATGATAACAATCTGATTTATGACCAATAACTAATATCTTAATTCTTATACACACACATTATACCTAATACCTACACACACACACACACACACACACCAGATGTTCTGCAGCTGCTGCATGGTTACCAGTCCTGGACATAGCTTAAGTTCATGGCTTGATTTTGCAGCTTGGGTTCGTAGCTTGTGGCGGCTAACTGGCCAGGAAAGTCGGGCACAAGGACCAGCTGGGTGATGTTACCCAAAGTCTCTCATCTCACCCTTCTTTTTGATAGGCCTTCTGTTGTTCTTTTGTCCTTTTCTTTTTAGGGTGGATGCTTCTTACTTTGTTTAGGGCTGTTGTCTAGGTCTTCAGCCGTTGGTATTTGAACTTCACCTCATCAGGACAGGCTGGGGCTGGAGGTTGATTCCATCATCCATACATGCCTCATTCACACATCTAAACTAAACTAATAAGATTACAGCAGGGTTTGCAAAAATGAAGGTTGGAGGAAGCTTTTATAAAATGGGATGAATGTTTTAAAATGGGGTTTGAATTACAATATGGCAAACAGTGAACAGAAGTTACAATGTAGACAAGTGTAGTGGACGGTGAACAGAAGCTACATTAATAAAGTGAACAGTTAAAAACAATTTCATTTATCAGTTCTACACGGGCTGACAGAGCCACTCTGCCGGGACCAGGCGGGGCCATGCCACGCCTCTCTGGAGCCCTCCTCGTGCCCCTCCACCCCAGCTTACCTACCTGCTTCTTGTTTCAGGCTTCCCGCAAAAACCTGATTTGCGGGAAGCAGGGGAGGGGGAGGAGGGGGACATGAGCGGGTGCCAGGGGCGGGGTGGACAGCTGCCAGAGCCGTTGTTAAATAAAGCCCTTTTAGAACTGGTTGTCTCGGAACAACTGGTTTTAAAAGGATTTCTAAATTTAACAACCAGTTCCTGCGAACCAGCTCCAGCTCACTACTGAATAGAACCCAGGAACTCCAGCCCTAGCCCTCCCTGCTCCAACCACAAGGTCGCACTCCCCTCCCAGAATGACGGACACAACCCAGGAGTCCTGGCTCCTGGTCCTGCTTCTCTAACCACTGGGTTCCAGTCCCCTCTTGGAGTCAGGAAAAGTAGCAGGTTGGGCGAGCTGTCTCTCATTGCTGTAGGGAGCAGCCTTCTTTGACACCCTCTGTTTACAGAATGGACGGCTTTGTCTCTTGCCGTCAAATGGAGCAGCCTGTTTTGTCTCTCTCTTGTTTTTGGTTCTTCTGTGTACTTTCACTGTATTTGCGGAGACAAAGTCATGGTATGTGGCAACCTTCCAGCAGGAGTATTTGAGGCTTCTCTCTGACTTCTGCCTGTACGTGCCACAAAAAACCCAGCCATGAAGATGTCAGAACTGTCGCTACCCCAGAACTGTGGCAAATATCTCTGTGCTCTCCCCATCCTTTCGGCCCAATCATGTGTATGCAAGTTCCCTTCTGATCTGATTTCAGCCCTTCTGTGAAAAATCCTCCAAAGACCCCAGGGTGGGTCTACTGCTGCCACATCACCATGAAGTCTTTTCTTGCTGTCTGCACCCTCGCTGCTCTCCTGGCTACGGGTGAGTGGGGTCTGTTCCTACAGGGGCTGATTTCCTAACTTCTCCAACGTACCAAAAGCTCAGAGCCAGCTGTCGGGTGAACCTGCTAAAGAACGTAACTGAAAAGCAGCTACAGGATAACGGGGGATGAGTTGGGAGTGTCTGAGTGACAACGTCCGAGGAGGAGAGGGCTGGAAGTCACAAAGTCCCCATGACAGCAAGTGAAACAATTCTGGAAATGGGAGGAAATATTTATTCTTTAAATCACTAGAATGGAGTCGTGACTGAGCAGGTTTCAGAGCTGGCCAGAGGCCAAGGGCATTTTGAACGGGGATTGTCTGTTGTGTGACAGGCAGCGGATCTGAATTTCAGCAGCAGGAGCTCAAGGCAACATGAAGGCTCATTCTGTGTGATCCCCAGCCGGTGTCAGGGGGGCGCAGCTGCACTGGAGTCAGTGGGGCAGGGCCCAGCCGGTGTCAGGGGGGTGCAGCTGCACTGGAGTCAGTGGGGCAGGGCCCAGCCGGTGTCAGGGGGGCGCAGCTGCACTGGAGTCAGTGGGGCAGGGCCCAGCCGGTGTCAGGGGGGTGCAGCTGCACTGGAGTCAGTGGGGCAGGGCCCAGCCGGTGTCAGGGGGCGGCAGCTGCACTGGAGTCAGTGGGGCAGAGCCCAGCCAGTGTCAGGGGGGTGCAGCTGCACTGGAGTCAATGGGGCAGGGCCCAGCCAGTGTCAGGGGGGCGAAACTGCACTGGAGTCAATGATGCAGGGCCCAGCTGGTGTCAGGGGGCGCAGCTGCACTGGAGTCAGTTGGGCAGGGCCCAGCCGGTGTCAGGGGGCACAGCTGCACTGGAGTCAGTGGGGCAGGGTCCAGCTGGTCTCAGGGGGGCGCAGCTGCACTGGAGTCAGCGGGGCCAGGGCCCAGCCAGTGTCAGGGGGGTGCAAGTGTACTGGAGCCAGTGGGGCAGGGCCCAGCCGATGTCAGGAGGGCGCAGCTGCGCTGGAATCAGTGGGGCAGGGCCTAGCCGGTGTCGAGGGGCGCAGCTGCACTGGAGTCAATGGGGCAGGGCGCAGCTGGCGTCCAGGGGGTGCAGCTGCACTGGAGTCAGTGGGACCAGGGCCCAGCCGGTGTCAGGGGGGTGCAGGTGTACTGGAGTCAATGGGGCAGGGCCCAGCTGGTGTCAGGGGGGCGCAGCTGCACTGGAGTCAATGATACAGGGCCCAGCCGGTGTCAGGGGGGCACAGCTGCACTGGAGTCAGTGGGGCCAGGGCCCAGCCAGTGTCACGGGGGCGCAGCTGCACTGGAGTCAGTGGGGCAAGGCCCAGCCAGTGTCAGGGGGGCACAGCTGCACTGGACTCGATGGCAGGTGTCAGTCAGCTCTTGCTGAGCGCGAGACCAGCTCTCACCCGCTGGGGATCTCTCTGGGGTTTGTGAGGTGGGAAAACCCCCCGGGGAACTAAAATCTGCAGCAAACCTGGGGAGACGCAGCCTCCGAGCAGCGTGAGATGTTTGTAGCCAGCTGGGACCAGGCACCGAACTGGGGCAGCGCGGTGGATGAGGGACCTCAGGGCGCTGTACCCGGAGCTTCCTCTCCAAGCCGAGAGAGGGACAAATCGAGGTGGCTCATGTTCTCTCTCCGGCTCCAGGGGCCTGTCTGCAGTGTATGCGTTGTGAAGGAGAAGGAACCAGCTGCACGGGGACCGTACAGACCTGCCCTGCTGGGCACAGCTCTTGTGGCGTCGTTCTAACAGAACTGACACTCAGTAAGTGAGATGGACCCTACCCAGTGTGGGTCAGGGAACAGTCTGGGGAGGCAGGATGCCTGGGTCCTCTTCTAATCTCAGCTCTGGGAATGCAGTGGGGTGGGTGGGTCTGAGCAGCGGTTAAGGAGCCAGGATGCCTGGGTTCTATGCCAGATCCTGTGGCTAGCTCCCCACGGCTCTGCACTGCGATGCCGAACCCCTAGGCGACTCGCCAGCCAGAGGGCTGGGGCCCGGCTCCGCATACGGTGCATGGGAAGAGGGAGGCGTCTGAGAAGAGGACGCACCAGAGGCCACTGAGCGGAAGCCACCTGAGCCAGCCAATAGGAAGTGTCGAGGAAAGAGGAGTGACCGAAGCCTTGTCCCTCACCCAAAGTTTGGCCACGAAGTCCCACCTGCGCAGAGACGCCCAGCTCTGCTTGGAGTCCGCAGCCCGGAGCCCCTTGCTGGGAGGCCGGTACCTGAACCGGGTCAGCCCTTCCTTGACAATGCCAGCAGTGGGGAAGAGGCTGCCAGGGGACCCCAATGGCTTGGTGCCAAGCTGAGCCCTGGGGGAGGCAAGTTCAAATCTCCACTTGGCCTGAATTGGGGACTTCATCCCAGATCTCTTCCTCCTATGGTCATACCTGGCCCCCGGCCTCCGGGCTGGTCTCTGTACGTCTCCCCAATTGAAGCCGCCCCACATAGTATGAAATAGTGAAACATTCCTGCAACCTGATCCCCCCAGGGCCACTGGGACCATATGATCCACTGAGCTCCTGGGTATGCGGGGGAGGGAGATCAACCTCCCCCCCTGCCATCTCCTTCCCCGGCTCTGCATTGTGCAGAGCCTGATCCGGTGGGCATGCTCCGAGGGCATCTCCTGTGTCAGGCCCTGCAGGTGAGATCAGCAGGGAAACAATGAGTCTGTGAATCCCGCCACGGCTCAGGGGTGAGCTGGACGCCCGGTATTGGGATTTCAGCAGCCCAGCAGGTACCCACTGGTGGGAACTTTGGCAGGAGATTCATGGCAGCTGAGTGGGGAGCAGGAAGATCTAAGGGCTGAGTTTAGGTACTGAAAACGCTTTCTTTAGCCCTGCGGGACTTCGAATGAGTCACTTCCCTTCCCTGTGCCTCAGTTTCCCCCTGGGTAGAGACAGCCTAATGGCACATGGGTATCAATGGGCTGGGAATGGATGGGGAAAAATCTCTGTCTTCTCCTATGCAGCTGGAGAGAAGACCCAGACCATTATCAAGGGCTGTGCAACAGCCAGCCAATGTAACGCTGGCTTCGTCTCTACGAACTTTGGGAAGGGAATGATGACAAGGACGAGCATCTCCTGCTGCCAGACCGACTCCTGCACACCGGCACCTGCTCCAGGTACATCGCCCATCTCCTGCACGTCCCCATATTAACTTCCTGAGCCTGGTCCTCCTGCCCTGTGGGGGCGCCCCATTGAATAACATTGAGTCCCTGGCTGGGTGAAGTTTAGTGGGTGGGGCTCTAAGCTCCCACCAGGTGTGAACCCAGCTGGTCCCACCCAGGACGGGATCCAGGGGTCCCTCCTGCAAACCCCTCCCCCGTCCCTGCTGCCCCCAGCGTCCCCAGAGCTACAGCTCCCCATGCAGGGGGCACCCAGGGCTGAGCTGTGCAGCCCCCAGCTGCTCCCCCTGCCCTGACGCCTCCTGGGGCTCGTCCCCCGAGCTGACTGTGTTTGCTCCACTTCTTCCCAGTGCCCCCGGCTGACCCCAAACCCAACGGCCAGCGCTGCCCAGCCTGCTACGCTCCATCCTCTGAGCAATGCCATGAACAGACCATACAGTGCACTGGAGCCGAGACCCAATGCATGGACATCACCGGGCCCCTAAAATCTGGTAACTTCCATTCATTCGTTCTGAGGTTATTTTTCCTTTGCTGTCCCGTCCCCTTCCCACCCCCATCCTCCGCCCGCCCCCAAGGGCAGAAGCGAGGTGCTGCTGTGTGTCGTCCGCTAAATAAAGATATCGGCTGCAGATCAGGACACCTGGGTTCTGTTCCCAGCGCTGGCCCCCGGTGTGACCTTGGGCCAGTGTCTCCCCCTCCCTGGGCCTCTGGTTCTCCTCCATCCCTTGCCTGTCAATAGTTTAGTCTCTAAGGTCTTCAGGGCAGGGACTGATTTACTATTGGGAAACCCAGTCATGCTGGGCCCTGACCAGACTCCCAGCGAAGATAAGGGACCCATACTCTGCTGGGTGCTAAAGATTTATAGGGAGATATAGTCCATGTCCCAAAGAGCCTGCAACTGTAACCCACCCACCTCCTGCATGGGGTGTCCTGTCCCCTGTAGTTGCACCAAGACCACTTAGCAAGAAAGAGTTTGTGCTATGGTCTTAGCTAGCAGCCATTTGGCTTTTGGCTCATGCACAAAGCTCCAGAGGTCCCAGGTTCGATCCCGCCTGCCAACACCCGGCATCTGTCAGCATTACACAATCTCTGTAGGCCTAGTGAGGCTCATTCTCCCAGTTTCAGAGCCTGGGAAACTGAGACACAGAGTGGTGCCATGACTTGCCAAGGTCACACGGGAAGGCTGTGGCAGAGCTGGGAATTGGCTCCAATTTTGCAGGACCCCATCATGGTGCCGTAACTCATTGTGAAGCCACCCTTCAAAAAGATCCCACTTCTCCCACCAACAGGGAGCTGCTGATTTGCAGCAGGAGTGGTGTGGCTAATCCTGGCCATATCCAATCTGGGTATCCTCAGTGTGCTCTAGATCGGGGCTGCAAGTGACTTATTCAAGGACACACAGTGAGTCTGCGTCACAGTCAAGGAGAAGGGGGAGACATGTTGGGGGCACCAGAGCCAAAGGGGAGGGCTGGGGGCCTCGGCGGGGCTCAGAGGGGCAGGTTGTTGTGTCCTGGTCCAGTTCAAGGAATGGAGCTACACCCCTCACACTGATCACCTCCTTTCCTCCGCTGCATGCAGATAGATCTGCCAAGAAGACCATTATGAAGGGCTGTGGTACTGAGTACGTCTGTGACCAGGTCAATGCGGGTTCTGGGGTCTTCGCGGGGATCAATGCAGAGGTAACCACAGCCAGATGCGCACTACTCACCAGCGCAGCCGGCACAGCTCTGGGACCCGCCGGGCTCCTCTTCCCGGCCCTCGCTGGGCTCCTGCTGCTGAAGATTCTCTCCTGATTCCCCACTCAGTCCAGTGGCCATGCCGCACTCAGTAACACCCCGGCCTCCTGTGTCAGCCCGTCAGCAGCCGCTCTCCCCTCCCAGGGGCCCTGGGCTTCCGCCTGGATTCGCTTCCCTTTCATATTGTTCCGCTTAATAAAACAAACTGGAGACCAAAATCTTTAGAAATCTGTGGGGTGGGATTTCAATTCCCGTGGGTGGGGCTGTCAAGGAGCCAATTAGTCAGTGACCCCTGGTGGTGAAATGAGACAGCACAGGCCAGGAGCTACACCCGCCAGCGGGACCACAGAACCTTCCTTTACGGTCATCGCAGCCGAGTCCTGCCCCTATTGCCCCCGGCAGCGCCCCCTACAGCAGGCCCACCCAAATTACAGGCCACTTTGGAAACTGTTGGCCAAACCTGCGAGGGAGATTGTGTGGCCCAACTGGGAACAGAAGCCTGGTCTCAAAAGCCCTGACCCACACGCAAGCACATGCTTAACTGTAAGCCCATGAGCATCTGGGGCTAAGTCAGGTGCTTAAAATTAAGCACCGTGCTTCAGCTCCTCGCTGAATCGGGGCCTGTGCTGGCAGAGCCACGTGTGGGCTGTGAACATTGGCATCCCTGCAGAATTGGGGGCATTTGTCAGGGATAAGGAGAAGGACTTGATCGTCCCCACACTGTCCCTTGAAACAGCAGAAGCAGGGATGGGGGGGGGTTGAATGGAGAGAAGTGAGGATGCTTCAGAGGTGGGTGGGGAAGCAAATCAAATACAATTGGTCCCCAGCCTCTTTTTAACAGCCCTGAGTGACTTTGAGGACGGTTCTCAGGTCCCCCCTCATTCTTCTCTCAAGACTAAACGTGCCCGTTGTTTTTAAACTTTTTCTCACAGGTCGGGTTTTCTAAACCTTTGAGCTTTTCTGTTGATCTCCTCTGGACTCTCTCCAGTTTGTCCCCATCTCTCCTAACGCGCAGTGCCCAGAACTGGACCCACTTCTCCAGCTGGGACCTCCCCAGTGCCGAGCAGAGCAGGACAATGACCCCCTGTGTCTGACTTGCGACATTCCCACTACTACACCCCTGAAAGAGATCAGCCTTTTTTGGAACTGCATCACACTGTCGGCTCATGTTCAGCTTGTGATCCGTCATCACCCCCAGATCCTTTTCACTGGTACGACTGTCTAGCCAGTTATTCCCTGTTTGATGGTAGTTGTGCATTTGATGTTCTGCCTTCCTGTGTGTCGTAATTTTCACTTGTCTTGATTGCGTTTCATCTTGTTGAATTGAGACCAATTCTCCAATTTGGCAAGGCTGTTTTGAATGTTTCTCCTTCCCTCCTGAGTGCTTGCAACCCCTCTCAGCTGGGTGTCATCTGCAAAACACACTCTCTGCTCCATTACCCAAGTCATTCATGAAAATATTGAATAACACCAGACCCAGGACTGGCCCCGGGACCCCATTTGATACACCCTCTAAGTCTGAGAGCGAACCACTGATAACTACTCTTTGAGGAGGGTTGTAGCAGGGCAGTTACCCTGCTCCTGGAAGAAAAGGTTAAAGGCAGCTGAAGTAGGCGGCGTGGGAAGGCAGGCACAGCTGGGGCCACACCCAGTCAGTCCACAGCTGGCCCTGATATAAGGGCTAAGGGGTCAGTCTCACTCCAGCCTTGGAGTGGGAAGGGGCTGGCTGCCTGGGAGCAGGGTACCTTGGGCAGATCAGTGCTGCGCAGGGGAGCCTAGGGGGGCAAGTGGGGCAATTTGCCCCAGACCCCACAGGGGGCCCCACAAGAGTTTTTTGGGGGCCCTGTACCGGGGTCCTTCACTTGCTCTGGGGGCCCTGGAAAACTTTCGCAGGGCCTGGGCCCCCGGAGCTTCTTCCACTCTGGGTCTTTGGCGGCAATTCGGCGGCTGGGGGTCCTTCCGCTCTGGGACCCACTGCTGAAGTGCTGGGTCTTTGGTGGCAATTTGGTGGCGGGGACCCCTCACCGCTGAAGACCCCAGGCCCCCTGAATCCTCTGGGTGGCCCTGGTGCTGGGGATAGGCAAGAGGATCTGGGGAGCTTCAGCCTGGAAACTCCCCAGGCTGAGGCCTTGGTAAAGGCCTAAGGAGGTATTGGGGCACAGAAGTGTAACCTGGGGATTAGGCAGAGGCAGCTGGTCTGCCCCCCTTGCCAATGGTGAGTGGCCATTACAGAGTGTGTCTGCCCCAGGGAGCGAGGGCTAGATGACGACTGGCTGTAGTCACTGAGGCAGGGTGGACATAGAGGGTTGGGGGTTCCCCTGGGATGGGACACCCCGAGTCGGGGGGGATAGGTGCTGCTGTGGGGCAGCACCCCAAGACAAGAGGGCACCAGGGTCCGGGAAAAGACAGACCAGATCTCTCAGCTGGCTCTCCTCCTACCTCGTCCTGTTTGCCTGCCGCCCCACCGGACTGTGTGAGTCTGAATCGAGTCGCTCTGGGACCAGCGAGCGACGTGTCCCCAGGAAGCTGGTTTTCCCTTACCAAAGGTTTCAGCTGATTGTGCTCTTGTAAAATTCACCCTTCTCATCACCCAATCGCTTGGCTAACCATATCGGGGAGTCTCCAGGTACCAGGAACAGCTCCAACAATGAACCGTAAGCAGGGAAGGGTGGGGGGGCTTGGCTAACACTGGGTTAAGGCTGCCTGGTGATAGGACCTGCCCTGGCAGAGCCTCCAGTTCAGCAAAACACAAACGTCTGTAATACGGGAAATAGCAGGTTATGGCAAAGGCCCGTGCAGCACCACTCTGCCCTCTCCCAGTGACGCTCCACAACGCCCTGGGGACACCTTCTCACCCGCTGCCTTTTCACGGCAATGGCCAGGGGCTCCCCGTACTGCCCCTACCTCCTGACACTCAGCTTCTGCCCCGATGTGTGGAAAATGTCACAGCTGCTTCATACCCTTTTCCGGCCCCTCCACATATAGATTCGGGAACCCACCTAACCCTTTACCTGCCAACTCCCCTGGGCCCTGCTGCAGACATGATCCACCCAATCATGTATTGACACATGTGACGAAGTTGGGGAGTTTTGTAGCGTTTTACATGACTAGCGTGCACGCGCCTCAGTTTCCCTGTGTGCTGCATGTTTCACAAGGTGGTGGGAGAGGGTTTGTTGTTGCAGAGGACCACGGTGACCTTGCCTGGCAGCAGGGACCCCCAGACAATCACCTGGAGATGGGGAACCCTAACAACTTGTGACCTGGTGACTAGGATTCTCACCCCAGGTTGGGAGCCAGCAGCAGAAAAAAAAAAAAAAAAACTGATCTGCGGCACTTCGGCGGCAGGTCCTTCCCTCCAAGAGGGGCTGAGGGTCTTGCTGCCAAAGAGCCCTACGTGCCGCCCCTTTCTGTTGGCCGCCCCAAGCACCTGCTTGCTGTGCTGGTGCCTGGAGCCTGCCCTGCACTCCTGCAGAGGGACAAATCAACCCAGGGGAGGAGCCTGACCACTTGACTAGTGGATCCAAGGGATGCCACTACTGCCACCAGCTCCTCCTCTGCTGTGCATGGAGGCAGTTCTGAGCACCTCCTGGATTGAGCTCAGCAGGCAAGATCGAGGCTCCTCTGTCTGTCTTCCACTTGCTCACGGCTCTTGCTGGGATGCAGATGTCAGGCTGTTCTGGGGCATAAACTTGAGGTGTGAACCTTCACAGCACAAATGTCGAGGCTAAATGACGCTAGCTGCCCAGAGGGCTTGGCAGAAGCCAGAAGCAGGGGAATGTTTGTGAATGCCGGCAGTGCCTAAATCTGTGTGGCTGGGACTTGTGGTAGCCGGGAATCTAGCCTTAGGCCTGTATGTATTTTGTTTCAGGGCTGTTATTTCCCCCTCTGTGGCCCCGTGCAGTTTAGTCACCATGTGGGGACACTGCAAGGCTGTTTCCTTTAGGAGGAGAACTCCATGATGCAAGGCAGGTCTCTCTGCAGTGCAAAGACTGCGCACCCCTCAGCATCCTGTGCCTTGGAGAGCAGCAGGGACAAACAGCAGCAGCCCGTTCCCATGCTCAGAAATCCCCGCGCCTGCCTTTCTGGTGGGCTTTATGCCCAAGAAGCTCTCTCTCCCTGCTTCCTCCCTGGGTCCTACCCACCGCTGCTGCTCCCACCTTCCCTCCTTGCCCCTGAGTGTGCAACCAGGCAATCCCGTCTGCCCAAGCGGCTCGGCTCTGAGCTGCAGGGTCTATGAGATGGGCGCTGTAGCAGGACAGCTAGGGCAGAGTGTAACCAAAGGTTGTGGGGCGGTGGAGGGGGAGGGTGTTCTGTGGCTGTAGGACCTCAGGTTCCCCAAGCAATGGTAGCTTCCATCAGCCTAGCTGCCTCTCCACTGGGGGTAGGTTGGCATAGTGACAGTGCTCAGTTCCTAGCCCCCACTGCTCTAACTCACTAAGCCCCACCCCCACAGCTAGGGATAGAACCCAGGCATCCTGGTTCCCAGCCATCCCTCTGTAAGCTACTAGCCCCCACTCCCCTCCCAGAACTGTGGATAGAACCCAGGAGTCCTGGCTCCCAGCCCTCCCCCTTGCTCTAACCCACTAGACCCGACTCCCCTCCCAGAACTGTGGATAGAACCCAGGCACCCGGCCTCCCAGCTCTAACTCACTGCACCCCACTCTGTTCCCAAAGCCTAGAACAGAACCCAAGAGTCCTGACAACCAGTTTTAACGACTGGACACCACTCAACTTTCTATGGAACCCAGGAATCCTGACTTCCAGTCGCAACCCCCCACCCTGCTCTAAGTGGTACACCCTAATCCCCACTCTGCAGAACCCAGGAGTCCTGCCCACCCCCTCCTCCTCTCATCACTTCCCCCCACTTCTCCCAGGGTGGGAAAGAGACCCCAGAATCCTACACTTGATTCACATGCCCTTAGTAAGCCAGGAAGAGGACCCAGGAGTCCTGCCAAGTCATCCATGGTGTGACTTGCTTCCCCATGTGGCCCCCCAAGATTTAAAGGAGAGGTGGTTTCATGTATCTCTGTGGTTTTTGTTTCTCAGCAGGAAGGGAGGTGAATTTCTCAACATGCTCCTGTGTCCAAATTGTGTCACTGGTGGGTGGAGGCAGGGCTAGCGAGGGGACTAGGTACGTATGGAACGAAGCATGTGGGGATTTTAAAGTTTTTGTATAACATCTGCGCACGTACCGGAGACCCTCAATAAGAGAAGGCGAGAGACAGCTATTGGCAGATCTTTTCTGCTTCACTGAGCTATCCGTCTGCTCCACCCCTGGCAAACGTTACTCAGCCTGAAACCCCTAAGGAGTTTTGGTAAGTCACATCCCTCTGGTCTGTTGGTGCTCTAACCGCTACACCCCACTTCCCTCCCAGAGCAGGAATAGAGCCCAGGAATCCTGGTCCCAAGCATCCCTGGTCCAGCCACAAGACCCCAATCCCCTCACAGAGCCAGTGAGAGAACCCAGATGTCCTGGCTCTGGGCCCCACTTCTCTAACCACTAGGCCCCAATCCCCTCCTGGAGCAAGGACTAGAATCAAGGTGGGCAAGCTGTCTCTTCCTGCCGTAGGGAGCAGCCAGCTTTCTCATCCTCTCTTTAGAGAGCCACCGGCTTAGTCTTTCTCTGCCATACAGAGCAGCCTGCTTCATCTCTCTCTTGTTTTGGGGTCTTGGGTGTAGTTTTGCTGGAGTCTCATAAAGTAAGTCATTTTACACTGCAACTTTCCAGCAGGAGTATTTAATATTTGTCTGTTACTTTCTCTGTGTGGGTGCCACGAACATACCAGCCACAAAGGGGTCAGAGGTGCAGCTACCCCAGAACTGTGGCAAATGGCTCCGTGGTTCCACTCATCCTGTCAACTGGATGTGGCATGTGCAAGTTTCCTTCTGATCTCATTTCAGCCCCTCTGTGACAAATCCCCCAACTGGAGAATTGGCTGCATCACAGACCCCAGCGCCGACTTACTGCTTCTCCATCACCATGGAGGTTTCTCTTGCCACCTGCATCCTCACTGCTCTCCTGGCTATGGGTGAGTGGGGTCTGTTCCTACAGGGGCTGATTTCCTAACTCCTCCAATGTCCCAACGGCTGAGAGACGCCTGCCGGGTGAAACTGTTAACAAACGTAACCGAAAAGCAGCCACAGGATAACGGGGGCTCAGCTGGAGCATCTCAGTGACAATGTCCGAGGAGGAGAGGGCTGGAAGTCTCAAAGTCCCTGTGACAGCGAGTGAAGCAATTGTGGAAATGGGAGGAAATATTTACAGTTTAAATCACTAGAACAGTCGTGACTGGGCAGGTTTCAGAGCTGGCCAGAGGCCAAGGACATTTCAAACGGGGATTGTCTGTTGTGTGACAGGCAGCGGATCTGAATTTCAGCAGCAAGAGCTCAAGGCAACATGAAGGCTCATTCTGTGTGATCCCCAGCCAGTGTTGGGGGCGCAGCTGCACTGGAGTCAGTGGGGCAGGGCCCAGCCGGTGTCAGAGGGGTGCAGCTGCACTGGAGTCAGTGGGGCAGGGCCCAGCCGGTGTCAGAGGGGTGCAGCTGCACTGGATCATGTTCTCTCTCCATCTCCAGGGGCCTGTCTGCAGTGTGAGGTTTGCGATGGACCAGGAACCAGCTGCACGGGTGACTCAGATACCTGCCAAAACACGGAAGACTCTTGTGGCATCACTCTGACAGAAGACACAGTGGGTAGGTGAGAGGGACTCTACCCAACCTGGGTCAGTGAAGATGGTGGGAATCCAGGACGCCTGGGTCCTCTCCTAGTCCCAGCTCTGGGAAGGGAGTGGGGTGGGTGGGTCTGAGCAGCGATTAAGGAGCCAGGATGCCTGGGTTCTATGCTAGACCCTGTGGGTTAGCTGCCCAACGGAGCCTTCATCTCAGCACTGCGATGCCGAACCCCCAGGCGACTCACCAGCCAGTGGGTCAGGGCCTGGACCCCCCATATGGTGCATGGGGAGAGGGAGGTGTCTGAGGATGGGATCCACAAAAGCTAGCCAATAGGAAATGCTGAATAGAGGGGTGTGGCCTAAGCCCCGCCCCCTCACCCTAAGTTCATCCCCTGAGTCCCGGCGGCACCGAGGTGCCCAGCTCTGCTTGGGATCCACAACTGGGGACCACTCACCAAGAGTCCAGTGTCTGGACTGGGTCAGCCCTTCCTTGCCTATGATGGCGGTGGAGGAGGGGCTGCCCGGAGACCCCAGCGGCTGGGTGCTCAGCTGGGCCATGGGGGAGCCAAGTGGGAGCCGAATTTGGCTGGGGTCTTCAGCCCAGATCTCCCCTCCTTTGGTGGTGCCCAACCCCTTGGCCTCAGGGTGGGTCTCTCAGTCTCACCTGTTGAAGTTGCCCCACATTGTATGAAAAAGTTAAACATTCTCTGGACCCTGATTCCTCCACATCCGTGGGGAGCATCCGACCCACTGGGCTCTTGGGTACATGGGAGCAACCCCCCCCCGCGCCATCTCCTGCCCTGGCTGGGCTTTGTGCAGGGCCTGATCCATTGGTTGTGCTCTGAGAGTGTCCCCTGGATCAGGCCCCGCAGGTGATACCATCAGGGGAACACCGAGTTTGTGAATCCCGCCGTGGCTCAGGGGTGAGCAGGATGCATGGTGTTGGGATTTGGGTGACCCTGCACATACCCACTGGTAGAAACTTTGGCAACAAAAGGACTTTATGGGCAGGAGAATCGGGGACCCCAGAATTAGGCATCAGCTGAGTAGGGAGCTGGAGGATCTAAATGCTGGATTTTGTTCCTGAAATAGCTTTGTCTAGCTCTGCGGGACGCAGGGTGAGTCACTATATGCCTCAGTTTCCCGATGGGTAGAGGAAGGCTAATGGCACAGGGCCATCATTGTGAAAAGGGCAGTGATGCAGTGGGAGTGGGAGGGGAATATATCTCAGACTTCTCCTCCTGTGCAGCGGGAGTGAAGACCCAGAACGTTCTCAAGAGCTGTTTGTCATCCAGCCAATGTAAAGCTGGAGCCATCTCTATGAATTTCGGGACAGCAAAGGCCAGAAGGATGAGCATTGCCTGCTGCCAGAGAGACAACTGCACACCAGACCCTGTTAAATGTATGTCTCCCCATCTCCACCTCTTCTCCGCCATCCCTTGCACCTCCTGCTGCCCGGAACCTGCCCCGCGTTAACTTCCTCACATGGTCCTCCCTCCCTGCAGGAGGCGCCCCATTGAATGACACTGAAACCCAGGGTGGGTGGAGGTTAGTGGGTGGAGTTCACCAGCTGTGAACCCAGCTGATCTCACCCAGGACAGGGTCCAGGGTTCCCTGCTGCAAACCCCTCCGCTGCCCCCGGCGTCCCCAGAGCTACAGCTCCCCAGGCAGGGGGCACCCAGGGCTGAGCTGTGCAGCCCCCAGGGGCTCCCCCTGCCCCGACGCCTCCTGGGGCTCGTCCCCCGAGCTCACTGCATTTGCTCCGCTTCGTCCCAGTGCCCCCGGCTGACACCAAACCCAACGGCCGGCGCTGCCGCGGCTGCTACGCATTGAACGCTGATCGCTGCAATGACCAAACCATACATTGTACTGGAGCTGAGACCCAATGTTTGGACGTCGCCGGGCCCCTAAAATCTGGTAACTTCTGTTCATTTATTTTGAGGTTATTTTTCCTCTGCTGCTTTTCCCCCTGTAGGGGAGAAGTGAGACACTGGGTGGAAGCCACTAGTGAAAGGTGTCGGCTGCAGATCAGAATGCCTGTGTTCTGTTTCCAGCGCTGGCCCTCAGTGTGACCTTGGGCCAGTGTCTTCCCCTTCCTGGGCCTCTGGTTCTCCTCCATCCATTGCATGTCTATAGTTCAGTCTAAGCTCTTTGTGGCAGGGTCTGGCTTAGTATTGGGAGCCCCTGTCATGCTGGGACTGCGCAGACCCCCAGGGAAGAAAAGGGGCCCAGGCTGTGCTGGGCACTAAAAACTCATAGGGATATATAGTCTGTGCCCCAAAGAGCCTGCAATCTCTGTAGGCTTAGTGGGGATCATTCTCCCCGTTTAACAGATGGGGAAACAGAGGCACTGAGCAGTGCCATGTCTTGCCCAAGGTCACACCAGGAGGCTGTGGCAGGGCTCGGAACTGAGCCTAGTTTTGCAAAGTCCGATCATGGTGCCTTAACTCGTTATGAAGCCCCCTTCTTAGAGATCCCACTTCTACCACCAACAGGGAGCTGCTGCTTTGTGAGATGAGCTGTGGGGATAAAACGGGTATGAGTCAATCCAGGTGTTGTTGGCGGGATCTATGTCGGGATTGCAAGTGACTTGTTCATGGACCCAGTGAGACTGTGTCACATTAAAGGAGAAGGGGGAGGTCATCCAGGGCCAGACGTGCTGGGGACAGCAGGAGATGGAGGTTGTGGGGGGCCTAGATGGGGGTCACAGGGGCATAGTTGAGGAAGGGTGGTGTTATTTCTTAGTCCAGTTAAAGGAATGGAGCTGCGCCCCTCACCCCGATGGGCTCCTTCATCCTCCCCCCCATACAGGCGGAAGCACTGCTAAGATCATCATGAAGGGCTGCGTTACCGAGTCCGTCTGCGCCCAGGTAAATGCGGGTTCTGGGACGTTCCTGGGGATCAGTGGAGATCTACCCGAGCACAGATGCACACCAGCCACCAGCGCAGCCGGCACAGCTCTGGGACCAGCCGGGCTCCTCCTTCCCGCGCTCACTGGGCTCCTCCTGCTGAAATTTTTCTCCTGATTCCTCATTCAGTGCAATGGCCACGCTGCACTCAGTAACACCCCGGCCTCCTGTGTTAGCCCCTGTCGGCAGCAGCTCTCCCCTCCCAGGGGCCCTGGGCTCCCGGCCAGATTCACTTCCCCTTTATATTGTTCCGCTTAATAAAACTAACTGGAGACCAAAGTCTTTGGAAATTTTAAATTGATTTTGTGGGGAAATTTCAATTCTAGGGGGCGGGGTCATCAAGAACCCAAATTAGTCTGAGAGTGGCCTCTAGTGGTGAAATAAGGCAGCACAGGCCAGGAGCTACAATCCCCCGGGGGGACCACAGGCTCAGTCCGGGTCCAGCAGACACAGTAATGAACTTCCCTTTATGGTCATCGCAGCCAAGCCCAGCCCCTACTGCCCCCAGCAGCGCCCCCTACAACAGGTCCGTACCAATTACAGGCTACTTTGGAAATTGTTGGCCAAACCTGCGAGGGAGATTGTGTGGCCCAGCTGGAAACAGAAGCCTGGTCTCGAAAGCCCTGACCCAAGATGTAAGCACGTGCTTAGCTTTAAGCACATGGGGGCTAAGTCACGTGCTTAACCTTAAGCACCATGCTTCAGTGCCTTGCTGAATTGGGACCTGTGGTAGCAGGACCCACCTGTTGGCTCTGCACACTTGCATCCCTGCAGAATTCGGGGCATTTCCCAGGCATAAAGAGAAGGACTTGATCCTCCTGGCAGAGTCCCTCGAAGCAACAGAGGGAGATAGAGGGGGGTGAATGGAGAGAAGTGAGGACACTTCAGGGAAGCAAATCAAATACAATTGGTTAATAACAGTGTTTGAGGATGGTTCTCAGGTTCCCCCCTCAGTCTTCTTCTCACCAGACTAAACATGCTCAGTTTTTTAAACTTTCCTCACAGGTCGGGTTTTCTAAACCGTTGATCATTTCTGTTGCTCTTCTCGAGACTCTCCAGTTTGTCCCCAACTCTCCTAAAGCGGAGTGCCCAGAACTGGACCCAGTTCTCCAGCTGGGGCCTCCCCAGCGCCGAGCAGAGCAGGACAACAACCTTCCGTGTCTCATATACGACACACCCATTACTACACCCCAAAATGAGATTAGCCTTTTTTTTTCAGCTGCATCATGTTGTTGGCTCATGTTCACTTTGTGATCCACTGTCACCCTCAGATCCTTGGCAGGGGTATGACCATCTAGCTAGTGATGCCCCATTGGGTAGGTGTGCATTTAATTTTTTGCCTTCCTGAGTGTCGTACTTTGCACTTGTCTTGATTGAGTTTCATCTTGTCGAATTCAGACCAATTCTCCAATTCGGCAAGGCTGTTTTGAATCCTCATCCTGCCCTCCAAAGTGCTTGCAACCCCTCCCGACTGGGTGTCATCGGCAAAGCACACTCTCCACTCCATTACCCAAGTCATTCATGAAAATATTGGAGAGTACCAGACCCAGGGCTGACCCTGGAACCCCACTAGAGACAGTCTGCCAGTGAACCGGTGATAACTACTCTCTGAGGGGGTCTTTCGACCAGTTGTGCACCCACTTAATATAGTAATTTCATCTCATCCTCATTTGCCTGTTTGCTGGGAGGATGTCATGTGGGACTGTGTCAAAAACCTTCTTCCGATCAAGGTTTCTCATGTCTGCTGCTTCCCCCCGTCCACTAGGGCAGTTGATCTGTCAAAGAAGGAACCCAGGTTGGTTTGACATGATTTGTTCTTGATAAATCCACGCCGGCTTTTCCTTACAACCTTCCCCCCGACTGAAAAATGGAAAAAGAGAAGGAAGGGAAAGGTCAATTTTCAGTTTTCCTTGTGGCTGGAACTGAAAATATTTTCTAAACTCGTGTACGATATAGACTCTGTCCGTCCTGCCCCAACTCCCCGGGTGTTAGTGACACCCAGTGTTTCCACTCCTAATTCAGTTCCACCTGCAGCAGTTTCCAATATACCAGTGGGGTCCTTCCTATGGATTTTTCCACATACCATAATTTTAACCAGGCTGCCAAGAGTCTGTACATCTGGGATGCCTTAAGGTATGAGCACAGATACCTTTAACCTGGTGAGGTTCAAGTCCATTTGTTTTAGGAATCGTATTGATGTTACGATAACTTGTTCCCTATAATTCAGTTTTACCACACGTGGTCTGTTCGATTGGTGTCTTCTTGGGGTTGTTTTGGTTTTTTTTTTTTTTTTTTTTTAATATCAGATTCAGTTGCAAGTACCTTAAAGTTTAATTGTACGCAAATGCTTAGCCATGTATATTTACCTAACTGGGTAGGGACAGTATGAAGAAGTGATCAGACACTGATATTGTAAGTGAACTTTAGGCTGCTTCTTAATACATTTACTGCCCTGGGTTTCTCTGATTCATTCTGGGGGTTCCATTTTTCCTATAATCCTAGGATCCGCTTGCCAACGTTCACGGGTACAATCCCCTAACACTCAAAACACTCCCAGATGGGAACCAATCCCATGACTACTCTAATGTCAGTGTCCCCTCCTGGCTGCCAAGCAAAGTCAATAACCTTCAGTATTTCCCACTGGGGTTGTACTGGGGCAGTTGTACCTGCAATGCAGGGGCAGCAGGTTTGTATAATTTTTGGTGGTGCCCAGAATGGGTCCAAGTCCCGCCCCTGCCCCACCTGCCTAAGGCTCTGGGAGTGGGGCTGTGTGCTGGGTTCAGGCTCCAGGCTGGGACAGGGGGTTAGGGTGCAGGAGGGGGTTTGGAGTGCTGGGGGTGGGCTCTGGGAGGGGGTTAGGGTGCAGGAGGGGGTTTGGAGTGCTGGGGGTGGGCTCTGGGAGGGGGTTAGGGTGCAGGAGGGGGGTTGGAGTGCTGGGGGTGGGCTCTGGGATGGTGGGTTAGGGTGCAGGAGGGGGTTTGGAGTGCTGGGGGTGGGCTCTGGGAGGGGGTTAGGGTGCAGGAGGGGGGTTGGAGTGCTGGGGGTGGGCTCTGGGAGGGGGTTAGGGTGCAGAAGGGGGTTTGGAGTGCTGGGGGTGGGCTCTGGGAGGGGGTTAGGGTGCAGGAGGGGGTTTGGAGTGCTGGGGGTGGGCTCTGGGAGGGGGTTAGGGTGCAGGAGGGGGTTTGGAGTGCTGGGGGTGGACTCTGGGAGGGGGTTAGGGTGCAGAAGGGGGGTTGGAGTGCTGGGGGTGCGCTCTGGGAGGGGGTTAGGATGCAGGAGGGGGGTTGGAGTGCTGGGGGTGGGCTCTGGGATGGTGGGTTAGGGTGCAGGAGGGGGGTTGGAGTGCTGGGGGTGGGCTCTGGGAGGGGGTTAGGGTGCAGGAGGGGGTTTGGAGTGCTGGGGGTGGGCTCTGGG
Organism: Aldabrachelys gigantea; assembly: GCA_026122505.1. Taxonomy (NCBI): domain Eukaryota; kingdom Metazoa; phylum Chordata; order Testudines; family Testudinidae; genus Aldabrachelys; species Aldabrachelys gigantea. The sequence goes on from CM047489.1 coordinate 72,757,262, forward strand.
AGGGGGTTAGGGTGCAGGAGGGGGTTTGGAGTGCTGGGGGTGGACTCTGGGAGGGGGTTAGGGTGCAGAAGGGGGGTTGGAGTGCTGGGGGTGCGCTCTGGGAGGGGGTTAGGGTGCAGAAGGGGGGTTGGAGTGCTGGGGGTGCGCTCTGGGAGGGGGTTAGGATGCAGGAGGGGGGTTGGAGTGCTGGGGGTGGGCTCTGGGAGGGGGTTAGGGTGCAGGAGGGGGTTTGGAGTGCTGGGGGTGGGCTCTGGGAGGGGGTTAGGGTGCAGGAGGGGGTTTGGAGTGCTGGGGGTGGGCTCTGGGAGGGGGTTAGGGTGCAGGAGGGGGTTTGGAGTGCTGGGGGTGGGCTCTGGGAGGGGGTTAGGGTGCAGGAGGGGGTTTGGAGTGCTGGGGGTGGACTCTGGGAGGGGGTTAGGGTGCAGAAGGGGGGTTGGAGTGCTGGGGGTGCGCTCTGGGAGGGGGTTAGGGTGCAGAAGGGGGGTTGGAGTGCTGGGGGTGCGCTCTGGGAGGGGGTTAGGATGCAGGAGGGGGGTTGGAGTGCTGGGGGTGGGCTCTGGGAGGGGGTTAGGGTGCAGGAGGGGGGTTGGAGTGCTGGGGGTGGGCTCTGGGAGGGGGTTAGGGTGTAGGAGGGGGGTTGGAGTGCTGGGGGTGGGCTCTGGGAGGGGGTTTGGGTGCAGGCTCGGTGTCTATGTTGATATGTTTTTCATGGCTGTGAATTTGGTAGGGCCCTACACATCGGGTGATGTCCAGGCACCAGGAATAAATCCAAGAATAAAACGTAAGTGGGGGTGGTGGGGTGGGAGGGAACTTGGTTAACGCTGGGTTAAGGCTGCCTGGTGATAGGTCCTGCCCTGGCAGAGCCTCCAGTTCAGCAAAACACAAACATCTGAAAAACAGGAATTTGTGAGTTAAGACAAACGCCTGCACCAGTGACGCTCCACATCGCCCTGGGGACACCTTCTCGCCCGCTGCCTTTTCACGGCAATGGCCAGGGGCTCCCCGCACTGCCCCTACCTCCCGACACTCAGCTTCTGCCCCAACGTGTGGAAAACGTCACAGCTGCTTCGTGCCCTTTTCCGGCCCCTCCACATACCAACTCGGGAACCCACCTAACCGTCTACCTGCCAACTCCCCTGGGCCCTGCTGCAGACCCCACTCTGCTCTAAGGGGTGCACGGTCCTCCCCACTCTGCAGAACCCAGGAGTCCTGCCACTCCCCCCCCCAATGCACTCCTCTAACTACTTCACCCCACTGCTCCCAGGGGTGGGAATGAGACCCAGAAAACCCGCCCTTAACCCACATGCCTTAGCAAGGCAGAAATAGAACCCAGGAGTCTGAGTCCTGCCCCGCCCGCCTCTGTCCATTGTGTGACTCGCTTCCCCACATTGCCCCCTTCCCCCATTGAAAGGGGAGGCGTTTTCACTCATCCCTGTGGGTTTTGTTTCTCAGCAGGAAAGGTGGCGAATTTGCCAACATGCTCCTGGGTCCAAATTGTGACACCGGTGGGTGGGGGCAGGACTGGCGAGGGGACTAGGAACTTACGGCCTCAACCAAACAAAAGTGCATTACATCAGCGCATGTACCAGAGCCCTGCCGCTCGCCAGCCAGTGGGTCCTGGCCCGGCTTCCCGTAGGGTGCACGGGGAGGGGGTGATCCCTGAGGATGGGATCCATCAGAGCCAGCACGCAGAGCAGACAGCCACCTAAACCAGCCAATAGGAAATGCCGAGGAGAGGGGTGCAGCTTAAGCCCTGCCCCTCACCCCAAGTTAAGCCCCTAAATCTGGGCTGAATGTAGGCACCCAGCTCGCCGTGAATCCGGGGCCTGGACTGGGTCGGCCCTTCCTTGCTAATGACAGTGCCGGAGGAGGCGCTGCCAGGAGACCCCAGCAGCTGGGGCTCAGCTGGACCCTTAAGGAGACAAGTTCAAATCCCCACTTGGCCCTAATCGGGCTGGGGTCTTCAGCCCAGATCTCTCCCTCCTACGGTCGTGCCTGGCCCCCTGGATCCAGGTGGGTGTCTCAGGAGATTTGGGGCCCCCAGGGTTAGGCAGTAGCTGAGTGGGGAGCTCTAGGATCTAAAGGCTGGATTTAAGTGCTGAAAACTTAGTCTAGCCCTGTGGGACGTTGGGTAAGTCACGTCCCCTCTCCGTGCCAGGGTAGAGAGAGGGAGGCTAATGACACAGGGGTGTCCTTGTGAAGAGGATGTTGATGGGGTGGGAGTGGAAAGGGACTAAATCTCAGACTTCTGCTCCTGTGCAGCTGCAGAGAAGACCCAGAGCATTATCATGGGCTGTGCGACATCCAGCCCCTTCCCTATGAACTTTGGGATGGGAAAGACAAGAAGGACGAACTTCATCTGCTGCAGGGGGACACCTGCACACTGTCCTCCATTTCAGGTGCATCGCCCCATCTCCACCTCTTCTCCGCCATCCTCTGCTGCCTGGAACCTGCCTCTCGTTAACTTCCAGAGCCTGGTCCTCCCGCCCTGCAGGGGGCGCCCCATGGAATAACGGGTCCCTGGCTGGGTGGAGTTTAGTGGGTGGGGCTCTAGGCTCCCACCAGGTGTGAACCCAGCTGGTTCCACCTGGGGTGGGATCCAAGGTTCCCTGCTGCAAACCCCTCCCCCATCCCTGCTGCCCCCGGCGTCCCGGGAGCCACAGCTCCCCCTGCAGGGGGCACCCAGGGCTGAGCCGTGCAGCCCCCAGCTGCTCTCCCTGCCCCGACGCCTCCTGGGGCTCGTCCCCCGAGCTGACTGCGTTTGCTCCACTTCTTCCCAGTGCCCCCGGCTGACCCCAAACCCAACGGCCGGCGCTGCCCAGCCTGCTACGCTCCGTCCTCTGAGCAATGCCGCGAAGAGACCATAAATGGCACTGGAGTCGCGACCCGGTGTGGCGAGCTCTCCTGGGCCCTAAAATCAGGTCACTTCTGTTCACTTATTCTGGGGTTATTTTCCTTCATTGTGCCCCCATTTCCCATAGGGCAGAAGCGAGATACTGTGGGGGGGCTGCTAAGTAAAGGGATCCGCTGCAGATCAGGACACCTTGGGTCAATGTCTTCCCCTCCCTGTGCCTCTGGTTCGCCTCCATCCATTGCCTGTGTATAGTTTAGCCTGTTAACTCTTTGTGGTAGGGCCTGGTTTAATCCTGGGAGCCCGTGTCATGCCAGGCACTGCACAGAAGCCCAATCAGGGATCTTTGCTGCACTGGGCACTAAAAATCTCATAGGGAGATTTAGCCCAGACCCCAAAGAGCCTGCAATTTCAATAGGTGTAATGGGGAACTTTCTCCCAATTTTAAAGGTGGGGAAACTGAGGCAAAGAGCACTGCCGTGACTTGTCCAAGGTCACACAGGAAGGCTGTGGCAGGGCTGGGGAACTGACCCCAGTTTTGCAGAGTCCCATCATGGTACCTTAACGCACTACGAAGCCACCTTCCTTGAGATCCCACTTCTAGACGAAGAGGGGGGTCATACAGGCCTGATCCAATCCGGATGTCATGGGTGGGCTGCAAGTGACTTGTTCAAAGACATACAGTGAGTCCGTGTCACAGTACAGGAGAAGGGGGAGGGCGTTCAGTGTCACACATGCGCGGCGGAGTGGAGCCGAAGGGGAGATGGAGGCGGTGGGAGGCCTGGGCATGGCAGAGCTGAGGAGGGGGCTGGTGGTTGTGTCCTCGTCCAGCTCAAGGAGTCGAGCTGCGCCCCTCACACCGGCCACCTCCTTCTCCCCCTCGCCTGCAGGTGGAACTGCCAGTAAGACCGTCATCGAGGGCTGTGCTCCCGAGTCCTTCTGCACCCAGATAGAAGCAGGGTCTGTGACCTTCACAGGGTTCAGTGGAGACCTAACTATGGTGAAATGCACGGCAGCCACCAGCGTGGCCAGCACAGCTCTGGGACCAGCCGGGCTCCTCCTTCCCGCTCTCGCTGGGCTCCTCCTGCTGACCATTCTCTCCTGATTCCCCACCCAGTGCAATGGCCACACCGCACTCGGTAACACCCCAGCAGCCTGTGTCTGCCCCAATCTGCATCACTCTCCCCTCCCAGGGGCCCTGGGCTCCTGCCTGGATTCACTTCCCCTTTATATTGTTCTACTTAATTAAACAAACTGGAGACCAAAGACTTTGGAAATTTTTAATTGATTTTGTGGGAGGAATTTTCAACTCTAGTGGGTGGGGCCATCAATTAGTCTTAGAGTGGCCTCTAGTGGTGAAATGAGGCAACGCAGGCCAGGAGCTACAATCCCTGGGGCTGAAGCTGAAGCCTGAAAATTTAGCATTGTGACGCCACTTCCAGTCTGGGGCCCTGAGCAATTGCCCAGCTTGGTTCCCCCTAACGCCGGCCCTGGCTTTTAGATGCAGAAAACCAGTTGTTGTGACACAGCTGGCCTGTGAAGTTTTTATAGCACACTGGGGGCGGGGGGCTCAGAATGAAAAAGGTTGAGAACCCCTGTCCTATACGACACACCCATTACTACACCCCAGAAGGAGGTTTGCCTTTTTTGCAGCTGCGTCACATTGTTGGCTCCTGTTCAATTTGTGATCCACAATCACCCCCAGATCCTTGTCAGCGGTACGACCCCCCCAGCCAGCGATGCCCTGTTAGGTAGGGGGTGCATCTGATTTTTTTTGCCTTCCTGAGTGTTGGACTTTGCACTTGCCTTGACTGAGTTTCAGCTGGTTGAATGGAGACCAATCTGGCACAGCCGTTTTGAATGCTCATCCTGCCTTCCAAAGTGGAAAACCTTCCTTTCCTCGGAACAAATTACAGCAAAATGGTTCACAAATCCCACCCCCCCCCGACCCGTTTCCATTTTTCCAGCCGGCTCCAGCCCCCATCTCTGCCAGTTCAAAATGTAAAAATCAGCAGAGCTTCCTGGGCTCTGAATTATTTGTCCGTTGTCCCAGGTTACGTGCCAGGGACTGTCTCTTTCTTCTGTGGCTCTACAGTGCCTAGCGCAGCGGGGTTCTTGGCCTTGACTGCGGTGCCTGGGGGCTACCGTAATGCACCTAATAAATAGCAATGACAACGTACAGCGCCTGGCACAATGGGATCCTAGCCCCAAGAATAACAGATAGTTGAACTCTCTCCCCTCCAGCAAAGGTTGAGCAGCAGGTGTTTTATCAGAGAGCTGCTGTCACTTTGAGGGGAGCAGCCTTCCTGGGCGCATCATTTATGGGGGGAACTGAACCTGCGCCCTCTGGGTCCATAAGCCTGGGCCTGAGCTAGAGGGTCTGGTTTGAGAGCAGTAATATAGCACCAGAGCCAGGTGTCCTGGCTCCCAGCCCCCATCGGATGTTGAACTGACGTTCCCCTGGGCTGTGTAACCCCCAGCCTGTGTTGCCTGTTTTCCCCACTGGCGTCTTTCTGAGCCTAACCTCAGGGCATGGAGCAGCTTCCGTATGAGGCGACACTCAAGCTTAGGGCTGTTCAGCTTGGCAAAGAGACAACTCGGGATGGAGAGGGGGTGATGCTGTGTATAGGAAAAACGACGGTTTGTGTCTCTGCTGCGGCCACGGTTATACAGTTGTAACACATCTTGTCCAAAGGACGTCCGGGCCGGTGTCACTGGAACTAGTGCGATTTGCTACGTATGATTATTCCATTTACGTGCCTGGCTCAGCCTTGTGGCTGAAGTTGAGGACCCTGCACTCCTCCAGCCCTGGGGAGCCAATGGCCAACCCCTGCGATTCAGCAAACCACGTGAAGCTGTGTGATAGGCTCACGTGACCCTGGACTCCATCATGGGCCAGTAACTTTCCACGAACAAGGACCGTGGCCTTCGTTTGGGTCAGTACATTTCTGTGCACAGAATATGAAAAGGCACTTGAGAAATCTCCATACTGTCTTTGCGTCCCTACCTCATTTCTCCGGCCTGGCTTTCTACCGCGGAAACTCTTAATACAGGCTGGCAACCCCCAAGCTGTTTGGGTGAGTCCAGAGAGACCTCTGACCGCTAGCGGTTTATCCCATCCTTGCTATGATCCTGATCGATGGACACAGAAAATCGAGGAGTCCAGTGGCACCTTAAAGACTAACAGTTTTATTTGGGCACAAGCTTTTGCGGGTAGTGGGATTTTTAACCCATGAAAACTTACGCCCAAATAAATCTGTTAGTCTTTAAGATACCACTGGCCTCCTGGTTTTTGGTGTGGATACAGGCCCACACAATGACCCCCTGATACTTGTGGGTATATGATCCACTAACCACTTATAACTCTCCCATTATTAAAAGCAGCAGAGAATCCTGTGGCACCTTATAGACTAACAGACGTTTTGGAGCGTGAGCTTTCGTGGGTGAATACCCACTTCGTCAGATTATTAAATCTGTAGGTTCTAGTTACTATAAGAATCGGCAGACATGCTTACTGGGTAAGATCTGACTCATATTGAGCTGGCTAAGTGGCTAATGCATTGGGAGCGGAAGGACGCTAATTCTGGTGAAACTGGTTTTCAGGAACAATTCATCATAAAGCCTAAAAAGTATCTGGGTGGTGAGCCAGGGGCTGGCCTGCCTGCGGGGCCTGTGTTTGTGGCTTCTTGTTAACCAGTGTGGTGACACACGAGCCCATCTCTGGTACTGGCTCGGTAAGCTCTAATGATAGAAGCACCAAGCACGTGGAGCACGTCTGTCCTAAATGTGGTATTCTCAGCCTTGACCCACTGGGGGGCAGCGTCAGGGGCGTGTGACAGATGGGGAGAAAGTCATGCCAGGCCATGGAAAAAGTGACTGAAAAACTGCTATTTCCCCTGTCCCACAACACCAAAACCAGGGGTCACCCAATGCAATGAACAAGCAGCAGGTTTCATACAAACAAGAGGCTGTACTTTTCCCCTCGCCACACAATTAACCTGTGGAACTCCTTGCCAGGGATGGGCAAAAGTACAGCAGGGTTCAGAAAAGAGCTAGATACATTCCTGGAGATTAGGGCCATCCATGGCTATTGGCCAAAACGGTCAGAGACACAACGCCACACTCCGGGTGTCCCTACCGCTCCAACTGCCACAAGCTGGGAGGGGAAGACGGGGTGGGTCTCTCCAAAATCGCAGGGTTCTGTGCACTGCCCATGAAGTTCTGGGGGTGCCCCTGTTGGACACCGGGCCACCTGCACCACTCACCTGACCCGGTGCGGGTCCGCTTCTGTTCTTAACTGGCTTCTTGCTGACCGCACCTGTGAGAATGAAAGTTTCCTCATTGAAATAAAGAGAGAAATAACAAATCCAGACTTTGCTCTCCAGTGTGTTTTATTCAGTGCAACAATATAAAGGGGGATGTGAGTCCACCCGGGAGCTGGGAAGCCCTGCGGGAGAAAGGGGCTAACACAGGCTGCAGGGTGTACTTCAGTGTGATGTCGCTCTTGCACCAGGTGGGAATCAGGAGAGAAGCTTCAGCAGGAGAAGCCCAGCGAGGGCTGGGAGGATCCCAGCTGGTCCTGGAGCCTCGCCCGCCGCACTGGACTCCACTGTGCATTTGGCCGTGGTTAGACTTTCATTGACCCCTGCAACGGTTCTCGAACCCACTTGTAGCTGGTCGCAGATGGACTGGGAGACGCAGCCCTTCATGACCATCTGCATTGGGTTTCGACCTGCGGGGGCGGGAGGAAAGCAGGCGATTGTGGTCAGAAGAGCGGCTCCGCTCCTCGAGCTGGACTAGGACACAACGGCCTCCCCCTCCTCAGGGGCCCACCAAGCTCCCCCCTGGCCTCCATCTCCCTGTCTGCTCTGCTCCCCCCAGCCTGGTTTGCCTCCCCCTTCTTCTCTGTGGCAGACACACTGTGTCCTTGAGCATGTCCCTTAGCACCCACCAAGAGTATTCATAATGGATCAGGCCTGTATTAGCCCCATCACTCATCTACAAAGCAGCAGCTCAGTGCTGGTGGGAGAAGTGGGATTTCTAAGCAGGGTGGCTTTGTAGTGAGTTATGGCACCAAGGTGGGACTCCACAAAACTAGGTTCAATTCCCTGCCACAGCCTTCCTGTGTGACATTGGGCAAGTCATGGCACTGCTCTGTGCCTCGGTTTCCCCATCTTTAAAAATGGGGGAGAACGATCCTTTTGTCTGTTCAGATTGCAGGTTCTTTGGCAGCAGGGACTGTTTCTTATGAGCATCTGGCAGAAGAGAGGACTCATCTCAGGGGTCAGTCAAGTGCCTGACACAACAGGGTATCCCAAGACTAAGCCAGGCCCTGCCATTAAAAGGTTAGAGACGGAACTACAGACACACAATGGAGGGAGGAGAACCAGAGGGTCCAGGGAGGGGGAGACACTGGCCCAAGGTCACACCGAAGGCCAGCGCTGGGAACAGAACCCAGGTGTCCTAATCTGCAGCTTACACCTTTACCTAGCGCGGCAGTTCTCAAACATCACTGCACTGCGACTCCCTTCTGACAACAGAAATTACTAATGACCCCTGGGTGAGGGGGACTGAGGCCTGAGATCGCCCAAGCCCCACTGCCCTGGGGAGGGGGACATGCAGGGGGGCAAAGCTGAAGCCCTTGGGCTTCATCCCCGGCACGGGGGAGAAGGGGCTGTAAAATGAGCCCCGTCACCCAGGGCTGAAGCCCTCAGGTCCCAGCGACCCCATTAAAATAGGGTCGCAACCCACTTTGGGGTCCTGCCCACAGTTTGTGAACCCCTGACCTTGTGGAATCGACACAGCATCTCGCTTCTGCCCTATGGGGGGGGTTGGGAGAGAACCAAAGGAAAAATAACCCCAGAATAAGTGAACTGAAGTTACCAGATGTTATGGTCCCAGTAGCCTCGAGACATCGGGTCTCGGATCCAGTACAATTTATGGGCACTTCTGCACACTGATCAGCATGCAACGCGTAGCAGGCTGGGCAGCGCCGGCCGTTGGGTTTGGGGTCAGCCGGGGGCACTGGGAAGAAGTGGAGCAAACGCAGTCAGCTCGGGGGACGAGCCCCAGGAGGCGTCGGGGCAGGGGGAGCAGCTGGGGCCTGCACGGCTCAGCCCTGGGTGCCCCCTGCAGGGGGAGCTGTAGCTCCGGGGACAGCGGGGGCAGCAGGGGCAGGGGAGGGGTTTGCAGCAGGGAGCCCTGGACCCCCCCTGGGTGGGGCCAGCTGGGTTCACACCTGGGGGCAGCCTGGAGCCCCACCCACTAAACTCCACCCAGCCAGGGACTCAGTGTTATTCCATGGGGTGCCCCCTGCAAGGCAGGAGGACCAGGCCCAGGAAGGTAACGTGGGGCAGGAGGTGCAGGGGATGGGGGAGGAGAGGCGGAGATGGGGAGAGGTACCTGCAACTGTGGTTGTTCTGCAGGAGTCTCCCACGCAGCAGGCGACACTCGTCCTTGTCATCATTCCATACCCAAAATTCATAGAGACGGGGCCGGCTCCACACTGGTTGGACATCACACAGCCCTTGTGAATGCTCTGGGTGTTCACTCCCGCTGCACAGGAGGAGAAGCCAGATTTATTCCCCTTCCACTCCCACCCCATTGACGCCCTCTTCACAATGACGCCCAGGTGCCGTTAGCCTTCCTCTAGCCAGGAGGAAACCAAGGCACAGAGAGGGGACGTGACTCACCCGAGGTCCCGCAGGGCTAGAGAAAGTCATTTCAGCACCTAAATCCAGCATTTAGCTCCCCCAGCTCCCCATGCAGCTGCCATGTAACCCTGGGGACCCCCCCACCCCCAACTGTTCTGCCCATAAAGCCCTTTCGTTGCCAAAGTTTCCACCAGTGGGTATGTGCAGGGTCGCCAAAATCCTGATGTCATGCGTCCATTTCGCCCCTGAGCCACGGTGAGATTCCCAAACTAGGCGTTCCCCTGCCAATATCACTTGCAGGGCCTGATCCAGGAGACGCCCTTGGAGGATGCCCACCGGATCGGGCCCTGCATAAAGCCCAGCTGAGGAGGAAATGGGGGCAGAGTGGCCCCCCAGGAGCCCAGTGGGTTGGATGCTCCCTGTGGACATGGGTGATCAGGTTCCAGGGCATGTTTAACTATTTCAAACAATATGGGGCAGCTTCAACAGGGGAAACAGAGACACGCATACACTCTGGAGGCCAGGGAGCCAGGCACAACCATAGGAGGGGAGGGAGCTGGGGGGTGCCCCAGAGGAGGGACTAGTCAGAACCCAGGTGTCCTGGCTCCCCAGCCTGTTCGCTGACCCGAGTTGGTTAGGGTCCATCTCACGTACTCATTGTGGTTACTGCCACAGCGATGGCACAAGAGTCCTGCCCAGCTGGGCAGGGCCGCATGCTGCCCGTGCAGCTGGTTCCTTGGCCTTCGCAAACCTCACACTGCAGACAGGCCCCTGGGGAAGGAGAGAGAACATGACGTGTCTGGATTTGTTCCTTCCCTTGAATTGAACTGAGCCCAGCTGGGATCTGGCCCCACTGATACCAGAGCTATGGCCGACTGACCCCAGGTGGGTTCCTGCCAAAATGCCTTTTATATCGTCTTGAGCTCACGTTACTGAAATTCAGATCTGCCTTTCGGAGCAGAGACAATCCCCTGTCAGGAAAGCCCATGGCCTCTGGTCAACTCTGAAACATGCCCAGTCAAGACATTTCAATGATTTAAAGAATAAAAATTTCCTCCGTTTGTTTCACTCATTGTCAAAGGGACTTTGTGACTTCCAGCCCTCTCCTCCTCGGACACAGACGCTCCCAGCTCAGCCCCCGTTATTCTGTGGCTGATGATCAGTTACATTAAATTAACAATTTCACCCAGTGGGTGGCTCTGAGTTGATGGTACATTGGAGAAGTAAATATCAGCCCCTGTAGAAACAGACCCCACTCACCCGTAGCCAGGAGAGCAGCGAGGATGCAGGCGGCAAGAGAAGCCTCCATGGTGATGGGGAAGCAGTAGATCGGTGCTGGGGGTCTGATGCAGCCAAATCTCCTGCCAGGGGATTTATCACAGATTGATTTAATTTCAGCCAGACAAGAGATGGCGCTTGCACAAGCCGGTTAACAGGGTGGGTGGAATCACAGAGCCATTTGCCACAGTTCTGGAGTAACGGCACCTCTGACCTGCCTTGTGGCTGGTATATTCACAGCCCCAACCTGGAGAAGTCAGAGAAAAACCTCAAATACTCCTGCTGGAAGGTTGCAGCCTAAGGTGACTCTGTTTCTGGGAATCCAGAACAATCCTACACAGCAACCACATACAGGAGAGAGACAAAGCAGGCTGCTCCCTATGATAGTGAGAGAACTCAACCCACTGTTTTCTAGGCTGGTTTCTTCCAGGCTGCTTCTGGTCCCATGCTTCCCCATGGAGCCCCCAAGACTGGCAGCAGGACAAGGAAACTCCACTCCCTGCCCCCATTCTTAAAGCGACAGCCTTCCATTGCAATCGGGCCTCAATACACAACATCCAACTTCAGCTGTCAGCCATACACAACTTTTAACAGCGGAGGGATCCCTTATCCCTCCTCCAGAGCCAAATTCCTTCGTGTGCCCCTGTAACAGGGACAGCGCCCACCTCTCGTGCATGGCCCCTTTTCTCTGGCTGATAGTGCCTGCAAACACAGTTCTTCCTGGGGATGGGGCACCCACCTCTCATGACTGGCCCCTTTCTCCATGTTAGGTGTGACCTGCTTTTCTTTTTCAGTCTTACAACAGGGTGGCAGCTGCCTCTTGCAAGTGCCCCCCGGCCGCTGGCTCTCTCTGCTGGTCTTCGTAGCTCAGTCTCTGGCCGAGCCGCACATGCTGTCCCCCCCTTCTGGGATATACAGTCCCAAGTTCTTATCATGGCCCTGCTATGGGGCTGTAGCTCAGAGGCTTCTTCCCCGCGGCACTGCCTTCTTCAGCCACCCAGCTGGGGCCCAGCCAGTACCTGCAGCTTTTCAGCAGCCCTCCCTGGGCTCAGTCCACAACCAGACCGGCAGGGCCCATCTCGGTTCCCTCTTCAGGTCCAGGCAGGTCCTGGGCTCAGTTCCCTGGGCTCAGCCTGCCCGCACTGACCTTTTCATGGTCCTGCTGCTGCTTTATCCAGCCAGCCAGGCAGCCGGTCTCTAGCAGCCTTCCCTGGGCTTGGTTCTGCCTGGTGAGCTGCCCATTGCCTGCTGCTCATCTAGCCAGACAGGCACCCAGTCCTCCCTCTTTGAGCTCCAGGCACAAACTGAACTTCTCTGAGCTGCTGCTCGTCTTATATAGAGCCCTTCTGGCCCCGGATTGGCTGCTCCATCAGCCCCTCTGATTGGCCGCTCCTCTGCAGCCACTCTAGGCTGCCTGGAGGATTTCTCTCTGCTCTGTTCTCGGGCAGGGTGAGGCATGGCCACGAGGCCTCCAGCAAGGGACCTCCGGCCCTACCCCACCCTGCCACAGCCCCACTCTCCGGAGATCAGGGCCTGGGGGCCCCCGCAGCATCACCCCAGTTTCCCCAGGGCGAGGGGAAATCTACTGACCCTCCCCACAAGGAGGTGGGGTTTTGCTTCCCACACCACACAGCAGCGGTGCCTCCCCCACTTCCTCAGGGTCATTCATGTTGCCACAGACTATCAGGCAGACTGGGGGGAGACATTCCCTCTCCCTCCTGGTGGCAGCCGCCTCTGCCCTCTGCCCCCCACCCCTGTGCACTGCACTTGGGCACTTCCCACCCTTGGAGGGTGTCATGGCAGCTGCCTCAGTTTCCCCCACGTGTCTGGGCACTCAGCTGCCCTCAAGCTTTGTTCTGCCCCAGGCTGCCTGGCAAGGGCGGGGTGTGTGTGTGAGGGGGTCTAAGGGCAGGTGGGCCACAGGAAGGAGTTTACAACCCACAAACCCAGAGCAGTGGGGAGACTTAGGAGGTAGCAGAAGGCTCCGGGGGAAAGCAGTGAGGAATGGGATGGTGCCGAACTTGGCTGCTGACTACACGATCCCTGAGCCAGGAGCTGGCTTAGAGAGTGGTCCTGGGTCCCCCTCCTGGCTGCTGATCCTGAGCGCATTGGTCAAGAGGGAATTTGATACCCTGGAAGGGGAGGGGACACCTACAGTGACCCAGCTGGAGGGCTGAGTCGTGAAGAGGAGGCTGCGGTTCCTGGAGAGAAAGACACTCGAGGAGAATGTGACGCCTGGCAGAGCTCGTCCCCAGGATGGCCAGCTGGAGGCACTGCTAGCGGGGACTGAACCTTGTGACGGGGGGACAGAGCAGATCTCCCTGGTCCCGGCTGAAGCAGTCCAAGAACTGACCCGGGAGTAAATTTACCCCGTGCGGCAGCGGGCGACTCTCTCACCCCACCCCACCCCTCAGGCTTAGGCAGCTGTTCGCACTCGCTGGTGCTTTCCCTTTGAGACAACCCCACCACACCCATCAGGTGCCGGAACTGCAAGCCGGCTCTTGCCTTCATTACAATGTGTGTGGTGGAGGAGTGGGGCTGGGAGCAGGACTCCCACGTTCTGCCCCTGCCTCTGGGAGGGGAGTGGTGACTCGTGGATAGAGCAGGGGTGGGGCCTGGGAACCACGACTTCTGGGTTCTATCCCCAGCTCTGGAAAGGGAGTGGGAGCTAGTGGATAGTGTGGGGAGGGGAGGCCAGGAGCCAGGACTCCTGGGTTCTCTCCCTGGCTGTGGGAAGAAGTGGGGTCTAGTGTGTTAGAGGAGGGCAGGGCTCCAAGCCAGGACTCCTGAGTTCTATTCCTGGCTCCAGCAAGGGAGTGATTTCTAGTGGTTAGAGCAGGGGGCTAGGAGCCAGGACTGCTAGGTTCTCTCCCTGGCTCTGGGAGGGGAGAGGAGTTTAGTGGTTAGAGGTGAGGGGAGCTGGGAGACAAGACTCCTTGATTCTATCCCCAGCTCTGGAAAGGGAGTGGGAGCTAGTGGATAGCATGGGGAGGAGAGGCTGGAAGCCAGGACTCCTGGGTTCTATAACTGGCTACAACAAGGGAGTGATGTCTAGTAGTTAGAGCACCAACAGACCAGCAGGGTATCACTTACCAAAAGCTCCCTGGAGTAAAGTGTGTATGGGGTGAAGTCGGTGGCTAGTTCTGCAGAGTGGAAAAGCTGCACCCGTATCTCGCTCTGTTCTTTCTCTGTCTCTCTCTTTTTATAGATAGGCTCAGTTACGTGCTGTGATGCAATATGAGAACTTCGATTTGCACACTTCTCCCGGGAGAGTCTATAAGATTCTATTCCCCTAACCGGCCCTGCCCACCCATTGGGCATCTGTGCACACTGAGAAATCCTCCTCCCTTCCTCCTGGAAAATCAAGTTAGAGGGATGAGTGAAACCAACTCCCCTTGGAAGGCTTGGGATGCAACTTAGGATAGCTGGTCACACCAGGGACAGGGTGGCAGGACTTCTGGAAGAAACTCAGACACTACAATGATAGACATGGTATAAAAACCTATAGAGACTAGAATAACACCTTTTACACACATTGTATCATCTGGCACACACCTCTCAACTGAACTGTTCGGCTTTGCCTTAGCCAAAGAAAAAGAGATCTACTGGAATAAGAATTACAAAATGCTGTACAGATGATTTACGATCCCAATCCTTTCACAATAGCGTTCAGTTGTCTTGCAAAGTTTCCTGAAATAAATTGAACAGCGTGGAAAAACCAACCAACCAGCCAACCAACCAATGAACCAACCAAAATGCTCATCCAAACATTTTACCAAATGCAATTTAAGCTCATCGTAGGCTCAGTATTTGTAACTTGTGAAGAAAATTTTCCATTACAGGGTAAAACCTCCTCATTTACAACTGGGTGGGTTTTTTTACAAATACAAAAGTAAAAAGTGAAAAGAGCAATCATCGCTTTCTAACTACTTGCAGGGCCGAGATAACAGCATCCTCTGACACTTCAAGCTACTGTCTTCAAAAACCATGTCTGCCAAACCTCTTCTCTTTTCCTGATCTTTTTAGATGGTTCCTAAAACTGCATCTTCTCCAGTGTCTTCTGCTAAACATGAAGTTTCTAGTCAAAGGTCTAATGCAATAAAAAATTACACAGAAAGAAGCTTTACAAAAATTATTTATCCTAAACCATCCAATACTAAACTCAAGAACAGATTGCAGTGATTGGTGGAGAGAGGGAGATCGAAAGATACACAAACACATCCCAAAAGCATGCAAAGAGGCAAATGAAAAATGGCTAGAACAAAGAGGCCTTGAAATCAAAGAATATCAGATACAACCACAAAGATATTAACTGAACCACAAAAAGAGCCATGAGACAAATAGAGAAGTTAAGAAAAGGAACAAACTCTATCAAAACTAATGAGTCGGAGCATGCCACAAAGCCAACAACATCCTAGGAAGATGGATGGAATATGTGACAGAATGTTTGATGATCCTGAAAAACTGGAAGATAGAGACATTGAAACTGGAGAAGAAGAAACACCGGCTATTACAATGTGGAAACTAGAAAGAGCACTAAAAAGTATAAAGTGAGGGAAAGTAGCTGGGGAGGAATGGATCATGGTTGAAATGCTACAATCCCTGAAGGACAATTCAGAAACTTACCTGCCAGAACTTCTCAATCAGATATGCACACCAGGAGAACTTCTGGAGGACTCCAAGAGGTATTCCTCTGCCGAAGTTTGCTAAGGCTAGAGACTGTGAAGAACGTACAACTATAAACCCAAGAAGCCACTCACTCACAGATCTGTGGAAAGTTGTTGGCACATGGACACATCTTGAGACAAGAATTAGCAGAAGCCAGCAGGGTTTCGCCCAGGAGTGGCTATGACAGAGGCAATTTTTGCCCTGAGGATCTTATGGTAGCGTGGGAAAGAAGTACTTTGTAGAGTATGGGAAGGAATTTCATAAGCTCCAACACAAGATGATACATATTCTTGAAGAACGTAGGATTGACTTCCAAGATCTGTAATTAATAACAAGCTCGTCCTGGGGACAGAAAGCAGCAATCCGAACAAAGTGTGAACTACATATTGCAGTATCAAAGAGGTGAACCCCATAGTTGCATTGTATCATTACAACTATTTAGCATATATGTAGAAGTCAGAATGAGGGAACATTTTAGAAGACACCAACCAGGGCATGCAGGCCAATAGCACAGATATCAACAATATAAGACACGCCAAGGAACCAATTCATGGCACTGTTTCCTTTTGGGAGCAATGGCAGCAAGAAATAAGGAATGAGGATTAATGATATGATTATATCTATGATGAGATAACTGGCTCTGTGGACATGGGAAAAGCAATGGACATGATATATCTTGACTTTAGCGAAGCTTTCAATATGGTGCCTGCATCCAAAATAGTGGGTGTATTCACCCACGAGAGCTCATGCTCCAAAACGTCTGTTAGTCTATAAGGTGCCACAAGGCTCTTTGCTGCTTTTACCTGAAGAGAGTTTCCAAACAGAATGGAGATCGGCAGTTCTCAGAGGTGGCAGAAGACAGAACAAGGAGCAACAATCTCAAGTTGCAGTGGGGGAGGTCTAGGTTGGATATTAGGAAAAACTTTTTCACTAGGAGGGTGGTGAAGCACTGGAATGGGTTCCCCAGGGAGGTGGTGGAATCTCCATCCTTAAAGGTTTTTAAGTCTGGCTTGACAAAGCCCAGGCTGGGATGGTTTAATTGGGGTTGGTCCTGCTTTGAGCAGGGGGTTGCACTAGATACTTCCTGAGGTCTCTTCCAACCCTCATCTTCTATGTTTCTATGGTAGGATGACAAAAAGTATGGTAATACGTAAAATGCACATGGAAGGCAACACTTGTGTCTTGGTGCTCAAGTGGTGAAACAAATGAATAGTTTCCCCTATTTAGGGAAGTTAATAACATCTGACTGAAGACGTGAGGAAGAAACCAGGAGAAGGACACAGCTTGCAAAAACTGCATCCAACAACTTCCCACAACTTCTGTGTCATTAAAAGGGCAACATCTGCACTAGATTACACTAGATGTGGTCGGCCCTTCTCTCCAGACGTCCTTAGAAAGAACATTGAGAGATGACTCCAGAATTTGAGTTTTGGCATTACAGAAGAAGGATAAAAATTAGCTGGATAACCCAAACTATGACTGACGAGGTGACAAGAAGGATGAATTCTACAACAGCACAATCAGTTGAGACGCTTGATGAGAGAATAACAGCTTTCTGGGTACATGTCGCTCGCTGATCCCTGAGTGACTCCATTCAAAGACACCCATGGTCCAGCCGGCCGGGAGGCAAACCAGGAAGAGGTGGAAGGAGAGCCAGGTAGGTCAGAACCATCACTGGATGAGCTGGTCTCCAAAGCAGAGGGGAAGTTTTACCCCCATCCCAACGGTGGAAGAGATTGTACCATGCTGGCAGGCAGCTGAGTTGGCTTTATCCCTGCCTCCGAGTGGACCTGTGTCTGTTCTACCTCCCCCCGCCCCAAAGCTTCCTCAAACAACGCTCAGCAAACCCCCCTCCAGCCCTAATCAGAAAACTCCAAGTCAGGTTCACACCTACATACGTTTTAGCTTGCAATTCACCCCTCCTTGGGTCAGGAGCTGATCTCCTGCCACACTCTGTCCTGTCCCCGGTTCCCTCCTAAGGGTGTGGCAGAGATCTGACCTCCCAGGTCACAGACAGAGACATCCAAGAACATTCATTGCAGCCAGGGAGAGTCACATCTCCAGTGCGGGAGCAGGGGGCTTTGAAATTCCAGCTCAGTCCAACATTAACCGTGGCTGAACTTTGACTAGCTGCTCAGGTGGGAAAGGGGGAACTGCATCAGCAAAGCCTCTGATCTCGCTGCTCTGCAGCGGCGCTGGCTGGAGGGCCCCTGGGTTCATTTGGAGACTCCAGCGTTGGTGTTCTCGGAGCTGCTGGCGTCTGTCCAGCCATTTCCAGGAAAGGGGTTTCCCCGCCCCACCCCTGCCATCTGTCAGCAGTTGTTACCTGATGCCCCACGCTCTGCATTTTGCAGATAAGGAAGTGGCGGTGAGGGCTTGTTCCTGAACAGCGACTGCGAGGGCAGTGGGCATTGTACTGTTCCCCTGGGATCCCTCATCACAGCCATTGACCCACACTCCTCACCCCACTGCAGGGAGAGAACCCAGCAGCCACAACTCCCCTTTGAAAGTGTAGACGCAGCCCCCCACCCACTCCACTCCACTTTCAAACTGCTGCCACCTGAGGTGCTGTTGAGGAAATGGAAGTGGGAGCTGGCTCATACCCTTGGCTGGGCCTCAATGTGGTCGGATGCAGCAGCTGGGCTGTGGGCATTGTGCTGTGGGGAGGGGAAGGGGTGACAGCCATCAGACCCCCAGATCTTTCTGTACGGAAACTAGGAGTTCTGACTCCCAATGCCCCTCCCCTAACCCAATACACCCCACTGCCCTCCCAGAGCCAGGGATAGAACCCAGGAGTCCTGGCTCCCACCCCCACCTCCCCATACCCAATACACCCCACTGCCCTCCCAGAGCTGGGGATAGAACCCAGGAGTCCTGGCTCCCGCTCCCACTCCCTCCTCCCCATACCCAATACACCCCACTGCCCTCCCAGAGCTGGGGATAGAACCCAGGATTCCTGGCTCCCAACCCCCCTCCCCTAACCCAATACACCCCACTGCCCTCCCAGAGCCAGGGATGGAACCCAGGAGTCCTGGCTCCCAGTGCCTGTTGGAGGCCAAACTGACGTTCTCCTGGGCTGTGTAACCCTCAGCCTGTGCTGCCTGATTTCCTGCTGGGGTCCTTCTGAGTCTAATCTTCGGGCATGGAACGGCTCCCATATGAGGCGAGACTAAACAGATTAGTGCCGTTCAGCTTGGCGAAGAGACAAGCCTGGGGGGTGTAGTGGTGTGGTGGTCGTCCCTCCCCCTCTGAGTTGGAGGGAGGCCACACAGCCCCGCTACACCGTGGGGACCACCACCTAGTATCAAAGGGGAATTAGCAAACCAGGTGTTAGCATCCCGACTGGGCTAACAGGGCTGGGCCTCCAAAGAGGGAACAGGCTCCAGCCCTGTCACGGAGTCTGGGGGAGTCCGGCCCTGCACCCCTCTTCCTAGACCCCACAGTGACTTTTATCCAGCCAGTAAAACAGAAGGTTTATTGGACAACAGGAACGCAGGTTACAGCAGAGCTTGCAGGCACAGTCAGGACTCCTCCATCCAGTCCTTCTGGGCTTTCAGGGTGCTTGGATCCCAGCTAGGATACCCTGAATTCCGCCCTCACAGCCCCAAACCCCAACTGACCTGCCTCTCCTCCCGCCGGCCGATCCCTTTCTCCAGCTTCCTGGGCAAAGGTGCTGAACCCCCTCCCCCCTGCCTGGCTCAGGTTACAGGCTTAAAGATCCTGTCCCTCACCTAAAGACATTCCCTGCTCTCCCATCCCCTACACAGACAGCCCCTACTCCATCACAAGCCCCGAGGCAGGAGCAGGGCCTCCCAGGAGTCCCTATACTCCGGTCCTTGAGCTGGGCAGAGCAGCCAACTGTCTCTAGTCCCTGGGCCCATTAAGCAGAGGCAGAGCAAACACCATAGTCAGGCGTCCCAGCTCCTGCCGGTGGCCAACAAACCCAGGCCTCTTGACTTGGAGAGGGGAGGCTGTCACCTCGGGGCGGAGTGACAGAGGGAGCCCGGGCCCACCCAACTCCACTGGACCCCAATCCAGGGCTCCAGCACTGGTGGAGAAGCCGCCACTGAGTCAGTGGGGAATCTGGCTGCAAGACGCCGACTGTGCTTCCGGCAGCGCTACAGCCAGACTGTGCCGCTTACCCCCTGCCGGTGGGAGGAGCGAGGTGGATCTGGCTCCACCCCTCTGGGTCGGGGGGGCCACACCCGCTCATAAGAGGGGGGTGCAACAGAGGGCTAGAAAATCATGCCATGGGGTGGAGAAAGTGAGCAGAGAACTGCTATTTCTCCTGTGCCACAGCACCAGAACCAGGGGTCACCCAACGAAACGAACAGGCAGCAGGTTTAACCCATCCAAGGGGCGGTGCCCTTCTGCACATTGCACAATAACCTGTGGAACTCATGGCCAGGGGATGTGGGGATGGGCAACAGTATAAGTGGGTTCAAGAGAGAATTAGAGAAGTTCCTGGAATAAGGCCAGAAATGGCTGTTAGCCAGGATGGGCAGGGACACAACCCCCTGCTCTGGGTGTCCCTAAACCTCTGACTGCCAGAAGCCGGGAGGGAAAGATATGGCTGGGTCTCTCCAATATGGCCATGTTCTGGGCACTGCCTGTAAATTCTGGGTGTGCCACTGTCGGAGACAGGACTCTGGACTAGCTGCGCCATTCACCTGACCCTGTGAGGCCGCGCTTCTGGTCTTACCTGGCTTCTCACATCCCCACTCACGAGAATTAAATTTTTCCACATTGAAATAAACAGAGCTATAACAAAGCCAAAGAGTTTGCTCTCCAGTGTGTTTTATTCAGTGCAACAACATCAAGAGGATGTGAGTCCATCCGAGAGCGGCTAACGCAGGCTGCAGGGTGAATTTCAATGCGGCGTGTCCGTTGCACCCTGTGGGGAATCAGGAGAGAAGCTTCAGCAGAAGCCCAGCGAGGGCCGGGAGGAAGAGCCCGGCTGGTCCCAGAGCCATGCCCGCCACGCCGGAGGCCTCTGTGCATTTGGCTGTGGTTAGATGTACACTGGTATCTGTGAACATCCTCAAAGCCACTTGTGCCATGATGCAGATGGACTCGGAAGCACAGCCTTTCATGACAGTCTGCATTTCACGTCCATCTGTGGGGGGAGAGGGGGGGAGGCAATTTTTGTCAGGCTATTCAAGCTGGATTAAGACGAAACACCACCCTCCCCGCCTCAGGTCCCCACCAAGGTGCCCCACAGCCTACATCTCCCCATCTGCTCTGGTCCCCCCCAGCCTGTCTGGGCCTGCATGGCCTCCCTCTCTCCTGTGCTCTGACACAGGCTTGCGGTGTGTCCATGAACAAATCATTCACAGCACCAATCTGCAGCCCACTCACAGAATGAACGAACAGAAGTTACCAATTGTTATGGTCCCAGTGGCATCAATACACCGGGTCTCGGCTCCAGTACAATGTCTGGTTTGCTCATTGCAGTGATCAGCGTTCAACGCGTAGCAGGCTGGGCAGCTCCGGCCGTTGGGTTTGGGGTCAGCCGGGGGCACTGGGAAGAAGTGGAGCAAACGCAGTCAGCTCGGGGGACCAGCCCCAGGAGGCGTCGGGGCAGGGAGAGCAGCTGGGGGCTGCACAGCTCAGCCCTGGGTGCCCCCTGCAGGGGGAGCTGTAGCTCTGGGGACGCCAGGGGCAGCGGAGGGGTTTGTAGCAGGGAGCCCTGGACCCTGTCCTGGGTGGGGTCAGAGCTGGGTTCACACCTGGAGGCAGCCTAGAGCCCTCCCAATAAACGCCACCTGCACAGGGGCTCAAAGTTATTCAATGGGGCGCCCCCTGCAGGGTCGGAGGACTAATCCCAGGGCTCAGAGTTATTCAATGGGGCACCCCCTGCAGGGTCGGAGGACTAATCCCAGGGCTCAGAGTTATTCAGTGGGGTGCCCCCTGCAGGATGGGAGGACTAATCCCAGGGCTCAGTGTTATTCAATGGGGCACCCCCTGCAGGATGGGAGGACCAGTCTCAGAAGTTAACATGGGGTGGGTTCCAGGCAGCGGGAGGAGCCGTGGGATGGAGAATGAGATGCAGAGATGGGAGAGGTACCTGTAATATTGATGGTCCTGCAGGCGTCTCCCACGCAGCATTTGAAGTTCATCCTTGTCATTGCGTTGCCAAAGTGTGCGGAGAAGGGACTGGCTTTACACACATCGGAGGACACACAGTTTTTGATAATTGTCTCAGTCTTGCTTCCCACTGCACAGGAGGAGAAGACAGAGATTTATTCCCATTCCACTCACACTCCATCAACGGCCCTGTGCCATTAGCCTTCCTCTACTCATGGGGAAACGGAGGCATGGGGCGGGGAAGCAACTTAGCCAAGGTCCCGCAGCGGTAGACAAAGTGATTCCAGCACCTAAGTTCAGTATTTAGATCCTCCAGCTCCCTACTCGGCTGCTGCTTAACCCTGGGGGCCACAGATGTCCTGCCCATAAAGTCCTTTCGTTCCCACAGTTCCCACCAGTGGGTACATGCAGGACCTCCAAAATCCCGACATTGTGCATTCTGCTCACCCCTTAGCCACAGGGGGATTCACAGATTAGGTATTCTCCTGCTGATATCACCTGTGGGGCCTGATTCAGAGGATGCCCTCGGAGCACGCTTACCAGCTCTCGCCCTGCACAAAGTCCAGGCACAGGAGGAGGTGGAAGGATGCCCCCGTATACCCAAGAGCCCAGTGGGTTAGAGGCTTCTCATGGATTTAGGAGGCTGAGAGAGACCCACCAGGAGCCAGGGGGACAGGCGCGACTGTAGGAGGGGAGAGAACTGGGCTCCAGTTCCTGCTTTTATTCGGAACAAGTGAGCATTTGAACTTGATTCCCCCACACCCTAGCTGAGTGCCCCAGCCTCTGGGGACTCCTCCACCGCCATCTTTTGCAAGGAAGGCCTGATCCAGTTCATACACCAGAGTCCCGGCAAGCAGTTCCTGACTGTGGATCCCAAGCAGACCTGGGTGTCTCCATGCAGTCGGGACTTTGGGCCGAACTAAGGGGGAGAGGCAGGTTTTTGGCCACACCCCTCTTCTCAGCCTTTCCTATTGGCTGGCTTAGGCGGCTGATCACTCAGCCTGCTGCCTCTGGTGGATCCCAGCCTCAGTGGGGCCCCGGCCACCTAGCTGGCGATTCGCCTGGGGGTTCAGCATCGCAGTGCTGAGCCGAAGGCCCCATTGTGGAGCTAGCCACAGGGTTTGGCATAGAACCCAGGTGTCCTGGCTCCTTAACCGCTGCTCAGACCCACCCACCCCACTGCATTCCAGAGCTGGGACAAGGAGAGGACCCAGGTGTCCTGGCTCCCCAGCCTGTTTGCTGACCTATGGTGGGTAGAGTCCCTTTCACCTACCCAATGTGGAGTCTGTCCAGGCAATGCCACAAAAGTCCTGCCCAGCCGTGCAGGTCTCTAGGTCGCCCCTGCATCTGATTCCTGGTCCATTGCAAACCTCACACTGCAGACAGGCCCCTGGAGCCGGAGACAGAACATGAGCCACCTGGATTTGTCCCCTCCCTCGCCTTCCCCTGGGCTCGGCGGGGAAGCTCCGGGTACTGCGCCCTGGGGTCCGTCATCGAATCCAATGCAGCTGCACCCCTGTGACACCAGCTGGGCCCTGCCCCACTGACTCCAGTGCAGCTGCACCCCTGTGACACCGGCTGGGCCCTGCCCGACTGACTCCAGTGCAGCTGCACCCCCGTGACACCGGCTGGGCCCTGCCCCACTGACTCCAGTGCAGCTGCACCTCCCTGACACCGTCTGGGCCCTGCCTCACTGACTCCAGTGCAGCTGCGCCCCCCTGACACCGACTGGACCCTGCCCCACTGACTCCAGTACAGCTGTGCCCCCCTGACACCAACTGGGCCCTGCCCCACTGACTCCAGTGCAGCTGCACCCCCGTGACACCGGCTGGGCCCTGCCCCACTGACTCCAGTGCAGCTGCGCCTCCCTGACACCGTCTGGGCCCTGCCTCACTGACTCCAGTGCAGCTGCGCCCCCCTGACACCGGCTGGGCCCTGCCCCACTGACACCAGTGCAGCTGCGCCCCCCTGACACCGCCTGGGGATCACATATAAATGCCCTTCAAATAGCCTTGAGCTCTTTTTACGGAAGTTCTGATCTGCTTCCTGTTACAGAATCGTAGAATATCAGGTTTGGAAGGGACCTCAGGAAGTATCTAGTCCAACCCCCTGCTTGAGGCAGGCCCAATCCCCAATGCCAATCCCAAACTACTGAGCTATCCCTCCCCCCCTCCAGATGACAGGAGTGTCCTTGTCCTCGTTTGAAATGTCCTTGTCCTCGGCAGCTCTGAAACATGCCCAGTCACGACTCCATTCTAGTGATTTAAAGAATAAATATTTCCTCTTATTTCCACAGTTGTTTCACTCGCTGTCACCGGGACTTTGCGTCTTGTAGCCCTCTCCTCCTCGGACGTTGTCACTCAGATGCCCCCAGCTCAGCCCCCGTTATTCTGTGACTGCTTTTCAGTTATGTTCATTAACAGTTTCACCTGGCAGGTGGCTCTGAGCTGTTGATATGTTGGAGAAGTTAGGAAATCAGCCCCTGTAGGAACAGACCCCACTCACCCATAGCCAGGAGACCAGCGAGGATGCAAGTGGCAAGAAAAGCCTCCATGGTGATGGGGAAAACAGTAGATCGGTGCTGGGGTCAGTGATGCAGCCAAATCTGCGGCTGGGGGATTTATCACAGATGTGCTGAAATGAGATAATAAGAGAGATTGCATATGCCACATCCAGTTGATAGGGTGGGTGGATCCTCAGAGCTATTTCCACAGTTCTAGGGTAACCGTGTCACTGAGCCCTTCGTGGCTGGTATGTTCACGGCGTCCACCTGGAGAAGTCAGAGACAAACCATAAATACTCCACCTGGAAGGCTGCTGTCTTAAAAGACTTTGTTTCTGATAATCTAGGAAAAATATCAAGAACCCGAAAGAAGAGAGACAAAGCGGACTGCTGCATATGGCAGAGAGAGAGAACTCATCCACTTTGTTCTTGGCTGGTTCTTCGCAGACGACCTGTAGTCCCACGCTTCCCTTCTGAGCTCTTTGGCCGTCTGCCAGGACCGGAAACTACCCCTGCCCCCATTCTTAAACACGGTCCTCAATACACAACGTCCGGCTTCGTGTGAAGTGGCGCGAAACCACACTCTACTTTTAATGATGGAGAGGCCAAATCTCAGGAATCCCCCTCCATCCCAAAACGATGCCAAATCTGCGTCACTGGCTCTTCCCTGGCTCCTTTAAAGGTGCATGGATTTTCAGAAAGATCCAACCATGAATGTAGAATCTGGAGCACTTGACAATGCTCGTTTAAGCAACTTCCTGGAAACCCAGACCCAGAATTGCATGTGTTAGCTTAAAGTTGCAAAAAGGGACAGGAGGAAACAGCTTTCGCAATTTGTTTTTGAGGAAGGAGGCGTTGTTTTCGAGAAGGAGATCCTTTTTCTTTGCCTTTTGGTTTTTTTAACCCCCAAAATTTCACCAAAATATTCCTCAAAAATGTTCTCCACATTTCTCATTTCCTCCCCCAATTATTTTCTTTTCTACGTCCCTCTATCCCCCTCACCCCCAAAATTGGTTTCTGGTTGTTGGGGAAAAAAAGGTGGAGAATTTTTTCAACAAGCCCTGATATTTTTTAGAAGAAAACATAATTGCAAGAAAAGCTTTAATTGAAAGCTAGATTTTAAAAGGTCAGAGACCTGCCATGAACCAGATGCCAAAAGTAACGTAGCTTCTATTCCTGACCTGCTAAGGGTATGTTGGATTAAACGAGGTGCCTTGCATTCTACTCCTGGCTCCTGGAGGGGACTGGGACCTAGTGGTTAGAGCAGTGGGGCCAGGAGCAGGTCTCCCGGGTCCTTTCCTTGGCTCTGGGAGGGGAGGGGAGGGAAGGGGATTCTAGTGGGTAGAAGCTGGGGCACAACTAGAATTTCTTTAAGGAAGAAGCCCAAGATTTCTCTTCACCTGATGTTAACCAAGTTTTCTGCCATCCCTTAAGTTTCATTCTTGGATGTATATCTGATTCTTGGAGACTCATCCCTCTCCTGAGCAGCAGGGAACCACACCGTCTCGCTACACTTACCTTGAGTCAATAAATCCTTTAACGGTTTGCACCTTATCCCTTTGTATGTTTTGTTTTGTGGGACTTAACAAACCAGTTGATAGCTGCAGGATCAGGGGGATGGATCTTCTCACACTCTGCTAGGTACCATGTGGAAGCAGGATAAAGCCAATGCAGCCACCTGCCAGCATGGTACAGTCTCTTCCACCATTGGGAAAGAAGGGTAAAACTTCCCCTCTGCTTTGGAGACCAGCCCATCTGCTGATGTTTCCAACCTAGCCGGCTCTTTTTCCACCTCTTCCTGGTTTTCCTGACATCTTGCCGAACTGTCCATGCCCTTGAATTGAGCTGATCTGCGATCACCAAACTACGTGTCCACAGAAAGATGTTATTCTCTGTGGTACAACAGGGCTGACCACTTGTAGCGCTGCAGCAATCTAGTGCAGATGCACCTTTTTAACTTCTGATGACATAGAAGTCTTGGGAAATTGTTGGATGCATTTTTTGCAAGCTGTGTTCTTCTGATTTCTTCCTCACCTCCTCAGTTGGATGTTATTAGACTCCCTAAATTGGGGAAACTATTCATTTGTTTCACCCTTTGGCTGTCAGGATACAGGTGTTGCCTTCCATGTGCACTATGACTGTATTTTTTATCTTCCTGTCGTTAATCGTCTTTCCATATTTCTTGCTGCCATTGCTCCCAAAAGGAAGCATGTTCTTAAGTTCCTCAAAGTGAAATGAATTGGTTCCTTGGTGTGTCTTACACTGTTGATGTCTGCGCTATTGACCTGTATGCCCTGCTCAGTGTCTTCATAAACGTTCCCTTATTCTAACTTCTGTGTATATGCTAAATAGTTGTAATTATACAATGCAACCATGGCATTTACCTCTGTAAAGCTGTAATACGCAGTTCACACTTCGTTCGGATTGCTGCTTTCTGTCCCCAGAACAAGCTTGTTACTAATTACAGATCTTGGAAGTCAATCCTACATTCTTCAAGGATATGTATCATCCTGTCATGTTGGATGTTGCCAAATCGCTTTCAATAGTCCATTTACAAAGTACTTCTTTCCCATGCTAACATGGGCATGAACTAGGAGCAAAAACTGCCTCCCTTGTACTCACTCCTGGTCGAAACCCATCTGACTTCTGCTAATTCTTGTCTCAAGATGTGTCCATGTGCCAACAGTTTTCCACAGATCTGTGAGTGAGTGGCTTCTTGGGTTTATAGTTCAATGTTCTTCACAGTTTCTAGCATTATCAACCTTCAGTGACGAATAGAGATTAACCTCTTGGAGTCCTCCAGAAGTTCCTCTGGTGTGTATATCTGATTGAGAAGTTGTCATAAACAGATAGTAGGAGTTAATAGAAAAGAAGTACTTTATATCTCTTTTGACTGTAAGAGGTTAACCAGCTCAGTGAGTCTGGCTGTCACCTGACCAGAAGATCAATCAGGGGACAGGATACTGTCAAATCTTGAGGGAGGGAAGTTTTTGTATGTGCTGTTAGTTTTTGGTTGTTGTTCTCTCTGGGTTCTGAGAGTGACCAGACGTGCAACCAGGTTTCTTTCCAGTCTCTCTGATACAGGCTCTTATATGTTCAGAATAGTGAGTACTAGGTAGATAAGGCGAGTTAGGCTTATGTTTGTTTTCTTTATTTGCAAATGTGTATTTGGCTGGAAGGAGTTCAAATTTGTACTTTGCTGAAAGGATTTTAATTTGTACTTGTATACTTAGGCTGGGAGGGTATTCCCAGTGTCTATAGCTGAAAGACCCTGTACCTAATCCATCTTAAATTTACAAAGATAATTTTTACTGTTTTTCTCTCTTTAATTAAAAGTTTCTTGTTTAAGAACCTGATTGTTTTTTTTATTCTGGTGAGACCCCAGGGGACGGGGTCTGGATTCACCAGGGAATTGGTGGGGAGAAAGGAGGGAAGGGGGAAAGAAAGGTTAATTTCTCTCTGTGTTAGGATACTGTCTCTCTCAGGGAGAGTCTGGGAGGGGGAGAGAGAAGGAAGGGGGAAGGTGAATTTTCCTCTCTGTTTAAAGATTCAAGGAGTTTGAATCACAGTGATCTTCCAGGGTAACCCAGGGAGAGGAAGTCTGGGAGAGGCAACAGTGGGGAAAGGGTTTACTTTCCTTGTGTTATGATCCAGAGCGTCTGGGTCTTGGGGGGTCCCCGGGCAAGGTTTTGGGGGGACCAGAGTGTACCAGGCACTGGAATTCCTGGTTGGTGGCAGCGCTACAAGTACTAAGCTGGTAATTGAACTTAGAGGAATTCATGCTGGTACCCCATCTTTTGGACGCTAAGGTTCAGAGTGGGGAATTATACCATGACAGAAGTTTTAGCAGGTAAGAATTTGAATTGTCCTTCAGGGACTGTAGCATTTCAACCCCAATACATTCCTCCCTAGCTACTTTCCCTCACTTTATATTTTTTAGCTCTCTGCCTAGTTTCTGCATTGTAATAGCCGGTGTTTTTTCTTCTCCAGTTTCAATCTCTATATTTTCCAGTTTTTCAGGATCAAACTCTCCTTCACATAGTCCATCCTTCTTTCCAGGACTCTGTTTGCTTTGTAGCATAGTCTGACTCATTAGTTTTGACAGAGTTTATTCCTCTTCTTAACTTGCTTTCCTTAACTTATTTGACTAAGGGTCTTTCCATGGTGCAATGAATCTTTTTGTGGTTGTGTCTGACTTCATATTCCTCGATTTCAAAGCCTCTGTGTTCTAGCCGTTTTTCATTTGCCTCTTTGCATGCTTTTGGGTTGTGTTTGTTTATTTTTAGATCTTCCTCGCTCCTCCAGTCTTTGCATTCTGTTCTTGTATTTATTAATGAGAAGTTTAAGATAATTCATATTATACAACTTTTTTATGTCATTTTTATTGCATTAGAAACAACGTGTTTAGCTGGAGAAGATGCAGTTTTAGGAACCATCTGAAAAAGTCAGGAAAAGAGAGGAGGTTTGAGAGAGATGGTTTTTGAAGATAGTAGCTCAAAAGTCAAGAGGACAGGTCGGTGCTGGTGGAGGTGTCACGTGGTGCCGATATCTCGGCTCTGCCAGCAATTAGAAAGCTATGACAGCTCTTTGCACATTTTATTTTTGTAACTGTAGAAAGCCCTGTGTAAATGAGAGGTTTTTACCCTGTAATCTAAAATTTTCTTCACAATTTATGAATACTGACCCTAAAATAGACTTTTACTGCATTTGGCGAAGAGTTTGGTTGAAGGGTTTTGGGGGACTTTTGCAAGCAGATGAACGCTACTGGGAAAAGCTTGGGACCGTATATGAAAAGTTTTAGATAATTGCCAGAAATTTAATTCTTTGGAGCTGTTTCAGTGTCACGATGAATAAAATGGGTATGTGCTGGGGGGGAGGGAAATTGTTTTGCAGGTAGCTCTATAAAATATCACTACAAATGTATCAAGGGGGTAGCCGTGTTAGTTTGTATCCACAAAAACAACAAGGAGTCCGGTGGCACCTTAAAGACTAACAGATTTATTTGGGCATCAGCTTTCATGGGTAAAAAAATCCCACTTCTTCAGAGTCTTTAAGGTGCCACCGGACTCCTTGTGGTTTTTGTTACTACAAATGTAGACACCTTGATGTATTTTCCTAATGGCACAGGCTTTTTTAACAGTCAAGCCATGGCTGGGCTTGGAGTTTCGCGCAGTGCTGCTAATGGCTGCAGACCTCCTCATGCTTTCAGGTTGCACGTTTAGTTACTGCTGTTAAGTGTCCCATATATGTTGTGGTAGCTTCTGCCTTCTGTAGCCAGAGTCTATAATTGCCACTGTCTCCAGATCCTTCAGCTGAACAGAATGTTTTAAATCAAAGGTCCAGTTCCATTCAAAAAAGACCAGTTTTAGAGTAGCAGCCGTGTTAGTCTGTATCCGCAAAAAGAACAGGAGGACTTGTGGCACCTTAGAGACTAACAAATTTATTTCAGCATAAGCTTTCATGGGCTTCAGCCCACTTCATCAGATGCATATACTGGAACATGCAGCAAGAAGATATTTATACCCTTTTCATGTTCTCTTTATGTATAAATTCCAGATTCATCAGAATACACAATGTAAATAGGAGAGGAAGCGACATAGAATCATAGAATGATATAATTGTAGGACTGGAAGGGACCTCGAGAGGTCATCTAGTCCAGTTCCCTGCACTCAAGGCAGGACTAAGGATTATCTAGACCATCCCTGACAGGTGTTTGTCCAACCTGCTCTTACAAACTTCCAATGATGGAGATTCCACAACCTCCCTGGGCAATTTATTCCAGTGCTTAACCACCCGGACAGTTAGGAACTTTTTCCTAATGTCCAACCTAAACTGCCCTTGCTGCAATTTAAGCCCATTGCTTCTTGTCCTGTCCTCAAAGATTAAGAAGATTAATTTTTCTCCCTCCTCCTTGTAACAACCTTTTATGTACTTGAAAACTGGTATCAAGTCCCCTCCAATATTCTCTTCTCCAAACTAAACAAACACAATTTTTTCAATCTTCCCTCATAGGTCATGTTTTCTAGACCTTTACTCATTTTTGTTGCTCTTCTCTGGACTTTCTCCAGTTTGTCCCCATCTTTCCTGAAATGTGACACCTAGAACTGGACACAAAACTCCAGATGTGGCCTAATCAGCGTGGAGCAGAGAAGAATCACTTCTCGTGTCTTGCTTACAACACTTCTGCTAATATAGTCCAGAATGATGTTTGCTTTTTTTGCAACAGCGTCACACTGTTGACTCATATTTCACTTGTGATCCACTCTGACCCCCAGATGCCGTTCTGCAGTTCTCCTTCCTAGGCAGCCGTTTCCCATTCTATGTGTGCAACTGATGGTTCCTTCCTGAGTGGAGCACTTTGTATTTGTCCTTATTGAATTTCTTCCTATTTTCCTCAGACCATTTCTCCAGTTTGTCCAGACATATCCATCTTCAGAGTCTATGTTAATCACAGACCTCTAAAAAGTCAGCCCAAATTGCTTTGAATTTATCGGCCTTTCCCTCTCTCATTAGCTGCAAGGGCAACTGTCCTACCGAGCTGGGCAGACACCAATATTTGGTGGAGAGCGACTTTCCCTTTTTGCAAGATGAATATTTTAGTGACCAAACCTACACATTGGAACCATCCTGCCTTGTTACCAGGTCATCCTCAAACAACACTCAGCAAACACACTTCTGGCCCTACTCCAAAAACTCCACATCAGGTTCACACCCACGTACGTTTTAGCTGGTGATTCACTCCTCATTGGGCTGGAAGCTCTTCCCCTGGCATGCTCTGCCCTGCTCCGGGTTCCCTGCTAAGGGTGGGGCAGAGATCTCACCTCCCAGGTCATAGCCAAAGACATCCAAGAACATTTATTGGAGTCAGGGAGAGTCACGTCTCCAGCTCAGAAGCAGCGGGCTTTGCAATTCCACCCGGTCCAACAATAACCGCAGCTGAACTTTGACTAGCTGCTTGGGTAGGAAAGGGGGAACAGCATCAACAAAGCCCCCGACCTCGCTACTTTGCAGCAGCATTGGTTGGAGGGCCCCCGGGTTCAGGTGGAGACGCCAGCATTGGTGTTCTCGGAGATGCTGGCATCTGTCCAGCTGTTCCCAGGAAAGGGGTTTCCCTGCCATGGGTCAGCAGCTGTTAGCAGATGCCCAGAGCACTCGGTCGTGCAGACAGGGAAGCAGAGGTGAGGGCTTGTTCCTGAGCAGTGCCTGGGCACCATGCTGCTCCACAGGGGTCCCCCATCACAGCCATTGGCCTGCACTCCTTGCACCACACCTGGGAGAGAACCCAGCAGCAACAACTCCCCGTTGGAAGTGTAGACGCAGCCCCCCACCCACTGCACTGCACTGCACTTTCAAACCAGTGTCATCTGTGGTGACTCTGGGGAAATGGAAGTGGGAGCCGGCTCACACCCTGGACTGGGTCTCACTATAGTCGGATGCAGCAGCTGGGCTGTGGGCACTGTGCTGTGGGGAGGGGGTGTGTGACAATCACCAGATCTCCAGACCTTTCTGTACAGAACCCAGGAGTCCTGACTCCCAGACACCCCCACACACACTCCAACTCACTCCAGCCCCACTTTTTTTTCCAGAGCTGGGGATAGAACCCAGGCTTCCTGGCTCCCAGTCTCTGTTGGAGGCTGAAGTGATGTTCTCCTGAGCTGTGTAACCTCCAGTGTGTGTTTCCTGCTTTCCCCGCTGGGGTTTCTCTGAGCCTAATCTTAAGGCACAAAGCAGCTTCTGTATGAGGCGAGACTAAAAAGATTAGGACCATTTGGCTTGGCAAACAGACAGCTCAGGAGAGATGCAACAGAGGGCTAGAAAATCATGCCATGGGGTGGGGAAAGTGACCAGAGAACTGCTATTTCCCCTGTCTCACGGCACCAGAACCAGGGGTCACCCAGTTTAATAAACAGGCAGACGTTTTAATATGAACAAGTGGTCACACTTTTCCTCACAATGCACAATTCACCTATGGAACTCATTGCCAGGGGATGTGGTGATGGGCAAAAGTATAAGTGGGTTGAAAAGAGAATTAGATGAGTTCCTGGAGGCTAGGTCCATCAATGGCTGTTAGCCAAGATGGGCAGGGACACAACCCCATGCTCAGGGTATGGCTACACTTGAAATTTCAAAGCTCTGCCGCGGCAGCGCTTTGAAGTGTGAGTGTGATCAGAGCGCCAGCGCTGGGAGAGACCTCTTCCAGCACTGCAAGTAAACCACATCCTCTACGGGGGAGCTCCCAGCGCTGTGGCACTGATTACACTGAGGCTTTACAGCGCTGTATCTTGCAGCACTCAGGGGGGTGTTTTTTCACACCCCTGAGCACAAAAGTTGCAGCGCTGTAAAGTGTGAGTGTAGCCATACCCTCAGAGTGTCCAAAATCCTCTGCCAGAAGCTGGGAGGGGAAGTCAGGGGTGGCTCTGTCGCAAATTGCCATGTGCTGGGCACTGGCCCTGAAGCTTTGGTGGTGGCCACTGTCAGACACAGGACGCCGGATTAGCTGCACCATTCACCTGACCCGGTGCGGACGCGCTTCTGTTCTTAACTGGCTTCCTGACAGCACTGGTGATGAGAATTAAATTTTTCTCCATTTAAATAAATAAATAAATTCCAAAGAATTTAGTCTCTAGTTTGTTTCATTCAGTGCAGCAATATCAAGGGGCTTGACTCCATCTGGGGAACTGAGAATCCTTGGGTGGGACAGCGGCTGACGCAGGCTGCAGGGAGTCTTTCAGTGTGGTGTGGCCATTGCACTCGGTGGGGAATCAGGAGAGAAGCTTCAGCAGCAGAAGCCCGCTTGGCCCTGGTGCCATCTCCACCGCGCCGGAGGCCGCTGTGCATTTGGCCGTGGTTAGATCAGCATTGAGCCCTGCGAAGGTCGACGAACCCAATTTTATCTGGGTGCAGATGGACTCGGAAGCGCAGCCCTTCATGACCATCTGCACTGGATTTCCACCTGCGGGGGGGAGGGGACAGGCAGTTGTCACTCCTTGAGCTGGACTAGGAGACAATGGTCCCCCCAATCCTCAGGGACCCTTCAGACTCCCCCACAGCCTTTATCTCGCCATCTGTTCCCCTTCCCCCAGCCTGTCTGACCCTGGATGGCCTCTCCCTTCTCCTCCACTCTGATGCAGACTCGCTGTGTGTCCTTGGAGCCCTGATCTAGAGCCTACCAATGAAACCCATATTGGATCTGGCCAGTATTAGCTGCACCACTCATCTAGCAAAGCCTCAGCTCAGTGCTGGTGGCAGTGGTGGGATCTCTAAGCAGGGTGGCTTCATAGTGATTGACGGCATCATGATAGGGCTCTGCAAAACTAGATTCAATTCCCAGCACTGACACAGCCTTCCTGTGTGACCTTAGGCAAATCATGGCACCACTCTGTTCCTCAGTTTCCCCATCTTTAAAAGGTGGAGAACGATCCTTATTTTGCCTCTTCTGATTGCAGCCTCTTTGTGGCGCAGGAACGGTATCCTGCTGAGAGTCCTTCAGCATCTTTCAGAAAAGGGGACCCAAATCTGGGTGGGGGATCTGTGAAACACCTGTCACGACATGGGCTCTCAAGACTGAGTCGGTCCTACCATGAAGAGCTTAGAGACTAAACTATACACAGGTAATGGACAGGAGAAGAACCAGACACAAAGGGAGGGAAAGACACTGGCCCAGTGCTGGGAATAAGACCCAGGTGTCCTGATCTGCAGCCAATACCTTTCCCTAGCAGCTCCCACCCAGCGTCTCACTCTGCCCAACGGGGGATAAACCAACAAAGGAAAAATAACCCCAGAAGACATGAACGGAGGTTACCAGTTGTTAGGGTCTCGACGATGTTGACACATCGGGTTTCGTCACCAGTGCACTGTATGGTCTTCTCACTGCACTGATCAGCAAACACAGCGACACAGGCTGGGCAGCGCCAGCCATTGGGTTTGGGGTCAGCCGGGGGCACTGGGAAGAAGTGGAGCAAATGCAGTGAGCTCGGGGGACGAGCCCCAGGAGGCGTCGGGGCAGGGAGAGCAGCTGGGGGCTGCACAGCTCAGCCCTGGGTGCCCCCTGCAGGGGGAGCTGTAGCTCTGGGGACGCCGGGGCAGCAAGGGTGGGGGAGGGGTTTGCAGCAGGGAGCCCTGGACCCTGCCCCGGGTGGGATCAGCCGGGTTCACACCCCTGGTAAGCTGCACCCACTAAGCTCCACCCAGCCAGGGACTCAGTGTTATTCCATGGGGCGCCCCTGCAGGGCAGGAGGACCAGTCTCAGGAAGTTAACATGAGGCAGGGTCCAGGCAGCAGGAGGTGCAGGGGATGGGGAGGAGAGGTGGAGCTGGGGAGAGGTACCTGTAACTGTGGTTGCTCTGCAGGC
Organism: Aldabrachelys gigantea; assembly: GCA_026122505.1. NCBI lineage: Eukaryota > Metazoa > Chordata > Testudines > Testudinidae > Aldabrachelys > Aldabrachelys gigantea. Next base: position 72,791,652 of record CM047489.1, read on the forward strand.
GTCTCCCATGCAGCAGGCAAAGCTTGTCTGGGTTCTCATTCCTTTCCCAAAATTCACAGAGAAGGGGCTGGCTTTACATTGACTCGACGGCATACAGCCCTTGAGAATGCTCTGTGTCTTAATTCCCGCTGCACAGGAGGACAAAACGGAGATTTATTCCCCTTCCACTCCCACCCCATTGATGCCCTCTTCACAGCGACGGCCCTGTGCCATTAGCCTTCCTCTACCCAGGGGGAAACTGAGGCATGAAGAGGGGAAAGTGAGTCAGCCGCGGTCCCACAGGGTGATTTCAGCACCTAAATCCAGCATTTATAATCTCCAGTTCAGAGGTGACATATGGGACAGGGATGTGGGGCGGTAGGCCTGGTTTTCTGGCCCCCCCTTGATCCACTCCCTGCACAGCAGCTGCTGGAGCCAGTGAGCCAGAACTGCTGCCAGGGGGAGGAGCAGCAGCAAACAGCAGGGACTTGGGGGGGGGGAGGTTCAGAGGGTAAGGGGGGGTATTTGGAGGGGCCCTGGCTCAAGCTATAGTGGGGGTGAAAATTTAAATTGTGCCCCCCTCCACTATCAGCAGGCACCAATTCTCCCTGCCCCAGCTCCCCACTCAGCTGCCGCGTAACCCTAGCACCCCGAATCTCCTGCCCATAAAGTCCTTTCGTTGCCAAAGTTTCCAACAGGGGGTGCATGCAGGGCCACCGAAATCCTGACACTGTGCATCAATCTCACCCCTTAGCCATGGTGGGATTCACAGACTAGGTGTTCCCCTGCAGATATCACCTGCAGGGCCAGATCCAGGGGACGCCCCCGGAGCACGCCAAGTGGATCTGACCCCACACAAAGCCCAGCCGGGGGAGGAGTTGTGAGCGGGGAGTGGCCCCTGTGAGCCCAGGAGCCCAGTGGGTAAGATGCTCCCTGTGGGGGAATCAAGTTCCAGGGAATGTTTAATTATTTCAAACAATGTGGAGCGGCTTCAATGGGGAGACAGAGAGACCCTCCCAGAGCCAGGGGGCCAGGCACGACTGTAGGAGCGGGGAGGTCTGGGCTGGTTAGTCTCCTGAGAGCTCGGCATTGCATTTGAGCTCGTCCCCAGGGTCTGGCATAGAACCCAGGTGTCCTGGCTCCTTAACTACTGCTCAGACCCACCCACCCCACTGCCTTCTCAGAGCTGGGACTAGGAGAGGACTCAGGTGTCCTGGCTCCCCGGCCTGTTCCCTGACCCACGTTGCTTAGGATCCATCTCGTGCGGTTTTGGGCCCCGGCTGCAACCCTGGCCTCGCTGCGTCAGTTATGAAAGTAAAAAAAAATGCTTCAGCCCCAGCACCTCTCCCCTGATCTCACCTACCCAGTGTGGATTCTGTCAGAGCGACGCCACAGGAGTCTTCCCCAGCCGCGCAGGTCTCTAGGTTGCCCATGCAGCTGGTTCCTAGGCCAAAGCAAACCTCACACTCCAGACAGGTACCTGGAGCCGGAGAGAGAACATGAGCCACCTGGATTTCTCCCTCCCTCGCCTTCCCCTGGGCTCGGCAGGGAAGGAAGCACCAGGTACAGGGCCCTGGGGTCCCTCATCAGCATTGTCAATGGTCCCAGCTGGCTACGGACATTTCACACTGATCTGTGACTGAGTCTTCCTGGATTTTGCTGCAGATTTTAGTTCCCCAGGGGGTTTTCCCACCTCACAAACCCCAGAGAGATCCCCAGCAGGTGTGAGCTGATGTCGCTCTCCAGTGCAGTGCAGCACGGGCTGAGTCACACCTGCCATCCACTCCAGTGCAGCTGCGCCCCCCTGACACCGGCTGGGGATCACATTCACCGGCCCTTCATGTTGCCTTGAGCTCCTGCTGCTGAAATTCAGATCCGCTGCCTGTCACACAACAGACGATCCCCGTTCGAAATGCCCTTGGCCTCTGGCCAGCTCTGAAACCTGCCCAGTCACGACTGCGCTCTAGTGATTTAAACTGTAAATATTTCCTCCCATTTCCACAACTGTTTCACTCGGTGTCATGGGGACTTTGTGACTTCCAGCCGTCTCCTCCTCGGAAGTTGTCACTCAGGCCCTCCCAACTCAGCCCCTGTTATTCTGTGGCTGCTTTTCGGTTACGTTCATTAACACTTTCACCCGACAGACGGCTCTGAGCTGTTGGTACATTGGAGAAGTTAGGAAATCAGCCCCTGTAGGAACAGACCCCACTCACCCGTAGCCAGGAGAGCAGCGAGGATGCAGGCAGCAAGAGAAGCCTCCATGGCGATGGGGAAGCAGTAGATCGGTGCTGGGGTCTCTGATGCAGCCAGATCTCCAGGTGAGGGATTTATCACAGATGGGCTGAACTGAGATCAGAAGAGATATTGGACATGCATGAGCTGGTCGACAGGGTGGGCGTATCCTCAGTTCTGAGGTAGCCAAAACCCTGACCCCTTCGTGCCTGGTGTGCCCATGTCATCCACCCAGAGAAGTCAGAGACAAACCAGAAATGCTCCTGCTGGAAGGTTGTGGTTTAAGGTGACTGTTTCTGGGGATCCAGAACGATCACACACATGAACCACAAACAAGAGGGAGACAAAACAGGCTGCTCAGTCTGGCAACAAGCTAAAACTCAGGCCACCTTGTTCTAGGCTGTTTCACACTTCCCTGCAGAGCTCCGTAGAGTGCCAAGAGAACCAGGAAACCCCACAAACTGCCCCGCCCCCACTTTGCAATCCGTCCTTGAGACACAACGTCCAGCTCCCTGCAAAGCGGCTCTCAGCCACACTCTACTTTCAACAGCATCGGGATCCCAGGTCCCAGGCCAGGGCAACCCCTTATCCCTTGTGCAGAGCCAAATTCCTTCTGTGTCCCACTCCCCAGAGATCAGGGTCTGTGGCCCTGCACCATCACCCCAGATTCCCCAGGGGGAGGAGGAATTGTACTGATCCCTCCCCACATCACTCAGCAGTGGCACCTTCCTCACCCACTTGAGTTCATTCATGTTGCCACAGACCATCAGGCAGCCATAGGCTGGGGTAAGAAATTCCCACTCCCTCCTGATGGCAGCTACCTCTGCCCTCTTACCCCCCCCCCCACCCGGTGCACGGCGCTTGGACACTTCCCACCTTTGGCGGGTGTCGCAATATTGCCAGTGCTCTGCAGCTGCCTCAGTTTCCTCACCTGTGGTTAGGAGCTCAGCCACCCTCAGTCTCTGCTCTGCCCCATGCTCCCTGGTAAAGTGGGAACAGAGTTGATTTCCTGGTCCTAGCTGAAGCAGTCCAAGTGTCTACACAGGAGTCAGGGAGTCACCTCTGCGGTGCGGCAGCGGGCGGCTCTCTCACCTCCCCTCCCCTCAGTATCAGGCAGTTGTTTGCACTCTCTGGGAAGGGAACTGGAGCGCAACAATATTTGCCCTTTTTATACGATCCCACTGCACCCCCAGCTGCCCCATTCGCATGCTGGCTCTTGCCTTCATCAGCATTCATAGGGTGGAGGAGTGGGGCTGGGTTCTATCCCAGCTCTGGGATGGGAGTGGGGGTCAGAGAGGTGGCAGTGTGCAAGCCAGGACTCCTGGGTTCTCTCCCCAGCTCTGGGAGGGGAGTGGGGGTCAGATAGGGGGCAGTGCTCAAGCCAGGACTCCTAGGTTCTCTCCCCGGCTCTGGGAGGGGAGGGGGGTCTCAGGGTCAGAGCACCAACCGACCAGAGGGGTATCACTCACCAAACGCTCCTTAAAGTTTGCCTGGCGTGAAGCGGGTGGCTGACTCTGCAGAGTGGGAAAGCTGTGCCCATCTCTCGTTCCGCCCTGTCACACCGGGGCTGTGTCTGTCTCTCTTTATAGAAGGGCTCAAGTACTTGCTGTGATGTAATACAGGAACTTACATGGATCTGCACACTTCACCTGGGAGAGTCTATAAGTTTCTTTTCCTCTCATCAGCCCTGCCCACCCCTTGGGCATCTGTGCACACTGACAAATCCTCCTTCCTTCCTGCCGGGAAATTGAATTAGAGGAATGAGCGATACCAACTCCCCTTGGAAGGCTTGGGGTGGCAATGGGGGGTAGTGGGTCACACAAGGGATAGGGCGACCGGACTCCTGGGTTCTGTTCCTGGTGCCATGTCAATTAAGGGCAGGACCCTTCGGTCCTACTCCTGTCCCTGGGAGAAGCAGGATCCAGGGGTGAGAGAAGTGAGGATGGGAGTCCGGACGCCTGGGTTCTACAGACTGGAAAGTGGGTCATAGTCGAGTCATAGTAGCAGGTTCTTATGTTTGTAATTTGTATAATTTAGAATGAAGGATAAAGAATAATAATGTAGTATGTATTAAATGTATTGATGTATGATTTGACCATATTCTGCCAGCCACCCTCTCTGAAAGCAGAAAGGAATGGCCTAGTGGGCCATTGGTAAAGAGGCATCAGCCAGAATCTCGCGTCTGGAGCTGATTTCAAAGCAGTAACAGAACTTTAGGGTTACCACTTTGTTGTAGGTTTAAATTTAGCATTTTGAAATAAGCAGAAGGACTCCCGGATTGTTTTCTCCTGCAATGCAATTTGATGTTCCTGTTCAAATGCCCCGTGTAAATCAATCTCGTTTTGCGCGGGAATGAGGAATGTGTGTGTTAGAAGATAAGTGTGAAGGCCATCACCGGACCAGAACTCTAGGGAGGAATCGAGAACAGACCTAAAGGTGCTAGGAGATTGCAACCTGCCCTGACTGAGATGTCAGAGGAGCAGAGGTGAAAGCAAGCTGGTACGCGCAGGTATGGAGGATAGGTAAGAAAAGGAGACTGACTGAGGGAGGGAAAGAGAAGCCTGCTCCCTGCATAAGAATAGTTTAAACTCAGCTGTTCTCTGATGGTTCAGCCCCCAGGGCTGGGTTTCTGGCCTCCTTGTTAATTTCACTCACAGTAGCTGGGGGGAGGGGATCGAGGGAAGGGTGTGTTTGACCATTGCAGGGGGAGTCCCTGTCTGCCCCCGGGGTTGAGGGGATCTCTCCTACTAATATACACAACATATACAAGCATTTGGCTGCACAGCTTAAATCCTGAACTAATAAAAGCAGGTGGAAGGGGAAAACTCACTGTCACATTGGTTTCTCATCTCCTCTCTCCCCCTCCTCCAGCCAGGCTGCAGACAAGGCTCTGCATTCCTCCAGGCACACACCCAACAGGGGATTTCCACTAGCTCTAGCTTGCAGTAGACTGGCTGAGATGCCTGCTATTGCTGCCTGCAAAAGAACAGTTTAAACTCAGCTGTTCCCTGTGCAGTTCAGTGCCCAGAATTAGGAGCTTTTTCTGGCATCCTTGTTAATTTCACTCCCAGTTGTTGTTGGGTGTGTGTGACCATGGCAGGGGCAGTTCTTTTCCGCCCTCGGGATGAGGGGATCTCCTAAACACAATCAAAATCAGAAACCATTTCCAAGTTCAAATCTTTCCCATTCCCTCCCCAGCAGAGGATCATGGTTGTGATGTCAGATTGCTTGCAGATCCTCTTTGAAATGTTACTTTTAAAAAACAACACAAAAAGCATGGAGAACATGGTGGAAAGATGTGTCATGATGATTAGGGTTTATTTTGGGCAAAGCAATTTTGCTAAAGCAACTAAAAATTTACAGGGAAAGCAAATAGCCCCCATAGACAAAACCACAAAGGGATTGGAGGGGAAAACTGAATATTCAGCGAAATTATTGTGCCTCCTTTGAAATAAATAGTTTTCATTCCAATCCACCCTCTTTCTATATTGATTTAAACACCTGAAATGTCCTTAGGACAGCGGGTGCAATCTCAGATCTCTTTTTGTTTTGTCCTGCCTGCAGAGTGCAGAGGCTGAAATTGATAAAACTTTCTTTAAATATCTTGTACATTTCATGAAGGCTATTCCAATTGTCCTTCATTCACCCCAACTTTCCCTTCCTCTCCTCCTCCTCACCCAGGCTCCCTCCCTGGCTGGCTGGCTGTGATTTTTGCCTTGGTTACTTACTCCTTGGCAGACCCAGCCCAGCGGCACCTGCTGGCTCTCTGCAGGCAGCAGCCCACAGGGGCCGGTTGCTGGGGTCACTCCTGGTCGGTGGAAGGCTGTAGGTGCATTGTTCGTGACACATTCATACACACACACATACATACAGTATGTATGTGTATGTATGAATGTGTGTATCACAAACAATGCAGCTGCAGCCTGCCGCCGACTGCCCTGACCCCAGCAACCGGCCCCTACTACTGTATTTTAGTAGTATTGGAGATCCCCTGATCCAGCGGGCAGAAAAGAACTGCACCTGCCATGGTCACACACAGCTTTCCTCCTCTCAACAACTGGGAGTGAAATTAACAAAGATGTCAAAAACCTCTCTTAACCCTGGGGGCTGAACCATGAGGGAACGACTGAGTTTAAATTGTTCTTATGCAGGAGGCAGTGTCCCTGCTGCAAGCTAGAGGGAAGCCTCTGCAGCAGCTGCTGAGTGCCAAGCAGGGAGAAAACACAGAGCCTAGCATCAGCAGCCTGGCTGGAGGAGGAGGAGGGAAGACACAGAGAAAAATGTGACAGTGAGTTTTCACTTTTTCAGGCGTATTCCAACAGTAAAGTTTTATTACAGACAGTCCTGGGAGTAGTAATAGCAGCTTTATTTTCTCTATCTATGTCATGCAACGGGAGGGATCCATGAAGTACGTAGGAGAGGTGGGTGGGTTGCTTGCGATTGGACCATATGCATAAGAAATGTAAATTACTTTCACCCCTGCCCAAACCCCAGGGCTCCCAGCCGCCTCTGCAGCTGGTAGCTCCGGGGTTAATTTAAAGGGCCCGGCTCCTAGCTTAAGCCAGATCCCTGAGCCCTTTAAATCCTGATTTAAAAGCCCCTGGATTTAAAGGCCTCACCTTTTCAGATAGAGGCCACGCCTCTTCCAGTTGAGGCCCCTCCCCATCCGCAGGACTCTGGAGTACCAGTAGTCCTTTAAGTTACTTTCACCCCTGCAGAGGAGGGCAGATTGATGACTCTAAAAGCTGGGACAGGCACCTATCAACGGGCACAAGATAGCTGTGATCACAACCAGGCTTGGGTAACTCCCTGAGAGTCTGATGAGAGAACAGGATCAAGGATGAGAAGGACAATTTAAGAAAACAAGCGCTCATCCAACAACAATTGATCACAGCTTGACGATGCGAAACTCATTGGTCCCAGTGAAGGTAGGTCACTATATAAACAAGGTGCTTTGGATAGTAATAGGAGCTGTTCCTATGAGGGACTGAAAAGATTGTACTGCCCAGGTGGCTGCTAGACATTCACATTCACAGGGATCAACATTTATTTCTGCTCCTTGTAATTTCCTAGATTCGTATGCTGCTGGCACCGGCTTAGCAGCCAAGGCCATGTCAGTGGCAGCCAAGCGAATAACAAAAGGCAGTGATTCATCAGGGAAATGCAGGGCTGGGGCCACGAGGGCCTTGTGTTTCAGCAGGGTTAAAGCGGAGTCCTGCTCTTTCCCCCAGTCACAGCTTGTCTTTTCCTTTAGCAGTCTCCACAAGCGGGGGAGTGATTTCAGCATATTTATAAATGGGTGGTCGAAGGAAATTGAATCCTCCTAGCAGAATTCTTAAAGAAGAGTGAACATCAGCAGGGGCCGGCATTTCTACCAGTCCCCTGACCTTCCTCTGACCTACCTGTCTTGTCCAACCACTATGTCCAGGTGTGTAACTGGAAGTAGCACCAACGGAGCCTTGTCTCAGGCTACTTTGAACCCTGTTTCCTGAACTAGAGCCAAAACTTTCTCCGTTACTGTTTGAGTTTGTGCCTTGGTTTCCCCCAAAATCAAAATGTCATCTACATATGAAAACACAAAAGGCCTTTCTTGTGGACTCAACCAGCCTAGCATATCCACAACATGCTGATGAGCAGTAGCCGGGCTATTGTGGTATCTCTGGGGTAACCGACAAAAGGTCCATTGTTGCTCCTTTATTGTAAAGGCAAAACTGACCTTGGGAGTTCGAATGTAGGGGGATGACAAAGAAACACTTGGCCAAATCAATAACTGAGAAATGGTTAGATGTGGCCTGCTCTGTTTGTATGACCTGTGTCACAACGACCACAATAGGAGCCATAGGAATGATGCCCATACTGATTCTTCTGTAATTAATTGTTAGATGCCAGGATTGGCTGTCTGCCTTCAGCACCGGCTACACAGGGGTGTTAAAGGGTGATTTTGTTTTTCCAATGACCCTTTCTTGTTCTAATTCCTGGATGGTTTGCATCATTTGGGCCTCTGCCTCTCTTGGGTAGAAGTATTGATTTTAAGGAGGCACAAATTCCTCAACAATCTTCACACAAGCGTTAATTTTACTGCTATCTATTGTCTTTTGAGTCCATACTGAGGGGAATTTCAAGCGCCGCTCTTCAGCTAGTTGGGATGTAAGTATGGCTACTGGTCTCTCTCGCCCTTTTGTTAATTTAACATCCTGCCCAAATTCTCCTGAATGTGGAGGGGGAATTTCTAACTTCTCAAAGGTACCTCTAGACGTATTGATCACCACATGGTTTTTGATCGACCAGTTGGATCCCAGAATAATTTCATCAACCATGTCAGAAATCTGGATAAAATCCCCTAATGTCTTAAACCCTTGTACTGAAAAAGGGACTTAAGTCAATTCCCACCCGAGACTAGTAGGTTTCCCTTGAAAGGATTTCAAAGCTACTTGTTTTAATCTTTTTTTCCTGCTTTTTGGGGCTGTTTTGATTAAGAATACAGCAGCTTCTGGCAGCTTGGGACTTCAGTACCCTTTCTTCCTGTGCCAGACACACTAGCCTGCTACAAACACAGACCCAGGTCTGAACCACGTCCCCCACAAGCCGCAGGCTTAACTGAAAACAGCTTAAGAAGTGTTCCTGTTTCCAGCACCCAGATACCCAGTTCCCAATGGGGTCCAAACCCCAAATAAATCAGTTTTACTCTGTATAAAGCTTATACAGGGCAAACTCATAAATTGTTCGCCTCTATAACACTGAGAGAGAGATATGCACAGCTGTACCCTCCGCCCCAGGAATTAATTACTTGCTCTGGGTTAATTAATAAGTAAAAGTCATTTTATTAAATATAAAAAGTAGGATTTAAGTGGTTCCAAGTAATAGTAGATAGAACAAAATAAATTGCCAAGCAAAATAAAACAAAACCACACAAGTCTAAGGATAATACAATAGGAAACTAAATGCAGGTAAATCTCACCCTCAGAGATGTTCCAATAAGCTTCTTTCACAGACTAGACTCCTTCCTTGTCGGGGTCCAGCAACCACTCACACCCCACGTAGTTACTTTCTTTTGTTCTGTTTCTTTCAGGCATCTCTTGGGGCGGAGAGGCTATCTTCTGAGCCAGCAAAGACGAAATTGGAGAGGCTTCCAGGGTCTTTTATATGCTCTCTCCTGTGCGCGGAAACCCCTTTGTTCTCCTGTGCAAAATCACAGTAACAAGATGGCATCTGTAGCCACCTGGGCCAGTCATGTGTATGAATGATTCAGCTTTTTGCAGGCTGATGCCATTGTGTGGGAGGAATTTTCAGTCAGAGGCAATACCTGAACTATGCAAACCGTCTGGCATAGCCAAAAGCCAAACAATACCCTGTCAGCTGCCAGGAGACACTCAGTGCGAGAGGTTTCACCAGACCCTGCATGGCCTGCTGCGGACACTCCCATCTGAAGAGCTGTGAGCCTGGCAGGAACATCTCCGTGAGCTGGGCTTGGCCGACAACGGCCACACCCATTCATGGACGGATCATGATCCTTTTTATCTCCTGGCCGGGAGAGATCCCGGGTTCCCATTAGCTATTCTGGACAGGGAGGGCCCTGAGGAGAATGAGATGACTGGGTCAAAGGTCACCATGACAGGCTGGAGACCTGATATATGGCATTAAAGATGTACAGCGCCTAGCGCAGTGGCGTCAAAGGCCATGACTGGGGTGCCTGGGGGGCTACCATAATACACCTAATAAATAGCAATCACAATGTCTCACACCTAGCACTGGGGGGGTCCTAGTCCCAACACTAACAAGCAAATATTTGAACTCTTTCCCCTCCCGCAGAGGTTGAGTGGCAGGCGCTTTATCAGACCAGTGCTGCTGTCTCTTTGGACGGAGCAGCCCTCCTGAACATGTCATTACTGGGTGGAATTGAACCTGCAACTGCTGGGTCCGTAAGTCCGGCCCTGAGCTAGAGGGTCTCGTGCGAGAGCAGCCGTGCAGCCCCAGACTCGGAAACCTCTGCCACAGTGCAACCACTAGAGGGGGCCGAAGCCATGCGCTGGCTCCAACAGATGTGCAGGTCTGCGCTAGGCCAATGTCCAGCAAACTGAAAGTAAAAATTAAAGACGCTGGTAGTTAGCCGGCCTTTTTCTATGGCTCCGGATGCTGGTGCCCAAGGAAGAGATGGGAGCAGATCCTGACCAGGGTGGAAAGCAGAACGTTATGCTGGCGGCTCGTAGCACCAAGGAAGGGCCGTGTTTGGCACAAATGCGGGAAGGTGGCACCAATGAACAGCAGAGGGAGTCCAGGCTGAGCTGGTTTGGCTGGGGGAAATCCAAAGACTCTCAAAGAAGCAGGGTGTTAAACTTCACAGCGGAGGCTCAGAGGCAGGTTGGAAGAGCCAAACCGAGATGGATGGACAGCACAGAAAGCAGGGCTCTCCCTAGACATTTTGGTGCCCTATGCAAACCCCCTGTAGGAGGAGGGGGCTGGCCCTGACCCAGGCCTCCACAGGGGGACAGGAGCAGGCTTGGGGGGCACGGGGGAAACTGCCTCCCAGCATGAGCCAGCACAGCGGGGAGGGCTAGGTTGCTCCACATCCTGCTGCCCGGTGATTGAAGGGCAGCCCAGACCCCCACTCACGGGGGTGGCGGGAAGTGGAGCGACCTGGCCCCAGCCTGCTCTGCTCTTCTCCCCTGGCTCCCGCCCCCCAGTACTCACCGGGATGCAGCTCAGGGGAGGGGTGGAGTGGAGGTGGGGCTAGGGCAGAGCAGGGGCAGGGCTTTGGGCAAGGGGTGGAGTGGGGATGGGGTTGGGGCAGAGCAGGGGTGGGAAGAGGTGGGGCAGGGACGGAGCAGGGGCAGGGGCTTTGGGGAAGAGGCAGAGCAGGGGCAGGGCTTTGGGGAAGGGGTGGAGTGGGGATGGGGTTGGGGCAGAGCAGAGGTGGGAAGAGGTGGGGCAGGGGCAGAGGAGGGGCAGGGGCTTTGGGGAAGAGGCGGAGCAGGGGCAGGGCTTTGGGGAAGGGGTGGAGTGGGGATGGGGTTGGGGCAGAGCAGGAATGGGAAGAGGTGGGGTGGGGACGGAGCAGGGGTGGGAAGAGGTGGGGCAGGGGCGGAGTAGGGGCAGGAGCTTTGGGGAAGGGGTGGGGTCAGGGAAGGGGCAGAGCAGGGGTGGGAAGAGGCGGGGTGGGGACGGAGCAGGGGTGGGAAGAGGTGGGGCAGAGCAGGGGCGGGGGCTTTGGGGAAGGCGTGGAGTCGGGGCATGGCAGAGCAGGGGTGGGAAGGGGTGGGGTGGAGCAGGGGCAGAGCAATGGCGGGAAGAGGTGGGGCTGGAGCAGAGTAGGAGCCGGAGCCGTGGAGAAGAGGTGGAGCAGGTGTGGGGGCAGCTTTCCTGGGTGGCTCAGCTGGGGGACCGGGCTGGCCACTGGAGCAATTTCCTGGTGCCATACGCAGCTGCGTAGTTTGCGTGTGGGTAAGGATGGCCCAGCACAAAAGGCTCTGATGAACTGCAGACCCGCTACAAGGCAGACTGAAATGGAGCAGGGGGCTCGGGGAGTGGGGCTAAGGTGAAACGGACATGTCGTGGCACCCCAGAATGTCCCATGCGTCTGACCGTGATACAGGCTCTCTGAGAACGTCCTCTTCTTATTGCCCGGCCCCAGAATCCCACAGGACAGCCCCACAGCTGGGTCCCCGGTGCCAGCACGTCTCTTATGTACTGTGGCTCCTTTGACAGGTCCCAAAGAGTTTGCACCCCCACTCGATGCTGAACTGAGGTTCTCCTGTGTAGCTCCCAGTCTGTGCATGCCAAGGTGGGAATTTTCTTAATGTTTTGTCTGAAGCTGGTGTGTGCCTCAGTTTACCCTGTGCATTGCACCAGTATCTAGGTGGTGGGACAGGTGTGTGTGACTGTGCAGAGATCCCTAGAGGGCAGGTGTTACTGCCAAGTCCTCTAGCTGCCTGGGCCCGGACAATGGCTGGACACCGTATCCTGGCAACATGGCCGGGGCCCATCCTCGGCAAGAGCCAGCCAGAGCAGCTGGGAGCAGAGAAAGGGGGAGGCCAGGCACCTGGATGTGATGGAGGGTGGGCTGCTGGAAGCTGAGTGGTCTCCTGGTTTGGGAATTGGGGTGGGGGGAGCCCAGGGCTCTGGGTCCCCCCAAGATGGACTTTGCTGAACCTCCCTGTTACTGTGCTAACAAGCTCTGTTCTACACCTGTCATAAAGTATAATCCCAAATCTGAACCTTAGCGTCCAAAATTTGGGTATCTGCATGAATTCCTCTAAGCTTAATTATCAGCTTAGATCTGATAGCACTGCCACCACCCAAAAATATAGTGTTTTGGGGCACTCTGATGTCCCCAGCCTTCCCTGGGGACCCCAAGAACCCAAATCCCTTGGGTTCTTAAAACAAGGAGAAATAAACCATTCCCCCTCCTTTACCCCTCCCAGTCCTAGTGAGTTATCCCAATTCCCTGGGATAAAACAAAGGAAACAAGAAAGAAATCACTCAGGTTCTCTAAAAGAAATCTTTTAATAAAAGAAAGGAAAAAGTAAAGAATTATCTCTGTAACTTCAAGATGTAAGTATTACAGGGTCCATATAGCTTACAGACACAGGAAGAAACCTTCCTGCCAGTACCAATACAAATCAAACTATTCCCAGCAACTGCACATATAAAAGTTAACCAGCCAGATCCACACTTGCAAATAGAGTAAAACAATTGAAAAAAACCTAAACTGCCTGTTCTTACTTACTATTTGAAGAGAAACTTAGAGAGCCTGTAGTAATGTCTGGTCTCTCTCAGACCCCCTGAGAGAAGAACAAAGAACACACACAAAAGCTTCCCTCCACCCAAACTTAAAAAGTATCTTGTCTCCTGATTGGTCCTCTGGTCAGGTGTCAGGTCACTGTATGTCAACCCTTTTACAGATGAAAGAGACATTAACCCTTAGCTATCTGTTTATGACAACACCGTATTCTCAATGACTAATCAACCCTTCTGTGTCACCCACTGGCTGAGTCACTGCTGACGGCGATGCTGGGGGGGCAGGGCCCTGTGGGGGGCGGGTAGGGCTTTCACAGGTGTATGATTCAGGCAGGCTCCCAGCGGGGAGCTCACAGTGTGAACAGGGGGCTGAACTCCCCGAGGTCAGAGACTGGCCCTGGTGAGAGTCTGGCCCAAGAGGGGGGTCACTGCAGGAGGGGCCTGTCTGAACTTTCCGAGCCGTTCCAGAATCCCCAGCCTGGTGCCCGGGACATGGTGCTGCCTAATTTCCCACTGGGGTCATTCTAAGCCTGATCTGAGGGCACAGAACCGCTTCCACAGGAGGCGAGATTAAAAAGATTAGGACCGTTCAGCTTGGCAAAGAGACAACTCAGGGAGGATGTGATGGAAGGCTAGAAAATCATGCCATGGGGTGGGGAAAGTGACCAGAGAACTGCTATTTCCCTTGTCCCACAGCACCAGGACCAGGGGTCACCCAATGAAGCGAACAGGCAGCAGGTTTCATACAAACAAGGGCCTGTGCTTTTCCCCACGATGCACAATTAACCTGTGGAACTCCTTGCCAGGGGATATGGGCATGGGCAAAATACAGCAGGGTCCAGAAAAGAACTAGATCAGTTCCTGGAGGATGGGGACATCAATGGCAATTAGCCAAGATCATCAGGGACACAACGCCCTGCTCTGGGTGTCCCTAAACCTGTAACTGCCAGAAGCCAGGAGGAGAATTTGGGGTGGGTCTCTCCTAAATAGCCAAGTGCTTGGCACTGTCCCTGAAGTTCTGGTTGTGCTGCTGTCGGAGACAGGGCACTGGACTAACTGTGGCCACTTTTATGTTCTTAACAGGCTTTTGATGGCACCACCCACAAGAATTACATTTTTCTCTGTTTAAATAAATAAATCCAGAGAGTTTGGTCTCAGGTTTGTTTTATTCAGTGCAATAGTATCCAGGGGATGTGAGTCCATCCGGGAGCTGAGAACCCCTGCGGGGCTAATGCAGGGTGTATTTGAGTGCAGTGTTGCCCGTTGCACTGGGTGGGGAATCAGGAGAGAAGCGTCAGCAGGAGGAGCCCAGCGAGAGCTGGGACGAGGAGCCCGGCTGCTCCTGGTGCCACGCGCGCCGCAGTGGAGGCCTCTGTGCAGTGCTCTCTGGTTAGATTCAAACTGATCCCTGTGAAGGCCGACGAAGTCACATTTAAGTGGTTGCACATGGACTCAGAAACGCAGCCCTTCATGACGGTCGGTATTGGGTATCCACCTGCATGTGGGGGGGGGGAGAAGCAGGTGCTTGTCAGGGGAGCAGCTCCATTCCTCAAGCTGGAGCAGGAGACAACAGACTCCCCCTCCTCAGGGCCCATCCAAACTCCCCCCCGCCACAACCTCCATCTACTCATTTTCTGTGCTCCCCCCCAGCCTGTCTGTCCCTGGATGGCCGCCCCCTCAGACTCAGACTCACTGTGTGTCCTTGACCAAGTCACTTGCAGCCCCAATACAGAGCCCACCAACAACACCTGGATTGGATGTAGCCTGTATTAGCCCCACGGCTCATCTACAAAGCAGCAACTCAGTTCTGGTTGGATCTCTAAAACGGGTGGTTCTGTAGTGAGTTAAGGGAACATGATGGGACTGCACAAAATTAGGGTCAGCTCCCAGCCCTGCCACAGCCTCCCGGTGTGACCTTGGGCAAGTCACGGCATTGCTCAGTGCCTCAGTTTCCCCACCTCTTAAATGGGGAGAATGATCCCCACTAAGCCTACAGAGATTGCAGGCTCTTTGGGGCACAGACTATACCTCCCTATGAGTTTTTAATGCCCAGCACAGAACGGGTCCCTTAGCTTCATTGTGGGTCTGTGCAGTGCCTGGCATGACGGGTCTCCCAGAACTAAACCAGACCCTGCCATGAAGAGTTTACAGATTAAACTAGACACAGGCAACACATGGGAGGAGAACCAGAGGCCCAAGGAGGGGAAGACATTGGCCCAAGGTCTCACCAGAGGCCACTGCTGGGAACAGAACCCAGGTGTCCTGATCTGCAGCTGACCCCTTTCCCTAAAGGCCCCCACCCAGCATCTCGCTTCTGCACTATGGGGGAAACACAGCAAAGGAAAAGTAATCCCACAATAAATGAAGAGAAGTTACCAGTCATTATAGCCCCAACAGCGTCAATACATTGGGTCTCGGCTCCAGTGCACTGTATGGTCCCCTCACGGCATTGCTCAGTGGTCAGAGCGAAGCAGCCTGGGCAGCTCCAGCCATTGGGTTTTGTGTCAGCCGGGGGCACTGGGAAGAAGTGGAGCAAATGCAGTCAGCTTGGGGGACGAGCCCCAGGAGGCGTCGGGGCAGGGGGAGCAGCTGGGGGCTGCACAGCTCAGCCCTGGGTGTCCCCTGCAGGGGGAGCTGTAGCTCTGGGGACGCCGGGGGCAGCAGGGGCAGGGGAGGGGTTTGCAGCAGGGACCCCTGGATCCTGCCCCAGGTGGGGCCAGCTGGGTTCACACCTGGTGAGCTCCACCCACTAACCTCCACATACCCAGGGTCTCAGTGTTATTCAGGGCGGGAGAATCAGTCTCAGGAAGTTAACATGGGGCAGGTTCCAGGCATCAGAGGTGCAGGGGGGTCGAGGATGAGGGTGGAGATGGGGAGATTTACGTGTAACATTGACTGTTTTGCAGGCGTCTCCCATGCAGCAGGTGATGATCGTCCTTGATGTCACTACATTCCCAAAATTCACAGAGAAGGGGCCGACTTTACATTGACTCGACGGCATACAGCGCTTGAGAATGCTCTGGATCTCAATTCCCACTGCACAAGAGGAGAAGACAGATTTATTTCCCTTCCACTCACACCCCACTGATGCTCTCTTCACAATGACACACATGGGCCATTATCCTTCCTCTACTCACAGAGAAACTGAGGCACAGGGCGGGGAAGCAACTTACCTAAGGTCCCGCAGGGCTAGACAAAACAATTCCAGCACCTAAACCCAGTGCTTAGATCCTCCAGCTCCCCACTCGGCTGCTGCCTAAGCCTGGAGGCCCAGGATCTCCTGCCTGTAAAGTCCAGCAGTCACAGGAAATCTGCAGTGTTTGCAATTTGGACAGTTGCGATACTGTCCTGGTAACAGGTTGACATGCTGTGTCAGTAAAGGCAGACACCCAGAGCATGTAAAGAAGAGGTGGCAGGAAGAATACAACCAACGGGACACAGTTGCGACGAACTGTATGAACTGAAGAGAACAAGTCTGCTCTAAGAAAGCGTCAGTTACCAAAGTTTCCAGGAGGTGGTACATGCAGAGCTGCCGAAATCCTGATGCCCTGTGTCCTGCTCACCTCTTAGCCAGCCCAGGGTGGGATTCACAAACTAAATGTTCCCCTGCCAATATCACCTGTGGGACCTGATCCAGGGGATGCCCTGGGAGCACACCCACCAGATCCAGCTCTGCACAAAGGCCACCCAGGGAGGAGGGAGATTACCTCCCATATACCCAAGAGACCAGTCAATATTTACAAGTGCTCTGCTAGCAAAAATGTCTGAGATGCTTTCTTAGAGCAGACTTGTTCTCTTCAGTTCGTCACAAACGTGTCACAGTGGTGGTATTCCACCTAGCACCTCTTCTTCACATGGTACAGGTGTCTGCCTTTACTGATGGCACGTCCGACTCTCACCAGGACAGTGTTTGAACTGTCCAAGCCGCAAACACCTTGAATTCCCTGTCACTGACCGGGCCTTTTGTTTGGGAACCGCTGCTTGCAATGCTGAGTCTAAGCCCCATTGGGAGGTAGCCCCACAGCGACTGGCATAGAACCCCAGGAATCCTGGCTCCCAGGCATTGCCTGCTGGAACCCAGCCACCCCACTCCCGTCCCAGAGGAAGATGCAGAATAGAACCCAGGAGTCCTGGCTCCCCAGCCTGTTCCCTGACGCAGGATGGTTAGGGCCCATCTCACCTACCCAGTATGACTTCAGTAAGGAAGATGCCACAAGAGTCTTGCCCAGCAGCGCAGGTCTGCATGCTGCCCGTGCAGTTGTTTCCTGATCCAGTGCAAACCTCACACTGCAGACAGGTCCCTGGAGAAGGACAGAGAACATGAGGGTCTAGATTCATCCCTTCCTTGCACCCTCACTTTCTTTTGAATTTAATTGTGGATGTCACCCATTGACACCAATGGAGTTACAGTCCTTTGACCCCAGCTGGGGATCGTGCAGAAATGCCTTTAATATTGTCTTGAGCTCACGTTAGTGAAATTCAGATCTGCTGCCTTTCAGACAAACTTGTGGGGAAAATCCCCTTTCAGGAATATCCTGGGTTTCTGGCCAGCTCTGAAACGTGCCCAGTCAGGACACAGTTCTAGAGATTTAAAGAATAAATATTTCCTCCCATTTCCAGAATTGTTTCACTTACTGTCACAGGGACTTTGTGACTTCCAGACCTCTCCTCGGACGTTGTCACTCAGACATCCCCAGCTCGGCCCCTGTTATTCTGTGGCTACTTTTTGGTTACATTCATTAACAATTTTACCTGACAAGCTGCTCTGAGGAGTTGGAGAAGTTAGGAAATCAGCCCCTGTAGGAACAGACCCCACTCACCCGTAGCCAGGAGAGCAGCGAGGATGCAGACAGCAAGAGAAGCCTCCATGGTGGTGCGGAAGCAGTAGATCAGCACTGGGGTCTCAAATGCAGCCAATTCTCTGGCGGGATAATTGATCACAGAAGGGCTGAACTGAGATCAGAAGAAAGATTGCACATGCATGATCCAGTCAACAGGGGTGTGGAACCACTGAGCCATTTGCCACAGTTCTGAGGTAGCCCCACTTCTAACCCTTTCGTGGCTGGTATGTTTATGGCACCCACACAGATAAGTCAGAGAGAAACCTGAAATGCTCCTGCTGGAAGGTTGAAGCATAAGATGACTCTGTTTCTGGGCATCCAAAACAATCAGCCACAAGAACATAAATAAGAGAGAGAGAAACCAGTCGGCTGCCCATGGCAGCGAGAGACAACTCAGCCCACTTTGTTCTAGGCTGGTTCTTTGCATGCTGCATCTGGTCTCACGCTTCCCTGCAGAGTCCCCAAGACTGCCAGTAGGACCAGGAAGCCATCCTCTCTCCCCCCACCCCTCTTAAAGTAAGAGCGTGCCATTGCAAACAGTCCTCAATACAAAACATCCTTTAACAGTCATATGGTGGAGGAGTGGGCCTGGGAGGCAGGACTCCTGGGCTCTATCCTTAGCCCTGGAAGGGGAGTGGGGTCTAGTGGTTACAGCAGGAGGGACTGGGAGCCAGGACTCCTGGGTTCTGCCTGCAGTTCCGGAAGGAGAGTAGGGTTTGATGGTTAAAGCAGGGTTACTGGGAGCCAGAACTCCCAGATTCTGTCCTTGGCTGCAGAAGGGGAGTAGGGTCTTGTGGTTAGAGCACAAGCAGACTGGAGGGGTATTACTTACCAAATGCTCCTTAGAGTAAAGTTTGCCTGGGTGAAGTCAGTGGCTAATTCTGCAAGTGGAAAAGCTGTGCTAGGCTCTCCCTGCTCCCTGTTACACTGGGGCTGTCCCCGGCTCTCTGCCTCTTTTAATAGAAGGGCTCAGGTACCTGCTGTGATGCAGTATAGAAACTTTAACGGATCTGCATGCTTTAGAGTCTGTACATTCCTGGTCCCCTCGCCTGCTCTGCACATTGGGAGTCTGTGCACACTGACAAATTCTCCTCCCTTCCTGCCGGGAAACTGAATGAGGGGAATGAGTGAAAGCAACTCACCTTGGAAGGCTTGGGGTGGTGATGAGGGGTAGCCAGTCACATGTCTGAGGAAAGGAACGGGGCAGCAGGACTCCTGCATTCTGTTCCTGATGACATCTAGATTAAGGGCACTACTCCTGTGTCCTACTCCTGTCCTTGAGGAAGCAGGATCCAGTAGTGAGAGAAGTGGGGATGGGAGCCAGGACGCCTGGTTCTTAGAGTGGACAGTGGGGCACAGTGGAGTAGGGTTGGGTGGGCCTTGGAAATCTGGGTTCCATAAGGATGTGAGTCTAGTGAGTTAATGCAGGAGGAAGGGGGCCTGCAGGTTAGGAGTCCTGGGTTCCATAGAGAGGTGTGGGGGGTGTCGAGTAAGTTAAAACTGGTTGTCAGGACTCCTGGGTTCTCTCCACAACTCTGGGGAGGGAATGGGGGCTAGTGGGTTAGAGGAGCGGGCTAGGAGCAAGGATACTGGGGTACTGTTCTCAGTCGGGAGCAGGATTTTGTGGGTTTGACTCTCAATCGTTCCAGATGACTGTTCCCCTTTCAGGACTCTGATTTGTCTTGGGTACCCCAAAGTTCCCCCTCACTTAAAAATGACTTGCTTACAAAGTCAGACATAAAAATACTAAAGCACCACAGCTGCACTGTTACTGACACATTGCTGCCTTTCTCATTTTTGCCGTATAATTATAAAATAAATCGATTGGGATATAAATATTGTACTTGCATTTCAGTGGACAGTCTAGAGAGCAGTGTAAACACGTCATTGTATAAAATTTTAGTTTGTACTGACTTCACTGGGGCTTTTTATGTAGCCTGTTGTAAAACTAGTCAAATATCTAGATGAGTTGAAGTACCCCCCGGAAGACCTCTGCGTACCCAAGGAGTACACAGACCCTCGGTTGAGAATCACTGGATTAGAGAAAAGACAGCAATTTTTCAGTCAGAGTGTGCTGTGACTTTTGGTTTTTTTATTTCTCCTTGTACAAGCAAATAATTTTTTAAGTGAGGGCAAACTTGGGGGTACGCAAACCAAATCAGAGTCCGGAAAGTGGTACAGTCATCTGGGAAGGTTCAGAGCCACTGAGTTAGATCGGGGCTTCGACCCAGGGCTCCTGGTTTCTCTTCTCAGCCCCAGCAATCACTCCATGTCCTTGAGAAAGTCACTGGACCCGTCTCTCCTTTTCATTGTAAACATTACAACAATATTGCCAGCCTCCACCGGATCTCGTAATAACCTTTGCAAAGTCCTTGGTACTTGCAGTGCTGGGCATGGGGAGGACTAAAGCTCTGAGGGTGTTTTTGGTTCTTTTCCCTCCTTTGTTCCATTGACACTCACGTTCAGCCCCGTTTAAACGCAGAGCGGAACAGAGGGACCTGGGCATGAGGAAGAACCAGGGTCCAGCAATGCAGTTGAGATTCTATCATGCCGGCAAAATCATTCCAGGGGTTTACATCACCTTCCTAATGATCTTGACAACAGCTCTGGTTTTAAGGTAGTTGTGATTTGCAATGGCTTTGGCCGAAAACAGAACAATTTTTGGCCAGAAATGTCAAAAACAAATCAATTTTAAGGCAAAAAAAGTCAAAAACTGAAAATCGTTTAAGTTCACAAGTGAAGCATTTTCAGTGACAATGTCCTGGAAACTGAACAATTGTCAGCTGGAAACGAAACAAGTTTGGTCAAAAGTCACCCAATCTTTGGCCAGAAACGGACAAAATCTTTGGATTCAAACTTAGTTGTGATGGGAAATTTCCACATAGCTCCTCATGGAAATGCCCCTCACTGAAATGTGTTGGGTCGGTTCTTGGTCGGCCCTCTCCCGGTATGAAAAAAAAGGAGAAGGGCAGAAGAGAAATCAGGATCTTGAGATTATCAGTCCCCAGGGCCAATGGGGAGAGGGCAGTGCTCCAGGTCAGCCTGATTGACAGGGCATTGAGGAAATCAGGACCCTGGGGACCTGTCCTCTGTGTGAGCTGGGGCTGGCTGAGCCAGGGCAGGGCAGAGTTAAGGGGAGAGCAGAAGCCTGAGCTGGGAGCTAGAACTGGAGCAGGCCAGAGCTGGGTGGCTGAGAGTCTGGGCACCCATTAGCCCCCATGCCAGACCCCAGCAGCGCTCGCAGCCCCGGCACCAGAGGGCACTCAAAGCCCTTCCTGTGGGGAAATAGCTCCTTGGTCCCTCGCTGGTGGGATGGGAGCCAGGGGAGGGCAGGGCCTGGCCAGCCTTGGCCCAGAGAAGGGACCTGGCGAGTGCTGAGCTCCAGGAGTCTCCCCCACAAAGCCGGGCAGTTTTATTTCCAGTGTCACCGTCAGTGCTGCCCTGAGACCTTTCAGTCCCTCCTGATGGAAACCTGAGGATGTTATTGTCTGTACCTCGGCGTCTCCATCAGCAAATACAAATATTTGCTTTCTGAAATTAGTCTATGGACCCAGGGACTTTTTCACAGTTCCTGGAGGGTTCTTAATCATACCACATTGTTACAGCCTGGGAACAAGTCTCTTTCCTAACTTCCTTAATATCTGAGTGTGCTCTAGATATGACATTGCTTAGCGGGCAAATGTTCTTGATATCATTTAACACGTCTAGTGTCAGATTGTATTTTCATTATGGAACGTTGAGAATCATTCAGTTGGGTCACTGTACATACAGACTCAGGCTTCCTCTAGTACATTATAAAACTGAACCGTTTCCACAGGCTAAAACCAGCTTTTAGATCAGTCCTTTGTAAATTCAAGTTCAATTTATAAATTGGTTTTTATGTTTTGAATCTTTACACCTTGAGTTCCTTGAACTCGAGGTGTTTTATTTGTGCTGGAGAACTATCAAATGCATCATATAAATAGATTACAATGTTTAAGACTTTATTTCTAGTTACTGAGTAACTTAAAAAGAAAATAAAACACATCATCATTGGGAAAAGGTGATAACATTGTAATCTACTGAAAATACACCTTCAGATGTTGTGGAGCTGATGGGAAACCGTTGTTGGCCAATTTACTGTGATATTTTCTTTCCAATTACCACTTTTAAAGCTTTTAGTTTTTCCTTTTTTATTAAATTAGTGCCAAAATGAACTTCTCTAATTTATTAGTTATTCCATGTTTTAGAAGAATATTTGTGGAAAAACTCAACTGCTTTACTTCATAACTTTTTCATGAGAAATGAGATACACAAATTAAAAGTGTGTATATTTGCTTGTTTATAATTCTCCAAACTAAAATAAACAAGTTTGTGGGTGTTTGAAGGTGATTGGTGTGAAGTGGTGCAAATATTCTGCATAAATTTTATTTACCGGTTAAAGTTATTAGTTCTTGTATTAAGGCTCCAAAACTGATAAAGGAAAGGAAATGCAAAGTAATGCCTATTGGAAAACATTATCCCAGCTATACATACAAAATGATGGGGTCTAAATTAGTTGTTACCACTCTAGAAAGAGATCTTGGAGTCACTGTGGATAGTTCTCTAAAAACATCCACTCAATATGCAGCGGCATCAAAACGGTGACCAGAATGTTGGAAACCATTCAGAATGGGAAAGATAACAAGACAGAAAATATCATAATGCCTCTGTATAAATCACAAGTGAAGCATTTTCAGTGACAATGTCCTGGAAACTGAACAATTGTCAGCTGGAAACGAAACAAATTTGATCAAAAGTCACCCAATCTTTGGCCAGAAACGGACAAAATCTTTGGATTCAAACGTAGTTGTGATGGGAAATTTCCACATAGCTCCTCATGGAAATGCCCCTCACTGAAATGTGTTGGGTGGGTTCTTGGTCGGCCCTCTCCCGGTACGAAAAGAAAGGGGAAGGGCAGAAGAGAAATCAGGATTCTGAGACTGACAGTCCCTAGGGCCAACGGGGAGAGGGCAGTGCTCCAGGTCAGCCTGATTGACAGGGCGTTGAGGAAATCAGGAGCCCGGAGGCCTGTCCTCTGTGTGAGCTGGGGCTGGCTGAGCCAGGGCAGGGCAGAGCTAAGGGGAGAGCAGCAGCCCGAGCTGGGAGCTGGAGCTGGAGCTGGAGCAGGCCGGAGCTGGGAGCTGGAGTACTGGAGACCAGCCGGGCTGCTGGGGAGCCAGGGCTGAGCTACTCCAGGGACACGTTGGCCTTGGAGAAAGACATTAACCCTGATGGGGGGCCGATGCTGGGTGAAGGGTCCTGCCCCTAGAGCCTGAGGGCATGTGGGCACCGCCAGAGCAGGGGCCGACGCGCGGTGTCACTGCAGCATGGCCGGGGCCTGGGACACGTGAGAAACAGACTGTGAACTCCCCTTACGTCCCAGAGACGGCTGGTTGTGGTGTCCCCGGGCCCACAGGGCGGGGTCCTTGTTTCTTTAACCTGCGATTTTTTTCCTTATTTTCCTTACAGTTCCTGTTTAATACATTGTGTTGGGTTTGCACGTAATGCAGGGCTCAGGGAAGCGTCCAGTGTGGAGAGAACACCCGGGGGAGGGGACACCCTAACCCCTGGCCTAAAAACCGTGACGAGACTGGGAGATCCTTGGCCCAGCCATGTTGGGGTTACAAGGACTCTGCCGCTTGGGAGGGAGGAAGAGGAGCCCTTCAGAGCAGCTGGCCTCTGGGTGAAGGGAGCTGGAGCGAGGACTCAGATCCTGCCACCATCCGATACCACCTGGGATGCTGCAGAAGCCAAGCATGTTCCCCACAATAGCGGGACCATCCCCCCGCTTACATAATTGGTGTCACAAATAGGATCCACCCCATTGCCTTACTGGCTGGGTTCTGCTAGCACTGTCCAGGTCTGGCCACGGGCCCTGCCATGGCTGGAATTGAAGAACTACAGGCTTCAGGTTGCTGAATTATCAGAGCAGGCTGAGGCGTCCTGGGCATATTGCAGCAGTGCCATTTCAGATGGGGCAGGGGGAGCAACTTTAACCATGATTCCGGGAGCTACTCGGGCACCTGAAAACGCGTGTTTTGGCAGGTAATAACTTAGAATTAGCAGACAGGAGCACACTACCTAATTCCTAGAGAAAGAAAGAAATATCGATATCTATGTACAAACCCCAGTTAAAGCCACATTTTATATTTATATCTAAATTTAAAACAATCAGGAGATAACACAACAAGATATTCCCAACCCCAAGCCTTGAGGTAAAAGCATAAAAATGGCCAGACTGGGTCAGACCAATGGTCCGTCTAGCCCACTATCCTGCCTACTGCCAGAGGATAATGCCAGGTGCCCCAGAGGGAATGAACAGAACAGGGAATCATCAAGTGATCCAACCCCTGTTGCCCATTCCCAGCTTCTGGCAAACAGAGCTACGGACTCCATCTTTGGATCTATCCTCCATGAATTGATCTAGTTCTTATTTGAACCCTGTTATAGGTCTGGCCTTCATAACATCCTCTGGCAAGAAGTTCCACAGGTTGATTGTGTATTGTGTGGAAAAAATACTTCATTTTGTTTGTTTTAAACCTGATGTCTATTAATTTCACTGGGTGACCCCTAGTTCTCATGTAACGTGAAGGAGTAAATAACACTTCCTTATTCACTTTCTCCTCACCCTTCAACATTTTATAGACCTCTATCATATTCCCACTTACTTGTATCTTTTCCAAGCTGAAGAATCCCAGTCTTTTTAATTTCTCCTCATACAGAAGCTGTTCCAACTCCCTAATCATTTCTGTTGCTCTTTTCTGTACATTTTCCAATTCCAATATATCCTTTTTTAAGATTGTGGGCATACTATGGATTTATATAGAGGCAATATGATATTTTCTGTCTTGTTATCTATCCCTTTCTTGATGATTGCCAGGATTTGGTTTGCTTTTTTGACGGCTGCTACACATTGAGTGGATGTTCTCAGAGAACTATCCACAATGACTCCAAGATCTTTCTTGAGCGGTAACAGCTAATTTAGACCCCATCATTTTGTATGTATAGCTGGGATAATGTTTTCCAATGTGTGTTACTTTGCATTTACTTACTTTTGTCAGTTTTGGTGCCTTAATACAAGAACTAATAACTTTAACCGGAAAATAAAATTCATACAGAATATTTGCTCAATATCATTGTCCTTACTACGTGCCACCAATCACCCTTAAACATCCTCACATTTGTTTATTTTCATGTATATTGCCTTTGGGAAAATTATAAGCAAGCAAATATACACACTTAATTTGTGTATCTCATTTCTCATGAAAAAGTTATGAAGTAAAGCAGTTAAGTTTTCCCGCAAACATTCTTCTAAAAAAAAGGAATAGCTAATAAATTAGAGACATTTGTTTTGGCACTAGCTTAAAAAAAAAAGGAAAAACCAAAAGCTTTAAAAGTGATAATTGGAAAGAAAATATTGCAATAGATTGGCCAACACGGGTTTTCCATCTGCTCTAAGATATCTGACGATGTATTTCCAGTAGATTATAACGTTATCACCTTTTTCCAATGGTAATGTGTTTTCTTATCTTATTAAGTTACTCAGTAACTAGAAATAAAGTCTTAAATCAATTTATACGATGCATTTGATAGTTCTCCAGCACAAATAAAACACCCTCCAGTTCAAGGAACTTAAGGTGTAAAAATTCAAAACATAAAAACCAATTTATAAATTGAACTTGAATTTACAAAGGGCTGTTCTAAAAGCCTGTTTTAGCCTGTGGAAACTGTTCAGTTTTATAATGTACTATAGGAATCCTGAATATGCATCTGCAGTGACCCAACTAAATGATTCTCTAGATGCCATAATGAAAAGACAATCTGACACTAGACATGTTAAATGTTATCAAGAAAATTTGCCCTCTAAACAATGTTATTTCTAGGGCACACTCAGATATTAAGGAAGTTAGGCAAGAGACCAGTTCCCAGGCTGTAACAATCTGGTATGATTAAGAACCCTCCAGAAACTGCGAAAAAGTCCCTGGGTCCATTAACTAATTTCAGAAAGCAAATATTTGTATTTGCTGATGGAGACGCCAAGGTACAGACAATAACATCCTCAGGTTTCCATCAGGAGGGACTGAAAGGTCTCAGGGCAGCACCGACGGTGACACTGGAAATAAAACTGCCTGGCTTTGTAGAGGAGACTCCTGGAGCTCAGCACACCCCAGGTCCCTTCTCTGGGCCAAGGCTGGCCAGGACCTGCCCTCCCCTGGCTCCCGTCCCACCAGCGGGGGATTGAGGAGCTATTTCCCCACAGGAAGGGCTTTGAGTGCCCTCTGGAGCCGGGGCTGCGAGCGCTGCTGGGGGCTAACGGGCGCCCCGGCTCTCAGCCGCCCAGAAGGAGGGGGCATGTGGGGAACGTGTTACACCAGCTCTGCTCAGGGTGGGGGTGGACAGAGCCATCTGGACAGCTCCCCCCTCCTGGCCACGGAGCAGCAGCAGCCCGCACAGCCGGGGGATTTACATTTCCCGCCATGGGCAGTGCGTGAACCCCTCGTTCAGGGGTGTTATCACTCAGCCTTGCCCTTTCCACTCAAGACTCTGCCCCTTCTGCCCCCTCCCTCTCCAGAGCCCTGAGCCCCCCACTGCAGCCGGAGGACCCCACCCCAGCTGCCCCAAGTGCTGGGCCACCAGCAGCCCAGGCCCCAGGCCACCCTGCCCTGGCTGGCCCCAACCTGAAACTGCCCCAACCAGCCCACCCCAGCCTCGGGTTGGCCAGCCCCAGCGCCAGGCAGCCCCAGGCCTGGAGCGCTGGGTGGCACGAACACCGGCCCCAGCCACCTTGAGGATGGTCTTCGACTGGAACACCTGGTCGAAAAGGGACCCTGGCAGCTCCGGTCAGCACTGCCGACCAGGGCGTTAAAAGTCTGGTCGGTGATGCTGCAGGGCTAAGGCAGGCTAGTCTCTGTCTGTCCTGGCTCTGCGCTGCACCCTGGAAGCGGAAATCAGGTCTGGCACCTGGGGGAGGGAGGCACAGGGCTCCACACGCTGCCACCACCCCCAGCCCCAACCTCCTGCCCCAGTCCTGAGCTCCCCCTAAACCCGGAGCCCCTTCTGAACCCCAAAACCCTCATCCCTATCTCCACCCTGCAGCCCCAGACAGAGCCCTCAGCCCCCTGCACCCCAACCCCCTGCCACAGCCAAGAGCCCCCTCCCACACCCTGACCCCCTCAGCCCCACCCTAGAGCCCACACCCTCAGCTGGACCCCTCTCCCCTTCACACATGCCAACCCCCTGCCTGAGCCTGCAGCCTTCTTCCACACCCTGAGCCCCTCATTTCTGGCCCCACCCCGGAGCCCACACCCCCAGTTAGAGCCCTCACCCCCTCCCACGACCCAGCCCAGTGAAAGTGAGTGAGGGTGGGGGAGGGCGAGGCACCGAGGGGAGGGGAATGTAGCGAGTGGTGCGCAGGGCCTCGGGAAGGGGCGTGGCCTCATGGAAGGGGCGGGGCTAGGGAGTTTGGTTTTGTGAATTAGAAAGTTGGCAGCCCTAACCCTGAGACCCGCACGGCTGGCCAGCCCCCCTCGCCGCAACCCCAGCCCCCACCTGCTTCGGGGGAAGAGGCTGAGCAAGGGTGGGAAGAGGAGCAGCCAGGGCTGGGGTCACGGGGGAATAGCAGGATGCAAGACGGGGCCTTGGGGCACAGCATGGGCCAGGCCTGGCTGTCTGGGGAGGCTCAGCCTCCCCTGGCCCATGATACCTGCCGCTCATGTCCCACAGCCCGGAACCAAGGGGATGGAGGAAGCTCCTGGGGGACGGCCCTGTCAGCCAGCAGTCACGTCCCACCCCGATCCCAGCTAAGGGCTGCAGGTTCCTCCGGTGAGAGTGCAGGGCAGCGGTTCCTTTTCCTGTTTGCACCCCGCTGTGGTAGAAAACTCGGGGGGGAGGAGAAACCCCCTCCACCACCCTTCCTAAGTGGTGCCCCTGCCTTGTCAGGGCTATGAGGACTGTGCCCCATGGGACAGAGGGGAAGGGGAGCCCTCCAGGGCAGGCCAGCCCCTGGGTAGAGGGAGTGGGAGCGAGGACTCCGATCCTTTCACCGTCCAATTCCACCTCCATCATGCAGAAGCCAAGAAAGTTCCCCCCAAGAGCGGGACCACCCCCTGCTTACATGATTGGCACCACAAATAGATTCCTGGCCGCAGGCTTCACCCCAGGCTTTACTGGTTGAGTTCTAGTGGCACGGGCCAGCTCTGTTCAAAAGCCCTACCATGGTAGGGTGACGATACGGCCCCGTTTTCCTGGGCCAGTAGCCAGGCGAGGTCCTGTGTCCCTGGGCAAACACTTTCCCCAGGAGAGTCACGTCAGCGCTATCTCAGTGTGTCAAGATCTTTCCTCGCTACACCCATAAAACCCCTCCATGCCTGGGGAAAGCACACGGCTGACTGGAGAGGTTTGAAGTGTCTGCCTCTAAAGCCAGCTCCTTTCAGACCTGAGATTGAGGCAGCCGTCGAGTCACTGCAGGAGAAATTTCCGAATGTGAGGATTGTCGAGGAGGCGCTGTTGGACAAAGTTTCTCGGTTAAAGGAGTTTGTGCCAGGGGCGGGGGAACTGTGTGGCTGGAATGACACAACTACAGTGATCCTGGTATGCAGCAGATGGGATGAAGCAATCAAACATCTCAGGGAAATCCTCAGTGCCACATGCAGAACGGAGCCTCTGCCTGCCTGGCCATAATGTTTCAGTGCAGAGGGTGTTTTCTGTCATGAACGACGTGTGGCCAGCAGGATAATCCAGATCTAAGGCTGAAACACCAGAAAGCCACTCTCAGGGACTGGACAAACTTTACTTTGCCCTGTCTTGAGTTCTTCAACCAACTGAGCAAGAACATTAAAATTCCACAACAGATGCATTCATCAGAGAAATGCAGCTATTAATTCAGTTAGCTTCTCGAGTGCTGCCAGCATCGGGAACGCCAGTGAGTACAATTCCTTATGTATGTCCAGGGCTGGGAGTTTTCCATCTATAGACAATTTCTGTCCCCTAGACATCTGGGGGGAGCTGTGAAAAATTAAGAAGGACATTTTTTTTGAATTACCGTCCATATAAACTGTATAAAATCAGCTTGTTTGTAGTTTTTTAATGCACCACTAGGTGGCAAAGGTCATTTCTGTTAATGATCATTTAAATTATTTACTCCTGGGGGAATTCTGCACCGAAACAAGTTCTGCACACAATATTGTAAAATTCTTCAAAATTCTGCATATGTCATCTGTCAAAAGAACACAGTAGAATCTCACCAGTTTCAATTATTTTGGTAATTTACTTCAAAATACCTGTCAGCAAGTACGTCTGTTACAGTGCAGGTAACGAAAAAGTTTCAAGAAAAGGTTTTTTTTTGATAGATTCCTTACTAGGCACGTTAATACAGAACTCTGACTGATAATTCATTTAAACCACAACACAGCTACATAGTTCCTGCACCCCTCAGAAGCGTTGCAAAGGCCGGGGGGAGTCGGGGTAATAGAGGAGCTGAGGGAAGGCAGGAGCCTGGGAGTAAATCTGGAGGGTTGTCAGGTGTGGGTAGGAGAAGTGTGGATCAGGTTTTTTTGAGGGGGGTTTTTTAGGGGGTTGAGGACTCTGCCCCATGCAGACTGTGGCTGACCCCTGGCTTCTCCCATTTAGTCAGCCACATCTTCCTATGTCCACGTGTCCCTAAACCCCCTCCCCCATCCCTATGTGTCCCTGCACCCCTATCCAGCCACCCACTCCCTGGCAGCTGATTACCAGGGTCCATCCTCTGCACAAAGCAGCTGGAGGAGCTGGAGAACAAAAAATGACAGGAGCCCGTGACTGTCCCTGATTTTACTGAAACTAACTGTAACAAAATGGGGCTTTGGGGGGGTCCAGCACCCAGCACAGCTCCAGCTTCAGGGTTTCCTCCCCACCACCATGGTGGCAGGGAGATGCAGGACCCCCCCCTCCACCCACAGCGACTGGGAACAGTGGGAGCCCCCTGCCACCTGCCATGGCTTGGAGCTGTGGGGCTGGTGGCCGGGAGCTGTGGGGGGATCCTGTCGCCTGCAGTAGCTCAGAGCTCTGGGGCCCCCACTGGCTGCCAGCTCCAGCCCCACTGCCCCGGGGCTGAAGCAGGAAATGTCACGGAGGTTTCTGGAAGTCACGGATTCCATTACCTCTGTAACATCATCAGAGCCTAATCAACACTTCTGTGTCACCCGCTGGCTACGTCACTGCTGACGGCGATGCTGGGGGGGCAGGGCCCTGTGGGGGGCGGGTAGGGCTTTCACAGGTGTATGATTCAGGCAGGCTCCCGGTGGGGAGCTCACAGTGTGAACAGGGGGCTGAACTCCCCAAGGTCAGAGACTGGCCCTGGTGAAAGTCTGGCCCAAGAGGGGTCACTGCAGAAGGGGCCTGTCTGAACTTTCCGAGCCGTTCCAGAATCCCCAGCCTGGCGCCCGGGACATGGTGCTGCCTAATTTCCCACTGGGATCATTCTAAGCCTGATCTTAGGGCACAGAACCGCTTCCACAGGAGGCAAGATTAAAAATATTAGGGCCGTTCAGCTTGGCAAAGAAACGACTCAGGGGGGATGTGAAGGAAGGCTAGAAAATCATGCCATGGAGTGGGGAAAGTGACCAGAGAACTGCTATTTCCCCTATGCCACAGCACCAGGACCAGGGGTCACCCAATGAAGCGAACAGGCAGCAGGTTTCATACAAACAAGGGGCTGTGCTTTTCCCCACGATGCACAATTAACCTGTGGAACTCCTTGCCAGGGGATGCCGTGAAGGGCAGAAGTATAACAGGGTTCAAAAAAGAATTAGATCCGTTCCTGGAGGATGGGGACATCAATGGCAATTAGCCAAGATGCTCATACACACAACCCCCTGCTCTGGGTGTCCCTAAACCTCTGTCTACCAGAAGCTGGAAGGGGAAGACAGGGCTGGGTCTCTCCAATATTACCATGTTCGGGGCATTGCCCTGGCAGTTCTGGTTGTGCCGCTGTCAGAGACAGGACACTGGAGTAGTTGTGGCCGCTCTTCTGTTTCTAACAGGTTTCTTGATGGTCCCACCCACGAGAATTGATTTTTTTCCCATTTGAAATAAATAAATAAATAAAATCCCAGAGCGTTTGGACTCCAGTGTGTTTTATTCAGTGAAAAAACACCAAGGGGATGTGGCTCTGTCCAGGAGCCGAAAGCCTGTGAGAAGGGGAGAGCAGCTAACACCGGCTGCAGGGTGGCTTTCAGTGCGGTGCCGCTGTTGCACCGGGTGGGGAATCAGGAGAGAAGCTTCAGCAGGAGGAGTCCAGCGAGGGCCCGGAGGACGATCCCAGCTGGCCCCGGAGCTACGCCCACTACGCCGGAGGCCACTGTGCATTTGGCCGTGGTTAGATCTGCATTGGTCCCTGCGATGGTTGCCGAACCCACTTTTATATTGGTGCAGACAGACTCGGAAGCGCAGCCCTTCATGACCATCTGCATTTGACTTCCACCTGCGTGTTTGGGAGAAACAGGTGATTGTCAGGGGAGCAGCTCCACTCCTCCAGCTGGACTAGGACACAATGGCCTCCCCCTTCTCAGGGCCCCACCAGCCTCCCCCATAGCTTCCATCTCCCTGTCTGTCTGTTCCCGCCAGCCTGTCTGGCCCGGGATAATCTCCCCCTTCTCCTCCGCTCGGACACAGTCTCACTGTGTGTCTGTAAGCCAGTCACTTGCAGCTCCAATCCAGAGCCCACGGACAACCCCTACACTGGATGAGGCCTCTATTAGCCCCACAGCTCATCTACAAAGCAGCAGCTCAGTGCTGGTGGCAGGGCTGGGATCTTTAAGCAGGGTCGCTTTGTGGTGAATTAACGCACCATGATGGGACTCCTCAAAACTAGGTTCAGATCCCAGCTTTGCCACAGGCTTCCTGTGTGACATGGGGCAAGTCATGGCACTGCTCCATGCCTCAGTTTCCCCACCACTGAAATGGGGACAATGATCCTCACTTTGCCTCCAGAAACTCTCGGCTCTTTGGGGGATGGACTATAACTTCCTATTAGCTTTTAGCACCCAGTACAGCATGGGTCCCTTATCTTCACTGGGGGTCTGTCAGTGCCCAGCATGACAGGCGCTCCCAGAACTAAACCAGTCACTACCTCAAAGAGCTGAGAGACTGAACTATAGACAGCAATGGATAGAGGAGCACCAGAGGCACGGGGAGGGGAAGACATTGGCCCAAGTGTGACGGTGCCCCCCATAATGCTTTATGGAAATATGCTTATGAATGTACATATGACATAACTGGAATATGTCTTATGCTACAGATGCCATGTAACATAGCTCTGCGAAGGTTATGATCTACTGAATCTATTCCTCCTATTTGTATGCATGTGTCATTTTTATATTCAAGGTTATGAATATTGGCTGTGTACTGGTTTGATTTTAAGTAGTCTTAGTAAGGCATTTGAGCAGCTTCTTGAGAAAGGAATTGGCAAGTTAAGTGCCCAATCAAGAAACACTTAACCTAATAATGAACTTGGAGATGCCAATCCACATCGGAGCTCTCCCAGGAATGTGGCCTGGCTGGTAAGGAACTCAGTCATGCATGGACATGTGACTTGCCCATGTGACTCCAAAACTCCATTTTGTAGCTGGATTCTATACAGGGGGAGGGAGGGGTCTCCACCCACAAGAGAAAGTCTATTTAACCCCCTGGGAGACCCCTCCATTTTGTTGTCAGCTGGCTCCAGAGAGAGCCTCTCCCCTTCCAAGGATACCTGAAGGAAACTGGAACAAAGGACAGTAAACAGGGGATGTGAATGATTGCTGGACCCAGACCAGGAGGAGACCAGTCTGTAAAAGGAAGCTCACTGGAACTCCTCAGAGGGTGAGGTTTTATCTCTATTCAGTTTTCTTCCTGTGTTAGACATAGACTTGCATGTTCTATTTTATTTTACTTGGTAATTCACTTTGTTCTGTCTGTTACTACTTAAAACCACTTAAATCCTACTTTCTGTATTTAATCAATTCATTTTTCACTCATTAATTAACCCAGAGTATGGATTAATACCTGGGAGGGGGAGCAAACAGATGTGCATCTCTCTCTATCAGTGTTCTAGAGGGTGAACAATTTATGAGTTTATCTTGCATAAGCTTTATACAGGGTAACACGGATTTATGTGGGGTTTGGATCCCATCAGGAGATGGCATTTGACTGTTAGAGACAGGGACACCTCTGTAAGCTGCTTTCAGTTAAGCTTGCAGTTTGTGGGACGTGGTTCAGACCTGGGGCTGTGTTTGTGGCCAGCAAGCGTGTCTGGCACAGCCGGGCGGGGCTCTGGAGTCCCAAGCTGGCAGGGCAGGGAAAGCAGGGGCAGGAATAGTCTTGGCACGTGAGTTGTCAGTTCCCCAGGGGGTTTCTGTGATCCAACCTGTCACAGCAAGTTCACAGTGGAGGCCAGCGCTCCTGACCCAGGTGTCCTGATCTGCAGCCAATACCTTTATCCAACGGCCCCCACCCAGCGTCTCGCTTCTGCCCTACAGGGCAGGGGGGAGGAGGGAGGGGGTAACGACAAGGGAAAAATGACCCCAGAATAAATGAACTGAAGTTACTTATTGTTATGGTCCCAGCAGTATCAATACACTGCGTCTCAGGTCCAGTACACTCGATGGTTTGCTCATTGCAGTGATCAGCGTTCAACACGTAGCAGGCTGGGCAGCGCCGGCCGTTGGGTTTGGTGTCAGCCGGGGGCACTGGGAAGAAGTGGAGCAAACGCAGTCAGCTCGGGGGACCAGCCCCAGGAGGCGTCGGGGCAGGGGGAGCAGCTGGGGGCTGCACAGCTCAGCCCTGGGTGCCCCCTGCAGGGGGAGCTGTAGCTCCGGGGACGCCGGGGGCAGCAGGGGCAGGGAAGGGGTTTGCAGCAGGGAACCCTGGACCCGCCCTGGGTGGGGTCAGCTGGGTTCACACCTGGTGGGAGCCTAGAGCCCCGCCCACTAAACTCCACCCAGCCAGGGGATCAGTGTTATTCCATGGGGCGCCCCCTGCAGGGCAGGAGGACCAGGCTCAATAAGTTAATATGGGGCAGGTTCCGGGCAGCAGGAGATGCAGGAGATGGGGGAGGCGAGGCGAGGCGGAGCTGGGGAGAGGTACTTGTAACTGTGGTTGTTCTGCAGGCATCTCCCACGCAGCAGGCGACGCTCGTCCTTGTCATCATTCCATACCCAAAATTCGTAGAGACGGGGCCGACTTTACAGTCTCTGGATGCCATACAGTCCTTCTGAAAGGTCTGTGTCTTCCCTCCCGCTGCACAAGAGGAGAAGTCTGAGATTTGTTCCCCTTCCACTCTCACTCCATCAACACCCTCTTCCCAACAATGCCCTGTGCCATTATCCTTCCTCTATCCATGGGGAAACTGAGGCATGGAGAAGCAAAGTCACTCACCCAAGATCCTACA
The DNA here is from genome assembly GCA_026122505.1 of Aldabrachelys gigantea. Lineage (NCBI taxonomy): Eukaryota > Metazoa > Chordata > Testudines > Testudinidae > Aldabrachelys > Aldabrachelys gigantea. The sequence continues at coordinate 72,825,864 of CM047489.1, forward strand.
GGGCCAGACAAAGAGATTTCAGGACCTAAACCCAGGACTTACATCCTCCAGTTCCCCAATCAGCTGCCACCGAACCCTGGGGGCCCCAAATCTCCTGCCCAGAAAGTCCTTTTGATGCCAAAGTTCCCACCAGGGAGTAGGTGCCGGGCCGCTGAGATCCCGACACTGGACATCTAGCCACCCCTTAGCCACGGCGGGATTCACAGACTAGGTGTTTCCCTGATGATCTCACCTGCGGGGCCGGAGCCAGGGCATGCCTTTGGCGCACGCACACCGGATCTGGCCCTGCAGAAAGCCCAGCCGGGGGAGGAGATGCTGGGTTGCTCCCCCCAGATACCCAGAAGCCCAGTGGGTCAGATGCTCCCCGTGGACGTGGGGGAATCAGGTTTCAGGGAACGTTTAACTATTTCATACAATGTGCGGCATTTCAACAGGAGAGACTGAGACCCACCCAGAGGCCAGGGAGCCAGGCACGACCGTAGGAGACGAGAGATCTGGGCTGAAGTCCCCAGTCTGATTTTGGCCAAGTGGAGATTTGAAGTTGGCTCCCCCAGGGCCCAGCTGAGTGCCCAGCTACTGGGGTCTCCTGGTAGCCCCTCCTCTGCAGCTGTCATTCACAAGGAAGGGCAGACCTGGTCCAGATGCTGGACTCCCAGTGAGGGGCTCCCAGCTGTGGATCCCAACCAGAGCTGGGCACCTCCGTGAAGCCAAACTCCAGGTGAGGGGCGGGGCTTAGGCCACACCCCTCTCCTCGGCATTTCCTATTGGCTGGCTTAGGCGGCCCCTGCTGGCTGTGCTGGCTTCTGCGGCTCCCATCCTGAGTGGGCCCCGGCCCACGGGCTGGCTAGTCACCTGGACCGATTCCCAAGCACAGCTACAATGGACATATGTGGCCACCAAAGGCTTCAATTTCAGCCACCGCAACTTATGGGGGCCCAGAGCCCCTTCCCCAAGCTCCCAGCACCAACACTCACCCTGCCCCCCGGAGCAGCACTAGGGGCCCAGTGGTGATTCCTTAGAGCGCCATGAGGCGGCTGGCTCTGGCTGTGGGAGGGAGGATCTGGCTTTCTCTCCTCTCCCCCTTTGCCACGATTGAAATTGAAAATCGGTCCCTGATATTTACAACGGCTTTGCTACCAAAAAAAATCTGAGACGCTTTCTGACAGCAAACTCGTTCTGTTCAGTTCATTGCAACCGTGTTATGTTGGTGGCACCTCTTCTTCCTTACATGGTCCAGGTGCCTTCCTGTACTGATGTGGCACGTCCAGCTGCCACCAGGACAGTGTTTGGACTCCCCAAGCTGCAGCCACTGTGAAGTTGCTTGGCCTTTTACTGGAGACCCACTGTTTGCAATACTAAGACGCCTGTGGCATACTAGCCCACAAGTTGCAGCACAGAACCCAGGAGTCCTGGCTTCTAGCCATTTCCTGTTGGAACCACCCACCCCAAGCCCATCCCACAGGAAGCCATAGAAAAGAACCCAGGAGTTCTGGCTCCCCAGCCTGTTCCCTGACCCATGTTGCTTAGGGTCCATCTCACTTACTGCTTATGACATCGGTAAGAACAAAGGCACAAGAGTCATGCCCAGCGGCGCAGGTCTTCATGCTGCCCTTGCAGTTGTTTCCTACTTCAGCACAAACCTCACACTGCAGACAGGTCCCTGGAGGAGAGATAACATGAGGGTCTAGATTCATCCCTTCCTTGCACCCTCACCTTCCCCTGAATTTAACTGAACCCAGCTGCAGGTCTGGCCCCACTGATACCAGTGGAGCCACAGCCCATTGATCCCAACTGGGGATCATGAAATGCCTTTCATATCGCCTCATGTGCGTGAGATTCAGATCCGTGTCCTTTCAGACAAACTCTTGGTGCAAATCCCCTTTCAGGAATGTCCCTGGTTTCTGGCCAGCTCTGAAATGCACCCAGTCACGATTCAGTTCTAGTGATTTAAACTGTAAATATTTCCTCCCTTTTCCAGAATTGTTTCACTCCTTGTCAGAGGGACTTTGTGACTTCCAGCCCTCTCCTCCTCGGACATTGTCACTCAGACGCCCCCAGCTCGGCCCCCGTTATTCTGTGGCTGCTTTTTGGTTACATCCATCAACAGTTTCACCCAGTGGGTGGCTCCGAGTTGTTGGTATGTTCGAGACGTTAGGAAATCAGCCCCTGTAGGAACAGACTCCACTCACCTGTAGCCAGGAGAGCAGCGAGGATGCAGATGGCAAGAGAAGCCTCCATGGTGATGGAGAAGCGGTGGGTCAACACTGGGATCTCTGATGCAACCAGATCTCAAGTGGGGGATTTATCGGAGGCGGGCTGAAATGAGATCAGATGAAGGATTGTAGACACATAATCCAGCTGACAGGGCAGGTGGAATCACAGAGCCATTTGCCACAGCTCTGGGGTAGCCATAGCACTGAGCCCTTGGCGGATGGTATATTCGTGGCACCCACACAGATAAGTCAGAGGCAAACCTGAAATGCTCCTGCTGGAAAGTTACAGCGTGAGGTGACTCCGTTTCTGGAAATCCAGAACAATCACACACAAGAACACAAACAAGAGGGACACAAAGCAGGCAGCCTCTTAAACAGGATGAGACAAAGCAGGCTGCTCCCTGTGGCAGCGAGAGACAACTTGCCTACCCTGTTCTAGGCTGGTTCTGTCCAGACTGCATCTGGTCCCCCAACCACTCCTAAAGCGATAGTTTGCCCCTGCAAACAGTGCTCGATACACAAAGTTCAGGTCTCTGCAAAGCGGCTCTCAGCCACGCAGTATTTTTAACAGCACAGGGATCCCTGGGCCTGGAAAAGGGCAAACTCTTATCCCTCCTCCAGAGCCTAATTACCTCTGTGCTCCCTCCCCACAGATCAGGATCTGGGGCCCCAGCATCATCACCCCAGTTTCCCCAAGAGGAGGAGGAATTGTACTAACCCCTCCCCACACTCAGGTGAATTTTTTCCCCACACCACACAACTGTGACACATCCCCCACTCACTTGGGGTCCCTCACTTTGCCACAGGCAATCAGGGAGCCATAGGCTGGGGGGAGACATTCCCCTCCCTCCTGGTGACAGCTACCTCTGCCCCCCCATGCACTGTGCTGGGGCACTTCCCACCCTGCGGGATGTCACAGCATTGCTAGTGCTCTGCATCTGCCTCAGTTTCCTCACTCTCAGCCACCCTCATGCTCTGTTGTGCCAGGGCGGAGCTGATTTCCCTGCTCCCAGAAGAAGAGTCCAAGAGTTTACACTGAAGTCAGAGTCCCCTCTCCAGTGAGGCAGCAGGCGGCTCTTTCCTGATACAGCCTATCAGTCTCAGGCAGCTGTTTGCACTCACTGGGTATAGAACTGGAGTTTAATGGTGCTTCTCCCTTGATATGACCCCGCTGCAGCTGTCAGTTTCCCCCTTTGTACGCTGGCTCTTCCCTTCTTCAGCATTCATACTGTTCTGGAAAATTAACCACACGGTTGATTGTGGATCAGACAACCTGAGGCTCCTTTATTTTATACAAGCATACATGCAGGGAGAGTCAGCATGGCACCACGCAAGAGGCAAGCTGCTCTCCCTGCATCTATGCTTGTATAAAATAAAGGAACCTCAGTCTGTCTGATCCAAAATCAACCGTGTGGTTAATTTTCCACAACAATTTGGGGGCTCGTCCGGGATCCACAGATGACTTCTCCAGACCGGAGGACCGCGGACAGTCTCCCACCTAACCGTGGGCCCATCTGAAAGGTAAGAGACCTTTTGAAATCTCTATTGTGGGTTGTTGGTGGAGGACTGACCCGTGGGCTCAGGGTTTGGCTGAGTTATGAGCTGGATCTGAACTTTTTTTTCCATCAGACATGCCCGACACCCTTCGGTCCAGTTCTGTTCACGTGGACCTTGTTTGGTCCCATTCTGTTCATCTGGATCTTGTTTGTTCCCCGGGGAGAACCACTGGGTGTGGCTAGGTAGATCTTGGACCCTCGCCTATCGGTCCGTAGGTCTTGGTCTGGCCGTGATTGGCTGGATCTTGTCTTCCACCCTGACGGCTATGTCAGGATTTTGATTTACGTGCCTGTATGTGAGTGAAGGTCGTAAGGCCGGTGTGAGTGACGGTTGTGGGAAGACGCCCCGAGCCTCCTGCAAAGCTAACAAGCTCGTAACCGGGAGTGACTTGAAAGCAAGCCCCACAACCACACCTTAGAAAGGTCGTGAGGCCTTGACTGGGACTAAGTCTCCTCTGCATGGCATGCCCAGCGAGGAACCTGTCCAGGCCTAGATGTGTGTGACCCTATCCTCTTATCCTTTGCCCTAACCTCTTCCCTTTCTCTTCCACTGCCTAAGGCAGTCTGAGAGCCACCAACGGGTCCTAGCATCTTAACGTGGGTGTAGATAGTCATGGAGCCATTGACAGGTTCAAGCACCCTCATACGGGTGTAGATAGTCGTGGAGCCATTGTCGGGTCCAAGCACCCCAATTCAGGTGTAGATAGTCGTGGCAACCTAAAGCAAACATTCCTTGTGCGAAAGGCTTGAGCGAAAGTGTGTTGATTGAAAATGGGGACCGGAGGGTCAAAGGGCATCCCAGTCCCGCCAAAAGGCATGCCTGCTGCTTGTATTTATTCAAACTATGGCCAGCTGACATGTAAATACTTAAAGAAATGGAATTGGTATACCAGGGATGATCGGAAACTGCAGTTTCCTCTGGAAGGAAGCTTTGACCTTGACAAGATTGTATACCTCAGGGGTGCACTCCTTGTCAACGCCGTGCCTCAAGGGCAATTTGATACGTACTTTAATTGGTATAAAGAAACAGAAAAAATGGTACCGCACAATTAAAAGAGATAAATCCTTTCCAATCCCTGTGTTGTGAAGGTTGTTTTGTGTCTGTCATAGGTTCGGGGCTGGAACCCCCGAGGTAGGAGCCACTATGAACCCCGGGGAAGTGAGTGACCCCGGAGTGGCCCTAGAGATAAGGTTGGCCAAGGCTCCAGTCAGCAATAGGCACACAGTGGAGGGACTGTAAAACTAGCTGTCAGTAATTGGAGCTCAAATCCCGTAGGTGTGCCAGTGCTTGCAGTGAATGAGTGAGGGCTGCAGGGTCTCTTTCTTTTGTTTTCCCCCAAGGAGCCTTAAGCTCCCTCCCCCACTCAGAGAGAGAGGGACCCCCAGGAAACCGCCCGCCAACTCAGGGCAGCAGAGTAACCAACACTCTTCTCTTGAAGACGGGCTGGTGCTCTGTGCAGAAGGAAGGCGTGCAGGGACCACAGTGTCTTTCTTCCCTGACCCCTTCCTGAACCGACCCTGCAACCGAGTTCCTGTCCCCGATTATCCCACTTGGAGCCTTGGGCTCCCTCCCCTGCTCGGAGAGAGGGGGAGTCCCAGGAATCCGCCCACTATCCCGGAGACACGAGGGTAGCCGACATCGGTCTCTTGAAGACGGGCCAGTGCTCTTTGCCAGAAGGGGGTGTGCGGGGACCACACCTTTATGTCCAACCCTTTTGGTGTGAATGCTGGAATGATTGAGAGTTACACCCCAACTGAGGGTGACAGGAGGCGAAAGGGCACACGGTAAATGTGGTATGTTTTGCACGTTTGGTTCACTGTGCTAGCCTGTCTGTTAAGTGTTTAATATTTAGCCCTTTGGGGATGCCTGTCAGCTGGGTTGTGACTGTCTGCCAGATATCCATAATGGGGGTAAGGGGGAATCTAAGCAGATTCCCATGCCAGAGAAGGGCACTCCTGCCACGTACATATACTCAAATTATGGTCCTAGGAACCAGGCAGAGAGCTGCTGCCCAGCCCCCACCGGCCCCAAAGGTAAGGAATATCAAGTGCCCTAAGTATTAAAAGCCCTTATGTGTATCCCTCAAACAGTGTCTCCCCGTACTGAGGAAATCTTCCCCTTGCACCAATTCCCAGGCACTGTCTGTGCATGCACCTTGGTCTCCCACAGAACTGTATAATTTAATTCTTTTATTTTTGGGAAAAAAATTAAGACCCTGTTAAATTTCAAGAAAAATTAAAAACTGTCATGCACTGTTATAACCCCACCTGGGCAAACTTAAACCAACTCTTGAAGGGAGTCCTGCCCAGGAAAACATTAAATCTGCCTTTATCAGGCAGCCCGGTGGACCATGGAGAACCCAGACCACGACCAGGACACCATAAATAGGATTAGAAACAGGCTGTGGAAAGCAGTCCTCCCAGTCTGCTCAAAGAAAGCAGATTGAGCCAAAATTAGCACTGGTAAACAACGTAAAGAAAAGAATCTAAATGAAACTTTAACAGCTACCCAACACTATCACTGCCACATTGAAACTAAGTTAATGACCCTCCAGTTCCAAGACATGCAGGGACCCCGCAATAGCCACCCATTGTGGGAGAGAGGGAAAAGGCCAAACCAAGGTCCCCATCATTTACCTCCCCGGGAATCCAGTGATGGAGCATGTCACTATTTCAAATTAGACCGAGGAAAAAGGAATGTTTCTACCGCCCTGGCTGCTCCACAAGTGGTAGGGGTGGGCAACATTCTTGTGCCCCACCCCACCTCTTCACCTCTGACCTTTTCTGTTGGTCCTCTGTCTAACTATTATGCTTTCCTCCTCAGTTCTTGTTTACTTGATGATCTTTTGGGAAAAGATTTGCTTTGTAAAGTAAATTGTACAATCTGCTGTACCCCAAATGGGGTGTATCTGGATGTGCCTGATCATGCTCGCAGTGAGATCCTGGCAGTTTTTCAGAAGGGGGAAGACCAACAGGAACTGCTGGTTAAGGTCTCTCCCTCCCTGTGGGCCTTGTGAGCCAATCATGCCAACCAGGTTGGGCACATTGGATCTGCCCAACCGGCTGAAATTTGCCTAAACCCAGCAAGACCACCTCCCAAAGTGCAGTGGAACCGTCTCTCAAACTAGACCGAGGAAGGAATTTTACTGTGCTGTTCATGAGGTTGTTCTCCCTTTCTTTCCCGTTGTCTGTAGCCCTGCTACTGTCCTTTCTTACAATGCACCGGTGCTGAGGGGTTGTTATCGCCTCCAGGAAAGATTGTATTAAGTCCGGACATAGAGAAAATGTTGTTATTAAATAAGACGCATCTAGTTGTAATGTGTGTATGTAAATAGCTGTGTATAAATAGATAAAAGAGGGTTAAGTCAAAAAGCCTACCCTCCTTGCTAAACTGGTAGTGAAACAATGCCTGTGCCCATGAAAAGAAATAATGCAGCAAGAAAAAAGGATTGGGCCCAAACAAGCAGGCAACCGCAGTTTGAGGAACTTAAAAAAAGGAACTTAAAAAAAGGAAGTTAAAAGTTAACTCTGTAGTTATGGAGGGAATTAAGCAGTAAAACTATGTACAAATGTTAAAAGAAGGTGTTATGGAAAGAAAAATCTTGGTTTCTTTGGGAATGTCTGTAAATAATCAGCAAAAGGTTATTTAAGTAAAATCGTTTGACTATGAAAAAGTTAGTCAAATTTGCTAAAGAACACTCCTGGTGTGTACAATCTTTGTCTTATAATAAATTGGTGTTGCTTTGGGGTTGTAAAACCGAAAAAATACTTTTGCCAAACAAAAAGAAACTATTATTTAATTCTGGTATTTAGTATTTAATCCTTAATGTAACAATGTGTTACAAGATTTAAATTGTTGTTTTTTTTTTAATAAATAAAAAAAAAACACAAAACAAAACAAAAACAACCCAAAGTTGTGGCTGCAACAGGGCTGTTAAGGCCAGGAGAATGGTAAAAGATTTTAAATCTGTTTTGGTCACAAATAGCAAATAGAAGTTGCAGTAAGTACCCCACACTAAGCCTTAAGGTGGCTCTGTGTAATCAACGGTCACGTTGCCAAAGGGAAGCCAAAATGGATTGTGTTTTCCACTTCAAATCAATGTGCATTTAAAAGCAAAAGTTAAAAGACAGAAGCCATTAAAACCTGACCTGGCTATAAAACAAATACAGGAAAATATGGGGAGTAATTTGAGTAATTCCTCAGTTTTGCCTGCAATCAGCAAGGATATTTGTAAAGAATGATTTTATTCAAATGTTTAAATGTTGTAATTGTAAGTATGTGTTCGTTTCAGTAATATATTTCCTTGTAAAAAGGCAAATACCAAAACTGTTGTAAAACTTTGGCATACCTGTGAGTAGCAACAGTGATTGTGAACCTAATTGTACTGGACAAATTATAACAAGTTACATGTAGCTTCACAGATCCAGTATGGCCAAATGCCCTTTGAGGGCCACTCCCAATTGAAAAACGGTATTCAGCCCTCATAAAATTTCTACCAGGGCACCCAATGCAACTACCGACAGTGCCCTGCTGGCTTTGGCTCAGATGGACATTCATTTAATAAATAACACAATGCTTAATTATTGCCAGGGACTAATGAAACGTGTTAGGTCTTTTTATATACAGTAGCTCTGCCGCTCGCTGAAACCAGAAGATTGGCTCTACATCGAGGTCCACCAGCGAGGAACTGCCCTGACCCCATGCTGAAAGACCCTTATCAGATCCAGTTAATTACCAACACCGCTGTGAAATGCCAAGAATTGACTACCTGCCCATGTTTCTCACTACAATGGTTCTCCGACCAATGATCGGTCTATCTTTCCTTCTGGCGTTGTTGCTCCTTCTGGACAGCAGGAGTGAAGGACAAGGTAAAAGAGCTGGTAACCTCTCCTTTGTCTGCTGACAGACCCACTGTGCCTTGCTAAGAAAACAACCTCTCCACCTGAGGACATAATAAAGCCTCCAAGCAAGCAAGGTGATTGTGCTAGTAACCTCTCCCTTGCTTCCTCATTGCTGGACAGCTAAGTGAATTAAGACTACGAAATCTCAAAGAATAGCTTGCAGAAGCTAGCCAAAACTAACTGAAAATGAAACTTATAATATTCCTCAACCTCTCCTCCTTAATGAACTTAGGGTGGGATGGGAAAGTGATATTTTTCGAAATATTAGCCGATCAGTAGCCTCACTAGTAAATAATCAAACGTATACCCAAAGAGTCTCTTCTGCCACTGGAGATTTTACCTGTGTTCTGGAAAAACGAACCACACCGAAGATTTTAGGTCAGACAGCCCGAGGCTCTTTATTGCTAGCGATACATGCATGCACGGAGAGCAAGGTCCCCACACAGGAAACGGCTTAATACTAAAACAAGCAAGCTGGGGGACCAAATTTCCTTTATTAGGGTTTTCCTGTTATTACCCTTTCTGTGGTTTTGTCTGTGCCAATGACCCCTGAAATGTGGTTAGTTGTGTACAGACAGTTAGAAAGATTCAGGACCCCTTTGTTCCATCTTAATTTCCTGTTCTGGGTCTGGTTCCTCTTTTCTGGGGTCCTGTTTTTCTCTGTTAGTCCTCAGATGCCCTACGTTCACTTATCTGCTGGCCAATATACAACATGGGTTCCTGAAGCAGTGGTTAGGTTAAAAAGAGCATCCCTTCTAATGGTTGCATTACTATGCACACAGCTATTATTGGCCTGGAAAAGTGGGTGTGATGCAATGGTAGTGATTAATTCCATGCCCTCCCAGCAGATATGGTCGTTGATTGTGACAATCTCCCCCGGTTGGAGTTTCCGGAAACACTGAAGTTGAGGGGGTTCAAGTGGCCAACAGGTCCATTGATTTCCTACCCGTATCCAAATATCAGGCGTTATCCCTGGGGCCCCGATCAAAAAACGGTTAGGACCGTTGGGAGGCCGTACTTCCCAAACATCCCGGTGGATGACCCAATCCCACATGCAACCCCCCCAGGGTCTAGGGAGGATGAGGTAGGTGGGGGCCCACACTCTTTTCACAGGCCCATAGGCCTGGAAAGAGCACTGCGAGTTAAAACAATTCCACCCAGAGAATTTTCCAGGTGTGTCTCCATGGCCACAGATCAGAGGGTATGCCTGAGGTATTTGTAAGGGCAGAGGGCCATTAGCTGATCATTTAGATAATCCTGCACCCCAGAGCATGCCTGGTCCCACTGCAATACCTTCCCAGCCTCTGCAGTTCCCATGATCAACTGCCGGAGCACGTCCTGAGTAAAAACGCTAAGGGAGGAAATGACATGCAGTCCGCCCACCCCAGCTCGTACACCGCTGATTTGTGCCCCAGTAATAAGTCCCATGGCCTGATCCAATTGGCCCAATTTTCATCATGCTGTTGGTTCTTGTAAATATTCTAAACAGAAGCGACACTATTTTCCCATCCCATAAGGAGCCAGCTAAGACCCTCCTTTGGCGGGAGGATGCACACAAGTCTGTGCCAACCCAAAGGCAGCCCCTCAGGAGCACTTGGGGCAGGTAGCAGTGATCTGGAGGTGGGATATAGGCAGGAAGACTTTACAGTTCCCAGGGTAGCATTTAATTAAATTTACACTGCCTGGGATTAAGTATGGTCCATTTGAACCAGGGGGGTTCATTATACGGGAGGGAGAATACTATAACAAGGTACAGGCTATGTTGTTGGTTACCGGAATAGCCTCTAAGCAGAAAATATTCCTGTGGTCAGACAAGTCCTGTCTGGTTTTGGTTGTTTACTAGTGAGGCTACTGATTGGCTAAGATTAAGAAAAATATTACTTTTCCATCCCCACCCCAAGTTCATTAAGGAGGAGAGGTTAAAGAACATTAAAAGTTTCATTTTCAGGTAGTTTTGGCTAGCCTCCGAAAGCTATTCTTCGAGATTTCATAGTCTTAATTCACTTAGTTGTCCAGCAATGAGGCCGCAAGGGAGAGGTTACTAGCACAATCACCTTGCTTGCTTGGAGGCTTTATTATGTCCTCAAGTGGAGAGGTTAAAGGCTCACTGGGTTTGTCAGCCGACAAAGGAGAAGTTACGAGTTCTTTTACCTTGTTTTCCACTCCTGCCGTCCAGAAGAGCAACAACACCAGAAGGCAAAAGTTTGAACCTTAGTCGAGGAGCCATCACAGTGAGAACACAAGCAGGTAGTCACTTCTTGGCACTGCACAGCAAGTTGATAATCAACAGGATCTGATAAGGGTCTTTCAATATGGGGCCAGGGCAGTTCCTCGGTGGTGGACCTCCATGTAGACCCAGTCTTCTGGTTACAGCAAGTGACTGAGCTGCTGTATACGAAAACCTAACACATTTCATTAGTACCTGGCAATAATTACACATTGTGTCATCCATTGAATAAATATTCATCTGAGTCAACACCAACAGGGCACTGCTGATAGTTGCACTAGGTGCCCTGGTAGAAATTTTATAAGGGCTGAGTATGGTTTTCCAAATGGAAATGGCCTTTTAAGGGCATTTTGCCATACTGGATCTGTGAAGCTGCACATGACTTAATTATAATTTGTTCAATAAATTAGGTTCACAATACATTATTAAAGCTAACGCATACTCATAAGAGCAGCAGAGGAACTAATATATACAACAGGTCTCTGCTTTTCTTATGACAATAGAGAGTTAAGGGTTTGCAGAATTTTACATATCAAGTGTACAGATTACTTACAGACATGCTAAAGAAACCAAGATTTTTTTTATTTTCATGACATCTTCTTTTCGCTTTTATACTTAGTTTTGCTACTTAATTTTCTTCAGTAACTACGGAGTTAACTTTTAACTTCTCTTTTTTTTCCTCTAACTTCCTCAAACCGCAGTTTGTTTGGGCCCAATCCTTTTTCTTGCCGGATTATTTCTTTCACGGGCACAAGCATTGTTTCACTACCCATCTAACAATAAGGGTGGGCTTTTTGACTAAATCCCTTTCTATCTATTCATGCACACCTATTTACAGACACACGTTACATATAGATACATCTTGTTTAATAATTAACATTTTCTCTATGTCCGGACTTAATACAATTTTTCCTTGAGACAATAACCAACCCGTCAGCACCGGTGCACTATAAAAAATAATAATAAAGTTACAAACAACACATAAAACAGGGAAGACAACAGCATAAACAGCACAATAAAATTTCTTCCTCAATATAGTTTGCGGGAGGGTTTCACTACATTTTGGGAAGTGGGCTTGCTTGGTTCAAGCAAATTTCAGCCAGCTGGGCAGACCTAATGTGCCCAACCTGGTCAGCATGATTGGCTCACAATGCCCACAGGGAGGGAGAGACCTTAACCAGCAGTTCCTGTTGCAACGAGGAAGGATTGGAGTCGGTCTCACCCTCGCGAGGGGCGGGGGTCCTGCTGCCATAGAGCCAGGACCTCTCCCTGAACGGGGGCAGGCACATCCAAATACACTCCATCAGGAGAACAATATATTGTACACTTCAGTTTACACAGCAAATCCCTTCCCAAAAGGTTAACGGGAGAACACGGGCTGAGGAGAAACACGTGATAATCGGAGAGGGGGTCAACAGAAACAGACAAGGGCAATGAAACAGGGTGAGGGATAGAGGCATTAGCGTCGTTCCCTTATTTCTGCGAGACAAATTAGCTAAGTCTCTCTGAGACTCCGGGGAGGAGGTCACTGAGGATGTGACCTGAGGGGAAGAAATCTCAGGATGGACAGACGACTGGTAGGAAGGGGGATAATTAGAGGAAAGTGACTCTACAGTCTCGTCATGGGAACGGCCTTCTGCCTCCCCTGGGGACTGGGGAGCAGGCCATTGCCACATTCAGTAAAAAGGTCAATCAAGTCCTCGGAAGGGACTGAGGGGATCTGCCTAGGGGCAGCATCGCCTCGTTGGGCTCTCGATGGAAAAAGGGGGGCTCCGGGGCAAACAACAGACTTACCCACCGAGCCCTGGGTGAGGGCCAATTTTTCTTGGATCTCCTTGAGTTTGAGCTTTAACTTCTCCTGGGAATCCTTAAAACCCCTAGTATGAGATTCCTGGCGTCGTTTGCTCATTTCATCGTACCACTTAAAATATGCATCAAACTGCCCCTGAGGTACAGCGTTGGCAAGGAGAGCACCCTGCAGGTGCACAATCCTGTCAAGGTCAAAACTGCCCTCCGGGGAAACCGCAGTTTCGGATCATCTCTGGTATACCAATTCCACTGTTTTAAGTATTTACACGTCGACAGATCATAATGCGCATACATATAAGCTGCTGCCGTGCCCTTGGGTGGGACTGGAATGCCTCTCAACCCTCCAGTCCCCATTCTTACACCAGCCCGCTTTCGCGCAAGCCACTCTCACCAAGGAAAGCTTAATAGGACTGCCACCCTTTGCCACTTTTGCAATCCGTGGCTCTACCTGCCCTTGGCAGGGGATGGGGATAGTAGGCACCTGCTTCTACGCACCCTCAAACGGTCAGAGCCTCTGCTTCCACAAAGGGAAAAGGGATAGGGGGAAAGGTCTCATTGGGGTCTTTCACCCAAACTCAGACCCACGGTCTTCGCACGCCTTCCGCTCGCCCAGAGCACCAGCCTCAAAGCCAACGGTGTCTCTGTAGCTGCAGAGCCAGCGGTGCGAATTCCTGGGGGGCTTTCCTCCTCTCTGAGAAGGGAAGGGAGCTCAAGGCTTTGGGGGGGAAAACGAGGGGCCCCGTGGTCCTTAAAGGACAGTGCTCTGTGAGTGGTCACAGGGTCATAGGTCATGGAAGGGAAGGGAAAAGAACAGGAATCATACAAGCCCCTGGCTTGGTCGCCACTCACCAAGGCTTCCCAGCCAGGAAGCTGGGCAATCACTCTAAGCTTGGCTGTGGGGCTTGCTTTCGAGACACTCCCAGTCACGAGTTTTCACTTTGCAGGAGGCTCGGGGCGTCTTCCCACAGCCATCATTCATACCGGCCGCATGGCCCTCACACAAGCAGGCACGTTTCTGACATAGCCATCAGAGCAGAAAAACTGGATCAGCCACTTCGACTGGCTCGATCCGCGCCTCCGGACCGATAGGAGCTAGTCCGAGGCCGCCGGGCCCATTGGAATCACCCCTCAAGTGACCTCCTCACAAGACAAAGACAACAAAATGGTATATCTAGAGCATCTGGTCTGTCTGACAGAAAAAGCTCAGATACAGCTTATAACTCACCCGGGCCCCAAGCCTACGGATCAGTCCTCCACCAATGCCCACGATAGAGATTTCAAAAGGTCTCTTACCTCTCAGATGGGCCCAGGGATTGGTGGGAGACTGCCCGCGGCTCCCCTGCCCGAGGAAGTCACTCGTGGATCCCGGACGAGCCCCCAAATTGTTGTGGAAAAATGAACCACACCGATGATTTTAGGTCAGACAGCCCGAGGCTCTTTATTGCTAGCGATACATGCATGCACGGAGAGCAAGGTCCCCACACAGGAAACGGCTGCTCTGCCTGTTACAAACGTTCCTGAGCTTATAAAGATTAAAACCGCAAAACGTAACGCTTAGGGTGTACAGGTTTCTTGCCTTATTTGATAGCTTAATACTAAAACAAGCAAGCTGGGGGACCAACTTTCCCTTATTAGGGTTTTCCTGTTATTACCCTTTCTATGGTTTTGTCTGTGCCAACGACCCCTGAAATGTGGTTAGTTGTGTACAGACAGTTAGAAGGATTCAGGACCCCTTTGTTCCATCTTAATTCCATCTTCTGGGTCTGGTTCCTCTTTTCTGGGGTCCTGTTTTTCTCTGTTAGTCCTCAGATGCCCTACGTTCACTTATGCTGCAGCATAAAAGGGAAGCTAGAAAGGGAGTCTGGTTCAGAGAGCAGAACTGGGCAAACTTTAGCCAAGCAAGGACAGGATAGGCCCCATAGGTTTTTCCACATCACCTGTACTGAAAATTATTCCTGTAACTAATAATTTAACCTGTGCCATTCGGCTAGCACAGCAAAAGAACTGGGTTTCCGCTAGGAAAAAAGGAAATTTGGCTGAACACTTGTGGGATGGGGCTAATGGCGCAGCTGCAGTTTGGAATATCTACAAAAAATCAAGAGCATAATGAAAAATTAGGCCAATTGGAAAAGGCCACTGGTCTTATTACTGGGGCGCAGATAAGCCAAGTACAGGCTGGAGTGAGCGAATTGCATGTTGTCTCCACCCTTAGTTCCCTGACCCAAGACCTACTGAGAAAAATGATCTTAGGTGCTGCTGAGGCTGGAAAGGCATTGCAGTGGGATCAGGCCTGTTCTGAGGTGCAGGATTTTTTGAATGACCAGCTACTGGCCATTTGGAGTGATCTTGAGCACCAGGCTTGGCCCACCGCCCTTACAGATGCTTCAGGCGTACCATCTGATTTGTGGCCCTGGAGGCGCACTCGGAAATTCTCTGGGTGGAAATGCTGGTTCTCACAGTGCTCCTTCCAGGCCTACGGGCCGGTTAAGGGAGTGTGGGCTCCCACATATCGAATCCTCCCAGGTCCTTGTGGGGGATGTATGTGGGATTGGGTAATCCACCGGGACATATGGGAGGTAAGGCCGCACAATATGCCTAACCGCTTCTTAATTGGCGCCCCTAAAATAACACCTGACATTTAAATAGGACTAGGCAACCAGTGGATCTTCTGGCCACTGGAACCACCCCCCCAGCTCCAGTGTATTCAAAAACTGAAGCTGGGAAAAATTGTCCCTGTTAATGACCATATTTGCTGGGAGGGTTACGGATAAATAACAACCATTTCAGCCTAGCCTCTTATCCAGGCTAATGACAGCTGTGTTTATGTCAACAATACTGGCTTGGGGAGGGGAGTGGGGTCTAGTGGTTACAGCATCAACAGACTGGAGGTATATCACTTACCCAAACGCTCCTTCAAGTGAAGTGTGGCTGGGATGAAGTCAGTGGCTGATTCTGCAGAGTGGAAAAGCTGCACCCGTCTCTTGTTCTGTCCTGTCACACCTGGGCTGCGTCTGTCTCTTTTTATAGAAGGGCTCAAGTACCTGCTGTGATGTAGTATAGAAACGTATACAGATCTGCACACTTCTCCAGGGACAGTCTGTAAGTTTCCATTCTCCTCGCCGGCCCTGCCCACCCTTTCGACATCTGTGCACACAGATAAATTCTCCTCCCTTCCTGCCAGAGAATCGAATGAGAGGAAGGAGTGGAACCAACTCCCCTTAAGAGGCTTGGCATGGCAACGTAGGCAGTGGGTCACACATGGGAAAGAGCGGCCTGACCTCTGGATCCTGTGCTTGGGAGAAGCAGGAAGGCTGGGTTCCATAGAGTGGACAGTGGGGCACAGTGGATTGGGTTGGGTGGGCCTTGGAAATCTGGGTCCATAAGGGCATGGGGTCTAGTTAATGCAGGAGGAAGGAGGTCTGCCAGTCAGGACTCCTGGGTTCCATAGGGATGGAGAGGGAGGGAGGCTAATAGTTAAAACTGGTTGCCAGGATTCCTGGGTTCTCTCTCCAGCTCTGGGAGGAGAGTGGGGGCTAGTAAAGTAAAGCAGGGGGCCTGGGAGGCTGGACTTCCATGTTCTGCCACCAGCTGTGTGGTCTCATGGATTAAAACAAAGGTCTGGGAGTCGGGATTCTTGTGATCTAGGCCCAGCTCTTAGGTGGAAGCAGGATCTCCTGGGTTACAGCAGGGCTAGGAGCCTGGGTTCCCTTTTCAGCTCTTCCAATCACTCTGTGACCTTGGGAAAGTCACAGGGCCTGTCTCTCCTTTTTGTTGCACACGTTATAACAATATTGTCCCCCTCCACCAGATCTCGTAAAAACCTTGCAAAGTCCTGAGGGCCAAAGCTCTGAAGGTGTTTTTGATCCTTTTCCCCATGCATCCAATTTGTGACAGTCAGCAGCGACCCCCTAACAGCTAGTAGCCTTATAATAGCTGGCAACCATTAGGGGAAATTACATATCTCACGGTCACAGTAGCCTGAACTTTTCAACTGTCTTCCCTTATCAGTTTTGAGACAGCTGAAGCTGGTTCTAAGCCAGTTTTTGCCGAGCAGCTGGCAGAAGTCCAGGGTTTGCTAACCGCCAATCAAGTGCTAACATGATCAAAGCCTGTGTGTGAGTGTGTATAAAAGATTCTTGGTTTTTGTGGGGAGTAGAGGTTTTTTGTACCAAGGTACAGAAATCTCCTTTCTTCTGCAGAATAAAGCAACCTTTCCTTATCCCTGTCTGGCTGTCATTGGCTCTCAGCTAGGTGGACCTGACATTTTGGTAACAAATTGACACAATTTAAGCTCCAATTTAAATGCAGAACGGAACAGAGGCACCTGTGCATGGAGAGCATCCAGGGCCCTGCAATGCAGTTGAGATTCTACCGCCTGGCAAAGTCATGCCTGGGGTTCGCATCACCTTCCTAATCACCTTGATAGCAGCTCCAATTTCAAGCTGGTTGTAATTTGAGCTTGATCTCTGCACCTCTTCCTCCTGTCCCTCAGCCCCAGCTCCCTCACCCTGTGTCACAAATGTTATGGAAGAGTAGAGATGGATTCCCGCCCCCAGTCCCAGAGTAACACACGTGCAGCCCCGCCGAAAACCTCACAAATCTGAGAAGCGTAAAACAGTTGGCGGAAAATTGCAGGTAAAAAAAAAAATCAGCTGGAAAATGAAAATTGTCCTGCTGATAATACAAAATAATGTTGGTTGAAAAGCGCTAAAAACTGGATACGTTTTGGCTACAAACTGCTACAAAGTGACCAATGATTGGCCTAAATGTGAATGGTTTTCAGCTGAAACCCAATGTTTTGAGGCCAAATGATCAAAACCCAAACAATTTTCTGCCAAAAACAAGATGAAAAATGTAATGTTTCTGGCTGAAAATGGAACAATTTTTTGGCCCATATGAGGAAAGATTAGGACTGTTCAGCTTGGCAAAGAGACGACGCAGGGGGATGTGACAGAGAGCTTGAAAATCGTGCCATGGGGTGGGGAAAGTGACTTGAGAACTGCTATTTCCCCTGTCCCACAGCCCCAGAACCAAGGTCACCCAATGAAACGAACAGGCAGCAGGTCTCATACAAACAAGAGGCTGTCCTTTTTCCCACAGTGTATAATTAACCTGTGGTACTCACTGCCAGGGGATGTGGGGATGGTCTAAAGTACAGCAGGGTTGAAAACAGAACTAGATCTGTTCCTGGAGGATAGGGCCATCAATTACAGCAATTAGCCAAGATCGTCAGGGACACCGCCCCCTGCTCAGGGTGTCCCTAAACCTGTGACTGCCAGAAGCCGGGAGGGGAAGACAGGGTTGGGTCTGTCCTAAATTACCATGTTCTGTGCACTGCCCCGGAAGTTCTGGTTGTGCCAGTGTCAGGGACATGGCACCGGACTAGCTGTGGCCACTCTTATGTTCTTACCGGTCTTCTTGATAGTCCCACCAACGAGAATCCCATTTTCCCTCCATTGAAATGAATAAATAAAATCCCAGAGCATTTGGTCTCCAGTGTGTTTTACTCAGTGCAACAATATCAAGGAAACGTGAGTACATGCGGGAACCGAGAACCCCTGGAGGGGAGAGGGGCTGACGCAGGCTGCAGGGGTGGATTTCAGTGCAGAGTGGCCATTGCACCCAGTGGGGAATTAGGAGAGAAGCATCAGCAGGAGGAGACCAGCAAAGGCTGCAAGGAGAAACCCAGCTGGTCCTGTAGCCACACCCACCGCGCTGGAGGTTGTGGTCATTGAAGTCACACCCGCCGCACGGGAGGTTGTGGCTGCTGGAGCCACACTCGGAGTGTTGGAGGCTCCGTGTCCCGGAGACGCGTCTGTCGCGTTGGAGGCCCCGGGTCCTGGCGGCACGTCCGTCACATTGGAGGCCCCCGGTCCTGGTGGCACATCCGTCACGTTGGAGGCTCCGGGTCCCAGCGGTGCGTCCGTCACATTGGAGGCCCCGGGTCCCAGAGATGCATCCGTTGCATTGGAGGCCCCGGGTCCTGGAGGTGTGTCCGTCGCGTTGGAGGCCCCCAGTCCTGGCGGCACGTCCGTCGCGTTGGACGCTCCAGGTCCCGGAGATGCGTCCGTAGCGTTGGAGGCTCCAGGTCCCAGTGATTCGTCCGTTGCGTTGAAGGCTCCGGGTCCCAGCGGCGCGTCTGTCACGTTGGAGACCCCAGGTCCTGGAGGGGCATCCGTCACATTAAAGGCTCCAGGTCCAGGTGTCGTGTCCAAAGTGTTGGAGGCCCCAGGTCCCAGAGGTGCGTCCGTCGCGTTGAGGGTCCCGGGTCCCGGAGGTGTGTCCGTCGCTTTGGAGGCCCCGGATCCCGGTGTTGCGTCCGTCGCGTTGGAGACTCTGGGTTCCGGTGTCGCGTCCGTCGCGTTGGGTGCCCCGGGTCCCGGAGGTGCGTCCATTGTGCCGGAGGCCGCAGAGCCTGTCCAGGAGGGGTGACCTGGATCGGGGCAGAGACCCATAAGGAGGCACTGATGGACGGGCTGGCGCTGCATCCCGGGCCTGCACCATCCACCCTGCACAGTGACAGGGAGCAACACTGCCCCCCACCTGATAGGCCCCAGGTATCCCCAGCATCCCCCAGGTACTCCCTCCCAGTACACCCCGCCAGCATCCCCCAGGGACCCCCTCCCAGCACACCCTCCCTTCAGCATCCCCCAGATACCCCTCCCAGTACCCCCCCCAGCATCCCCCAGATACCCCCTCCCAGTACACCCCCCCTTCAGCATACCCCAGGTACCCACTCCCAGTACACCCCCCCCAGCATCCCCCAGGTACCCACTCCCAGTACACACACACACCTCCAGCAGCCCCAATTACCCCTAAAGCACCCCACAATTGTACCCCCCAGATCCCCTCTCCCTGGCAGTGTCCCTTATTTGGGAACTGGAAATATGGCAACCCTAGCACCAGGGAGCCCTGGATCCTGCCCCAGGTAGGGCCAGCTGGGTTCACACCTGGTGAGACCCCTGAGCCCCAACCACTAAACTCCATCTACCCAGGGTCTGAGTGTTATTCCATGGGGTGCCCCCTGCAGGACAGGAGGACTGTTCCCAAGTGATCAGTGTTATTCCAAGGGGTGCCCCCTGCAGGACAGGAGGACTTTTCCCAGGGGCTGAGTGTTATTCCAAGGGGTGCCCCCTGCATGGTCAGAGGAGCAGTTTCAGGAAGTTAACACCAGGTAGGTTCCAGGCAGCAGGAGGTGCAGGGGATGGGGCAGGAGAAGTGGAGATGGGGAGATTTACCTATAACTGTGGTTGTTCTGCAGGCCTCTCCCACGCAGCAAGTGAAGTTTGTACTTATTTCCACTCCATTCCCGAAATTCACAGAGATGGGGCCGGATCTACATTGGCTGGATGTCACACAGCCCTTGAGAATAGTTTGGGTCTTCATTCTCGCTGCACAGGAGGAGACATTTGAGATTCATTCCCCTCCCACTCACACTCCATCAATGGCCCTGTTCCATTAGCCTTCCCCTACCATGGGGAAACTGAGGCAAAGGGCATGGAAGTGACTCAGCTGAGGTCCTGCAGGGCTAGACAAAGCAATTTCACCACCTAAATCCAGTATTTACGTCCTCCAGCTCTCCACTCTCCTGCTACGGGGGAATCAGGTTCCAGGGAACGTTTATTTCATATAATATGGGGCGGCTTCAACAGGGGAGACTGCGAGACACACACACACACCCCGGACCCAGGGGGCCAGGCACGACCGTAGGAGAGGAGAGACCTGGGCTGAAGACCCCAGCCCGATTCGGGTCGAAGGGGATTTGAACTTGTCTCCCTCAGGGTCCAGCTGAGCACCCACCTGCTGGGATCTCCTGGCAGCCCCTCCTCTACTGACGTCATTAGCAAGGAAGGGCTGACCCGGTCCAGGCCCCAGATTCCCAGCGAGGGGTTCCCGGCTCTGGATCCCACGCAGAGCTGGGCACCTCCATTCAGCCCAGATTTAGGGACTTAACTCCGGATGAGGGGTGGGGCTTAAGCCACACCCCTCTCCTCGGCATTTCCTATTGGCTGGCTTAGGCAGCTGTCTGCTCTGCGTGCTGGCTCTGATGGATCCCATCCTCAGGCGCCTCCTTCTCTGCATGCACCATATGGGGGGGCCAGGCCCCAACCCCCTGGCTGGCAAGTCGCCTGGGGTTCGGCATTGCAGTGCTGAACCAAAGGCCCCATTGACAGGGTCTGGCATAGAACCCAGGTGTCCTGGCTCCTTAACTGCTGCTCAGACCCACCCACCCCACTGCCTTCCAGAGCTGGAACTAGGAGAGGACCCAGGTGTCCTGGCTCCCCAGCCTGTTCCCTGGCCCAGGCTGGGTAGGGTCCCTCTCACCTACCCCATGTCATTTCTGTCAGAGCAATGCCGCAAGAGTCTTGCCCATCAAGGCAGGGCTGTAGGTCGCCCGTGCAGCTGGTTCCTGATCCGTCGCAAACCTCACACTGCAGACAGGCCCCTGGAGATGGAGAGAGAACATGAGCCACCTCAATTTCTCCCTCCCTCACCTTTGCCTGGGCTCGGTGGGAAAGCTCCGGGTACAGCACCCTGGGGTCCTGCATCCACCGCGCTGCCCCAGTTCGGTCCCTGGTCCCAGCTGGCTACAAACATCTCACGCTGCTTGGAGGCTGCGTCTCCCTGGGTTTGCTGCAGATTTTAGTTCCCCAGGGGGTTTTCCCACTTCACAAACCCCAGAGAGATCCCCAGCGGGTGAGAGCTGGTCTTGCACTCAGCAAGAGCTGACTGACACCTGCCATCGAGTCCAGTGCAGCTGCGCCCGGCTGACACCGTCTGGGCCCTGCCCCAATGACTCCAGTGCAGCTGCACTCCCCTGACACTGGCTTGGCCCTGCCCCACCGACTCCAGTGCAGCTGTGCCCCCCTGACACCGGCTGGGCCCTGCCCCACTGACTCCAGTGCAGCTGCGCCCCCCTGACACCGGCTGGGCCCTGCCCCACTGACTCCATTACAGCTGCGCCCCCCTGACACCAGCTGGGCCCTGCCCCATTGACTCCAGTGCAGCTGCGCCCCCCTGACACCAGCTGGGCCCTGCCCCACTGACTCCAGCGCAGCTGCGCCCCCCTAACACCGGCTGGGCCCTGCCCCATTGACTCCAGTGCAGCTGCGCCCCCCTGACACCGGCTGGGCCCTGCCCCACTGACTCCAGTGCAGCTGCACCCCCCTGACACCGGCTGGGCCCTGCCCCACTGACTCCAGCGCAGCTGCACCCCCCTAACACCGGCTGGGCTCTGGCCCACTGACTCCAGTGCAGCTGCGCCCCCCTGACACCGGCTGGGCTCTGGTCCACTGACTCCAGTGCAGCTGCGCCCCCCTGACACTGGCTGGGCCCTGCCCCACCGACTCCAGTGCAGCTGCACCCCCGTGACACCGGCTGGGCCCTGCCCCACCGACTCCATTACAGCTGCGCCCCCCTGACACCAGCTGGGCCCTGCCCCATTGACTCCAGAGCAGCTGCGCCCCCCTGACACCGGCTGGGCTCTGGCCCACTGACTCCAGTGCAGCTGCGCCCCCCTGACACCGGCTGGGCTTTGGCCCACTGACTCCAGTGCAGCTGCGCGCCCCTGACACTGGCTGGGCCCTGCCCCACCGACTCCAGTGCAGCTGCGCCCCCGTGACACCGGCTGGGCCCTGCCCCACTGACTCCAGTGCAGCTGCACCCCCATGACACCGGCTGGGCCCTGCCCCACCGACTCCAGTGCAGCTGCGCCCCCCTGACACTGGCTGGGCTCTGGCCCACTGACTCCAGTGCAGCTGTGCCCCCCTGACACCTTCATGTTGCCTTGAGCTCCTGCTGCTGAAATTCAGATCCGTTGCCTGTCACACAACAGACAATCCCCGTTCGAAATGCCCTTGGCCTCTGCCAGCTCTGAAACCTGTCCAGTCATGACTGTGCTCTAGTGATTTAAACTGTAAATATTTCCTCCCATTTCCAGAATTGTTTCACTCGCTGTCACAGGGACTTTGTGACTTCCAGCCCTCTCCTCCTCGGATGTTGTCACTCAGACGCCCCCAGCTCAGCCCCCATTATTCTGTGGCTGTTTCGGTTTCACTCATGAAGAGTTTCACCGGCAGATGGCTCTGAGCTGTTGGTACGTTGGAGAAGTTAGGAGATCAGCCCCTGTAGGAACACAGCCTCACTTGTGGTAAAGAAAGCGCCAGGAGCACAGGGTCTGGGGTAAGACTGGTGGCTGGACCCAAAGTCAAAGCAGAGCGATACCAGGTCAGTGTCTGGTACCGGAACTTGGCAGCAAGGTTGCTAGTGTTGGTAAAACATGGGTTCTCCTGAGAAGTACCAGGCACCAGGAATTCATGTAAACACATTCCAGAGAGCGAGGACAGGGCCACCCCAACATAAAACTACAGATAAATACCGTCCTGGGAGCCGGAGCAGGGCCACACTGACCCCCAGGAAAGCCAAAGGTACGAGGACAGAGTGATGGATGGACCTGGTGTGCTTGAACCAACAGGAGAAGCTCCAGGGTGGAGGCTCACCATGTCAGGAGTGTGATACGCAACTGACAGACCTGTTAGGAGGCTGTAACCATGCAGCCAGGAGGCTAGGAAGGTGTTTCCTCAAGCCCCTTCACCACCGAACTGAGTCTGTGTCTTTCTGGGTAATACCATCCAGGTCTGCTGTGCCTGCAGAACTGGGACGGCACACGGAAAGACCAGGTACGCACGCCAACTGCCACTCACCCATAGCCAGGAGAGCAGCGAGGATGCAGGCAGCAAGAGAAGCCTCCATGATGATGGGGAAAACAGTAGATCGGCTCTGGGGTCTCTGATGCAGCCAAATCTCCGGCCGGGGGGATTTATCACAGACGGGCTGAACTGAGATCAGATGAGAGACAGCACATGCATGAGCCCATGGACAGAGTGGGTGGAACCACAGAGCTATTCACCACAGTTCTGGGGTAGCCGCACCTCTGATCCCTTTGTGGCTGGTATGTTCATGGCATCCACACAGAGAAGTCAGAGACAAATCTTAAATACTCCTGCTGGAAGGTAGCGGCATAAGGTGACTCTGTTTCTGTGAATCCAGAATGATCACACAGAAGAACCAAAAACAAGAGGGAGACAAAACAGGCTGCTCCCTATTGTGGTTAGACACAACTTACCCACCTTGTTCTAGGCTGGTTCTGTGCAGGCTGCCTCTGGTCCCACACTTTCCTGCAGAGCCCCCATGACTGCCAGCAGGACCAGGAAACTCCACTCCCTCAACCCACAGACTCTTAAAGTGATAGCTTGACATTACAAACAGTCCTCAATACACACTGTCCAGCTCCCTGCAAAGCAGCTCTCAGCCATGCACTGCTTTTAACAGTGGAGGGATCCCAGGGCCCGGGCCAGGACAAACCCTAATCCCTCTTCCAGAGCCAAATTCCCTCTCTGCCCCCTCCCCACAGATCAGGGCCTGGGGCAGTGCACCATCACCCCGGGTTCTCCAGGAGGAGGAGGAATTTGACTGAACCCTCCCCCACACTGAGTGGGGGTTTTGCTCCCCACGCCACACAGCTGTGATGCCTTCCACACCCTGTTGGGCTCATGCATGTTCGCACAGACCATCAGGCAGCCATAGAGTGGTGGGAGATGTTCCCCCTCCCTCCTGGGGGCAGCAACCTCTGCCCTCTCCCTCCCACCCCTGTGCACTGCGCTTGGGGGCTTCCCACCCTTGGAGGGTGTCACGGCATTGCCAGGGCTCTGCAGCTGCCTCCGTTTCCCCACATTTAGCTTGGGGCTCAGCCACTCGCAATCTCTGTTCTGCCTCATGCTCCCTGGTAAGAGGGGGACAGAGCTGATCTCCTGGGCCCAGCTGAGGGAGTCCAAGTGTCTACACGGGAGACAGAGTCTCACCTCTCCGGTGCAGAGTGAGCGGCTCTTTCACCTCACCCCACCCTACCCCTAGTCTCAGGCAGCTGTTTGCACTCGCTGGAAGAAGAACCGGAGCACAATGGTGCTTCTCCTTTGATGCGAACCCGCCGCACCCATCAGCTGCCCTGTTCGCATGCTGGCTCTTGCCTTCATCAGCGTTCATATGGTGGAGGAGTGGGGGTGGGCACCAGGACTCCTGGGTTCTATGACTGGCTGTCAGAGGGCAGGGGGACTGGAAACCAGGACTCCTGGGTTCTCTCCCCAGCTCTGGGAGGGGAGTGATGTCTAGTGGTTAGAGCTGGGGGGCAAGGGACTGGGAATCAGAACTCCTGGATTGTCTCCCCAGTTCTGGGAGGGGAATGGTGTCTAGTGGTTAGAGCAGGGGGGTTGGGAGCCAGGACTCCTGGGTTCTCTCCCCAGCTCTGGGAGGGGAGTAAGTTCTAGTGGTTAAAGCACCAACTGATCAGAGGGGTATCACTTACCTAACGTTCCTTAGAGAGAAGTTTGCCTGGGGTGAAGGAGGTGGCTAATTCTGCAAAACAGAAAGGTGCACCTGTCTCCCTCTTTTTATAGACAGGCTTGGGTAGATGCTGTGATGTAATATAGAAACAAATGGTTTAGCAAGTTTCTTCTGGTCCTGCCTCTACATTCCTGTTCCTCTCGCCGGCCCTGCCCACCTGTGCACCCTAACAAATACTCCTCTCTTCCTGCTGGGAAATCCTATTCGCGCAGGGGTTTCCAGACTGGGGAACGCATACCCCTAGGGTGTACCAGCGCTCTCGTTGGGGGTACGTGTGAGAAATTCTGTAATGGTGGAAACCGTAGGAGTAGTTGGACCCCTACCATCGGAGGGGCAGGACCCCCGGCCAGCAGCCACCGCTCTTTGGCCGCCCAGCTCTGAAGGCAGCACCACTGCCCACAGCAGCGCAGAACTTCAGAGATGGGCCAGACCTATAACAGGGTTACAAAAAGAACTGGATAAATTCATGGAGGACAGGTCCATCAGCGGCTACTAGCCAGGATGGGCAGAGATGGTGTCCCCAGCCTCTGTTTGCCAGCAGCTGGGAATGAGCAGGGTGGCGCTCGGGGGGGGGGGTTGTTTTTGTTTTGGCTCAGCGGCACTCGGGGGGGTTGTTACAGTGGGGCAGCGCTCGGAGGGGGTTGTCACAGCAGGGCAGCACCCTTTTTTTTTTTGGGCAGCACTTTTTTTTTTCTTTTTTGCTTGAGGCAGCAAAAAAGTTAGAGCTGGTCCTGGCGACAGGGGCTGGATCACTGGGTGATTCCCTGTTCTGTTCATTCCCTCTGGGGCACCTGGCACTGGCCACTGTTGGAAGACAGGATACTGAGCTAGATGGACCTTTGGTCCGGCCGTTCTTATGTTCTTATGCAGCTCCGCTTCCCCACGCAAAGCAACGAGAAACCTTCCCCTTTGCAAAGTTCTTAGTACCTTGCAGTGCAGGGCATGGGGAGAGATAAAGCTCTGAGGGTGGTTTTGTTCATTTCCCTCCGTCCTTCCATTGACACCAATGTTCAGCCCCATTTAAACGCAGAGCGGAACAGAGGGAGAACCCAGGCTCGGCAGTGCAGTCAAGACATGACGCAATGAGCGAAGAAGGGAACTGAACATCCCAGGCTGGGTAAACCGTCGCCTTTCTAATGACCTTGACCACAGCTCGCTTTCAAGCTGGTTGTGAACTGGGTGTAGCCTCGGCGCCTCTTCCTTCTGTCGGTCAACCCCAACTCCCACACACTGTGTTATAAATATTATACAAGCCCAGAGCTGGGTTCCTGCTCCCAACCTAGAGATAACATCAGATTTCATAACTAAAACCCTGACAACCTCAAAACCCTTAGAATTATAAACCTTTTGGTAGGAAGTTGTGGGGGCGGGGGGTATGAATTTCAACTAAAAAATGAAAATGGTTCAGATGAAAACAAAAAATAGAAATTGAAAAGGGGCTTAAAACTGGCTCCATTTGGGCTACAAACAGATACAAAGTGAACAATTATTGGCCTAAATGTGAATCATTTTCCACCCAAACCCCAAAATCTTTTGACCTCAAACTCTAAAACACAAACTCTTTTCAGCACAAATGGCCGCGGGCATTACGGGGAGGGACGGGAGCAGGATTAGAGAAATTAATTCCCCCACAACACAAATGACATGAACCCCGTGGCCAGCTGCTGCTGCTCTCCGGCCACCCAGCTCTGAAATTCGGCACTGCTCAGACGGGCGTTCATTGTAGTCTGCGTTATTTGGAAGCAAGTAGAAAAACCACTGAATTAGAGGAATGACTGAAAGCAACTCCCCTGGGAAGACTTGGAGTGGCAATGTGGGGTAACAGATAAAACATGAGACAATGCAGCAGGACTCCTTGGTTCTGTTCCTGGAGTCATGTAGATCAAAGGCAGGACCCTTGGGTCCCACTCCTGTCTCCTTGGGGAAGTGGGGTTCAGGGGCGAGGGAAGTGGGAGTGAGAACCAGGACGCCTGGGTTCTATAGAGTGGACAGTGGGGCACAGTGGACTAGGATTGGGTGGACCTTGGAAATCATGGCGGTGAGGTGGGGGTCTAATGGATTAATGCAGGAGGAAGGGGGCCTTCAGGTCAGGACTCCTGGGTTCCATTGAGAAGTGATGGAGGGGGCTAATAGTTAAAACTGGTTGTCCGGACTCCTGGCTTCACTCCCCAGCTCTGGGAGGGGAGTGGGTTCTGGTAGGTTAGTGCAGAAGGACTGGAAACCAGGACTGCTAGGTTCGACTTCTCTTCCCAGATCCACCAATCATCCCGTGTCCTTGGGAAAGTACAGGGCCTGTATCTCCTTTTCGTTTTATACATTATAACAATATTGCCAACCTCCACCGGATCTCATAATAACCTTTGCCAAGTTCTTGGTACACTGATGTGCTGGGCATGGGGTCGGCTAAAGCTCTGAGGGTGTTTTTGGTCCTTTCCCCATGTTTGGTCCACTGACACTCACATTAAGCCCTGTTTAAACGCAGAGCAGATCAGGGGGACCTGGGCATGAAGAAGAGCCAGGGCCGTGCAAAGCAGTCGAGATTCTACCAGGCTGGCATCTGGCAAAATCATTCCAGGGGTTTCCATCACCTTCCTAATGACCTTGACAACAGCTCTGGTTTCAAGCCGGCTGCAAATTGGGTGTAGCCTCTGGTTCTCTTCCTTCTATCGGTCACCCAAACTCTCTCACACTGTGTCATAAATGTTATGCAAGAGTAGAACTGGATTCCCACCCTCAACCCAGAGGAAATGTCAGATTTCATTTAAAAAAACAACCACCACCTTTAAAAGCTCAAAAACCTGAGTCATAAAACTTTTGGTGGGAAGTTGCAGGGGGAGGGGGATGATTTCAGCCAAAACATGAAGATTGTTCAGATGAAAATAAGAAATAACATGAGGTGGAAAGGGCTTAAACCTGGAGAAGTTTTGGCTACAAACTGCTACTAAGTGAGCAATTATTGGCCTACAGTGAATCATTTTTAACCTAAACCCCAAAATATCCTGTACATTAGGTATGGCCTCTGTTTCTCTTCCTTCTATCGGTCACCCATACTCTCTCACACTGTGTCATAAATATTATGCAAGAGTAGAATTGGATTCCCACCCCCAACCCAGAAGAAACGTCAGATTTAATTTAAAAAAAAACAACAAAACCTTGAAAAGCTCAAAAATCTGAGAGTCATAAAAGTTTTGGTGGGAAGTTGTGGGGTAGGGGGGATTATTGCAGCCTGGATGAGAACTAAATTACCATAATCCAGCCCCATGTGAGACTCTAGGCCCAAACCTTTGCTGGCAGAATAAATATTTGGAGATCCCACTTTTGGCACCAATGCCTCTCCTGGGGAGCATTGTCACTGCCTCATTGTCCTTCCAATTGGGGGAAGGGCAGGGTTAGAGTATGGGGGGGTGTGGAACCACTATCATAAGGCACCAGATTCCAACCCACAAGGTGGGCGCATGGGGGGCTGTGGGAATGCACTCAGGGGAATTCTGGGTAGGGAAAATGGACCACACCTGGTGACCACTGTGCATCCTTGGGGCTGCTATGGGATTGTTCCAAAGGGGTATCTCGTCTTGGTGGAAGCTGCCGGCCAAACGAGGAAAGGCCTGACAAACAGCCTTTGATATTTATACAGCCATGCCTTGGATTAAGACCAACAAATGCAGGGTGTGGAGCAGAGTGTCTAGATCAGCTGGGCAGTCAGGGCTCCTGGGTTCTTCTGCCTCCAGGAGGGGTGTGGCGGGTAATGAGTTAAAGGAAAAGGAGCCAGGAAGCCTGGTTTCTATTCATGGCACCAAGAAGGGAGTGGGGTCTAGCAGTTGGGGAAATGAAGTCAGAACTCCTGGGTTCTGTCCCTAGCTCTGGGAGTGGAGTGAGGTCTAGTGGGTTAGAGTGGGGGGTCTGGGAGACAGAACTCCTGGGTTCTGTCCCTAGATCTGGGAGTGGGATCTAGTGGGTTAGAGTGGGGGGTCTGAGAGCCAGGACTCCCGGGTTATGTCCCTAGATCTGGGAACGAAGTGGGATCTAGTGGGTTAGAGTGGGGAGTCTGGGAGCCAGGACTCCTGGGTCCCTTCCCTAGCTCTGGGAAGCAGTGGGCTCGAATGGTTACATCATGACCCCTGCTGTGTCCCAGTGAAATTTGCACTGCCCCTTCGCTGCTGTCCTGGGGTGGGGAGATTCCACGAGATGGGTGACATTTATGTTGCAATTTACAAGACATCTGCCCATCCAAAGGGGAGCATCTCGGTGAGACATAGGGACGCCCCGGGCCCAAGCAATGGTGGAAAAGCAAAGGTGGGGATGGAGGAGGGGGTCGCAGCCGCTGATGAGCCAAATCGCACCAACTCCATGGGCAAACAGCTAAGATCTTCTAAGGGTGAAACCCAGCCTGTAGCGAGGAGGTGTGGCCTCGAGACGGAAGTGGCACGCCACAAGCCACCTGGTGGGCGGAGCCAGGGGGACCACGCCCCGCAAGCAGAGGCAGGGACAGGAAGGGGAAGTATAAAAGGCCGACCCAGCAGCTCAGTTAGTAGGGAGCTGCCAAGGGAGACAAACGCATCTTCCCCAGTTGGGCGCCAAGAACCGCGGCTGCCCCGAGGGCCTGCGTGGGTCACCAGAAAGCCCTGCAACTCCCAAAGCTGAGGAGCTGCTACCACCACCCTTGGCAGTGTATTCCGGGGAGATTGAGGAGGACCCCCAGATGCAGACAGTAGGAAGCATCCCAGGGAAACCAGGCAACCGTCTGGTCGAGATCTGGCCAGCATGTTGCGGGTGGATCCCCACTGACCCAGTGGGAGACCCCTCCGCTGCTGTTAGAGCCCTGCACTGGGATGCAGTGGAGACGGGAGGGCCTGCGTCCCCCCTGCCACTGCTCCTGGGGTGCCAGGAGTCCCCCTCCATAGGCTAGGGGGCCTGCGCTCTGCGGTCACCCCTATCTGAGCCCCATAGACTGTGCATGGGGCTCTCCCCCTACCTGAGCCCAGCTTAAAGGTGGGGTGAATAAAAGGCTACAGCTCTGCCTGATGGGAGGTCAGAGCCTGGACTGTTTCCGGTCCTGTCCTGCTTGAAGGCTGGGGCCCCCTGAGAACCATTAATGCTCCTCCCCACACACTTTTTTATCTTTTCTTGGAAAAGTCTATTGCAGACCAAACTGTGAGGAGGCGGGGCCTCCCTCAGAGGCAGAAGTGGAGAGACAGCCACACCAGCTTCCCCCTCCAGCCCCCCGCTGCAATCAGGTCCCCACTGCTCCAGGTGCTGGGCAGACACCTCCCCCCAAATTGGGACATAAAATGTGGGTCAGTCCCTGCCCCCCTAAGAGACTGCAGTCTAAATAGACAAAAGAAGGATCATTATCCAAATGGAGAAACTGAGACTTTCCCTGGGGTCACACAGTGAGATGGTGGCAGGGCAGGGAGTTGCATCTAGATCTTCTGAGTCCCCAGCCCTGTGCCAGAGGCAGGAATTGAACCCAGAGCCTAGTCCAGGGTGTTAACTGCAAGACTGTCCTATGATTTCCCACTCCTGACACTAGCAGGGGAGCTGGGAGTGCACAGAGTTCCCCAGGAGAAGTGCTGGTGTCAGGAGTGGGCCCCCAAGTATTTCTCCTGCCAGCTGCCCTGGCTAATGGTGGGACAACACAGACCCCATCCAAAGCCCAGCCCTTACACCGGGAGACTCCCCACTGACTTTCATGCGTTTTTGGACTGAGAAATGGGGGCTGGTGGCAGAGTGGGATTAGAACCAAGGTGTCCTGTGCCTTCACCACAAGATCCTCCCAAACTGCAGAGGTCTTACTGAACCAGTGGGCCCCAAGGGCCTGGCAGGAAAGGGGGGTCAGGATGGGATGGACCCACCCAGGGCCTGGAGGAAGAGGGTGAGTTCATGTCTTCCCCTGTTGCTCTCTGTCACCAAGGAGACATGAGCATCGATCCACTTGCAGGTAGTGGTAGCGGGTTGGGTGTGGCACATTGCTAGAAAGGGTTAAACATCCTGCAAAATAAATAACCCTCAAAAGACATGTGTATTTACATATGTATGAGTAGGGTGGACAATGCAATCAACAGTCCCTGTCTGTGCTGTATTCTGATGACTCAGAGGGCAAAAGAACATCCTGTCATTTAAATGAATTGTAAACGCAGGATATCTCGGTATTTGTCTCTCTTTGGAATGTGCTGGGAATGGTGGAGAAACAAGCAAATGGCTTTATGTTAATTCTGTAGCTAAGTACCAGTGATGGATGTCCTCCAACATCACCCTAATGACCTTTTGTTCCCCCAGGAACTCCAACTTGTCAAAAGACATGAAATGGTATGAAAGATCCTTGGGTCCTGCTTCTGCCATCTCAGATCATTTTAGGCTTCATTGGGGGAAGTTACAGTCACAAGACTGAGTGTTGGTCTACAGCAGGGGGAGGGATGGCTTGGTGGTTTGGGCATTGGCCTGCTAAACCCAGGGTTGTGAGCTCAATCCTTGAGGGGGCCATTTAGGGAAGGGAGGTTAAAAAAATGTCTGGGAATTGGTCCTGCTTTAAGCAGGGGGTTGGACTAGATACCTCCTGAGGTCCCTTCCAACCCTCATATTCTATGATGTAAGATATGCAACCTCAGCTATGAGAATAGCGTAGCTGAAATTGAAGTATCTTAGTTTGACTTACCTGGCTGTCCTCATGGCAGCAAGTTGACTGCTGTGGCTCACCCATCAACTCTGCTTGCTCTTCCTGCCGAGGTGAAGTACAGACATCAATTTATTGTATGTAGATGAGATGTGATAAATCAATCACTGATAGATTGATTACTATCTAGCAGGTAGTGTAGATGTGTCCTGAGGTCCCAGTTATGCTGTTACGCCCTGAATATGAGATTTGGACATTGGACTATAAGCTAGGAACTATTTCTGAAAGAACTCTTCGGGCAACTACGAAGCTCACCGTCTCTGCTGTGAATCTGCACCTCAATGAACTGAACTCATGTCTGTATGTATATTGATATTTTAACCATACTTTCTCTCTTTTGTTTTTTAATAAAGTTTAGTTTAGTTAATAAGAATTGACTGTAAAGTGTATTTGGGTGAGATCTGGAACATTCATTAACCTGGCAGGTGATGTGTCTGATCCTTTGGGATTAGTAGAACCTTTTATTTTATATGATGAAATAAAATGTACAGATATTTTCATCATATTTGATGTGGGTACCTGGATAGAGGCCTGAGGCTGGATCACTTTAAAGGAACTGTGGTGTTTGAATTCCTGAGTAACCAGGGAGGTAATAGAGAAGCTGTTTTATGCTGGCTTGGTAAATCTAAGTGTTGGAACATCCATCAGCTTTATGGGGATTGTCTGTGTGACCTTGCACGCCATAAAGCTTTATGGAAATATGCTTATGAATGTACATACGACATAACTGGAATATGTTTTATGCTACATACGCCATGTAACATATCTCTGCAAAGGTTATGAGCCACTGAATCTATTCCTCCTATTTGTATGCACATGCCATTTATGTGTTTGAAGTTATGAATATTGGCTGTGTACTGGTTTGATTTTAAGTAGCCTTAGTAAAGCATTTAGGCAGCTTCTTGAGAAAGGGATTGGCAAGTTAAGTGCTCAGTCAAGAAACACTTATCCTAATAATGAACTTGGAGATGCCAATCCACATCGGAGCTTTCCCGGGAATGTGGCCTGGCTAGTAAGGAACTCAGTCATGCATGGACATGTGACTTGCCCATGTGACTCCAAAACTCCATCTTGGAGCTGGATTTTGCATAAGAGAGAGGAGGAGTCTCCACCAACAAGGGAAAGTCTATTTAAGCCCCTGGGAGACCCCTCCATTTTGTTGTCAGCTGGCTAAAGGGAAAGTCTCTCCATCCCCAAGGTTACCTGAAAGAGACTGGAACAAAGGACAGTAACCACAGAGGTGGGAGTGATTGCTGGACCCAGACTAGAAGGAGGCTAGTCTGCAAAAGAAGCTTCCTGGAACATCTCTCAGGGTGAGATTTCATCTGTAATCACACGTGTGTTTTCTTTTCTTTTGTTTGCTAAAATAAAAAATTAAAATAAAGTATATGGAGCTATACCTATTTCCTGAACTGGAAGGGACCCTGGAAGGTCACTGAGTCCAGCCCCCTGCCTTCACTAGCAGCATCAAGTATTGATTTTGTCCCAGATCCCTAAGGGGCCCCCTCAAAGAATGAGCTCATAACCCAGGGGTTAGCAAGCCAACCACTCAAACCATTGAGCTCTCCCTCCCGCCTAATTCACTTTGTTCTGTCTGTTACTACTTTGAACCATTTAAATCCTACTTTTTGTAGGATAAATCACTTTTTACATATTAATTAACACAGAGTACGTATTAATACCTAGGGGAGCAAACAGCTGTGTATCTCTCTCTATCAGTGTTATAGAGGGTGAACAATTTATGAGTTTATCCTGTATAAGCTTCATACAGGGTAAAATGGATTTATTTGGGATTTGGCCCCCACTGGGAGTTGGGCATCTGAGTGTTAGAGACAGGAGCACTTCTTAAGCTGCTTTCAGTTAAGCCTGCAGCCATTGGGGGACGTGGTTCAGCCCTGGGGCTGTGTTGCAGCCGGCTAGCGGGTCCGGCTCAAACCAGCCAGGGCACTGAAGCTCCAAGCTGGCAGGGAAAACAGACTCCAAGGTCTTCAAAGCACATCAGGTGGCAGTTCCCAAAGGGGTTTCTGTGATTCAGCCCATCACAGTCTGCCCCATTCTCTGCAGTTCAACCTAAATGAGTGACCACAGCTGGCCCCCACTGGGATCCTTGTCACGGTCAAGGAGATGTGCATTGATCCACTTGCTGGTAGTGGTAGCTGGTTGGGATTCTCTCATATTGGGCCACATAAACACAGAGAGTCCTTAGGAGCCTCCAAAGACATTATTAGTCTTGCAGACACTCCATGTACAGCAGCCTCTGGCTGAGGAATGAGCCACTGGGAAATTTTCAAGCAGCTCTATTAGAAATTTATTATTTTTTTTAATGAAAACTGAAATTTTCACCTATCCCTTGACTCCTGGAGCAGGGTCTCTAAGCAAGGCACCAAATATCAGTAGCTTTGGCAACACTGTCTTTGCAGTTGGCTCGCTGTTGCTCTCTCTGTTGATATCTGCAGCTTGTTCTCTCCCAGAGTCCTGCTCGCTGCTCCTCCTGGCTTCCTGCTTCCTATGCACGGCAGCTGCAGCCCATCTCCTAGTGCCTGGGTTCCCCTCAGCCCACGGGGCTCAGCTCTGAGCAGCCATGTGCCTTGGGTGGTCACCTCCATTTTCCTAGCTCTTTCTGTTATTTAGAGGGGCTTAATTGCTCCATGCCCTGAGCCTGAAGGTAGGTGCTTGCTGCAGCCATCAGCTCTCATGAGGTCTGGGGTTGTCTGTGCACCCAAGAGTCATCCGTTGGCAGCCCTTAGCAACCTTCAGCATAACAACACGTAAACAGTGAATAGGGGGAACTCCAGAATATCGTTAGGGCAGGCGAGGCGTCACCAGGTGGCGCTGTTATACTTAGCCTGGGCAGGACCTTTTTCTGATTGTGCGAGCAAGTTTTGACTCATGGGGAGATGTGCTGGGGTTTTGCTAGCTCTGGGGTGGGGGAATTGTGCAAGGTTTTTGTGTGGAGGGAGGTGTGCAAACAGCAGGTGCATTTGTTGTGCCCTGCAACTTCTGATTGGAGTCAGTTCTGGAGGCAGGGTTGCTCTTTGAAGCCCTGGTGTTTGGCAGAGACACACGAAAGCAGAACAGACACGGTCAGCACTGGTACACATAAACACGCGCACGCACGGATGCTCTTGGGTGATTGCATCTCTGATTGTGCTTTATTCAGAGCAGTTTGAAACGCACAGGGGGACTCAGACCATTTCTGGAGTCTCTGGAGAGCTGAGAGCCAGGACTCCTGGGTTCTCTCCCTGACTCTGGGAGGCAAGTGGGGTCTAGTGGTTAGAGCAGAGGGGGCTGCAAGTCAGGAGTCCAGGGTTCTGTTCCCTCCCAGGGATCTTTGAAAGGCTGGAGGAGAAGCTGTGAGGGGATATTAACAATACACAGAACTTTGCTCCAAACTCCAGCGGAATTAGCAGAGAGTCTCCTCTTGGCTGCATTGGACTCTGTCTCAAGCCCCCGTCCATCCAGGGATCCCAAAGACCTTTGCAAGGGAAGCTCGCCATTGTTATCTCTCTTACAGAGGGGGGAAACTGAGGCACAGTCAGGCACAGGGAAGGGTAGAGCACATTGGTTATACTGAGACACCAATGGCAGCCAGTATGCTGATGGGGCATCAGCAGAGGAATAGCCCCAGAAGGGCAGGGAGAAAAAGGGGGACACAGAGGATGATGCTGCCCAGGGTGAAGGGACCCCAGCCCAGAGTCCGGGTGGCGCTGCTAGTCTGTGCTCTGGGCGCTGGGCTGCACTGGATCTTGGTGAGATTGTAAGTGAACACCCCTGATTCCAGTGTCTTGATTTCACAGGCCGCCCGGGTAGCGCAGCCTCTGCCTGCAAACGGGATCGCGACACCACCTGTGTGGGGAAACCAAAGCAGATCAGATGCGGCATGGCCTAACCCCCTTCTGTGACGCCATGATCGGGCCCTGGCTGGTTCTCCAGGGACCTTGTCTCCAACCCTAGCGGCCTTGGGATAGCTTCCAGCCCAGTTCATAAATTCTCAGGCCAGGAAGGACCCTGTGATCAGCAAATGTGGCGTCCTGCGTAGCATAGGGCCCTGGCCTTTAAAGCCAGGTTTTCCATGCCTTGGCTCATTCTCATGGCTCTTCTCTGACCCCCGACCACACTCCAATTTACCACCAGGCTCTGACACCAGCACTGGCCACAGGATTCCAGCAGCAGTGGAACAAATATCAAGCACGGAGGTAAAATAAACCTCAGGGAGTTGGGGGAACCCAGCTCTTCTTCTAGCACGGTCCTCAAGATGCACCCACGTTTCTTTGCAAGATGCCCAGGCCTCTGAATTGCTATCACTGGTCTAGCAAAGGGAGGTCCTGCACGCCACGTGACAGCATCTCATGCTTTGGCAGGGGGACCATGCGGAGCCCCTGGCCTGGGGGTAGCCGGGTATAGGGGGCACATGGAGTAAGGAGGAGTTGCAGGGAGTTCTTGAGGCACAGGGGGCTCTTAGAGGGTGCAGTGTGCTCATCTTACAGAAATAATGACCCTCCGGGCAGATGTGTCACCTAGTCGGACAAGCGTGTGGTCCGTTTTTTTTCATGCAGTATCTTTTTAGAGCAGCTGTGGCAAGTAGCAGAAGAAATTGCTCTCTGCATAAATCTCTGACTTCAAAAATATTCCCTGAGAGCCCCTTGAGTTTGAACAGAGATTAAGGGAACAGCCTGCATGCCGTTTGCACCCACCTCTGTTCCAGGACTGGTGGAAACAGTGTAAACAAGCAAGCTGCCCTAAGGAAATACTAGACTTTGCCCCACGGATTTCTTCCCCAGTGGGAAATTGACCTACAAGGCCCCAGAATTCTGCTGCTGCTCAGCAAAGGGAGTGAAATATTTTTACCCCTTTTGACCAGAGCTGATCACCAAAAATATGCAAAGGGACATCAAGTCTTGCTGGAATCTCCAGGGCGGCTGGGAGCCAGGACTCCTGGGATCTATCCCTGGCTCCAGATGGGGAATGAGATCTAGTGGTTAGAGCGGGGGCGGGGGGGCTGAGAGCCAGGACATGTGGGTCTAGTGGTTAGAGAGAGCTGGTAACCAAGAAACCTGGGTTCTATCCCTAGCTGTGGGGGAAGAGTGGGGTGCAGCGAGTTGGTGGGGGTTGGAGCCAGGACACCTGGGTTCTATCCTTGGCTTGGGGAAGGCTGTGGGGTCTAGTGGTTAGAGCGGGAACGCTCAGAGCCAGGGCACAGCCTGATCATGCAGCTCTTTGTTTTGAGTGACGGCCTCTATTGTTTTGGCTATTGCTAATCAAAGGGGCATTTCCCAGCTCAGACGGCGCGGACAAGCCCCGGGACACCCCCCAGCTCCCCAGGGGTTGAACCCGCCCCAGAGCGAAGGAAGCCGCACCTTGTGCCAGCGTCCCGACGACGACAGCACATTGGTCTGCACCTCCTGTGCAGCGCAGGTTCCCGTCGCTTTCACATCTCTCGGAGCCTGAGGCGTAGCAGGCCGGGCACTGCAACCCGTTGCGGACGCTGCTGATAGCCAGCCCTGAAAGGTAGCCAGGGAAAGAAAGTTTTGATCCAAGAAGAAACTGCAGCAGGAGAACATAGAGCAGGCAGGACCGTGCCGGGCCATCAACCCGGCACGTCGTCTCACTAAGCCAGCTAGCTCGGTTATTTGCCCCCACTCCTCCAGCGGGCAGCTGTCCTGCCACCCCTCCCCTCTGGCCATTAGAAACATCCTGACTTCCAGCCTCGGTCACTTCCTGGCCAGTGTGTTCCCACGCCCACATCTTCCATCAACTTTGATCACTCTTCTCCCTTGGGGCTGCTTCCCCCCGTCATGTTCTGGGACACATGCCGGACCAGTCAGGGCTTGTGCCCCCCTTGCTCCGCACGCGTTTGCTCCTTTCAAGAGACAAAACACTGCAGTTTCCAGAGGCTTCAACCCACCTTGGTGGAAGGACCCATCTCCCTCCGCATGCAGGAGTTCCAGCCCAGTGGGGCCTGTCCAGCGACGGAGGCCGAGATGGATTCTTCAACCAAAGGGATTGAAGAAAAGAGTCAGTAAGAAATGGACCTTGACCCAAAGCAGTGGCTGGTTGAGTCTGAGCTATTCAAACGTGTCTTTTTACCTCAGTTTCTTTGTAACCCTCCCTAACTCCAGTCTTGCTGCTTGTCCACGTCGCCTAGGCCCTCTTGTTAAGAAACTGGTTTGACTTTTCACCTGAATCAGTGGCTTGCAACCTTCATCCATTTGCGGGGCCCTAAAGAATTCCGAACGGAGGTGCGGCCTCCTCTGGGCATCTCAGGATGAAAATCACTGATCTCAGCCAACCCGTTGCTGTGTTTGAACAGAGGCGATGGCTAACTGCCAGTACCATGGCAAGCTGCTGGGTCTCTTTCAAGGAGCAAACAAACCAGATTCTGCCTCTGACTGGGGGGCGTGGGTTGGGGTCACCTCTGCAAGCAGCAGCCACAGAGGGAAGGTACCAGGGGCAGAGCGCTGGACCCCTGCTGCCCAGCCCACAGACGCTTAGAGGACTACAGGCTGCAGGTATCTGAGCTGTAAGCTGCAGAAGTAGGGCACTTTAGGGCACTCATGGTTACAGGGCAGGCAGTGACCCCTCACTGGTCCAGTCTGCACCCCAAAAGATGCCCCCTGAGAACAATGACGTGTCCTCTCAGCCTCCATTATCCCAGGCTAAACAAACCCAGCTCTCCCAGCCCATCTCAGAAATCCGATTTCCCATGTCTCCGATCAGCCCTGTAGCTCTGCTCTGCACCTGGCCCAGTTTGAATTCATTTGCCTTGAAAGTGGGGGACTACCACTAGACACAGTGTGAAAGGAAAGTTCTTACCAGGACAAAGGCATGAAAAAGTCCCTCTCTCCCCTGGACATGTCTCATCCACACTTGCTTCCCATGACAAATGACTTCCCACCTGTTACGGAGTCTGGGGGTTCCAGCCCTGCACCCCTCTTCCTGGACCCCACAGTGACTTTTATCCAGCCAGTAAAACAGAAGGTTTATTGGACAGCAGGAACACAGGTTACAGCAGAGCTTGCAGGCACAGTCAGGACTTCTCCATCCAGTCCTTCTGGGGGTTCAGGGTGCTTGGATCCCAGCTAGGATACCCTGAATTCCGCCCCACAGCCCCAAACCCAAACTGTCCTGCCTTTCCTCCCCCCCGGCCGGGGTCCTTTGTTCCCTTCCTCTCCACCCCGGAGCTCCCTCCTCCCCCTGGCCAGGCTCGGGTTACAGGCTGATCACCTGTCCCGCACCTAAAGAGATCCCCCTGCTTTTCCGTTCCCCACACAGACAGTCCCTACTCCATCACACCACCAAGCCGCCTGCTTGCCCCAGGGTCCTCGGAAATCTCCTGGCTTTTCCCCGAGGCCGGGAATAGCAGCTTCGTGGAGGTTTGAGGTTCGAGCCAGTGGCTTCCCCACACTCACGAATCAGACCCACTGCTGACGGTACGTACTGGAGGGCGTGGACTCGGCACTGCAGTCGCCACTCTTGCAAATTTCTGACCGGATCTCCACAGCCACCTGGTCCCCAAAGTAAAAAGCCAGGAAGCCCGTGAGGCTCTGGCGGGAGTCGGCGCAGGACTGGTACGTCCCTGAATTCTCTGCACCTGTTGGAAAGGCAGCGAAGCAAGAAGGGGACGTCGTGCGTCGGTTACACTGACGGAGCCACCGCAGCCACACGGCCCCCGTTAAATACTGGCATGACCAGATCCTCATTGGTGGGTCTCCCACAGCCAGGTGAGTGCGCTCACCACTGGGCCATACAGCCAATTTCTCCCCAGCCCGTGGACCATTCCGCTAGCTGCCCCAGTCTGAGCAGCTCCCAGAGCAGAGATCAGACAGGCCTGGGGGTCTCCCTTGTTTCTTTCC
This sequence comes from Aldabrachelys gigantea, assembly GCA_026122505.1. NCBI lineage: Eukaryota > Metazoa > Chordata > Testudines > Testudinidae > Aldabrachelys > Aldabrachelys gigantea. The sequence goes on from CM047489.1 coordinate 72,865,493, forward strand.
AAATGAGAAATGCCTGGCCTGACTTGGGCGCCCCGCTCCAGAGGAGATGTCGTCCCACGCAGAGAGAGGGGCTCCCTGCCCAAGGCCCCGACCTAGGAGAGCTGGGCACCTCAGGGGATCGGGCCCTGAATCCCAGCCGTTCCCTCTACATCTTCTTCCTTGGCTCCTCATTCAGCAGGACGGCCCCGAGAGCGGCCTTTCCCCCATCACCTTATACCCATCAGCAGCCGTCTCTGTAGGGCTGCAGCGCTGGAAGCAGTGGGGCGTTCGTCCCTGCTAGGCTCAATTCTGGGGTCCTGACTGGCATTGCCCCCCCAGAACCACGGGGGGGGCATCATCCCACTGGGGGGGCTGCCATCCCTGGGCCATGACTCTGAGTGGGGCAGGCACTTCCCTTTGGCTGTCATATCATCCCTGGGAACAAGAAACGGTCCCCAGGCCTGGGGGGCCCCTCGCTGCTGGGGTCGCCCTGCGATCACCCAGCGAGCACCCCCCATGCCACCACTAGTTGGAAGGGACCTCATCCAGTCCAGCCCCTGGTGCTGAGGGCGGACCAAGGCAACATAGACCAGCCGTTACTGGTGTTCATCCAGCCTGGTCGGGGAACCTCCGCTGATGGGGACCCCACGACCGCCCTCAGGAGCCGATTCAGGCAGCTAGGGAGCCGGGTGGCAAACACATGCTGGAGCAGGGTCCCGTGCCTCCCGCAGCCACTGTGATGGGACTCACCGAGCGTGTTGTGTTCTTGAACGATGATGCAGGAGTCCTGGGACGAGGAGCAGGTCTGGGGGATGGTGTGACAGCTTTGTCCAGATTTGCAATAGAAACAGGCCAGAGGCATCCCTGAAAAGGGTGGGGGGGCAGGGAGAGAAACTCATCTTTGTACCCAATCATCTGGCTTCCCAATTTTGCTTGCCTCAGTTTCCCCCAGACTTGGTACTGCTACCCAGTGGCGCAGGGGAAAGGGTTGAGTGTGCAAAAGCACTTGTAAGTGTGTAATAGGCTCGCTCACCTACAGCCACCCTGGCTCAAGGGGTGCTATTCTGCCCCAGAGGCTGCAACGTCTTCCACATTCACCCAATAATAACCTGCAAACGTTATCCCGCTGGGTCCCGACAGTGGCAGAAAATTTCTCATCCTGGCCATTCATGGATGGAAAATGGACATTGGCACAGGGCTGAATATTCTGATTGCCTGGGGGCCCAGCTGCCCCAGAAACCGAGGCGAGGGGCAGACAGGAAAGCAGAGGACGTAGCAGTTCTTACAGAACAGAAGTGCATCAACACAGCTTTCACCATCATCTGCAGCCATTTGCTTCGGGCCCATTTCCCCGTGAGTTCTCCATGCACCGGTCTCTTCACAGAGGCTCCGAGTGGTGCCAGCACGCGGCACCATCTTGCCCAAGGAGTCGCGGGTCAGACCCAGCTCTGGCGCTGTCTCTAGGGCTTGTGGCTGAGTGACACCTTCGGCCGTGGGTCACCTCTCACCTCCCGGCCCTCCTGGAGTGCGCGGGGTCTGACTCATATAGTCTTCAGGCTCCGCCCACTGCCCGCAGCCTCGGCAACAATTGGTCGTTGATCAGAGCCGGCTGGGCCACACCTCCTGCTGATTGGCTGGGCCAATTCCCCACCCACAGCCCATTGGGTAGCTGGAGGGGTTGTTCTATCTTTGTTTTTCCCCATCCGTGTGACAGTGCACTCTGCCACACCCCGCCTGCGGCTGAAACGCTGAACGGCCAGAAACTGAATTGATCTGGGGGCCCAAAAACCATCATATTTGAAGCCAGAAATGGCACCCGGTGTATCATGGGAGATGAAATTCAGTTGCCTCCTGCTCCCATTCTCCTGCCTGGATTACATGTCTCATGACGCACCTGGCTCCCAGCACCCCTGCCCTAACCACTAGACCCCACTCCTCTCCCAGAGCTGGGGAGAGAACCCAGGAGTCCTGGATCCCAGCCCCCTCTGCTCTAATCCACCAGCCACCACTTCCCTCCCAGAGCCGGGGAGAGAACCCAGGAATCCTGGATCCCAACCCCACCCTGCTCTAACCACTAGACCCACCTCTCCTCCTAGAAAAGAGCACTAGGTCCCAGAACTACAGCTCCCATGAGGCACTGCGGCAACGTTTCAGGATTGAAATTTTGCATGTTTTGATTTTCCATGGACAGCTTGAAATTTCCGTTGGGAGGCAACCCCCTGCTGCTGCCCATTTTCCAACCAAAGTTATCCCCAAACGACCCGGAGTATGGGAGTGTCTCAATCACAGAATACAGTCAGCTCTGCTACAGGGCTCACAGGCTCTTTAAAGCAGGCCCACACCCCTCCTGTCCCCTATGGGGTAGCCACAGCTCCGGCTGCCAGCCCCACTGCCGCTGACTCACCTGTTTCATTCTGAGCTGCCGCGGTCACTTGGAGAGCGCTGAGGATGCAGAGGATGATGAGTGTTTTTGTCATGATGGAGGAGAGCACAGGGTTGTGGTCAGCGCTGAGTAGAGCCTGTAGGACAGCAAACGCTGACAGGTCAGGTAATTAGCAGGCAGACACCGGGGCTGGGAGCCAGGACTCCTGGGTTCTTTCCCTGTCTCAGCCACGGACCTGGTGTGTGTGAGCTAGGGCCAATCAGGTCTCTAAGCCTCAGGGACCTGAACCAGAGAGTTAAAATGTGGATGAGACTGGAAAGAAAATGAAATGAGTTAAGACCCCTAGAAAATATGTCAGCATCACCAGAGCAATGGCCTGTTTAGCCCAGTGTCCTGTGTCTGGCCGAGTGACCCAGAGGGAATGAACAGAACAGGACGATTATCAAGTGATCCAGCCTCTGTCAGCCACTCCTGGCTTCTGGCAGTCAGAGGTTTAGGGGCACTCTGGGCAGGGGGTTGCGTCCCCGGCCACCTTGGCTAATAGCCATTGATGGACCTGTCCTCCAGGAACTGATCTCATTGTCTTCTGAACCCAGTTATACTAATGGGTTTCACAATGTCCCCTGGCTGGGGGGCCATTTAGAAAGGGCAAGGGGGGATTCTGCCTCCTCCCAGCCCCGCGAGTTTCCCATCACAGCAGGGCGCAAACAGGAAACTGATCCGCTGCCCTGTGCTCTCGCTGGAGGAACCCGCAGCCCTTCGCTCAGGTTGGAGTAGGATGTGGCTGCTGGCTGACAGGGCTGTCCCCCAGGAGTTGCACCTACAGCTCCCCCCTCCCAGCCCCCTCCCCTTGGCTCCGGGCTGTGGGATGTAAATCCCCCAGCTGTGCGGGCTGCTTCTGCTCCGTGGCCGGTAGGGGGGAGCTGTCCGTATGGCTCTGTCCGCCCCCACCCTGAGCAGAGCGGGTGTAAGGAGGTTCCCACATGCCCTCTGACAGCCTGGGTGCCCATTAGCCCCCCTGCCAGCCCTCAGCAGCTCTCGCAGACCCGGCACCAGAGGGCACTCAAAGCCCTTCCTGTGGGGAGATAGCTCCTCGGTCCCCCGCTGGCGGGATGGGAGCCAAGGGAGGGCAAGGCCTGGCCAGCCTTGGCCCAGAGAAGGGACCTGGCGAGTGCTGAGCTCCAGGAGTCTCCCCCACAAAGCTGGGCAGTTTTATTTCCAGTGTCACCATCAGTGCTGCCCTGAGACCTTTCAGTTGCTCCTGATGGAAACTAGAGGGTGTTATTGTCTGTACCTCGGCGTCTCAACCAGCAAATACAAATGGTTTATTTCTTCAGTTAGTCTATGGACCCAGGGACTTTTTCACAGTTCCTGGAGGGCTCTTAATAACACCAGGTTGTTACAGCCTGGGAACAGGTCTCTTTCCTAACTTCCTTAGTATCTGAGTGTGGCCTAAAAATGACATTGCTTAGAGGGCAAATGTTCTTGATAACATTTAACATGTCTAGTGTCAGATTGTGTTTTCATTATGGCACATTGAGAATCATCCGTTTGGGTCACTCTAGATACAGACTCAGGATTCCTCTAGTACATTATGAAACAGAAGAGTTTCCACAGGCTAAAACCAGCTTTTAGATCAGTCCTTTGTAAATACAAGTTCAACTCATAAATTTGATTTTACGTTTCGAATCTTTACACCTTAAGTTCCTTGAACTAGAGGGTGTTTCATTTGTGCTGGAGAACTATCAAATCCATCGTATAAATAGATTACAATGTTTAAGACTTTATTTCCAGTTACTGAGTAACTTAACAAGAAAAGAAAATGCATCACCGTTGGGAAAACCATTGTTAACTACTGGAAAGACACCTTCAGGTTTCCTAGAGCTGATGGGAAACCCATGTTGGCCAATTTATTGTCATATTTTCTTTCCAATTATCACCCGAAAACCTTTTTGTTCTTCCTTTTTTTTAAACTAGTGCCAAAACGGACGTCTCTAATTTATTAGTTATTCCATGTTTTAAAAAAATGGTTGAGGGAAAACTCAGCTACTTTCGACTCAACTTTTTCAGGAGAAATGCGCTACACAAATTAAGAGTGTGTATATTTGCTTGCTTATCATTTTCCAAAAGTTCATATAAATCAAAATGTTAGTTTTGTATTAAGGCTCCAAAACTGATATAGGAAAGTACGTGCGAAGTGATGCATATCAGAAAACACAATCCCAACTATACATATGCAATGATGAGGTCTAAATTAGCTGTTACCCCTCAAGAAAGAGATCTGGGAGTCACTGTGGCTAGTTGTCTGAAAACATCCACTCAGTGGGCAGCGACAGTCAAAAAAGGGAACAGAATGTTGGGAATCGTTAGGAAAGGGATCAGTTACAGGTCAGAAAATAAAATATTGGCTCTATATAAATCCATGGGATGCCCACATGGTGAATACCATGATCAGGTCACCCCATCGCAAAAAAGATCTATTGGAATTGGAGAAGGTGCAGAGAAGGGCAACAAACATGATGAGGCAGATGGAACGGCTGCTGTATGAGGAGAGATTAAAATGACTGTGACGGTTCAGCCTGGAAAAGAGATGACCGAGAGGGGATATGAGAGAGGTCTATAAAATGTTTTCGGAGATAGTGGAGGTAGTAGTTAAGGAAGTGTTATTTACTCCTTCTCATAACAGAAGAACTCGGGGTCACCCAGTGAAATGACTAAACAAAAGGAAGTATTGCTTCACACAGGGCACAGTCAGCCTGTGGAACTCCTTGCCAGGGGATGTTGTGAAGGCCAAGACTATAACAGGGTTCAAAAAAGAACTAGAGAAGTTCCCGGAGGATAGGTCCATCGGTGGCTATTAGCCAGAATGGGCAGGTATGTGACCCCCTGCTCTGAGTTTCCCTAGCCTCTTTGCTAGAAGCTAGGAGTGGATGACGGACAATCAGGAGATAACACAGCAAGATATTCCCACCCTCAAGACTGGATGGGTCAAGAGAATAAAAGCGGCCAGACCGGGTCAGACCAATGGTCCATCTAGCCCAGTCCCCTGGCTACTACCAGAAGACAATGCCTGTTCTGTTCGTTCCCTCTGATGCACCTGGCATTGTCTTCTGGTAGTAGCCAGGGGACTGGGCTAGATGGGCCATTGGTCTGACCCGATCTGGCCGCTTTTATTCTCTTGACCCATCCAGTCTTGAGGGTGGGAATATCTTGCTGTGTTATCTCCTGATTGTTCTAAATTTACACATACATATAAAATGGGGCATTCACTGGGGTTTGTATTTGTAGTTTTCTATCTTCATATAGGAATTAAATGCAGAGCGTCTGCCTCCTAATTCTAAGTTATTATCTGCCAAAAAATTGGAGTTTTCAGCTGCCTACATAGCTTCTGGAAAGATGGTTTAAGTTTCTCCCCCTTCCCTCCTGATCTGAAACAGTGCCCCTGGCCCCTGGCAGCGAATGCCACAAGTTATCTGGGCGCTGGATGGAGTAGTGCCTCCTTCTGTTTGTTTTAAACCTGCTGCCTAGTAATTTCATTGGGTGACACGTGGTTCGTGTGTTATGTGAAGGAGTAAATAACACTTCCTTGTGCACTTTCTCTGGGCCAGTCATGATTTTATAGACCTTTCTCCTATTCCCCCTTAGCCTTCTCTTTTCCAAGCTGAAAAGTCCCAGTCTTATTAATCTCTCCTCATATGGAAGCTGTTCCATCCCCCTCATCATTTTTGTGGTCCTTCTCTGCACCTTTTTCAATTCCAATAGATCTTTTTGAGATAGGGCCACCAGATCTGCAGGCAGTATTCAAGGTGTGGGCATCCCATGGATTTATATGGAGGCAATATGATATTTTCAGTCTTATTATCTATTCCTTTCTTAATGATTCCCAACATTCTCTTCGCTTTTTTGACTGCGCTGCAGGTGGAGTGGATGCTTTCAGAGAACTATCTGCAATGACTCCAAGATCTCTTTCTCGAGTGATAGCACCTAATTTAGTCCCCATCACTCTATATGTATAGTTGAGATGATGTTTTCCAATGTGCTTTACTTTGCATTTATCAGCCTCGAATTTCCTCTGCCATTTTGTTGCACAGTTTGGTGAGATCCCTCTGTAACTCTTCGCAGGCAGCTTTGGGCTTAACTCTCTTGATTAATTTTATCATCTGCAAACTTGGTCACCTCACAGGTTTTTCCAGATCATAGAATCATACAATATCAGGGTTGGAAGGGACCTTGGGAGGTTTCTAGTCCAAACCCCTGCTCAAAACAGGACCAATCTCCAACTAAATCATCCCAGCCAGGGATTTGTCAAGCTGGACCTTAAAAACCTCTAAGGAAGGAGATTCCACCACCTCCCTAGGGAACCCATTCCAGTGCTTCACCACCCTCCTAGGGAAATAGTGTTTCCTAATATCCAACCTAAACCTCCCCCACTGCAACTTGAGACCATTGCTCCTTGTTCTGTCATCTGGCACCGCTGAGAACAGTCTAGATCCATCCTCTTTGGAACCCCCTTCAGGTAGTTGAAAACAGCTATCAAATCCTCCCTCATTCTTCTCTTCTGCAGACTAAATAACCCCAGTTCCCTCAGCCTCTCCTCGTAAGTCATGTGCTCCAGCCCCCTAATCATTTTTGTTGCCCTCTGCTGGACTCTTTCCACCTCCTTCTTGTAGTGTGGGGCCCAAAACTGGACACAGTACTCCAGATGAGGCTTCACCAGTGCCGAATAGAGGGGAATGATCACATCCGTCGATCTGCTGGCAATACCCCTACTTATACAGCCCAAAATACCATTAGCCTTCTTGGAAACAAGGGCACACTGCTGACTCATATCCAGCTTCTTGTCCAGTGTAACCCCTAGGTCCTTTTCTGCAGAACTGCTGCCTAGTCATTCGGTCCCTAGTCTGTAGCAGTGCATGGGATTCTTCCATCCTAAGTGCAGGACTCTGCACTTCTCTTTGTTGAACCTCATCAGATTTCTTTTGGCTCGATCCTCTAATTTGTCTAGGTCCCCCTGTATCCTATCCCAACCCTCCAGTGTATCTACCACTCCTCCCAGTTTAGTGTCATCTGCAAACTTGCTGAGGGCGCAATCCACAGCATCCTGCAGATCATGAATGAAGATATTGAACAAAACCGGCCCCAGAACCCGACCCTTGGGGCACGCCACTTGATACCGGCTGCCAACTAGACATGGAGCCATTGATCACTACCCATTGAGCCCGATGATCTAGCCGGGTATGGCCATGTTGAGCAGTATCAATCCCAGTAGGACTCAGGACACCCATATTCTATTCCCAGATCTGCCATAGACACCTTGCTGAGTCATTTCATTGTTCTGTGCCTCATTTTCCCCATCTGTTAAGTGGGGAGACTGATACTTCCTGGGTCTATCTAGAGTGCAAGTGTTTTGAAGGCAGGGACTGTCTGTCGTGAGCTGCTTATGCAGCAGCTGATCTCAGTCAGGGTCTCCACAGTGCCTGGTACAAAGGAGCCCTGATCTTGGCTGGAATCTGTGCAGCACCCGGCACGACAGAGACAATACTGGGGTCTGTGCACCACATGGGACAACAGAAACCCTGATAGTCTATTGCAAGATCTTTTCAGTACATGTGTACAGCACCTGGCTCTCCTGGATGCCCATCACTAACCGGAGCCACTGGCTGCTACCGCAGAATGAAGAATAATACACGTACCTTTTGTTATCGTGAGCTTCAGCGGACCCAGGCGCTGCCCTCTCTGAAGTCTCAGTCACCAGCTACGGCCACAGCCCCCTTCCTTCCTTCCTTTATAACAGAACCAAAGGCTGGTTCAGATAGAGAACGGAAGCAGCGAGAGAAAGAAGACGCAGCAGCAAAACCTCAGGATCCTGGTTACTGCTCGGCACTGGCGATGTAACTAAGGGAATCAAAATAATGACTGAAATGTGTGGGGAGCCGCTGATGCCCTGGGCAGCCCCATGGGAGGTGTGGGGCTGAGTGGTTCTGAAGATGGACAGCGTTCCTGGCCTAACGGACAGGGGAGATGCTAAGGTGGGATAGAGCTTGATTTTCATTTGGTTTTTGATATTTCCATGAGCAACCCAGGGAAATGAGGGCTCAGAGAAATCAGCACTAGGTGGGTCCATGCTTGGTTGGAAGATCCTCCTCAAAGCGTAACTAGTAATGGTCAAACTGGGAGGGCGTCTAGTAGGGTCCGGGAGCAGTCCTGGGGCCGCTACTCTTCCATATGTTTAGTAATGACTCGGGTAATGGAGTGAGGAGCACGTCTCTAAGATCCACAGCTGACCCCACGCTGGGAGGGGTTACAAGCACTTTTAAGGGCAGGCTGAGAGTTTGAAACGGCCTGGACAAGTTGGAGAATCGGTCCGAAATCAACAGGAGGAAATTCTGTCACAACAAGAGTGAAGAACATCACTTAGGAAGGGAGAACCCAATGCACAGCTACAAACAGAGGAATTGCTGTACGGCTGGGAAGGATCTGGGGGTCAAAGAGGGTCACAGATTGAACCTGAGTGACAAAGCCATGCTGCAGTAGCATTCTAGGGTGCATTCACTGAGGTGTCGTATGTCAGACATGGGAGGTCATTGTCCCACTCTGCTCGGCACTGGAGAGGCTCCAGCTGGAGAACTGGGTCCACCCTCGGCACTGCGATGTAGGAAAGAGGAGGACAAACTGGAGAGTCCAGAGAAGATATCGTCTCTGAGGTCCTCTGTGATGAAGTGGGACTGTTCTTAATCTTTCCTCTGAATACTGTGTGGGGGCCTCAGTTTCTGGCCGACACTCTGTCTCCTGGCGACTAATGGCTTGAGCCCCTCCTCCCTGCAAGGGGATGCTAAAGGTGTGGGAGAACAAAGAGGTGAAGTGGCCTCCTGGCCCAGGAAAGAAACTCAGCAGAGAAGGAGGGGCTAGAGGGGGTTGCAGTTTGGAGCTGGCTGAGGATGGAAAGTGAGGGCAGATGGGGTTGTCTGCCTCGCTGGGCCCTAGAATGGACCCTGCTGAGGGGTCCCATTCTCTGTACCTACAAGCTCTGTTTTAGACCCTGTTCCTGTCATCGAATAAACCTCTGTGTTCCTGGCTGGCTGAGAGTCATGTCTGACTGCAAAGTGGGGGTGCAGGACCCTGTGGCTTCCCCAGGACCCCGCCTGGGTGGGCTCACTGTGGGAAGTGCATGGAGGGGCAGAGGATGCTGAATGCTCCAAGGAGAGACCCAGGAGGTGAAGCCGTGTGAGCTTCTTGCCCTGAACAAGTCTGCTCAAGGGAGAGGAGGCTCCCCAAAGTCCTGACTGGCTTGGTGGGAAGCAGTTCCAGAGCTTCACCTGGGAACTTTGTGACACCCCCATCACGCCGGGTGCTGCACAGACCCCGACCAACTTAAGGGCCCCCCTTATGCCAAGCGGGACAGACACCTTGACCTAGATTAAAGAGCTCATTGTGCCAACATTGGGCAAAGGGAAGAAGTCACACCTCTGGCTAGGAACAAAAGCCAGTGAGCAGGGTGGTAACTGGGCCCAGACGCAGACAGGTGGCGCTTTAATAAATAGAGTTTCATAGAACCATAGAATCTCAGGGTTGGAAGGGACCTCAGGAGGTTCTAGTCCAACCCCCCGCTCAAAGCAGGACCAACCCCAACTAAATCATCCCAGCCAGGGCTTTGTGAAGCCTGACCTTAAAAACCTCTAAGGATGGAGATTCCACCACCTCCCTAGTAACCCATTCGAGTGCTTCACCACCCTTCTAGGGAAATAGTGTTTCCTAATATCCAGCCTGGACCTCCCCCACCAAAATATTTCCCTGACAAAGACACACAGGTTAGAACACACTTTCCTGGGAAGGAAACTGAGAGCAAGAGCTTTTGAGTTTGTCAAGGGACAGGGAGTCGGGCAGCCCTTCTAGCTTAGATGCCCTTAGTGTACTAGCTGTCGCATGGCTCTTACTACTGCGCACTAAAAGTTTCCTCTTGCACGTTGATCTCCTCCCATTGCAAAGCAGGTGTTCATGTCCCCACATAGCCAAGCCCTTAGCTTGGAGCGAAATGTATTTCAGATGCATGGAAGCGTCTGAGTCAGCTGTGTGTTGTCTGGAAATCGGTTTCTCTGCTGCCTTGTTCTATTTGCTAATAAACCTCCTTGTTTTTAGAGGGCTCGTTACCGGATAGAAGCGATCACAGCTTCCCAAAAGAGAGAGAGGCAGGGCTGTGCGGGAATGGGAATTGCCAATTTATGAGAAAATTGGTGACTTTGTGTTTCTTTACAAATCCAGATGCAAATCATTAATGTCAACACTTCCCGCTAGATGGGTACTTGGGGGGAAACATCCGTTGTGGGTCAATCAAAGCATTTGGTTTCAATTTTGATGTTTTTTACACAATTTTAATACAAAACAGATCAAAATCTTTCACAAAGAAATGAAAAATCAAAATGGTTCCTCCCAAAAAAGTCAAAGCTGCAGTCGTATTGAAATGCTTTTGTTTGTTTTCCATCTTTCCCCCCTAAATGAAATTTCATCAAAATCGGTGCAGTCCCACGGGGAATTTTGGTGTTGCTGAAATGGTGTTTTCCAGCAGAAGAACATTCCCGCTAGCTCTAAACAGATGCCTAGTTGGACCAGGCTAGGAATAGATGGTCGGTACACATGGGTGTTGTGCCCATACTTGGTCCACGAGTAGGAAAATGGCAAAATTCCACTGTAGATAGATAGAGGCACGAGACCGGATACCTGGGGGAAGACCAAGGATCCCACTACTACCACCAATCTAAGGGGGAAATGTTTGGGGCTATGGGGGAGCTATGAATGCCCATAAACCAGCTCTAGGTGAGATATTATGCACAGACCAGAGGGATATCACTTCACACAGAGCTGTTGTGGTTTCAATGAGGCAGTATATTAGCCCATGAAATACACGTACTTCCAGCTCCCCTCCTAGCATATCTGTTCTTTACATTGACTGATTCATACAGAAAGTGGGAAGTAGCAAGATGCGGTTTATTAAAAATGCCAGCACCTCACAATGATGGTAAGGGAAGCTACAGCTGCAACAACAGACCAGAAGCCAACACCCAATGGGGTGTAACTTTATGGATCATTTCATTTAGAACAGTCAAAAAAACAGGATAACAATCTGCTGAAAGATTTCGCCACTCAGGCACGGCCAATTCTTTCAATGTTTGCTGATTTTCTTCAAGCCCCAGTTCCTGGAGTCGGGTGAATATGTGACAATCTCCACTTTTGTCAAATTAAAAAAATATCAGTTTCTAGCTCTTGTGACCACGAGGAACAGGTCAAAACTGAGAATCCAGTGTCGTATTCTGGCTGTTGAAAAATGAAGGAGGGGTCAGAGAAGAGCCACGAGAATGATTAAAGGGTTGGAAAACCTACCTTAGCGTGAGAAACTCCAGGAGTTCAATGCATTTAGTGGAACAAAGAGAAGGTGAAGGGATAACTTGATCACAGTCTTTAATGGGGAAAAGAAATTTGGTCATGGGCTTTTCAATCCAGCAATGGTCAAACATGATCCAATGGCTGCAAGTTAAAGCCAGACAAATCCAGATGAGATTTAAGGCACAATTTTTTAACAGTGAGAGTAATTAACCTGTGGAACAGCTGACCAAGCGCTCCGGTGGATTCTCCATCCCTGGCGATTTTAAAAGCAAGATTGGTTGTTTGTCTAGAAAATCTGCTCATGTCCAAATGGGGATTATTTCGGGAACTCCTACGGCCCGTGTTGTGAAGGTCAGGTGAGGTGAGTGCAGCTGTATCCCCTGGCCATCACATCTATGAAAACTGGAGGCTTGGGACAGTCCTTTCCAGTGGACATTTCCTGCAAAATTCCCCCATGAAATTCTGCTCAGCATCACATCTTATCAGCCCAACTTCTGTTGGTGAGAGAGCTTGTCCAATCAAAGCTGTTCCTTCCCCCACCTTGTGTCTCTAACATCCTGGGACCAACGCAGCTGCAGCTATTCTGCAGACAAAATCAAGGTGAAGGTTTTCTGTCACCCACAGGTGCCAATTTTCTCATTTCCCGGAGGGTGCTATACCCCTGCTCTGCCTCAGACCCTGCCTCCACTCCACCCCTTCCTCCAAGGCCCACCCCACCCCACCTCTTCCTGCCCCCATCCCGCCCCAACCCCACCTCTTCCCACCCTTGCTCTGCCCCCTCCCCCAGCGCTTCCTGCAGGCCACTGAACAGGTGATCTTGGTGAGTGGGAGGCGCTGAGGGGAGGAGGAGAAGCTGATCAGCAGGACTGCCAGTCGGTGCTGAGCACCCACTGTTTTTCCAGCCCCGGAGCACCCATGGAGTTGGTGCCTATGCTGTCACTATTATTTTTGCTAGTGACTCTGGTTCTAGAGGGTGGGATCCCCTCCGGGACCTACTTCCTCTCAGCTTCCCCAGAGCACCTGGTCCCGTTCCGGGAGGAAACTTCATCCAGTTCTCTGGGGTCTAAACCCCCCCTCGGTTCGAGTTTGGATTTCGTCCCCCGGGTGCTGCTGTTTGGCCGATGGCAACGCGACGCTGAGTCGCTCTGAGTCAGGCATCAGGCGGGGAGGGTGCAGGGCACAGCACACACCCGAAGTGACACATCAAACCACTTCCTTGCTGTGCATTTCCTGAAAATTGCATTGCTTGTTTGGGGACTGGCTTGGTGACACTGCAGCAATCACTCCCTGTGCATGCCACAGGTGGGTCTGGGGGGAGGTGGGGAAGCTACGCGCTGAGGTGGAGTTGGGGAGGTTGCATTTTATGGGGGTGGGGCTGCATGTGTGACGGGTGTGTTTGAGCAAGAGAATCTATGTTTAAAGTTGTATCGCTTAGTGATGCTCACAGCCTGAGTGTGACTCTGCGTGTGTGTGTGCGCGCTGCCCCCTGCTGGAGGGGCTGAGACCTGCTGTGTGTGTGTGTGTCCCTGCTGCCGCCTTCTGGAGGGGCTGAGCCATGTTGTGTGTGTGTGTGTGTGTGTGTGTGTGTGTGTGTGTGTGTGTGTGTGTGTGTGTGTGTGTGTGTGTGTGCTGCCCCCTGCTGCAGGGATAGGCCCTGCTCTGTGTGTGTGTGTGTGTGTGTGTGTGTGTGTGTGCGTGTCCGCGCTGCCCCCTGCTGCAGGGATAGGCCCTGCTCTGTGTGTGTGTGTGTGTGTGTGTGTGTGTGTGCGCGCGCGCTGCTCCCTGATGGACAGGATGAGACCTGCTCTGTGTGTGTGTCCCTGCTGGAAGGGACGAGCCCTGTTCTGTGTGTGCGTGTGTGTGTGTGTATGCGCTGCCCCCTGCTGGAGGGGCTGAGCCCTACTCTGTGTGTGTGTGTGTGTGCTGCCCCCTACACAGAGCTCTGACCTGCGACGCTGGCCTTGCACTGTCTCCAATATACAACCAGCCACACGTGGCAAGCACAAAGCAAACACCGCAAGACATTTCGCGTTGCAACAGCCTTCAGTCCGGGTGGGTTGACCCTCTGTTCACAGCCCATGCTGGAGCAGCCGTGAATCAAGCCCGCGTTTTCTTAACACAGAACGTTAGTTTGGTAAGAGCCGCCTTTGTCTTTAGCCTCTTAACCTTCCGGAGTTTAAAACACGACATTTCCCTTATTTAAAAAAAAAAAACACGCCCAAACATTCAACCCACAGTGGCTTCACCTGTCATCACAGAAAACCACAAACCGCCGAATAACCAGGAGAAAAAGAGGATCAGACCCAACCGTTTGTTCCTGGGTTAAAAACCTAACTCCACTCTGGTGTTTTGGAATCCAAGTGTAACCGATTGGCTTTGCCTGCTTAGCCCAGGCAAACTCAACACGCTCAAAGGCTTTTCCACAACCCTTTGTTTTAGCGAAGGGTGGCCACGTATGATCCAACCGGTCAGGTGTGGCTGCTTGGTAAATCTTCGGATGCCCCAGACCAAATGAGATGGAGTAGACCCACAGTTCAGCCAGCATTTTGAGGGGACCCACAGTTCAGCTGGGGGAGCAAATGTTTCAGCCCATCCAGAGACGCTGTGTTTGTTCCATTGGAAAGGGGCTTCTCAGTCCTAGTGAGGATAAGGTGCTTAGGAAACCCGTGTTCCCTGTTACGACACCACGATTTGTACTTTATTTAACTCTCCACTGAAATTTCTCAATTCTTCCTCCAGCCCCACTCAAACAGTCAGAATGAGGCAATTTTAGTGCTGGCCACATCTTCTTCTCTGCCTTCGAGTCTCACCAGTAAACCTTCTCCTAATCCAACCATTGGAGGCTACCTGCTTCTCACGGGCTGCGCCCAATGGTCCCATGGGCCATTTGGTTTTTCCAGCAAATGTTGTGATGCCGAAGATGACTCCAGTTGCTTTCCCAAAGGCTACAGGTCCAAGTTTTGTTTTTCCAACACGTTCCCCTGAGTCAATAGCCCGGTCATTCCTCTTGGCCAATCTCTCTTGTGTCTCCCCAGGTTCCAGTCCCTCGCCCTTTTCTCCCCCGCACCCTGCCCTTGTTCCATTTGCTTCCCATTGGGCTGAAGTTTTCCTCCAGGAAACCATCTAATGCCCCCACCGTGGCCTGGACCGGGCTCCGTTCTCCATCCAATCCAGCAGTTCCCAGCCGCCATCCTCCAACCCAACAGTGGCCAGATGTTTCTCCTTTTTGCATAGTTGGGGCTTTTCCAATGGGGCAGAATTCCTCATAATGAAATCCCCTGCTTCTAGCTCCCTTCTCCATGCAAACTATTCCTCTGTGGGGCCCGAACCCCTTGGGATGCTCCCAAGCACCCACAACAGCTTATCCTGCTCCTTCTGCAGCTTGTTCCCCATTCAGCCCATCGTCCCTGCCAGGAGGAACAGCCTCAGCAGAGTGAATGCTGCTGACCCTACCCCGAGTCCTCGCCCGTTAATGCCAATGGGGTGCTGGGGGGATAGAGAAGTCAGTTCCCCCAGCTCTCTGGCAGGGAGAGGAGGGTCCCATGGTGAATGTGGCTCTTTGGAAGGGTCATTTCTGGGTGATATTTTCCCTTGCGGATGCTGCAGCTGGCCTGAGACAGAGACCAAACCCACAAACATCAGAAAGCATCAAGAGGCAAAAATTAAAGCGGGGAGGGGAGGAGAGGGGAGAATGTCAAGAGACGGTTGCAGCGAGGGGATCCCCCAACCTCAAAGGTGTGTGAAACAGAGGAGGGGGGTTGGGATCCTGGGGTGGGATGTGCCCCCTGCTGGAGGGGCTGAGCCCTGCTCTGTGTATATGTGTGTGTGTGTGTGTGTGTGTGTGTGTGTGTGTGTGTGTGTGTGCGCTGCCCCCTGCTGGAGGGGACAGGCCCTGCTCTGTGTGTGTGTGTTCCTCTGACCCACTGGGCATGGGGCCATGGGGTGTCTTTCCTGCCCTATCTCAGACCTGGGTACTATGAAGCGGTGTGGGCTGACGCTCTGGAGCGTTGGGAGCTCTCTGCCCCCACCTAGTGGCAAACAGGGAAACACAGCAGGACAAGTCAGGCCTTATTTGCATTTTTATCACCCAGCATCTCCATGTGACCATTTCAGCCATGTTGGTTAAACATTCATGGAAGTTGTGAGTGTAGAGGCACTGAAATGTCATTATCCTTAGTGTGGGACCCAAGGGCAAGAGACCTGCAGAGACTGTGCCCTGGGTGAGAGGTGACCCTAAACAGAAAGTCAGTTTTGCATCCTTGGCTAGTGGCATAGTCATCCCACCACAGGTAGTTGGTTTCATGGTTTGAAGAGAGGACCACAGAAGGGGTGACTGTGCTCAAGGGTCCTTTATGCCACTGATCTTTTTCTTGTAATAACTTAGCAGGAGCTGTATGGTGGTAAGAAATGACCCCTGGCTGGCTCTTGATTGATGCTGTAGGGGACAGTAATAGATGTGATTGGACTCTGGGTTTCAGCCATCCCTTTGTGCTAAGGGGATCTGCCACAAAGGGGAGTCATCAAGTTTAATGACCCTCCTTTGCCTTTGGGCTGGGAGATACCTGACACAGTCCTGGCAGCACAGGGCTGATTCCACATCCCAGAGGCATTCCACGACACAGCAATTTCCTGGGATCACCCAGCACAGACCAACAGGCCCATCTAGCCCAGTATCCCGCCTTTGTCCCTGCCCTGCCCTAGTCCACTAGATCACGTTCCTCCTTCCTCAAAGACTTTCTTTTCCCTCTCTGCTGCCATCAGTTTTGGGGTTAAAATTTGGGTTTCTCTTGAAAAGCCACATTTAGTTGCGGGGAAAAAAATTTGACTGACCCTAGACAGCCCCTCAAAGGGCTCACCTGTTTCATTCTCTTCTCTCACATAGGTAGCGCCCCATGTGTAACAGCCTCCTAGTATTTATCCACAATACCCTTTGACTAAGGCTGTTAATCTGGGGATTGGAGGTGAGAGAGGACCCAGGGTGTGGGCTGAGCAGCATGGAAGGAGGAACTCTAGAAGCAGCTGGGTCTCAGGAGAAAGTATGATCTGGACTTCATTAGGTTATCAATGAGTTTAGAGTTAAGAAAGCCAATCCAGGGGTACCTTTGGATTCCATTTAGTGCATGGAGTGTCTCCCATGACCGGCTGGTCCACAGCCCACTGCCACAGCTCCTAGCACGATATAGCCCTTTAACACCATTGGGAAATGCTCACGCTTTGAATTCTGAAGAGCTAGGAGTCAAATCCAGAGCCCAGGGCAAGGCGGGGCCTGTAATGAATGGCCTCACTCGCTCGATCAGTGGGTCTCTTATGGCCGCTAGGCCCCTGCGCCATGAGAACCTCGTTTATTTAACGTTTCCCACTACCTAATGACAGGATATTAGCCTCATTGTTTGGCTGGGGAACTGGGATGCAAAGAAGCTGCATGATTCCCCGAGTGGCTGGGGAAGAGGAAGATGCTGAAATCCAGCCGCACGTTAGCAGTACAAGGACAAACCAGCTGACCTCCCGTTGGGAACATCAATGAACCTAGAATGGCATGAAAGAGATTTGCACTGGCTATTTATTGTTTGCGAAAAGTGGCTTTTTCCGCCTCTCCGAAACAGCTGTGGGTTGAGAGTAAGAGGCTTGGGCAGAGCTCAGGCAGGCTGAGTTCCTGGTACTTGCAGCTGGCCCTGCCCAAGAGACAGGTTCTTCTACTGCGGAACAATCCCTGTTCTCTCCCCGGGGGGCTCAATCAGGGTGCTGGCACCTGGGGAGATGTGAGAAATGCTGGGTTTGGGGTCCTGACTCCCAGGTCCGCTTTAACCCACCAGACCCCCCCTCTGTTCCCAGTGCTGGGGATAGAAGCCAGGAGTCCTGGTCCCCAGCCTCCCCCCACCCCTTTCACCCACCTGACCCCATTGCCCTGTCCAGAGCTGGGAAGAGAACCCAGGAGCCCTTGCCCCCAGTTCCCCCTGCTCTAATCACTAGACCCCACTCCCCTCCCAGAGCTAGACCTCAGGAGTCCTGGCTGCCCCCACGGGGAAGCTCCCAGCTGTACCTGAGCCGCGACGTCTCTTACACAGGATAAAAGTCACCAGCAAGGCCACACACACCAGAACTGCCAACGGCACGCCCACAACAAGAGCCAGGAACCCGGGCAATGGTCGGACTGGGGAGAGAGAGGGAACCTGTAATAACCAGTCCCCATATCCTACCCCAGAGGTGGCTGCATCTCAGTGCCAGGTGAAGGGTCCCTGTATAACCAGCCCCAATGCCCCACTCCAGAGGTGGCTGCATCTCAGTGCTAGGTGAGGGGTCCCCGTATAACCAGCCCCCATGTCCCACCCCAGAGGTGGCTGCATCTCAGCCTCTCTCATGCCAGCAGGCGGGTGACACTGACCGGAGAAGGAGATGCTCATGGAGATGGCCTGGTTGTACCCGGGCCCCTGTACAGTCAGGGTGTAGCTGCCGACGTCGGTCTTCCTGAGCCCTGTGATGTGCAGGGAGCAGTCGGGTCCCACCGTCTCCCGCTCCGTGTGTGCCGGGCCGTAGAACTTCTGGGGGGTGGCGGACGGGGCATAGCTCAGGATCCAGTTTGCGGCGATGCCGGCTTCTGCCCCTCGGTACCAGCTGCAGACCAGGAGGGTCTGGGGGATGCCCAGCACGACCAGGGTCATGTCCCCCCCCACGTCAAGGGCCGCCGGCTCCTGCCTGATGGTGACGCCATCCCAGGCTTGTGCCAGCTGAAGGCAGGAGTTCAAGAGGGAGGCTGTTGGGGGATGGGAGAGGGTGATGTTAACTGGTGCCCCTCACTCCTGACCCGCAGCCCCCTGCTAGCCCCGCTCTGCCCCCCGCAGCTCTGCTGATGCCCCTCACTCACGACCCACAGCCCCCTACTAGCCCAGTCCCCTCCCCGCCCCCTCTTCCCCTCTTTGCTGGTGCCCCTCACTCCCGACCCTCTGCCCACCCCACACCTGCCAGGATTAGACCCATCCATGCGCTGTCTGGGCCGGGCCGGTTCCGGCTCGCAGGGAGAGGCCCCATCCCCTGTCACCCAGCGGCTCCGGGTATCCAGTCGCAGCCTGCCCGGTGTGGGGTTTGGTGGGGGGGTTCCGCATGCCACGTCGGCTGGGAGGAAGCAGGGAGGGGCTATGGCTGCCTGACGGAGGGGGGAGCCATTGCACAAGCCCCCCCACGAGGTCCCCACTTCTGCTTCTGCTTCCTCTTCTGCGGCTGGGGGTGTTGAGTCCTGGGGGGAGGGGCCGCCAGGCATGAACCTGTCTCCCCATCTCCCTGCCCCCCCATGGGGTCATGGCCCCATTGTGTACCTTCCTGGGCCCCCTCCTTCCCTTCCCCCAGGAGCCAATACCTCATCTTCTGGGCCCCCCACCTCTTGGGGGTCATGGACCCATCTCCCCCCTTCTCAGTGGGGCACAGTCCCGCTTCTCCCCACGGTTTCATCGCCTTGTTTCCCCTCCCCCCACCCCTGAGTGGTCACGGTTCCCCCATCCACTTGGGATCACAACCCCATCTCTGCCCCCCTCAGAGGAGGGGATCCAGGCCCCTCTCTCCCCTTGCCCATGTCCTTTGGGGGGGTCACTGCCCCACAGGTTATGACCCCACCTCCTTCCCTTGGGGTTCTGAATCCCTTGCTTCAATTGGGGGTGAACTGCCCCCACTTTCCCAGGAGCCATCGGGACGTTGGCTCTGACCCGGCCGGGGGGGCTTTGCCCTGTGACATCTGCAATGGAAATCGTCTCCCAGAAATGACCCCTCCAGACAGCCAGGTTCACATGGGCCCCTCCTATCCCTGCCAGAGCCCGGGAGGGGGACCCCAGTGGCCCTCTCCCCGCTGTCACCCCACCAGCATTAACGGGAGGCCCAGCAGCCTGGCGGGGACAATGGGGCGACCGGGAACATGATGTTTGAGCCGAACAAGCATCCCAAGGGGTTCGTGCCCCACAGAGGAACAGTGTGTGCGGAGGAGGGAGTGACGGGCGGTGGGGGGGGTTGCACTGTGAGGAATTCTGCCCCGTTGGGAAAGCCCCGGCTGTGCAAAAACGAGGAACGTCGGGCGGGTGTTGGGTGATGGATGCTGCCGGGCACTGAACAGGAACCCGGCACAGGCTGGGACGGGGAGTTCGACTGTTCGGCGCGGGGCAACTGCAGAGGAAGGGGAAATGCAGCCACTGGGCCACGGGGAGGGGGACGGATGTTGCGAAAAGGGGCGAGCGAGCAAAGATCGGGCCGTCGGCAGGTGAAAAGGCCGTAGGAATAAGGGCTCAGGTCCGCAAGAGTCCCAGGTGGGCGTGGGCGAGAAAGAACCAGGAAAACACTCAAGAAAAGGCAGCGGGAACGTGAGCCAGGGGCCGGGGCCGGGGCACTGCAGCTGACGGGCGAGTCTCTGGCCCAGCTTGGTTTAAACTTGCCGAGGGAAGGATCAGGTGTGCCTGGGGATTTTGCAGTTGGAGGAGAAGAGCCGTGGGCTGACCCATGATTAGCCAGGAGAGGGAGGCGGCTTCACAGGGGGATGCCATAGGCAGGGCCGGCTCCAGGGGTTTTGCCGCCCCAAGCAGCCAAAAAAAAAAAAAGCTGCAATCGCGATCTGCAGCAATTCACGGGAGGTCCTTTGCTCCGAGTGAGGGATCCTCCGCCGAATTGCTGCCAAATACCTGAAAGTGCCGCCCCACTCTGGAGTTGCGGCCCCAAGCACCTGCTTGATAAGCTGGTGCCTGGAGTCAGCCCTGGCCATGGGAACATCGCCAGAGCCTCTGAAACGGCCCTGAGGGGAACCCGGGGGGGAAGGAGTGAAATAATGGGCCGGGTGCAGCGACTTGACAGCCAGCGAGGGTTTCCTTGGCACCCTAGCCCTTCTCTGCCCCTTTCCGAGGCAACAGTGGGGGGTCTCCAAGCCAAACCTTGTGTCCCCCATCAGCCAAATCAAGGGTCCCCCGCCAGCCAAACTGAGGGTCCCCCGCCAGCCAAACTGAGGGTCCCCGCCAGGCGAACCATGTGTCCTTCACCAGCCAAACTGTGTATCCCCCACAAGCTGAACTGAGGGTCCCCCGCCAGGCAAATCGAGGGTCCCTCACCAGCCGAAGCATGTGTCCCCCGCTAGCCGAACCAAGGGTGCCCCGCCAGCCGAACCGAGGGTCCCCACCAGCCGAACCATGTGTCCCTCACCAGACGAACTGTGTATCCCCCACGAGCTGAACTGAGGGTCCCCCACCAGCCGAAGCTGGTTCCACGCCAGGTCACTGGCTTGGGTCAGCCGAGGTGCGAGCTTGCAGGGGAACAGGGAACGGGCAGCGTAAGCAGCCGCCGGCCTCTGACACACAGTCTGGTTTGTTGTGGATTTATCGACTCCCTGGCCAGGCAGGACCATTGGTCCCATTGACCCCCGATAACCACGAGTGACCCCAAATTCTGCTGCCACTGCCCCACCCACACTTTCTTTATTGGAAATAACATGGATAAATGAGCCTCCTCTTTAAGGTTTGCAGAGACACTGGGTTTACAGCAGGACTTCTGGGTTCTCTCCCCAGCTCTGGGAGGGGAGTGGGGACTAGTGGTTAGAGCAGGGTGGGGATGGGAACCAGGACTCCTGGGTTCCATTCTTAGTTCTTAGGCCGCACCCTGACACCACATGGGGCTCAGGGCAGCTGATAGTTGTGCAGTCGCCCGATTTCACTCGCTAACTGGCAGCTTCGCCAATCCCCCGGCAGCCCCCGCACTGCGGTCTCCCTGCCCCTTTGTGCGTGCGGTGAGTCTGGCGTCGCCACCCCAGCAAATGGAAGCGCTTGGCTCCCATGCAATGGACATTTGTAGCTGTGCCAGTGTCCGGGACTGGGCAGCACCAGGTGGGTGGCTGCAGCCTTGCACGGCGATGGCTGTTTGAACCGAAGCAGAGGGAGACAGACCTGGGCTGGGCCCCGATGCCCCAGTGTGGCGCTAGGGGGCGCTGTGCTGCAGGGGGCAGGGTGGGGGCTCTCCCCTGGCAGTCAGGGCTGGTCCCAATGCCCCAGGGCGGCACTAGGAGGCGCTGTGCTGCAGGTAGTGGGGTGGGGGGGGGTCTCCCCTGGCAGTCAGGGCTGGCGCCAATACCCCAGTGCAGCACTAGGGGGCGCTATGCTGCAGGGAGCAAGATGGGGTCTCTCCACTGGCAGTCAGGGCTGGCGCCGATGCCCCAGGCTGGCACTAGGGGGCGCTGTACAGCAGGTAGCTGGGGGGGGTCTCTCCCCTGGCTGTCAGGACTGGCGCCGATGCCCCAGGCTGGCACTAGGGGGCGCTGTGCTGCAGGGAGCAGGGTGGGGGTCTCCCCTGGCAGTCAGGGCTGGCTCCAATGCCCCAGGCTGGCACTAGGGGGCGCTGTGCTGCAGGGGGCAGGGTAGGGGTCTCCCCTGGCTGTCAGGACTGGCGCCGATGCCCCAGGCTGGCACTAGGGGGCGCTGTGCTGCAGGGGGCAGGGTAGGGGTCTCCCCTGGCTGTCAGGACTGGTCCCAATGCCCCAGGCTGGCACTAGGGGGCGCTGTACAGCAGGGAGCAGGGTGCGGGTCTCCCCTGGCAGTCAGGGCTGGCTCCAATACCCCAGGCTGGCACTAGGGGGCGCTGTACAGCAGGGAGCAGGGTGCGGGTGTCCCCTGGCAGTCAGGGCTGGCTCCAATACCCCAGGCTGGCACTAGGGGGCGCTGTGCTGCAGGGAGCAGGGTGGGGGTCTCCCCTGGCAGTCAGGGCTGGCTCCGATGCCCCAGGCTGGCACTAGGGGGCGCTGTACAGCAGGTAGCTGGGGGGGGTCTCTCCCCTGGCTGTCAGGACTGGCGCCGATGCCCCAGGCTGGCACTAGGGGGCGCTGTACAGCAGGGAGCAGGGTGCGGGTCTCCCCTGGCAGTCAGGGCTGGCTCCAATGCCCCAGGCTGGCACTAGGGGGCGCTGTGCTGCAGGGAGCAGGGTGGGGGTCTCCACTGGCTGTCAGGACTGGCTCCGATGCCCCAGGCTGGCACTAGGGGGCGCTGTGCTGCAGGGAGCAGGGTGGGGGTCTCCACTGGCAGTCAGGACTGGCTCCAATGCCCCAGGCTGGCACTAGGGGGCGCTGTGCTGCAGGGAGCAGGGTGGGGGTCTCCCCTGGCTGTCAGGGCTGGTCCCAATGCCCCAGGCTGGCACTAGGGGGCGCTGTGCTGCAGGGAGCAGGGTGGGGGTCTCCCCTGGCTGTCAGGACTGGCTCCGATGCCCCAGGCTGGCACTAGGGGGCGCTGTGCTGCAGGGAGCAGGGTGGGGGTCTCCACTGGCAGTCAGGACTGGCTCCGATGCCCCAGGCTGGCACTAGGGGGCGCTGTGCTGCAGGGAGCAGGGTGGGGGTCTCCACTGGCAGTCAGGACTGGCTCCAATGCCCCAGGCTGGCACTAGGGGGCGCTGTGCTGCAGGGAGCAGGGTGGGGGTCTCCCCTGGCTGTCAGGGCTGGTCCCAATGCCCCAGGCTGGCACTAGGGGGCGCTGTGCTGCAGGTAGCTGGGTGAGGTTGCTCCCTTCTATACAAATACCCAGCACAGGGGGACCAGCGAGGAGGGCTGGGGTGCTTAGATCCAGGCACCTATTTTTGGCCCTGCGCTGTGGCTATCCCCTGCCCCCCAGGGCCCAGCGGTGGGTGGCTGTGGTGTTGCAGAGCTGTGAGACCCACCCACCTCCGTGTTGCAGTGGACGTGCTGGCAGCAGGATGCACTGTTCCCCCAGCAGTTGTCTGCTGGCACTTTCAGCCCCCGGCCAAGCCAGCTGCTTTCATGAACCTTGTCATAAACATACAGCTAAGGGTAGCATAAAATCCCTCCTTTACCTGTAAAGGGTTCAGGAGCCCAAGTAACCTGGCTGGCACCTGTCCAAAAGGACCAACGAGGGGAGAAGATACTTTCAAATCTGTGGGGGAAGGGTTTTTTTGTGTGTGTTCCTTTGTTCTGGGTCAGCGAGGAACCAGTGCAAGGAAAATACATCTCCCTAAGCCGTATCTGAACTAAGCAGCTAATCTTACAGAAATAGTAAGTAATAGCAAGGAAATACGTTAGCGTATCTTTTGTTTTACCTTGTTAATTTTCCGTGTGCTAAGTGGGAGGTTTATCCCTGTTTTTGCAACTTTAAAGTTTTGCCTAGAGGAGAGATCCTCTGTGGTTTGAATCTGTTTGTTACCCCATAAGTTATCTCCCATCCTGATTTTACAGAGGTGATTCTTTTATCTTTTTTTTAAAAAAAAAAAAATAAACTTCTTTTAAGAATCTGTTTTTCAGTGTCCTAAAGATCCAGGGGGATTGATCTGTGCTCACTTTGTAACCAATTGGTTAGGATATTATTCTCAAGCCTCCCCAGGAAAGACGGTGTAGGAGCTTGAAGGGATATAAGGATCCAAGTGGCTCTCCCTAAATGTTTGTTAAATCACTTGGTGGTGGCAGCGATACCAAGGGAAAGGAAGGAATTTGTGCCTTGGGGAAATTTTAAGCCTAAATTGGTAGAAATAAGCTTGGGAGGGAGTTCATGGGGGTCCCCACATCTGTACCCCAGAGTTCAGAACGGGGAGGGAACCCTGACAAGCCTTCTGCAGCCCTGGGCCATGGTGGATTCTCCTTCGCTGGTGATTGCTAAATCTGCGTCTCCTCAGAGACCTATTGTGGATCAGCAGGAATTAGTGCAGGGACGTTCTGTGTCCCTTGGGAAGTCGGACGCAATGGCCATACAGGTCCCTTCTGGGCAGGGGAGTCTAGGAATTGCCAGAGCGCCTCAGACTCTGGAGTGTATTGATTGGGAAGCAGGCCAGGGCTTCGCCCCCTTCTAGAGACGAGGAAACTGAGGCATGGGAGGGCGAAGGGACATGCCCAAGGCCACAAAGGGAATTCAGCGTGGTTCCCCTGACTGCCAGTCTGACGCTCTCACCACTAGACAGTACTTCCTACCCCCTGGTCCAGGTCACCAGCACGGAGCAACCTGCAGACAAATCCCTTCTGTACCCAGACCCTGAGCTCATGGAAACCAGCATCACTCCAATGAAACAATGGCCCATTGACCCCCAGCTGGGGGTCTGGCCCCATTGACTCTAATGAAGCCATGGCCGATGGACACCGCTGGGGATCCGGCCCCATTGACCCAAGCCAGAATTCCTGGGTTTTAGGCCAGGAGACTTCTCCATGCTCAGCTGGTCTGACCTGCGCAGCCGAGCCCGGGGGATTTACCAGCATTAAATTACTGTTGAATTAGAACCGATCTTTATCTCTCCTCCACTTCTCCAGCAGTGCCCCTCGAGGAACTACGACCCCAGCAGGACTCAGCTCCTGCCTCGCTGCCCCCAGCTGTGGGTCGGCAGCTGGTACAGAAGAGCCCCCTGCCACGTGGGCTGCGTGTGGCCCCGGCTGTGGGACAACGCCTGAGGTGGGAATTGCAGCGCGGTGGAGCCTATAGGGCTGGCCTGCTTGGGTGTCTGCCTTTCCTTATGGGTTTCCTCTGGGTTGATTGTTTTTCTGTACCAGGTTTCTAGGTTTATATTAGAATATTTTTGGCTGTAACACGAGGAACGTACAGGCCACATCCCGGATGCTGCGCCAAGGCACAGGTAGCGAGCACCTGTTCCAGACCTTTCACCTACTTGGCTGATAAGCTAAAGCGCACGCTCCATATATGGTGGTGACCTTGAACACAGCTAAGTGAGGATGCGTTGAAGCAAGTTAGTATGCGGGGCAGGTACCTATGTCCAGATGCTCTTTAAACATAACAGGCAGATGGCAAAGAATGTGGGGAGAACCAGTTAGGCCAGAAATAGCAGAGGTGAGACTGAGCTAATGGCATTGGTAGGTCCGTACATGGCATTAATACGTACAAACCTTCCAGCCTAGGGAGTGAGCGTACCCTGATATTTTGTGGAAACTACCTCATGTGCTCAAGCTCTCTGGAAGGGGTGACCCACCAGGCTGAACTCGTTCTCGCTCTTCATTGTTAGTTTATCTTAGTCCCTCACCAAAGGCTGTTATGCAAATTAAGCGGTCATGGGATAAAAGGGAAGGTCCTTTCATGGACTGAGAACTGGTAAACTCAGGTATACAGGGTAAACTCATACATTGTTCGCCCTCTAGAACACTGATAGAGAGATATGCACAGCTGTTCCCCCCCCGCCCCCGCAGGTATTAATCTGTACCCTGAGTTAATTAATAAGTAAACAGTGATTTTATTACCTACAGAAAGTAGGATTTAAGTGGTTCCAAGTAGTAATGGACAGAACAAAGTGAATTACCCAGTAAAATAAAATAAAACCCGTAAATCTAAACCCACTACAGTAATGCAACTGAATACAGGCAAGATCTCACCCTTAGTGATGTTCCAGTAAGTTTCTTTTCTCAGACTGGAGACGCCTTCCTCGTCTGGGCCCAATCGTTCCCCCAGTACAGCCCTTGTTCCAGCTCACATGGTAGCTAGGGAATTCCTCATGATGGCTGCTCCACTTTGTTCTGTCCCACCCCTTTAGATATCTTTTGCGTAAGGCAGGAATCCTTTGCCCCCCTGGGTCTCCCCTCCCCTTCGCAGTGGAAAAGCACCAGGTTAAAGATGGATTCCAGTTCAGGTGTCATGATCACATGTCACTGCAGGACTTCATTGCCCACTTGCCAGCACACACACGTACAGGGAGGCTCACAGGTAAACACACCCATCTGCAGACAATGGTCCTGGTTGATGGGAGCCATCAAGATTCCAAACCACCATTAATAGCCCACACTTTGCACAATGACAATAGGCCCTCAGAGTTGTAGTTCATATTTCTAGTTTCAGATCCAAGAGAGGTGCATTTATACAAATAAGATGCCCACACTCAGTAGATGATAAGCTTTGTAATGATACCTTACAAGAGACCTTTTGCATGAAGCATATTCCAGTTACATTATATTCACTCATTAGCGTATTTTTATAAAATCATATTGACTGTAACGTCACACCCACGTCCAGCCCCCGGCGCTGAGGCAGGGCCAAGTGAGCCCAGACTGGCCCCAATGGGGGTTTGTCCAACCCAGTGCTAAAACCTTCCCGTGCCGGGATCCCACAGCCCCTGGGAGCCGATCCCAGAGCTGAGCTGCCCTGGGAGTTAGAGAGTTTCCTGCCTCCAACCTCCAACGCCCCTGCAGCACCTGAGCCGGCTCCTGCTTCTCCTTCCGCCAGGGCCTGGAGAACAATTGCTCCCCAGCCGCCGTATAAAAACCTCTCACACATTCAAGGGCTCTTGTCAGGTGCCCCCCACTCCCTTGTCTTCAACTGAACACGCCCAGTTCCTTCAGCCTTTCCTCCTGGGGCAGGTTTCCGAACCTCAGAGCACTTCTGTTACCTGTCTGGGCTCCCTCCAGCTTCTCCACATCTCTCCTAGAGCACGGTGCCCCGAACCAGGCCAGGCTCCAGCCGGGCCTCAGCAGCACCGAATGGAGTGAGACGACGATCTCCTGGGTCATACTGACAACAGGCCTGTTAATACAGCCCTCAATGGCATTGGCCTGGTTCGCAACAGCCTCCGGTGTCAACACAAGCGGCCTTCCTGGCTTGGAGCTGGGCCAATTTCGATCAATGAGTTTGAAATTTACCCCTCTACAGAGGGTTTCATTTCGGGGGCATGGGGGGAACTTTGTGCTGGCCCCTTTCCACAGGAGGGGTAAGTTTCACATGCAGGTTCTGGAGAGAGTTTGGGAGTTTCTGGCTGCTGTCTGGGTGCTGGGAGGCCTACAGCTGTTGTGGCTGGTAAAATCTAAAGGTAGGCACGGAGCTACTGCAGGGATGGGCATGGTGTGAAATCAAGAGAGGGAGAGAGAGAGAGAGAGAGAGAGATATTGCCTGGTATCCCACCACCGACACCAGTTTACCCTCTCTTCTGAGTGATACAAAAACTTATGACCTTGAAAGGCAGTTTCTCATCATTCTGCACAGCTCTGGTTGTTAGTGACTCTGAGGACAGCAGTATTTTTCATTTTCTATTTCCTGGGCACCTGGATTTTCCCCTGAGTTGCTGAGCAAGGGTCATGTCAATACAAAGGACCATAAATAAGATAAGGACGGAGTGGAAGTTTTACCCCTGACTCCCAGTAACCAGGCAGTTTCCTCTTACGCCTTTGGCCTCAAGCCAGGACTGTTTCCTGTAAATATGACAATTGCCCTGAGCTCCTGCGTAATGTTGCTCCACGGGTGACAATCAGCTCCCAGGCCTCACCCCCTCGTGACACTGGTTGAAGCTTGTACTGCACTCGGCTCCCCCAGCCCCCGACCAGGCATCTGCCCGGGGGTTAAACCTCAAAGTAAATGTTCTGCATCGATTCCAGCCCCATTTCACAATCGTGGAGTCATCTGCACTGCGGGTCGGCACGATGCCAAATCAAACCTGCAGGAAGACAGGGCCTGTGCTGCCCCACCCTGGAAGTGGCTGCATCTGAGCTCCGGATAAAGGATCCCTGTATAAACAGCCACCATGCTTCAATGGTTTGCATGCAGAGGGGGTGGGACTCAGTTTCCCTGGGTGTTACTGGTTTAAAGAGGGGAGGGGAAAGGGAGTTTGTTGTTCCAGAGGACCGGAAAGAGAACTCGGGACCCCGGCCGATGGCCTGGAGGATGGAGACCCCAGTGACCTGGTGACCCAGAGAGCCAGCTCAAGAGTCACAGCTGGTTCTGGCCAGTGGAGGACAATGGGCTGCGGGGAGAGGACGCCGGTGACCTGACCAGCCGGTTCCAGCCAGAAGGGCCACAGGACAGAAGAGAGGAGAAGGGGCCCAGGCGACCCTGTTTACGACCCTATTTCCCTGCAGAGAAGCCAATGGACAGAGGGGGCTTGGGGCCGGGGGTATCGGAGGCCCAGCTGGGAAGCAGGGGGGCTTGGGGCTGGAGAGGAGGAGCAGGCAGAGCCCCATGGCTGCAGGGGGACTGGGATGTGCTGGGCAGAGGGAGGCCAGGCCTGAGGCTCTGAGAGTTTCCTGTGCTGGGTTCAGATGCTCGATAAACCCTCCTGTTTTATGCTGGGGGAGAGTCTCTCCGGGCTAGAGGACAGGGGATCAACCCCTTTGGGGGTGAGGAGGCCCCGGCGGTCCAGAGCGAGGGGATTCCCTGGGGGGGCCCACGGCAGAGACAGACGTACTAAGGCTCAGAGAGGTGCGGCTTCAGGAAGTGGAGGGGCCTGACTCCGAGAGAGAGGGGACCCCCGAGAAGGGCTGTCGCCCTGAAAGGGGAACCCCCCACGGACCGCACAGGGCCACGAGTGGGTACGATCTGTGAGTCCGTGACACAGCTGCAGCTCAGCGCTGGGTGACCAGCAGTGTGGACGTTGCAGGGGAGACCCCACAGGGTCCCAGAGCCCAGGCTTCAGCACGGGTGCAAAATAAAATCTACGTTCTACGTTGCCAGAACCTCAAGTGGGTTGCCCAGGGTGTGTATATACACAGAGCCAAGCAAATTCTTCTGTGGCTAATTCATCTGACAGCGCCCCAGTCTCATGCAAACTGGCTCAGCCAGAGGCACCGACTTCCCGAGTTCCTGTGGAGTGCTCCCCTGCCTCCGCCTCAGGACCTGCCCCCCACTCCGCCCCTTCCCTGAAGCCCCCGCCCCTCCTCTTCCCACCCCCACTCTGCCCCTGCCTCTTCTTGCTCCTGGTCCTTCCTGCCCCCGCTCTCCCTTTTCCCCCAGCACCTCCTGCACTCCACCGAACAGCTGAGCACCGGTGGGCGGGAGGGCTGGGGGGGATGGGGAGGAGCGGATCTGTGGGGCTGCCAGTAGCTGCTCCAGGGCTGTCAGTACCTATGGGATCAGCAACGGGGCACCAGAACACAACAACACACCAAAGGCCTTTATTTCAGATCCTGATTTACTCAGTGAATTTGCTTATGCACAGAGAGATTCCAGCCAGCCGTGAGGTACCAGGACAGACACACCCATACGCTGGGCAGACCCTTGGCTATGCAGCGGCCCCTTTGCATCGCCCGGCAGCGCAGAGGGGCCTCGGAGCGAGTGAAGCTGAGAGTTCAGGCCTTTATTCTGTCACCCATCGAGCCAACTTCAGCATTCATTTCATTCAGCTGCAACACAAGGAACCCTCAGGCCTGCCTCCCGTAAGATGCTGGCTGCAGCAGGTACCATAAGGCTTGTGGGGGCCTATGAACCTTGGCACAGACAAATGGCCCAACGGTCACCCCTAAGTTTTGGGGGCCTGGGAAAAAAGTGTTTAAGGGGGAGGTTTCTCCGTAACGACACCAGCCAGCCACAGGGACGGGAGCTAACACTGGCTTTGAGATATTGTAGAATGGGAACGTTTGCAGATGTCTGACCACAAGCTGGCCACGGCAAGGAACTGACGTGTCTGATAATAAGCTGAGATCAGTAACATCTTAACCTACAGGAGAAGGGACCCCGACATCGGTAGGGTGAGGAGATACAGATAAGGAGGAGGGGAGAAGCCCCTACTGAATAGGCATTAGGCACGTGGCGTCAGCGTAACATTATAAAAGTTGCACCCCAGCCTGTGGGCAGGAGGTGAGCGAGATGTAGCGTTTAGGGTGTGCCCCGATCACGGCCCCGGGTGATGAGGAGGAAGGTGCTGGTGAGCAGGAAGATAATGACTAACATTTCTGGTTGTTCTGCAAGGGGCAGTGCGAGTACGGGGTGGTTCAGATGGACCTTCTGTATTACTGCTGTCCCCCGGGCTGGGCTGGAGCGTTTGGGACTCTGCTAAATGTGTGATCCACGATTACAAACACAGAAGGTTCCTACAGCATGAGGGCTGCGACCAGCCCCATCGGGGTTCCCAATTGAACAGCAATTTCATAATACCAGCCCCGATCTCAGAACTAGAGCCTGTCAGACCTCCAAGTGAACACTGGGAATTTGTAAGTAATCAATAGAATTAACATACGATTCAGAGCTTGGGCTGCAACGCGCAGGAATCAGGTGCTGCGTGGGCCGTGCCAGGCGGGGGTCAGGAGAGCAGCTTCACCAGCAGCAGCCCAGTCAGGCCAGGCAGGTAGAGGGCAAAGGTGAATTTCCCCAGAGCCGGGCTGGCCCCACTGGTGGTGGCAGCGGTTGTTTTGGTGGTGGTGGGTGGTTTGGTGGTGGTGGGTGATTTGGTGGCAGTGGTTGTTTCAGTGGCAGTGGGTGTTCTGGTGGTGGTGGTTGTTTTGGTGGTGGTGGGTGTGTTCTCTGCAGGTTTGGAGGTCGTGATTGTGAAGTTGTACGTGTAGACTGCAGAAACCAAGGAGGTTCCAGCTGTAATGTCTTTTGTGGACTCAGTAGCGCATCCTTTTCCAACAAGTACTGAGACAGTTGTACCTGAGGGAGAAAACCAGCATGTTATTAGGCACAGGCAGCTCTGGTTCCTTCTTTGCCCCCAGAACCTCTGTCTCCACTATCCAGTGGTTCCCACCTCTGCCTCCCGTTCCCACCCCCCGGTGCTCTCCCTGCTCTCGCTGTAACTGGCCATGGCAGAGCGGGTGTCTGGTCCTCTCCTGCCTCCCCCATGCCCCTTTCTGGAGCTCCACACGAGACTGAAGCTGGAGTTTGGAACCAGCTGATCTCCGGGGGTGGCTCCTTCCCCAGCATGTGACCCCTCCGGGGAACACGCCCGGCTCTCACTGTCCCCAGCAGCCCTAACCGCTCGGTTCAGTTATTTTATAAACACCCCAAAGCGCTGGGAGTCCTGGACACACACTGAGAATGGGAGCTTCCGCACTGAGCAATAGCTTAGCTCCACCTTAAACTTACCGGGGGGTGGGGTCTAGTGGTTAGAGCAGTGGGGACTGGGAGACAGGACTCTTGGATTCTTTCCTCAGTTCTGGGAGGGGGCAGGGTCTAGTGAGTTAGATCGGGATGCGGGAGGGCTGGAATCAGGACTCCTGGCTTCTCTCTCCAGCCCTCACAGGGAACTAGGGGCTACTGGTTAGAACAGGGGGGCTCTGAGCCAGGACTCCTGGGTTCTATCCCCAGCTCTGCATCATTGACATAACAACCCTTCCCATGGCAAGAGACGCGTTGTCGTAACTCCAGGAGCAGGGTGGCATCACTGAGATGGAGGAGCTGGTCTGGAAGGGAAAACTTCCTAATTCCTCTCTCTTTCCCTCTGGCCAAAATCCTCCGCACAGCCCGAGGGTCTGGGAGACTCTAGGGCCCTGTCTACACTACACTTGGGTCAGTATGTCGCTCAGGGGTGTGAAGAAGCCATGTCCTTCAGCGATGTAAGTTATGTCATCCGGTGCCCACTTCCTGCTGACGTCCCCTCTGCCGCTCGCGGAGGTGGATTTATTGTGCAGACAGCAGAGCTCTCTCCCGTCAGTGCAGAGCATCCTCACCAGATGTGGTACA
Source organism: Aldabrachelys gigantea (assembly GCA_026122505.1). Lineage (NCBI taxonomy): Eukaryota > Metazoa > Chordata > Testudines > Testudinidae > Aldabrachelys > Aldabrachelys gigantea. Next base: position 72,897,548 of record CM047489.1, read on the forward strand.
ATGGCGCAGTGTAGACTGGCCCTAGGTTTCACCAGCCCTTTGGGGAGTTCCTGAGCCATGAGATTCCCGGGGAAGCTCCCGCACTGAGGCCGGCTGGCAGAATTTACCTCTCCGTATCGTCCCAGCGAAATCAATGCAATAGGTCTCGTCCCCTGTACAAGGGGTGACTGAGCTGTTGCATGGATCAGAGTTCAGAGCAAAGCAGGTTGGGCACTGCAGCCCGTTCGCGGTGGTGCTCCCCGTGGGCACTGAGAACCGAGAGAAAGAGAGAGAGACAGTCACAGGGTGGGTTAAACCTCGTTCAAACAGCAGGGCATGCCTGCTGACCTGCATTGGTCTAGCATGTGAAGGCCCCATCCCAGCCCAGTGGTATTGCTCTGTCTGTCATACGGCAAATTCTGAACCTGGCGACCGATCAATTCCAGCATTTCCAGGTACTTCTTAGGCCAAGGGGTTCTCAAACTGGGGCTCAGGGCCCCTCGGGGGGTTGCAAGGTTATTACATAGGGGTTCGTGAATTGTCAGCTTCCACCTCAAATCCTGCTTTGCCTCCAGCATTTAAAATGGTGTTAAATATATAAACAAGCGTTTTTAATGTATAAGTGGGGGTCACACTCAGAGGCTTGCTAGGTGAAAGGGGTCACCGGTACAAAGGTTTGAGAACCACTGTTCTAGGCACTCAGGGCCAGAAGCCTGCTCCTTTTGGGGAGAAATCAGAATACACCCCCCCCACCCCCACCAGCTGATCAGCCCAGCCACCTCTGCGATTGTCTCAGATCAAACACCAGGTCGATGGCCCCACTGACACCCCATCTCCGCTCTGCCCAGCATCCCCGGGGGTGCAACACGGTGACACCCAAAATGACCAGTCTCCCAGACAGAAAGGAGGAGGATGGGGGGGGGAGGTGTGACAAAGTGGGACTCTTCTTAATGTTTCCTCTGAATACTGTGTGGGTGCCTCAGTTTCCCACATGCATTTCTTAAGTCTCCACTGTGCATAGATGGCCAACACTTTGTATCCTGGCAACAAATACCTGGGGCCCTTCACCCCTGCAAGGGAATAGCTAAAGGTGAACAAAGAGGGCAGGTGACCTCCTGGCCCAGGAAAGGGGCTGAGCAGAGAGGAGGGGCTGGATGGGGTGTCAGTCTACAGCTGGCTGGGGACAAGGAGTGAAGTGCAGACATGGGGGTCTGGCTCACTGCCCCCCAGAATGGACCCGGCCAAGGGGTCCGGTTCGCTGTATCTACAAGCTCTGTTTTAGACCCTGTTCCTGTCATCGAATAAACCTCTGTGTTACTAGCTGGCTGAGAGTCACGTCTGACTGCAAGGTGGGGGGGTGCAGGACCCTCTGGCTTCCCGAGAACCCAGCCTGGGCGAGCTCACTGTGGGAAGCGCAAGGAGGGGCAGAGGATGCTGAATGCTCCAAGGACAGACCCAGGAGGTGAATCCATGGGAGCTTCTTGCCCTGAACAAGTCTGCTCCAAGGGAGAGGAGGCTCCCCAAAGTCCTGCCTGGCTTTGTGAGGAGCAGTTCCCGAACATTGCCTGGGGACCCAGGGACAGGAGGGGGAATGGAGGAAAAAGGGCATGGGAGAGGAGCAATTGTGCCAGGGGCTTGTCCAAATGAACCATTCAACTGTAGCAAGGGAGGCCAGGGTGTGAATCGACCCTGCGCCAGCCTGCCATGGCCCAGCTGGCCATGTGCACCCTGCTGACGTGCGTGAACTGTTCGGTACTGTGCTTTGAGCTAGTGACCTTCCAAGGCGCTCGAACGAGCTGTTCACGAGCATCAGCAGGGGGCACGCGAGGAGCTGGATTCGCACCCCAGCTCAGCACCATCTAACTGTTCATGTGGACAAGTCATGAAACAGGGACAGTAAAAACAGACCCCTACGTACCATCCAGTGCAGGTGAGTTGCACGTCTCTGTGCTGCACTGTGCGATGTTGATCCTCACATACTTGCCATTCCCAAGGGTGACAGTGACAGGGCCTTTTATGACACCAGTGAAGTCATTCAAACAGCCTCTGGAGAGTCCTGTGGTCTTTGTCCCCTCTATTGTAAAGAAAGAAAACAAAGAACAGAACTGAGAGGCTGGGAGGGGAACTTCGAGGAGGAGCAGGGAGGTTATTTTACCTCCGTGTCTGGCCCTGGGGCAAAGTTGCTAGGAGCCTGTGCTCAGTTCTGGGCCCCACCATTCAGGAAGGATGTTGGTCAGTGGCAGAGAAGAGCCGTGAGGATGATTGAAGGGTTAGAAAACCTGCCTTAGCGCGAGAGACGCCAGGAGCTTGATCCATGGAGCTGAACACAGAGACGGTTCAGGGGCGACCTGGTCCCCATCTGCCAGAACCTACCCAGGGAACAAATGTTTACTGACGGGCGCCTCAGTCGGGCAGCGGAAGGTCGGACACCATCCCACGGCTGGGAATTGGAGCTAGACAGACTCAGACTGGGAATAAGGGGAAGGTTTTTCACAGGGTGGGTCATTGACCACTGGGACGATCTCCCCGGGGCTGTGGTGGATTCTCCATCAGGGACAATGTGTAAAGCCAGATGGGAGGTTTCTCTCCCAGCTCTGCTCTGGGGATGATCTGGGGCAGGTCTCTGGTCTGTGCTGAGCAGGGGTCAGACGAGATGATCCCAATGGTCCCTTGTGGGCCTGGGGTCTAAGACTCGGTGGCCGTCTCTGCACTGCAGAGTGAACCCGGGTTAGCCACACCCTGGGGTGAGCGTCCACACTGCGAAGCCTCCCAGGGGTTAGATCCACCCGGACACCACCCGGCCGGTGCTACACTAACCCCAGGGCAGCTCTAGGCCTTTGGGGGCATGTCCCAGGGCTCCTAGCGCTGCCCTGAGCTGGGCCGTTCTCTGCTGCGAGTCTCTGTGACGGCGTCTCTGCCTGAGAGCCGGGTAGAGCCGGAGCCAGCTGCAGGGAATGTGGGATTTGAAACATCACCAAGGGCTGTGTAAACCGGCAGGTGATTTCAGTGCAGCAAAAGTGAGTAGGAAGGAGGGCAGGAAAACACGGCCCTGAAGGAATTATGGGAAGGCATCGGAGGACTGTCAGCAACTGTGTATAATAACCTAGTTTACAGCTGCGTCCTCACTGCAAAGTCAAAGTGGAACCCGGATCTAAGCTACACCTGGAACAGCACAGCCGGCCTGAGCTCACAGCTTGTATCCTCTGAGGTTAAAGGGTTTTGTGGGTGGATAGTAGGGGAAGGTGTGGGGGTTAGGCCTAAACTTCGGGTCACGTCCTACATTAACTGCAGTGAAACCACACCCTGAGTGGGTGGAAGTTTTAATAAACCCATTTGTGACTGTGCTGGGAAAATTTCCTGAGTGTGGTCAGAGAGAGAGAGAGAGAGAGAGAAGGGTGTATGGGGATAAATAGATAGACAGACAGATAGATAGATCACATTAAAGCTCATTTGTGCTATGCATCCTTCCTAAAGGGTAAATGAAAGGAAACATTAAATCTCTTTAATTCAAAGGAAAGATGAACAAAACCAGATCTGTAACTAAAGTTTTCTATTTCAAAACGGCAAATGTTGAGAAGGGAACTAGTGAAATCCGTCGGCCTGAGGACCTCAGGGAATTGAACATGGAGAAGGTTTGGAATCTCTTTAAGTCAAATTGGCAGAAGCTATCTTGAATTTGCATCCCAAGCAAGGAGAAAAATTTTGTAAGGAAGGGCTCCAGCCCTGAGCAGGTGACTAACAGCTTCAGACAGGACATTCGGAGCCCGGCAGTGTACAAGGGATCTCAGCACCAATTTCCCTTTTTTAACATGATTCAGAACGTGCATTTCCACCCAAAGCAGCTTTGCTTGTTGCAGCACAGCTGTCCATTGTGGAGATGAAAACTTAGTGAATAAAAATCACTAAGTAAAGCCCAAGGGGAGAGATCCTGACCCCATTGAAGTCAATGGGAGATCTGCAACTGGATCCCATGGGGCAGGATTTCAAACCACTGAGTCTTCTGGTCACAACACTGTAACGTTGCCTGAATAAACGAAGCATGAAACACAGACTGAGTGCTCTGTGCTGTGTGAAAGCGCCCTGCCGATGGACTGTTTGGGGTTGGCCTTAGCGATGAAAATGGTGACAGACTGTGAGGAAGGATGTGCCTGGGTTGATGGCAATGTCACCTACGCAATGTGTTTTCTTCTGCCACCGTAATGCAGCCACCTTTAGCCGTCTGTGCTGTGCAGGTCCCTGATGGAGGCTGGCAGGAGTCTGCTGAGCCGGAGCACTGTTGGCATGTCACGGTTTGTGCTGGAGAAAGAAGAACAAATGTTTCCTTTTTACTGTGGTGTAACAGTGTCACCTCTGGCACGTCCCTTACCCCAAGTCTTCCCCCTCTGCTCCAAACAAGCTGAGGGGTTAACAGATCCAGCCTCCTCTGGTACACTTGGCAATTGCCCAATTTCAGCCCTGGGCCAGCGTTACCCAGGGGGTCAGTCTGGGGACGGGTGAAAGGATGGTGCTCTTCCCAAGCTCCGCCCACAAATTAAGCTCCACCTACCAAAGATTTCATTCCTCTTTTAAAGGTATTCACAGTACTGGAGAGTTGCTCACTTCTCAGCGTGCGTTGCCTGAGTCCATTGCACAACCCAGGTCTCCTGGCAGCCTCCCATTGCCCTCACAAATTTGAGTTCCCCTCCCATCCCCTTCTATTGCAGGGATGCCAAGCTAACCCTCCCACCCCCTACCTAATGTCAAGGACTCTGTGTACCCCCCAATCCCATCCCCCATACCAGGGTCCCCCACTCGTCTCCCCATGCCAAGACCACTGTGTGCTCCCCGTCTCCCACCACCACCCCCATCATCCATCTTTCTGTCTGGGAGATCAGCTGCTCAGGGTGTAACATGTTAAACTCCATGGGGACGCTGGACAGTGCTGGGCTGGAAGGGTTGATGGGCTGGAAGGTGTCAGTGGTCCCATCAACTGGTTCTTTGACATACACACAGTTACAGAGAGAGCTGAAAGTGTGGCTGGGCTGGCCAGAAGCCAAGGGGCTCTGTGTTTTCCCGATTTCCCTCTTCCTGTTTTCTGATTTCCCCCAAAGTCAATGTGATTCTGTCCAGTGATGTCTAGAACAGCCCCTGAAATTATGGAGTTGATGGAACGCAGCGTTCAAAAGTTACTTCGTGCACAGAAATAGGGAAATACCACTGAGGTGAGTGCGGCCAGGCTCTCCGGACTGCCAGCCAGCCAGCAGAGGAGTCTGACAGAAGCCAGTGTCTTGGCCCCTAGGCTCGTGGAGATTGCTCCCCGTTGGGAAGGCTCTGTGATGGACTGGACCCCAGGTTTACAGCAGTTGCACAGACCTTAGCTTAAGTTAAAGTCAACTTTCCCCACATCCCTCTGGATCAGCCCAGCCATTCGCTATCTGTGGGGGATGGGAAGGATGGAAATTGCCAGTCAAAAAACTGCATTAAACAGCACAAAGAGACGTTCATTGTCCCTTGTTCCCCAAATTACCATTGATACAGTCACGTTAATGACAGCGTGTGGACACACACAGACCTCTTGGGGACATGTAAGTGGAGAATCTCTGCCCTTCAGTCCTTATGTACAGCACCTTGCACACAAGCTGTGTAAGTGCAGCAGCTTCACAACTTTTCTTTTAGAGAGGTGGAAATTTTCAGGCTGTGATGCTGATCTAGTCTGAGCTCCGTCATAGCGCAAGCCAGAAAACCTCACCCAGCACTTCCTCCATCCAGCCCATATCTGATGGCTGAGCTACAGCCGATCTTTCAGAAGGACGTCCAATCTCGGTGTAAAGACTCCAAGGGATGGAGAATCCCCTCCCCCCACCGCCCCTCTTTGAGAAGCTGCTGCCAGGGTTAATTCCACCTTCGACTGGTCTAAATTCAACTCCCAGCCATTGGAGCTCATTCTCCCTCTGTTTGCTCGGTTGGAGAGCCCTCTGCTACCAGAAACTGTCAAGCTGATTCCAGGTTACACTCACTCCCCAAGCAGTGTAATGTATTTGTATACTGAGTTCCCTTTGTGCTGCCAAAGCAGTGCAGAGGGGCCTTCGTGGGACTAAGAATTCAGGGCAGTGTCCAGTAACGCTGTCCCTCAGGCCTGGGCTACACTATACAGTTAAGTTGTTATAACTACAGCGCTTGGGGAAGTCACACCCTCAGCATTGCCGTGAGGCCAGTCTAACCCCTGGAGGAGATGGAGGTTGATGGGTGAACCCTTCCCTCAACACAGCTACCATCGCTCAGGGAGGGAAGTTCCTAGAGGGATGGAAACCCCTGTCCATTGGGACAGGCGACGCCTTCACTACGGGTCTCTGCCAGCCCAGCTACAATGCTGTGGCTAAGTAGCTACAGTAGCCATAGTGTAGACAGGGCCCTGTACCCACCCAGAGCTAATCCCCACTCCCTGCACATGCTGGATGTTCCCCTGACTGAGGATCTGTGGAGTATAAAGTGTCCAAGTCCAGGAGGGTTTCAATGACCACAGCAGTGAGTGACTCACCTTGTGCACTCGTTGTAGCTAGGAGAGCAGGGAGAAGGCAGAGGATGAAGGAAACCATCCTGGTGCTGGGAGGCGCCCGGGGCTGGGCTCGGAGCTGAACAGAGCTTCTCACGGCTGACATGGCGAGCGCTGCTGGGGGGGAGGAGGAGAGAGTCAAGACCAAAATGAGGAGGGAAAGGGAATAACAGCCAAGATTGTGGGGGAAGCACCAGGGAATAGAGCTCACAAATAATCAATTTTTTTGTTCACTGGCAATTGTCAAAGATCGGGGATGGGGAGGGGAATCTTTTTTGGTTGGCCCAAAATTCTCATCTAACTAAAAAGCTGAACCAAAAAATGGTTTTGTTTCTTTTTCAAGTATCTCAAAATATTTTTAATTTGTTTTAAAATAAAAATTGCCGTCAATTTTGAAATGAAAAGACACTTTGAGTTGAAAAAAATCTAAACATTTAATTCTGGAAATATCCAGACAAAATGTTTCCTTTTTTAAGGATTTGTTTTTCTAGAATTTTTTCCAGCTGAAGCAATGCAGCAAAATTGACACAAATTTGTGAAATGTTTCATTCGCCCCAGACCTGCATTTTTCAATGGAGAAAAGTTTGGGTTAGAAAATATCTTCCAGCTCCGGCTGAAGACAGAAGCTGCCGCTGAATTGCTGCCATCACAGAAACATGCATGCTGCCCTAACAGCACACAGACTGCCCCCAATGTCCGCGGCGGCAATTCGGTGCGCTGCGTGGGGCGGTAAAAACAGCAGAGCCAGCCCTGGCTCAGGTCCCTTCCCTGGATCAGCCCGGTTCAGTTAGAACCTGTCAGATCAAGGAGGCTTCAAACCCCTCCGCCCCCATGTGCGTTACTTTGCATTGATCAAAACAACTTCATCTGTCATCGTGTTGCCCATTGACCCAGCTCCATTCGATCTCGCTGAAGTTCCCAACTAACCTCAGTAAGTTGCCTCCTCTGCAGATTTCACCACCTACTCACTCTCCCCCAGTCAGATCATTTGAGTCACTTGAACGCTGGGTCTAGGATAGAGCTTGCAGGCCTCCACTTTTAAGCTTTTGTTATCACACAAAATTCCCTTGAATTCTAGCTCTGTTTTCTAGAGACACAAGGTGGGGGAAGAGACGAGTGTCCAAGAGACACAGAGCTCTTCTTCGGGTCAGAGGAGCTCCAGAGCTTGTGTCTCTCCCCAGCAGAAGCTGGTCCAATAAAAGCTTTTCCCTCATCCACCTTGTCTGTCTAGTATCCTGGTACCCACACGGCTACAACAACCCTGCAAACTCCTGCTCTCTGGTTATTGTCCTGTTTCTGCTCCATGACAGTCCATTGACTCTCACCCCAGCACTGCTTTGATTCCTTACTGCCCTACGGTGAGGGAGTTTGCTGAAGGCTTTTTGACAGTCCAAATCAAGTACGTCGACTGGTTCCTCTCTGCTTCCTAAACCTGGGATGTTCAAAGCAGCTGAAGAGAGTTTGAGGCCCAACTCCCAAGGAGTTTAAGCAGATGCTGGCCTCCTCGCTGCCAGTTTTGCTTTTCGAATCTCCCTATTTCGCTCACACACCATTCCATGAGTGGGGCTTCTTTTCCTTTGCACAAACTGAGCCGCTTTATCCCTGCTACTTGCACCTGAAATATATCTCCAGCCTTTACCCGCTTTCAGCAGATCATCAGTGATGACAAGCAATAATTTTAAAAACTCTTACCTTCAGCCGCACAATGGTTCCGTTCACCTCCAAGTTCTCTGTAATATCGAAGAGATGCACTGACCTGTCAAGCATGGCCCATTCCTCTCTATATAGTCCAATGACACAGCCTGATTAATCTAGAAACTGGAAGTAACAGTGAATGATTTACTGAAATGTAATAAATTGCACGACCCTCATACCTGGGCACTCCCTCTTCAAATACAACTCATATCGACCCTTTCTCAATCCGTCAGCTATTCTTTTATTGAACTTGTCCCATACTGTTCGTGCAACAGAGATAAGAGGCGATACGCAGCTCAATCACAGGGCAGAGATGTTTATCCCGATCCTGAGGTGCTGTAAATGATAGAGGAACCGGTAAATTCACAGCAGCTGAGATCCATTAGTTCCATTGGAGCAAGGGCCAATTGATATCAAATGGGTGTCGGGTGATATTGTCAGAACGAAAGTAAGGATGGCCATGGAGTTGGCCCCTTTATGACAGCTCCCCTCCCATTCCCAGAACAGGTTGTTAAATTCCTTCTTGTTAAATTGTGTTAATATTCATTGAGGACAGATTTTTTTATCTGCCCCATACCAGGGGGTGGCATCAAACTGGGTCTCATATGCATGAGGTTGCACCTGGCTGGGGGAAATTAGTTACAGACTAACTGAGCAGAGAAGATTGTTTCAGCCTTGGTTTCATTCCAGGTCAGCTTTGCTCCCGAGGGTTGTCGAGATGGGCAGGGGCCTTCCAGACAGAATCCAAGTGTTAGGCTCTCCAGGAGTCTAACGAGAGAGAATGGCTGGAGATCGACTGATGAACAGTGTGATGGAAAAGCTGGGGATTAGTTATAAACATATATGAAGTCCCAGCTCAGATTCAGCCCGGCGGTGGAGGTCTGGTAGTGGCACCTTGCTGAATTTGCAGCCCTGTTCTCTAGGATCTCAGCTGTCATTGAACACACTAGTAAGGCCGGGTCTACACCAGAAACGTTTGCTGGCACAGCTCTGCGGGTCGGGAACGTGATCTCCTGGGACATTGCTGTGCTGGCTAAAGCCCCAGCATGGGGCAGTTATACCGGCAGAAAACCCCTTTTACACATAGACGTTATTTCTGCCTCCTACAGACGCTGTCCCACGGTGTTTAACTGAAACATTCATTGGAGCAAGAGCCTGAGTCTCCCAACCTCCAGGTCCATCCTTCTCTCTCGTGGGCTCGTTCGCTGTGACCCAACAAACAGGGGGACTCTCACATAGGAGCAGGGAGGGGATTTTCCATCTGGCTTTGCCCTGGGGCAACGCTGCTGGGATCCAGAGTCCAGTTCTGGAGCCCACGGTTCAAGGGGGTGGTTGGTCGATTGCAGAAGAGCCAGGAGAATGAGAAAAGAATTAGAAAACCTGCTTCATAGCAACAGACTCCAACAGCTTGATCCTCTGAGCTTAGCAGAGAAGGTCCAGGGGTGACCTGATCCCAGCCTGTCAGTTCCTACATGGGGAACAAATATTTGTTAACGGGCTGCTCAACAGAGCAGAGGAAGGTCTGGTGTGATCCCATGGCTGGAAGCTGGAGCTGGACAAAGTCAGATTGGGAAGAAGATGAACGTGTTTACCAGGGAGGGGAATTACCCGTTGGAACAGTTTCCAAAGGTTCCTGCTGGGTTCTCCGTCCGTGGCCATTTTCAAGGCAAGCCTGGGTGCTTTTGCTATGAGACCTGCTCTTGGAATCCTGTGGGGGACGTTCCCTGGCCTGTGACACAGGAGATCAGACCTGATGGCCCCAATGGGACTCGTCTGGCTGGGGATCTGTGACTATTTAAATAGTTTATCCCAAATGGAAGAGCTGGAAAAGGAGAGATTGAGTGAGACCCCCCCAGAAGGACCTACAGCCTGGGGGTCAGGCTGTCCCCTGGAAGGGACGTCCAGGCAGAGGGAAGCATCACAGCAGCCTCTCCCACAGCCAGGATGAGCACTCTAACCACTAGGCTGCTGGACAACACGAGGCTTCCTCATCCGGCCATATTGAGGGGGGGTCGGTGTGCTCCATGACACGTGCTGGACTGGGCTGCTCCCCCCTTAGCTCTGCCCTGCCTCAGCCAGCCCCAGCTCACACGAAGGACGCGCCCTGGGCTCCTGACTCCCACATTGCCCTGGAGCACTGGCCTCTCCCCATTGGCCCTGGGATCTGTCAGTCTCAGGATAATGACTCCTCTTCAGCCCTCCCCTTTTCCTTGGGTACTGGGAGAGGGCCGACCAACCCTTCCCCCCCCCACTCACATTTCAGTGAGGGCCCAACAATGAGAGTGACAAGACATCCCGATATTAGGGGCTTTGTCTTATATACACAACGATCCCCCCCTTGTCCCCCTCCAAAAAAGTGTCTGGTTTTTCACTGTTGCTGTCTGGTCACCCTACCAATGGCCCATGACATTAGGACACGAGGAACCAGTCTGGCCCAGCGGGGTGGGCAGGACGCTCGGGGCACCGGTTGCCTGGTAGTCATCAGGCGTTCTGTGGGTCTGGTGCCAAGGAGGGGATGGTGCCAAGAGGGGGATTTGCAGGCGTACAATGAACTGGGTGAAGGTTTCCAACTGAAGCTTTTCTCGGTGAGGCACACAGCCCTGGGGGCCTAGAGACGCTCTGCAAATTCTTGCCATGAAATCTCGAGCTAACACGTGCCAGGGTGGGAGCTCCCACCTCCACCCTATGGAACTATTGGATGGATAATTCCCCTTCCTGCTAAACATTTGGATTGTGCCCACTTTGGCCCAGGTCATCCCCAGCCATCTATTATGCCCACCCCAAAGTTGTATGGGGTGCCCCTCACCCCAGCACTCGCATCATCACTCCTCACCTTGGTCAGCGATTCACATCAGGACATACCCCTGCCTAGCTGAACCCAGAAGTCCTGACATTCAGTCTCTCCCGGCCCTGTGCTCTAACCACTAGGCCTCCCTTCCAGGGCCAGCTTTAGGCACCAGCCAACCAAGCACATGCTTGGGGTGGCACCGTATAAGGGGCGGCCAATCTTGGTTCGGTGGGGCAGAACTCGTTTTTTTTGTTTGTTTGTTTGTTTTGTTTTTTGGTTCGGTGAGGTGGCGCTCCGAGGAGGGGGAGTGATTTTCTTTTTGGTTTGGCGGAGTGGCACTCAGAGGGGTTGGTTTTGGTTCGTCAGGGTGGCGCTGGGGGGCGGGGTTGTTGTTGTTGGTTTTGGTTAAGCCAGGTGGCATTTGTTTTTGTTGTTGTTGCTTGGGGTGGCAAAAAAGTTAGAGCCATCCCTGCCCCCTCCACTCCCTGAGCTGGGGATGGAGCCCAGGAGTCCTGGCTCCCGGGAGATAGGGACAGAGCAGATTCTCCACTCTTAAATCAAGACACTTCTTTCTTTCTAAAGGATATGGCTTGTTTCCACACTCACACCTCCGCCCCCCCCCCCCTATGAGCTGCGTGCAGAACTCACAGGGGGAGGTTATTTGGTGTGGAATATACAGGAAGTCAGACTGGACTATCTTACCGCTCCCTTCTGATCTTAGACTCGATGAAATGAAATCAGCTTTAAGAACCCAGTCCAGCTGCTTGGCTTCACTCTGTGACATCTGACTGATGTTCACCTGCATCAACTGGCTTGCCTTAGGGAGGCCTCGGAAACACAGAGAGGGTTGGCTAGCGAAGGGTTAAATTGGGGCAGATCTCTTGGGAAAGGATTATCTCCTGGTTTCCCATCATTCCTGCCCTCTTTATGAGAGATCGCTATCTGCTGGGTTATCGGAAATCATTATCAGAAAGTGATTCCACTTTCTATATGACACAGGGGCCTGCTGCGTATACATATATATCTAGGGACGAGGAGCTCAGGCCGGGAGAAGAAAGGAAGCCCCATCTCTGTTCTGCTCACTGGCACACAGGGGGCTGAAGGTAAGAGATTCCCCAGCATAGAACTGAGGGCCAAGGAACCGTCATGATGATCCAGTCCAGTTTCCTGCACAGCCCAGGCTGGTGAATGTCCCCCCGTGAGTTCCCCGTGCAGCCCCTGACATCTGGCATGGAAAGAGGTGCCCAGATGTGACTGGCCGAGTCGATTACAATCCGGCATGGTCCATGCTGAAAACTTAGGTCAACAGAATGGTGATGCTCAGCTGAGAGCTTTGAGCTTTCTGGTCAAAAAACCAGACATCTGGCAACCCTACCCAGGGTGGGGACACATGAGCCCCTGGCCTAGATGCCCATGACAAGACTGAGGGGTCAGCCCCCCAGGGATCCTGGGCCCAGCCTTGTCGGGGTTACCAAGACTGTGCCATGAAGGAGGAAGGAAGGGGAACCCTCGGGGCAGCCGGCCTCTGGGTGAAGGACTTGGAGAGAGGACTCAAATCCTGCCACCATCTGATACCACCGGGCAGTGCAGATTCCAGGAACAGGGGCGGCTCCAGGCACCAGCACGCCAACCGCGTGCCTGGGGCAGCAAGCCACGGGGGCGCTGTGCTGGTCGCTGCGAGGGCAGCAGGCAGGTTGCCATGCCTGCAGAGGGTCTGCTGGTTCCGCTGCCGCAGAATCTGTGGGACCGGGGACCTCCCACAGGCAAGCCGCCGAAGGCAGCCTGCCTGCCGGGCTTGGGGCGGAAAAATACCTAGAGCCGCCCCTGTCCAGGAAAGTTCCCTGCAGTAGCGGGACCATCCCCCACTGGCATAGACACGGCCTCAGAGCGCCTCTGCTGTATCGAGGTGAGGGAGCTGGGGGCCCATCTAGTGTGAGAATCACACCCAGCCTCATGAGTGTGGAGCACAACCTCAGTTTCCCAGGTCTCACCAAGTCAATAATGTTTGTGACGCTCTCAGATGCCGTGGTGAGAACTCCAGAGACAGGTGCAGGCAGTGAGCTCATCATTCAGCTCAGCGCAGGGTTGGAACGGCAAGTGGGAAATACGGCCTGGGATTACCCCCCCTCCCACAGTGAGAAGGAAAAGACGTATTGCCTGAGGCAGGGTTGCGGTGGAGAACACACAATGTGTGATCGTGGAATCAAAGGCTGTAGCACACTGCAAACGCGCCGGGGGATTGGATTAGGCTCGTACTGGCAACGTGTGTTCAGGCATTTCCTAACTCTCAGTGCTTGAATGTTAAACCACCATGGTGTGCTTGGAATGTAGATTTTTAATTCAGATTATATATAGATATATACATACATACACACACACACACAGAAAAACAAGCAAATTCTTACATGGCTCAGCAACAGATAAATTGAACATAACATGAAGCTTGGGGGGGCCTCTGAACTATGGCACAGATAAATGGCCCAACGGTCACCCGTACTTTTGAGGAGCCTGGGAACAGAGTGTTTAAGGGGGAGGTTTCTCCATAACGACACCAGCCAGCCACAGGGACGGGAGCTAACACCAGCTTTGGGATATTGTAGGATGGGAACGTCTGCAGATGTCTGACCACAAGCAGGCCATGGCAAGGAATTGACGTGTCTGAGAATAAGCTGAGATCAGTAACATCCTAACCTACAGGAGAAGGGACCCCGACATCGGTAGGGTGAGGAGCTATAGATAAGGAGGAGGGAAGAACCCCCTACTGAATAGGCATTAGGCACAGCGGCATTGGAAGTACATATTATAAAAGTTGTACCAGCCTGTGGGCAGGAGGCAAGCGAGATGCAGCATTTTGGGGGTGCCCGGATCACGGCCATGCGGGACGATGAGGAAGGTGATGGTGAGGAAGAAGACGATGGTTAATGTTTCTGGTTGTTCTGCAAGGGGTGGTGTGTGGGGATGGGCAGACAGACATTGAGTGGCATCGCTGTCCCCGTGCTGGGATGGAGCGTTTGGGACTCCGGTACATGTGTTAATAAACTATTACAAAGACAGAAGGGTTCCTACAATGTAAGAGCTGCGAAACACTGGGACAGATCTAGGGACCAGAACCTGTCAGACGTCCCAGTGATCACTGGGAATTTGTGAATAATCAATAGAATTAACGTACAATTCAGCGCTCGGGCTGCAACACGCAGGAATCAGGTGCTGCGTGGGCCGTGCCGGGCGGGGGTCAGGAGAGCAGCTTCACCAGCAGCAGCCCAGTCAGGCCAGGCAGGTAGAGGGCAAAGGAGAATTTCCCCAGCGCTGGGCTGGCCCCACTGCAGGTTGTTTGGGAGAGGGTGGTATTTGTAGGGGAGGGAGTGGTGGGTGCTTCCTCCGCCGGAACGTAGGTTGCCCTTTGAAAGAGGTATATGTAGGGTCCTGAAGCCAGGAAGGTTCCAGGTTTAATGTCCTGAGCAGATGCAGTAGCGCAGCCTTTTGCAGCAAATGGCGAACGAGATAAACCTGAAGGAGAAAACCAGCCTATTAGGCGGGGGCAGCTCTGGTTCTTTCTCTGCCCCCAGAACCTCTGTCTCCACCATCCAGCAGTTCCCACCTCTGCCTCCCATTCCCACCCCCCGGTGCTCTCCCTGCTCTCGCTGCAACCGGCCACGGCAGGGCGGGCGTCTGGTCCCCTCCTGCCTCCCCCGCGTCCCTTTCTGCAGCTCCACACGAGACTGAAGCTGGAGTTTGGAACAAGCTGATCTCCGGGGGCAGCTCCTTCCCCAGCGCGCAGCCCCCTGGGGAATACACCCAGCTCTCACCGTCCCCAGCAGCCCTGACCACTCGGTTCAGTTATTTTATAAACCCCCCAAAGTGCTGGGAGTCCTGGACACACACTGAGAACAGGAGCTTCCGCACGGAGCAATAGCTTAGCTCCCCGTTAAACATAAAGGGAGTGGTATCTAGTGGTTAGAGCAGTGGGGGCTGGGAGTCAGGACTCCAGGCTTCTCTCCCCAGCTCTGCATCACTGATATAACAACCCTTCCCATGACAAGTACTGTGTTGTCATAACTCCAGGGTGGCATCACTGGGAAGGGGGAGCTGGTCGGGAAGGGAAAACTTCCCAATTCCTCTCTCCTTCCCTCCAGCCAAAACCCCCTCGTGGTAGCCCCCCCCACCCAAGGCCTCAGTCCAGATCTAGGTTTTGCCAGCTCTCTGGGGAGTTCCTGGGGTGTGAGGTTCCCGGGGTAGCTCCGCACTGTGGCCAGCTGGCAGCATTTACCATTCAGTATCGTCCCAGTGAAATCGATGCAATAGGTCTCATCCCCCGTGCAACGGGCGATTGTGCTGTTGCAGGTAGCGGAATTCAGACCCAGGCAGGTTGGACACTGCAGCCCTTTCTCGGTGGTGCTCCCCGTGGGCACTGAAAGACACAGTTACAGGGGGATTAAACCTCCTTCAAACCAGTGGGTGAGCCCGGTGCCCTGCATTGCTTGCCGTGCGAAGGCCCCACCCCCAGCCCGAGGGCACGGTGACCTCTCAACCTGGCAGCTGACCAATTTCAGAATTTCTGGGCATTTTCTAGGCACCCAGGGCCAGAAGCCTGCTCCTTTTGGGGAGAAATCAGAACACTCCCCCCCCCCGCCAGCTGATCAGCCCAGCCCTTTCTGCGATTGTCTCAGATCAAACACTGGGTCAATGGCCCCGCTGACACCCCATCTCTGCTCTGCCCAGCGTCCCTGGGGGTGTAACATGGTGACACCTGCAATGGCTGATCTCCCAGACAGAAAGGAGGAGGAGGGTGGGGAGAGGGGGAATGGGGATGAAGGCGGCATATACACAGACCTGGCTGGGGGGCTGGGGGGAACAGAGGCATGGGGGGATTGCTCTGAATCCATGGCAAGGTGGGAGAGACTGCAATAAAAAGTGTCTCCAATGCATTTCCAGAACTTGCTGGACAATCTGTGCCCAGCTGTGTTATTTTCCCAACCGATCTCTGGGGTGGGTGAAATCCCCCGGCACCACCACGTCCTGGGCTTTCAATGATTTTGTTGTTCAAGGAAAGCCTCCTCCACCTCTTCTTCCTGGTTAGCTGGTCTGTAGCCGACCCTACTATGGCGTCCCCCTGGTTTTACCCCCTTTATCCCTACCCGGAGACTTTCAACACGTCTGTCTCCTATTCCCATCCCAACCTCAGAGCAGATGCAGACGCCTTTGCTATCCAAGGCAACCCCTCCTCCCTTTGTCCCTGCCCACCTGGAGCAAGCTGCGCCCCTGGGTGCTGAGATCCCACCCATGTGTGTGCTCCCCCCACAGCTCTGTGACACCGGCTACATCACAGTTGTGATCACTCACTGCTTCAAAAGCTGAAAGTGACAGGAAATCACATTGTTTGGGGAAATGCCCAGACGGGAGGTTTTGAATTGTTCGCACAAGGACCCACAGGGATAAACTGGCTGTCCCCGGGGCTTCAAACCCGGTTTCCAGCCATCAGAAGAGGGAGCGTTCGGAAAGGCTTCCCAAATGGAGGAGGGGAGATGCAAAGTTCCCAAGTAGTTTGCAGGTCGATCTCGACAGGGTTATGGATAAGGTCCTACTTGAATTGCCGGATGATTGTCAAAACCTTGCGGCTGAGCTGCAGAAAAGTCATAACAGACCTTATTATTTGCGGTAATAAAGTCCGTGATGACTTTTCTGCGATTTTCCACTGACAACCGCCTGGGGCTGAGAGCAGGGGCCCAGGCTAATAGCAGGGGCACTTCCTGTCAGCTTTGGGCTGGCCGGGGCTCCCCATGCACGATGAGGCTTCCGCTGCCAGATGTGTGGTGGAAGCCTAATATTGTGGAATCTGCAATAACAGTGCAAGTTACGTACGGTAAGGGTGACCAGACAGCAAGTGTGAAAAATCGGGACGCGGGGGCGTAATAGGAACCTATATAAGCTAAAGACCCCAAAATCGGGCCTGTCCCTATAAAATCAGGACATCTGGTCACCCTGCATCCAGTGTTAGTTATGAAGGTTTGGATGGAAGCATATCCTGGCTGCTTTCTGCTTCTTCTCTCAGAGGCAGCCCTACCCCTTCTGATTTCAAATACATTTTAAAACTGGCCCACCCAGCTTGGAGACCCGCCAACTACAGGTATTTCAATGGACGACAGAAATGACGTTGGAGTGAATGGACGTGTAGGGCAATAAAGGAGAGAAATGGTGGCAATTACAACTGTCCCGAGGGTTTCTTCACATGAAGAATTCGACTGTGGCAAGTGGAGGTGTAAGGGTCCGCTGGGCTGTGGATCTACCCAGCGCCTGTCCATGCGCACCCTGCTGATGCATATGAACCGTTCGTTAATGTGCTTTGAGCTGGTGCCCTTTCAAGGCGCTCGAATGACCTGTTTCTGTGCACCAGAGGGGGCCACACGGATGGATTCACGCCCCAGCTCAGCACCGTCTAATTGTTTGGGTGAACAAGCCCTTAAACAGGGACAGTAAAAACAGACCCATAACGTACCTGCCAGTACAGCTGAGTTACACTTATCTCTGTCATTGCATCGTGTGGTGTTCATCCTCAAATACTTGTCGTTCCCGCCAGTAAAAGTGATGGGGGATTTTATGCCACTATTATAGTCATCTATGCATTCTTTGTAGAAGACAGTGGTCAGTGTCCCATCTGTTTTAAAGAAAGAAAACAAAGAACAGAACTGAAATGCTGGGAGGGGAACCTCAAGGAGGAGCAGGGAGGTTATTTTACATCTTTGTTTGGCTCTGGGGTGACACTGCTGGGAGCCTGTGCCCAGTTCTGGGCCCACCATTCAGGAAGGACTTTGGTCAGCTGGGGAGGGGTCAGGGAAGAGCCACTAGGATAATTGAAGGGCTAGAAAATCTGCCTTGGCATGAACTTAAAGCTCATATCCACTGAGGTTAAAGGATTTTGTATGTGGATAGTAGGGGCTGTGGGAGAGTGGGTGGTGGGGGTTGCAGCCCACATTAACCAGTGAAGCCACACCCTGACTGGGGGGAAAGTTTTAATAAACCCATTTGTGACTGTGCTGGGAAAATTTCCTGAGTGTAGTCAGAGAGTGAGAGAGAGGTGGGTGTCTGGGGATGGATAGATAGATAGATAGGTAGATATAGACTATGTTAAAGCTGGTGGTGTGCTATGCACCCTTCTGTGATGGGGTGTACCTACCCTGCACCAGCCCCAAAAGGGGCTTTTCAGGCTGAGGAAGCCACAAGCCACCAACTCTGCTGCACATGCTCAGCCCGGAGGCAGAGTATAAAAGGAAGGAGCCCAACTCAGTCTGGGCAGGCTGGTGAAGGGGAAGGATGCAGACTGCAGGATCTCTTCAGGGAGCTGCTACTGGCCTCACTTCCAGAGCCATGGCACACAGCTCCAGGCTGCCTGACGAGCCCAGAGAAGAGGCAATGCCAGCAGGAGCTACGCCACTCAAGGACCCCCGAGACCCGTGAGAACAGTGGAGCCTCGTCGAGGGAGAAAGGGTAGGAAGCAGCTTAGGGGACTTAGACCTTTCTCCAGTGAGTGAACTGGGGAACCAGTGAGCGTGTTTTGGGAGGATCCCCACTGACACAGTGGTGAGCACCCATACCACTGCCTGGGCCCTGGGCTGGGGCTCAGAGGAGCAGGGAGGGCCCAAGTCCGCCAACACTTAGGCCGCATACCAGTAAGTGGTGCCCCACTTCCCCAACGAGCCAGTCAGCCATGCAATCCCACAGAGATGGGTCACTTTATTGACTCTGGCTACTAGGCCGCACTATCAAGTTTTATAGTCAGGGTCATGAACACAGGATCTAATGGGCTGCTCTACAGTTTTTTCTCTTCTTCTCACCATATGATCCTGCACACCAGATGGAGTGTACGTACCCCACGACTCCTTCTGACAGGTAAATGGAAGGAACCATTAAATCTCTTTAATTCAATGGGAGGATGAATAAAACCAGATCCGTAACTAAAGTTTTTGATTTCAAGAGGGCAAACATTGAGAAATGACGGGAACCAGTGAAATCCGCCAGCCTGACGAGCTCAAGGAGCTGAACACTGAGGTTTGGAATCTCTTTAAGTCAAAGGGGCAAAAACTATCTTGAATTTGCATCTCAAGCAAGCAGAATAAACTTGTAAGGAAGGGCTCCAGACCTGAGTAGGTGACTAACACTTCATACAAAATTTTGGGAGCAAGGCAACAGTCCACACGGGATCTCATCACCAATTTCCACCTAAAGCAGCTTCTTTTGTTGCAGTGCAGCCGTCCATTGTGGAGATGAAAACTTAGTGAATAAAAATCAGTAAATAGAGCCCAAGGGGTGAAATCCAGGCTGCACTGAAGTCAATGGGAGATTTACAGTTTGGGTCCAGGATTTCAAACTCCTGTGTCTTCAGGTCACCATGTAAGACACAGTAACATTGCCTGACTAAATCAAGCATCTAGCAACAAATGGATAAAAACCGGCCATCACCAAATTTAGTCTTAAAATTTGAGGAAGGTCTGTAAACATCAGAGGGGAGCAGTGGGAGCAAAAACCAAACTGGTTTAAAGCCTGAGCTTGATAAGTTTATGGAGGGGATGGGAAGCAAATATCTCCAACGGGCAGTGATGGGACACTAGATGGGGAGGGCTCTGAGTTACGACCGAGAATTCTTTCCCAGGTGTCTGGCTCGTGGGTCTTGCCCAGTGATTCTATGATTCTATGCTTAGGGTTTATCTGATTGTCAGATTTGGGGTCGGGAAGGAATTTCCCCCCGGGTCAGATTGGCAGAGACCGTGAGGGGGTTTTGCCTCCTTCTGCAGCACAGGGCACAGGTCACTTGCAGGTTTACACTAAAGTAAATGGTGGAATCTCTGTAACTTGAAGTCTTTAATCCATGATTTGAGGATGTCAGTGACTCAGCCAGAGGTTAGGGGTCAGCTGCAGGAGGGGGTTGGGTGAGGTGCTGATGTGCTGGAGGTCAGACTAGAAAGATGATCACAATGGTCCTTTCTGGCCTGAAAGTCTATGAGTCTAAGAGTTCTGCACCGGGTGAATGTGCTTTGTTGAGGGACCATGCTGGGGCTGGCCTTAGTGATGATGAGGATGGTGACACAGACTGCAGGGTAGGGTGTGCCTGGGTTCACAGCAATGTCACCTACCCAGTGTAGATTCTATAGCCACTGAGATGCACCCGCCTGTAGCCTTCGTTACTGTGCAAGTATCTTTAGCAGGTTGGCACATGTCCACTGAGCCGTAGCACTTCTCACATGTCAGGGTCACAGCTGGAGAAATAAGAACAAGTGTTTCCTTCTTGCTATAGGGTAACACATCCCTTAGCCCCAGTCTTCCCCCTCTGTGCCAAACAAGCCGAGGGGTTAACGGACTCAGCAATTACACACTTTCAGCCCTTGGGCCAGCAGTACTTGGGGGTCAGACTGGGGATGGGTGAAGGGGATGGCGCCCACAAAATAAGCTCCACCCACCCCAGATGTGGCGCCCATTGTGCAGGTATTCACAGTACTGGAGAGTCACTCGCTTCGCAGCGTGTGTTGGCTGAGTCCATTGAATGGCCCGGGGCTCCTGCCAGCCCCCCGTGGTCCTCGCAGAATCCTCGGGTGCCCCCCCACCTGCCTTATTGCAGGGACGTCATGCAAGCCCAAACCCCCTCTACCTCATGCCAGAAGCTCTGTGTGCTCCCTATTTCCCATCGCCCATATCAGGGTCCCCCGTTCTCCACCCATGCCAGGGGCTCCGTGTGTCTTCCATTCCCTATCTGTGCTGAATGTGAAGGATGGAAATTCCAAAGCCAAAAACTTTAAGAAGAACAAAAGGACGTTCATTTTCATTGTTCTCCAAATTACCATTGATACAAGTGGCATTAACCACAGTGCATGGACATGCACAAACCTGTTGGCAACATGTGAGTGAAGAATCTCTGTCCTTCAGTCCTTATGTACAGCACCCTGCACACAAGCTGTGTAAGTGCAGCAGCTTCGCACCTTTTCTTTTGGAGAGGTGGAGATTTTCAGACTGTGATGCTGATCTAGTCTGAGCTCCTGCATAGCCCAAGCCAGAGAACCTCCCCCAGCCCTTCCTCCATCCAGCCCATATCTGATGGTCGAGCTACAGCCAGTACTTTAGAAGAATGTTCAATCTCAATGTGCAGAGACCAAGGGATGGAGAATCTGCCCTCCCTGTTGAGAAGCTGGTGCCAGGATTAATTCCACCTTGGATTGGTTTAAATTCAACTCCCAGCTATTGGATCTCATTCTGTCTCTGTTTGCTCGGTTGGAGAGACTTCTGCTACCAGAAATTGTCAGCCTGATTCCAGGTTACACTCAGTCCCCAAGCAGTGTCATTTTCTCCCATATTTAGTCCCTTTTGTGCTGCCAAAGCAGGGCAGAGGGGCCTTCATGGGAATAACAATTCAGGGCAGTATCCAGTAACGGTATCTCTCAGGCCTGGGCTACACTAACCAGGTTGATACAGCTACGGCGCTCGGAGGGAATCCACACCCTGAGCACCGCAGCAAGGCCAACCCAACCCCTGGAGTAGGTGCAGGTCGACGGGTGAATGCTTCCCTGGGGTTGGCTACCATCACTTGGGGAGGGGAGTTCCTAGAGGGATGTTTCTATTGGGATAGGCGGCGTCTTCACTACGGGGCTCTGCTGGCCCAGCTAGTGTACACAAGGCCCTGTACCCCACCCAGAGCTAATCCCCCTTCCCAGCACATGCTGGATGTTCCCCTGACTGGGGATCCGTGGAGTGTAAAGTCTCCAAGTCTGGGGGGGATTACATGGCCACAGCAGCGAGTGACTCACCTTGTGCACTCGTTGTAGCTAGGAGAGCAGGGAGAAGGCAGAGGATGAAGGAAACCATCCTGGTGCTGGGAGGCCCACGGGGCTGGGTTCGGAGCTGAATGGAGCTTCTCACGGCTGACACGGCAAGCGCTGCCAGGGGGGAGGAGAGGAGAGTTAAGACCGAAATGAGGAGGGAAAGGGAATAACAGCCGAGATTCGGGGGCGGGGGGGTGGAGCACCAGGCACCAGAGCTGCACAAATAACCAATTTTGTGGTTCATTGGCAGTTCCAAAAGATCGGGAAAGAAATCATTATGGGTTGGCCCAATTTCTCATCCAACTGAAAAGCCGAAAGAAAAATAGTTTTCGTTCATTTTCAAGCATTTTAAAACATTTTTAAATTGGTTTAAAAATAAATGTTGCAGTCGCTTTTGATATGAAAAGACACTGAGTTGAAAAAAATCAAAATGTCTAATTCTGGAAACATTTCAATTTTTTTAAAGATGTTTTTCCTAGGAAGCAATATGGCAAATTTGAGGAAAATTCATGAAACTTTTCAGTCACCCCAAACCTGCATTTTTCGGTGGAGGAAAGTTGTGGTCAACAAATTTCTCTCAGCTCCTCCATGCCCAGTAACTACAGAGTGGGAGCTCCAGAGAGAAGCCTGGCGTGGGACTATTTTTTTAATCTCACTCCCAGCCACTCCCGCATGGTTTCTTGCATTTTTTTTCCTTTCACACCTCCAGAAACCTTAGATCCTACAAATCCCACAAGAGAGACAAAATCCCTCATGCTGCTTAAAACATTTGAAAAAAAGGTTTGGTTACTGTCCTATATCTATAAAGGGAAGATAGACACAATTGTTTCTACTAAAAGTATAAAAAATATCTTGCTTAAACCACCTACAAAATACTTTAACTCCTGTTATAATAGACATCAAACCTCTCTCTATACCTCACTTAAATTTAAGAGTAAAAACCTTTATTGTTAAAAACCAACTTGCTTTATATTGCTGAACTTCTACTGATGACAAGCTGCTGCTCTGTGTTTTCCCACATATTACCGCAGTCGGCTTTCTTTGCCCACCCAATCCCACCCGCAACAAAGGACTTTTACCCTCTCCCTCTATTGTGGCAGTTGGTCCTGCGGGTCCCGTGGGATCCCAGTCCCGCTGCAGGGCTCTAGCCTGGCCCAGGTTTCACTCCCTGGTCCGTATTTGCTCCAGGTCTGCACCGTTCCTTCTGTGGGGCGCCAGGGTCAGAGCATCCTGCTAGTCTGCAGAGGGGCACTGCAGTGCTTTCACATTACCTCTACCCCCTTGGGCAGCCCAACGGCTTCTTCGCTTTTCTCTTCTGCAGCCGCACAGCAAGCTGAGGTGTCCATTGATCCTCCTACAGGGATGCTCAGGTCCCTTCCCTGAATCAGCTGGGTTCAGTTAGAACCGGTCAGGTCTAGGAGGCTTCAAACCCCTCAGATCCCATGTGCGTTACTTTGAATTGATCAAAACAACTTCATCTGCCATCACGTTGCCCATTGATCCAGCTCCGTTTGATCTCGCTGAGGTTCCCAACTAACCTCAGTAAGTTGCCTCCTCTGCAGATTTCACCACCTGCTTGCTCACCCTCCCCTCCCCCCGCCAGACCATTTGAGTCACTTGAACGCTGGGTCTAGGATAGAGCTTGGAGGCCACCACTTTTAAGCTTTTGTCATCCCACAAAATTCCCTTGAATTCCAGCTCTGTTTTCTAGAGACACAAGGTGGGGGAAGAGATGAGCGTCTGAGCGACACAGAGCTCTTCTTCGGGTCAGCGGAGCTCCAGAGCTTGTGTCTCTCCCCAGCAGAAGTTGGTCCAATAAAAGCTTTTCCCTCACCCACCTTGTCTGTCTAGTATCCTGGGCCCCACACGACTACAACAACACTGCAAACTCCTGTTCTCTGGCTGTTGTCCTGTTTCTGCTCCATGACAGTCCATTGCCTCCCACCCCAGCACTGCTTCGATTCCTTACTGCCCTGCAGAAAGGGACTGCGCCGAAGGCTTTTTGACAGTCCAAATCAAGCACGTCGACTGGTTCTTCTCTGCTCCCTAAACCTGGGACGTTCAAAGCAGCTGAAGAGAGCCCGAGGCCTGACTCCCAAGAAGTTTCAGCAGATGCTGGCCCCCCAACTGCCAGTTTTGCCTTTGAAAATCTCCCTATTTCGCTCACACACCATTCCATGAGTGGGGCTTTTTTTCCTTTGCACAAACTGACCCGCTTTACCCCTGCTCTGTCATTGACATGACATTTTACGATGGGAGCTGGCACTTCAAATATATCTCCAGCCTTTATGCCAGTGGTTCTCAGTCAGGGGTACATGTACCCCTGGGGGCATGCGAAGGTTTTCGGGTATATCAACTTACCTAGATATTTGCCTAGTTTTGTAACAGGCTACATCAAAAGCACTAGCGAAGCCAGTACAAACCATTTTGTGCAGACAATGACTTGTTTATACTGCTCTATAGACTATAGTGAATGTAAGTGCAATATTTATATTCCAATTGATTTTTTTTATAATTACATGATAGAAGTGAGAAAGTCAGTAATTTTTCAGTAATGATGTCCTGTGATGCCTTTGTATTTTTATGCCTGATTTTGTAAGCAAATAGTTTTTAAGTGCGGTGAAACTTGTGGGTACACAAGACAAATCAGACACCGCAAAGGGGTACAGTAGTCTGGAAAGGCTGAGCGCCACTGATTTACACGTTTTGCAGCAGATCATGGAAGATTACAAAGAATAATTTAACATGGCTTAAAAACTCCTACCTTCAGCCGCACAACGGTTCCGTTCACCTCCAAGTTCTCTCTAAAGTCAGAGATTCACTAACCTGTCTAGGATGGCCCCTTTCCTCTATATATAGACCAAAGACAGGATCAGATTCATATGTACATTGGGAGTAACAGTGAATGATTTACTGAAAGGTAACATGTTATACCATCCTCATGCCTGGGCACTCCCTCTTCTAGTACAATTCAGATTGACCCTTCTCAACCCATTGTGTTTTATAGAACTTGTCCCATACAGTCTGCTGGTTTGTGCAACAGAGATAACAGGTGATACTCAGCTTCGTCACAGGGGTAGAGGTGTGACTGTTTGCACATTAGAGATGTTGAGCCAGATCCTGAGGTGTGTAGATCATAAAGCAATGGCAAAATTACAGCACGTGCAGCTCAGGCCCCATTGACTTCAAAAGAGCTAGGGCCAATTGACATTAGTCCAGGATCTGTTTCCATTTATTCTAAGGGAGCAATGGTCGATTGATGCCAAATGGGGGATCCAGTGAAACTATCATAAGGAAACTAAGGATGGCCATGAAGTCGGCTCTATAACGACAGCTCCCCTCCCACTCCCAGAACAGGCTGTTAAATTCCTTTTCGTTGACTTGTGTAATATTCTTGGTGACAGATTTTCTTATCTGCCCCACCTCAAGGATGTTGCATCAAACTGGGTCTCACGCGCATGGCATCGCACCTGGATGGGGGAAGTTAGCTACAGAATAGAATAACTGAGTGGCGAAGAGCATTTCGGCCTTTGTTGCATTTCAGGCCAGTTTTGCTCCCTGAGCTGATAGAGATGGGTAGGGGGCTTCCAGAAAGAAGCCAGAGTTAGGATCTCCAGGAATCTAAAGAGTGACCTGAATAGCTCCATGTATAATGTTTTCCATGCTTTAAAAAAGGAATTTTTAAGATGGTAATGTAGTGTTTTAAATAAAACATTTCTGTACTTTTCAAAACAAAAATTCTATGTGTATATTCTCTGAAGCCCTCAACCACCAAGATTAGGGTTGATCAAGAAATTTTTGGACATTATCCCTCTGTCTCTATCTATGTCTGTGTTTACTATATATATGTCATCCCTTTGTCTTCAGCTCAGCCTATTATATTACATGTTGCATGTTTGAGGTTTGATCCAGTGATAAGGATAATAACCTGACTGACTGTTTCATTTTGTGTCCTTAATTAGTATTCCTTCATTTTCAGTCTTTTCAGCATTTGGGTACATGTTTATACAGTAGAAGATTTCAAGTGTAGATAAGCTACTTATTTACAACAGAATATTTCAAGTGTGGATAGGCTACTTATTGACCAGATAGATCACTATGAAGAGGAGATTTGAAAGTGGTGCAAGCAAGAGAGGGCAAAACAACTGAGTGAAGCAGCAGCTAAGAGCTCAAAGCCAATAACTTCATTTCTCAGATTACTGGAAAACTCACCTTCCCCAACAAACAATGTTACAGATAATGAAAACTCCGCAACTGCAACATGTGATATTGCAATGCCAATATCTGAACATGAGGACAGTAGTCAAGAAGGAGAT
This sequence comes from Aldabrachelys gigantea, assembly GCA_026122505.1. Classification (NCBI taxonomy): domain Eukaryota; kingdom Metazoa; phylum Chordata; order Testudines; family Testudinidae; genus Aldabrachelys; species Aldabrachelys gigantea. Next base: position 72,923,660 of record CM047489.1, read on the forward strand.
GTGCCAATAGTAACAGATGCAGCAGAAGATCCTGGGTATAATCAAGAAACTCAACCGCAACAGGAAGCTGTAGATCTTACACAGCAAGAGCAATTCATGAGTACTACAGGTTTGATTGTGACGGACGTTGGAATTATTGACAAGAGCAATGCTGCCCAAATGCAAGCTTTTCTCCCAGTTAGTTGTTTTGAATTTCCAAGTAACATTCCATGAGATGCTGATAATCCTGCTTTTCCTACTCGTCTGCTGACAAAAATTCTTCCACATGGTGAGACCTGCACAAGAGACTGGTTATGCTGGAGTATGGAAAAACAATCTCTGTACTGAAATATCAGAGGGGTAGCTGTGTTAGTCTGGATCTGTAAAAGCGGCAAAAAGTCCTGTGGCACCTTACAGACTAACAAATGTATTGGATGCATCCAGCGAAGTGGGGATTCACCTATAAAAGCTCATGCTCCAATACGTTTGTTAGTCTATAAGATGCCACAGGACTCTCTGCTGCCATCTCTGTGCTGTGCACTCTGCTTCATTTTGAACAAAAGTGCTGCAAATACATCAGATCTCTCAGATCAATCAGGATGGAGCATCAATAGAGGTTGGAGGAAGTTGAAAGAGCAAATACCATCACATGAGAGTTCAAAGTCACACAAAGAAAACTATGTTGCTTGAAAATCAGCCAGTAGGGCTGCATCAGCTGAAAGTTCAGTTGAGAATTTACTCTTGACTGAACTGTCTACAGAAACTAATAATTGGAAAAAAAAAACCCAGAGATAAGCAGAGACAGCTGGTCCAACCCCCCCTGCTGATGATGAGTGGTTTACAGACTTCTGTCTGCCCCAGTGTGCGGGGGCTAGATGGTGACTGGCAGTAGCTGCTGAGGCAAGGTGGAGATAGAGGGTTGGGGGTTCCCCTGGAGGTTTGGGGGGGAGAAACCCAGATTGTGGGTTACTGCTGGGGCAGAACCCCTGGGCAAAAGGCATCGGGGTCTGGGAGGGACATGGGATCCAGCGGCAGGTGAGACATCAGCCGGCAGAGGGCGCCGCGGAGCTGGAAAAGGGCTAATTCCCTGGACAACCAGTAGGAGGCGCCACGCCGATGAGTTGTCACCCCGCCATAGGGCAACAACCGGTTTTATTTTAAAACTGTCTCTGTAAACTGGTTTCCATACTGTGGCAGGTGGGGTAGGTCCGGAGGCCCCCATTGTCCTGTATCAACCTGCCCCAGAATAGAGCAGAGAGGAATCCTCCAGGCAGCCTAGAGTGGCTGCAGAGGAGCGGCCAATCAGAGGGGCTGATGGAGCAGCCAATCCGAGGCCAGAAGGGCCCTATATAAGACAAGCTGCGGAGCAGAGCCTCAACCGCTCGGTTCAGTTATTTTATAAACTCCCCAAAGCGCTGGGAGTCCTGGACACACACTGAGAACAGGAGCTCTGCACTGAGCAATAACTTAGCTCCACCTTAAATATACTGGGGGTGGGGCAGGCTGGCCTCCTAGGTGAAGGGAGTTGGAGGGAGGACTCAGATCCTGTCACCATCCGACCCCACCACCACCAGGGCAGTGCAGAAACCAGGAAAGTTCCCCACAAGAGTGGGACCATCCCCTGCTTACATAGACACTGGCTGAGAGCACCACTGCTGTATTGGGGTGAAGGAGGCAGGGGTCGCCTAGTGTAAGAATCACACCAGGATTTGGATGTGAGCGGGGGGGGTTGAGTGTGAGGACTCCCTGTGTCCGTGCCTCAGTTTCCCAGGTCCCACAGGGCTGTTGCTCAGACCAAGTCATGAATGTTTGTGATGCCCTCATATAGCACAGCAAGAACTCCAGAGAGGCTCAGAGGGTGTCATTAATCATTCACTCAGCGCAGGCTTGGAAGAGTGGGTGGGAAATATACCCTGGAGTGGCCCTTCCCCCAGCCCCCACCGAGCAAGAAGGAAAAGACGTATTGCCTGAGGCAGGGTTGCGGTGGAGAACACACAGTGTGTGACCGTGGAATCAAAGGCTGCAGCACAATGCAAATGCACCGGGGGATTGAATTAAGCTCGTCCAAGCTCGTCCTGGCAACGTGTGTTCTGGCATTTCCTAACTTCTCAGCGTGCAACCTCCATGGTGTGCTTGGGATGCAGATTTTTAATTCAAGTATTATGTCCACACACACACACACACACACACACACACACACACACACACACACACACACACACATTCATGTGGCTAATGCATCTCACAGTGCCCGGGCACCCTAAAACAACAGCACACAGGAGGAGTTTATTTAGGGTCTGGATTTATTTGATGAATTTGCTAATACACAAAGAGATTCCAGCCAGCTGTGAGATACCGGGACAGACACACCCTTCATTTTGGAGACTCTTGGTTATGCACTGGTCCCATTGCATTGCGTCAGCAGCACAAAGGATCTCCAGGAGAGGGGCAACTGGGACCTCAGGCCTTTATTCTGTCACCCATCAAGCCAGCATTCGCATTCGTTTCAGTCAGCAGTAGCTCAAGGAACCCCTGGGCCTGTCTCCTGTAAGATGCGGACTGCAGCGGTTAGAATAAGGCTTGAACTTTGGCACAGATAAATGGCCCAACACTTGTGTCAGGGCTGAATCCCCCTCTGGCACTTCAAGTGCAGAAAGTGGGACCCACAAGGATTCGAAACATCAGTACTGGCCACTCCTGGCTGGTATTAAACTCCCCAGGATACAGCTTCTCTCACCCTGGCTTGGTAAATGCTGCCACCACCCAATGCAAAAACCCCCTTGGACCCAGGAAGGAGCACTTGGGAATTCCTCCCTGTGGGGCACCCTCAAGCCCTCTCAACACCACCAGCCCCCGACCCCCGGGGAAGAGCTGAGAAAGAAAACAAAGGAAATTAGTGGTTGCCACCAGCTAATCAAACAACACGTGCACAGACCTGTTACAACACCGAAACTCCAATCCTGTTCTTTAAAAAGGTAAATTTTATTCAAAACAAAAAGAAAGAAAATACGTCTGGAACTTCGGCTTTTGCTAGTTTTTAAAAGAGCAATTCCAAAAACCAAGCACCCCAAATAGCTTCTTGGGATTCAGCTTAAAGGTTACAAGCAAACAGAAGCACCTGGGGTTAGCACAGAGGAGTCCACAAGCCAAAACAAAGCAATAACCTGATCGCGTCTACCTGGACATTCCCTGTCCCAATGAGTCCTGCTAGGAATGGAAAATGATCTTTCATACCTGGTTCAAACCTTACCCAGCATTGCTGCTTATAGCCTGGCTGCTCCTGTCCCCGCAGCCCAGAGAGAACAACAGACGAAGGGAAAGTTTCTTTCCCCATTTGAAAAAGTTCTACCTTCCCGCTGGCTCTTTTGGTGAGGTGCCCACTTCCTTTTCTTTACCTGGGGGGCTTTTGAACCCTTTACAAGTAAAGCAAGTAGAGAGCAGCTACCAAGAGGGATTTGACAGCTAACTGGCTGGCTGGGTGTCCATCAAAGGGAGCTGCTCCCCCCCAACTTTACTTATCACAACTCGCCCCTACGTTTGGGGGGCCTGGGAACAGAGTGTTTAAAGGGGAGGCTTCTCCATAACGACACCAGCCAGCCACAGGGACGGGAGCTAACACCGGCTTTGGGATATTGTAGGATGGGAACGTCTGCAGATGTCTGACCACAAGCCGGCCATGGCAAGGAATTGACGTGTCTGATAATAAGCTGAGATCAGTAACATCCTAACCTACAGGAGAAGGGACCCCGACATCGGTAGGGTGAGGAGATACAGATAAGGAGGAGGGGAGAACCCCCTACTGAATAGGCATTAGGCACAGTGGCTTTAGTGCAATGTTATAAAAGTTGCACCCCAGCCTGTGGGCAGGAGGCAAGCGAGATGCAGCGTTTGGGGGGTGCCCAGATCACGGCCCAGGGTGATGAGGAGGAAGGTGATGGTGAGGAGGAAGATAATGACTAACATTTCTGGTTGTTCTGCAAGGGGCAGTGCGAGTACGGGGTGGTTCAGATGGACCTTCTGTATTACTGCTGTCCCCCAGGCTGGGCTGGAGCGTTTGGGACTCTGCTAGATGTGTGATCCACGATTACAAACACAGAAGGTTCCTACAGTGTGAGGGCTGCGACCTGCCCCCTCGAGGTTCCTAACGGAACAGCAATTTTAATAACACTGGGACAGATCTAGGAACTAGAGGCTGTCAGACCTCCCAGCGATCACTGGGACTTCATAAGTAATCAATAGAATTAACGTACGATTCAGAGCTCGGGCTGGAATGGGCCGGCATCAGGTGCTGCATGGGTCGTACGGGGTGGGGGTCAGGCGAGCAGCTTCACCAGCAGCAGCCCAGTCAGACCAGGCAGGTAGAGGGCAAAGGAGAATTTCCCCAGGGCCGGGCTGGCCCCACTTAAGGGTGTTTTCTCCGCAGGTTTGGAGATCGCCCTTGTGAACGTGAACGCAGAGAGTGCAGACATCAGGTTCATTCCCACTTTAATCTCTTTTGCGGACGCAGTAGCGCAGCCTTTTGCAACAGATGTTGATTTCTCTGTACCTGAGGGAGAAAATCAGCCTGTTATTAGGCGGGGGCACCTCTGGTTCCTTCTCTGCCCCCCGAACCTCTGTCTCCACCATCCAGCGGTTCCCACCTCTGCCTCCCGTTCCCACCCCCGGTGCTCTCCCTGCTCTCACTGTAACCGGCCACGGCAGGGTGGGCGTCTGGTCCCCTCCTGCCTCCCCCGCGCCCATTTCTGCAGCTCCACAAGAGACTGAAGCTGGAGTTTGGAACCAGCTGATCTCCGGTGGCAGCTCCTTCCCCAGCACCCGGCACCCCTGGGGAACATTCCCAGAGCAGAGTTGACAGAGTCTTTCTAAAAGTGGGGGGGGCCATGAGGCCCTGCCCCCCTCTCCTCTTCCCCTCAAGGCCCTGCCCCCCCAGCCAAGCCGGAAGCCGATGCTTGGGCCTCTCCACCTGCCCAGGTTGAGGGGACTGAGAGCAGCCCCTGGCCAGAGTCTCTGCCCTTTGGGTCCACTGCGCAGGGCAGATGGAGGGTGCACAGCACCCGACAGCTGCTCAGGCTCCTTGGGCCTGGCTCCATTTTCCAGCCTGGCTGGGCAGCAGGACCTCAGGGAGAAGAGGAAGGGAAGGGGGCCAGGCCTGTGGTGGAAAGTGAATGGCCCAGGCCCAGCTTTCACCATCCCCTGCAGCCCCAACCGGGTTTAGTTCAGTTATTTTATAAGCACCACAAAGCGCTGGGAGTCCTGGACACACACTGAGAACAGGAGCTTCTGCACTGAGCAATAGCTTAGCTTCACGTTAAACATACAGGGAGTGAGGTCTAGCGGTTAGAGCAGCGCAGCTGGGAGCCAGGTCTCCTGGGTTCTCTCCCTGGCTCTACATCATTGACATAACAACCCTTCCCATGGCAAGTACTGTGTTGTCATAACTCCAGGAGCAGGGCGGCATCACTGGGAAGGGGGAGCTGGTCTGGAAGGGAAAACTTCTTAATTCCTCTCTCCTTCTCTCTAGCCAAAATCCCTCTTGGCGGCTCCCAACCACCCAAGGGCTTAGCACAACCTTAGGGTCTGGGAGACTCTAGGGGCCTCTCTACACTACACTTGGGTCAGTATGTCGCTCAGGGGTGTGAAGAAGCCATGTCCTTCAGCGATGTAAGTTATGTCATCCGGTGCCCACTTCCTGCTGACGTCCCCACTGCCGCTCACGGAGGTGGATTTATTGTGCAAACAGCAGAGCTCTCTCCCGTCAGCACAGAGCGTCCTCACCAGATGTGGTACAATGGCGCAGTGTAGACTGGCCCTAGGTTTCACCCGCCCTTTGGGGAGTTCCTGAGCCGTGACATTCCCGGGGAAACTCCCGCACTGAGGCCAGCTGGCAGAATTTACCTTTCTTTATCGTCCCAGCAAAATCAATGCAATAGGTCTCGTCCCCCGTACAAGGGGCGATGTGGCTGTTGCAATCATCGGAGCTCAGAGAAAAGCAGGTTGGACACTGCAGCCCGTTCTTGGTGGTGCTCCCTGTGGGCACTGAGAACCGAGAGAGAGAGACATGATTACTGGGTGGGTTAAGCCTCGCTCAAACTGTATGGTGCACCCGCTGCCCTGCATTGCCTGAGCGTTTAAAGGTCCCTACCCCCAGCCTGACGGCATCCATCTGTCACGCGGCAACATCTGAACCTGGCAGCCCATCAGTTCCAGAATTTGGGGGCATTTTCTAGGCACCCAGAGCCAGAAGCCTGCCGTCTTTGAGAGAAATCAGACCCCCATCTTCCGCCCGCCCACCCACGCACACCAACACACACACATAGACACCCCAACATCAACATCTGATCAGCCCAGCCATCTCTGCAATTGTCTCAGATCAAACCCCTGGTCAATGGCCCCACTGACACCCCATCTCCACTCTGCCCAGCGTCCCCAGGGGTGTAACACAGTGACACCCAGAATGACCGATCTCCCAGACAGATAGGAGGATAGTGTGCGTTGGGGAGGGGGGAATTGGGTGAAGGAGGCATATACATAGACCTGATATGGGGAGGAATGAGGGAACGGGGACATGGTGGGTGCCCTGAATCCATGGCAAGGAAGGGAAGATTGCAGTAAAAATGTTGTCCCCAACGAATTCCATGAACTTGTTGGACAATCTGCCCAGATGTGTTATTTTCCCAACAAATCTCTGGGTGCTGAAGTCCCCCGTCACCACCACGTCCTGGGCTTTGCATGATTTTGTTGTTTAAAAAAAGCCTCAATCATCTCTTTTTCCCCGGCTAGCCAGTCTGTAGCCGACTCCACCATGGTGCCCCCCCTTTGATTTTTCCCCTTTTACCCCTATCCAGAGATTTCCAATGAGTCCATCTCCCATTCCCATCTCAGCCTCCGAGCAGGTGCAGACACCTTTGCTAGCCAAGGCAACCCCTCCTCCTGCTATCCCTGCCCGCCCGCCTGGAGCAAGCTGTGCCCCTGGGTGTGGATAACCCAGCCGTGTGTGTTCCCCCACCACACACGGCTCTGTGACACCGGTGATGTCACAGCTGCGATCACTCACTGCTTCAAACGCTGAAAGCGACAGAAAATCACATTGTTTGGGGAAATGGCCAAACAGGCGGTTTTGAATTATTCACACAAGGGCCCATGGGAATAGACTGGCTGGCAATGAACAGCCCCGGGGCTCTGAACCCGGTTTCCAGCCATCTTACAATCACAGAATTTCAGGGTGGGAAGGGACTTCAGCAGGTATCTAATCCAACCTCCTGCTCAAAGCAAGACCAATCCCCAACTAAGTCATCCCAGCCAGGGCTTTGTCAAGCCGGGCCTTAAAAACCTCTACGGAAGGAGATTCCACCACCTCCCTAGGGAACCCATCCCAGGGCTTCACCACCCTCCTAGTCACATAGTGTTTCCTAATATCCAACCTAAACCTCCCCCACTGCAACTTGAGACCATTGCTCCTTGTTCTGTCATCTGCTACCACCGAGAACAGCCGAGCTCCATCCTCTTTGGAACCCCCTTCAGGTAGTTGAAGGCTGCCATCAAATCCCCCCTCATTCTTCTCTTCTGCAGACTAAACAATCCCAGTTCCCGCAGCCTCTCCTCATAAGTCATGTGCTCCAGACCCCTGATCATTTTTGTTGCCCTCCACTGGACTCTCACCAATTTGTCCATATCCTTCTTGTAGTGTGGGGCCCAAAACTGGACACAGTACTCCAGATCAGGCCTCTCCAAGGCCAAATAGAGGAAAATAATCACGTCCCTCGATCTGCTGGCAATGCCCCTACTTATACAGCCCAAAATGCCGTTAGCCTTCTTGGAAACAAGGGCACACTGCTGACTTATATCCAGCTTCTCATCCACTGTAACCCCCAGGTCCTTTCCCTCTGGCTTTGCCCTGGGGCTACGCTGCTGGGATCCAGAGTCCAGTTCTGGAGCCCACGGTTCAAGGGGGTGGTTGGTCGATTGCAGAAGAGCCAGGAGAATGAGAAAAGAATTAGAAAACCTGCTTCATAGCAACAGACTCCAGCAGCTTGATCCTCTGAGCTTAGCAGAGAAGGTCCAAGGGTGACCTGATCCCAGCCTGTCAGTTCCTACATGGGGAACAAATATTTGTAAACAGGCTGCTCAACAGAGCAGAGGAAGGTCTGGTGTGATCCCATGGCTGGAAGCTGGAGCTGGACAAAGTCAGATTGGGAAGAAGATGAACGTGTTTACCAGGGAGGGGAATTACCCGTTGGAACAGTTTCCGAAGGTTCCTTCTGGGTTCTCCGTCCGTGGCCATTTTCAAGGCAAGCCTGGGTGCTTTTGCTATGAGACCTGCTCTGGGAATCCTGTGGGGGACGTACCCTGGCCTGTGACACAGGAGATCAGACGTGATGGCCCCAATGGGACTCATCTGGCTGGGGATCTGTGACTATTTAAATAGTTTATCCCAAATGGAAGAGCTGGAAAAGGAGAGATTGAGTGAGACCCCCCAGGAAGGACCTACAGCCAGAGGGTCAGGCCGTCCCCCTGGAAGGGACGTCCAGGCAGAGGGAAGCATCACAGCAGCCTCTCTCACAGCCAGGATGAGCACTCTAACCACTAGGCTACCGGACAACACGAGGCTTCCTCATCCGGCCATACTGGTGGGGGTCGGTGTGCTCCATGACACGTGCTGGACTGGGCTGCTCCCCCCTTAGCTCTGCCCTGCCTCAGCCAGCCCCAGCTCACACGAAGGACGCGCCCTGGGCTCCTGACTCCCACATTGCCCTGGAGCACAGGCCTCTCCCCATTGGCCCTGGGATCTGTCAGTCTCAGGATAATGACTCCTCTTCAGCCCTCCCCTTTTCCTTGGGTACTGGGAGAGGGTCGACCAACCCCTCCCCCCTTCACGTTTCAGTGAGGGCCCAACAATGAGAGTGAAGAGACATATTTCTAAAGGATATGGCTTGCTTCCACACTCACACCTGCCCCCCCACCCGGATATGAGCTGCGTGCAGAACTCACAGGGGGAGGTTATTTGGTGTGGAATATACAGGAAGTCAGACTGGACTATCTTACCGCTCCCTTCTGATCTTAGACTCAATGAAATGAAATCAGCTTTAAGAACCCAGTCCAGCTGCTTGGCTTCACTCTGTGACATCTGACTGACGTTCACCTGCATCAACTGGCTTGCCTTAGTGAGGCCTCGGAAACACAGAGAGGGTTGGCTAGCAAAGGGTTAAATTGGGGCAGATCTCTTGGGAAAGGATTATCTCCTGGTTTCCCATCATTCCTGCCCTCTTTATGAGAGATCGCTAACTGCTGGGTTATCGGAAATCATTATCAGAAAGTGATTCCACTTTCTATACGACACAGGGGCCTGCTGCGTATACATATATATCTAGGGACGAGGAGCTCAGGCCAGGAGAAGAAAGGAAGCCCCATCTCTGTTCTGCTCACTGGCACACAGGGGGCTGAAGGTAAGAGATTCCCCTGCATAGAACTGAGGGCCAAGGAACCGTCATGATGATCCAGTCCAGTTTCCTGCACAGCCCAGGCTGGTGAATGTCCCCCCGTGAGTTCCCCGTGCAGCCCCTGACATCTGGCATGGAAAGAGGTGCCCAGATGTGACTGGCCGAGTCGATTACAATCCGGCATGGTCCATGCTGAAAACTTAGGTCAACAGAATGGTGATGCTCAGCTGACAGCTTTGAGCTTTCTGGTCAAAAAACCAGACATCTGGCAACCCTACCCAGGGTGGGGACACATGAGCCCCTGGCCTAGATGCCCATGACAAGACTGAGGGGTCAGCCCCCCAGGGATCCTGGGCCCAGCCTTGTCAGGGTTACCAAGACTGTGCCATGCAGGAGGAAGGAAGGGGAACCCCCGGGGCAGCCGGCCTCTGGGTGAAGGACTTGGAGAGAGGACTCAAATCCTGCCACCATCTGATACCACCGGGCAGTGCAGATTCCAGGAACAAGGGCGGCTCCAGGCACCAGCACGCCAACCGCGTGCCTGGGGCGGCAAGCCACGGGGGCGCTGTGCTGGTCGCTGCGAGGGCGGCAGGCAGGTTGCCATGCCTGCAGAGGGTCTGCTGGTTCCGCTGCCGCAGAATCTGTGGGACCGGGGACCTCCCACAGGCAAGCCGCCGAAGGCAGCCTGCCTGCCGGGCTTGGGGCGGCAAAATACCTAGAGCCACCCCTGTCCAGGAAAGTTCCCCGCAGTACCGGGACCATCCCCCACTGGCATAGACACGGCCTCAGAGCGCCTCTGCTGTATCGAGGTGAGGGAGCTGGGGGCCCATCTAGTGTGAGAATCACACCCAGCCTCATGACTGTGGAGCACAACCTCAGTTTCCCAGGTCTCACCAAGTCAATAATGTTTGTGACGCTCTCAGATGCCGTGGTGAGAACTCCAGAGACAGGTGCAGGCAGTGAGCTCATCATTCAGCTCAGCGCAGGGTTGGAACGGCGGGTGGGAAATACGGCCTGGGATTACCCCCCCTCCCACAGTGAGAAGGAAAAGACGTATTGCCTGAGGCAGGGCTGCGGTGGAGAACACACAATGTGTGATCGTGGAATCAAAGGCTGTAACACACTGCAAACGCGCCGGGGGATTGGATTAGGCTCGTACGGGCAACGTGTGTTCAGGCGTTTGCTAACTCTCGGTGCTTGAATGTTAAACCACCATGGTGTGCTTGGAATGTAGATTTTTAATTCAGATTATATAGATATATAGATATATATATACATACACACACATACACAGAAAAACAAGCAAATTCTTACATGGCTCAGCAACTGATAACTTGAACATAACATGAGGCCTGGGGGGCCTCTGAACTATGGCACAGATAGATAAATGGCCCAACGGTCACCCGTACATTTGAGGAGCCTGGGAACAGAGTGTTTAAAGGGGTGGTTTGCCTGTAACGACACCAGCCAGCCACAGGGACATGAGCTAACGCCGGCTTTGGGATATTGTAAGATGGGAACGTCTGCAGATGTCTGACTACAAGCTGGCCATGGCAAGGAATTGACATGTCTGAGAATAAGCTGAGATCAGTAACATCCTAGCCTACAGGAGAAGGGACCCCGACATCGGCAGGGTGAGGAGATACAGATAAGGAGGAGGGGAGAAGCCCCTACTGAATAGGCATTAGGCACAGTGGCATTGGAAGGACATATTATAAAAGTTGTACCAGCCTGTGGGCAGGAGGCGAGCGAGATGCAGCATTTGGGGGGTGCCCGGATCACGGCCATGGGGGACGATGAGGAAGGTGATGGTGAGGAAGAAGACAATGGTTAATGTTTCTGGTTGTTCTGCAAGGGATGGTGTGTGGGGATGGGCAGACAGACATTGAGTGGCATCGCTGTCCCCGTGCTGGGATGGAGCATTTGGGATTCCGCTACATGTGTTAATAAACTATTACAAAGACAGAAGGGGTCCTACAATGTAAGAGCTGCGAAACACTGGGACAGATCTAGGGACCAGAACATGTCAGACGTCCCAGTGATCAGTGGGAATTTGTGAATAATCAATAGAATTAACGTACAATTCAGAGCTCGGGCTGCAATGCGCAGGAATCAGGTGCTGCGTGGGCCGTGCCGGGCGGGGTCAGGAGAGCAGCTTCACCAGCAGCAGCCCAGTCAGGCCAGGCAGGTAGAGGGCAAAGGAGAATTTCCCCAGCGCTGGGCTGGCCCCACTGCGGGTTGTTTTGGAGAGGGTGGTATTTGTAGGGGAGGGAGTGGTGGGTGTTTTCTTCCCCGGAATGTACATTGACAGTGAAAAGAGGTATCCGTCAGGTCCTGGATCCAGGAAGATTCTAAGTGTAATGTCCAGAGCAGATGCAGTAGCGCAGCCTTTTCCAGCAAATCGCGAACGAGATGAACCTGAGGGAGACAATCAGCCTGTTATTAGGCGCAGGAAGCTCTGGTTCCTTCTCTGCCCCAGAACCTCTGCCTCCCGTTCCCACCCCCCGGTGCTCTCCTTGCTCTCGCTGGAACCGGCCACGGCAGGGCGGGCGCCTAGTCCCCTCCTGCCTCCCCCGCACCCCTTTCTGCAGCTCCACATGAGACTGAAGCTGGAGTTTGGAACAAGCTGATCGCTGGGGGCAGCTTCTTCCCCAGTGCGCGGCCCCCCGGGGAAGACGCCCGGCTCACATTCCCCAGCAGCCCCGACCACTCGGTTCAGTTATTTTATAAACCCCCCAAAGCGCTGGGAGTCCTGGACACACACTGAGAACAGGAGCTTCCGCACGGAGCAATAGCTTAGCTCCCCATTAAACATAAAGGGAGTGAGGTCTAGTGGTTAAAGCAGTGGGGGCTGGGAGTCAGGACTCCTGGCTTCTCTCCCCAGCTCTGCATCACTGATATAACAACCCTTCCTATGGCAACTACTGTGTTGTCATAACTCCAGGGTGGCATCACTGGGAGGGGGGAGCTGGTCGGGAAGGGAAAACTTCCCAATTCCTCTCTCCTTCCCTCCAGCCAAAACCCCCTCGTGGTAGCCCCCACCCACCCAAGACCTCAGCACAGACTCTAGGTTTCGCCAGCTCTCTGGGGAGTTCCTGGGGTGTGAGATTCCTGGGGTAGCTTCGCACTGCGGCCACCTGGCAGCATTTACCATTCAGTATCGTCCCAGTGAAATCGATGCAATAGGTCTCATCCCCCGTGCAAGGGGCGATTGTGCTGTAGCAGGTAGCGGAATTCAGATCCAGGCAGGTTGGACACTGCAGCCCGTTCTCGGTGGTGCTCCCCGTGGGCACTGAGAGACAGTTACAGGGGGATTAAACTTCATTCAAACCAGTGGGTGAGCCCGGTGCCCTGCATTGCTTGGCCGTGCGAAGGCCCCACCCCCAGCCCGAGGGCACGGTGACCTCTCAACCTGGCAGCCGACCAATTTCAGAATTTCTGGGCATTTTCTAGGCACCCAGGGCCAAAAGCCTGCTCCTTTTGGGGAGAAATCAGAACACCCCCTACCCCCGCCAGCTGATCAGCCCAGCCACTTCTGTGATTGTCTCAGATCAAACACTGGGTCAATGGCCCCGCTGACACCCCATCTCTGCTCTGCCCAGCGTCCCTGGGGGTGTAACATGGTGACACCTGCAATGGCTGATCTCCCAGACAGAAAGGAGGAGGAGGGTGGGGAGAGGGGGAATGGGGATGAAGGCGGCATATACACAGACCTGGCTGGGGGCCTGGGGGGAAGAGGGGCATGGGGGGGTTGCTCTGAATCCATGGCAAGGTGGGAGAGACTGCAATAAAAAGTGTCTCCAATGCATTTCCAGAACTTGCTGGATGATCTGTGCCCGGCTGTGTTATTTTCCCAACCGATCTCTGGGTGGTTGAAATCCCCCGGCACCACCACGTCCTGAGCTTTGGATGATTTTGTTGTTTAAGAAAAGCCTCCTCCACCTCTTCTTCCTGGTTAGCTGGTCTGTAGCCAATCCTACCATGGCGTCCCCCTGGTTTTACCCCCTTTATCCCTACCCAGAGATTTTCAACACATCCGTCTCTTATTCCCATCCCAACCTCAGAGCAGGTGCAGACACCTTTGCTATCCAAGGCAATCCCTCCTCCTGCTATCCCTGACCGCCCACCTGGAGCAAGCTGCGCCCCGGGTGCCGAGATCCCACCCATGAACGTGCTCCCCCCACGGCTCTGTGATGCCGGCTACGTCACAGTTGTGATCAGTCACTGCTTCAAACACTGAAAGCAACAGGAAATCACATTGGGGAAATGGCCAAACGGGCAGTTTCGAATTGTTTGCACAAGGACCCACAGGGATAAACTAGCCAGCGATGAACAGCCCTGTGGCTCTGAACCCCGTTTCCAGCCATCAGAAGAGGGAGCGTTTGGAACGGCTTCCCAACTGGAGGAGGGGAGATGCAAAGTCCCCAAGTAGTTTGCAGGTCGATCTCGACAGGGTTATGGATAAGGTCCTACTTGAATTGCTGGATGATTGTCAAAACCTTGCGGCTGAGTTGTGGAAAAGTCATAACAGACCTTATTATTTGCAGTAATAAAGTCCATGATGACTTTTCTGCGATTTTCCCCTGTCAACTGCCTGAGGCTGAGAGCAGGGGCCCAGCTGATAGCAGGGGCACTTGCTCTCAGCCCTGGGCTGGCTGGGGCTCCCCATGCATGATGGGGCTTCCGCTGCCAGATTTGTGGTGGAAGCCTAATATTGTGGAATCTGCAATAACAGTGCAAGTTACGTACGGTAAGGGTGACCAGACAGCAAGTGTGAAAAATCGGGATGGGGGTGGGGGGTAATAGGAACCTATATAAACTAAGACCCCAAAATTGGGCCTGTCCTTATAAAATCAGGACATCTGGTCACCCTACATCCAGTGTTAGTTATGAAGGTTTTGATGGAAGCATATCCTGGCTGCTTTCTGCTTCTTCTCTCAGAGGCAGTCCTTGCCCTTCTGATTTCAAATACATTTTAAAACTGGCCCACCCAGCTTGGAGACCCGCCAACTACAGGTATTTCAATGGACGACAGAAATGACGTTTGAGTGAATGGACGTGTAGGGCAATAAAGGAGAGAAATGGTGGCAAATACAACTGTGCCGAGGGTTTCTTCACATGAAGAATTCGACTGCGGCAAGCGGGAGGTGTAAGGGTCCGCAGGGCTGTGGATCTACCCAGAGCCTGTGCATGCGCACCCTGCTGATGCATATGAACCGTTTGTTAATGCGCTTTAAGCTGGTGCCCTTTCAAGGCGCTCGAATGACCTGTTTCTGTGCACCAGCGGGGGGCACACGGATGGATTCATGCCCCAGCTCAGCACCGTCTAATTGTTTGGGTGAACAAGCCCTTAAACAGGGACAGTAAAAACAGACCCATAACGTACCTGCCAGTACAGCTGAGTTACACTTATCTGTGTCATTGCATCGTGTGGTGTTGATCCTCAAATACCTGCCATTCCCGCTAGTAAAAGTGATGGGGGATTTTATGCCACTATTATAGCGATCTGTGCATTCTTTGTAGAAGACAGTGGTCAGTGTCCCATCTGTTTTAAAGAAAGAAAACAAAGAACAGAACTGAAATGCTGGGAGGGGAACCTCAAGGAGGAGCAGGGAGGTTATTTTACATCTTCGTTTGGCTCTGGGGTGACACTGCTGGGACCCTGTGCCCAGTTCTGGGCCCACCATTCAGGAAGGACGTTGGTCAGCTGGGGAGGGGTCAGGGAAGAGCCACTAGGATAATTGAAGGGCTAGAAAATCTGCCTTGGCATGAACTCAAAGCTCATATCCACTGAGGTTAAAGGATTTTGTGTGTGGATAGTAGGGGCTGTGGGAGGGTGGGGGTTGCAGCCCACATTAACCAGTGAAGCCACACTCTGACTGGGGGGAAAGTTCTAATAAACCCATTTGTGACTGTGCTGGAAAAATTTCCTGAGTGTAGTCAGAGAGTGAGAGAGAGGTGGGTGTCTGGGGATGGATAGATAGATAGGTAGATATAGACTATGTTAAAGCTGGTGGTGTGCTATGCTCCCTTCTGTGATGGGGTGTACCTACCCTGCACCAGCCCCAAAAGGGGCTTTTCAGGCTGAGGAAGCCACAAGCCACTAACTCTGCTGCACATGCTCAGCCTGGAGGCAGAGTATAAAGGGAAGGAGCCCAACTCAGTCTGGGCAGGCTGGTGAAGGGGAAGGATGCAGACTGCAGGATCTCTTCAGGGAGCTGCTACTGGCCTCACTTCCAGAACCATGGCACACAGCTCCAGGCGGACTCCAGGCTGTCTGACGAGCCCAGAGAAGAGACCACGCCAGCAGGAGCTACGCCACTCGAGGACCCCCGAGACCCATGAGAACTGTTGAGCCTCGTCGAGGGACAAAGGGTAGGAACCAGCTCAGGGTACTTAGACCTTTCTCCAGTGAGTGAACTGGGGAACCAGTGAGCGTGTTTTGGGAGGATCCCCACTGACACAGTGGTGAGCACCCATACCACTGCCTGGGCCCTGGGCTGGGGCTCGGAGGAGCAGGGAGGGCCCAAGTCCACCAACACTTAGGCCGCATACCAGTAAGTGGTGCCCCACTTCCCCAACGAGCCAGTCAGCCATGCAATCCCACAGAGATGGGTCACTTTATTGACTCTGACTACTAGGCTGCACTATCAAGTTTTATAGTCAGGGTCATGAACACAGGATCTAATGGGCTGCTCTACAGTTTTTTCTCTTCTTCTCACCATACATGATCCTGCACATGAGATGGAGTGTACCTACCCCACGACACCTTCTGACAGGGTAAATGGAAGGAACCATTAAATCTCTTTAATTCAATGGGAGGATGAATAAAACCAGGTCCGTAACTAAAGTTTTCGATTTCAAGAGGGCAAACATTGAGAAATGACGGGAACCAGTGAAATCTGCCAGCCTGACGAGCTCAAGGAGATGAACACAGAGAAGGTTTGGAATCTCTTTAAGTTAAAGGGGCAAAAACTATCTTGAATTTGCATCTCAAGCAAGCAGAATAAACTTGTAAGGAAGGGCTCCTGACCTGAGTAGGTGACTAACAGCTTCATACAAGATTTTGGGAGCAAGGCAACAGTCCACACGGGATTTCATCACCAATTTCCACCTAAAGCAGCTTTGTTTGTTGCAGCGCAGCCATCTATTGTGGAGATGAAAACTTAGTGAATAAAAATCAGTAAATAGAGCCCAAGAGGTGAAATCCAGGCTGCACTGAAGTCAATGGGAGATTTACAATTTGGGTCCAGAATTTCAAACTTCTGTGTCTTCAGGTTGCCATGTAAGACACAGTAACGTTGCCCGACTAAATCAAGCATCTAGCAACAAAACCGGCCATCACCAAGTTTAGTCTTAACATTAGAGGAAGGTCTGTAAACATCAGAGGGGAGCAGTGGGAGCAAAATCCAAACTGGTTTAAAGCCAGAGCTTGATAAGTTTATGGAGGGGATGGGAAACAAATATCTCCAACGGGCAGTGATGGGACACTAGGTGGGGAGGGCTCTGAGTTACAACCGAGAATTCTTTCCCAGGTGTCTGGCTGGTGGGTCTTGCCCCTGTGATTCTATGATTCTATGCTTAGGGTTTATCTGATTGTCAGATTTGGGGTCGGGAAGGAATTTCCCCCCGGGTCAGATTGGCAGAGACCGTGAGGGGCTTTTGCCTCCTTCTGCAGCACAGGGCACAGGTCACTTTCAGGTTTAAACTAAAGTAAATGGTGGATTCTCTGTAACTTGAAGTCTTTAATCCATGATTTGAGGATGTCAGTGACTCAGTCAGAGGTTAGGGGTCTGGTGCAGGAGGGGGTGGATGAGGTGCTGATGTGCAGGAGGTCAGACTAGAAAGACTTTCTCAGTGGTCCTTTCTGGCCTTAAAGTCTATGAGTCTAAGAGTTCTGCACTGGGTGAATGTGCTTTGTTGAGGGACCGTGTTGGGGATGGTGACACAGACTGCATGGTAGAGTGTGCCTGGGTTCACAGCAATGTCACCTACTCAGTGTAGATTCTTTAACCCCTGAGATGCACCCGCCTGTAGCCTTCGTTACTGTGCAGGTATCTTTAGCAGGTTGGCACATGTCCACTGAGCCGTAGCACTTCTCACATGTCAAGTTCACAGCTGGAGAAATAAGAACAAGTGTTTCCTTCTTACTGTGGGGTAACACGTCCCTTAGCCCCAGTCTTCCCCCTCTGTGCCAAACAAGCCGAGGGGTTAACGGACTCAGCAATTACACACTTTCAGCCCTTGGGCCAGCAGTACCTGGGGGTCAGACTGGGGACGGGTGAAGGGGATGGCGCCCACAAAATAAGCTCCGCCCATCCCAGATGTGGCGCCCATTGTGCAGGTATTCACAGTACTGGAGAGTCGCTCGCTTTGCAGCATGTGTTGGCTGAGTCCATTGTACGGCCCGGGGCTCCTGCCAGCCCCCCGTTGTCCTTGCAGAATCCTCGGATGCCCCCCACCCCACCTGCCTTATTCCAGGGACGTCATGCAAGCCCAAACCCCCTCTACCTCATGCCAGAAGCTCTGTGTGCCCCCTATTTCCCGTCACCCATATCAGGGTCCCCCGATCTCCCCCTGTGCCAGGGGCTCTGTGTGTGTCCCATTCCCTATCCGTGGTGAATGGGAAGGATGGAAATTCCAAAGCCAAAAACTTTGTTAAGAAGAACAAAAGGACGTTCGTTTCCATTGTTCTCCAAATTACCATTGATACAAGTGGCATTAACCACAGTGCATGGACATGCGCAAGCCTGTTGGCAACATGTGAGTGAAGAATCTCTGTCCTTCAGTCCTTATGTACAGCACCCTGCACGCAAGCTGCGTAAATGCAGCAGCTTCACACCTTTTCTTTTAGAGAGGTGGAGATTTTCAGGCTCTGATGCTGATCTAATCTGAGCTCCTGCATAGCCCAAGCCAGAGAACCTCCCCCAGCCCTTCCTCCATCCAGCCCATATCTGATGGTCGAGCTACAGCCAATACTTTAGGAGAATGTCCAATCTCAACGTACAGAGACCAAGGGATGGAGAATCTGCCCTCTCTGTTGAGAAGCTGGTGCCAGGATTAATTCCACCTTGGATTGGTTTAAATTCAACTCCCAGCTATTGGATCTCATTCTGTCTCTGTTTGCTCGGTTGGAGAGACTTCTGCTACCAGAAATTGTCAGCCTGATTCCAGGTTACACTCAGTCCCCAAGCAGTGTCATTTTCTCCCATATTTAGTCCCTTTTGTGCTGCCAAAGCAGGGCAGAGGGGCCTTCATGGGAATAACAATTCAGGGCAGTATCCAATAACAGTGTCCCTCAGGCCTGGGCTACACTAACCAGGTTGATATTGCTACGGTGCTCGGAGAGAATCCACACCCTGAGCACCGCAGCAAGGCCAACCCAACCCCTGGAGTAGGTGCAGGTCGACGGGTGAATGCTTCCCTGGGGTTGGCTACCATCACTTGGGGAGGGAAGTTCCTAGAGGGATGTTTCCATTGGGATAGGCGATGTCTTCACTATGGGGCTCTGCCAGCCCAGTTACAGCGCTGTGGCTAAGCGGCTACAGTAGCCATAGTGTAGACAGGGCCCTGTACCCCACCCAGAGCTAATCCCCCCTCCCTGCACATGTCCCCTGACTGGGGATCCGTGGGGAGTAAAGGGTCAAAGTCCAGGAGGGGTTACATGGTGACAGCAGTGGATGACTCACGTGGGGTAGTTTGTGCACTCGTTGTAGCTAGGAGAGCAGGGAGAAGGCAGAGGATGAAGGAAACCATCCTGGTGTTGGGAGGCCCACGGGGCTGGACTCAGAGCTGAACGGAGCTTCTCACGGCTGACACGGCGAGTGCTGCCAGGGGGGAGGAGGAGAGAGTCAAGATCGGAATGAGGAGGGAAAGGGAATAACAGCCGAGATTCGGGGGGCGGGGGAGAGTGGAGCACCAGGCACCAAAGCTGCACAAATAACCAATCTTGTGGTTCACTGGCAGTTCCAAAAGATCGGGAAAGAAATCATTTTGGGTTGGCCCAATTTCTCATTCAATTGAAAAGCTGAATGAAAAATGATTTTGGTTCATTTTCAAGCATTTTAAAACATGTTTAAATTGGTTTAAAAATAGATGTTGCCGTCGCTTTTGATATGAAAAGACACTGAGTTGAAAAAAATCAAAAGGTCTAATTCTGGAAACATTTCAATTTTTTTAAAGATGTTTATCCTAGGAATTTTTTTTTCTGCTGAAGCAATATGGCAAATTTGAGGAAAATTCATGAAATTTTTCAGTCACCCCAAACCTGCATTTTTCGGTGGAGAAATGTTGTGGTCAACAAATTTCTCTCAGCTCCCCCATGCCCAGTAACAACAGAGCAGGAGCTCCAGAGATAAGCCCAGTGTGGGACTACTTTTTTAATCTCACTCCCAGCCACTCCCGCATTCTTTCTTGCATTTTTATTCCTTTCACACCCGCAAAAACCTTAGATCCTACAAATCCCGCAAGAGAGACAAAATCCCTCATGCTTCTTAAAAAAATTGAAAAAAGTTTGGTTACTCTCCTATGTCTATAAAGGGAAGTTAGACACAATTGTTTCTACTAAAAGTAGAAAACAAATCTTGCTTAAACCACCTACAAAATACTTTAACTCCTGTTATAATAGACATCAAACCTCTCTCTATACCTCACTTAAATTTAAGGGTAAAAACCTTTATTGTTAAAAACCAACTTGCTTTATATTGCTGAACTTCTACTGATGACAAGCTGCTGCTCTGTGTTTTCCCACATATTACCGCAGTTGGCTTTCTTTGCCCACCAAATCCTACCCGCAACAAAGTACTTTTACCCGCTCCCTCTATTATGGCAGCAGGTCCTGCAGGTCCTGTGGAATCCCAGTCCCTCTGCAGGGCTCTAGCCTGGCCCAGATTTCACTCCCTCGTCCGTATTTGCTCCAGGTGTGCACCATCCCTTCTGACATGGGGAGACCGGCGCAGCCTGTGGGGCACCAGGGTCAGAGCATCCTGCTGGTCTGGAGAGGGGCACCGCAGTGTTTTCTCATTATCTCCACCCCCTTGGGCAGCCCAACGGCTTCTTCTCTTTTCTCTTCCGCAGCCGCACAGCGAGCTGAGGTGTCCATTGATCCTCCTGCGGGTATGCTCAGATCCAGGGCCAGCTCTAGCCATTTTGCTGCCCCAAGCACGGTGGCACACCTCGGGGGGCACTCTGCCGCTCGCCGGTCCCGCAGCTCTGGTGGACCTCCCGCAAGCGTGCCTGCGGATTCTCCACCAGAGCCGTGGGACCAGCGGACCCTCCGAAGGGACGCTTGCGGGAGGTCCACCGGAGTCGCCCACTGCCCTCCCGGCAACCAAAAGAGCGCCCCTCACGGCATGCCGCCACAAGCACGCGCTTGGCGAACTGGGGCCTGGAGCCAGCCCTGCTCAGGTCCCTTCTGTGAATCAGCCTGGTTCAGTTAGAACCTCTCAGGTCTAGGAGGCTTCAAACCCCTCAGCCCCCATGTGCGTTACTTTGCGTTGATCAAAACTCAGCTTCATCCGCCATCGCGTTGCTCATTGACCCAGCTCCGTTCGATCTCGCTGAGGTTCCCAACTAACCTCAGTAAGTTGCCTCCTCTGCAGATTTGACCACCTACTCGCTCACCCCGCCCCCCTTCAGACCATTTGAGTCACTTGAATGCTGGGTCTAGGATAGAGCTTACAGGCCTCCACTTTTAAGCTTTTGTCATCACACAAAATTCCCATGAATTCTCTCTGTTTTCTAGAGACACAAGGTGGGGGAAGAGACGAGCGTCTGAGCCACACAGAGCTCTTCTGCGGGTCAGAGGAGCTTCAGAGCTTGTGTCTCTCCCCAGCAGAAGCTGGTCCAATAAAAGCTTTTCCCTCACCCACCTTGTCTGTCTAGTATCCTGGGACCCACACAGCTACAACAACACTGCAAACTCCTGCTCTCTGGCTGTTGTCCTGTTTCTGCTCCATGACACTCCCTTGCCTCTCACCCCAGCACTGCTTCCATTCATTACTGCCCTGCGGTGAGGGACTGCGCCAAAGGCTTTTTGACAGTCCAAATGAAGTATGTCGACTGGCAGGGCCAGTGCAACCATTTAGGAAAACTAGGTGGTTGCGTAGGGCGCGAAGATTTGGGGGCACCACAAAGTGGCACCCCCCAAAAATTTTTTAAATGGTTGCAGTCGCTGCTGCTGGAGGGGCTGAGCTGCCGGCAGCAGCAGCTGCCTGCCGCCGGCAGCCCAAGGTGTCCCCCGGGTCAGGGCGCCGCCGGTCAGCGCGCCCCTGAGGTCAGTGCGCTGCCGCCGCAGCCGGGCAGCCCAGGGTGCACCCCCCCCAGGGTCAGGGATCCGCTGCCACGACTCAGCAGCCCAGGGTGCCCCCCCACCCCAGGGTCAGGGATCCGCCGCCGCAACCCGGCAGCCCAGGGCGCCCCCCCCCCCACCCCCGGGGTCAGGGAGCTGTGGCTCCGGTGGACCTGCCGCAGGCATGCCTGCAGCAGCTCCGCCGGAGCCGCGAGACCCGCGCGTGGGGCGGCGAAATGTCCCGGGGCCTAGGGCGCCAGAAACCCTAGTGCCGGTCCTGTCGACTGGTTCTTCTCTGCTCCCTAAACCTGGGACTTTCAAAGCAGCTGAAGAGAGCTCGAGGCCCGACTCCCAGGGAGTTTCAGCAGATGCTGGCCCCCCTGGCTGCCGGTTTTGCCTTTGAAAATCTCCCTATTTCGCTCACACACCATTCCATGAGTGGGGCTTCTTTTCCTTTGCACAAACTGACCCGCTTTACCCCTGCTCTGTCATTGTCATGAGATTTTACAACGCGAGCTGGCACTTCAAATATATCTCCAGCCTTTATGCCAGTGGTTCTCAGCCAGGGGTACCCCTGGGGGCACGCAAAGGTTTTCAAGTACATCAACTTATCTAGATATTTGCCTAGTTTTGTAACAGGCTACATCAAAAGCACTAGCGAAGCCAGTACAAGCCATTTTGTGCAGACAATGACTTGATTATACTGCTCTATGGACCATACTGAATGTAAGTGTGTAACCGGGCGTGACTCACCCCCGCGGCGCCTCCTGCTGGTTGCTTTAGGGAATTAGCTCAAACTGCAGCTGGAGCGCCCTCTGCAGGCCAGTGATCTGCCTTCTGGCCCCACGTCCCTCCCTGGACCCCGGAGCCCCTTTTACATGGGATGCTGCCCCCCTGGCAGTAGCCCCTTTTCCTTCAGGGTTTCCCCTCCCTGGGAACCCCCCTACTCTTTCCCCACTTTGCCTCAGAGTCTTGGCAACTGCCCAGTCATTAGCTAGCCCCATGCCCTGGGGCAGACTGCAGTGTTAGCCTCTCATCATCAGCAAAGGGGTTTGGGCCTGCTGCCTTGGCCTACCCCTGGGTTGCACGTTGCAACCCCAGTACCCCTTGGCCCTAATTCTAGACCACAGCCTGGGGCTCTCCAGGCAGGAGCTCCCCAGCTCCTCTGCCTTTCCCCAGCACTGCTTTACCCTAGGTACCTGTGTGGTCCCTTGCAGCAGCCAGGCCCTTCTCCCTCTGGACACAGAGAGAGACTCTTGGGCTCCTGGCTTCTCTGCCCTTTTATAAGGGCCTGTGGCTCAGTTTGGGGCGTGGCCCCAGCTGCTGCCACTTCCCCCAATCAGCCCAGCTAAACAGGCTGCTTGCCCCAGCCCCAGCTCCTTCCCTGGGCTGTTTTAACCCCTTCAGGGCCGGAGCAGAGATCCAATCTGCTACAAAGTGCAATATTTATATTCCAATTGATTTTTTTTATAATTACATGATAGAAGTGAGAAAGTCAGTAAATTTTCAGTAATGATGTCCTGTGATGCTTTTGTATTTTTATGCCTGATTTTGTAAGCAAATAGTTTTTAAGTGCAGTGAAACTTGTGGGTACACAAGACAAATCAGACTCCGCAAAGGGGTACAGTAGTCTGGAAAGGTTGAGCACCACTGATTTACATGTTTTGCAGCAGTTCACGGAAGATTACAAAGAATAATTTAACATGGCTTAAAAACTCCTACCTTCAGCCGCACAACGGTTCCGTTCACCTCCAAGTTCTCTCTAAAGTCAGAGACTCACTAACCTGTCTAGGACGGCCCCTTTCCTCTATATATAGACCAAAGACAGGATCAGATTCGTATGTACATTGGGAGTAACAGTGAATGATTTACTGAAAGGTAACATGTTATACCATCCTCATGCCTGGGCACTCCTTCTTCTAGTACAATTCAGATTGACCCTTCTCAACCCATTGTGTTCTATAGAACTTGTCCCATACAGTCTGCTGGTTTGTGCAACAGAGATAACAGGTGATACTCAGCTTAGTCACAGGGGTAGAGGTGTGACTGTTTGCGCATTAGAGATGTTTAGCCAGATCCTGAGGTGTGTAGATCATAAAGCAATGGCAAATTCACAGGAGGTATGGCTCAGGCCCCATTGACTTCAATAGAGCTAGGGCCAATTGATATTAGTTCAGGATCTGTTTCCATTTACTCTAATGGAACAATGCTCGATTGATGCCAAATGGGGGATTCAGTGAAACTATCATAGGGAAACTAAGGATGGCCATAAAGTCGGCTCTATAATGACAGCTCCCCTCCCACTCCCAGAACAGGCTGTTAAATTCTTTTGCGTTGACTTGTGTAAATATGCATTGGTGACAGATTTTCTTATCTGCTCCACCTCAAGGATGTTGCATCAAACGGGGTCTTACGCACATGGCATCACACCTGGATGGGGGAAGTTAGCTACAGAATAGAACAACTGAGCGGCGAAGAGCATTTCGGCCTTTGTTGTATTTCAGGCCAGTTTTGCTCCCTGAGCTGATAGAGATGGGTAGGGGGCTTCCAGAAAGAAGCCAGAGTTAAGATCTCCAGAAGTGTAAAGAGTGACCTGAATAGCTCCATGTATAATGTTTTCCATGCTTTAAAAAAGGAATTTTTAACATGGTAATGTAGTGTTTTAAATAAAACATTTCTGTACTTTTCAAAAAAAAATTCTATGTGTACATTCTCTGAAGCCCTCAACCACCACCATTAGGGTTGATCAAGAAATTTTTGGACATTATCCCTCTGTCTCTATCCATGTCTGTGTTTACTATATGTATGTCATCCCTTTGTCTTCAGCTCAGCCTATTATATTACACGTTGCATGCTTGAGGTTTGATCCAGTGATAAAGATAATAACCTGACTGACTGTTTCATTTTGTGTTCTTAATTAGTATTCCTTCATTTTCAGTCTTTTCAGCATTTGGGTACATGTTTATACAGTAGAAGATTTCAAGTGTAGATAAGCTACTTATTTACAACAGAATATTTCAAGCGTGGATAGGCTACTTATTGACCAGATAGATCACTATGAAGAGGAGATTTGAAAGTGGTGCAAGCAAGAGACGGCAAAACAACTGAGTGAAGCAGCAACTAAGAGCTCAAACCCAATAACTTCATTTCTCAGACCACTGGAAAACTCACCTTTCCCAACAAACAATGTTACAGATAATGAAAACACCGCAACTGCAACATGTGATATTGCAATGCCAATATCTGAACATGAGGACAGTACTCAAGAAGGAGATGTGCCACCAGTAACAGATGCAGCAGAAGATCCTGGGTATAATCAAGAAACTCAACCGCAACAGGAAGCTGTAGATCTTACACAGCAAGAGCAATTCATGCGTACTACAGGTTTGATTGTGACGGACGTTGGAATTATTGACAAGAGCAATGCTGCCCAAATGCAAGCTTTTCTCCCAATTAGTTGTTTTGAATTTCCAAGTAACATTCCATGAGATGCTGATAATCCTGCTTTTCCTACTCGTCTGCTGACAAAAACTCTTCCACATGGTGAGACCTGCACAAGAGACTGGTTATGCTGGAGTATGGAAAAACAGTCTCTGTACTGAAATATCAGAGGGGTAGCTGTGTTAGTCTGGATCTGTAAAAGCGGCAAAGAGTTCTGTGACACCTTACAGACTAACAAACGTATTGGATGCATCCAACGAAGTGGGGATTCACCCACGAGAGCTCATGCTCCAATACGTTTGTTTGTCTATAAGATGCCACAGGACTCTCTGCTGCCATCTCTGTACTGTGCACTCTGCTTCATTTTGAACAAAAGTGCTGCAAATACATCAGTTCTCTCAGATCAATCAGGATGGAGCATCAATAGAGGTTGGAGGAAGTTGAAAGACCAAATACCATCACATGAGAGTTCAACGTCACACAAAGAAAACTATGTTGCTTGAAAATCAGCCAGTAGGGCAGCATCAGCTGAAAGTTCAGTTGAGAATTTACTCTTGACTGAACTGTCTACAGAAACTAATAATTGGAAAAAAAACCTTCTTGAGCACATCCTGAATATCATCCTTGTTCTTTCTGAGTGGGGATTGGTGTTCTTTGGTTCCAGTTAATGTATTGATGATTGTGCAAATGGAAACTTTCTAGGCATATTTGAGCTCCGCAGCAAATATGACCCACTTTTGTCAGAGCACGTTAAACGTGTTCGAAAATTGCAAGAGCGTCAAAAGCACGTGCAAGTCCATTATCTACACACATACAAAATGAGTTTATTGAGCTATGTGGGTCATTCATACAAACAATTCTTGATGAGCTTCGAAATGCCAAGTGTTTTTCCATCATTGTTGATGCCACTCCAGATTGTTCTCACAAAATACAGACTACTATGGTTATTCAATATGTTAAGATTGTAGACAGCTCAAAATTTTCAGTTGAAGAAAAGTGTTTTTCTTTGATAATTTCACAAGAAAAACTAGAAAAGAAATTGCTGCTCGAGTACTAGCAATTCTAGAAGGTTTTAAGTTAGATTTTTATGTCTGCATAGGTCAAGCCTATGATAATGGATCTAATCTGGCTGGGAAGTACAGAGGTGTACAAGCAGTTCTGCTTGAGGATAATTCAAAATGTATTTTCTCTAGCTGTGGAAACCACACACTAAACCTTGTAGGTGTTGACTGTGCTGAATCATGCAAGGAGGCAAATACTTACTTTGGAACCGTTCAGCAAATGTACAATCTCTTCAGTAGCAGACCGCAAAGGTGGGAAATTCTGGAGCAATATCTTCCTGTTTCACTGCATGGGATGTCCAAATCTAGATGGTCTGCATGGATGGATGGTGTTCAACAAGTTGCACGGCATTTGAATTCAGTGAGAAAGGCTTTAAATGAGCTTGAATCTTGCAATCTCACTGCACAGGCTCGAACTGAACTTCAGTCTATTCAGAAGCCTGTGTCCAAATTTTAATGCATTCTGATGTCATCTTTGTGGATGAAGCTACTTACAATGATCCCCCAAACTAATCTGGTAATTGAAGCACGCAATGCTACACTTGATGTTGAGAGGGATAACATTGAAAGTCTTATCAATGACATTCAACAGATATGTGAACAATGGGATGCGATCCTGACTGAGTCCAAATTAGCAGCACAGAATATTGTCGTTTCAGCTCAGTTCTCCAACAATTGCAACTTACCTACTGACTCTGATGCCAAACAGCATTATAGGGTCAATGTCTTCCTTGTCATCAATGATTCTGATCTATCAGGTCTTACACATCGATTTGAGTCACTGAGACTAATTTATACCATTTTGGGTTTCTTTGGCAGTTCAACAGACTGAGTAGTGAAGATCTACTTTCTGCCGCTGAACAATTTCAGCAACTGTACAACAAAGAAATCTCAAAAGATCTCAATGATGAGGTCATCTTCCTCGAATGAATATATTCCATGAACTTTAAATTGTAGGCCAAAAGAATTTCTTCAAGAAATACTCAAGCCTGGACTCCCTGGGGTGTTTCCTAATATGACAATTGCATTGTGTATTATTGTCAGTTTGCCTCCATCAGTGGCTTCAGGTGAACACACCTTCAATGTGTTAAAGTAGAGAAAGAACTGTCAGCGTTCAACTATGGGACAAGAGCATTTGAATGGGCTCACCAGGCTTAATAACAACTGACATTGCACAAAAGCTAGATTTTTCCTCAATAATTAGTGCATTTGCACAGAAAAGGCTAGAAAAGCATTTGGTAAACAAAAAAATATTCAAATTATGTCTCTCTTTTTTTGGTGCTTTATTTTGTTTTCATGTGATGTCATTTTTTTTATTAGTAGTATCATGGCTAGGGGCCTCAAAAGCTGGAAGTGGCCCAGGCCTCTGTGGACCTTTGAGAGGACCTGGTCTTTATTTAAGGGGTTATGGTGCCGATGTGATGTTTAC
Organism: Aldabrachelys gigantea; assembly: GCA_026122505.1. Classification (NCBI taxonomy): domain Eukaryota; kingdom Metazoa; phylum Chordata; order Testudines; family Testudinidae; genus Aldabrachelys; species Aldabrachelys gigantea. The sequence goes on from CM047489.1 coordinate 72,951,296, forward strand.
TGACAGGCATGTAATGCGGTTTATCATAGGGGATGGTGACAAACTCGTTGTTCCTTCCTCAGACAGGGACGCAGCATAACAGAGCAATGGAAAAGTCCCCCACAAGCTCTTTTGGTTTTAGATCGTCTCACATGGACACCTTTTCTAAAAGGGGCATTTAGCGGGGTGGTCACCCTGCTCCGGCCCGGAAGGGGTTACAGCAGCCCTGGAGATGGCTGTGGCAGAGAAGCTAGGGTGATTGGGAAAGCAGCCATAGCTATGGTCAGCTTAATCAGGGCCCAGCTGGCCCTTTTAAGAGGCTGGTGGGCCAGAAAGACACAAGCTCTCTCTAGCCTTTTGAGAGACAAGCACCTGGTTGCCTGGGAGTTGAGGAGGGTACCTAGGGTGGAGTAGGACTGAGGAAGGGCAGAGGGAGCTGGGAGCTCCAGCCTAGCAAAGCCCCAGGCTGCAGGCCAAGTTAAGGGCCCACAAAAGGGCTCTGGGGCTGCAGAGGGGCCGCCCAGAGATAAGCAGAGACAGCTGGTCCAACCCCCCCTGCTGATGATGAGTGGTTTACAGACTTCTGTCTGCCCCAGTGTGCGGGGGCTAGAGGGTGACTGGCAGTAGCTGCTGAGGCAAGGTGGAGATAGAGGATTGGGGGTTCCCCTGGAGGTTTGGGGGGGAGAAACCCAGATTGTGGGTTACTGCTGGGGCAGAACCCCTGGGCAAAAGGCATCGGGGTCTGGGAGGGACATGGGATCCAGCGGCAGGTGAGACATCAGCCGGCAGAGGGCGCCGCGGAGCTGGAAAAGGGCTAATTCCCTGGACAACCAGTAGGAGGCGCCACGCCGATGAGTCGTCACCCCGCCATATGGCAACAACCGGTTTTATTTTAAAACTGTCTCTGTAAACTGGTTTCCATACTGTGGCAGGTGGGGTAGGTCTGGAGGCCCCCATTGTCCTGTATCACCCTGCCCCAGAATAGAGCAGAGAGGAATCCTCCAGGCAGCCTAGAGTGGCTGCAGAGGAGCGGCCAATCACAGGGGCTGATGGAGCAGCCAATCCGAGGCCAGAAGGGCCCTATATAAGACAAGCTGCGGAGCAGAGCCTCAACCGCTCGGTTCAGTTATTTTATAAACTCCCCAAAGCGCTGGGAGTCCTGGACACACACTGAGAACAGGAGCTCTGCACTGAGCAATAGCTTAGCTCCACCTTAAATATACTGGGGGTGGGGCAGGCTGGCCTCCTAGGTGAAGGGAGTTGGAGGGAGGACTCAGATCCTGTCACCATCCGACACCACCACCACCAGGGCAGTGCAGAAACCAGGAAAGTTCCCCACAAGAGTGGGACCATCCCCTGCTTACATAGACACTGGCTCAGAGCACCTCTGCTGTATCGGGGTGAAGGAGGCAGGGGTCGCCTAGTGTGAGAATCACACCAGGATTTGGATGTGAGCAGGGCGGTTGAGTGTGAGGACTCCCTGTGTCCGTGCCTCAGTTTCCCAGGTCCCACAGGGCTGTTGCTCAGACCAAGTCATGAATGTTTGTGATGCCCTCAGATAGCACAGCGAGAACTCCAGAGAGGCTCAGAGGGTGTCATTAATCATACACTCAGCGCAGGCTTGGAAGAGTGGGTGGGAAATATACCCTGGAGTGGCCCTTCCCCCAGCCCCCACTGAGCAAGAAGGAAAAGACGTATTGCCTGAGGCAGGGTTGCGGTGGAGAACACACAGTGTGTGACCGTGGAATCAAAGGCTGCAGCACAATGCAAATGCACCGGGGGATTGAATTAAGCTCGTCCAGACAACGTGTGTTCTGGCATTTCCTAACTTCTCAGCGTGCAACCTCCATGGTGTGCTTGGGATGCAGATTTTTAATTCAAGTATTATGTCTACACACACACACACACACACACACACACACACACGTTCATGTGGCTAATGCATCTGACAGTGCCCCAGTCTCATGTGGATGGGCTCAGCAACGGGCACCCTAAAACAACAGGACACTGGAGGAGTTCATTTAGTGTCTGGATTTATTTGATGAATTTGCTAATGCACAGCGAGATTCCAGCCAGCTGTGAGGTACCGGGACGGACACATCCTTCATTTTGGAGACTCTTGGTTATGCACTGGTCCTGTAGCATTGCCCCGGCAGAACAAAGGATCTCCAGGAGAGGGGCAGCTGGGACCTCAGGCCTTTATTCTGTCGCCCATCGAGCCAGCATTTGCATTCGTTACAGTCAGCAGTAGCACAAGGAACCCCTGGGCCTGTCTCCTGTAAGATGCGGACTGCAGCGGTTAGAATAAGGCTTGAACTTTGGCACAGATAAATGGCCCAACACTTGTGTCAGGGCTGAATCCCCTTCTGGCACTTCAAGTGCGGAAGGTGGGGCCCGCAAGGATTCGAAACATCAGTACTGGCCACTCCTGGCTGGTATTAAACTCCCCAGGATACAGCTTCTCTCACCCTGGCTTGGTAAATGCTGCCACCACCCAATGCAAAAACCCCCTTGGACTCAGGAAGGAGCACTTGGGAATTCCTCCCTGTGGGGCACCCTCAAGCCCTCTCAACACCACCAGCCCCCCACCCCCGGGGAAGAGCTGAGAAAGAAAACAAAGGAAATTGGTGGTTGCCACCAGCTAATCAAACAACATGTGCACAGACCTGTTACAACACCAAAACTCCAATCCTGTCCTTTAAAATGGTAAATTTTATTCAAAACAAAAAGAAAGAAAATACGTCTGGAACTTCGGCTTTTGCTAGTTTTTAAAAGAGCAATTCCAAAAACCAAGCACCCCAAATAGCTTTTCTTGGGATTCAGCTTAAAGGTTACAAGCAAACAGAAGTACCTGGGGTTAGCACAGAGGAGTCCACAAGCCAAAACAAAGCAATAACCTGATCGCGTCTACCTGGACATTCCCTGTCCCAATGAGTCCTGCTAGGAATGGAAAATGATCTTTCATACCTGGTTCAAACCTTACCCAACATTGCTGCTTATAGCCTGGCTGCTCCTGTCCCCGCAGCCCAGAGAGAACAACAGACGAAGGGAAAGTTTCTTTCCCCATTTGAAAAAGTTCTACCTTCCCGCTGGCTCTTTTGGTGAGGTGCCCACTTCCTTTTCTTTACCTGGGGGGCTTTTGAACCCTTTACACGTAAAGCAAGTAGAGAGCAGCTACCAAGAGGGATTTGACAGCTAACTGGCTGGCTGGGTGTCCATCAAAGGTAGCTGCTTCCCCCCAACTTTACTTATCACAACTCGCCCCTACATTTGGGGGGCCTGGGAACAGAGTGTTTAAAGGGGAGGCTTCTCCATAACGACACCAGCCAGCCACAGGGACGGGAGCTAACACCGGCTTTGGGATATTGTAGGATGGGAACGTCTGCAGATGTCTGACCACAAGCCGGCCATGGCAAGGAATTGACGTGTCTGATAATAAGCTGAGATCAGTAACATCCTAACCTACAGGAGAAGGGACCCCGACATCAGTAGGGTGAGGAGATACAGATAAGGAGGAGGGGAGAACCCCCTACTGAATAGGCATTAGGCACAGTGGCTTTAGTGCAATGTTATAAAAGTTGCCCCCCAGCCTGTGGGCAGGAGGCGAGCGAGATGCAGCGTTTGGGGGGTGCCCAGATTGCGGCCCAGGGTGATGAGGAGGAAGGTGATGGTGAGGAGGAAGATAATGACTAACATTTCTAGTTGTTCTGCAAGGGGCAGTGCGAGTACGGGGCGGTTCAGATGGACCTTCTGTATTACCGCTGTCCCCCGGGCTGGGCTGGAGCGTTTGGGACTCTGCTAGATGTGTGATCCACGATTACAAACACAGAAGGTTCCTACAGTGTGAGGGCTGCGACCTGCCCCCTCGAGGTTCCTAACGGAACAGCAATTTTAATAACACTGGGACGGATCTAGGAACTAGAGGCTGTCAGACCTCCCAGCGATCACTGGGACTTCATAAGTAATCAATAGAATTAACGTACGATTCAGAGCTCGGGCTGGAATGGGCCGGCATCAGGTGCTGCATGGGCCGTACGGGGCGGGAGTCAGGCGAGCAGCTTCACCAGCAGCAGCCCAGTCAGACCAGGCAGGTAGAGGGCAAAGGAGAATTTCCCCAGGGCCGGGCTGGCCCCACTTAAGGATGTTTTCTCCGCAGGTTTGGAGATCGCCCTTGTGAACGTGAACGCAGAGAGTACAGACATCAGGTTCATTCCCACTTTAATCTCTTTTGCGGACGCAGTAGCGCAGCCTTTTGCAAAAAATGTTGATTTCTCTGTACCTGAGGGAGAAAATCAGCCTGTTATTAGGCGGGGGCACCTCTGGTTCCTTCTCTGCCCCAGAACCTCTGTCTCCACCAGCCAGCAGTTCCCACCTCTGCCTCCCGTTCCCACCCCCCGGTGCTCTCCCTGCTCTCGCTGTAACCGGTCATGGCAGGGTGGGCGTCTGGTCCCCTCCTGCCTCCCCCGCGCCCCTTTCTGCAGCTTCACAAGAGACTGAAGCTGGAGTTTGGAACCAGCTGATCTCCGGGGGCAGCTCCTTCCCCAGCACCCGGCACCCCTGGGGAACATTCCCAGGCAGAGTTGACAGAGTCTTCCTAAAAGTGGGGGGGCCAAGAGGCCCTGCCCCCCTCTCCTCTTCCCCTCAAGGCCCTGCCCCCCCAGCCAAGCCGGAAACCGATGCAGGGCTGGGGACCTTGGGCCTCTCCACCTGCCCAGGTTGAGGGGACTGAGAGCAGCCCCTGGCCAGAGTCTCTGCCCTCTGGGTCCACTGCCCAGGGCAGATGGAGGGTGCACAGCACCCCATAGCTGCTCAGGCTCCTTGCACCTGGCTCCAGTTTCCAGCCTGTCTGGGCAGCAAGACCTCAGGGAGAAGAGGAAGGGAAGGGGGCCAGGCCTGTGGTGGAAAGTGAATGGCCCAGGCCCAGCTTTCACCATCCCCTGCAGCCCCGACAGGGTTTAGTTCAGTTATTTTATAAGCACCACAAAGCGCTGGGAGTCCTGGACACACACTGAGAACAGGAGCTTCTGCACTGAGCAATAGCTTAGCTTCACGTTAAACATACAGGGAGTGAGGTCTAGCGGTTAGAGCAGCGCAGCTGGGAGCCAGGTCTCCTGGGTTCTCTCCCTGGCTCTACATCATTGACATAACAACCCTTCCCATGGCAAGTACTGTGTTGTCATAACTCCAGGAGCAGGGCGGCATCACTGGGAAGGGGGAGCTGGTCTGGAAGGGAAAACTTCTTAATTCCTCTCTCCTTCTCTCTGGCCAAAATCCCTCTTGGCAGCTCCTAACCACCCAAGGGCTTAGCACAACCTGAGGGTCTGGGAGACTCTAGGGGCCTCTCTACACTGCACTTGGGTCAGTATGTCGCTCAGGGGTGTGAAGAAGCCATGTCCTTCAGCGATGTAAGTTATGTCATCTGGTGCCCACTTCCTGCTGACGTCCCCACTGCCGCTCACGGAGGTGGATTTATTGTGCAAACAGCAGAGCTCTCTCCCGTCAGCACAGAGCGTCCTCACCAGATGTGGTACAATGGCGCAGTGTAGACTGGCCCTAGGTTTCACCAGCCCTTTGGGGAGTTCCTGAGCCGTGACATTCCCAGGGAAGCTCCCGCACTGCGGCCAGCTGGCAGAACTTACCTTTCTGTATCGTCCCAGCAAAATCAATGCAATAGGTCTCGTCCCCCGTACAAGGGGCGAAGTGGCTGTTGCAATCATCGGAGCTCAGAGAAAAGCAGGTTGGACACTGCAGCCCGTTCTTGGTGGTGCTCCCTGTGGGCACTGAGAACCGAGAGAGAGAGACATGATTACTGGGTGGGTTAAGCCTCGCTCAAACTGTATGGTGCACCCGCTGCCCTGCATTGCCTGAGCGTTTAAAGGTCCCTACCCCCAGCCCGATGGCATTCGTCTGTCACGCGGCAACATCTGAACCTGGCAGCCCATCGGTTCCAGAATTTTGGGGCATTTTCTAGGCACCCAGAGCCAGAAGCCTGCCGTCTTTGAGAGAAATCAGACCCCCATCTTCCGCCCGCCCACCCACGCACACCAACACACACACATAGACACCCCAACATCAACATCTGATCAGCCCAGCCATCTCTGCAATTGTCTCAGATCAAACCCCTGGTCAATGGCCCCACTGACACCCCATCTCCACTCTGCCCAGCGTCCCCAGGGGTGTAACACAGTGACACCCAGAATGACCGATCTCCCAGACAGAAAGGAGGATAGTGTGCGTGGGGGGGGGAATTGGGTGAAGGAGGCATATACATAGACCTGATATGGGGAGGAATGAGGGAAGGGGGACATGGTGGGTGCCCTGAATCCATGGCAAGGAAGGGAAGATTACAGTAAAAATGTTGTCCCCAACGAATTCCATGAACTTGTTGGACAATCTGCCCAGATGTGTTATTTTCCCAACAAATCTCTGGGTGCTGAAGTCCCCCGTCACCACCACGTCCTGGGCTTTGCATGATTTTCTTGTTTTAAAAAAGCCTCAATCATCTCTTTTTCCCCAGCTAGCCAGTCTGTAGCCGACTCCACCATGGTGCCCCCCCCCCTTGATTTTTCCCCTTTTACCCCTACCCAAAGATTTCCAATGAGTCCATCTCCCATTCCCATCTCAGCCTCCGAGCAGGTGCAGACACCTTTGCTATCCAAGGCAACCCCTCCTCCTGCTATCCCTGCCCGCCCGCCTGGAGCAAGCGGTGCCCCTGGGTGCGGATAACCCAGCCGTGTGTGTTCCCCCACACACATACACGGCTCTGTGACACCGGTGATGTCACAGCTGCGATCACTCACTGCTTCAAACGCTGAAAGCGACAGAAAATCACATTGTTTGGGGAAATGGCCAAACAGGCGGTTTTGAATTATTCGCACAAGGGCCCATGGGAATAGACTGGCTGGCAATGAACAGCCCCGGGGCTCTGAACCCGGTTTCCAGCCATCTTACAATCACAGAATCTCAGGGTGGGAAGGGACTTCAGCAGGTATCTAATCCAACCTCCTGCTCAAAGCAAGACCAATCCCCAACTAAATCATCCCAGCCAGAGCTTTGTCAAGCTGGGCCTTAAAAACCTCTATGGAAGGAGATTCCACCACCTCCCTAGGGAACCCATTCCAGTGCTTCACCACCCTCCTAGTCACATAGTGTTTCCTAATATCCAACCTAAACCTCCCCCACTGCAACTTGAGACCATTGCTCCTTGTTCTGTCATCTGCTAACACCGAGAACAGCCGAGCTCCATCCTCTGTGGAACCCCCTTCAGGTAGTTGAAGGCTGCTATCAAATCCCCCCTCATTCTTCTCTTCTGCAGACTAAACAATCCCAGTTCCCGCAGCCTCTCCTCATAAGTCATGTGCTCCAGCCCCCTGATCATTTTTGTTGCCCTCCACTGGACTCTCACCAATTTGTCCATATCCTTCTTGTAGTGTGGGGCCCAAAACTGGACACAGTACTCCAGATCAGGCCTCTCCAAGGCCAAATAGAGGAAAATAATCACATCCCTCGATCTGCTGGCAATGCCCCTACTTATACAGCCCAAAATGCCGTTAGCCTTCTTGGAAACAAGGGCACACTGCTGACTTATATCCAGCTTCTCATCCACTGTAACCCCCAGGTCCTTTCCCTCTGGCTTTGTCCTGGGGCTACGCTGCTGGGATCCAGAGTCCAGTTCTGGAGCCCACGGTTCAAGGGGGTGGTTGGTCGATTGCAGAAGAGCCAGGAGAATGAGAAAAGAATTAGAAAACCTGCTTCATAGCAACAGACTCCAGCAGCTTGATCCTCTGAGCTTAGCAGAGAAGGTCCAAGGGTGACCTGATCCCAGCCTGTCAGTTTCTACATGGGGAACAAATATTTGTGAACAGGCTGCTCAACAGAGCAGAGGAAGGTCTGGTGTGATCCCATGGCTGGAAGCTGGAGCTGGACAAAGTCAGATTGGGAATAAGATGAACGTGTTTACCAGGGAGGGGAATTACCCGTTGGAACAGTTTCCGAAGGTTCCTGCTGGGTTCTCCGTCCATGGCCATTTTCAAGGCAAGCCTGGGTGCTTTTGCTATGAGACCTGCTCTGGGAATCCTGTGGGGGACGTACCCTGGCCTGTGACACAGGAGATCAGACGTGATGGCCCCAATGGGACTCATCTGGCTGGGGATCTGTGACTATTTAAATAGTTTATCCCAAATGGAAGAGCTGGAAAAGGAGAGATTGAGTGAGACCCCCCAGGAAGGACCTACAGCCAGAGGGTCAGGCCGTCCCCCTGGAAGGGACGTCCAGGCAGAGGGAAGCATCACAGCAGCCTCTCCCACAGCCAGGATGAGCACTCTAACCACTAGGCTACCGGACAACACGAGGCTTCCTCATCCGGCCATATTGAGGGGGGTCGGTGTGCTCCATGACACGTGCTGGACTGGGCTGCTCCCCCCTTAGCTCTTCCCTGCCTCAGCCAGCCCCAGCTCACACGAAGGACGCGCCCTGGGCTCCTGACTCCCACATTGCCCTGGAGCACAGGCCTCTCCCCATTGGCCCTGGGATCTGTCAGTCTCAGGATAATGACTCCTCTTCAGCCCTCCCCTTTTCCTTGGGTACTGGGAGAGGGTCGACCAACCCCTCCCCCCCTCACGTTTCAGTGAGGGCCCAACAATGAGAGTGAAGAGACATATTTCTAAAGGATATGGCTTGTTTCCACACTCACACCTGCCCCCCCACCCGGATATGAGCTGCGTGCAGAACTCACAGGGGGAGGTTATTTGGTGTGGAATATACAGGAAGTCAGACTGGACTATCTTACCGCTCCCTTCTGATCTTAGACTCGATGAAATGAAATCAGCTTTAAGAACCCAGTCCAGCTGCTTGGCTTCACTCTGTGACATCTGACTGACGTTCACCTGCATCAACTGGCTTGCCTTAGTGAGGCCTCGGAAACACAGAGAGGGTTGGCTAGCAAAGGGTTAAATTGGGGCAGATCTCTTGGGAAAGGATTATCTCCTGGTTTCCCATCATTCCAGCCCTCTTTATGAGAGATCGCTAACTGCTGGGTTATCGGAAATCATTATCAGAAAGTGATTCCACTTTCTATACGACACAGGGGCCTGCTGCGTATACATATATATCTAGGGACGAGGAGCTCAGGCCGGGAGAAGAAAGGAAGCCCCATCTCTGTTCTGCTCACTGGCACACAGGGGGCTGAAGGTAAGAGATTCCCCTGCATAGAACTGAGGGCCAAAGAACCGTCACGATGATCCAGTCTGGTTTCCTGCACAGCCCAGGCTGGTGAATGTCCCCCTGTGAGTTCTCCGTGCAGCCCCTGATATCTGGCATGGAAAGAGGTGCCCAGATGTGACTGGCCGAGTCGATTACAATCCGGCATGGTCCATGCTGAAAACTTAGGTCAACAGAATGGTGATGCTCAGCTGACAGCTTTGAGCTTTCTGGTCAAAAAACCAGACATCTGGCAACCCTACCCAGGGTGGGGACACATGAGCCCCTGGCCTAGATGCCCATGACAAGACTGAGGAGTCAGCCCCCCAGGGATCCTGGGCCCAGCCTTGTCGGGGTTACCAAGACTGTGCCATGCAGAAGGAAGGAAGGGGAACCCTCGGGGCAGCCAGCCTCTGGGTGAAGGACATGGAGAGAGGACTCAGATCCTGCCACCATCCAATACCACAAAGCAGTGCAGATTCCAGGAACAGGGGCAGCTCCAGGCACCAGCACGCCAACCGCGTGCCTGGGGCGGCAAGCCACGGGGGCGCTGTGCTGGTCGCTGCGAGGGCAGCAAGCAGGTTGCCATGCCTGCAGAGGGTCTGCTGGTTCTGCTGATTTGGAGGACCTCCCGCAGGCTGCCGCAGAATCCGTGGGACCGGGGACCTCCTGCAGGAAGCCGCCGAAGGCAGCCTGCCTGCCGGGCTTGGGGCGGCAAAATACCCAGAGCCGCCCCTGTCCAGGAAAGTTCCCTGCAGTAGCGGGACCATCCCCCACTAGCATAGACATGGCCTCAGAGCACCTCTGCTGTATCGAGGTGAGGGAGCTGGGGGCCCATCTAGTGTGAGAATCACACCCAGCCTCATGAGTGTGGAGCACAACCTCAGTTTCCCAGGTCTCACCAAGTCAATAATGTTTGTGACGCTCTCAGATGTCATGGTGAGAACTCCAGAGACAGGTGCAGGCAGTGAGCTCATCATTCAGCTCAGCACAGGGTTGGAACGGCAAGTGGGAAATACGGCCTGGGATTACCCCCCCTCCCACAGTGAGAAGGAAAAGACGTATTGCCTGAGGCAGGGCTGCGGTGGAGAACACACAATGTGTGATTGTGGAATCAAAGGCTGTAGCACACTGCAAACGCGCCGGTGGATTGGATTAGGCTCGTACTGGCAACGTGCGTTCAGGCGTTTGCTAACTCTCGGTGCTTGAATGTTAAACCACCATGGGGTGCTTGGAATGTAGATTTTTAATTCAGATTATATATATATATATACACACATACACACACACACAGAAAAACAAGCAAATTCTTACATGGCTCAGCAACAGATAATTTGAACATAACATGAGGCTTGGGGGGCCTCTGAACTATGGCACAGATAAATGACCCAAAGGCCACCCATACATTTGAGGAGCCTGGGAACAGAGTGTTTAAGGGGGAGGTTTCTCCATAACGACTCCAGCCAGCCACAGGGACGGGAGCTAACACCGGCTTTGGGATATTGTAGGATGGGAACGTCTGCAGATGTCTGACCACAAGCGAGCCATGGCAAGGAATTTATGTGTCTGAGAATAAGCTGAGATCAGTAACATCCTAACCTACAGGAGAAGGGACCCCGACATCGGTAGGGTGAGGAGCTATAGATAAGGAGGAGGGAAGAACCCCCTACTGAATAGGCATTAGGCACAGTGGCATTGGAAGGACATATTATAAAAGTTGTACCAGCCTGTGGGCAGGAGGCGAGCGAGATGTAGCATTTGGGGGCTGCCTGGATCAAGGCCATGCGGGACGATGAGGAAGGTGATGGTGAGGAAGAAGACAATGGTTAACATTTCTGGTTGTTCTGCAAGGGGTGGTGTGTGGGGATGGGCAGACAGACATTGAGTGGCATCGCTGTCCCCATGCTGGGCTGAAGCGTTTGGGACTCCGCTACGTGTGTTAATGAACTATTACAAAGACAGAAGGGTTCCTACAATGTAAGAGCTGCGAAACACTGGGACAGTTCTAGGGACCAGAACCTGTCAGACGTCCCAGTGATCACTGGGAATTTGTGAATAATCAATAGAATTAACGTACAATTCAGAGCTCGGGCTGCAACGCGCAGGAATCAAGTGCTGCATGGGCCATGCCGGGCGGGGGTCAGGAGAGCAGCTTCATCAGCAGCAGCCCAGTCAGGCCAGGCAGGTAGAGGGCAAAGGAGAATTTCCCCAGAGCTGGGCTGGTATTTGTAGGGGAGGGAATGGTGGGTGTTTTCTTCCCCGCAAAGTAGAATCCCACTGAAGGGAAGTATTTGTCGAGTCCTAGATCCAGGAAGGTTCTAGGTGTAAAGTCCCGAGGAGACATTGTAGTGCAGCCTTTTCCAGCAAATCGTGAACGAGATGAGCCTGAGGGAGACAATCAGCCTGTTATTAGGCAGGGGCAGCTCTGGTTCTTTCTCTGCCCCAGAATCTCTGTCTCCACCATCCAGCGGTTCCCACCCCTGCCTCCCGTTCCCACCCCCAGGTGCTGTCCCTGCTGTCGCTGGAACCGGCCACGGCAGGGCGGGCGTCTGGTCCTCTCCTGCCTCCCCCGCGCCCCTTTCTGCAGCTCCACACGAGACTAAAGCTGGAGTTTGGATCCAGCTGATCTCCGGGGGCAGCTCGTTCCCGAGTGCCCGGCACCCGGGGGAACACGCCCGGCTCTCACCATCCCCAGCAGCCCCAACCACTCGATTCAGTTATTTTATAAACCCCCCAAAGTGCTGGGAGTCCTGGACACACACTGAGAACAGGAGCTTCCGCACTGAGCAATAGCTTAGCTCCCTGTTAAACATAAAGGGAGTGGGGTCTAGTGGTTAGAGCAGTGGGGGCTGGAAGTCAGGAGTCCAGGCTTCTCTCCCCAGCTCTGCATCACTGATATAACAATGCTTCCCATGGCAAGTACTGTGTTGTCATAACTCCAGGGTGGCATCACTGGGAGGTGGGAGCTGGTCTGGAAGGGAAAACTTCCCAATTCCTCTCTCCTTCCCTCCAGCCAAACCCCCCTCTTGGTAGCCCCCACCCATCCAAGGCCTCAGCACAGACTCCAGGTTTTGCCAGCTCTCTGGGGAGTTCCTGGGGTGTGAGGTTCCCGGGGTAGCTCCGCACTGTGGCCAGCTGGCAGCATTTACCATTCAGTATCATCCCAATGAAATCGATGCAATAGGTCTCATCCCCTGTGCAAGGGGCGATTGTGCTGTAGCAGGTAGCGGAATTCAGATCCAGGCAGGTTGGACACTGCAGCCCGTTCTCGGTGGTGCTCCCCGTGGGCACTGAGAGACACAGTTACAGGGGGATTAAACCTCCTTCAAACCAGTGGGTGAGCCCAGTGCGCTGCATTGCTTGGCCGTGCGAAGGCCCTACCCCCAGCCCGAGGGCATGGTGACCTCTCAACCTGGCAGCCGACCAATTTCAGAATTTCTGGGCATTTTCTAGGCACCCAGGGCCAAAAGCCTGCTCCTTTTGGGGAGAAATCAGAACACCCCCCCCCCCGCCAGCTGATCAGCCCAGCCACTTCTGTGATTGTCTCAGATCAAACACTGGGTCAATGGCCCTGCTGACACCCCATCTCCACTCTGCCCAGCGTCCCTGGGGGTGTAACATGGTGACACCTGCAATGGCTGATCTCCCAGACAGAAAGGAGGAGGAGGGTGGGGAGAGGGGGAATGGGGATGAAGGCGGCATATACACAGACCTGGCTGGGGGCCTGGGGGGAAGAGGGGCATGGGGGGGTTGCTCTGAATCCATGGCAAGGTGGGAGAGACTGCAATAAAAAGTGTCTCCAATGCATTTCCAGAACTTGCTGGATGATCTGTGCCCGGCTGTGTTATTTTCCCAACCAACCTCTGGGTGCTTGAAATCCCCCAGCACCACCACATCCTGGGCTTTGTATGTTTTTGTTGTTTAAGAAAAGCCTCCTCCACCTTTTCTTCCTGGTTAGCTGGTCTGTAGCCAATCCTACCATGGCGTCCCCCTGGTTTTACCCCCTTTATCAACACATCCGTCTCCTATTCCCATCCCAACCTCAGAGCAGGTGCAGACACCTTTGCTATCCAAGGCAATCCCTCCTCCTGCTATCCCTGACCGCCCACCTGGAGCAAGCTGCGCCCCGGGTGCCGAGATCCCACCCGTGAGCATGCTCCTCCCACGGCCCTGTGATGCCGGCTACGTCACAGTTGTGATCAGTCACTGCTTCAAACGCTGAAAGCAACAGGAAATCACATTGGGGAAATGGCCAAATGGGCGGTTTTGAATTGTTCGCACAAGGACCCACAGGGATAAACTGGCCAGCGATGAACAGCCCTGTGGCTCTGAACCCCGTTTCCAGCCATCAGAAGAGGGAGCGTTTGGAACGGCTTCCCAACTGGAGGAGGGGAGATGCAAAGTCCCCAAGTAGTTTGCAGGTCAATCTCGACAGGGTTATGGATAAGGTCCTACTTGAACTGCCGGATGATTGTCCAAACCTTGCGGCTGAGTTGTGGAAAAGTCATAACAGACCTTATTTGCAGTAATAAAGTCCATGACGACTTTTCTGTGATTTTCCACTGTCAACTGCCTGGGGCTGAGAGCAGGGGCCCAGGCTGATAGCAGGGGCACTTGCTCTCAGCCCTGGGCTGGCCGGGGCTCCCCATGCACGATGGGGCTTCCGCTGCCAGATTTGTGGTGGAAGCCTAATATTGTGGAATCTGCAATAACAGCGCAAGTTACATACGGTAAGGGTGACCAGACAGCAAGTGTGAAAAATCGGGATGGGGGTGGGGGGTAATAGGAACCTATATAAACTAAAGACCCCAAAATTGGGCCTGTCCCTAGAAAATCAGGACATCTGGTCACCCTACATCCAGTGTTAGTTATGAAGGTTTTGATGGAAGCATATCCTGGCTGCTTTCTGCATCTTCTCTCAGAGGCAGTCCTTGCCCTTCTGATTTCAAATACATTTTAAAACTGGCCCCACCCAGCTTGGAGACCCGCCAACTACAGGTATTTCAATGGACGACAGAAATGACATTTGAGTGAATGGACGTGTAGGGCAATAAAGGAGAGAAATGGTGCCAAATACAACTGTCCCGAGGGTTTCTTCACATGAAGAGTTCGACTGCGGCAAGTGGGAGGTGTAAGGGTCCGGAGGGCTGTGGATCTACCCAGAGCCTGTGCATGCGCACCCTGCTGATGCATATGAACCGTTCGTTAATGTGCTTTAAACTGGTACCCTTTCAAGGCGCTCGAATGACCTGTTTCTGTGCACCAGCGGGGGGCACACGGATGGATTCATGCCCCAGCTCAGCACCGTCTAATTGTTTGGGTGAACAAGCCCTTAAACAGGGACAGTAAAAACAGACCCATAACGTACCTGCCAGTACAGCTGAGTTACACTTATCTGTGTCATTGCATTGTGTGGTGTTGATCCTCAAATACTTGCCGTTCCCGCTAGTAACAGTGATGGAGGATTTTATGCCACTATTATAGCGATCTGTGCATTCTTTGTAGAAGACAGTGGTCAGTGTCCCATCTGTTTTAAAGAAAGAAAACAAAGAACAGAACTGAAATGCTGGGAGGGGAACCTCAAGGAGGAGCAGGGAGGTTATTTTACATCTTTGTTTGGCTCTGGGGTGACACTGCTGGGAGCCTGTGCCCAGTTCTGGGCCCACCATTCAGGAAGGACTTTGGTCAGCTGGGGAGGGGTCAGGGAAGAGCCACTAGGATAATTGAAGGGCTAGAAAATCTGCCTTGGCATGAACTCAAAGCTCATATCCACTGAGGTTAAAGGATTTTGTATGTGGATAGTAGGGGCTGTGGGCGGGTGGGGGGTGGGGGTTGCAGCCCACATTAACCAGTGAAGCCACACCCTGACTGGGGGGAAAGTTCTAATAAACCCATTTGTGACTGTGCTGGGAAAATTTCCTGAGTGTAGTCAGAGAGTGAGAGAGAGGTGGGTGTCTGGGGATGGATAGATAGATAGATAGGTAGATATAGACTATGTTAAAGCTGGTGGTGTGCTATGCTCCCTTCTGTGATGGGGTGTACCTACCCTGCACCAGCCCCCAAAAGGGGCTTTTCAGGCTGAGGAAGCCACAAGCCACCAACTCTGCTGCACATGCTCAGCCTGGAGGCAGAGTATAAAAGGAAGGAGCCCAACTCAGTCTGGGCAGGCTGGTGGAGGGGAAGGATGCAGACTGCAGGATCTCTTCAGGGAGCTGCTACTGGCCTCACTTCCAGAGCCATGGCACAAGCTCCAGGCAGACTCCAGGCTGCCTGACGAGCCCAGAGAAGAGGCAATGCCAGCAAGAGCTACGCCACTCGAGGACCCCCAGACCTGTGAGAACTGTGGAGCCTCGTCGAGGGAGAAAGGGTAGGAAGCAGCTCAGGAGACTTAGACCTTTCTCCAGTGAGTGAACTGGGGAACCAGTGAGCTTGTTTTGGGAGGATCCCCACTGACACAGTGGTGAGCACCCATACCACTGCCTGGGCCCTGGGCTGGGGCTCGGAGGAGCAGGGAGGGCTCAAGTCCACCAACACTTAGGCCGCATACCAGTAAGCGGTGCCCCACTTCCCCAACGAGCCAGTCAGCCATGCAATCCCACAGAGATGGGTCACTTTATTGACTCTGGCTACTAGGCCGCACTATCAAGTTTTATAATCAGGGTCATGAACACAGGATCTAACGGGCTGATCTACAGTTTTTTCTCTTCTTCTCACCATACATGATCCTGCACACCAGATGGAGTGTACCTACCCCACGACACCTTCTGACAGGGTAAATGGAAGGAACCATTAAATCTCTTTAATTCAATGGGAGGATGAATAAAACCAGGTCCGTAACTAAAGTTTTCGATTTCAAGAGGGCAAACGTTGAGAAATGACCGGAACCAGTGAAATCCGCTGGCCTGACAAGCTCAGGGAGCTGAACGGGAGAAGGTTTGGAATCTTTTTAAGTCAAAGGGGCAAAAACTATCTTGAATTTGCATCTCAAGCAAGGAGAATAAACTTGTAAGGAAGGGCTCCTGATCTGAGTAGGTGACTAACAGCTTCATACAAGATTTTGGGAGTAAGGCAACAGTCCACACGGAGTCTCATCACCAATTTCCACCTAAAGCAGCTTCTTTTGTTGCAGTGCAGCCGTCCATTGTGGAGATGAAAACTTAGTGAATAAAAATCAGTAAATAGAGCCCAAGAGGTGAAATCCAGGCTGCACTGAAGTCAATGGGAGATTTACAATTTGGGTTCAGGATTTCAAACTTCTGTGTCTTCAGGTCGCCATGTAAGACACAGTAACGTTGCCTGAATAAATCAAGCATCTAGCAACAAATGGATAAAAACCGGCCATCACCAAGTTTAGTCTTAAAATTAGAGGAAGGTCTGTAAACATCAGAGGGGAGCTGTGGGAGCAAAATCCAAACTGGTTTAAAGCCGGAGCTTGATAAGTTTATGGAGGGGATGGGAAGCAAATATCTCCAACCGGCAGTGATGGGACACTAGATGGGGAGGGCTCTGAGTTACGACCGAGAATTCTTTCCGAGGTGTCTGGCTGGCAGGTCTTGCCCCTGTGATTCTATGATTCTATGCTTAGGGTTTATCTGATTGTCAGATTTGGGGTCGGGAAGGGATTTCCCCCCGGGTCAGATTGGCAGATACCATGCGGGGGTTTTGCCTCCTTCTGCAGCACAGGGCACAGGTCACTTGCAGGTTTAAACTAAAGTAAATGGTGGATTCTCTGTAACTTGAAGTCTTTAATCCATGATTTAAGGATGTCAGTGACTCAGCCAGAGGTTAGGGGTCTGTTGCAGGAGGGGGTGGATGAGGTGCTGATGTGCAGGAGGTCAGACTAAAAAGATGATCACGATGGTCCTTTCTGGCCTTAAAGTCTACTAGTCTAAGAGTTCTGCCCCGGGTGAATGTGCTTTGTTGAGGGACCGTGTTGGGGATGGTGACACAGACTGCAGGGTAGGGTGTGCCTGGGTTCACAGCAATGTCACCTACCCAGTGTAGATTCTTTAACCCCTGAGATGCACCCGCCTGTAGCCTTCGTTACTGTGCAGGTATCTTTAGCAGGTTGGCACATGTCCACTGAGCCGTAGCACTTCTCACATGTCAAGTTCACAGCTGGAGAAATAAGAACAAATGTTTCCTTCTTACTGTGGGGTAACATGTCCCTTAGCCCCAGTCTTCCCCCTCTGTGCCAAACAAGCCGAGGGGTTAACGGACTCAGCAATTACACACTTTCAGCCCTTGGGCCAGCACTACCTGGGGGTCAGACTGGGGACGGGTGAAGGGGATGGCGCCCACAAAATAGGCTCCGCCCACCCCAGATGAGGCGCCCATTGTGCAGGTATTCACAGTACTGGAGAGTCGCTCACTTCGCAGCGTGTGTTGGCTGAGTCCATTGCACAGCCCGGGGCTCCTGCCAGCCCCCCGTGGTCCTCACAGAATCCTCGGATGCCCCCCCCCCACCTGCCTTATTGCAGGGACGTCATGCAAGACAGCTGCAGCGGCACAGGAGCCAGCGAACAGGACTGCTAACAGGGGAGTTTCAGTGGGAGTTCTGTTGGAGGAGCAGGTTTTTGTAGTTTGTGGATTGTATTGTGGTGTTTGTGTGTGAGTGAGTGTGTGGGCAGGCTGCTAGGGGCCGTGTGCTGGGAGCGAGGCTGAGCCCTGAGGTGGGGGCGGGGCTTACCTGATTAGGGGCCCTATATAAGGAGCCAGGCACTCAAGCAGCGGCACAGACAGCTGCAGCGGCACAGGAGCCAGCGAACAGGACTGCTAACAGGGGAGTTTCAGTGGGAGTTCTGTTGGAGGAGCAGGTTTTTGTAGTTTGTGGATTGTATTGTGGTGTTTGTGTGTGAGTGAGTGTGTGGGCAGGCTGCTAGGGGCCGTGTGCTGGGAGCGAGGCTGAGCCCTGAGGTGGGGGCGGGGCTTACCTGATTAGGGGCCCTATATAAGGAGCCAGGCACTCAAGCAGCGGCACAGACAGCTGCAGCGGCACAGGAGCCAGCGAACAGGACTGCTAACAGGGGAGTTTCAGTGGGAGTTCTGTTGGAGGAGCAGGTTTTTGTAGTTTGTGGATTGTATTGTGGTGTTTGTGTGTGAGTGAGTGTGTGGGCAGGCTGCTAGGGGCCGTGTGCTGGGAGCGAGGCTGAGCCCTGAGGTGGGGGCGGGGCTTACCTGATTAGGGGCCCTATATAAGGAGCCAGGCACTCAAGCAGCGGCACAGACAGCTGCAGCGGCACAGGAGCCAGCGAACAGGACTGCTAACAGGGGAGTTTCAGTGGGAGTTCTGTTGGAGGAGCAGGTTTTTGTAGTTTGTGGATTGTATTGTGGTGTTTGTGTGTGAGTGAGTGTGTGGGCAGGCTGCTAGGGGCCGTGTGCTGGGAGCGAGGCTGAGCCCTGAGGTGGGGGCGGGGCTTACCTGATTAGGGGCCCTATATAAGGAGCCAGGCACTCAGGCAGCGGCACAGGAGCCAGCGAACAGGACTGCTAACAGGGGAGTTTCAGTGGGAGTTTCCAGGGGGAGATTCCAGGGGAGACCAGGGCAGAGGGACAGCAAGCCAGGTAGGTGAGGGTGTCGGGGTCTGCTGACAGCCCAGCACTTGTGGGGGCCCGTGGAGTAGTGTGTGGCCCTGACCACCAGGCACAGAGTTTGAGGGCCATGATTGAGACAGAGGAAGCAGGCAGAGGCACACTGAGGATGACTGGATGCAGTAGCTGCGGCATGTACATGGTCCTAGAGGGGGCACCTGAAAGGAATTTCATCTGCATGAAGTGCCGTTTGATAGAGCTGCTGGAGGAAAAGATAAGAGGTCTGGAGATGCAGGTAGAAACCATGGCTGGGTTCAGGAGGGGGTTTGAGCAGATGATGGAACACAGACATGATGAGGCACAGGGGATGAGCCCAGATATGCAGATGGAAGCAGGACCAAAGAGCTCTGCAGAGCCGCTGGGTGAGGACAGTGGGCAGTGGAAGCATGTGACTAGGAGAACCAGGCAGAGGAAAAGACGGGCCAGCGATGGAGAAATAGAACTGAAGAACAGGTTTGCAGGGCTGGAAAATGAAGATGGAGCTCAGCTGGTGCTTACTGAAGGAGAGAGGGCGAGGAAAAAGAGGCGAGCGGCTAGTCCTGCAGATGGAGGGGAGGAGTTGATGGAGGCGACATCGAGTATGAACCCCAAGAGGATTGTGACGACATATAGGAATCGAGAAGACTTGCAGCCAGCTGGTGCGGGGGACAGACCGGAGAATCACACTGTCGCCAGAAAAAGGCAAGTCTACGCGATTGGAGACTCTTTATTGAGAAGGATAGACAGGCCTGTAACTAGACCTGATCGGGAGAACAGAAGGGTGTGCTGTCTGCCGGGAGCTAAGATACAGGATGTGGACCTTAGGCTGAAAAGGATCCTTGCGGGTGCGGGAAAGAATCCGTTGATTGTCCTTCATGTGGGGACGAACGATACGGCCAGTTACTCGCTGGACATAATCAAGGAGGACTATGTCAGACTGGGGAAGACGCTCAAGGAAATCGAGGCTCAGGTCATCTTCAGTGGGATTCTGCCGGTTCCTAGAGCGGGGCGACGAAGGAGCGACAAAATCATGACGATTAACGGATGGCTCAGGGAGTGGTGCTATAAGGAGGGCTTTGGGATGTACGGTCATTGGGAAGCATTTACAGACAGAGGACTGTTCGCTCGGGATGGACTTCATCTGAGTAAGGAGGGAAATAGACTTCTGGGATCGAGGCTCGCCGACCTCATTAAGAGAGCTTTAAACTAGGAAGTTGGGGGAGATGGTTGGGAGATGTCCCGGAGATCTCCACGCCTGAATTTAACCTGGAGAGGGAGGTAAACAGAGGGGATACCCTTGTGGACCGAAGAATTGACCTGAGGAAGAAAAACAGAGTAGAAACTGGACTGACAGGTGATGCTGGTGGTGGAAGGTCTGAGCGCGACGGGGTAAAGAATGACACTGACGCCAACCGCCGAAAATTAAAATGTCTGTACACTAATGCGAGGAGCCTAGGGAACAAGATGGACGAACTGGAGCTATTGGTGCGGGAAGTGAAACCGGACATTATAGGGATAACGGAAACCTGGTGGAATAGCAGTTATGACTGGAGTACGGGTATTGAAGGATATGTGCTGTTTAGAAAAGACAGGAAGAAAGGCAGAGGTGGTGGGGTAGCATTGTACGTCAATGATGAGGTGACCTGTAATGAAATAAGAAGTGATGGGATGGATAAGACGGAGTCTGTCTGGGCAAAAATCACGCTGGGTAAAAAAGCTACTAGAGCTTCCCCTGAGATAGTGCTTGGGGTGTGCTACAGACCGCCGGGATCTGATTGGGAGATGGATAGAGACCTCTTTAATGTCTTTAATGAAGTAAACACTAAGGGGAAATGTGTGATCATGGGAGACTTCAACTTTCCGGATATAGACTGGAGGACGAGTGCTTGCAAGAATAATAGGGGTCAGATTTTTCTGGATGTGATAGCGGATGGCTTTCTTCATCAAGTAGTTGAAGTACCTACGAGAGGGGATGCCATCTTAGATTTGGTTTTGGTGAGCGGTGAGGATCTCGTCGAAGATATGGTGGTAGGGGATAACCTTGGCTCGAGTGATCATGAGCTGATTCAGTTCAGGCTAGATGGAAGGATAAACAAATGTAGATCTGGGATTAGGGTTTTCGACTTCTCGAGGGCTAATTTTAATGAGTTAAGGAAATTAGTTAGGGAAGTGGATTGGACGGAGGAAATTGGGGATTTTAATGCGGAGGAGGCCTGGAATTACTTTAAGTCACGGCTGCGGAAACTGTCGGAAGCCTGCATCCCGAGAAAGGGGAAAAAAACCATGGGCGGGAGCTGTAGGCCGAGCTGGATGAGCAAGCGTCTCAGAGAGGGGATTAGGAAAAAGAAGAAAGCTTACAGGGAGTGGAAGAAAGGTGGGATTAGCAAGGGGACCTACCTTATGGAGGTCAGATCGTGTAGGGATAAAGTGAGGAAGGCTAAAAGCCGAGTAGAACTGGACCTTGCAAAGGGAATTAAAACTAACAGCAAAAGGTTCTACAGCCACATAAATAAGAAGAGAACAAAGAAAGAAGAAGTGGGGCCGCTATGTACCGAGGATGGTATGGAGGTCAAGGATAACCTAGGCATGGCCCAATATCTAAATCAGTATTTTGCCTCAGTTTTTTAATAAAACTAGCGAGGAGTTTAGGGATGATGGAGGGATGATGAACGGGAATGAGGATACGGAGGTGGATATTACCGCAGCTGAGGTAGAGGCCAAACTTGAACAGCTGGATGGGACAAAATCGGAGGGCCCGGACAATCTCCATCCGAGGATATTAAAGGAACTGGCGCGTGAAATTGCGAGTCCGTTAGCGAGAATTTTTAACTGTTCGGTAAACTCGGGGGTTGTGCCGTACGACTGGAGAATTGCTAACGTAGTTCCTATTTTTAAGAAAGGGAAAAAAAGTGATCCGGGTAATTATAGGCCTGTTAGCTTGACGTCTGTAGTATGTAAGGTCTTGGAAAAAATTTTAAGGGAGAGAGTAGTTAAGGACATTGAGGTCGGTGGTAATTGGGACGAATTGCAACATGGATTTACTAAAGGTAGATCGTGCCAGACCAACCTGATCTCCTTCTTTGAGAAGGTGACGGATTACATAGACAAAGGAAATGCGGTAGATCTAATTTACCTTGATTTCAGTAAGGCGTTTGACACGGTTCCGCATGGGGAACTGTTAGTTAAATTGGAAAAGATGGGGATGAATTCGAAAGTTGTAACGTGGATAAGGAACTGGTTAAAGGGGAGACTCCAGCGGGTCGTACTGAAGGGTGAACTGTCGGGATGGAAGGAGGTTACTAGTGGAGTCCCTCAAGGATCGGTTTTGGGACCGATCTTATTTAACCTTTTTATTACTGACCTTGGCACGAAGAGCGGGAATGTGCTAATAAAGTTTGCGGATGACACGAAGCTGGGGGGTATTGCTAACACGGAGAAGGATCGGGATGCTATTCAGGAAGATCTGGACCACCTTGTAAACTGGAGTAATAGGAATAGGATGAAATATAATAGTGAAAAGTGCAAGGTCATGCACTTAGGGATTAATAACAAGAAATTTAGATATATGTTGGGGACGTATCAGTTGGAAGTGACGGACGAGGAGAAGGACCTTGGGGTATTAGTGGATAGCGGGATGACTATGAGCCGCCAGTGTGATATGGCCGTTAAAAAAGCGAATGCGGTTTTAGGATGCATCGGACGAGGTATTGCCAGCAAGGATAAAGAGGTGTTAGTGCCGTTATATAAGGCGCTGGTGAGACCCCACCTGGAATATTGTGTGCAGTTCTGGTGTCCCATGTTTAAGAAGGATGAATTCAAACTGGAACGGGTTCAGAGACGGGCTACTAGGATGATCCGAGGAATGGAAAACCTGCCTTATGAGAGGAGACTCAAAGAGCTTGGCTTGTTTAGCCTGGCCAAAAGAAGGCTCCGGGGGGATATGTTTGCTCTATATAAATATATCAGGGGGATTAACGTTAGGGAGGGAGAGGAATTATTTAAGCTTAGTACCGATGTAGGCACGAGGACGAATGGGTACAAACTGGATATTAGGAAGTTTAGACTTGAAATTAGACGAAGGTTTTTAACCGTTAGGGGAGTGAAGTTCTGGAACAGTCTTCCGAGGGAAGTGGTGGGGGCAAAAGACTTGTCGGGCTTTAAGACTAAGCTTGATAAGTATATGGAGGGGATGATATGATGGGATAGTTAATTTGGGCGATTGATCTTGGCTTATCGGCAGATAAGTCTGCTCGATGGTTTGTGAGGGGATGATGGATGGGATGAGAACTGAGTTACTGCAGAGAATTCTTTTTGGGTGCTGGCTGGTGATTCTTGCCCGCATGCTCAGGGTTTAGCTGATCGCCATATTTGGGGTCGGGAAGGAATTTTCCTCCAGGGCGGATTGGCGGAGGCCCTGGAGGTTTTTCGCCTTCCTCTGTAGCGTGGGGCGTGGGTCGCTTGCTGGTAGATTCTCTGCAGCTTGAGGTCTTCAAACCACAATTTTGAGGACTTCAATAACTCAGTCGTGGGTTAGGGGTTGTTATAAAAGTGGATGGGTGGGGTTCTGTGGCCTGCCTTGTGCAGGAGGTCAGACTAGATGATCATGTTGGTCCCTTCTGACCTATGATTCTATGATTCTATGATTCTATGATTCTAAGCCCAAACCCCCTCTACCTCATGCCAGAAGCTCTGTGTGCCCCCTATTTCCCATCGCCCATATCAGGGTCCCCCGATCTCCCCCTATGCCAGGGGCTCTGTGTGTCTCCCATTCCCTATCTGTGCTGAATGGGAAGGATGGAAATTCCAAAGCCAAAAACTTTGTTAAGAAGAACAAAAGGACGTTTATTTTCATTGTTCTCCAAATTACCATTGATACAAGTGGCATTAACCACAGTGCATGGACATGCGCAAACCTGTTGGCAACATGTGAGTGAAGAATCTCTGTCCTTCAGTCCTTATGTACAGCACCCTGCACACAAGCTGTGTAAGTGCAGCAGCTTCGCACCTTCTCTTTTGGAGAGGTGGAGATTTTCAGACTGTGATGCTGATCTAGTCTGAGCTCCTGCATAGCCCAAGCCAGAGAACCTCCCCCAGCCCTTCCTCGATCCAGCCCATATCTGATGATCGAGCTACAGCCAGTACTTTAGAAGAATGTTCAATCTCAATGTGCAGAGACCAAGGGATGGAGAATCTGCCCTCCCTGTTGAGAAGCTGGTGCCAGGATTAATTCCACCTTGGATTGGTTTAAATTCAACTCCCAGCTATTGGATCTCATTCTGTCTCTGTTTGCTCGGTTGGAGAGACTTCTGCTACCAGAAATTGTCAGCCTGATTCCAGGTTACACTCAGTCCCCAAGCAGTGTCATTTTCTCCCATATTTAGTCCCTTTTGTGCTGCCAAAGCAGGGTAGAGGGGCCTTCAAGGGAATAACAGTTCAGGGCAGTATCCAGTAATGGTGTCCCTCAGGCCTGGGCTACACTTTAACCAGGTTGATATAGCTACGGCGCTCGGAGGGAATCCACACCCTGAGCACCACAGCGAGGCCAACCCAACCCCTGGAGTAGGTGCAGGTCGACGGGTGAATGCTTCCCTGGGGTTGGCTACCATCACTTGGGGAGGGGAGTTCCTAGAGGGATGTTTCCATTGGGATAGGCAGCGTCTTCACTACGGGGCTCTGCTGGCCCAGCTACAGCGCTGTGGCTAAGTGGCTACAGTAGCCATAGTGTAGACAGGGCCCTGTACCCCACCCAGAGCTAATCCCCCCTCCCTGCACATGTCCCCTGACTGGGGATCCATGGAGAGTAAAGGGTCAAAGTCCAGGAGGGGTTACATGGTGACAGCAGTGGACGACTCACGTGGGGTAGTTTGTGCACTCGTTGTAGCTAGGAGAGCAGGGAGAAGGCAGAGGATGAAGGAAACCATCCTGGTGCTGGGAGGCCCACGGGGCTGGGCTCGGAGCTGAATGGAGCTTCTCACGGCTGACACGGCGAGTGCTGCCGGGGAGAAGGAGGA
Source organism: Aldabrachelys gigantea (assembly GCA_026122505.1). NCBI lineage: Eukaryota > Metazoa > Chordata > Testudines > Testudinidae > Aldabrachelys > Aldabrachelys gigantea. The sequence goes on from CM047489.1 coordinate 72,976,054, forward strand.
GAGAGTCAAGACCAAAATGAGGAGGGAAAGGGAATAACAGCCGAGATTCAGGGGCCAGGGGGTGGAGCACCAGGCACCAGAGCTGCACAAATAACCAATTTTGTGGTTTACTGGCAGTTCCAAAAGATCGGGAAAGAAATCATTTTGGGTTGGCCCAATTTCTCACCCAATTGAAAAGCCAAACGAAAAATGGTTTTGGTTCATTTTCAAGCATTTTAAAATATGTTTAAATTGGTTTAAAAATAGATGTTGCCGTCGCTTTTGATATGAAAAGACACTGAGTTGAAAAAAATCTAAATGTCTAATTCTGGAAACATTTCAATTTTATTAAAGATGTTTTTCCTAGGAACTTTTTTTTCTGCTGAAGCAATACGGCAAATTTGAGGAAAATTCATGAAACTTTTCAGTCACCCCAAACCTGCGTTTTTCGGTGGAGAAAAGATGTGGTCAACAAATTTCTCTCAGCTCTCCCACACCCAGTAACAACAGAGCGGGAGCTCCAGAGAGAAGCCAGGCGTGGGACTATTTTTGTAATCTCACTCCCAGCCACTCTCGCATTGTTTCTTGCATTTTTATTCCTTTCACTCCCCCAAAAACCTTAGATCCTACAAATCCCACAAAAGAGACAAAATTCCTTATGCTACTTAAAAAAATTGAAAAAAAGTTTGGTTACTGTCCTATATCTATAAAGGGAAGATAGACACAATTGTTTCTACTAAAAGTATAAAACAAATCTTGCTTAAACCACCTACAAAATACTTTAACGTCTGTTATAATAGACATCAAATCTCTCTCTATCCCTCTATCCCTCCGCAGGGACGCTTGTGGGAGGTCCACCAGAGTCCACCGAAGTCACCTGCCGCCCTCCTGGCAACCAAAAGAGCACCCCTCGTGGCATGGCGCCCCAAGCACACGCTTGGCGCGCTGGGGCCTGGAGCCAGCCCTGCTCAGGTCCCTTCTCTGAATCAGCCCGGTTCAGTTAGAACCTCTCAGGTCTGGGAGGCTTCAAACCCCTTCGCCCTCATGTGCGTTACTTTGCATTAATCAAAACTCAGCTTCATCCTCCTTCACGCTGCCCATTGACCCAGCTCTGTTCGATCTCGCTGAGGTTTCCAACTAACCTCAGCAAGTTGCCTCCTCTGCAGATTTCACCACCTACTCGCTCACCCCCCATCAGACCATTTGAGTCACTTGAACGCTGGGTCTAGGATAGAGCTTGGAGGCCTCCACTTTTAAGCTTTTGTCATCACACAAAATTCCTTTGAATTCTCTCTCTTTTTTCTAGATACACAAGGTGGGGGAAGAGACGAGCGTCCGAGCCACACAGAGCTCTTCTGTGAGTCAGCGGAGCTCCAGAGCTTGTGTATCTCCCCAGCAGAAGCTGGTCCAATAAAAGCTTTTCCCTCACCCACCTTGTCTGTCTAGTATCCTGGTACCCACACGGCTCCAACAACACTGCAAACTCCTGCTCTCTGGCTGTTGTCCTATTTCTGCTCCATGACACTCTCTTGCCTCCCGCCCCAGCACTGCTTCGATTCCTTACTGCCCTGCGGCAAGGGACTGTGCCGAAGGCTTTTTGACAGTCCAAATCAAGTACGTCGACTGGTTCTTCTCTGCTTCCTAAACCTGGACGTTCAAAGCAGCTGAAGAGAGCCCGAGGCCTGACTCCCAAGAAATTTCAGCAGATGCTGGCCCCCCTGACTGCCAGTTTTGCCTTTGAAAATCTCCCTATTTTGCTCACACACCATTCCATGAGTGGGGCTTCTTTTCCTTTGCACAAACTGACCTGCTTTACCCCTGCTCTGTCATTGTCATGAGATTTTACAATGCGAGCTGGCACTTCAAATATATCTCCAGCCTTTATGCCAGTGGTTCTCAGTCAGGGGTACCCCTGGGGGCACGCAAAGGTTTTCAAGTACATCAACTTATCTAGATATTTGCCTAGTTTTATAACAGGCTACATCAAAAGCACTAGCGAAGCCAGTACAAGCCATTTTGTGCAGACAATGACTTGTTTATACTGCTCTATAGACCATACTGAATGTAAGTGCAATATTTATATTCCAATTGATTTTTTTTATAATTACATGATAGAAGTGAGAAAGTCAGTAATTTTTCAGTAATGATGTCCTGTGATGCTTTTGTATTTTTATGCCTGATTTTGTAAGCAAATAGTTTTTAAGTGCGGTGAAACTTGTGGGTACACAAGACAAATCAGACTCCGCAAAGGGGTACAGTAGTCTGGAAAGGTTGAGCGCCACTGATTTACACGTTTTGCAGCAGATCACGGAAGATTACAAAGAATAATTTAACATGGGTTAAAAACTCTTACCTTCAGCAGCACACCTCCAAGTTCTCTCTAAAGTCAGAGATTCACTAACCTGTCTAGGAAGGCCCCTTTCCTCTATATATGGACCAAAGACAGGATCAGATTCATATGTACATTGGGATTAACGGTGAATGATTTCCTGAAAGGTAACATGTTATACGACCCTCATGCCTGGGCACTCCCTCTTCTAGTACAATTCAGATTGACCCTTCTCAACCCATTGTGTTTTATAGAACTTGTCCCATACAGTCTGCTGGTTTGTGCAACAGAGATAACAGGTGATACTCAGCTTCGTCACAGGGGTAGAGGTGTGACTGTTTGCGCATTAGAGATGTTTAGCCAGATCCTGAGGTGTGTAGATCATAAAGCAATGGCAAATTCACAGGAGGTATGGCTCAGGCCCCATTGACTTCAATGGAGCTAGGGCCAATTGATATTAGTTCAGGATCTGTTTACATTTACTCTAATGGAACAATGGTCGATTGATGCCAAATGGGGGATCCAGTGAAACTATCATAAGGAAACTAAGGATGGCCATGAAGTCGGCTCTATAACGACAGCTCCCCTCCCACTCCCAGAACAGGTTGTTAAATTCTTTTTCGTTAACTTGTGTAAATATTCATTGGTGACAGATTTTCTTATCTGCTCCACCTCAAGGATGTTGCATCAGAAGGGGGCCTTACGCACATGGCATCACACCTGGATGGGGGAAGTTAGCTATAGAATAGAACAACTGAGCGGCGAAGAGCATTTCGGCCTTTGTTGTATTTCAGGCCAGTTTTGCTCCCTGAGCTGATAGAGATGGGTAGGGGGCTTCCAGAAAGAAGCCAGAGTTAGGGTCTCCAGGAGTCTAAAGAGTGACCTGAATAGCTCCACGTATAATGTTTTCCATGCTTTAAAAAAGGAATTTTTAAGATGGTAATGTAGTGTTTTAAGTAAAACATTTCTGTTCTTTTCAAAGAAAAATTCTGTGTGAAGCCCTCAACCACCACCATTAGGGTTGATCAAGAAATTTTTGGACATTATCCCTCTGTCTCTATCCATGTCTGTGTTTACTATATATATGTCATCCCTTTGTCTTCAGCTCAGCCTATTATATTACACGTTGCATGTTTGAGGTTTGATCCAGTGATAAGGATAATAACCGGACTGACACTTTCATTTTGTGTCCTTAATTAGTATTCCTTCATTTTCAGTCTTTTCAGCATTTGGGTACATGTTTATACAATAGAAGATTTCAACTGTAGATAAGCTACTTATTTACAGCAGAATATTTCAAGTGTGGATGGGCTACTTATTGACCAGATAGATCACTATGAAGGGGAGATTTGAAAGTGGTGCAAGCAAGAGAGGGCAAAACAACTGAGTGAAGCAGCAGCTAAGAGCTCAAAGCCAATAACTTCATTTCTCAGACCACTGGAAAACTCACCTTTCCCAACAAACAATGTTACAGATAATGAAAACTCCGCAACTGCAACATGTGATATTGCAATGCCAATATCTGAACATGAGGACAGTACTCAAGAAGGAGATGTGCCACCAGTAACAGATGCAGCAGAAGATCCTGGGTATAATCAAGAAACTCAACCGCAACAGGAAGCTGTAGATCTTACACAGCAAGAGCAATTCATGAGTACTACAGGTTTGATTGTGACGGACGTTGGAATTATTGACAAGAGCAATGCTGCCCAAATGCAAGCTTTTCTCCCAATTAGTTGTTTTGAATTTCCAAGTAACATTCCATGAGATGCTGATAATCCTGCTTTTCCTACTCGTCTGCTGACAAAAACTCTTCCACATGGTGAGACCTGCACAAGAGACTGGTTATGCTGGAGTATGGAAAAACAGTCTCTGTACTGAAATATCAGAGGGGTAGCTGTGTTAGTCTGGATCTGTAAAAGCGGCAAAAAGTCCTGTGGCACCTTACAGACTAACAAATGTATTGGATGCATCCAGCGAAGTGGGGATTCACCCATAAAAGCTCATGCTCCAATACATTTATTAGTCTATAAGATGCCACAGGACTCTTTGCTGCCATCTCTGTACTGTGCACTCTGCTTCATTTTGAACAAAAGTGCTGCAAATACATCAGTTCTCTCTGATCAATCAGGATGGAGCATCAATAGAGGTTGGAGGAAGTTGAAAGAGCAAATACCATCACATGAGAGTTCAAAGTCACACAAAGAAAACTATGTTGCTTGAAAATCAGCCAGTAGGGCTGCATCAGCTGAAAGTTCAGTTGAGAATTTACTCTTGACTGAACTGTCTACAGAAACTAATAATTGGGAAAAAAACCCAGAGATAAGCAGAGACAGCTGGTCCAACCCCCCCTGCTGATGATGAGTGGTTTACAGACTTCTGTCTGCCCCAGTGTGCGGGGGCTAGATGGTGACTGGCAGTAGCTGCTGAGGCAAGGTGGAGATAGAGGGCTGGGGGTTCCCCTGGAGGTTTGGGGGGGAGAAACCCAGATTGTGGGTTACTGCTGGGGCAGAACTTCTGGGCAAAAGGCATCGGGGTCTGGGAGGGACATGGGATCCAGCGGCAGGTGAGACATCAGCTGGCAGAGGGCACCGCGGAGCTGGAAAAGGGCTAATTCCCTGGACAACCAGTAGGAGGCGCCACGCCGATGAGTCGTCACCCCGCCATAGGGCAACAACCGGTTTTATTTTAAAACTGTCTCTGTAAACTGGTTTCCATACTGTGGCAGGTGGGGTAGGTCTGGAGGCCCCCATTGTCCTGTATCACCCTGCCCCAGAATAGAGCAGAGAGGAATCCTCCAGGCAGCCTAGAGTGGCTGCAGAGGAGCGGCCAATCAGAGAGGCTGATGGAGCAGCCAATCCGAGGCCAGAAGGGCCCTATATAAGACAAGCTGCGGAGCAGAGCCTCAACCGCTCGGTTCACTTATTTTATAAACCCCCCAAAGCGCTGGGAGTCCTGGACACACACTGAGAACAGGAGCTCTGCACTGAGCAATAGCTTAGCTCCACCTTAAATATACTGGGGGTGGGGCAGGCTGGCCTCCTAGGTGAAGGGAGTTGGAGGGAGGACTCAGATCCTGTCACCATCCGACACCACCACCACCAGGGCAGTGCAGAAACCAGGAAAGTTCCCCACAAGAGTGGGACCATCCCCTGCTTACATAGACACTGGCTCAGAGCACATCTGCTGTATCGGGGTGAAGGAGGCAGGGGTCGCCTAGTGTGAGAATCACACCAGGATTTGGATGTGAGCAGGGCGGTTGAGTGTGAGGACTCCCTGTGTCCGTGCCTCAGTTTCCCAGGTCCCACAGGGCTGTTGCTCAGACCAAGTCATGAATGTTTGTGATGCCCTCAGATAGCACAGCGAGAACTCCAGAGAGGCTCAGAGGGTGTCATTAATCATCCACTCAGCGCAGGCTTGGAAGAGTGGGTGGGAAATATACCCTGGAGTGGCCCTTCCCCCAGCCCCCACTGAGCAAGAAGGAAAAGACGTATTGCCTGAGGCAGGGTTGCGGTGGAGAACACACAGTGTGTGACCGTGGAATCAAAGGCTGCAGCACAATGCAAATGCACCGGGGGATTGAATTAAGCTCGTCCAAGCTCGTCCTGGCAACGTGTGTTCTGGCATTTCCTAACTTCTCAGCGTGCAACCTCCATGGTGTGCTTGGGATGCAGATTTTTAATTCAAGTATTATGTCTACACACACACACACATATTTATGTGGCTAATGCATCTCACAGTGCCCGGGCACCCTAAAACCACAGCACACAGGAGGAGTTTATTTAGGGTCTGCATTTATTTGATGAATTTGCTAATGCACAAAGAGATTCCAGCCAGCTGTGAGATACCGGGACAGACACACCCTTCATTTTGGAGACTCTTGGTTATGCACTGGTCCCATTGCATTGCGTCAGCAGCACAAAGGATCTCCAGGAGAGGGGCAACTGGGACCTCAGGCCTTTATTCTGTCGCCCATCAAGCCAGCATTCGCATTTGTTTCAGTCAGCAGTAGCTCAAAGAACCCCTGGGCCTGTCTCCTGTAAGATGCGGACTGCAGCGGTTAGAATAAGGCTTGAACTTTGGCACAGATAAATGGCCCAACACTTGTGTCAGGGCTGAATCCCCCTCTGGCACTTCAAGTGCAGAAAGTGGGACCCGCAAGGATTCGAAACATCAGTACTGGCCACTCCTGGCTGGTATTAAACTCCCCAGGATACAGCTTCTCTCACCCTGGCTTGGTAAATGCTGCCACCACCCAATGCAAAAACCCCCTTGGACCCAGGAAGGAGCACTTGGGAATTCCTCCCTGTGGGGCACCCTCAAGCCCTCTCAACACCACCAGCCCCCGACCCCCGGGGAAGAGCTGAGAAAGAAAACAAAGGAAATTAGTGGTTGCCACCAGCTAATCAAACAACATGTGCACAGACCTGTTACAACACCAAAACTCCAATCCTGTCCTTTAAAATGGTAAATTTTATTCAAAACAAAAAGAAAGAAAATACGTCTGGAACTTTGGCTTTTGCTAGTTTTTAAAAGAGCAATTCCAAAAACCAAGCACCCCAAATAGCTTCTTGGGATTCAGCTTAAAGGTTACAAGCAAACAGAAGCACCTGGGGTTAGCACAGAGGAGTCCACAAGCCAAAACAAAGCAATAACCTGATCGCGTCTACCTGGACATTCCCTGTCCCAATGAGTCCTGCTAGGAATGGAAAATGATCTTTCATACCTGGTTCAAACCTTACCCAGCATTGCTGCTTATAGCCTGGCTGCTCCTGTCCCCGCAGCCCAGAGAGACCAACAGACGAAGGGAAAGTTTCTTTCCCCATTTGAAAAAGTTCTACCTTCCCGCTGGCTTTTTTGGTGAGGTGCCCACTTCCTTTTCTTTACCTGGGGGGCTTTAGAACCCTTTACAGGTAAAGCAAGTAGAAAGCAGCTACCAAGAGGGATTTGACAGCTAACTGGCTGGCTGGGTGTCCATCAAAGGGAGCTCCTCCCCCCCAACTTTACTTATCACAACTCGCCCCTACGTTTGGGGGGCCTGGGAACAGAGTGTTTAAAGGGGAGGCTTCTCCATAACGACACCAGCCAGCCACAGGGACGGGAGCTAACACCGGCTTTGGGATATTGTAGGATGGGAACGTCTGCAGATGTCTGACCACAAGCCGGCCATGGCAAGGAATTGACGTGTCTGATGATAAGCTGAGATCAGTAACATCCTAACCTACAGGAGAAGGGACCCCGACATCGGTAGGGTGAGGAGATACAGATAAGGAGGAGGGGAGAACCCCCTACTGAATAGGCATTAGGCACAGTGGCTTTAGTGCAATGTTATAAAAGTTGCACCCCAGCCTGTGGGCAGGAGGCAAGCGAGATGCAGCGTTTGGGGGGTGCCCAGATCACGGCCCAGGGTGATGAGGAGGAAGGTGATGGTGAGGAGGAAGATAATGACTAACATTTCTGGTTGTTCTGCAAGGGGCAGCGCGAGTACAGAGCGGTTCACATAGACATTCTGTATTACCGCTGTCTCCCAGGCTGGGCTGGAGCGTTTGGGACTCTGCTAGATGTGTGATCCACGATTACAAACACAGAAGGTTCCTACAGTGTGAGGGCTGCGACCTGCCCCCTCGAGGTTCCTAACGGAACAGCAATTTTAATAACACTGGGACAGATCTAGGAACTAGAGGCTGTCAGACCTCCCAGCGATCACTGGGACTTCATAAGTAATCAATAGAATTAACGTATGATTCAGAGCTCGGGCTGGAATGGGCCGGCATCAGGTGCTGCATGGGTCGTACGGGGTGGGGGTCAGGCGAGCAGCTTCACCAGCAGCAGCCCAGTCAGACTAGGCAGGTAGACGGCAAAGGAGAATTTCCCCAGGGCCGGGCTGGCCCCACTTAAGGGTGTTTTCTCCGCAGGTTTGGAGATCGCCCTTGTGAACGTGAACGCAGAGAGTGCAGACATCAGGTTCATTCCCACTTTAATCTCTTTTGCGGACGCAGTAGCGCAGCCTTTTGCAAAAAATGTTGATTTCTCTGTACCTGAGGGAGAAAATCAGCCTGTTATTAGGCGGGGGCACCTCTGGTTCCTTCTCTGCCCCCCGAACCTCTGTCTCCACCATCCAGCGGTTCCCACCTCTGCCTCCCGTTCCCACCCCCGGTGCTCTCCCTGCTCTCACTGTAACCGGCCACGGCAGGGTGGGTGTCTGGTCCCCTCCTGCCTCCCCCGCGCCCATTTCTGCAGCTCCACAAGAGACTGAAGCTGGAGTTTGGAACCCGCTGATCTCCGGGGGCAGCTCCTTCCCCAGCACCCGGCACCCCTGGGGAACATTCCCAGAGCAGAGTTGACAGAAGAGTCTTTCTAAAAGTGGGGGGGGCCATGAGGCCCTGCCCCCCTCTCCTCTTCCCCTCAAGGCCCTGCCCCCCCAGCCAAGCCGGAAGCCGATGCTTGGGCCTCTCCACCTGCCCAGGTTGAGGGGACTGAGAGCAGCCCCTGGCCAGAGTCTCTGCCCTCTGGGTCCACTGCCCAGGGCAGATGGAGGGTGCACAGCACCCGACAGCTGCTCAGGCTCCTTGGGCCTGGCTCCATTTTCCAGCCTGGCTGGGCAGCAAGACCTCAGGGAGAAGAGGAAGGGAAGGGGGCCAGGCCTGTGGTGGAAAGTGAATGGCCCAGGCCCAGCTTTCACCATCCCCTGCAGCCCTGACCGGGTTAAGTTCAGTTATTTTATAAGCACCACAAAGCGCTGGGAGTCCTGGACACACACTGAGAACAGGAGCTTCTGCACTGAGCAATAGCTTAGCTTCACGTTAAACATACAGGGAGTGAGGTCTAGCGGTTAGAGCAGCGCAGCTGGGAGCTAGGTCTCCTGGGTTCTCTCCCTGGCTCTACATCATTGACATAACAACCCTTCCCATGGCAAGTACTGTGTTGTCATAACTCCAGGAGCAGGGCAGCATCACTGGGAAGGGGGAGCTGGTCTGGAAGGGAAAACTTCTTAATTCCTCTCTCCTTCTTTCTGGCCAAAATCCCTTTTGGCGACTCCCAACCACCCAAGGGCTTAGCACAACCTGAGGGTCTGGGAGACTCTAGGGGCCTGTCCACACTGCACTTGGGTCAGTATGTCGCTCAGGGGTGTGAAGAAGCCATGTCCTTCAGCGATGTAAGTTATGCCATCCGGTGCCCACTTCCTGCTGACATCCCCTCTGCTGCTCGCGGAGGTGGATTTATTGTGCAAATAGCAGAGCTCTCTCCCGTCAGCACAGAGCGTCCTCACCAGATGTGGTACAATGGCGCAGTGTAGACTGGCCCTAGGTTTCACCAGCCCTTTGGGGAGTTCCTGAGCCGTGACATTCCCGGGGAAGCTCCCGCACTGCGGCCGGCTGGCAGAATTTACCTTTCTGTATCGTCCCAGCAAAATCAATGCAATAGGTCTCGTCCCCCGTACAAGGGGCGATGTGGCTGTTGCAATCATCGGAGCTCAGAGAAAAGCAGGTTGGACACTGCAGCCCGTTCTTGGTGGTGCTCCCTGTGGGCACTGAGAACCAAGAGAGAGAGACATGATTACTGGGTGGGTTAAGCCTCGCTCAAACTGTATGGTGCACCCGCTGCCCTGCATTGCCTGAGCGTTTAAAGGTCCCTACCCCCAGCCCGATGGCATTCGTCTGTCACGCGGCAACATCTGAACCTGGCAGCCCATCGGTTCCAGAATTTTGGGGCATTTTCTAGGCACCCAGAGCCAGAAGCCTGCCGTCTTTGAGAGAAATCAGACCCCCATCTTCCGCCCGCCCACCCACGCACACCAGCACACACTAACACACCCCAACATCAACATCTGATCAGCCCAGCCACTTCTGCAATTGTCTCAGATCCAACCCTTGGTCAATGGCCCCACTGACACCCCATCTCCACTCTGCCCAGCGTCCCCAGGGGTGTAACACAGTGACACCCAGAATGACCGATCTCCCAGACAGAAAGGAGGATAGTGTGCGTGGGGGGGGCGGGGGAATTGTGTGAAGGAGGCATATACATAGACCTGATATGGGGAGGAATGAGGGAAGGGGGACATGGTGGGTGCCCTGAATCCATGGCAAGGAAGGGAAGATTGCAGTAAAAATGTTGTCCCCAACGAATTCCATGAACTTGTTGGACAATCTGCCCAGATGTGTTATTTTCCCAATAAATCTCTGGGTGCTGAAGTCCCCCATCACCACCATGTCCTGGGCTTTGCATGATTTTGTTGTTTAAAAAAAGCCTCAATCACCTCTTTTTCCCCAGCTAGCCAGTCTGTAGCCGACTCCACCATGGTGCCCCCTCCTTGATTTTTCCCCTTTTACCCTGTTGTAAACGTTTTTCCCAAATCTGGACTTTAGCGTACAAAATCTGGGTGCTTACTGTGAACCTCCCCCAAGCTTGTACCCAGCTTGGATCTTTCTCGCTGCCACCAGCCAGGAATTTACAGGGCCTGACCCCCTTTCCCTCTCTCTGGTCTCCCCAACCCTTCCCTGGGGGGGGGACCCCAAACCCCAAATCCCTTGGACTCTTAAAACCAGGAGAAATAACCCCTTTCCCCCTCCCTCCCAGGCTTGCCTCTTTGTCTAGCCTGCGAGTACCGAGAAAACCTGTTTCTCTGCTTCCCAAGAGATAATCGTTCTATCACCTTGGGACAATAGGAACACAAAAGACCAACAGCTGGCTTTGCCTTCCCCCCTAGCCTGTCACCCTGTGGTAGACAGACTAAACACAGAAATCTCTATCCCCTTTGCCTCACTAGGAAAGAAACTTCCACAAGTTAAAAAGAAAAGTTTATATAAAAAGAAAGAAAATACAGAACAATAATACTGCATTAAGAGATCAATACAGGCTCTTGCTTATAAGAAAATATGAATAACCAGTCTGATTTAAAAAATAGCCAATTTAAAACAGTCCAGCAAATCAACACACAGTAAATACAAAGCAAATCACATCACAGCCGATGACTTTGTTTCCTTTTGTACTCACAAACTTTTAGTAGAATATTAGAAAGAAGATTGGAGTTAGAGAGAAACTTGTTTACTCACAGCCGAGGAAAACAACAAAGACCCCGAGTTCCTTTCCCTCCCAGACTTTTAAAAAAATCCAGTTCTCTGATTGGTCCTCTGGTCAGGTGTTTGGTTCCCCCTTTGTTCACCCTTTACAGGTAAAAGAAACTTAACCCTTACCTATCTACTTATGACATACCCCTACCCAGAGATTTCCAATGAGTCCATCTCCCATTCCCATCTCAGCCTCCGAGCAGGTGCAGACACCTTTGCTATCCAAGGCAACCTCTCCTCCCGCTATCCCTGCCCGCCTGCCTGGAGCAAGCTGTGCCCCTGGGTGCAGATAACCCAGCCGTGTGTGTTCCCCCCCACTAAACACGGCTCTGTGACACCGGCGATGTCACAGCTGGGATCACTCACTGCTTCAAACGCTGAAAGCGACAGAAAATCACATTGTTTGGGGAAATGGCCAAACAGGCGGTTTTGAATTATTCGCACAAGGGCTCATGGGAATAGACTGGCTGGCAATGAACAGCCCCGGGGCTCTGAACCTGGTTTCCAGCCATCTTAGAATCTCAGAATCTCAGGGTGGGAAGGAACTTCAGCAGGTATCTAATCCAACCTCCTGCTCAAAGCAAGACCAATCCCCAACTAAATCATCCCAGCCAGGGTTTTGTCAAGCCGGGCCTTAAAAACCTCTATGGAAGGAGATTCCACCACCTCCCTAGGGAACCCATTCCAGTGCTTCACCACCCTCCTAGTCACATAGTGTTTCCTAATATCCAACCTAAACCTCCCCCACTGCAACTTGAGACCATACTCCTTGTTCTGTCATCTGCTACCACTGAGAACAGCCGAGCTCCATCCTCTTTGGAACCCCCTTCAGGTAGTTGAAGGCTGCTATCAAATCCCCCCTCACTCTTCTCTTCTGCAGACTAAATAATCCCAGTTCCCTCAGCTTCTCCTAATAAGTCATGTGCTCCAGCCCCTGATCATTTCTGTTGCCCTCCACTGGACTCTCACCAATTTGTCCACATCCTTCTTGTAGTGTGGGGCCCAAAACTGGACACAGTACTCCCGATGAGGCCTCACCAATGCCAAATAGAGGGAAATAATCACGTCCCTCGATCTGCTGGCAATGCCCCTACTTATACAGCCCAAAATGCCGTTAGCCTTCTTGGAAACAAGGGCACACTGCTGACTTATATCCAGCTTCTCATCCACTGTAACCCCCAGGTCCTTTTCTGCAGAACTGCAGCCTAGCCATTCGCTCCCTAGTCTGTAGCAGGGCATGGGATTCTTCCATCCTAAGTGCAGGACTCTGCACTTGTCCTTCTTGAACCTCATCAGGTTTCTTTTGGCCCCATCCTCCAATTTGTCTAGGTCACTCTGGACCCTATCCCTACCCTCCAGCATATCTACCTCTCCCCCTCAGCTTAGTGTCATCCACGAACTTGCTGAGGGTGCAGTCCATCCCATCCTCCAGATCACTAAAGAAGAAGTTAAACAAAACCGGCCCCAGGACAAACCCTTGGGGCACTCCGCTAGATACCAGCTGCCAGCTAAACATTGAGCCATTGATCACTATTCCCACCCTGAGATTCTGAGATTCTAAGATGGCTGGAAACCTGTGCAGCAGTCTGGGAGCTGACCTTGTCTGTGAAGACCAAGGCAAAAAAAAGCATTGAGTACTTCAGCTTTTTCCACATCTTCTGTCACTAGGTTGCCTCCCCCATTCAGTAAGAGGCCCACACTTTCCTTGACCTTCTTCTTGTTGCTAACATACCTGTAGAAACCCTTCTTGTTACCCTTCACATGCTTTGCTACCTGCATCTCCAATTGTACCTTGGCCTCCCTGATTACACCCCTGCGTGCTCAAGCAATATTTTTATATTCCTCCCTAGTCATCTAAGTTTCCACTCCTTGTAAGCTTCCTTTTTGTGTTTAAGCTCACCAAAGATTTCACTGTTAAGCCAAGCTGGTCGCCTGCCGTATTTGCTATTCTTTCGACACTTCAGGATGGTTTGTTCCTGCGTCCTCAATAAGGCTTCTTTAAAATGCTGCGAGGATTGGCCTGTCTCCCAACTAACACCTCTCCAGCACATCATCTCAGATCTACAACCTACACTGGAGGATGATCCCTCACTCTCACAGACCTTGGGAGACAGGCCAATCCTTGTTACAGACAGTCCCCCAACCTGAAGCAAATACTTACCAGCAACTACAAACCGCACAACAAAAACACTAACCCAGGAGCCAGTCCCTCCCTGCAACAAACCCTGTTGCCAACTCTGTCAGCATATCTATTCAAGGGACACCTTCACAAGACTTAACCACATCAGCCACACCATCTGGGGCTCGTTCACCTGCACATCTACCATTGTGATATATGCCATCATGTGCCAACAATGCCCCTCTGCCATGTACATTGGCCGAACCGGACAGTCTCTACGCAAAAGAATAAATGGACACAAATCAGACATCAAGAATTGTAACATTCAAAAATCAATAGGAGAACCCTTAATCTCCCTGAACACTCAATAACAGACTTAAAAGTGGCCATTCTTCAACAAAATAACTTCAAAAACAGACTCCAATATGAAACTGCAGAGCTGGAATTAATTTGCAAACTGGACACCATCAAATTAGTCCTGAATAAAGACTGGGAGTGGCTGAGTCACTACAAAAAGTAATGGTCCCTCTGTTGATACTCACACCTTCTGAGGTGCCACAAGGACTCCTGGTTGTTCACACCTTCTTGTCAACTGTTAAGATGGGGCCACATTCACCTGGCCTCATTAACACTGAACCCCCACTTGATAAGGCAACTCCCATCTTTCCATGTGCTGTATATTTATACCTGCCTATTGTATTTTTCACTCCACGCTTCTGATGAAGTGGGTTATACCCCACGAAAGCTTATGCCCAAATAAATTTGTTAGTCTCTAAGCTGCCACAAGGACTCCTCGTTGTTTTAAATACGTACCTGTATTTCAAATGTTTGCTCCTGTGGAAACACCAACAAGGTGTTTAGCCAGCACATTGTGAAGGAACAGTTCAAGTTGAATGGCCCAACAAAGAACACAGAGCTCTCAATGGAAGACACTATCTACACTTGTCAAGGCTGGTTGCCCACCCTGGCACGTCGAGTGCAGAAGGTGGGGCCTGCAAGGACTCCAGAAATTAATACTGGCCATTCTGGGCTGGTAATGCTGCCACTACCTAAGTGAAAAACTGACTTTTGCCAATCCATAAAAAAATTCACTTGGGACGATATTTTCTGAGGCCCCTCAGCTTTTCTAGCCCTCCCTCGGGGCAGCTGAGAAAGAAAAACAAAAGAAAAGAGAAGCTCCACTGTTGTATCGGCAGATTAACATTTGCAGCCTCTTTACCTCCTCAGACACAGGAAGCAAATCACGTTCTTAGAAGGGTACATTTTATTGAAAAAAGAAAGAAACCACATATGAAAACTCAGGCTCTTAGGGATTAAACACCAAAAATGACTTTCCTGGGGTCCAGCTAAAAGGTTACAAGCAAACAAAAACAAACCAAAACCACCTGGGGTTAGCACAGAGGAATCCACAAGCCCAAAATGAGGAATTAAATCTGCTCGCATCTAACTAGACATTCCTGATCTTCTTACATATCTGGGGTTTCAAAGGAGTAGTTTCTAGGTATGATGCTGATGATTTCTGTACCTGGCCCAAGCTTCCAGCATACCTTGCTGCTCTATCTCCCCAGCCAAGAGAACACCAGACAGACAGAGAAGGGGAGAGCTTTTTCTCAATTTTAAAAAGTTCGAGCCTTCCCATTGGCTCTTTTGGCCAGGTACTCACTCCCTTCCTTTTACCTATGCGTAGCAGTGAGAGTTTTTAATCCTTGACAGGTAGAGCAAGTAGAGAACAGCTTCTAAGAAGGATTTTTTAGCTACTGGCTGGCTGGGTGTCCACAAACAGGAGCTCTTTCCCCCCCATCCCAATTTATCACAACACTTAATGGACTTTCCTGTGAAAAAATATGGGGGGGTGGCCTCTACTGTGACTAAGTGAATCATGCCTGGACATGTGACTTGCCCATGTGACTCTAAACACCATCTTGTTACCTGTAATTTTCCACAAACTAAAACAATGGATTTGCCTTCGCTTGGCGGAAGCTATAAAAGGCCCTAGAAACATTCTCCATTTTGCCTCTTTCCTGCTCAAACCTCTGGACTATGAATTTACACTAATGGGAGCATGTAACCAAGGGACTGAGGATCTTCCAATGACTTGGAAGCAATCAGAGACCTATTTAGCCAGCAGTTTATTCCATCACTGCTGCAAGTCTGATCCAAGAACTTTTCAATTATTGTATGGAATTGATTCCTTTAACCAATTTTAACTCTCATCTTTCTTCCTTCCTTGTTATAAATAAACCTTTACATTAGGGCTGTCGATTAATCGCAGAGAACTCATCTGATTAACTCAAAAAAATTAATCACAAGTTAAAAAATTAATCATGATTCATTGCAGTTTTAACAGCCCTGTTAAACAATAGAATACCAAGTGAACTTTATTAAATATTTTGGATGTTTTTCTACATTTTAATATATATTGTATTCTGTGTTATAACTGAAATCAAAGTGTATATTATTTTTAATTACAAATATTTGCACTGTAAAAACGATAAACAAAAGAAATAGTATTTCTCAATTCACCTCATACGCATACTGTAGGGCAATCTTTTTATAGTGAAAGTGCAACTTACAAATATTGATTTTTTTTGTTAGATAACTGCACTCAAAAACAAAATAATGTAAAACTTCAGAGCCTAGAAGTCCACTCAGTCCTACTTTTTGTTCAGCCAATTGCTAAGACAAACAAGTTTCTTTACGTTTACGGGAGATAATGCTGCCCGCGTCCTTTTTACAATGTCACCAGAAAGTGAGAACAGGCATTTGCATGGCAATTTTGTAGCTGGCATTGCAAGGTATTTACGTGCCAGATATGCTAAATATATGTATGCTCCTTCATGCTTCGGCCACCATTCCAGAAGACATGCTTCCATGCTGATGACACTAGTTAAAATAACGTGTTAATTAAATTTGTGACTGAACTCCTTGGGAGAGAATTGTATGGCACCTATTCTGTTTTACCTGCATTCTGCTATATATTTCCTGTTATAGAAGTTTCAGATGATGACCCAGCACATGTTGTTCATTTCAAGAACACTTTCAGTGCAGATTTCACAAAACACCAAAAAGGTACCAGTGTGAGATTTCTAAGGATAGCTACAGCATTCGACCCAAGGTTTAAGAATCTGAAGTGCCTTCCAAAATCTGAGAGGGAGGAGGTGAGGAGCATGCTTTCAGAAGTCTTAAAAGAGCAACACTCTGATGAGGAAACTACAGAACCTGAACCACCAAAAAAGAAAATCAACCTTCTGCTGGTGGCATCTGACTCAGATAATGAAAATGAACATGTGTTGGTCCACTCTGCTTTGGATTCTTATCGAGCAGAACATGTCATCTGCATGGACGCGTGTCCTCTGGAATGTTGGTCAAAGCTTGACGAGGTATATGAATCTTTAGTGCATCTAGCACGTAAATATCTTGTGACACTGGCTACAACAGCGCCATACAAATGCCTGTTCTCACTTTCAGGTCACATTGTGAACAAGAAGCAGACAGCATTATATCCTGCAAATGTAATCAAACTTGTGTGTCTGAGTGACTGGCTGAACAAGAAATAGGACTGAGTGGACTTGTAGGCTCCAAAGGTTTATATTGTTTTATTTTTTAAAGCAGGTGGTTTTTGTACATAATTCAACATTTGTAAGTTCAACTTTCATGATAAAGAGATTGCACTACAGTACTTGTATTAGATGAATTGAAAAATAATATTTCTTTTGGTTTTTTTTACAGTGCAAATACTTGTAATCAAAAATAAATATAAACTGAGCACTATACATTTTGTATTCTGTTATTATTGAAATAAATATATTTGAAAATATAGAAAACATCCAAAATTTTTAAATAAATGGCATTCTATTATTGATTAACAGTGTGATTAATTGCAATTATTTTTTAAATCACTTGACAGCCCTACTTTAGATTTTAGATACTAGAGGATTGGCACCAGCATGACTATTGTGTAAGATCTGAGTTATATAGTGACCTGGGTATGTGACTGGCCCTTTGGGATCAGAAGAACCCTTTGGTTTGATAAAATTGGTTTTCAATAACCACTCATCTTTAAGTCTAGTGTTTTTGGTGGTGATACAAGGACTTAAGGAGGCTGCATTGCTGACTTCTTGTTAGCCGGTGTGGTGAGACAGAAGTTGACTTTGGTTGCTGGTTCGGTATATCTCATGGAAGAATAACCACCAGTTTTGGGGTATGTCTGCCCTTTTCCCCAGCAGCCTGTCCTGAATTTGGTATCCTCCATTGTGACTGACAGAGGCACAGTGACAAACACCCCAGCTCATTGCTGTCTAATTGTTTTGGTGACAAGCCCTTAAATGGGGCCAGTAAAACAGATCCATAACCTACCTTCCGGTACGGCCGAGTTACAGTTATTGTCTGTGTTGCACAGGGAGGTGTTGGTCTGCAGATGTGTGTCACTCCCAACAGTGACAGTGATGGGGCCTTTTATGCCAATATTATAGTCATCTAAACAGCCACTAGAGAAGCCTGTGGTCTTTTCCCCGCCTGTTGTAAAGAAAGAAAACAAAGAACAGAACTGAGAGGCTGGGAGGGGAACCTCGAGGAGGAGCAGGGAGGTTATTTTACCTCCATGTCTGGCCCTGGGGCGACGCTGCTGGGAGCCTGTGCCCAGTTCTGGGCCCCACCATTCAGGAAGGATGTTGGTCAGTTCGTTAGTGGCAGAGAAGAGCCACAAGGATGATTAAAGGGTTAGAAAACCTGCCTTAGCACGAGAGACCCCAGGAGCTTGATCCATGGAGCTGGACACAGAGACAGTTCAGGGGTGATGTGATCCACATCTGCCAAGAACCTACCCAGGGAACAAACGTTTACTGATGGGCTCCTCAGTCGAGTGGTGGAGGTTAAAGGGTTTTCTGTGTGGGTACTAGGGGATGGTGGGGGAAATAGGGCTAAACCCTGGGTCACAGCCTACAATAACTCTGCAGTGAAGCCGTATCTTGAGTGGGGGGGGAAGTTTTAATAAACACATTTGTGACTGTGCTGGGAAAATTTCCTGAGTGTGATCATAGATAGATAGACAGATAGTTGACAGAGTATGTTGCAGCTGTGCTGTGCATCCTTCTTACAGGGTAAATGGAAGGAGTCTTAAATCTCTTTAATTCAATGGAAGGATAAACAAAGCCAGGTCTGTAACTCAGGTTTTCGATGCCAAAGGGCAAACGTTAAGAAATGACAGAAACTAGTGAAATCCGCCTGCCTGAAGAGCTCAGGGAGTTGAACACGGAGAAGGTTTGGAATCTCTTTAAGTCAAAAGGGCAAAAACCATCTTGAATTTGCATCCCAAGCAAGGGAGAAAATGTGTTATGCAGGGCTCCAGCCCTGAGCAGGATACTAGCAGCTCAGAAGGGACATTCGGTGAAAGCCAGCAGTGTAGAAGGGATCTCAGTGCCAATTTCCTGTTTTTAACACGATTCAAAACAGCCATTTTCACATTGCATTTTGACATCTGTTGTGGAGAAGGAAACTCAGTGAATAAAAATAAATAAATAAAGCACAAAGGTTGAAATCCTGGCTGCCCTGAAGTCAATGGGAGATTTGCAACTGACTCCAGGAGGCAGGAAACACCATAATGTTGCCTGCACAAATCAAGCATCGAGCCACCTGTGCCAGGTGACCGTGTTTGTTAATGGACTGCGTTGGGGTTGGGTTTAGCAATGAGGTGAGGATGGTGACAGACTGCAGGGTAGGATGTGCCTGGGTTGACAGCAATGTCACCTACCCAGTGTAATTTCTTCTGCCGTCGAATAGCAGCCACCTGTAGCCTTGTCTACTCTGCAGGTCCCTTGAGCAGTACGGCAGGCGTCTGCTGAACCAGCGCAGGTTTTGCATGTCAGGGTTGATACTGGAGAAAAAACGAGAACAAGTGTTTCCTTCTTACTGGGGAGTAACAGTGTCACCTCCCTTAGCCCCAGTCTTCCCCCTCTGCTCCAAACTAGCCGTGGGGTTAATGAACCCAATTTCCTCGGTGACATTCAGTAATTGCACACTTTCAGCCCCGAGCCAGCGGTATCTGGGGGTCAGACTGGGGACGGGTGAAGGGGATGGTGCTTTTCCCAATTTCTGCCCACAAAATAACCTCCGCCCACCCCAGATGTGGCTCCCGTTGCGCAGGTATTCACAGAACTGGAGAGTCGTTCGCTTCGCAGCCGAATTGGCTGAGTCCATTGCATGGCCCAGGGCTCCTGGCAGCCCCCCGTGGCCCTGACAGACTCCTTGCATGCCCCTCCCATCCCCTTCCATTGCAGGGATGCCTGGCTAGCTCCCTTCCCCACACACATCCTACGTCATGCCAGGGGCTCTGTGTGCCCCCCAATCCCCATCCCAGGACCCCCCATTCTTCCCCCATGCCCAGGCCATTGTGTGCTTCCCCTTTCCTCCTGCCCCCACCCCCCCATCACCTATCTTTCTGTCTGGGAGATCAGCTGCTCAGGGTGTAACATGTTGAGCTCCATGGGGACGCTGGGCTGGGCGGGGTGATGAGCTGGAAGGTGTCATTGTCACCACCAACCAGCTCTGTGACCTACACACTGTCACAGAGGAGGCTGAAAGTGGCTGTGTTGGCCAGACCCAATGGCTCTGTGTGTCCCCGATTTCCCTCTTCCAGTTCTCTCACTTTCCCTAAAATCAATAGGGTTCTGCCCATTGATGCCCGATTACTGGAATTGGTCAGATGCAGGATTCAGACGTTAGCCTGTTGCACAGAAGCAGAGAAATGCCATTGAGATGAAAGCAGCCAAGTTTTCTGGGCTGCCAGCCGGCCAGCAGAGGGGTCTGATGGAAAGGTTTGGGATGCAGAAGCCAGCTGTCTTGGCCCCTAGCCGCGTGGGGATTGATCTCTGCCCTTTAGTCCTTATGTACAGCACTCTGCACACAAGCTGTGTAAGTGCAGCAG
Source organism: Aldabrachelys gigantea (assembly GCA_026122505.1). Lineage (NCBI taxonomy): Eukaryota > Metazoa > Chordata > Testudines > Testudinidae > Aldabrachelys > Aldabrachelys gigantea. The sequence goes on from CM047489.1 coordinate 72,996,471, forward strand.
CTTCGCACCTTTTCTTTTACAGAGATTTAGATTTTCAGGCTTTGATGCTGATCTAGTCTGAGCTTCTGAATCGCCCAAGCCAGAGAACCTCACCCAGCCATTCTGCCGTGCAGCCCATATCTGATGGTTGTGCTAGAGCCGATCTTTTAGAAGAATGTCCAATCTCAATGTACAGAGACCAAGGGATGGAGAATCCGCCCACCCCACCCCCTTCTTGAAAAGCTTTTGCCAGGGTTTATTCCAGCTGGGATTAGTTTAAATTAAACTCCCAGCCATTGGAGCTCATTCTGTCTTTGTTTGCTCAGTTGGAGAGTCCTCTGCTACCAGAAACTGTCAGCCTGATTCCAGGCTACACTCAGTCCCCAAGCAGTGTCATTTATTCCCATATTAAGTCCCCTTTGTGCTGCCAAAGCAGGGCAGAGGGGCCTTCGTGGGAATAAGAATTCAGGGCAGTGTCTAGTAACACTGTCCCTGAGGCCTGGGCTACGCTATACAGTTAGGGTGATATGGCTGTGGCACTCGGGGTGGAGGGGGTGTGAAAAATCCACACCTTGAGCGCTACAGCTGGACCAGTCTATCCCCTGAGTAGATGCAGGTCGACAGGCGAATGCTTCCCTGGGCTTGGCTACCATCACTCGGGGAGGGGAGCTCCTGGAACAATGGAAAATCCGATCCATTGGGATAGGCAACGCCTCCACTATGGGGCTCTACCAGCCCAGCTACAGCGCTGAGGCTAAGCAACTACAGTAGCCGTAGTGTAGACAGGGCCCTGTACCCCACCCAGAGCTAATTCCCCCTCCCTGCACATGCTGGATGTTCCCCTGACTGGGGATCTGTGGGATGTAAAGTCTCCAAGTCCAGAGGGGTTTACACGGCCACAGCAGCGGATGACTCACCTTGTGCACTCGTTGTAGCTAGGAGAGCAGGGAGAAGGCAGAGGATGAAGGAAACCATCCTGGTGCTGGCAGGCCCACGGGGCCGGGCTCGGAGCTGAACGGAGCTTCTCACGGCTGACACGGAGAGTGCTGCCGGGGGGGAGGAGGAGAAAGTCAAGACTGAAATGAGGAAGGAAAAGAAATAACAGGAGATTCGGTGCAGGGTGGAGCACCAGGCAACAGAGCTGCACAAATAACAGATCTTTGGTTCACCTGCAGTTTTAAAATAATGGGGTGGGATGGGGAGGGTTGTTTTCAGTTGGCCCAATTTCTTGTCCAACGGAAAAGCCAAACAAAAATGGTTTTGGCATTTAATATCATTTTAAAAATGGTTTAAAATAAAAATTGCAGTCAATTTTGAAACAAAAGGACACTTTGAATTGAAAAAAAACAAAACATTTAATTCTGGAAACGTCCAGACAGAATGTTTCCTTTTTTTCAGGATGCTTTGTCTAGGATTTCTTTTGTACTGAAACAAAGCAGCACAATATGGATGTGAGACAGCAGTGTGCCCTTGTTTCCAAGAAGGCCAACGGCATCTTGGGCTGTATTAGCAGGGGCATTGCCAGCAGATCGAGGGACATGATCATTCCCCTCTATTCAGATCTGGAGTATTGCGTCCAATTTTGGTCCTCCCACTACAGCAGGGATATGGACAAATTGGAGAGAGTCCAGCGGAGGGCAACGAAAATGATTAGGGGTCTGGGGCACATCACTGACAAGGAGAGGCTGAGGGAACTGGGCTTGTTTAGTCTGCAGAAGAGAAGAATGAGGGGGGATTTGATAGCAGCCTTCACAACTTGAAAGGGGGTTCCAAAGAGGGTGGAGCTTGGCTGTTCTCAGTGGTGGCAGATGACAGAAGAAGGAGCAATGGTCTCAAGCTGCAGTGTGGGAGGTCTAGGTTGGATATTAGGAAAAACTTTTTCACTAAGAGGGTGGTGAAGCACTGGAATGGGTTCCCAAGGGAGATGGTGGAATCTCCTTCCTTAGAGGTTTTTAAGGCCCGGCTTGACAAAGCCCTGGCTGGGTTGATTTAGTTGGGGACTAGTCCTGCTTTGAGCAGGGGGTTGGACTAGATACCTCCTGAGGTCCCTTCCAACCGTGATATTTTATGATTCTAGGAAACTGACACAAAAAAGAACGCGCATGGCAAAAAAGGGAATTTTATAAAGCAGGCTGTTTAGTGAGCACATGGTAAAAATATAAAGGTTGGTTAATAAAGAAACATTTAAAATATTAAATATAAGGGTAGGTTAAGAAAAGAGCATTTTAAAAGTGTGAAATAAAAGAGAAATGTAAAGAGAGGTTAAAAGAGAGAACAGGGCAAGAAAAGGGAAATGAAACCCCTTTGCAAAGGGCAAAGATAGACAGCAAGTGGCTGAATCAGAGAGAGATCTTACCCTTGCAGCTGTTCCTGGGGAAGGAGGGAACTCCCAGGGCTCACAACCCCTCGGGTTAGTTATCGCCACCTTTGGATCAGACCAATCAGATGCTATTCTAGAGCTGCATCATAAAATACATTTTCCTGAACCAGCCCTATAGTCTCAAGATTTGTATACAAGAGCCATCTCCCTCCCCTCACTACCCCCCCCTTAACTCCCTTATTCTTATCTAAAAAACAGACCCCAAACATCTTTCCTGTCTTGCAGCCCTTTTACATAGGTGCTTTAATAAAGGTTAAAACCATAAGCCCTTAGTAACAAACAGTTTTTACAAGTTTTCCCCCTATGTTCTAGACTAACACTGGTGATTTTTAGTGAGGACAGTATGAAGCAGCAGCAAAGCCACTGTTAGCAAACTCCGTGTCTGTGAGGCAGTTGATCAGAGCTAAGAAGGCTGCATCTTCCCCCACTTTTTAACAAATCCAAGTGAAAGTTATATGAAGTTTTGTAAAGGAATAACCACTTTACAAGACTAGCTTATATGAAGACAGAGCCATTTATTTAACTTTTTTACAGGTATGTTTCAATTAAAAGGAAATGAGCACGCAGAAACCGCTGTGGCTGAGTGAAAACCACTGTGTCTTTTTCTACATTTTAAAAACAGATGTGACTAATTAGGCTAGCCAGTGATCCACGCAATATAGTCTATCTTAGCAAGGCTCTAGGGTCAACCCTTCAGTTTGCTTGGTTTTTTATACAAACTTCTCTCCTAACTTTTTAAATGCTGTAAAATTTTTAACAAATGGTGAGATTGCATTGAAAGACACTTTGTGAAAGTTATAACAAGTATTTTATTTCCTTTACTGATTGTAAAAGACAAAACCCCATGACTTTGTGACTGCATGAAGCTCAGAGAGAGCCTATCTGAAGAACACCCCACCCCTTGACTTTTCCCCAATACTTTTAACGCTTGCTAAACATGCAGCGTTTCATTATATAAAGGGATTTTTTAAACATTTAATATGAAAATAAAGTTTTTTTTAATATTTAACATGAAAATGCAGCATTGACTGAGCTGTAAAATAACATGACCTTTATAAAGGCTATTCTGTATGCTGTGAGGCCTGTTTGAAGCATTATGGTTGTTTCTTTTTAAAAAAGTTTAACATGAAAAATCAGTATTGACTGAACAAATTGAACTGACAAAACCAGGCCCCTCTTAGGGATATTTTGTAGAAGTTTAGTGAACTAAAAAGGCTTAAGATACTAGCCTGTCCTTTTAAAAATAGTGTTTTTAAAGTGCCAAAACACCAGCTGGGTAAGAATATGAAAACTGGCAATTGAGGGGAGTTTACAGATGTGTTTTAATTAAAAAAAAAAAAAAAATTAAAAAAAAATAAACACGATTGCTTTTTAAACTTTGCATTTATACAAAAAACACAAAAAAAATTAGCTTATGCAAAAGAAGTTAGCTGTTTATTGCCAGAGATAAGAAGTCTCCCCCCTCCCACACAGAAGTCTCCCCCCTCCCCCCTCCCACACACACACTTTCTTCCTTTTTAGTGCTTTTTTTTTTTAAATCTAAAGTGAGGACAAATTTTTAAAAAAGCCACAGAGCTCAAGGCCTGGTAGTAAGAAAACTGCCCTGAGTTTTAGGGGGAATGTTGATAACTCTTTTAGTGAAACAGTTTTGTAGGCAGCCATTGCGTGTTAGTTGTTGTGTGTTAACATGGGCAAGCATTTGTCATTCGGAAGCACTTCCCACTTTCCAAGATATTATCTCCCCTATCCTACGACCTATCAGAAATATTAACAAAAACAAACTTAAAGATACTTGTAGCAGGGCCTGCAAAGCAAGAATTACAATTGTCTTGATTATTATCTTGTCTAAGTCCCTACAGAATATTTTGTTTTCTTTTGTTTTTATAAAACACTTTTATGCAAAGTGTAACCCTAGATGCTGTACAACATTGGATAACATGAACCAACAGACGAGAGACCTGAGACACTGTTGAAATCAGAGGGGTCATGATTAAGTTCGAATGCAGAAGGCCTGAGGGGAGAGGGAATTAAAAGGTCCAGTAGAAGCGGAAGACGGTTTGATTTAAGAGGGGTTCTGGGGCTGCTTGGTCCAGATACCCCAACAGCCTATATACCTCGTGCACAAGTGCTAGGCTGGGTGGGGTGAGGGGGTGTTTGTTAGAGGACCAGGCCTCTCATATACCTCTTCTTGTTGACAAACTGTAACCTAATTGTGCGTATACTACGAGGGCAACCTACTTCCCTTTGACAAACCACACAGCCCTTGAATGCCATAAAAACCACACTTCACACTGACCCCAGGTTTCAGAGTAGCAGCCATGTTAGTCTGTATCCACTTCACACTGTTATTTTCAACTGGTATTTTATTTTACAACACGGCCTGTTTTGTTCCCAAAACACGCTCCAACTTTTAGTGTTTTTTCTTAGCAAGATTTTGTCATTTGCTGAACAAAGAAAACATTCAACATTTCATATTAAACATTTATCTGTTGGTTTAATGATTTATTATTATTTATGATATGTTTATGAACGCCCTGGCAGAGCTGAATGTCCCCTCTTCCATCATAGACAATGCAGTCAGCAGAGATCTTTTGGAAATGCCTGCAGGCCTCGACCACCGACACCAGTGTGATCAAAAAACACCACTATCCCCTCCCTTTTTTTTTTTTTGCCTCTTAAAAGGCAAAAATTGGCTAAAAGACCCGAATGGCTCAGTGTCTAATGTTTTTCATGCTTTAAGAAAGCAATTTTACAAATGGTAATGGTTTGCTTTAAAAAACACTCCTACGCTTCTCCAAAAAAAATAAAATATCTATGTGCACCTTCTCTGAATTGATCGTTGTAAAAACAAACAAACTTGCCCTTCCCCGCTCCCTCGCCTGAGGTGCTTTATTCAGAAACATGGCTCTGAAAGTCATGTCAAGAGGCAGCGCCTGGGCTTGTTGAAACACATTTTGAGCGAGCCTAGATTCACTTGAGATTTTACAAAATTCGTCACTGTAATGAGGCACTGTGGCTCCCTGCTGCCCCCGGGGCAGGATGAGCCCATCTGGAGGCTGGAGTGGGTGGAGCTAGGGAGCTCTGAGCCCTCCCCTCAGAGGGTCAGGCGTCCACCGGGAAGTATAAAGGCTCCTGCTTAGAGCTCAGTCAGGCCCCAGCCGCCGGGGAAGCCAGACGCCTCCAGCCTAGGCCACGACTGGGGAAACGCTGCAGCCCAAGGTGCAGGCCAGGATTTGCCGGGCCTGCCTTGTGCCCGCTACCCGGAGGAGCTGCCAGGCCTGCCCCACGCCCGCTACCCGGAGGAGCTGCCAGGCCTGCCCCGCACTCGCTACCCGGAGGAGCTGCCAGGCCTGCCCCGCGCTCGCTACCAGGAGGAGCTGCCGGGCCTGCCCCACGCCCGCTACCCGGAGGAGCTGCCGGGCCTGCCCCACGCCCGCTACCCGGAGGAGCTGCCGGGCCTGCCCCGCACTCGCTACCCGGAGGAGCTGCCAGGCCTGCCCCGCGCTCGCTACCAGGAGGAGCTGCCGGGCCTGCCCCACGCCCGCTACCCGGAGGAGCTGCCGGGCCTGCCCCACGCCCGCTACCCGGAGGAGCTGCCGGGCCTGCCCCGCACCCGCTACCCGGAGGAGCTGCCGGGCCTGCCCCACACCCGCTACCCGGAGGAGCTGCCAGGCCTGCCCCACGCCCGCTACCCGGAGGAGCTGCCGGGCCTGCCCCACGCTCGCTACCCGGAGGAGCTGCCGGGCCTGCCCCCGCACTCGCTACCCAGAGGAGCTGCCAGGCCTGCCCCGCGCTCGCTACCCGGAGGAGCTGCCGGGCCTGCCCCCGCACTCGCTACCCAGAGGAGCTGCCAGGCCTGCCCAGCGCTCGCTACCCGGAGGAGCTGCCAGGCCTGCCCCATGCCCGCTACCTGGAGGAGCTGCCAGGCCTGCCCCACGCCTGCTACCCGGAGGAGCTGCTCGGGCCTGCCCCACGCCCACTACCCAGAGGAGCTGCCAGGCCTGCCCCACGCCCGCTACCCGGAGGAGCTGCCAGGCCTGCCCCGCACTCGCTACCCGGAGGAGCTGCCAGGCCTGCCCCGCGCTCGCTACCAGGAGGAGCTGCCAGGCCTGCCCCACGCCCGCTACCCGGAGGAGCTGCCAGGCCTGCCCCACGCCCGCTACCCGGAGGAGCAGCCGGGCCTGCCCCCGCACTCGCTACCCGGAGGAGCTGCCGGGCCTGCCCCCGCACTCGCTACCCGGAGGAGCTGCCGGGCCTGCCCCCGCACTCGCTACCCTGAGGAGCTGCCGGGCCTGCCCCCGCACTCGCTACCCAGAGGAGCTGCCAGGCCTGCCCCCGCACTCGCTACCCAGAGGAGCTGCCAGGCCTGCCCCCGCACTCGCTACCCAGAGGAGCTGCCAGGCCTGCCCTGCGCTCGCTACCTGGAGAGTTGCCAGACCTGCCCTGCGCTCGCTACCCGGAGGCCTTCACAACACCCTCTGGTAGCCACCCAGACTGACATCCAACTACCTGAAAATAGACTCCATGGGATAATTCACCAGGCCCACCTCAGCCTCCCAGTGAGTTCGGTTCTGTCTCCTTTCACAATCTCACAACAAAGCTACAGCAGCGGGCTGTTTAATATAATCGATGCCATTCCCTGCTATAAAAACTCCATAGTGGCTGATAGAGGCGACATCTCGATGTAGATGCTTTGCTCTATGCTGGTCTACGTAGGGGCTATTTGGAACAAGTCTAATTTGGATTTGGGGCACTCTTCAGACCCACAGGGAACAGAAGCCATGTTGATTAAAATCTCTCTCTTTTACCAGGTGGAGAGCTTCTCCTCTTTCGCCTAGGCTTCCTCTTCGACTTTTGCTTATGGCAGGCCCTGCGTGTCAAAGCCCTTCTTTTAAAGGGTTTTGGGGGACCTGTGCATCGCAGGTATGGCACATTTCTCTCTCTCTTCCTCCTTTAATGTACATAAGCCACGGTCCCTCCTGCACGTCTGGATTCCCCACCTTCTCCAGAACATCACAGGAGACGTAGCCCACCACGTCTCCAGCTCTGTTTTGAGAAGCAGATTTTACATGGGGTTTAATAATCTCCAGCCCCCTCCTCAAAAGCAGTACAGCTTTTTGAAAGAGGCTACAGACCTCATGATATCCAGGAAGGGCGTATCCAGCCTGGGCTTTATCCCAGTTGCTGTAGATGGTGGGATCCCCATAGTTTATTAGGGTCACCATAGCAAAGTGAGACGTATCTGTTCTGGTCTGTCTTTCTTTTGGGGGGATTGTGTTGATGTGACGTTTACTGACAAGCACGTAATGCGGTTTATCATAGGGGATGGTGACAAACTCATTGTTCCTTTCTTGGATGGGACCCAGTGTAACAGGGGAATGGAAAAGTCCTCCACAAACCTTTTTCAAAAGCTCTTCCGGTCGCCTTTTCTAAAAGGGGCAACAACCGAGTTTAAAACTGTCTCTGTCAACTGTTTTCCATACTGTGGCAGGGTGCGCTAGGTCTGGAGGCCCCCGCTGTCCTGTATCACCCTGCCCCAGAGCAGAGCAGAGAGAAATCCTCCAGGCAGCCTAGAGTGGCTGCAGAGAAGCGGCCAATCAGAGGGGCTGATGAAGCAACCAATAAGGGGCCAGAAGGGCCAGATAAAAGGCAAGCCACAGAGCAGAGCCTTCAGTGTCTGAGTGAGACCCGATGAGGGAGGACTGGGTGCCTGTCTGGCTAGACAAACAGCAGGTCATGGGCAGCTCACCAGGCAGAACCAAGCCCAGGGAAGGCTGCTAGAGACCGGCTGCCTGGCTGGCTGGATAAGGCAGCAGCAGGACCATGAAAAGGTCAGCGCGGGCAGGCTGAGCCCAGGGAACTGAGCCCAGGACCTTGCTGGACCTGAGGAGGGAACCGAGATGGGCCCTGCTGGTCTGGTTGCGGACTGAGCACAGGGAGGGCTGCGGAAAAGGTCACCGGCTGTAGGTACCAGATGGGCCCCGACTGGGTGGCTGAAGAAGGCAGTGCTGCGGGGAAGAAGCTTCTGAGCTACAGCCCCATTGCAGGGCCATGATAAGAACTCGGGACTGTATATCCCAGAAGGGGGGGACAGCATGTGCGGCTCTGCTGGAGACTGAGCTGCGAAGACCAGCAGAGAGAGCCAGCGGCCGGGGGGCGCTTGCAAGAGGCAGCTGCCACCCTGCTGTAAAACTGAAAAAGCAAAGCAGGTCACAACTAACCGAGAGAAAGGGGCCTGCCACGAGAAGTGGGTGCCGCCCCATGAAAAAGATTGTTATTGCAGGTATATTGGCCAGAGAAAAGAGAGCGCTCGTGAGAGGCTGACCCATTACACACGCCTTCAGAGAATTTGAGGGGTTGACATCAGCGGGTCTGGTACGTAGAGTTCGGTGACAGCCCAGCCGTCACTCTTTATAAACTCAGGGAACACGTGGAGGGAGCAAATGGTTTGGTGGGATGCAAAATATCTCCACAGTTGAGATTTAAAGTTCTGTTAAATGGCTCCACATCCCCCGGTTTGACTTCATTATTAGTAACTAAATGGGGCGCACCATTAACACTGCTTTAACAATCTGCTTGAAGGTTTGTTTAAAAATTCTTTCCCTGAATGGTTTGTCATTTTTTGAGGCACGTGAGCTTTGCTGAAAATAGCCTTAAAGACCGTGGATACTCCACTGCCCCCTTGTCTTTTAGGCTTAAAGCCCAGGTTTATTTAGACAGAATGTCTGTTGCTATTAAGATGTACTTAAAATCACTCTCAAACAACAGCAATTGGGGGTTCCAGCCTAGACCCTCACCCTACACCTATTCTAATTGTACGTTTCCCTGCTGGGACACCCTAAGGGGGGCTGAAAACCCCTTGGTAGAGGGTGGTGGGAGGAGGTCTTAGAGGGGGTCACACAGCCTCCTTTTAGGATGGTCACCCCACCCCGGAACCTGTCCTAATTGGTCAAATCTTCCCTCAGGGAGGTCCTATGGGCTGAAACCGACCCCACTTGATAGAGTTCTTAGAGGGGTCACATGCCACCCTTTGCTTCCGGTCATGTGTCCATCTTGACCCCTGAAGTAATACCCCAGGGGGTGAGTCTTATGGTGACAAGAGGGTGGGCCCTGAGAGGGGAAAGGGGGGTTCAGTGTTTGTACTACCTATCCGTCCCCATACACCCCTCTGGCTAGTGTGTTTAGATGTTCATAGAGTTTGGTTCCATGTGTGCGTTCCCCATGTGCCATCCCAGCCCTACGCAGGCAGCTGGCACAGGAGACCTTGAGTGAACTGCCCAATGACCACATGATCCATGAAGGGACGAAGGCACCCGACCAGGTTTATTGTCGATGAAGCACGGTACCATCCTTGATATACTCCCTCTGAGATACATCTTTATACCCCAGATATATGCCAGCTTCTGTGAACAGGTCCTGCCTCATGCCAGGTAGAGGTGGAGAACATACAGTGTGTGACCGTGGAATCAAAGGCTGTAGCACAATGCAAATGCTCCGGGGGTTGAATTAAGCTTGTACTGGTGTAACGCTGACAGACCCCAGGTGCCGGCGGGCGGGATCGAACTCGGGAACCTCTGGAGCTTAGTGCATGAGCCTCTATTGCATGAGCCAAAAGTCAATTGGCTAGTAGCTAAGGCTGTAAAGCAGATTCATTTGATGTCTCTCTCAAAGTGGTCTCTGTGCCACTACATGGGACAGAGCCGCAGATTTTACACACACACACACACACACACACACACACACACACACACACACACACACACACACACACACACACACACACACACACACACACACACACACACACAAATTCTTCTGTGGCTAATGCATCTGACAGTGCTCCAGTCTCATGCGGACGGGCTTGGCAGCGGGCAACCCGAACACAACAACACACCGAGGGCTTTTATTTCGGATCCTGATTTATTCTGTGAATTTGCTAATGCACAGAGAGATTCCAGCCACCCGTGATGTACCGGGACAGACACACCCATATGCTGGGCAGACCCTTGGCTAAGCAGCGGCCTCTTTGCATTGTCCGGCAGCGTGGAGGGGCCTCGGAGGGGCTGCAGCTGGGACTTCAGGCCTTTATCCACAGGCACCAGGTGCTGCGTGGGTCGTACAGGGTGGGGGTCAGGCGAGCAGCTTCACCAGCAGCAGCCCAGTCAGGCCAGGCAGGTAGAGGGCAAAGGAGAATTTCCCCAGCACCGGGCTGGCCCCACTGCGGGTTGTTGTGGGGAGGGTGGTGGTATTAGTGGGGTTGGTGCTTGTGGGAGGGGGATTGGTGGGTATTTCATCTGCCGGAACAGAGCTCCCCCATAAAAAGACGAATCTGTAGCTTGTAGAACTCAGGGTGGTTTCAGGTTTAATGTCTTTTGTGGACGCAGTAGCGCAGCCTTTTCCAACAAAGCCTGAAATACCTGAATCTGAGGGAGACAATCAGCCTGTTATTAGATGGGGGCACCTCTGGTTCCTTCTCTGCCCCCAGAACCTCTGTCTCCACCATCCAGCGGTTCTCACCTCTGCCTCCCATTCCCACCCCCAGGTGTTCTCCCTGCTCTCGCTGGAACCAGCCACGGCAGGGCGGGTGTCTGGTCCCCTCCTGACTCCCCCGTGCCCCTTTCTGCAGCTCCACAAAAGACTGAAGCTGGAGTTTGGAATCAGCTGATCTCCGGGAGCAGCTCCTTCCCCAGCGCGCAGCTCCCCAGTGAACACGCCCGGCTCTCACCATCCCCAACAGCCCAGACCACTCGGTTCAGTTATTTTGTAAACACCCCAAAGCGCTGAGAGTCCTGGACACACACTGAGAGCAGGAGCTCTGCACTGAGCAATAGCTTAGCTCCCCACTAAACATACTGGGGGTGGGGTCTAGTAGTTAGAGCAGTGGGGCTGTGAGCCAGGACTCCTGGGTTCTCTCCCCAGCTCTGCATCATCGACATAACAGCCCTTCCCATGGCAAGAGACCGTGTTGTCGTAACTCCAGGAGCAGGGCGGCATCACTGAGAGTGGGGAGCTGGTCTCGAAGAGAAAACGTCCCAATTCCTCTTTCCTTCCCCCCAGGCAAAAATCCCCCTTGGCCACCCCCACCCTCCCAAGTGCTCTGCACAGACTCCAGGTTTCTCCAGCTCTTTGGGGAGTTCCTGAGGTGTGAGATTCCCAGGGTAGCTCTCGCATTGTCCCCAGCTGGCAGAATTTACCGTTCACTAGGTACCCCCTGAAATCCATGCAATAGGTCTCGTCCCCAGTACAAGGGGTTGTTTGAACATTGCAGTCATTGACGTTCAGAGCAAAGCAGGTTGAGCACTGCAGCCCGTTCTTGGTGGCATTCTCCTTGGGCACTGAGAACCGAGAGAGACGGAGAGACGGTCACAGGGTGGGTTAAACCTCGTTCAACCTGTAGGATGCGCCCACTGCCGTCCATTGCCCGAACCTGTGAAGGCCTCACCCCCAGTCCGATGGCATTTCTCCATCTGTCTGTGACCCAACTATCTGTGAATGCTGCATCTGATCAGTTCCAGACCCCGGCGAGTTTGAAGGTGGAGCCTGACAGGTTGAGGGAGGTTTAGACTGGAGCCCATCCCAGCTGCCGCCCCCTCTCTCGCATGCAGCCCTCACCCATCTGGTTTCACATGGGCCCTGACTGTTCCACCCCCTGGTTTGGGGACCCGCCAGCGACAGGCATTTCAGTGGCGACAGAAATGACATTCGAGTGACTGGACAATAAAGGGGAGAAATAGTAACAAATACAGTTGTGACGGAGCTTGTCCACAATGAACAATTCAACTGTAGTAAGGGGTGGGGGAGTCTAAGGATCCTCTGGGGTGTGAATCTACCCTGCACCAGCCTGCCACAGCCTAGGTGGCCTCGTGCGCCCCGCTGACGGCCGTGAACCGTTCGTGAATGTGCTTTAAGCTAGTCCAATTTCAAGCCGCTTGAACGCGTTGTTCACGTGTATCTGCAGGTTGCACATGGAGATAGGGCCAGCTCTAACTTTTTTGCCGTCCCAAGCAAAAAAAAAGAGCGCCCTCTCACCATAACACCCCCCCTTGATCACCGCCAAGCCCCCCCGAGCGCTGCACTGTGCCGCCCAAGCCCCCCATGCCCCCAAGCGCCATGCCGCCCAAGTCCCCACGCCCCCCAGCACCGTGCCATAAAAGTCCCTGCCCCCCTGAGCACCGCACCACCGAAGTCCCCTGCCCCCAAGCGCGGTGCTGCAGAAGCCCCCTGCACCCCCACCCCTCTCGAGCACCGCGCCGCCGAAGCCCCCCATGTCCCCCGCCTTCCCGAGCTCTGCCAAAGCCCCCTGCCCCTCCTGAGCACCACGCCGCCCAGCCTCCCACCCCTCCCGAGTTCTGCACCACTGAAGCCCCCTGTGCCCCTGCCCCCCTGAGCGCCATGCCACCCAAGCCCCCCCGTGCCTCCCAAGCTCCGTGCTGCCCAAGCCCCCCACACCCCCAAGCTCCACGCCACCCAAGCTCCCTGCCCCCCCGAGTGCCACACCCCACAAGCCCCCTGCCCCCCTCAGCACCGTGCTGCCCAAGCCCCTGCCCCCACCCAAGCACCTTGCTGCCCAAGACCTCTCCCCACCCCGAAGCACCGCCTGGCCGAAACAAAAAAAAAAAAAAAAACCTCCAGCGCCGTCCAGCCAAACCAAAAAAAAAACCACCCGAGCGCCGCCCCGCCCCAAGGTGCCGCCCCAAGCATGTGGTTGGTTGGCTGGTGCCTGGAGCCGGCACTGCATGGAGAGTTAGATTTACACTCCAGCTCACCATCATCTAACTGTTCCTGTCAACAAGCCATTAAACGGGGACAGTAAAAACAGATCCATAACGTACCTCCAAGTACAGCCGAGTTACAGTTATCTGCGTTGTTGCATTGTGTGATGTTGATTCTGAAATACTTGCCATTCCCAAGAGTGAAAGAGATGGGGACTTTGATGTCACTTTTATAGCTACTTAGACATTGTTTGTAGAAGAACGGGGTCCTTGTCCCATCTTTGTTAAAGACAGAAAACCAAAATAGAAAACAAGAGACTCAGAGGGAAATCTCAAGTAGCAGCAGGGAGGTTATTTCACCTCCATGATTGGCCGTGGGGTAACAGCTGCTGGGATCCGGTGTCCAGTTTGGGGCCCACAATTCAAGAAATTAAAGAGGAACCAGGATCTAAACTCCTCCCCAAATTGCATCAGCTAGCCTGTGGTTAAAGGGTTTTGTGGGTGGATAACAGGGGAAGACGTGGGGGTTACGGCTAAACCTCAGGTCATGGCCCACGTTAACTCTGCAGTGAAGCCAAACCCTGAGTGGGGGGAAGTTTGAATATACCCATTTGTGACTGTGCTGGGAATATTTCCTGAGTGTGGTCAGAGAGAGAGAGAGAAATGGGTGTATGGAGATAAAATAGATTTGATTAGATAGATAAAGACAGAACACGTTAAAGCTGACGGTGTGCTATACATCCTTCTTACAGGGTAAATGGAAGGAGCCATTAAATCTCTTTAATTCAATGGAAGGATGAACAAAAAAGAGTCTGTAACTCAGGTTTTCATTTTCAAAGGGCAAACAATGAGAAGTTAAGGGAACCAGTGAAATCCGCCATCCTGAAGAGCTCAGGGAGCTGATCACAGGGAAGGTTGGAATCTCTTTAAGTCAAGTGGGCAAAAACTGCCTTGAATTTGCACCTCAAGCAAGGGGGAAAACGTGTAAGGCAGGGCTCCAGCCCTGAGTAGGAGACTAACAGCTTCAGACAGGACTCTGGGAGCAAGCCGACAGTCTACAAGGGATCTCAGCGCCAATTTCCTGTATTTAACACATTTCAAAACGTGCATTTCTACCAAAGCAGCTTTGCTTGTTGCAGCGCAGCCGTCCATTGTGGAGATGAAAACTTACTGAAATCGTGGCCCCACTGAAGTGAATGGGAGATTTGCAATATGGGGCCAGGATTTCAAACCTCTGTGTCTTCCACTCACTACATAAGACACAGTAACGTTGCCTGAGCATCAAACGCAGACTGAGTGCTCTGTGCTGGGTGAATGTGCTTTGTTGATGGACTATTTGGGGTTGGCCTTAGCGATGAGGATGGTGACAGACTGCAGGATAGGATGTGCCTGGGTTGATGGTAATGTCACCTACCCAGTGTAATATCTTCTGCCACAGAGAGGCAGCCACCAGTAGCATTGTTGTCTTGGCAGGTTCCTGGAGCAAAATCGCAGGTCTCCGTTAGGCCAGAACACACACTTAGCATGTCAGGGTCGCAGCTGGAGGAAGAAGAAGAAGTGTTTCCTTCTTACTGTTGTGTAACAGTGTCATGTCTGACATGTCCCTTAGCCTGAGTCTTCATAAGAACGACCAGACTGGGTCAGATCAAAAATCCATCTAGCCCAGTATCCTATCTTCCAACAGTGGCCAATGCCAGGTGCCCCAGAGAGAATCAACAGGTAATCATCAAGTGATCCATCCCCTGTTGTCCATTCCCAGCTCCTGGCAAATGGACCTACGGATACCATCCCTGCCTGTCCTGGCTATTACCATTGATGGACCTATCCTCCATGAAATTATCTAGTTCTTTTTTTAAACCCTGTTATAGTCTTGTCCTGCACAACGTCCTGTGGCAAAGACTTCCACAGGTTGACTATGAGTTAAGTTTGTTTTAAAATGCTGTCCGTTAATTTAATTCAGTGACCCCTAGTTCTTGTGTTATGAGGAGTAAATAACACTTCCTTATTTACTCTCTACATGCTTTCATAGACCTCTGTCATATCATAGAAGATTAGTGTTGGAAGGAGGTCATCTAGTCCAACCCCCTGCTCAAAGCAGGACCAATCTCCAACTAAATCATCCCAGCCAGGGCTTTCTCAAGCCAGGCCTTAAAAACCTCTAAGGATGGAGACTCCACCACCTCCCTAGGTGACCCATTCCAGTGCTTCACCACCCTCCTAGTGAAATAGTTTTTTCTAATATACAACCTAAACCTCCCCATTACTCCTTCTTCTGCCATCTGGTACCACTGAGAACAGCCTAGATCCATCCTCTTTGGATCCCTCTTTCAGGTAGTTGAAAGCAGCTATCAAATCCCCCCTCATTCTTCTCTTCTGCAGACTAAATAATCCCAGTTCCCTCAGCCTCTCCTCGCAAGTCATGTGCCCCAGCCCACTGATCATTTTCGTTGCCGTCCTCAGTACTCTCCAATTTGTCCACATCCTTTCTGTACTGTGGTGCCCAAAACTGGATGTAATACTCCAGATGTGTCCTCACCAGTGCCGAATCGAGGGGAATAATCACTTCCCTCAATCTGCGAGCAATGCTCCAACCAATACAGCCCAATATGCCATTATCCCCACTAAGTCATCTTTTTTCCAAGCTGAAAATTCTGTTTTTATTAATCTCTCCTCATACAGAACCTATCCTATATCCCTAATCATTTTTGTAGCCCTTTTCTGAACCTTTTCCTATTCCAATACACCTTTTTTGAGACAGAGGTACCATATGTGCATGAAGTATTCAAGATTTGGGCGAAGCATAAATTTATACAAAGGCAATATATTTTCTGTCTCCTTATCTATCCTTTCCTGGTGATTCCCAACATTCTCTTTGCTTTTTTCACTGTCTCTGTACATGGAGTGGATGTTTTCAGAGAACTATCCACAGAGACTCCAAGATCTCTTTCTTGAGTGGTAACAGCTAATTTAGACCCCATCATTTAATATGTATAGTTGGGATGATGTTTTCCAGCATGCATTATTTTGCATTTATCAACACTGAATTTCATCTGCCATTTTGTTGCCCAGTCACCCAGTTTTGAGAGATCCTTTCACAGCTTTTTGCAGTCTGCTTTAGACATAAGTATCGTGAGTTATTTTGTATGATCTGCAAATTTTGCTGCCTTATTTTTTACCTCTTTTTCCAGATCATTTATGAATATGTTGAATGGGACTGGGCCCAGTACAGACCTCGGGGGGAAACCACTATGTACCTCTCTCCATTCTGAAAACTGACCATTTATTCCTACTCTTTGTTTCCTATCTTGTAACCAGTTACCGACCCATGAGAGAACCTTCCCTCTTATCCCATGACAGCTCGCTTTGCTTAAGGACCTTTGGGGAGAGACCTTGTCAAAGGCTTTCTGAAAATCTAGGTGCACTATATCCACTGGATCCCCCTTGTCCACATGCTTGTTGACCCCCTCAAAGAATTTTAGTAGATTAGTGAGGCATGATTTCCCTTTACAAAAAACATGTTGACTCTTCCCCAACAAATCATGCTCATCTACGTGACTGACCATTCTGTTCATTATTACAGTTTCAACTAGTTTGCCCGGTACTGAAGTCAGGCGTACGGGCCTGTAATTACCGGGATCGCCTCTCGAGTCTTTTTTTAAAAATTGACATCTCGTTAGCGATCCTCCAGTCATCTGGTACAGAAGCTGATTTGAATGATAGGTTACAGATGACAGTTAGTAGTATATCCGCAATTTGACATTTGAGTTCCTTCAGACCTCTTGGGTGACTCTCATCTGGTCCTGGTGATTGTTACTGTTTAGTTTATCAATTTGTTCCAAAACCTCTTCTAATGACACCTCAATCTAGGACAGTTCCTGAGATTTGTTACCTAAAAAGAATGTGGTGTGAGAATCTCCCTCACATCGTGAGCTATGAAGACTGATGTAAAGAATTCATTTAGTTTCTCTGCAATGGCCTTATTGTCCTGAGTGCTCCTTTAGCATCTCGATCATCCAGTGGCCCCACTGTTTGTTTAGCAGCTTCCTGCTTCTGCTGTTACTTTTGGAGTCTGTAGCCAACTGTTCTCCTCATTCCTTTTTCAGCTTCCAAATTATATTTTTACATTTCACTTGCCAGAATTTATTCTCTTTTCTATTTTTCTCATTAGGATTTAACTTCCACATTTTAAAGGATGCCTTTTTGCCTCTCACTGCTTCTTTTACTTTGTTGTTTAACCACGGTGGCTCTTTTTTGGTTCTCTTACTATGTTTTTTTTCATTTCAATTATAAATTTAAGTTCAGCTTCTGTTACGGTGTCCCTAGAAAGTTACCATGGAGCTTTCAGGGATTTCACATTTTGCGCTGGACCTTTTAATTTCTCTTTAAATAACTTCCTCATTTTTGAGTAGTTCCCCTTTCTGAAATTAAATGCTACAGTGTTGGGCTGCTGTGGTGTTTTCCCCACCACAGAAATGTTAAATTTAATTATATAATGGTCACTATTACCAAGTGGTCCAGCTATATTCACCTCTTGGACCAGTTCCTGTGCTCCACGTAGGACTAAATCAAGAATTGCCTCTCCTCTGGTGGGTTCCAGGACTAGCTGCTCCAAGAAGCAGCCATTTATGGTGTCTAGAAACTTTATCTCCGCATCCCGTCCTGAGGTGACATGTATCCAGTCAATAGGGGGATAATTGAAATCCCCCATTATAATTCAGTTTTTTATTTTAATAGCCTCTCTAATCTCCCTGAGCATTTCACAGTCACTATCACCAGCCTGGTCAGGTAGTCAGTAATGTATCCCTAGTGCTATATTCTTATTATCCAAGCATGGAATTACAATCCATGGGACTCTACGAGATTCTACGGGACAGTTTGGTTCATTTAAGATTTTTCCTTCATTTGACTCTATGCTGTCTCTCACATATAGTGCCCCTCCCCCACCAGCACCATCTACTCCAAACAAGCCGAGGGGTTAACAGACCGGATTTTCCCTGGACACTCAGCAATTGCACAATTTCAGACTCTGGGCAGTGGTACCTGGGGGGGACAAACTGGGGATGGGTGAAGGGGATGATGCTTTCCCCAAGCATCACTCACAAAATAAGCTCTGCCCACCCCAGATGTGGCTCCCGTTGTGCAGGTATTCACAGGACTGGAGAGTCACTCGCTTTGCAGCATGTGTTGGCTGAGTCCATTGTACAGCCCAGGGCTCCTTGCAGCCCTCCATTATCCTCACAAACTCCTTGGGTGTCCCTCGCACCCCACTGAATTTCAGGGATGCCACGTTACCCCCCCACCTCATGCCAGGGGCTGTGTGCCCCCCATTCCCCAATACCTGGGTCCCCTGATTCACTCCCATGCCAGGGGCTCTTTCTTCCCCCTATTTCCCCTCCCATGTACCAGGGTTACCCCTTCTCCCCCCATGTCACGGGCACTGTGTGCCCCCCATTCCTCCCCCCCCTCCACCATCATCCTTGTTTCTATCTGGGAGATCAGCCGCTCAGGGTGTAACATGTTAAGCTCCATGGGGACGCTGGGCAGACCTGGGCTGGGGGGGTTGATGGGCTGGAAGATGTCAATGGCGCCACCAACTCGTTCTTTGATCTACACACAGTCACAGAGGTGGTTGAAAATGTGGCTGGGCTGGCCAGACGCCAATGGCTCTGTGTGTCCCCGATTTCCCTCTTCCAGTTTTCTGATTTCCCCTCCTCCCCCCAAATCAATAGGTTTCTGCCCAGTGATGTCTAGAACATCCCCTGAAATTATGGAGTTGATGGAATGTAGCTTTCAAAAGTTACTTTGGTTGCATAGAAATAGGGAAAGGCTACTGATGTGCGTGCGACCAGGCTCTCTGGGCTGCCAGCTGGCCAGCAGAGGGGTCTGACGGCAAGGTTTGGGGTGCAGAAGCCAGCTGTCTTGGCCCCTAGGCTTGTGGGGATTGCCCTCCATGGGAACGCTCTCTGATGACTGGTCCCCGAGGTTTACAATCTGATTACAGGGCCCTTAGTCTTTGGGATATAAAGGTGACTTAAGGTAAAGCCAACTTAGCACCCATCCCTCTGGATCAGCCCAGCCGTTTGCAGTCTGTGGGGAATGGGAAGGATGGAAATTGCCAGACAAAAAACAGAACAAAAGGACATTCATTGTCCTGTGTTCTCAAAATTATCATTGATACAAGTGGCATTAACCACAGCTCAAGGACATGCTGGGGACATGCAAGTGAACAATCTCTGCCCTTCAGTCCTTATGTACAGCACCCTGCACGCAAGCTGTGTACGTGCAGCAGCTTTGCACCTTTTCTTTTGGAGAGGTGGAGATTTTCAGGCTGTGATGCTGATCTAATCTGAGCTCCTGCATCACCCAAGCCAGAGAATCTCCCCCAGCCCTTCCTCCATCCAGCCCATATCTGATGGCTGAGCTACAGCCAATCTTTTAGAAGGGCGTCCAATCTCCATAGACAGTGTCCGAGGGATGGAGAAGCCAACCTGCCTCTTGAGAAGCTGCTGCCAGAATTAATTCCACCTTCAATTGGTCTAAATTCAACTCTCAGTCATTGGATCTCATTCTGCCTCTGTTTGACATAACTACGGTGCTTGGGTGGAAGCGGAACCACACCCTGAGTGCTGCATCGAGGCCAGCCCAACCCCTGGAGTAGATGCAGCTGGGTTAATGGGTGAATGCTTTCCTCAGCCTGGCTACCAGCTCGGGGAGGTGAATTCCTAGAATGATGGAAAAAACCCGTCCATTGGGACAGATGGCGTCTTCACTACAGGGCTCTGCCGGCCCAGCTACAGCACTGTGGCTAAGCGACTACAGTAGCCATAGTTTAGACAGGGCCCTGTACCCCACCCAGAGCTAATCCCCCCTCCCTGCACAAGCTGGATGTTCTCCTGACTGGGGATCCGTGAAGTGTAAAGGGTCAAAGTCCAGGAGGGGTTACATGGTGACAGCAGTGGATGACTCACATGCAATAGTTTGTGCACTCGTTGTAGCTAGGAGAGCAGGGAGAAGGCAGAGGATGAAGGAAACCATCCTGGTGCTGGGAGGCCCACGGGGCCGGGCTCGGAGCTGAACGGAGCTTCTCACGGCTGATACAGCGAGCTCTGCTAGAGGGGAGGAGGAGAGAGTCAAGACCGAAATGAGGATGGAAAGGGAATAACAGCCAAGATTCAGGGGGGAAGCACCAGGCAACAGAGCTCACAAATAACCAATTTTGTGCTTCACTGGCAGTTCCAAAAGATAGGGGGGGAAATCACTTTTGGTTGACCCTATATTCTTCTCCCACTGAAAAGCCAAACAAAAAATGGTTTTGATTCATTTTCAAGCATTTAGAAAGATTTTAAAATTGGATTAAATAGAAATGTTGCCAACATTTTTTAAATGAAAAGATATTTTGAGTTTAAAAAAAATCAGCACATCTAATTCCAGAAATGCCCAGACCAAACTTTTCCATTTTTGCATGATTTTCTTTTTTTGGCTATTTTTTTCAGCTGAAACACGGCAGAAAAATTGACACAAATTTGCAAAATTTTTCACTCTCCCTGAACCTGGATTTTTCACTGGATAAACGGTTTGGTCAAAACATTTCTCCCAGTTCTCTCATGCCACCAACATGCCCAGAGATAACAGAGTGGGAGTTCTGGGGTAGAGCCCTGCGTGGGGCTATTTTTTAAATCCCACTCCCACCTGCTCCTGAACTGTTCCTTGCATTTTTATTTCACTCCCACCCGCAAACACCTTTGATCCCGCAAATCCCACAAGAGAGACAGAGTTACTCAGGCTACTTTTAAACAAAACAGTCTGGTTAATACATTATACATATAAAGGGAAGACAGACATAATTTTTATCACTAAAAGTATCAAATAAATCTTACTTAAATCATGTAAAAAAGTAGTTTAACTACTGTTATAATGGACACCAAATCTCTTTCTATCCCTCACTTAAATTAAAGGGTAAAAACCTTTATTTTTAAAAACCAACTTGCTTTACATTGCTGAACTTCTATTGATGACAAGCTGCTACCCTGTGTTTTCTCGCATATTACCGCAGTCGGCTTTCTTTGCCCACCCAAACCCACTCCCAAGAAGGTACTTTTACCCGCTCCCTCTATTGTGGCAGCAGTTCCTGCGGGTCCCGTGGGATCCCAGTCCCGCTGCAAGGCTCTAGCCTGGCCCAGGTTTCACTCCCTCGTCCGTATTTGCTCCAGGTCTGCACTGTTTCTTCTGACATTGGGCGACCAGCACGGCCTGTGGGACGCCAGGGTCAGAGCATCCTGCTGATCTGCAGAGGGGCACTGCAGTGTTTTCACATTATCTCCACCCCCTTGGGCAGTCCAACAGCTTCTTTGCTTTTCTCTTCTGCAGCCGCACAGCGAGCTGAGGGGTCCATTGATCCTCCTGCAGGGATGTTCGGGTCCCTTCTCTGAATCAGCTGGGTTCAGTTAGAACCAGTCAGGTCTAGGAGCCTTCAAACCCCTCAGCCCCCATGTGCGTTACTTTGCATTGATCTAAACTCAGCCTCATCCGCCATTGCATTGCCCATTGACCCAACTCCGTTCGATCTTGCTGAGGTTCCCAACTAACCTCAGTAAGTTGCCTCCTCTGCAGATTTCACCACCTACTCGCTCACCCCCAGTCAGATCATTTGAGTCTCTTCAACAGTGGGTCATGAATTCTCTCTCTGTTTTCTAGAGACACAAGGTGGGGGAAGAGATGAGCGTCTGAGCGACACAGAGCTCTTCTGCGGGTCAGCGGAGCTCCAGAGCTTGTGTCTCTCCCCAGCAGAAGCTGGTCCACTAAAAGCTTTTTCCTCACCTACCTTGTCTGTCTAGTATACTGGGACCCACACAGCTACAACAACGCTGGAAACTCCTCTGTTCTCTGGCTGTTGTCCTGTTTCTGCTCCATGACACTCCCTTGCCTCCCGCCCCAGCACTGCTTCGATTCCTTACTGCCCTACAGCGAGGGAGTTTGCCAAAGGCTTTTTAACAGTCCAAATCAAGTACGTCGACTGGTTCTTCTCTGCTCCCTAAGCCTGGGACGTTCAAAGCAGCTGGAGGAGTCTGAGGCCCGACTCCCAGGGAGTTTCAGCAGACACTGGCCCCCTCGCTGCTGGTTTTGCCTTTGAAAATCTCCCTATTTCCCTCACACACCATTCCATGAGTGGGGCTTCTTTTCCTTTGCACAAACTGAGCCGCTTTATCCCTGCTCTGTTGTCGTCGTGGGGTTTCCCCATTCACAATATATCTCCAGCCTTTACGCATTTTGCAGCAGATCATGGAAGATTACAAAGGATAATATAACATGGCATTAAAAACTCTTACCTTCAGCCACACAATGGTTCCATTCACCTCCAAGTTCTCTGTGAATTGAAGAGATGCACTAACCTCTCTGGCACGGCCACTTTCCTCTCTATATAGGCCAAAGATAGAAATGGGAGTAATGATTTACTGAAATGTAACATGTTATACAATCTTCACATCTGGTCACTCCCTCTTTAAGTGCACTTCAGACCAACTATTTCTCAACCCATCAGCTTCTGTTTTATAAAATTTGTCTCATAAAGTCTGCTGGTTCGTGCAACAGAGATAAGAGGTGATACTCAGCTCAGTCATGAGGGTACAGGTGCGACTGTTTTGCACATTAGAGGTGTTTAGCCAGATCATGGGATGGGGTAGATCATAGAGCAACAACTAATTGACAGCAGATAAGGATCAGGCCCCACTGCCTCCAATGGGTCTAGGGCCAATTGACACCAGACTGGGATCTGGTTCCATTAACGCTAATGGAGCGACAGCCACTTGACACCAAATGAGGGATGCTGTGAAACTTCCAAGGTAAATAAGGTTGACCATGGAGTTGGTTCCCTCCCACTCCCAGAACAGGTTGCTAAAGTCCTTCTCATTAAATTGTGTAAATATTCATTGATGACATATTTTCTTCCTCGTCCCATGTCAAGGGCATTGCAGCAAACTGGGTCTCAAGCACATGACGTCGCACCCAGCTTGGTGAATTTAGTTATAGAATAACTGAGCGGAGAAGAACATTTTGTCCTTGGTTGTATTTCAGGCCAGTTTTGCTCCCAGAGGTTGTTGAGATGAGTAGGGGGCTTCCAGAGAGAAGCCAGGTGTTAGGATCACCAGGAGCCTAAAGAGAGAGACTGATCGGAGATCGGCTGATGAACAGTGCAATGGAAAATCTGGGGATTAGGTAATGCAAGGCTCAGATTCAACCATTTGTATCAGTGCCTCATCGAGTTTTCAGCCTTTTTCTCTAGAATCTCGGCTGTCGTTGAAAACACAAGAGTAAGGGAAATGGAAATGTCCCGCTCCATCTTTTTCAAAAGTTCTTTCAGTTTTAGATAGTCTGACGCTGTCACCATTTCTAAAAGGGGCAACATCGGTTGTTGTTTTTTTAAACTGTCTCCGTAAACCATTTTCCATCTCTTCAGAGAATTTGAGGGGTCGACATCTGCAGGTCTAGTACATAGATTTCTGTGAAAGGTCCGCTTGTCACTCTTTATATCATGTTGAGGTAGCCAACAGGGTTGTGGGATGCAAAATGTCTCCACATTCAAGTTTGTAAAGTTCTGTTAAATCGCTCCATAACCCTCACATCATGCCACTTTAGCATTCTGCTTGAAGTTTTGTTTAGAAATTCTTTTCTCTGATCTGTAATTTTTGAGGCAGGCAACCTTCACTGAAAATAGCTTTAAGGCCTTGGTACTTCACTGACCATTTTATCTTTGAGGCCTAAGGCCAAGGCTTATTTAGAGAGACTGTCTATTGCTGTTAAGATATACTTGCAATCACTGTCAAACTCCAGAGATCGGGGGGTAGGGGAGGGTTCCAGCCTAGACCCTAGCATTACACCTCTCCTGATTAGTACATGTTTCCCTGCTGGGATGCCCTAAGGGGGGCTGAAACCCCCTTGGTAGAGGATGGTGGGAGGAGTTCTTAGAGGGATCACACAGCCCTCTTTTTGGGTGGGTCACTCCACCTCAGAATCTGCCCTGATTGGTCAAATCTTCTCTCAGGGAGGTCCTATGGGGCTAAACCCCATCCCTATTGGTACAGGGTGGTGGAAGGAGTTCTTAAAGGAGTCTCATGCCACCCCTTGCTTCTGGTCATGTGTCCATCTTGACTCCAGGAGTAATACCCAAGGGGGTGAGTCTTACAGTGACAAGTGGGTGGAACCTGAGGGTAAAAGAGGTGGGTTCAATGTTTGATTAACGATGTCACCCCTGTACTACTTATCTCTCCCCATGCACCTCCTCTGTCTATCTGGAAAGATCTTCAGGGCAGGACTGTGTCAACATGTCTGTGCCACGCCTGGCAAAACGGGGGCCCTGATCTTGTCAGAATCTGGGCAGCACTTGGCACAATGCATCCCTGATCTCTAGGTACCACCCTAGTGTACATTTATTTCTGTCTTACATGCCAAGGGACGTCAGATCTTTCCAGGCCAGGATAGCACTGAAATGCAGCCACCTCTAGGGTAGGGGTGAACCCCAGACTGGGGAATGTCTAAGGACAGCAGCATTTAGGAAATTTGCCTTTGGAAATTGAATATCCTCAGAGAGGAGCCAAGTGGCTTTAACAGAGACAAGGGTGGAAATTGGCAACTGCACTGCGACTTCCACTCATCCTCTCCCTCTGGTAGCTCAGCTAGATGGCTGCTGTGGTGGTGGTTGTTTTGGGGGTAGTGGTGGTTGTGTTGGGGGTGGTCTCTCTCTCTGACTCAACCATGTGCTGTCTATCTTTGCCCTTTGCAAAGGGGATCTCTTTTCCCTTTTCTTGTCTTGTTCTTTCTTTTAACCTACCCTGATTCTGAATGCTTTTCTATTCACTTTTTTACCCTGTGCTTACTAAACAGACTCTGCCTGCTTCTCTCTCTCTCTCATTCTGATTCCACCATGTGCTCTCTATCTTTGCTCTTTGCTCTTTTTTCTTGTCCTCTTCTTTCTTTTAACCTCTCATTTTTTCTTAACCTACCCTGGTATTGAATAGTTTCAATGTTTTTTTATTCACTTTTTTATCCTCTGCTTACCAAACAGGCTCTGCCTTTATAAATTCTCTTTTTAAACTTACTAAACAGGTTTTGCTTTAGTAAATTCCCCTTTTAAACCTATTTTTATTGTTTTTAATATTATTTAATAATATTAAAAGCTTTTATCTTACCCTACACTGGTATTCGATAGTTTAAATGCATTTTATTCACTTTTTTACTATGTGCTTACCAATCAGGTTTTGCCTTTCCCCTTTTAAACCTAGTTTTCAATATTATTTAACTCTTTTCTTAAATTAACCCTTTAAAAACAAATATTTCCTTTTTTCTTTAAGTTCTATCTTTCTATACTTGAATAACCTGCCTTTACTAGCCTCGCTCCTTACTCAATCACATCCAATAACCTTTCTTTCCTTTTTTCTCTAAACTTTACTAAAACTTTCTTTTTTCATCTTTACACTCTCTCACTCTTTTCTTTCAACCTTTTTCTCTTCATGTAACCAAGCACAAACACACACAACACATCCCCTAGTCAAACACATACACACACACATTTTTTCAAAATGGCCGTCGGCACCACACTTTGACGCCAACATCATTTTCTCTCTCTCTCTCTTATTGATTCCACCATGTGCTGTCTATCTTTGCCCTTTGCAAAGGGGGGTCTCTCTTTTTTTTCTTAACCTACCCTGGTATTGAATAGTTTCAATGCTTTTTTATTTACTTTTTTTACCCTGTGCTTACCAAACAGGCTCTGCCATAGTAAATTCCCTTTTTAAACCTAGTTCTTAATGTTTTTAAATGCTGTTTTCTTAACCTACATTGGTATTGAATAGTTTCAATGCTTTTTTATCCTGTGCTTACCAAACAGGTTTTGCCTTAGTAAATTCCCTTTATAAACCTAGTTTTCAATATTATTTAACTTTTTTCTTAGCCCACCTGATAGTTAATACACCTGTTACATTTATCTCAAAATTTTCTATTCTTTACTTGCCTATTAAACTAAGCCTTTACCGTCAGCAAAAGTCCAAAAAGACTGAATATCTTGGAAAATATAGAAGATACACTGGGACCCACAGCCCCTCTACCTTCGTTTTTGTTCTTCTCTATTCTGCTCTTCTCCTTACTCAAACTCACTAAAAATATCTTTTCTTTCAAACTAACTAACCCTTTAAAAACAAAAATCTTTCTATTCTTTCATAACGAGCCTCTTTTCTTCAATAACTTACCTCTTTTCTTTCAAATTTCCTTTTTTTCCTCTAAACCTTACTCAAACTCTCTTTTTTCTTCTTTACACTCTCTCATACTCTTCTTTCAACCTTTTTCTCTCCATTTACCCAAGCACCAACATACACAACACTTCCCCTAGTCAAACACACACACACACACACACACATTTTTTCAAAATGGCCGATGGAGCCACACTTTGGCGCTAACGGAAACAGGGGGTGGGAAGGCGGGACATAAGCCCTAAAAGGGGCGTGGAAACCTGTCAAAATTTGTATAGTGATGAATACTATCGAGCTTATTACTACTGGGGAACAATCCCAGATGTCAGGCAACCCCCTGCACCCGCAAAGGGAAACACAGAATCATCCTCCCCCCACAACAGCTGAAGGGGAAGTGGGCGATTGCAGCCAGGAAGGGAAGTCTGAGCTGGGTGGGAGGGTCCCATGGGGCTGCCCTGCCTGTGGGCCCCAGTCCCAGTGCAGAGTCCCCCCTGCCCAGCTCAAGGCATGTCCTGGTGCAGCGAAGGGCGATGGGGCAAATCCCCAACAGACCAAGCGGCCCCTGGAGAGGGATTCTCTTGGCAGGTGAGAAGGGCGGGGTCAGACTGGGGAGACCCAGGTGTCGGGACACAAATGCATCCAATAGAGAAGAGCAGAAACGAAGGTAGAGGGGCTGTGGGTCCCAGTGTATCTGCTATATTTTCCAAGATATTCAGTCTTTTTGGACTTTTGCTGAAAAAATAATATAATAAAGACATTAAATTTATAGCTTTCTAAATGTCTTTTGAAGAGTCTGCAGCTTATACTAGTGCTAGATGGAGTAGATGGCCTCTGCAGTGTGTATAGGAGAGATTAGTGTTACACTTTTTACTGAGCAAAGCTTGTATCCAGCATGTCTTCCAGAGGAGTTTTCAGCTCCATCAAATGCACACGCAGCCATCTGTTTGGGGTCCAGTTGACAAGCATTTAACTCTTCTAAGATGTGGGTTGTCACAGATGCAGCCAATGTGTCTTCTATAACTTGAACATCTAGAAATGCATCTACTGGCCTACCGCTGACATCAAGATAACATGCACAGTGACTTAATACTTGATGCCCATCTGCACCAGTGCATTCATCAGCCATGTATGCAAATATTTTGAATATGGTGAGAGAGTTCTTCACTTTTTCAACTGTTGAGTCTTTCACTGTTGCACCACATGCTACTAGTCAGTCAGGTGAGTTTCCTGCAGAAAGATATTGAGCATTTGCTGGTCTTGTTCGGAACCAGTGTTTAACTTGAGGATGAACAAGTAACAGTGCACTTAACATTGGCCTCAAGTTTGTAGTGTGTGGTATCTCTTGCTTAAATAGAAAGTATAATACCACAGCCATGTGCATTTTCATGAACCATATTGTGTCTCCAACATTCTTAACAGCCTCATTAACACTCTCGAATGTTGTTCTTGGTCAGTGGAGACTCAGGGTATGTCTACGCTACGAAATTAGATCGAATTTATAGATGTTGATTTTTTAGAAATGAATTTTATACAGTCGATTCTGTGTGTCCCCACTTAAGACTATTAAGACCATTAACTCGGCAGAGTACGTTCACAGTACTGAGGCTAGCATTGACTTTCGGAGTGTGGCACTGTGGGTAGCTATGCCACGGTTCCTGCAGTCTGCACCGCCCATTGGAATTCTGAGTTGAGCTCACAATGTCTGATGGGGCAAAAACTTTGTCGCGGGTGGTTCTGGGTACATGTCATCAGCCCCCCTCCCCGTGAAAGCAATGGCAGACAATTGTTTCATGCCTTTTTTCCAGTGTCCCATTCAACAGATCCGCTCAGCCTGCTCCCTGTCTGGATAATCGGAACTTCAGGCAGGCAGTGGGCTGAGCGGGTCAGCTCGCTGCCAGTCTGGGGCTCTGTCCACCAGCTCCTGCCAGCTGTGGTCCCACTCAGTCCCGCTCAGCTGGCAGACCACGGTGAGCTTGATCGGGGTGCCTGAACAGAAATGGCTATCCTCCTCTTAGAGGACCGAATGGGAGTGACTCCAGGTCATTCTCTTCTTTAAGTTTCATCTCATGGAGATTCAGTCCTGCCTAGAATATCATTTGAGCTGGAGGCTTCTCCTTCAGGCTGCTCTCCCAGCCAGCTGCACTGCGTGGTTGCACTTACCCCAGCCTGCCCCTTGCTTCCATGGCTCATGAAGCCTGGACAGTAGTAAGGAGCAGTTCAACTTGTGGAATGACAAATCCACAATGAAGGATTGCACTCTATGGGCCACATTAAGGTTATTTCTGAGTCCTAGATAGCATTTAGTCCCTATAAAAGGTTTCATGAAAATTTTCCCCCTTCTGTAACAAAAATGTTAATTTATCAGAGCAGCTGAAAGGGTGAGGAACCCAGGACTATAACAGAGAGAGAGCTCCCATATTATTTAACTCATAACTGATATAATTCAAAGTAAAATTTCACAGCGTGGTCTGTTCTAAGACTAAAAATGCAGGAGGGGAGTCAGAAAAAGGAACAGGATTATACTGTATATGCTTTTAAAGTGTGTATTAATGTTTCAATTTCAATTCAAATTTCCAAACGATCACTAAATTGGCAACATTGCATGTAACTAGTTCACAAAACAGGGGGGAATTCAGCACCTACCAGAACCTGCCGTTCCCACCAGTGCCCGTTCAGGGTCTGGAGTGAAATGAATTTGCTGGGTCTCAGCTCAGTTCCTGGCCCCTGAGTATGATCCACCCCCTCCCTGGCAGATGCAGCAAAGGGACCAAGCGCTGGGCCAGAGACCTTGAGATTCCCTGGTGAGGGGGGCTGTGTATGTTGTGGGGGAAGCTCTCCCTCATGCCACCTGCATTGACCCTGCTCTAGGCATGGAGGAGTCAGGCTCCAGGGGCCCAGGTCTCTGGTGACCCCAGCCTGTCCTGCTGTCTGCAGTGTCCCCTGCCTGTCCCAGCCTCTCCAGCTCCCCCTGGTGTCCCTGGCACCCCCCATCCCATCCTGGTATCCCAGTACCCTCCCACCCCACTGCCTCCTGCCCACCACAGCCTCTCCGGACCCTCCTAGTGTCTCCTCCCATCCTGGCATCTCTGCCTTGCCAGCCCAAGTGAGCATTAATCTGCCTGAGGAGAAGCATCTCCATGGCAGAGCTGGGTCGTGGTGCCCTGGGGAGCTGGCACTGGTGGCTCTGCCCAGGGAAGGACGGGCTGCAGATGGGGGCGTGGGGGTGGGGAGCGGGGACAGACAGCATGATCACAGCTCCCTGTTCATGGAGCTCCGGGACATGGCCCCCAGTGCTGGGGGGAGGGAAACGGCTGGTACTGGGGGGCAGTGGAGGCAGGGTTGCTCCAAGGCATGGGAGCGAGGTCCATGCTGGGTGTGGGGAGGGGGTGTCCCATGCTGGGGCAGGGAGTCCAGATTGGGGAAGGGTGGTTGTCCTGGGGGTTCGGGGGCACATCTGTGTGTGATTGGTGCTGCTGTGACACCCGCTCTTGAGTGCTGGGGTATTTGGGGGGCAGATTCACCCCTTCTCCCTCTGGCTCCATTGGGAGCTGGGCCTCTCCGGGACACTCCCCCAGCCCCATCCATGTGTCATCACCTGGGGCCAGGATCGGGCCACTGGGGGCTCGAGATCTAGGTTCTGTATTTGGCTGGTGGTTCCCGCTCCAGACTCTGGGGTCCCCCAACCCCACTGCATCCCCAGGGGTCTATGGGCTGCTGCCCTCTCTGGGACGGTTCTCTCTAGCACACCCTGCTCCCCTGCCACTGGTGTCCATCTTGCAGTGCAATCAGTGCAAAGATCTTCGCACACCCTAGTGCCTTGCCTCTCAGGGAGAAACCTCTGCTAGCATCTTCACTAAGCACTGCAGACAAGCCCTGAGCCAGTTACCAGGTGAGAAACCCTGGGCTTCTTTCAGAAACCAGCTCTTTCCCCACCTCACACCTTCCAGTCCCTTGCTCTTGACCTGGGGTCTCTGCTCAGCTTCACTGCCAAGAGCCAGAAAACCCATCTCCTCCTGGGTCACTCGGGGTCAGTGTCCTGAGAACTGGGCTTTCTTGTCTTCTTGGACTTTCCATTAGTATGGGCTGGCCTTGGACAAGCTTTTAATGACCCATTCTGTCCATTCAGGTGACACATACAAGCCTGTGTCTGCCCTGACAGCAAAAGTAATCCTCCCATCCCTCCCATTGGATAGCAAAGTGTGGGGGGAACTGAGGCACACAGAGGATTCATAAAACTATTGCAAACAATTCTTCTCTTGCTCTGCCCCATCTCGGTGGCAACTCTGCCAAATCCCATAGGGGGATGCAGCTCCCACTAAGCTCGAAGACCAGTGGCAGAGGAAGGGCCCCACTTGCCCGGCAGCTGCAGACATCGGAACCAGCCCCAAACAGTTACGCGATTGGTTTAAAAATGACAAGATGTAAATCCAGCTCCTCTTCGGGGCCGTCCCTCCGCTGTTGGGACCCAGGTCTTGTTGGGTTGCAATTTGTATCTTTTCTCCCCAGTTGTGTGAGCCAGAAACTTGCTTTTTATTAAATGGAAGCTGAGAGTCAACCAAAAATCACAGTACACCAGCAGCTGAGGAT
The DNA here is from genome assembly GCA_026122505.1 of Aldabrachelys gigantea. Taxonomy (NCBI): domain Eukaryota; kingdom Metazoa; phylum Chordata; order Testudines; family Testudinidae; genus Aldabrachelys; species Aldabrachelys gigantea. The sequence continues at coordinate 73,027,367 of CM047489.1, forward strand.
TTAACCGAGGGCAGAAGACACACACATCCCACCCCCTGTTCTCTGTCCTGGAAGGTGTCAGGGTTCCCCCCTGACTCTGAACTCTGGGGTTCAGTTCTGGGGACCCACATGAAACACCCTCTAAGCTTACTGCTACGAGCTTAGGTTAAAATTTTTCCAAGGCACAAATCCTTTTCCTTGTCCTTGGACTGTATTGCTGCCACCACCAAATGATTTACACAAAATGTTCAGGAAAGGGTCACTTGGAATCCCTATCCCCTCCATGTATCCCCCCAAGCCCCTTCACCCACTTTCTGGGGGAGGCTTGAGAACAATATACCAACCAGTTGCCTTAGCAATGTGGGCACAAACCAGACGCTTTGTCTTCAACACACGAAAATCAATCAGGTCCTTTACAAAAGAACTTTATTATAAAGCAAAAAGTAAAAGAATCACACCTGCAAAAACAGGCTGGAAGGTAACTTAACAGGATAATAAAAAGATTTAAAACACAGAGGATCCCCCCTGGGCTCAGCTTTACAGTTACAAAAACAGGAATAAAACTACTTGTGTAGTATAGGAAAAATTCACAAGCCAAAACAAAAGATAACCTAGCGCATTTCCTTGCCATGCTTACAATTTCTGTGGTTTTAGGCGGATTATTCCAGGTATATTTTTAGGAGATATTGTACCTGGTTGACTTCTCCCTCCATCCAGAGAGGGAACAACACAGAGAACAAAAACCTCCTCTAGTGACATATTTTCATTATCTGGGTCAGATGCCACAAGCAGAAGGTTGATTTCTTTTTTGGTGGTCCAAGCCCTGTTGTTTCCACATTGGAGTGTTACTCTTTTATGATTTCAGAAAGCATGCTCCACACCTCGTCCCTCTCAGATTTTGGAAGGCACTTCAGATTCTTAAACCTTGGGTTGAGTGCTGTAGCTATCTTTAGAAATCTCACACTGGTACCTTTTTGGCATTTTGTGAAATCTGCACTGAAAATGTTCTTGAAATGAACAACATGTGCTGGGTCATCATCTGAGATTGCTATAACATAAGAATGGCCATACTGAGTCAGACCAAAGATCCATCAATCCCAGTATCCTGTCCTCTCACAGTGGCCAATGGCAGGTGCCCCAAAGGGAATGAACAGACAGGTTATCATCAAGTAATCCATGCCCTCTCACCCAATCCCAGCTTCTGGCAAACAGAGGCCAGAGACACCATCCCTGCCCATCCTGGCTAATAGCCATTGATGGACCTATCTTCCATGAATCTATCTATCTATCTATCTATCTATCTATCTATCTATAATAACATGAAATATATGGCAGAATGTGGGTAAAAGAGAGTAATGGGGCATACAATTCTCCCCCAAGGGGTTCAGTCACAAATTTAATTAACACCTTATTATTTTAACAAGTGTCATCAGCATGGAAGCATGTCCTCTGAAATGGTGGCCAAGGATGAAGGAGCATACAAATATTTAGTGTATCTGGCACATAAATACTTTGCAATGCCGGCTACAAAAGTGCCATGCAAATACCTGTTCTCACTTTCTGGTGACATTGTATCAAGAAGCGGTCAACATTATCTCCTGTAAACATAAAGAAACTTGTTTGTCTTAGTGATTGGCTGAACAAGAAGTAGGACTGAGTGGACTTGTGGGCTCTGAAGTTTTACACTGTTTTGGTTTTGAGTGCAGTTATGTTACAAAACATATTCAACATTAGTAAGTTGCACTTTCAGGATAAAGAGTCTGCACTACAGTACTTGTATGAGGTGAATTGAAAAATACTATTTCTTTTGTTTATCATTTTTACAGTGCAAATCTTTGTAATTAAAAATAATATACACTTTGATTTCAATTATAACATAGAATAAAATAACTGCTGGCTTAATAAGTCTCTCGTTGCTTCAAAATTACTGGAAGGTCCTCAATCCCTTGGTTATAATGCTTCTGTTAATATAAGTCCACAGTTAGGAAAGAAGCAAAATGGAGAATGTTTCCAGGGCCTTTTATAGCTTCTGCCAAGCGAAGGGAAACTCTTTGTTTTCGTTTGTGGAAAATTACAGGTAACAAGATGGTATTTGGAGTCACATGAGCAAGTCACATGTCCATGCATGATTCACTTAGTCACAGTAGAGGCCACCCCCACAGGAAAGTCCATGAAGTGTTATGATAAGGGAGGGGAGGAGGAGCTCCTTTTTCTGGATACCCAGCCAGTCAGTTAGCTATAAAATCCCTCTTAGTAGCTCTTGTCTACTTGTTTTACCATTGCCCCGAAGAGCCTACGGTGCTGGACCCCCCAGAGGACAACACCCTGACCCAGGTACTACCCAACAGGGAGTGTGGAAGTAGCCCCGGGGCAGCCGACCCCAGTCTGGCTGCAGCACTGCCACAGCCCATGTCAACGTGATGCGGCCAGGATCCCCACTGACACAGCAGCAGCTCTACTGCTGCTGCCAGGGCCCCGGGCTGGGACGCAGTGGAGTGGGAGGGCCTGTGGCCGCCCTGCCACCCCACTCGCGGGTGGCATCTCTCCCTCTCCCTGGTCTTTGGAGGCTTGGCCCTATCACTATTACTCAGCCCTGCCTGAGGGCCTGAGCCCCTGACTCATTGTTGCTCCACCCCGACCCAGGGCCTGGGATTATGGTGCTTATTCCAGTTCCTGCAAGGGCCGCCAGGAAAAACTCCCGCAGCCGGACTAATTCCCCAAACCTCAGCAGTGTGCAGTGAGCCGGTGCAGCTCCTCACCACCCCGGAGAGGGTTGAGCCCCAGTCAACACCTCTACAGTCACCATCTGGTTATTTTTCGCTAAGTCGCTAGAACACCATTTTAAAATCTGGTCAAAGATGAACCCTTGCTATGGCGATGCAAGGAAAACACACAGTGATAGCTGCAGCTGACAGAGCAGGGGTCTTGTGATCGGGTTTGCCCACCTCACAAACCCTCAGTTCTTGCCACCCAGCTCTGTTGCTCCATGTTGCCCGGGATTGTCTTTGGAAAACAGGCCGGCGGAAAATTGTGTGGCGAGGGTGTGGTCGCTGTAATTGAGCACTGAGTCTATAAAGACCCTGTGACGGTAACAGTTGTTGCTTTTGCTTATAAGAACATAAGAACAGCCAGACTGGGTCACACCAAAAGTCCATCAAGCCCAGTGTCCTGTCTGCCGACAGTGGCCAATGCCAGGTGCCCAAAGGAAACGAACAGGCAGGTTATAATCCAGTGATCCATCCCCTGTCACCCAATCCCAGCTTCTGGCAAACAGAGGCCAGAGACACCATCCCTGCCCATCCTGGCTAATAGCCATTGATGAACCCATCTTGCATGAATCTGTCTAGCTCCCTTTTGAACCCTGTGATAGTATTGGCCTTCATGACCACCCTCTGACAGCCACCCAGACTGACATCCAGCTGCCTGAAAATAGACTCCATGGGATAATTCACCAGGCCCACCTCAGCCTGCCAGTGTGTTCGGTTCTGTCTCCTTTCACAATCTCGCAACAAAGCTACAGCAGCGGGCTGTTTAATATAATCGATGCCATTCCCTGCTATAAAAACTCCATAATGACTGATAGAGGTGACATCTCGATGCAGATGCTTTGCTCTATGCTGGTCTACGTAGGGGCTATTTGGAACAAGTCTAATTTGGATTTGGGGCACTCTTCAGACCCACAGGGAACAGAAGCCATGATGATTAAAATCTCTCTCTTTTGCCAGGTGGAGAGCGTCTCCTCTTTCGCTCACGCTTCCTCTTGGACTTTTGCTTATGGCAGGCCCTGCGAGTCAAAGCCCTTCTTTTAAAGGGTTTCGGGGGACCTGTGCATCGCAGGTATGACACATTTCTCTCTCTCTTTCTCCTTTAATGTACATCAACCACGGTACCTCCTGCACATCTGGATTCCCCACATTCTCCAGAACATCACAGGAAATGTAGCCTATCACGTCTCCAGCTCTGTTTTGAGAAGCGGATTTTACATGGGGTTTAATAATCTCCAGCCCCCTCCTCAAAAGCAGTACAGCTTTTCGAAAGAGGCTACAGACCTCATGATATCCAGGAAGGGCGTATCCAGCCTGGGCTTTATCACAGTTGCTCTAGACGGTGGGATCTCCATAGTTTATTAGGGTCACCATAGCAAAGTGAGACGTATCTGTTCTGGTCTGTCTTTCTTTTGGGGGGATTGTGTTGATGTGACGTTTACTGACAAGCACGTAATGCGGTTTATCATAGGGGATGGTGACAAACTCATTGTTCCTTTCTTGGACGGGGACCCAGTGTAACAGGGGAATGGAAAAGTCCTCCACAAACCTTTTTCAAAAGCTCTTCCGGTCGCCTTTTCTAAAAGGGGCAACAACCGAGTTTAAAACTGTCTCTGTCAACTGTTTTCCATACTGTGGCAGGGTGCACTAGGTCTGGAGGCCCCCGCTGTCCTGTATCACCCTGCCCCAGAATAGAGCAGAGGGAATCCTCCAGGCAGCCTAGAGTGGCTGCAAAGAAGCGGCCAATCAGAGGGGCTGATGAAGTGACCAATAAGGGGCCAGAAGGGCCAGATAAAAGGCAAGCCACAGAGCAGAGCCTTCAGTGTCTGAGTGAGACCTGATAAGGGAGGACTGGGTGCCTGTCTGGCTAGACAAGCAGCAGGTCATGGGCAGGCCACGGGCAGCTCACCAGGCAGAACCAAGCCCAGGGAAGGCTACTAGAGACCGGCTGGCTGGATAGAGCAGCAGCAGGACCATGAAAAGGTCAACGCGGGCAGGCTGAGCCCAGGGAACTGAGCCCAGGACCTGGCTGGACCTGAGGAGGGAACCGAGATGGGCCCTGCTGGTCTAGTTGTGGACTGAGCCCAGGGAGGGCTGTGGAAAAGGTCACCGGCTGCAGGTACCAGGTGGGCCCCGGCTGGGTGGCTGAAGAAGGCAGTGCCATGGGGAAGAAGCCTCTGAGCTACAGTACCATAGCAAGGCCATGATAAGAACTCGGGACTGTATATCCCGGAAGGGGGAGGCAGAGTGTGCGGCTCTGCCGGAGACTGAGCTGCGAAGACCAGCAGAGAGAGCCAGCAGCCGGGGGGCGCTTGCAAGAGGCAGCTGCCACCCTGCTGTAAGACTGAAAAAGCAAAGCAGGTCACACCTAACCGAGAGAAAGGGGGCCAGCCACGAGAAGTGGGTGCCGCCCCATGAAAATTATTGTGATTGCAGGTATATTGGCCAAAGAAAAGAGAGCGCTCGTGAGAGGCTGACCCATTACACACGCCTTCAGAGAATTTGAGGGGTTGACATCAGCGGGTCTGGTACGTAGAGTTTGGTGACATCTCTGGCCGTCACTCTTTATAAACTCAGGGAACACATGGAGGGAGCAATCGGTTTGGTGGGATGCAAAATATCTCCACAGCCGAGATTTTAAAGTTCTGTTAAATGGCTCCACATCCCCCACTTTGACTTCATTATTAGTAACCAAATGAGGTGCACCATTAACGCTGCTTTAACAATCTGCTTGATGGTTTGTTTAAAAATTCTTTCCCCTGAACGATTCCTCATTTTTGAGACACGTGAGCTTTGCTGAAAATAGCCTTAAAGACCGTGGATACTTCACTGCCCCCTTGTCTTTTAGGCTTAAAGCCCAGGCTTATTTAGACAGAATGTCTGTTGCTGTTAAGACGTACTTAAAATCACTCTCAAACTCCAGCGATCGGGGGATTCCAGGCTAGACCCTCACCCTACACCTATTCTAATTGTACTTTTCCCTGCTGGGACACCCTAAGGGGGGCTGAAATCCCCTTGGTAGAGGACGATGGGGGGAGTTCTTAGAGGGGTCACACAACCCCCTTTTAGGATGGTCACCCCACCCCGGAACCTGTCCTGATTGGTCAAATCTTCCCTCAGGGAGGTCCTATGGGCTGAAACCGACCCCACTTGGTAAAGCTCTTAGAGGGGTCACATGCCACCCTTTGCTTCCAGTCATGTGTCCATCTTGACCCCTGAAGTAATACCCCAGGGGATGAGTCTTATGGTGACAAGTGGCTGGGGCCTGAGGGGGGAAAGGGCGGGTTCAGTGTTTGTACTATCTCTCTGTCCCCATACACCCCTCTGGCTAGTGTGTTTAGATGTTCATAGAGTTTGGTTCCATGTGTGTGTTCCCCCTGTGTGCCGCCCCAGCCCTGCGCAGGCAGCTGACACAGCAGACCTTGAATGAACTGCCCAATGACCACATGATCCATGAAGGGACGAAGGCACCTGACCAGGTTTATTGTCGATGAAGCACACTACCATCCTTGATATGCTCCCTCTGATATACATCTTTATACCCCAGATATATGCCAGCTTCTGTGAACAGGTCCTGCCTCATGCCAGGTAGAGGTGGAGAACATACAGTGTGTGACCGTGGAATCAAAGGCTGTAGCACAATGCAAATGCTCCGGGGGTTGAATTAAGCTTGTACTGGTGTAACGCAGACAGACCCCAGGTGCCGGCGGGCGGGATCGAACTGGGGAACCTCTGGAGCTTAGTGCATGAGCCTCTATTGCATGAGCTAAAAGCCAACTGGCTGGTAGCTAAGGCTGTAAAGCAGATTCATTTGATCTCTCTCTCTAAGTAGTCTCAGTGCCACTAAATGGGACAGAGGCCCACACCCAGGAGGTGTGTGACTTAAACTGGCAACGTGTGTTCTGGCATTTCCTAACTTCCCAGTGCTTCCGTGTGCAACCTCCACGGTGTGCTTGGAATGTAGATTTTTAATTTAGATTTTACACACACACACACACACACACACACACAACCAACCATGCAGATTCTTCTGCGGCTAATGCATCTGACAGTGCCCCAGTCTCATGCGGACGGGCTCAGCAACGGGCAATCTGAACACAACAACACACCGAGGGCTTTTATTTCGGATCTTGATTTATTCAGTGAATTTGCTAATGCACAGAGAGATTCCAGCCAGCCGTGAGGAACCGGGACAGACACACCCATACGCTAGCCAAACCCTTCGCTATGCAGCGGCCCCTTTGCATCACCCAGCAGCACGGAGGGGCCTCGAAGGGGCTGCAGCTGGGACTTCAGGCCTTTATTCACAGGCACCAGGTGCTGCGTGGGCCATACAGGGCAGGGGTCAGGCGAGCAGCTTCACCAGCAGCAGCCCAGTCAAGCCAGGCAGGTAGAGGGCAAAGGAGAATTTCCCCAGCGCTGGGCTGGCCCCACTGCGGGTTGTTTTGGGGAGGGTGGTGGTATTAGCGGGGTTGGTGCTTGTGGGACGGGGCTTGGTGGTATTAACAGGGTTGGTGTTTGTGGGAGGGGGATTGGTGGTATTAGCAGGGTTGGTGCTGGTGGGAAGGGGATTGGTGGTATTACGGGAGGTGGTGTTTCTAGGAGGGTGAGGTGGTGGGTATTTCATCTGCCGGAACAGAGCTCCCCCATAAAAAGACGAATCTGTAGCTTGCAGAAATCAGGGTGGTTTCAGGTTTAATGTCTTTTGTGGATGCAGTAGCGCAGCCTTTTCCAACAAAGCCTGAAATACCTGAACCTGAGGGAGACAATCAGCCTGTTATTAGACGGGGGCACCTCTGGTTCCTTCTCTGCCCCCAGAACCTCTGTCTCCACCATCCAGCGGTTCCCACCTCTGCCTCCCGTTCCCACCCCTAGGTGCTCTCCCAGCTCTTGCTGTAACCAGCCATGGCAGGGCGGGCGTCTCTTCCCCTCTTGCCTCCCCCACGCCCCTTTCTGCAGCTCCACACGAGACTGAAGCTGGAGTTTGGAACCAGCTGATCTCCAGGGGCGGCTCCTTCCCCAGCACCTGGCACTCTGGTGAACACGCCCGGCTCTCACTATTCCCAGCAGCCCCGACCATTCGGTTCAGTTATTTCATAAACCCCCAAAGCGCTGGGAGTCCTGGACACACACTGAGAACAGGAGCTCTGCACTGAGCAATAGCTTAGCTCCCCACTAAACATACTGGGGGTGGGGTCTAGTGGTTAGAGCAGTGGGGCTGTGAACCAGGACTCCTGGGTTCTCTCCCCAGCTCTGCATCATCGACATAACAGCCCTTCCCATGGCAAGAGACCGTGTTGTCGTAACTCCAGGAGCAGGGCGGCATCACTGAGAGTGGGGAGCTGGTCTCGAAGAGAAAATGTCCCAATTCCTCTTTCCTTCCCCCAAGGCAAAAATCCCCCTTGGTCACCCCTACCCGCCCAAGTGCTCTGCACAGACTCCAGGTTTCTCCAGCTCTTTGGGGAATTCCTGAGGAGTGAGATTCCCGGGGTAGCTCTCACACTGTCCCCATCTGGCAGAATTTACCGTTCACTAGGTACCCCGTGAAATCCATGCAATAGGTCTCGTCCCCAGTACAAGGGGTTGTTTGAACATTGCAGGCACTGAAGTTCAGAGCAAAGCAGGTTGGGCACTGCAGCCCATTCTTGGTGGCATTCTCCTTGGGCACTGAGAACCAAGAGAGACAGAGAGACGGTCACAGGGTGGGTTAAACCTCGTTCAACCTGTAGGATGCGCCCACTGCCGTGCATTGCCTGAACCTCTGAGGGCCTCACCCCCAGTCCGGTGGCATTTCTCCATCTGTCTGTGACCCAACTATCTGTGAATGCCGCGTCCGATCAGTTCCAGACCCAGGCGACTTTGAAGGTAGAGCCTGACAGGTTGAGGGAAGTTTAGATTGGAGCCCATCCCAGCTGCCGCCCCCTCTCTCGCACACAGCCCTCACCCGTCTGGTTTCACATGGGCCCTGACTGTTCCACCCCCTGGTTTGGGGACCCGCCAGCGACGGGCATTTCAGTGGTGACAGACATGACATTCGCGTGAATGGACAATAAAGGGGAGAAATAGTAACAAATACAGTTGTGACGGAGCTTGTCCACATGAACAATTCAACTGTAGTAAGGGGTGGGGGAGTCTAAGGATCCGCTGGGATGTGAATCTACCCTGCGCCAGCCTGCCATGGCCTAGCTGGTCATGTGCGCCCTGCTGACGGCTGTGAACCGTTCATTAATGTGCTTTAAGCTAGTCCAATTTCAAGCCGCTCGAATGAGCTGTTCACGTGCATCTGCGGGGGGCACATGGAGACAGGGCCAGCTCTAACATATTCCTGCCCAAGCAAAAAAAAAAGAGCTCCCCCTCGCCATAACACCCCCCCGCGAGCACCGTCAAGCCCCGCCCAAGCACCGCACTGCGCCGCCGAAGTCCCTGCCCCCCCAAGCTCCACACCACCAAAGTCTCCTGCTCCCCAAGCGCAGTGCCACAGATGCCCCCCGCACCGCCGCTCCTCCCCAGTGCCGCGCCGCCAAAGCTCCCCACACCCCCGTCCCTCTCGAGCACCACGCCGCCCAAGCCCCCCGCCCCTCCCGAGTGCCGCACCACCGAAGCCCCCCCTGCCTCTCCCGAGCTCTGCACCACCCAAGCCTCCCGCAACCCTGAGCTCTACACCGCCCAAACTTTCCACCCCTCCCGACCGCCACACCTCCCAAGCCCCCTGTGCCGCCGAGCTCTGCACTGCCGAAACCCCCCACCCCTCCCGAGCACCGCGCCACCCAAACCCCCCGAGCACCGCACCACCCAAGTCCCCACCCTCCCGAGTGCTGCACCCCCCAAGCTCTCTGGCTGCCCCAGCACCTCGCCACCCAAGCCACAGGCCCCCCCAAGCACTGCACCGCGCAAGACCTCCCCCCTCTTGAAGCACCGCCCGGCCAAAACAAAAACAAACAAACAAAAAAATCTCCAGCACCGCCCGGCCAAACCAAAAAAAAAACCAAAAACTCCCGAGCACCGCCCCGCCCCAAGGTGCCGCCCCAAGCACGTGGTTGGTTGGCTGGTGCCTGGAGCCGGCACTGCATGGAGAGCTAGATTCACACCCCAGCTCACCATCATCTAACTGTTCCTGTTGACAAGCCATTAAACGGGGACAGTAAAAACAGATCCATAACGTACCTCCAAGTACAGCCGAGTTACAGTTATTTGCGTCGTTGCATTGTGTGATGTTGATCCTGAAATACTTGCCATTCCCAAAAGTGAAAGACATGGGGACTTTGATGTCATTGTTATAGCTACTTAGACATTGTTTGTAGAAGAATGGGGTCCTTGTCCCATCTTTGTTAAAGACAGAAAACCAAAACAGAAAACGAGAGTCTCAGAGGGAAATCTCATGTAACAGCAGGGAGGTTATTTTACCTCCATGATTGGCCCTGGGGTAACAGTTGCTGGGATCCGGTGTCCAGTTTGGGACCCACAATTCAAGAAATTAAAGAGGAACCCGGATTTAAACTCCACCCCAAATTGCATCAGCTAGCCTGTGGTTAAAGGGTTGTGTGGGTGGATAATAGGGGAAGGCGTGGGGGTTACGGCTAAACCTCGGGTCACGACCCACGTTAACTCTGCAGTGAAGCCAAACCCTGAGTGGGGGGAAGTTTGAATATGTCTGTTTGTGACTATGCTGGGAAAATTTCCTGAGTGTGGTTAGAGAAAGAGAGAGAGAGAGAGAGAGAGAGAGAGAGATGGGTGTATGGAGATTAGATAGATTTGATTAGATAGATAAAGACAGAGCACGTTAAAGCTGATGGTGTGCTATGCATCCTTCTTACAGGGTAAATGGAAGGAGCCATTAAACCTCTTTAATTCAATGGAAGGATGAACAAAAAAGAGTGTGTAACTCAGGTTTTCATTTTCAAAGGACAAACGTTGAGAAGTTAAGGGAACCAGTGAAATCTGCCATCCTGAAGAGCTCAGGAAGCTGAACATGGAGAAGGTTTGGAATCTCTTTAAGTCAAGTGGGCAAAAACTGCCTTGAATTTGCACCCCAAGCAAGAGGGGAAACGTGTAAGGCAGGGCTCCAGCCAGGGCCGGCGCTTCCATTTAGGCGACGTAGGCAGTCGCCTAGGGCACCAGGATTTGGAGGGGTGGCATTTTGTGGCTCTCGGCGGCAATTCAGCGGCAAGGGGTCCTTCCGCACTCTGGATCTTTGGCAGCAATTCTGCGGCGGGTCCTTCACTCGCTCCGGGACCCGCCGATGAAGTGTCCCGAAGACCAGGAGCGCGGAAGGATCCCCCCGCCACAGAATTGCCGACGACGACCAGGACCACGGAAGGACCCCCGCCTAGGGTGCCAAAACCCTGGCACTGCTCCTGGCTCCAACTTTGAGTAGGGGACTAATAGCTTCAGACAGGACTCTGGGAGCAAGCCAACAGTCTACAAGGGATCTCAGCGCCAATTTCCTGTTTTTAACACATTTCAAAACGTGCATTTCTACCAAAGCAGCTTCACTTGTTGCAGCACAGCCGTCCATTGTGGAGATGAAAACTTACTGAAATCCTGGCCCCACTGAAGTGAATGGGAGATTTGCAATATGGGGCCAGGATTTCAAACCTCTGCGTCTTCCACTCACTACATAAGACACAGTAACGTTGCCTGAGCGTCAAACGCAGACTGAGTGCTCTATGCGGGTGAATGTGCTTTGTTGATGGACTGTTTGGGGTTGGCCTTAGCGATGAGGATGGTGACAGACTGCAGGATAGGATGTGCATGGGTTGACGGTAATGTCACCTACCCAGTGTAATATCTTCTGCCACAGAGAGGCAGCCACCAGTAGCATTGTTGTCTTGGCAGGTTCCTGGAGCAAAATCGCAGGTCTCCCTTTGACCAAAGCACGTGTTACAAGTCAGGGTCGCAGCTGGAGGAAGAAGAAGAAGTCTTTCCTTCTTACTGTTGTGTAACAGTGTCATATCTAACATGTCCCTTAGCCTGAGTCTTCACAAGAATGACCAGACTGGGTCAGATCAAAAATCCATCTAGCCCAGTATCCTATCTTCTGACAGTGGCCAATGCCAGGTGCCCCAGAGAGAATCAACAGGTAATCATCAAGTGATCCATCTCCTGTTGTCCATTCCCAGCTCCTGGCAAACAGAACTAGGGACACCATCCCTGCCTGTCCTGGCTATAACCATTGATGGACCTATTTTCCATGACGTTATCTAGTTCTTTTTTTAAACCCAGTTATAGTCTTGTCCTGCGCAACATCCTCTGGCAAAGACTTCCACAGGTTGACTATGCGTTGTGTTTGTTTTAGAATGCTGTCTGTTAATTTAATTCAGTGACCCCTAGTTCTTGTGTTATGAGAAGTAAATAACACTTCCTTATTTACTCTCTACATGCTTTTATAGACCTCTGTCATATCATAGAAGATTAGTGTTGGAAGGAGGTCATCTAGTCCAACCCCCTGCTCAAAGCAGGACCAATCCCCAACTAAATCATCCCAGCCAGGGCTTTCTCAAGCCAGGCCTTAAAAACCTCTATGAATGGAGATTCCACCACCTCCCTAGGTGACCCTTCCAGTGCTTCACCACCCTCCTAGTGAAATAGTTTTTTCTAATATACAACCTAAACCTCCCCATTACTCCTTGTTCTGCCATCTGGTACCACTGAGAACAGTCTAGATCCATCCTCTTTGGATCCCCTTTTCAGGTAGCTGAAAGCAGCTATCAAATCCCCCCTCATTCTTCTCTTCTGCAGACTAAATAATCCCAGTTCCCTCAGCCTCTCCTCGTAAGTCATGTGCCCCAGATCCCTGATCATTTTCCTTGCTGTCCTCTGGACTCTCCAATTTGTCCACATTCTTTCTGTACTGTGGGGCCCAAAACTGGATGTAATACTCCAGATGTGTCCTCATCAGTGCCAAATCGAGGGGAATAATCACTTCCCTCGATCTGCTAGCAATGCTCCGACCAATACAGCCCAATATGCCATTATCCCCACTTAGTCATCTTTTTTCCAAGCTGAAAATTCTGTTTTTATTAATCTCTCCTCATACAGAACCTGTCCTATAACCCTAATCATTTTTGTAGCCCTTTTCTGAACCTTTTCCAATTCCAATACACCTTTTTTGAGACAGGGGTACCACATGTGCATGGAGTCTTCAAGATGTGGGCATAGCATAGATTTATACAACGGCAATATATTTTCTGTCTCATTATCTATCCCTTTCCTGATGATTCCCAACATTCTGTTTGCTTTTCTCACTGTCGCTGCACACGGAGTGGATGTTTTCAGAGAACTATCCACAGAGACTCCAAGATCTCTTTCTTGAGTGGTAACAGCTAATTTAGACCCCATCATTTAATATGTATAGTTGGGATGATGTTTTCCAGCGTGCATTATTTTGCATTTATCAACATTGAATTTCATCTGCCATTTTGTTGCCCAGTCACCCAGTTTTGAGAGATCCTTTCACAGCTCTTTGCAGTCTGCTTTAGACGTAAGTATCGTGAGTAATTTTGTATGATCTGCAAATTTTGCCACCTCATTGTTTACTTCTTTTTCCAGATCATTTATGAATATGTTGAATGGGACTGGGCCCAGTATAGACCTCGGGGGGACACCACTATTTACCTCTCTCCATTCTGAAAACTGACCATTTATTCCTACTCTTTGTTTCCTATCTTGTAACCAGTTACCAGCCGATGAGAGAACCTTCCCTCTTATCCCATGACAGCTCACTTTGCTTAAGGACCTTTGGGGAGAGACCTTGTCAAAGGCTTTCTGAAACTCTAGGTGCACTATATCCACTGGATCCCCCTTGTCCACATGCTTGTTGACCCCCTCAAAGAATTTTAGTAGATTAGTGAGGCATGATTTCCCTTTACAAAAAACATGTTGACTCTTCCCCAACAAATCATACTCATCTATGTGACTGACCATTCTGTTCATTATTACAGTTTCAACTAGTTTGCCTAGTACTGAAGTCAGGCGTACGGGCCTGTAATTACCGGGATCGCCTCTCGAGTCTTTTTTTAAAAATTGACATCTCATTAGCGATCCTCCAGTCATCTGGTACAGAAGCTGATGTGAATGATAGGTTACAGATGACAGTTAGTAGTATATCTGCAATTTGACATTTGAGTTCCTTCAGACCTCTTGGGTGAATCTCATCTGGTCCTGGTGATTGTTACTGTTTAGTTTATCAATTTGTTCCAAAACCTCTTCTAATGACACCTCAATCTGGGACAGTTCCTGAGATTTGTTACCTAAAAAGAATGTGGTGTGAGAATCTCCCTCACATCGTGAGCTATGAAGACCGATGCAAAGAATTCATTTAGTTTCTCTGCAATGGCCTTATTGTCCTGAGTGTTCCTTCAGCATCTTGATCTTCCAGTGGCCCCACTGTTTGTTTAGCAGCTTCCTGCTTCTACTGTTACTTTTGGAGTCTGTAGCCAACTGTTTTTCTCATTCCTTTTTCAGCTTCCTAATTATATTTTTACATTTCACTTGCCAGAATTTATTCTCTTTTCTATTTTTCTCATTAGGATTTAACTTCCACATTTTAAAGGATGCCTTTTTGCCTCTCACTGCTTCTTTTACTTTGTTGGTTAACCACGGTGGCTCTTTTTTGGTTCTCTTACTATGTTTTTTTTCATTTCAATTATAAATTTAAGTTCAGCTTCTGTTATGGTGTCCCTAAAAAGTTACCATGCAGCTTTCAGGGATTTCACATTTTGCGCTGGACCTTTTAATTTCTCTTTAAATAACTTCCTCATTTTTGAGTAGCTCCCCTTTCTGAAATTAAATGCTACAGTGTTGGGCTGCTGTGGTGTTTTCCCCACCACAGGAATGTTAAATTTAATTATATTATGGTCACTATTACCAAGTAGTCCGGCTATATTCACCTCTTGGACCGGATCCTGTGCTTCACGTAGGACTAAATCAAGAATTGCCTCTCCTCTGGTGGGTTCCAGGACTAGCTGCTCCAAGAAGCAGCCATTTATGGTGTCTAGAAACTTTATCTCCGCATCTCGTCCTGAGGTGACATGTATCCAGTCAATAGGGGGATAATTGAAATCCCCCATTATAATTCAGTTTTGTATTTTAATAGCCTCTCTAATCTCCCTGAGCATTTCACAGTCACTATCACCAGCCTGGTCAGGTGGTTGGTAATATATCCCTATCGCTGTATTCTTATTATCCAAGCATGGAATTACAATCCATGGAGATTCTACGGGACAGTTTGGTTCATTTAAGATGTTTCCTTCATTTGACTCTACACTGTCTCTCACATATAGTGCCCCTCCCCCACCAGCACCATCTGCTCCAAACAAGCCGAGGGGTTAACAGACCCGATTTCCCCTGGACACTCAGCAATTGTGCAATTTCAGACTCTGGGCAGTGGTACCTGAGGGGGACAAATTGGGGATGGTGGAGGGGATGATGCTTTCCCCAAGCTTCACCCACAAAATAAGCTCTGCCCACCCCAGATGTGGCTCCCGTTGTGCAGGTATTCACAGGACTGGAGAGTCACTCACTTTGCAGCGTGTGTTGGCTGAGTGCATTGTACAGCCCAGGGCTCCTTGCAGCCCTCCACTATCTTCAC
Organism: Aldabrachelys gigantea; assembly: GCA_026122505.1. NCBI lineage: Eukaryota > Metazoa > Chordata > Testudines > Testudinidae > Aldabrachelys > Aldabrachelys gigantea. The sequence continues at coordinate 73,042,700 of CM047489.1, forward strand.
AAACTCCTTGGATATCCCTCCCACCCCACTGAATTTCAGGAATGCCACGTTGCCCCCCCCCCCCGCCTCATGCCAGGGGCTCTGTGTGCCTCCCATTCCCCAATACCAGGGTCCCCTGATTCACTCCCATGCCAGGGCTCTGTCTTCCCCCCATTTCCCCTTCCATGTACCAGGGTTCCCTCTTCTCCCCCCATGTCAGGGGTGCTGTGTGCCCCTCATTCCTCCCCCCCTCCACCATCATCCATCTTTCTATCTGGGAGATCAGCCGCTCAGGGTGTAACATGTTAAGCTCCATGGGGATGCCGGGCAGACCTGGGCTGGGGGGGTTGATGGGCTGGAAGATGTCAATGGCGCCACCAACTCGTTCTTTGATCTACACACAGTCACAGAGGTGGTTGAAAATGTGGCTGGGTTGGCCAGACACCAACGGCTCTGTGTGTCCCCGATTTCCCTCTTCCAGTTTTCTGATTTCCCCCCCCAAATCAATAGGGTTCTGCCCAGTGATGTCTAGAACATCCCCTGAAATTATGGAGTTGATGGAATGCAGCATTCAAAAGTTACTTTGGTTGCATAGAAATAGGGAAAAGCCACTGATAGGAGTGCAACCAGGCTCTTTGGGCTGCCAGCCGGCCAGCAGAGGGGTCTGATGGAAAGGTTTGGGGTGCAGAAGCCAGCTGTCTTGGCCCCTAGGCTGGTGGGGATTGCCCCCCATTGGAAGGCTCTCTGATGACTAGTCCCGAGGTTTACAACCCAGTTACAGGGCCCTTAGTCTTTGGGATATAAAGGTGGCTTAAGGTAAAGCCAACTTAGCACCCATCCCTCTGGATCAGCCCAGCTGTTTGAAATCTGTGGGAAATGGGAAGGATGGAAATTGCCAAACAAAAAATAGAACAAAAGGACATTCATTGTCCTGTGTTCTCAAAATTACCGTTGATACAAGTGGCATTAACCACACCTCATGGACATGCTGGGGACCTGCAAGTGAACAGTCTCTGCCCTTCAGTCCTTATGTACAGCACCCTGCATGCAAGCTGTGTAAGTGCAGCAGCTTTGCACCTTTTCTTTTGGAGAGGTGGAGATTTTCAGGCTGTGATGCTGATCTAGTCAGAGCTCCTGCATCGCCCAAGCCAGAGAACCTCCCCCAGCCCTTCCTCCATCCAGCCCATATCTGATGGCTGAGCTACAGCCAATCTTTTAGAAAGGCGTTGTCATAAACAGATTGTTAAGGGTTAATGTCTCTTTCACCTGTAAAGGACTAACAAACAGGGAACTAAACACCTGACCAGAGGACCAATCAGGAGACAAGATACTTTCCACTCTGTGTGGAGGGAAGTTTTGGGTTTGGGTCCTTTGTTCTGTGTGTGGTTCTTCTCTCTTGGGGTCCCCAGGGAAGGTTGGGGAGGTCAGAGTGCCCCAAAACACTATATTTTTGGGTGGTGGCAGGCTATCAGATCTGAGCTGGTAATTAAGCTTAGAGGACTCATGCTAGCATCTCATTTTTCTGAACTCTAAGGTTCAGATCTGAGTAGGAAAGCTACGACAGGCGTCCAATCTCCATAGACAGTGTCCGAGGGATGGAGAAGCCAACCTGCCTCTTTGGAAGCTGCTGCCAGAATTAATTCCACCTTCAATTGGTCTAAATTCAGCTCCCAGTCATTGGATCTCATTCTGTCTCTGTCTGATATAACTACGGTGCTTGGGAGGAAGCAGAACCACACCCTGAGTGCTGCATCGAGGCCAGCCCAACCCCTGGAGTAGATGCAGCTGGGTTGATGGGTGAATGCTTTCCTCAGCCTGGCTACCAGCTTGGGGAGGTGAGTTCCTAGAATGATGGAAAAACCCCGTCCATTGGGACAGATGGCGTCTTCACTACAGGGCTCTGCCAGCCCAGCTACAATGCTGTGGCTAAGCGACTACACTAGCCATAGTGCAGACAGGGCCCTGTACCCCACCCAGAGCTAATCCCCCCTCCCTGCACATGCTGGATGTTCCCCTGACTGGGGATCCGTGGGGTGTAAAGGTTTCAAGTCTAGGGGGAGTTACACGGCCACAGCAGCGGATGACTCACCTTGTGCACTCGTTGTAGCTAGGAGAGCAGGGAGAAGGCAAAGGATGAAGGAAATCATCCTGGTGCTGGGAGGCCCGCGGGGCCGGGCTTGGAGCTGATCGGAGCTTCTTACGGCTGACACAGTGAGCTCTGCCAGGGGGGAGGAGAGAGAGTCAAGACCGAAATGAGGATGGAAAGGGAATAACAGCCGAGATTCCGGGGGGAAGCACCAGGCAACAGAGCTCACAAATAACCAGTTTTGTGCTTCACTGGCAGTTCCAAAAGATAGGGGGAGAAATCACTTTTGGTTGACCCAAAATTCTCATCCCACTGAAAAACCTGGGGCCGTCCTTAGCCATAGGCAAAATAGGCAGCCGCCTAGGGCACCAAGAGGTCTGGAGGCACCAGACGAGAAGCAGTGGAGCATGTAAGAGCAGGGCTGCTGGGTCCTAGAGAGCTGAATGCAGCCCAGTCTGAGGGAGGGGACTGGCTGCTGGGAAGGGCTGGGAGAAGGAACTCACCTGCAGGGGCGGAAGCTTATATGGGCTCGAGGTGCTCAAGCACCAGGAATATTCAAAGCTGGGGATTGTGCTCCACCAATATTTGGAGCTGGGGTTTCTCCCCTGCCCCCTCCTCAGAGCTTCCCTGCCTGAAAGAAAACAGCCAGTGTCTGTCCCTTTGTGCTGCTTTTGCCTAAGGCTGTAGAGATCAGTGGCAGGTAGGAGCACCGGGAGAGGGGAAGAGGGAGAGAGGAGGGGGAAGGAGAGGCACACAGGCTTGGGAACTCTCTCCCCCACCCCCGCCCAGCACCCGGTGGCAGCAGCAGGGAGGCCACACATGATGGCAACCCCCTGCCCTGGTACCCATCCTAGGGGAGGCGAATGGGCTTTCTGGACCTGAGAGAGTCCCTAGGAGCATGTGCAGTGACTGTGGTTCAGAGTGAGTGTGCTGCGGGTGGGGGGGAGGGGGGAGAGGAGGGGTCCCTCTCCCCTGGAGCTTGCTTCTGCCAGTAAGGAGGGGGGAGAGTCCTCTCTGGCCCTAGCCCTGGGGCTGCCTGTCTGCATCCCAAGTTCCTTATCCCCAGCCCTGCCCCACCCCACAGCCTGCGCCCCCAGCGCCCCAACCCTGAGCACCCTGCTGCAGTGTGAACCCCTCATCCCCATCCCCATCCCAGAGCCCTCACTTGAGGGGAAAAATGTGCAACTTAAATTTGGTGGTCAGATTGGAGTATTATTGTGTTCAGCACAATACTTGATTATTTTACACGCTTTAAAGTATACAGGTGTTGCAAAGTGGGAATGTTCTTAATGTTTTCTCTGAATACTGTGTGAGTGCCTCAGTTTCCCCTATGCATTTCTCAAGGATCTAGATGGTGCGATAAGGGTGTGTGATTGTTGTAGAGACCTAGAGTGCCAGTGTGATGCCCTTTGCACAGAGAATGGCCGAAACCCTGTCTCCGGGCAACTGATGGCCTGGGCCGCTCTCCTGCAAGGTGCCAACTGAAGGTGTTGGAGAACAAAGAGATCAGGTGGCCTCCTAATGCCTGGAAAAGAGACAAAACCCAGAGGAGTGAGTGTCAGTGCCTGTTTGGACTTCCAGGAAGTGCATGGCGTGGAGGGGGATGCTGGGATGCTTTGGAACTACTCCATACAAAGCCAGTCAGGACTCTGGGGGAGCCTCTTCTCTCTGAGCAGACTGTCTCCAGAGCAAGACGCTTACACCTTCCTGGGTCTGACCTCAGAGCATTCAGCATGCCCTTCCACACTGTGCGCTTTCCGCAGCGAGTGTGCCCAGGCAGGTCCTAGGGCAACCAGAGGTCCCTGCACGCCAACTCTGCAGTCAGACGTGACTCTCAGCCAGCCAGTAAAACAGGTTTATTAGACGACAGGTTCACAGTCTAAAACAAAGCTTGTAGATACAGAAAACAGGACCCCTCAGGTCCATCTTGGAAGGTGGGGAGCCTAGACCCAAGTTCTGGGCCTCTCCCCATTTCCCCAGCCAGCTCCAAACTGACACTCCCTCCTCTAGCCTTTGTGTCTCTTCTGGATCTCTTCTGACCTCTTTGTCCCCAGCACCTTCAATTGGCACCTTGCAGGGGAAACTGAGGCACCCACACAGTATTCAGAGAAAACATTAAGAACAGTCCTACTTTTTTATAACAAGTGCAACAAAATATAATACCGTATATTGAAGCAGGCAAGTGCTGCTTCTGACTTTCCACTTTTAATTGACCCTTGTAATCTTGTGGTGCCGACTCATTGTAGCTTCATTTTATATCGACTTACAGGGCGACAGCGGGGGAGGGTGGGGGCGGGCACCACCATTTTGGGCACCAACAAAAATTGTACAAACCTGCCGCCTATGCTCACCTGTGAGTGTGACTCTTTCCCCCGGCGTGAGGGCTGTCAGGGCTGTGTTGGGTGAGGTGCTGGGGGGGAGGTGAGGCTGGCTGCCTAGCTGCTGAGGAATGACAGTGAAAGTAACTCACTTCCTCATAGGCAGCCAGGATTGGAATGGTCACACACGGCTGAGCTGGGGATAGCCAGATAGCATGTGCGAAAAATCGGGACGGGGTTGGGGTAGGGTGAGCAGATGTCCCACTTTTATAGGGACAGTCCCAATTTTTGGGTCTTTTTCTTATATAGGCTTCTATTGCCCCCCACCTCCCATCCTGATTTTTCAAACTTGCTATCTGGCCACCCTAGGTGGGGGTAATTGGTGCCTATATAAGACAAAGCCCCAAATATCGAGACTGCCCCTATAAAATCAGGACATCTGGATCTGGTCACCCTAGCTGGGGAGCGTGTTTCTCCCCAGGGCTGGTAGTGATCCATCTCATCCAGGGGCAGCTGCACAGGGCAGGTGAGCTGCTGTGGCTCCATGGGTGCCCTGTCCCTGAGATCAGATGCTGTGCTAACTTCACCATGGTCCAGTGGGCTGGCAGTGGTGTCCATTGGCGTGTGGTCAGACCTGAAGGTTTGCTGCTGCTGTTGCCACTCTGCACCCCAAGATGTGGATTTTGGGGTCCTGCAGTTTTCTACCTATCTCCTCCTCTCCTGCAGCTGTTGAACCAGCAGGCTGGGGGGGTGAGCCAAGTATGAAAGCAGTACTGTGTTGCCATTTTGATTGTCATTGAGCAAATTTGTTTGCCAAAAATGCTTGCTAAGAATCCTGAATTCAGTTTCAATATATTTAAAAAAAAAAAAAAAACCAATGTCTTAGCCAAAAACAGAAAATTAAGCTGTTGACAATTATTTGTGACAAGTTTGGTATGGGGAAGGGAGTGGGCCAGTTTTCATCAGAGAAACAAAAAATGTTGACTGACTCTTCTATCGCCTGTTACTGCTAAATAGAGCCCTCCAACAACTGTAATATGCTCATCTCCTTACTAGTGTATAGAGCAGGGGTCGGCAACCTACGGCACATGTGCCAAAGGTGGCACGCAAGCTGATTTTTGATGACACGCAGTGGTGGGCTGAATGGCTCAGCCCACCGCTCTGGGATTCCGGCTGCTGCCCCATTACCACTCGGGGTCCCAGCCAGCCCCACTCAGCACCTGCTGCTGGCCTGGAGACCCCCAAGGAACCCCAGGCTGGCAGCAGGCTGAGCAGGCCGGCAGCTGAGACCCCGGCTGAGCCACTCAACCCGCTGTCGGCTTGGGGTTCCATTCACTCAGCTGGCAACGGGCTGAGAGGGACTAAATTCAATGAAATAGGAAAGCAAGAGCAACTAATGACAAAGTGCAAGAACCTAGAGGAGTGGTCCCCAACCTTGGTGGCGGGTGAGCATCCGCCAAAATGCTGCCGAAATTCAGTGGCAAGCAGTGTCATCCAGAGGCACTGGCACCAAAATGCCGCCGAATTTCTGTGACATTTCGGCAGATGCTGGTCCTCTGGCCAGTATATGGGTGCACTGAGAAGCCCCTGTGGGCACCATGGCGCCCGCGGGCACCACATTGTGGATCCCTGACCTAGAGAGCCTCCTGAAGCATGGTGATCATTTTGATTTAAGTGGACTTGAACTGTATGAAGAATTGAGTTGTTGCCACATGCAAAATCAATGATGGACATTGTACAATTTATTCATACCAGCAAACTTGCCACTCATATTCTATTGACAATTCTTTTAACACTAGCATCAGGAGAACGGTGTTTCTCAAAACTAAAGCTCATTAAAAACTATCTCCGCTCTACAATGAGTCAGGAACACTTGACTGGTCTTGCTATTCTTACAGTCGAACAAGCCATCACTTTGTCTTTGTCATATGATGATATTATTAATGATTTTGCAGCCAAAAAAGCCAGACAGATTGCTTTTAATGAAAAACTAATCCTTGTTTCAATACCTCTTCATATACATTTCCAATAAAATGTTGACAAATTTAAAAAATTATATTATTTGCATCATTCTGTCAAATCAGAATTTTTTCTATAATGCTACTTTTTAGTGCTAGTGCATCAGCATTACAGTGTGCTAAATTAAGTTAAACTGGTTTTAGTAACATGCCTGTGGCAAGTTTTCCAATACTGTAAGCTTATCTTTGTGTTTCTAAGAGCAAGACAGGCACAGGGGCACCAGTTTAATAATCTCGCCTAGGGCACCATAAATCCTAAGGACGGCCCTGGAAAAACCAAAAAAAAAATTGTTTTGATTCATTTTCAAGCATTTAGAAAGATTTTAAAATTGGATTAAATAGAAATGTTGCCAACATTTTTTAAATGAAAAGATATTTTGAGTTAAAAAAAAATCAGCACGTCTAATTCCAGAAATGCCCAGACCAAACTTTTCCATTTTTTCAAGATTTTTTTTTCTAGGTTATTTTTTTCAGCTGAAACAGGGCAGAAAAATTGACACAAATTTGCAAAATGTTTCAGTCTCCTTGAACCTGGATTTTTCACTGGAGAAACATTTTGATCGAAACATTTCTCCCAGTTCTCTCATGCCACCGACATGCCCAGAGATAACAGAGTGGGAGTTCTGGGGTAGAGCCCTGCGTGGGGCTATTTTTTAAATCCCACTCCCACCCGCTCCTGAACTGTTACTTGCATTTTTATTTGGCTCCCACCCGCAAAAACCTTTGATCCCGCAAATCCCACAAGAGAGACAGAGTCCCTCAGGCTACTTTTAAACAAAACAGTCTGGTTAATATATTACATATATAAAGGGAAGTCAGACATAACTTTTACCGCTGAGAGTATCAAACAAATCTTACTTAAACCATGTAAAAAGTAGTTTAACTGCTGTTATAATGGACACCAAATCTCTTTCTATCCCACACATAAATTAAAGGGTAAAAACCTTTATTTTTAAAAAAACAATTTGCTTTACATTGCTGAACTTCTATTGATGACAAGCTGCTACCCTGTGTTTTCCCGCATATTACCGCAGTCGACTTTCTTTGCCCACCCAAACCCACCCCCAACAAAGTACTTTTACCCGCTCCCTCTATTGTGGCAGCAGGTCCTGCGGGTCCCGTGGGATCCCAGTCCCGCTTCAGGGCTCTAGTCTGGCCCAGGTTTCACTTCCTGGTCCGTATTTGCTCCAGGTCTGCACTGTTCCTTCTGACATGGGGCGACCAGCATGGCCTGTGGGACGCCAGAATCAGAGCATCCTGCTGGTCTGCAGAGGGGCACTGCAGTATTTTCACATTATCTCCACCCCCTTGGGCAGCCCAATGGCTTCTTCTCTTTTTTCTTCTGCAGCTGCACAGCAAGCTGAGGTGTCCATTGATCCTTCTGCGGGAATGCTCAGGTCCCTTCCCTGAATCAGCTGGGTTCAGTTAGAACCAGTCAGGTCTAGGAGGCTTCAAACCCCTCCGCCCCCATGTGTGTTACTTTGCATTGATCTAAACTCAGCTACATCCGCCATTATATTGCCCATTGACCCAGCTCCCTTCAATCTCGCTGAGGTTCCCAACTAACCTCAGTAAGTTGCCTCCTCTGCAGATTTCACCACCTACTCGCTCACCCCCCGTCAGACCATTTCAGTCACTTGAACGCTGGGTCGAGGATAGAGCTTGGAAGCCTCCACTTTTAAGCTTTTGTCATCACACAAAATTCCCATGAATTCTCTCTCTGTTTTCTAGAGACACAAGGTGGGGGAAGAGACGAGCGTCCGAACGACACAGAGCTCTTCTGTGGGTCAGCGGAGCTCCAGAGCTTGTGTCTCTCCCCAGCAGAAGTTGGTCCAATAAAAGCTTTTCCCTCACCCACCTTGTCTGTCTAGTATCTTGGGACCCACACGGCTACAACAATGCTGGAAACTCCTCTGTTCTCTGGCTGTTGTCCTGTTTCTGCTCCATGACAGTCCCTTCCCTCCCACCCCAGCACTGCTTCAATTCCTTACTGCCCTACAGCGAGGGAGTTTGCCAAAGGCTTTTTAACAGCCCAAATCAAGTACGTCGACTGGTTCTTCTCTGCTCCCTAAGCCTGGGACGTTCAAAGCAGCTGGAAGAAGTCTGAGGCCCGACTCCCAGGGAGTCTCAGCAGATGCTGGCCCCCTCGCTGCTGGTTTTGCCTTTGAAAATCTCCCTATTTTGCTCACACACCATTCCATGAGTGGGGCTTCTTTTCCATTGCACAAACTGAGCCGTTTTATCCCTGTTCTGTTGTCATCGTGGGGTTTCCCCATTCACAATATATCTCCAGCCTTTACGCATTTTGCAGCAGATCATGGAAGATTACAAAGGATAATATAACATGGCATTAAAAACTCTTACCTTCAGCCACACAATGGTTCCATTCACCTCCAAGTTCTCTGTGAATTGAAGAGATGCACTAACCTCTCTGGCACGGCCCCTTTCCTCTCTATATAGGCCAAAAATAGAATTGAGAGTAATGATTTACTGAAATGTAACATGTTATATGATCCTCACATCTGGCCACTCCCTCTTTAAGTGCAATTCAGACCAACTATTTCTCAACCCATCAGCTTCTGTTTTATAAAATTTGTCTCATAAAGTCTGCTGGTTCGTGCAACAGAGATAAGAGGTGATACTCAGCTCAGTCACGAGGGTAGAGGTGTGACTGTTTTGCACATTAAAGCTGTTTAGCCAGATCATGGGATGGGGTAGATCATAGAGCGACAACAAATTGACAGCAGATCAGGATCCGGCCCCCCTGACTCCAATGGGGCTAGGGCCAATTGACACCAGACCGGGATCTGGTTCCATTAACTCTAATGGAGCGACGGCCGCTTGACACCAAATGGGGGATCCTGTGAAACTTGCAAGGTAAATAAGTTGGCCATGGAGTTGGTTCCCTCCCATTCCCAGAATAGGGTTGCTAAAGTCCTTCTCATTAAATTGTGTAAATATTCTTTGGTGACATATTTTCTTCCTCGCCCCATGTCAAGGGCATTGCAGCAAACTAGGTCTCACGCACATGACGTCACACCCAGCTTGGGGAATTTAGTTATAGAATAACCGAGCGGAGAAGAGCATTTCGACCTTGGTTGTATTTCAGGCCAGTTTTGCTCCCAGAGGTTGTTGAGATGAGTAGGGGGCTTCCAGAGAGAAGCCAGGTGTTAGGATCACCAGGAGTCTAAAGAGAGAGACTGATGATGAACAGTGCAATGGAAAACCTGGGGATTAGGTAATGCAAGGCTCAGATTCAATCGTTTGTATCAGTGCCTCGCCAAGTCTGCAGCCTTGTTCTCTAGAATCTTGGCTGTCGTTGAAAACACAAGAGTAAGGGAAATGGAAAAGTCCCGTACCATCTTTTTCAAAAGCTCTTTCGGTTTTAGATAGTCTGACGCTGTCACTTTTTCTAAAAGGGGCAACATCTGTTGTTTTTTTTAAACTGTCTCTGTAAACAGTTTTCCATCTCTTCAGAGAATTTGAGGGGTTGACATCTGCAGGTCTGGTACATAGATTTCTGTGAAAGGTCCGGTTGTCACTCTTTATAACATGTTGAGGTAGCCAACTGGGTGGTGGGATGCAAAATGTCTCCACATTCAAGTTTGTAATGTTCTGTTAAATCGCTCCATAACCCTCACGTCATGACACTTTAGCATTCTGCTTGAAGTTTTGTTTAGAAATTCGTTTCTCTGATCTGTAATTTTTCAGGCAGGCAACCTTCACTGAAAATAGCTTTAAGGCCATGGTACTTCACTGACCATTTTATCTTTGAGGCCTAAGGCCAAGGCTTATTTAGAGAGACTGTCTGTTGCTGTTAAGATATACTTGCAATCACTGTCAAACTCCAGAGATCGGGGGGGAGGGGAGGGTTCCAGCCTAGACCCTAGCATTACACCTCTCCTGATTAGTACATGTTTCCCAGCTGGGATGCCCTAAGGGGGGCTGAAACCCCCTTGGTAGAGGATGGTGGGAGGAGTTCTTAGAGGGGTCACACAGCCCTCTTTTTGGGTGGGTCACTCAACCTCAGAATCTGTCCTGATTGGTCAAATCTGCTCTCAGGGAGGTCCTATGGGGCTAAACCTCATACCTATTGGTAGAAGGTGGTGGGAGGAGTTCTTAGAGGGGTCACATGCAACCCCTTGCTTCTGGTCATGTGTCCATCTTGATCCCAGGAGTAATACTCAAGGGGGTGAGTCTTACAGTGACAAGTGGATGGAGCCTGAGGGTAAAAGAGGCGGGTTCAATGTTTGATTGATGTTGTCACCCTTGTACTACTTATCTCTCCCCATGCACCTCCTCTGTCTATTTGGAAAGATCTTCAGGACAGGACTGTGTCAACATGTCTGTGCCGGGCCTGGCACAACGGGGGCCCCATCTTGTCAGAATCTGGGCAGCACTTGGCACAATGCATCCCTGATCTCTAGGTACCACCCTAGTGTACGTTTATTTCTGTCTTACTTGCCAAGGGACATCAGATCTTTCCAGGCCAGGATAGCACTGAAATACAGCCACCTCTGGGGTAGGGGTGAACCCCAAACTGGGAAATGTCTAAGGACAGCAGCATTTAGGAAATTTGCCTTTGGAAATTGAATGTCCTCAGAGAGGAGCCAAGTGGCTTTAACAGAAATAAGGGTGGAAATTGACAACTGCACTGCAACTTCCACTCATCCTCTGCCTCTGGAAGCTCAGCTAGACTGCTGCCGAAGGACTTTTCCCCAAGGGTTCCCTCCACCTTCCCAGTGGCTGCCCCCCTCCTCTGGCCCTACAGCCTTTTCTCTCCCCAGCTGTGGGAGGGCCACTAGTCTGCCTCTGTTAACCATTTAGGATGTATCCACACTGCAACTGGGAGGAGTCCGGCCCAGCTCAGGAAGAGGGACCCAGGCTATCCTGACTTAAGTACCAGGCAAACAGGTTGAAACTATAGTGAGGAACAAAATTGTCAGACATGTCGATGAACATAATATGTTGGGGAAGAGTCAACATGGTTTTTGTAAAGGGAAATCATGCCTCACCAATCTACTAGAATTCTCTGAAGGGGTCAGCAAGCATGTGGACAAGGGGGATCCAGTGGATATAGTGCACTTATATTTTCAGAAAGCCTTTGACAAGGTCCCTCTCCAAAGGCTCTTAAGCAAAGCGAGCTGTCATGGGATAAGAGGGAAGGTTCTCTCATGGGTCGATAACTGATTGCAAGATGGGAAACAAAGGGTAGGAATAAATGGTCAGTTTTCAGCATGAAGAGAGGTAAATAGTGGAGTTCCCCAGGGGTCTGTACTGGTACCAGTGCTGTTCAACATAAACGATCTGGAAAAAGGGGTAAACAGTGAGGTGGCAAAATTTACAGATGATACAAAACTACTCAAGAGAGTTAAGTCCAAAGCTGCCTGCGAAGTGTTACTAAGGGATCTCACAAAACTGGGTGACTGGGTAACAAAATGGCAAATGAAATTCAATGCTGATAAATACAAAGTAATGCACATTGGAAAACATAATCCCAACTGTACATACAAAATGACGGGGTCTAAATTAGCTGTTACCACTCAAGAGAGATCTTGGAGTCATTGTGGCTAGTTCTCTGGAAACATCCACTCAATGTGCAGCAGCAATCAAAAAAGCAAGCAGAATGTTGGGAGTCATTAGGAAAGGGATAGATAATAAGAGAGAAAATATCACATTGCCTACATGTAAATCCATGATACACCCACATCTTGAATACTACGTGCAAATGTGGTCTCCCATCTCAAAAAAGGTGTATTGGAACTGAAAAAGGTTCAGAAAAGGGCAGTAAAAAATAATGAGGGGGATGGATCGGCTTCCGTATAAGGAGAGATTAATAAGACTGGGATTTTTCAGCTTGGAAAGGAGACGACTAAGAGGAGATATGTTAGAGGTCTACAAAATATTGAAGAGTGTGGAGAAAGTGAACAAGGAAGTGTTATTTACTCCTCATAACACAAGAACTAGGGGCCACCAAATGAAATTAATAGGCAGCAGGTTGAAAACAAACAAAAGGAAGTATTTCTTCACACAGTGCACGGTCATCCTGTGGAACTCTTTGCCAGAGAATGTTGTGAAGGCCAAGACCATAACAGGGTTCAAACAAGAACTAGATAAATTCATGGAGGATAGGTTCATCAATGGCTATTAGCCAGGATGGGCAGGGATGGTGTCCCTAGTCTCTGTTTGCCAGAAGCTGGGAATGGGCAACAGGGGCTTGATCACTTGATGGTTCCCTGTTCTGTTCATTCCCTCTGGGGCACCTGGCATTGGCCACTGTTGGAAGACAGGATAATAGGCTAGACAGCCCCCCAGTCTCAGGCAGATAGGCTCAGCAACGGGCAACCCGAACAGAACAACACATCGGGGGCTTTTATTTTGGATCCTGATTTATTCTATCAATTTGCTAATGCACAGAGAGATTCCAGTCAGCCGTGAGGTACCAGGACAGACACACCCATACGCTGGGCAGACCCTTGGCTATGCAGCGGGCCCTTTGCATTGCCCGGCAGTGTGGAGGGGCCTCGGAGGGGGTACAGCTGGGACTTCAGGCCTTTATTCATAGGCACCAGGTGCTGCTTGGGCCGTACAGGGCAGGGGTCAGGAAAGCAGCTTCACCAGCAGCAGCCCAGTCGGGCCAGGTGGATAGAGGGCAAAGGAGAATCTCCCCAGAGACGGGCTGCCCCTACTGGTGATGGAAGCGGTTGGTTTGTTGGTGGTGGGTGATTTGGGTGGAGCAGTGGGTTTGTTGGTGGTGATGGTTGTAGGGATGGGTGTTGTTTTGGGGATGGTGGTTGTTTTGTTTGTGGTAGTTGTGTGGGGAGGTGATTGTTGTAGGGGAGGTGGTGATTGCATTGATGGGAGTGGTTATGTTGGAGATGTCGACGGTGTTTATGTTGGTAGTAGCAGGAGAGGTAGTGGTTGTTTCAGGGCTTGTGGTTGTGTTGGCGGTGGTGGTGGTTGTTTCAGGTTGGTGTCGGTTGTAGCGGGAGAGGTAGTGGTGGTGGTTGTTTTGGGGATAGTGGTGGTTGTGTTGGGGGTGGTAGTGGTGGTGGTTGTAGCAGGAGGTGTGGTAGTGGTTTTATTGGGGGGAGGGCTGGTTGTTTCTAGAGAGGCAGCAGTTGTGGATGGGGAGTTGGTGGGTATTTTCTCCACTGGAACAGAAGCCCCCCCAAAAAAGTCAAATGTGTACAGTGCCATAGTCAGGATGGCTCCAGGTTTAATGACCTGAGGAGACACTAGTAGTAATTAACTCAATAGTATTCATCACCATACAAATTTTGACAGGTTTCCACGCCCCTTTTAGGGTTTATGTCCCGCTTTCCCACTCCCCATTTCCGTTGGCGCCAAAGTGTGGTGCCATCGGCCATTTTGAAAAATGTGTGTGTGTAGGTGTTTGACTAGGGGAAGTGTTGTGTATGTTGGTGCTTGTTTAAATGGAGAGAAAAAGGTTGAAAGAAGAGTATGAGAGAGTGTAAAGAGGAAAACAGAGAGTCTGAGTAAGGTTTAGAGGAAAAAAAGGAAATTTGAAAGAAAAGAGGTAAGTTATTGAAGAAAAGAGGCTGGTAAAGGCAGGTTATGAAAGAATAGAAAGATTTTTGTTTTTAAAGGTTTAGTTAGTTTGAAAGAAGAGAGATTTTTGGTGAGTTTGAGTAAGGAGAGATGATGGTAAAGGCTTAGTTTGATAGGCAAGTAAAGAACAGAAAATTTTGAGATAAATGTAAAAGGTGTATTAAATATCAGGGTAGGTAAAGAAAAAATTAAATAATATTGAAAACTAGGTTTATAAAGGGAATTTACTAAAGCAAACCTGTTTAGTAAGCACATGGCCAAAAACTATAAAGGGGTACTAAGAAAAAAGCATTTAAAATTATTAAAAACTAGATTTAAAAAAGAGAATTTACAAAGGCAGAGCCTGTTTGATAAACACAGGGTAAAAAAGTGAATAAAAAAGCATTGAAACTATTCAATACCAGTTTAGATTAAGAAAAAAAGAGAGGTTAAAAGAAAGAACAGGAAAGAAAAAAGAGCAAAGAGCAAAGATAGAGAGCACATGGTTGAGTCAGAGAGAGAGAGAGAGAGAATTCTCACCTTTTATGTCTTTCTGTAGAATGAGGCAACTTTTCTGGTTCAGACCCTCTCAGACTTGTTATCACTGCCTTTGGATCAGCCCAGTCAGAGGTGGTTTTACAGTAGCGTCATAGAATTCATTTTCCTGAGCCAATCCTAGAGTCCCAAGATTTTAAACAAGAGCCAACTCCCTCCTTTCTCCCCTCCCCTCCCTTTGAACAGCTTTATTCTTATCTAAAGAAACAGACCCCCCAGCATTTTCCCACTATGTAGCCTTATTACAGAGGGGGTTTTATAAAAGCTAAATCCATAAGCTTTTAGTAACACACCATTTTTTAAAGTTTTTCCCCTAGGTTTTAAATTAACAGGGGTTATTTTTTTAGTAAAAACAATGTGAAGCTGCAGCAAAGCTCCTGTTAGCAAAGCAGCCTCTGTGAGTCAGTGAATCACAGAGAAGGAGTTTGCTTCTTTACCTGCTTTTTAACAAACACAGGCTCAAGGGACCTGCAAAGTAGACACGGCTACAGGTTCCTGTTTTGCGGTGGCAGGAGATATTACACTGGGTAGGTGACATTGAGGTCAACCCAGGCACATCCCACTCTGCAGTCTGTCACCATCCTCATTGCTAAGGCCAACCCCAACACGGTCCATCAACAGAGCACGGTCACCCAGCACAGTGCACTCAGTCTGTGCTCGAAGCTTGATTTGTTCAGGCAACATTACAGTGTTTTCTGCCTCCTGGAGTCAGTTGCAAATCTCCCATTGACTTCAGGGCAGCCAGGATTTCAACCCTTGTGCTTTATTTATTTATTTATATTCACTGATTTTCCTTCTCCACAACGGACGTCAAAAAGTAAAGTGAAAATGGCCGTTCTGAATCGTGTTAAAAACAGGAAATTGGTGCTGAGATCCCTAGTACACTGCTGGCTTTCACCCAATGTCCTTTCTGAGCCGTTAGTCTCCTGCTCAGGGCTGGAGCCCTGCATGACACGTTTTTTAACCTGGCTTGGGATGCAAATTCAAGATAATTTTTGACCCTATGATTTAAAGAGATTCCAAACCTTCTCCGTGTTCAACTCTGAGCAGTTGAGGCCAGCAGACGTCACTAGTTCCCTTCATTTCTCAACGTTTGCCCTTTGGAATCGAAAACCTCAGTTACAGACCTGGCTTTCTTCATCCTCCCACTGAATTAAAGAGATTTAAGACTCCTTCCATTTACCCTGTAAGAAGGATGCATAGCACAGCATCAGCTTTAACATGCTCTGTCATTATCTATCTATCTATCTATCTATCTATCTATCTATCCCCATATGCCCCCTCTATCTATCTAATCTATCACCATACACACATAGCCCTAGTCCCCGCCCACCCCCATCATCCCCTACTACCCTCACACAAACCCCTGTAACCTCCATGGATATGAGCTGTGAGCTCAGCCCAGCTGACACAGTCCAAGGTGCAGCTTAGACCCTGGTTCCGCTTTAACTTGAGCTGGAACCCACCCACTCTGCAGTGGGGATGAGACTGTAACCTGGGTTACTTCACACAGTGCCGATAGTCCTCCAATGCCTTCCCATAATTCCTGCAGAGCCATGTTTTCCTGCCCACTCAGTTCTTTTGTCCTGGAAGTCACTGGCTGGTTTACATAGCCCTTGGTGAGGTTTCAAACCCCACGTTCCCTGAAGCCGGCTCCAGTTCTACCCAGCTCTCAGGCAGAAATGCCGTCACAGAGACTCGTGGCAGAGAACTGTGCAGCTCAGGGCAGCGCTAGGAGCCCTGGGACATGCCCCCAAAGGCCTAGCACTGCCCCAGGGTTAGTGCAGCACTGGCCGGGTGGTGTCCGGGTGGATTTAAACCCTGGGAGGCTTCGCAGTGCAGACACTCACCCCAGGGTGTGGCTAACCCAGGTTCACTCTGCAGTGCAGACACGGCCACCGAGTCCTAGACCCCAGGGCATAAGGGACTGTTGGGATCATCTCATCTGACTCCTGCTCAGCACAGACCAGAGACCTGCCCCAGATCATCCCTAGAGCAGAGCTGGGAGAGAAACACACATTGTCCCTGATGGAGAATCCACCAAGGCCCTGGGGAGATCGTCCCAGTGGTTAATGACCCTCCCTGTGAAAAACCTCCCCCTTATTCCCAGTCTGAGTCTGTCCAGCTCCAACTCCCAGCCATGGGATGGCATCCGACCTTCCGCCGCCCGACTGAGGTGCCCATCAGTAAACGTTTGTTCCCTGGGTAGGTTCTGGTAGATGGGGACCAAGTCACCCCTGAACCGTCTCTGTGTTCAGCTCCATGGATCAAGCTCCTGGCGTCTCTGGCGCTAAGGCAGCTCTTCTCTGCCACTGACCAACCTCCTTCCTGAATGGCCTGTGCCCAGTTCTGGGCACAGGCTCCCAGCAGCATAGCTCCAGAGCCAAACACTGAGGTAAAATAACCTCCCTGCTCCTCCTCAAAGTTCCCCTCCCAGCCTCTCAGTTCTGTTCTTTGTTTTCTTTCTTTACAACAGATGAGGAAAAGACCACAGGCTTCGCCAGTGCCTGTATAGATAATTATAATATTGGCGTAAAAGGCCCCGTCACTGTCACTCTTGGGAATGGCACGTATCTGCGGATCAACACCACATTGTGCAACACAGACAATAACTGTAACTCGGCCGTACCGAAAGGTAGGTTATGGATCTGTTTTACTGGCCTCATTTAAGGGCTTGTCACCAAAACAATTAGACAGCAATGAGCTGGGGTGTTTGTCACTGTGCCTCTGTCAGTCACAATGGAGGATACCAAATTCAGGACAGGCTGCTGGGGAAAAGGGCAGACATACCCCAAAACTGGTGGTTATTCTTCCATGAGATATACCGAACCAGCAACCAAAGTAAACTTCTGTCTCGCCACACCGGCTAACAAGAAGTCAGCAATGCAGCTTCCTTAGGCCTTCCAGTCCTTGTATCACCACCAAAAACACTAGACTTAAAGATGAGTGGTTATTGAAAACCAATTTTATCAAACCAAAGGGTTCTTCTGATCCCAAAGGGCCAGCCACATACTCAGGTCACTATATAATTCAGATCTTACACAACAGTCATGCTGGTGCCAATCCTTTAGTATCTAAAATCTAAAGTAAGGCTGTCAAGTGATTAAAAATTAATTGCAATTAATCACACTGTTAATCAATAATAGAATGCCATTTATTTAATTTTTTGGATGTTTTCTACATTTTCAAATATATTTATTTCAGTTATAATACAGAATACAAAGTGTACAGTGGTCAGTTTATATTTATTTTTGATTACAAGTATTTGTACTGTAAAAAAACCAAAAGAAATATTATTTTTCAATTCACCTAATACAAGTACTGTAGTGTAATCTCTTTATCATGAAAGCTGACTTACAAATGTAGAATTATGTACAAAAAACCTTGCATTAAAAAATAAAACAATATAAACCTTTGGAGCCTACAAGTCCACTCAGTCCTATTTCTTGTTCAGCCAATCACTCAGACACACAAGTTTGGTTACATTTGCAGGATATAATGCTGTCCGCTTCTTGTTCACAATGTCACCTGAAAGTAAGAACAGGCATTCTCATGGCACTGTTCCAGTCAGCATCACAAGATATTTACTTGCCATATGAGCTAAGATTCATATGTCCCTTCATGTTTCAACCACTATACCAGGGGACACGCATCCATTCTTATGATGGGTTCTGCTCAATAACAATCAGACCGACACATACATAAGAACATAAGAACGGCCATACTGGGTCAGACCAAAGGTCCATCTAGCCCAGTATCCTGTCTACCAACAGTGGCCAATGCCGGGTGCCCCAGAGGGAGTGAACCTAATAGGCAATGATCAAGTGATCTCTCTCCTGCCATCCATCTCCACCCTCTGACAAACAGAGGCTAGGGACACTATTCCTTACCCATCCTGGCTAATAGCCATTAATGGACTTAACCACCATGAATTTATCCAGTTTTCTTTTAAATGCTGTTATAGTCCTAGCCTTCACAACCTCCTCAGGCAAGGAGTTCCACCAGTTGACTGTGTGCTGCCTGAAGAAGAACTTCCTTTTATTTGTTTTAAACCTACTGCCCATTAATTTCATGTGGTGACCCTTAGTTCTTGTATTATGGGAATAAGTAAATAACTTTTCCACATCCACTTTCTCCACATCACTCATGATTTTAAATACCTCTAAGATATCCCCCCTTAGTCTCCTCTTTTCCAAGCTGAAGAGGCCTAGCCTCTTTAATCTTTCCTCATATGGGACCCATTCCAAACCCCCAATCATTTTAGTTGCCCTTTTCTGAACCTTTTCTAGTGCCAGTATATCTTTTTTGAGATGAGGAGTCCACATCTGTACACAGTATTTGAGATGTGGGTGTACCATGGATTTATATAAGGGCAATAATATATTCTCCATTTTATTCTCTATCCCCTTTTTAATGATTCCTAACATCCTGTTTGCTTTTTTGACTGCCTCTGCACACTGCGTGGACATCTTCAGAGAACTATTCACGATGACTCCAAGATCTTTTTCCTGACTCGTAGTTAAATTAGCCCCCATTATATTGTATGTATAGTTGGGGTTATTTTTTCCAATGTGCATTAATTAACATTTATCCACATTCAATTTCATATGCCATTTTGTTGCCCAGTCACTTAGCTTTGTGTGATCTTTTTGAAGTTCTTCACAGTCTGCTTGGTCTTAAGTATCTCGAGCAGTTTAGTATCATCTGCAAACTTTGCAACCTCACTGTTTACCCCTTTCTCCAGATCATTTATGAATAAGTTGAATAGGATTGGTCCGAGGACTGAACCTTGGGGAACACCACTAGTTACCCCTCTCCATTCTGAGAATTTACCATTAATTCCTACCCTTTGTTCTCTGTCTTTTAACCAGTTCTCAGTCCATGAAAGGACCTTCCCTTTTATCCCATGACAGCTTAATTTACATAAGAGCCTTTGGTGCAGGAAAGCCTTGTCAAAGGCTTTCTGGAAATCTAAGTACACTATGTCCACTGGATCCCCCTTGTCCACATGTTTGTTGACCCCTTCAAAGAACTCTAATAGATTAGTAAGACATGATTTCCCTTTACAGAAACCATGTTGACTTTTGCCCAACAGTTTATGTTTTTCTATGTGTCTGACAATTTTATTCTTAACTATTGTTTCTACTAATTTGCCCGGTACCAACGTTAGACTTACTGGTCTGTAATTGCCGGGATCACTTCTAGAGCCCTTTTGAAATATTGATGTTACATTAGCTAACTTCCATTCGCTGGGTTCAGAAGCCGATTTAAAGGACAGGTTACAAACCTTAGTTAATAGTTCCGCAACTTCACATTTGAGTTCTTTCAGAACTCTTGGGTGAATGCCATCTGGTCCCGGTGACTTGTTAATTTTGAGTTTATCAATTAATTCCAAAACCTCCTCTAGTGACATATTTTCATTATCTGGGTCAGATGCCACAAGCAGAAGGTAGATTTCTTTTTTGGTGGTCCAAGCCCTGTTGTTTCCACATTGGAGTGTTGCTCTTTTATGATTTCAGAAAGCATGCTCCACACCTCATCCCTCTCAGATTTTGGAAGGCACTTCAGATTCTTAAACCTTGGGTCGCGTGCTGTAGCTATCTTTAGAAATCTCACACTGGTACCTTCTCTGTGTTTTGTGAAATCTGCACTGAAAATGTTCTTGAAATGAACAACATGTGCTGGGTCATCATCTGAGATTGCTGTAACATAAGAATGGCCATACTGAGTCGGACCAAAGATCCATCAATCCCAGTATCCTGTCCTCTCACAGTGGCCAATGGCAGGTGCCCCAAAGGGAATGAACAGACAGGTTATCATCAAGTGATCCATGCCCTCTCACCCAATCCCAGCTTCTGGCAAACAGAGGCCAGAGACACCATCCCTGCCCATCCTGGCTAATAGCCATTGATGGACCTATCTTCCATGAATCTATCTATCTATCTATCTGTCTATCTATAATAACATGAAATATATGGCAGAATGTGGGTAAAAGAGAGTAATGGGGCATACAATTCTCCCCCAAGGAGTTCAGTCACAAATTTAATTAACACCTTATTATTTTAACAAGTGTCATCAGCATGGAAGCATGTCCTCTGAAATGGTGGCCAAGGATGAAGGAGCATACAAATATTTAGTGTATCTGGCACATAAATACTTTGCAATGCCGGCTACAAAAGTGCCATGCAAATACCTGTTCTCACTTTCTGGTGACATTGTATCAAGAAGCGGTCAACATTATCTCCTGTAAACACAAAGAAACTTGTTTGTCTTAGTGATTGGCTGAACAAGAAGTAGGACTGAGTGGACTTGTGGGCTCTGAAGTTTTACACTGTTTTGGTTTTGAGTGCCGTTATGTTACAAAACATATTCAACATTAGTAAGTTGCACTTTCAGGATAAAGAGTCTGCACTACAGTACTTGTATGAGGTGAATTGAAAAATGCTATTTCTTTTGTTTATCATTTTTACAGTGCAAATCTTTGTAATTAAAAATAATATACATTTTCATTTCAATTATAACACAGAATACAATAACTTCTGGCTTAATAAGTCTCTCGTTGCTTCAAAATCACTGGAAGGTCCTCAATCACTTGGTTATAATGCTTCTGTTAGTATAAGTCCACAGTTAGGAAAGAAGCAAAATGGAGAATGTTTCCAGGGCCTTTTATAGCTTCTGCCAAGCGAAGGGAAACTCATTGTTTTCGTTTGTGGAAAATTACAGGTAACAAGATGGTATCTGAAGTCACATGAGCAACTCACATGTCCATGCATGATTCACTTAGTCACAGTAGAGGCCACCCCCACAGGAAAGTTCATGAAGTATTATGATAAGGGAGGGGAGGAGGAGCTCCTTTTTCTGGATACCCAGCCAGTCAGTTAGCTATAAAATCCCTCTTAGCAGCTGTTCTCTACTTGTTTTACCTGTAAAGGGTTAAAAAGTCTCACTGCTTGCATAGGTGAAAGGAAGAGAGTGGGCACCAGGCAAAAGAGCCAATGGGACTAGAACTTTTTAAAATTGATAAAAAACTCCTCCTTTGTCTGTCTGTTGTTGATCTCTCGGCTGGAGAGATAGAGCAGCAAGTATGCTGTAAGCTCAGGCCAGGTATAAAAATCATCAGCATCATACCTAGAAACTACTCCTTTGAAACCCCAGATATGTAAGAAGATCAGGAATGTGTAGTTAGACGCGATCAGATTTAATTCTTCATTTTGGGCTTGTGGATACAACTGCTGAGCTTCCCTTTTCTTTTGTTTTCTTTCTCGGCTGCCCTGAGGGAGGGCTGGAAAAGCCAAAGACCTCAGAAAAAAATTGTCCCAAATGAGGTTTTTTCTGGATTGGCAAAAGGCAGTTTTCGGTTGGGTGGTGGCAGCATTACCAGCCTGGAGGGGCCAGTGTTAATTTCTGGAGTCCTTGCAGGCCCCACCTTCTGCACTCGACATGCCAGAGCGGGGAATCAGCCTTGACAAGTGTAGATAGTGTCTTCCATTGAGAGCTCAGTGTTCTTTGATGGGCCATTCAACTTGAACGGTTCCTTCACAATGTGCTGGCTAAACACCTTGTTGGTGTTTCCACAGGAGCAAACATTTGAAATACAGGTACATAGTTAAAACAACGAGGAGTCCTTGTGGCAGCTTAGAGACTAACAAATTTATTTGGGCATAAGCTTTCGTGGGATATAACCCACTTCATCAGATGCGTGGAGTGAAAAATACAGTAGGCAGGTTTCATCTGATGAAGTGGGTATTCACCCACGAAAGCTCATGATCCAAAACCTCTGTTAGTCTATAAGATGCCACAGGATTCTCTGCTGCTTTTACAGATTCAGACTAACACAGCTACCCCTCTGATACTTTACTTTTTGTAGTGACCCAGCCACTCCCAGTCTTTATTCAGGCCTAGTTTGATGGTGTCCAGTTTGCAAATTAATTTCAGCTCTGCAGTTTCTCATTGGAGTCTGTTTTTGAACCTTTTTGGTTAAGAATGGCCACTTTTAAGTTTGTTATTGAGTGTCCAGGGAGGTTGAAGTGTTCTCCTACTGGTCTTTGAATGTTACAATTCTTGATGTCTGATTTGTGTCCATTTATTCTTTTGCGTAGAGACTGTCCGGTTTGGCCAATGTACATGGCAGAGGGGCATTGCTGGCACATGACGGCATATATCGCATTGGTAGAAGCGCAGGTGAACGAGCCCCTGATGGTGTGGCTGATGTGGTTGGGTCCTATGACGGAGTCCCTTGAATAGATATGAGAACAGAGTTGGCACCGGGGTTTGTTGCAGGGTTTGGTTCCTGGGTTAGTGTTTTTGTTGTGTGGTGTGTAGTTACTGGTATTTGCTTAAGGCTGGGGGGTTGTTTTTAAGCAAGGACTGACCTGTCTCCCAAGGTCTGTGAGAGTGAGGGATCATCATTCAAGATAGGTTGTAGGTCCTAGATGATGTGCTGGAGAGGTTTTAGTTGTGGTCTGTAGGCGATGGCTTGTGATGTTCTGTTACTTTCTTTGTTGGGCCTGTCCTGTGGTAGGTGACTTCTGGGTATTCTTCTGGCTCTGTCAATCTGTTTCTTCACTTCCCCAGGTGGGTATTGTAGTTACCTTGGGAGACAGGTCAGTCCTCGCTGTATTTTAAAGAAGCCTTGTTGAGGGTGCAGGAACAAACCATCCTCATGTGCAGAAAGAATAGAAAATATGGCAGGCGACCAGCTTGGCTTAACAGTGAAACCCTTGCTGATCTTAAACACAAAAAAGAAGCTTACAAGAAGTGGAAGATTGGACAGATGACCAGGGAGGAGTATAAAAATATTGCTCAGGCATGCAGGAGTGTAAACAGAAAGGCCAAATCACAACTGGAGTTGCAGCTAGCAAGGGATGTGAAGAGTAACAAGAAGGGTTTCTACAGAAGAAGGTCAAGGAAAGTGTGGGCCCCTTACTGAATGGGAGAGGCAACCTAGTGACAGAGGATGTGGAAAAAGCTGAAGTACTCAGTGCTTTTTTTGCCTTGGTCTTCACAGACAAGGTCAGCTCCCAGACTGCTGCACTGGGCAGCACAGGATGGGGAGGAGGTGAGCAGCCCTCAGTGGTGAAAGAACAGGTTAAGGGCTATTAAGAAAAGCTGGACGAGCACAAGTCCATGAGTCCAGATCTAACACATCCGAGGGTGCTGAGAGAGTTGGCGGATGTGATTGCAGAGCCATTGGCCATTATCTTTGAAAACTCGTGGCAATCAGGGGAAGTCCCAGATGATTGGAAAAAGGCAAATATAGTGCCCATCTTTAAAAAAGGGAAGAAGGAGAACCCAGAAAACTACAGACCGATCAGTCTAACTTCAGTCCCCGGCAAATTCATGGAGCAGGTCCCCAAGGAATCCATTTTGAAGCACTTGGAGGAGAGGAAGGTGATCAGGAACAGTCAACATAGATTCACCAAGGGCAAGTCATGCCTGACCAACCTGATTGCCTTCTATGATGAAATAATTGGCTCTGTGGATGAGGGGAAAGTGGTGGACATAATATATCTTGACTTTAGCAAAGCTTTTGATACGGTCTCACACAGTGTTCTTGCCAGCAAGTTAAAGAAGTATGGGCTGGATGAATGGACTATAAGGTGGCTAGAAAGCTGGCTAGATCGCCAGGCTCAACATGTAATGATCAACAGCTCAATGTTTAGTTGGCAGCTGGTATCAAGCAGAATGCCCATATCTTCATTAGTGATCTGGAGGATGGGATGGATTGCACCCTCAGCAAGTTCGTGGATGATGCTAAGCTAGGGGGAGAGGTAGATACGCTGGAGGGTAGGGATAGGGTCCAGAGTGACCTAGACAAATTAAAGGATTGGACCAAAAGAAACCTGATGAGGTTCGACAAGGAGAAGAGCAGAGTCCTGTACTTAGGTTGGAAGAATCCCATGCACTGAAACAGGCTGGGGACCAACTGGCTAAGCAGCAGTTCTGCAGAAAAGGACCTGGGGGTTACAGTGGACGAGAAGCTGGATATGAGTCAACAGTGTGCCCTTGTTGCCAAGAAGGCTAATGGCATATTGGGCTGTATTAGTAGGAGCATTGCCAGCAGATCGAGGGACGTGATTATTTCCCTCTATTCAGCACTGGTGAGGCCACATCTGGAGTATTGCATCCATTTTTGGGCTCCCCACTACAGAAAGGATGTGGACAAATTGGAGAGTCAAGTGGAGGGCAACAAAAATGATCAGGGGGCTGGGGCACATGACTTATGAGGAAAGGCTGAGGGAAATGGGCTTGTTTAATCTGCAGAAGAGAAGAGTGAGGGGGGATTTGATAGCAGCCTTCAACTACCTGAAGGGAGTTCCAAAGAGGATGGAGCTTGGCTGTTCTCGGTGGTAGCAGATGACAGAACAAGAAGTAATGGTCTCAAGTTGCAGTGGGGGAGGTTTAGGTTGAATATTAGGAAACACTATGTGACTAGGAGGGTGTGAAGCACTGGAATGGGTTCCCTACTGAGATGGTGGAATCTCCTTCCTTAGAGGTTTTAAAGGCCCAGCTTGACAAAGCCCTGGCTGGGATGATTTAGTTGGGATTGGTATTGCTTTGAGCGGGGGATTGGACTAGATACCTCCTGAGGTCCCGTCCAGCTCTGATAGTCTATGGTTCTAAGATGGCTGGAAACCGGGTTCGGAGCCCCAGGGCTGTTCATTGCCGGCCAGTCTATTCCCATGGGCCCTTCTACGAAAAATTCAAAACCGCTCATTTGGCCATTTCCCAAACAATGTGATTTCCTGTCGCTTTCTGTGTTTGAAGCAGTGAGTGATCCCAGCTGTGACATCACCGGTGTCACAGAGCCGTGTGTAGTGGGGGGGAACACACATGGGTGGGATATTGGCACCCAGGGGCACAGCTTGCTCCAGGCGGGCAGGCAGGGATAGCAGGAGGAGGTTTTGCCTTGGATAGCAAAGGTGTCTGCACCTGCTCGGAGGCTGAGATGGGAATAGCAAATGGATTCATTGGAAATTTCCTGGTAGGGATAAAAAGAGAAAAACCAAGGGGGGATCCATGGTGGGGTCGGCTACAGACCAGCTAACCAGGAAGAAGAGGTAGAGGAGGCTTTTTTTAAACAACTCACAAAATCATGCAAAGCCCAGGATGTGGGGTGATGGGGGACTTCAGCCACCCAGAGATCAGTTGGGAAAATAACACAGCCGGGCAGATTGTCCAACAAGTTCATGGAATTCATTGGAGACAACTTTTTTTATTGCAATTTTCCCTTCCTTGCCATGGATTCAAGGCACCCACCATGTCCCCCTTCCCCTCTTCCCCCCTGTGTATATGCCCCCTTCACTCCCCTTCCACCTTCCCCACCCTCCCACCACTATCCTCCTTTTTGTCTGGGAGATGAGTCATTCCAGGTGTCACCATGTTACACCCTCGGAGACACTGGTCAGAGCGGAGATTGGGTGTCAGTGGGGCCATCGACCAGGTGTTTGATCTGAGACAACCGCAGAGGTGGCTGGGCTGATCAGATGTCAGGGTGTGTGCGTGGGTGGGCGGGAGATGGGGGTCTGATTTCTCCCAAAGAAGGCAGGCTTCTGGCCCTGGGTGCCTAGAAAATGCCCCAGAATTCTAGAACCGATCGGCTGCCAGTTTCAGAGGTTGCTGCGTGACAGACGGATACTGTCGGGCTACGGATAGGGACCTTTAAACGCTCAGGCAATGCAGAGCAGCGGGTGCACCATACAGTTTGAGCAAGGCTTAACCCACCCGGTAATCATGTCTCTCTCTCTCGGTTCTCAGTGCCCACAGGGAGCACCACCAAGAATGGGCTGAAGTGCCCAACCTGCTTTTCTCTGAGCTCTGATCCCTGTGACAGACACATCGCCCCTGGTACGGGGGACGAGACCTATTGCATTGATTTTGCTGGGATGATACGGAGAGGTAAATTCTGCCAGCCGGCCGCAGTGCAGGAGCTTCCCCGAGAATGTCATGGCTCAGGAACTCCCCAAAGGGCTGGTGAAACCTAGGGCCAGTCTACACTGCGCCATTGTACCACATCTGGTGAAGACGCTCTGTGCTGACGGGAGAGAGCTCTGCTGTCCGCACAATGAAACCAGCTCCACGAGTGGCAGTGGGAATGTAAGCAGGAAGTGCGCATGGGTACTTAGAATGGTGTAACTTACATTGCTGAAGGAGGTGGCTTATTCATACCACTGAGAGACATAACTTGTACCGACCCAAGCTGTAGAGTAGACAGGCCCCTAGAGTCTCCCAGACTCTCGGGCTGTGCTGAACACTTGGGCAGGTGAATGCAGCCAAGAAGGATTTTGGCCTGAGGGAAGGAGAGAGGAATTTGGAAGTTTTCCCTTCCAGACCAGCTCCCCCCTCTCAGTGATGCTGCCCTGACTCTGGAGTTATGACAACACATCTCTTGCCATGGGAAGGGTTGTCATGTCAATGATGCAGAACCTGGGAGAGAACTCAGGAGTCCTGTCTCCCAGCCATGCTGCTCTAACCATTAGACCCCACTCCCTGTATGTTTAACATGAAGCTAAGCTATTGCTCAGTGTGGAAGCTCCTATTCTCAGTGTGTGTCCAGGACTCCCAGTGCCTTGTGGCGCTTATAAAATAACTGAACTGAACCTGGTCAGGGCTGCAGGGGATGGTGAAAGCTGGGCCTGGGCCATTCACTTTCCACCACAGGCCTGGCCCCCTTCCCTTCCTCTTCTCCCTGAGGTCCTGTCCCCTGGCCAGGCTGGAAACTGGAGCCTGAGCAGCTGTGAGGTGCTGTGCACCCTCCATCTGCCCTGGGCAGGGGACCCAGAGGGCAGGGACTCTGGCCAGGGGCTGCTCTCAGTCCCCGCCATCCTGGGCAGGTGGAGAGGCCCAGGCTCCCCAGCCATACAATGGTTTCCAGCTTGGCTGGGGAGCAGGGCCCCAAGGGGAAGAGGAGAGGTGGGGCGGGACCACGGAGGGGGCAGGGCCTTATGGCCCCCCACACTTTTAGAAAGACTCTGTCGACCCTGGCCTGAGCATGTTCCCCAGGGGTGCCGTACACTGGGGAAGGGGCTGCCCCCAGAGATCAGCTGGCTCCAAACTCCAGCTTCAGTCTCTTGTGGAGCTGCAGAAAGGAGCGGGGGGGAGGCAGGAGGAGACCAGACGCCCACCCTGCCATGACCGGTTACAGTGAGAGCAGGGAGAGCACCGGGGGGTGGGAACGGGAGGCAGAGGTGGGAACCGCTGGATGGTGGAGACAGAGGTTCTGGGAGCTGTGACACAGCATGGCCAGAGGGCAGCAGGAGAGAGTTAGAAGGGACCCTTATTCCCTGTAAGGGGAGGAAGGTTTGCTATAGATTAACTAGAGCACCTGATGCCAATTAGAGCACCTGCAGTCAGTCACAGGATAAACCCCCCCTGCTTCAATCAGACAGTGTGGGAGCTGGAGCAGAGAGGGCTGATGTTGGTGCAGAGAACAGTTTGAAGGGAAGCAGAGGACAGTTTGAAAGGAAGCAGAGGACAGTTTGGAGAAGTGCTGCGGTGAGCTAAGAAGTCCAAGACTCTAGGTAAAGGGGCACCTGGCTTGTGCAGAGGAAGGGCAGGAAGCCCCCACAAGCTGAAAGGCAGGAGAGGGAAGTAGCCCAGGGGAAGGAACTCGCAGTTCATGTGGTTCACCACCATCCTTAGGGCCCCTGGGCTGGGACCTGGAGTAAAGGGCAGGCCCAGGTCCCTCCCTCTCCACTCCCCTCCTCTAGAACACTAATGGGGCAGTTAATATTCCAATTTAGGGGCAAGAAATGGTGCCCTGAACCCCCCCCCAAAGAAGATAAAGTGTGAGACCCATCATAATAGTGCCAGCAATTTGCCACAGGGCAGAGTAGGAACCAGAGCTGCCTGCACCCAGTAACAGGCTGATTGTCTACCTCAGGTTCAGCTACTTCATTGTTTGCTGCAAAAGGCTGCGCTACTGCATCCGTAAAAGAGATTAAAGTTGGAATCAGCCTGTTTTCTGCACTTTCCATGTTCACGTTCACAAAGGTGACCTCCAAACCTGTGGAGAAAACACCCACCAGTGGGGCCAGCCCGGCTCTGGGGAGATTCTTCTTTGCCCTCTATCTGACTGGGCTGCTGCTGGTGAAGCTGCTCTCCTGACCCCTGCCTGGCACGGCCCACGCAGCACCTGATTTCTGTACGTTGCAGCCCGAGCTCTGAATTGTACGTTAATTCTATTGATTAATTACAAATTCCCAGTGATCACTCGGAGGTCTGACAGGCTCTAGTGCTAAGATTGGGGCTGGTATTATAAAATTGCAGTTCAGTTGGAAACCCCGATGGGGCTGGTCGCAGCCCTTGCTCTGTAGGAACCTTCTGTGTTTCTAATTGTTGATCAGCATATTTAGCAGAGTCCAGCCCAAGGGACAGCGGTAATACAGAAGGTCCACCTGAACCGCCCCATACTCGCACTGCCCCTTGCAGAACAACCAGAAATGTTAGTCATTATCTTCCTCCTCACCAGCACCTTCCTCCTCATCACCCGGGGCCGTGATCTGAGCACACCCTAAACGCTACATCTCGCTCACCTCCTGCCCACAGGCTGGGGTGCAACTTTTGTAATGTTACGCTGACGCCACTGTGCCTAATGCCTATTCAGTAGGGGGTTCTTCCCTCCTCCTCATCTGTATCTCCTCACCCTACCGATGTCGGGGTCCCTTCTCCTGTAGGTTAGGATGTTACTGATCTCAGCTTATTATCAGACACGTCAATTCCTTGCCATGGCCGGCTTGTGGTCAGACATCTGCAGACGTTCCCATCCTACAATATCCCAAAGCCGGTGTTAGTTCACATCCCTGTGGCTGGTTGGTGTCATTATGGAGAAACCTCCCCCTTAAACACTCTGTTCCCAGGCCCCCCAAACATAGGGGCGAGTTGTGATAAGTAAAGTTGGGGGGGAGCAGCTCCCTTTGATGGACACCCAGCCAGTTAGCTGTTAAACCCCTCTTGGTAGCTGGTCCCTACTTGCTTTACCTGTAAAGGGTTCAAAAGTCCCCCAGGTAAAGAAAAGGAAGTGGGCACCTCACCAAAAGAGCCAGCGGGAAGGTAGAACTTTTTCAAATGGGGAAAGAAACTTTCCCTTTGTCTGTTGGTCTCCCGGGGCTGCAGGGACAGGAGCAGCCAGGCTATACGCAGCAATGCTGGGTAAGGTTTGAACCAGGTATGAAACATCATTTTCCATTCCTAGCAGGACTCATTGGGACAGGGAATGTCCAGGTAGATGCGATCAGCTTATTTCTTTATTTTGGCTTGTGGACTCCTCTGTGCTAACCCCAGGTGCTTCTGTTTGCTTGTAATCTTTAAGCTGAATCCCAAGAAGCTATTTGGGGTGCTTGGTTTTTGGAATTGCTCTTTTAAAAACTAGCAAAAGCCAAAGTTCCAGACGTATTTTCTTTCTTTTTGTTTTGAATAAAATTTACCGTTTTAAAGGACAGGATTGGAGTTTTGGTGTTGTAACAGGTCTGTGCACGTGTTGTTTGATTAGCTGGTGGCAACCACTAATTTCCTTTGTTTTCTTTCTCAGCTCTTCCCCGGGGGTGGGGGAGTGGTGTTGAGAGGGCTTTAGGGTGCCCCACAGGGAGGAATTCCCAAGTGCTCCTTCCCGAGTCCAAGGGGGTTTTTTATTGGGTGGTGGCAGCGTTTACCAAGCCAAGGTGAGAGAAGCTGTAACCTGAGGAGTTTAATGCCAGCCAGGAGGGGCCAGTACTGATGTTTCGAATCCTTGCGGGCCCCGCCTTCCGCACTTGAAGTGCCAGAGGGGATTCAGCCCTGACACAAGTGTTGGGCCATTTATCTGTGCCAAAGTTCAAGCCTTATTCTAACCACTGTAGTCCGCGTCTTACAGGAGACAGGCCCAGGGTTTCCTTGTGCTACTGCTGACTGAAACGAATGCAAATGCTGGCTCGATGGGCGACAGAATAAAGGCCTGAGGTCCCAGTTGCCCCTCTCCTGGAGATCCTTTGTGCTGCCGGGACAATGCCACAGGACCAGTGCATAACCAAGAGTCTCCAAAACTAAGGGTGTGTCTGTCCCGGTACCTCACAGCTGGCTGGAATCTCTCTGTGCATTAGCAAATTCATCAGCTAAATCCGGACACTAAATAAGCTCCTCCAGTGTGCTGTTGTTTTAGGGTGCCCATTGCTGAGCCTGTCCGTGTGAGACTGAGGAACTGTCAGATGCATTAGCCACTTGCTTGGCTGTGTGTGTGTGTGTGTGTGTGTGTGTGTACACACAGCTTAAATTGGTTAAAAACACTAACTTTCAGTACTCAGTGTTTCAAAAATGTTAGACTGCCAACCTGTGTTGTAGAGATGTCTTTTTTAAAAAAAAAAAAAAAAAAAACAACAACAAAACCCGATGAATAAAGCTACTTTAAGGAAAATTACTGCTTTGTCCAACCCCGAAGAGCTATGAGATCTTTGCTCACCAATTCTCATAAAACTTGGATTTGTCATGCATTTTTGGTGGCTTTAGTATTATGATCTATCATAAATAAAGTTCATTTCATTGATTTTAAAGTGAAATTAGTGACTGGAAAAAATGGCAATATTTTTTTTTAAACCTGTGACAATTATAAACTACTGTAATCTGTCATTTGCTTTCTAGAATCTAAAGTATATCTAAGTGTAATCTAATGTTCTCCTCCAAAATGCAGGCTGTGCAAACCCTTCCGTGGTTGGATCATTCTTGTGTTTTTATTTTAAGTACAAATAAATATGTATAATGAATTTAAAAGTATGTAACTAGTAATTTGATATGTTGGGTGGCACCTTTTTTTACGTGTTCGCTCCCCTGATGTTAGAACCTGGCTACGCCACTGGGTGGACTGGGCAGGCCTTTATTAGAGAAACAGGCCGCTCATGTGTCTCTTGTCGTTTTTGACAAACTGTAACCTAACTGCAGGTACACTAGGGGGGCAACCTACTTCCCTGTGCCAAACCACACAGCCTTTGAACTTCATAAAAACCACACTTCACACTGTTATTTTCAACTGACATTTCATTTTACAACACGGCCTGTTTTATTCCCAAAACACTCTCTAACTTTTAGTGTGTTTTCTTAGCAAGATTTTGTCATTTGCTGAACGAAGAAGACATTCAGTATTTCACGTTAAACATTTATCTGTTGGTTTAATGATTTATTATTATTTATGATGTGTTTATGAACGCCCTGGCAGAGCTGAATGTCCCATCGCCCATCATAGACAACGCAGTCAGCAGAGATCTTTTGGAAATGCTTGTAGGCCTCGACCACCGACACCAGTGTGACCAAAAAACAGCACTAACCCCTCCCCACCCCCACCTCTTTTCTTTTTTTTGCCTCTTAAAAGGCAAAAATTGGCTAAGAGACCCAAATGGCTCAGAATCTAATGTTTTTCATGCTTTAAGAAAGCAATTTTAGAAATGGTAACGGTTTGCTTTAAAAAACACTCCTATGCTTCTCCAGAAAAAATTAAATATCTATGTGCACATTCTCTGAATTGGTCATTGTAAAAACAAACAAACAAAAAAACTCGCCCTTCCCCGCTCCCTCACCTGGGGTGCTTTATTCAGAAACATAGCTCTGAAAGTCATGTCAAGCGGCAGCGTCTGGGCTTGTTGAAATGCATTTTGAGATTATACTAAATTCATCACTGTAGTGAGGCACTGTGGCTCCCCGCTGCCCCGGAGCAGGACGAGCCCATCTGGAGGCTGGAGTGGGTGGAGCTAGGGAGCTCTGAGCCCTCCCCTCAGAGGGTCAGGCGGCCACCCAGAAGTATAAAGGCTCCCGCTCAGAGCTCAGTCAGGCCCCAGCTGCCGGGGAAGCCAGACGCCTCCAGCCTAGGCCACGACTGGGGAAATGCTGCGGCCCAAGGTGCAGGCCAGGATTTGCCGGGCCTGCCCCATGCCCGCTACCTGGAGGAGCTGCCGGGCCTGCCCCGTGCCCACTACCCGGAGGAGCGGCTGGGCCTGCCCCGTGCCCACTACCCGGAGGAGCTGCCGGACTTGCCGCTCGTTACCCGGAGGGGTTGCCAGGCCTGGCCCGCGCCCGCTACCCGGAGGGGCTGCTGGGCCTGCCCTGTGCTTGCTACCGGAAGGAGCTGCCGGGCCTGCCCCACACCCGCTACCCGGAGGGGTTGCTGGGCCTGCCCCACATCCGCTACCCTGAGGGGTTGCTGGGCCTGCCCCGCACTCGCTACCCGGAGGAGCTGCCGTACCTGCCCTGCGCTCGCTTGCTACCCGGAGGAGCTGCCAGGCCTGCCCCGCGCCCGCTACCCGGAGGAGCTGCCGGGCCTGCCCCACGCTCGCTACCCGGAGGGGTTGCTGGGCCTGCCCCACATCCGCTACCCTGAGGGGTTGCTGGGCCTGCCCCGCACTCGCTACCCGGAGGAGCTGCCGGACCTGCCCTGCGCTCGCTTGCTACCCGGAGGAGCTGCCGGGCCTGCCACTCGACCCCTGCCCTGAAGAGCCCACGGTGCTGGACCCACCAGAGGACAACACCCTGACCCAGGTACTATCCAAGAGGGAGTGTGGAAGTAGCCCCGGGGCAGCCGACCCCAGTCTGGCTGCAGCACTGCCAGAGCCCATGTCAGTGTGATGCGGCCAGGATCCCCACTGACACAGCAGCGGCTCTACTGCCGCTGCCAGGGCCCCAGGCTGGGACGCAGTGGAGTGGGAGGGCCTGCGGCCGCCCTGCCACCCCACTCGCGGGTGGCATCTCTCCCTCTCCCTGGTCTTTGGAGGCTTGGGCCTATCACTATTACTCAGCCCTGCCTGAGGGCCTGAGCCCCTGACTCATTGTTGCTCCACCCCAACCCAGGGCCTGGGTTTATGGTGCTTATTCCAATTCCTGCAAGGGCCGCCAGGAAAAACTCCCGCAGCCGGACTAATTCCCCAAACCTCAGCAGTGTGCAGTGAGCCAGTGCGGCTCCCCACCGCCCCGGACAGGGATGAGCCCCAGCCAACACCTCTACAGTCACCATCTGGTCATTTTGCGCTAAGTCGCTAGAACATCATTTTAAAATCTGATCAAAGATGAACCCTTGTTATGGCGATGTAAGGAAAACACACAGTGATAGCTGCAGCTGACAGAGCAGGGGTCTTGTGATCGGGTTTGCCCACCTCACAAACCCTCAGTTCTTGCCACCCAGCTCTGTTGCTCCATGTTGTCCAGGATTGTCTTTGGAAGTCAAGCTGGCGGAAAATTGTGTGGCGAGGGTGTGGTCGCTGTAATTGAGCACTGAAACTATAAAGACCCTGTGACGGTAACAGTTGTTGCTTTTGCTTATAAGAATGTACATCAGCCACGGTCCCTCCTGCACGTCTGGATTCCCCACCTTCTCCAGAACATCACAGGAGACGTAGCCCACCACGTCTCCAGCTCTGTTTTGAGCAGCGGATTTTACGTGGGGTTCAATAATCTCCAGCCCCCTCCTCAAAAGCAGTACAGCTTTTTGAAAGAGGCTACAGACCTCATGATATCCAGGAAGGGCGTATCCAGCCTAGGCTTTATCACAGTTGCTGTAGACGGTGGGATCCCCATAGTTTATTAGGGTCACCATAGCAAAGTGAGATGTATCTGTTCTGGTCTGTCTTTCTTTTGGGGGGATTGTGTTGATGTGATGTTTACTGACAGACACGTAATGCAGTTTATCATAGGGGATGGTGACAAACTCATTGTTCCTTTCTTGAACGGGGACCCAGTGTAACAGGGGAATGGAAAAGTCCTCCACAAACCTTTTTCAAAAGCTCTTCCGGTCGCCTTTTCTAAAAGGGGCAACAACCGAGTTTAAAACTGTCTCTGTCAACTGTTTTCCATACTGTGGCAGGGTGCACTAGGTCTGGAGGCCCCCGCTGTCCTGTATCACCCTGCCCCAGAATAGAGCAGAGGGGAATCCTCCAGGCAGCCTAGAGTGGCTGCAGAGAAGCGGCCAATCAGAGGGGCTGATGAAGCGACCAATAAGGGGCCAGAAGGGCCAGATAAAAGGCAAGCCACAGAGCAGAGCCTTCAGTGTCTGAGTGAGACCCGATAAGGTAGGACTGGGTGCCTGTCTGGCTAGACAAGCAGCAGGTCATGGGCAGGCCACGGGCAGCTCACCAGGCAGAACCAAGCCCAGGGAAGGCTGCTAGAGACCGGCTGGCTGGATAGAGCAGCAACAGGGCCATGAAAAGGTCAGCGCGGGCAGGCTGAGCCCAGAGAACTGAGCCCAGGACCTTGCTGGACCTGAGGAGGAAACCGAGATGGGCCCTGCCGGTCTGGTTGTGGACTGAGCACAGGGAGGGCTGCGGAAAAGGTCACTGGCTGCGGGTACCAGATGGGCCCCGGCTGGGTGGCTGAAGAAGGCAGTGCCATGGGAAAGAAGCCTCTGAGCTACAGCGCCATAGCAGGGCCGTGATAAGAACTCGGGACTGTATATTCCGGAAGGGGAAGGCAGTGTGTGCGGCTTGGCCGGAGACTGAGCTGCGAAGACCAGCAGAGAGAGCCAGGGGCCAGGCGGTGTTTGCAAGAGGCAGCTGCCACCCTGCTGTAAGACTGAAAAAGCAAAGCAGTTCACACCTAATCGAGAGAAAGGGGGCCAGCCACGAGAAGTGGGTGCCGCCCCATGAAAAAGATTATGATTGTAGGTATATTGGCCAGAGAAAAGAGAGCGCTCGTGAGAGGCTGACCCATTACACACGCCTTCAGAGAATTTGAGGGGTTGACATCAGCGGGTCTGGTACGTAGAGTTCGGTGACAACTCCAGCCGTCACTCTTTATAAACTCAGGGAACACGTGGAGGGAGCAAACGGTTTGGTGGGATGCCAAATATCTCCACAGCCGAGATTTAAAGTTCTGTTAAATGGCTCGACATCCCCCGCTTTGACTTCATTATTAGTAACCAAATGGGGCATGTCATTAACACCGCTTTAACAATCTGCTTGAAGGTTTGTTTAAAAATTCTTTCCCCTGAACGGTTTCTCATTTTTGAGACACGTGAGCTTTGCTGAAAGTAGCCTTAAAGGGCGTGGATACTTCACTGCCCCTCTTGTCTTTTAGGCCTAAAGCCCAGGCTTATTTAGACAGAATGTCTGTTGCTATTAAGACGTACTTAAAATCACTCTCAAACTCCAGTGATCCGGGGTTCCAGCCTAGACCCTCACCCTACACCTATTCTAATTGTACGTTTCCCTGCTGGGACACCCTAAGGGGGGCTGAAAACCCCTTGGTAGAGGATGATGGGGGAAGTTCTTAGAGGGGTCACACAGTCCCCTTTTAGGTTGGTCACCCCACCCCGGAACCTGTCCTGATTGGTCAAATCTTCCCTCAGGGAGGTCCTATGGGCTGAAACCGACCCCACTTGGTAGAGTTCTTAGAGGGGTCACATGCCACCCTTTGATTCCAGTCATGTGTCCATCTTGACCCCTGAAGTAATACCCCAGGAGGTGAGTCTTATGGTGACAAGTGGCTGGGGCCTGAGGGGGGAAAGGGCGGGTTCAGTGTTTGTACTACCTCTCTGTCCCCATACACCCCTCTGGCTAGTGTGTTTAGATGTTCATAGAGTTTGGTTCCATGTGTGCGTTCCCCATGTGCCACCCCAGCCCTACGCAGGCAGCTGGCACAGGAGACCTTGAGTGAACTGCCCAATGACCACATGATCCATGAAGGGACGAAGGCACCCGACCAGGTTTATTGTCAATGAAGCACGATACCATCCTTGATATGCTCCCTCTGAGATACATCTTTATACCCCAGATATATGCCAGCTTTTGTGAACAGGTCCTGCCTCATACCAGGTAGAGGTGGAGAACATACAGTGTGTGACCGTGGCATCAAAGGCTGTAGCACAATGCAAATGGACCAGGGGTTGAATTAAGCTTGTATTGGTGTAACGCTGACAGACCCCAGGTGCCGGCGGGCGGGATTGAACTGGGGAACCTCTGGAGCTTAGTGCATGAGCCTCTATTGCATGAACCAAAAGCCAACTGGCTGGTAGCTAAGGCTGTAAAGCAGATTCATTTGATCTCTCTCTCTAAGTGATCTCAGTGCCACTACAAGGGACAGAGCCCCACGCCCAGGAGGTGTGTGACTTACACTGGCAACGTGTGTTCTGGCATTTCCTAACTTCACACACACACACACATGAGAACCATGCAGATTCTTCTGTGGCTAATGCATCTGACAGTGCCCCAGTCTCATGCGGACGGGCTCAGCAACAGGCAGTCTGAACACGACAACACACCGAGGGCTTTTATTTCGGATCCTGATTTATTCAGTGAATTTGCTAATGCACAGAGAGATTCCAGCCAGCCGTGAGGTACTGGGACAGACACAGCCATACCCAGCAGCACGGAGGGGCCTCGAAGGGGCTGCAGCTGGGACTTCAGGCCTTTATTCATGGGCACCAGGTGCTGCGTGGGCCGTACAGGGCGGGGGTCAGGCGAGCAGCTTCACCAGCAGCAGTCCAGTCAGGCCAGGCAGATGAAGGGCAAAGGAGAATTTCCCCAGCGCCGGGCTGGCCCCACTGCTGGTTGTTTGGGGGAGGGGGGTAGTATTAGCGGGGTTGGTGATTGTGGGAGGGGGCTTGGTGGTATTAGTGGAGTTGTCCCCTATGGGAGGGGGATTGCTGGTATTAGGGGGGTTGGCCCCTGTGGGAGGGGCATTGGTGGTATTACGGGAGGTGGTGTTTGTGGGAGGGGAGGTGGTGGGTATTTTATCCGCTGGAACAGAGCTCCCCCATAAAAAGATGAATCTGTAGCTTGCAGAACTCAGGGTGGTTTCAGGTTTAATGTCTTTTGTGGACGCAGTAGCGCAGCCTTTTCCAACAAAGCCTGAAATACCTGAATCTGAGGGAGACAATCAGCCTGTTATTAGACGGGGGCACCTCTGGTTCCTTCTCTGCCCCCAGAACCTCTGTCTCCACCATCCAGCGGTTCCCACCTCTGCCTCCCGTTCCCACCCCTAGGTGCTCTCCCTGCTCTTGCTGTAACCAGCCATGGCAGGGCGGGCGTCTGTTCCCCTCTTGCCTCCCCCACGCCCCTTTCTGCAGCTCCACACGAGACTGAAGCTGGAGTTTGGAACCAGCTGATCTCTAGGGGCGGCTCCTTCCCCAGCGCACGGCTCCCCAGTGAACACGCCCGGCTCTCACCATCCCCAGCAGCCCAGACCACTCGGTTCAGTTATTTTATAAACCCCCAAAGCGCTGGGAGTCCTGGAAACACACTGAGAACGGGAGCTCTGCTCTGAGCAATAGCTTAGCTCCCCACTAAACATACCGGGGATGGGGTCTAATGGTTAGAGTAGTGAGGCTGTGAGCCAGGACTCCTGGGTTCTCTCCCCAGCTCTGCATCATTGACATAACAGCCCTTCCCATGGCAATAGACTGTGTTGTCGTAACTCCAGGAGCAGGGCGGCATCACTGAGAGTGAGGAGCTGGTCTTGAAGAGAAAATGTCCCAATTCCTCTTCCCTTCCTCCAAGGCAAAAATTCCCCTTGGTCACCCCCATCCGCCCAAGTGCTCAGCACAA
Organism: Aldabrachelys gigantea; assembly: GCA_026122505.1. NCBI lineage: Eukaryota > Metazoa > Chordata > Testudines > Testudinidae > Aldabrachelys > Aldabrachelys gigantea. Next base: position 73,080,696 of record CM047489.1, read on the forward strand.
ACTCCAGGTTTCACCAGCTCTTTGGGGAGTTCCTGAGATGTGAGATTCCCGGGGTAACTCTCGCACTGTCCCCAGCTGGCAGAATTTACCGTTCACTAGGTACCCCATGAAATCCATGCAATAGGTCTCGTCCCCAGTACAAGGGGTTGTTTGAACATTGCAGGCATTGACGTTCCGATCAAAGCAGGTTGGGCACTGCAGCCCATTCGCGGTGGTGCTCCCCGTGGGCACTGAGAACCGAGAGAGACAGAGAGACGGTCACAGGGTGGGTTAAACCTCGTTCAACCTGTAGGATGTGCCCACTGCCGTCCATTGCCCGAACCTGTGAAGGCCTCACCCCTAGTCCCATGGCATTTCTCCATCTGTCTGTGATCCAACTATCTGTGAATGCTGTGTCCGATCAGTTCCAGACCCCAGCGAGTTTGAAGGTGGAGACTGACAGGTTCAGGGAGGTTTAGACTGGAGCCCATCCCAGCTGCTGCCCCCTCTCTCGCATGCAGCCCTCACCCGTCTGGTTTCACATGATCCCCGACTATTCCACCCCCTGGCTTAGGAACCCGCCAGCGACAGGCATTTCAGTGGTGACAGAAATGGCATTCGAGTGACTGGACAATAAAGGGGAGAAATAGTAACAAATACAGTTGTGACGGAGCTTGTCCACATGAACAATTTAACAGTAGTAAGGGGTGGGGGAGTCTAAGCATCCGCTGGGGTGTGAATCTACCCTGCGCCAGCCTAGCTGGCCATGTGCGCCCTGCTGACGGCCGTGAACCATTCGTGAATGTGCTTTAAGCTAGTCCAATTTCAAGCCACTCGAATGAGCTGTTCACGTGCATCTGTGGGGGGCACATGGAGACAGGGCCAGCTCTAACTTTTTTCCTGCCCAAGCAAAAAAAAAGAGTGCCCCCTCACCGTAACACCCCCCCACGAGCACCGCCGAGCCCCCCCGAGCACCACTCCACGCCGCCCAAGCCCCCCGTGCCCCTGAGCTCTATGCCACCCAAGCCCCCACGCCCCCAATGCCGCGCGACCCAAGTCCCCGCTCCCCCAAGCGCAGCACCACCAAAGCCCCCCACCCCCTATCGCAGTGCCACAGAAGCCCCCTGCACCGCCGCTCCTCCCCAGTGCCGTGCCGCTGAAGCCCCCCATGCTCCTGCCCCCCCAAGCACTGCCAAAGCCCCCCACACCCCCATCCCTCTCGAGAACCACACCGCCCAAGCCCCCTGCCCCTGCCAAGTGCCACACAACCGAAGCCCCCCGTCCCCCCGCCCCCCCGAGCACCATGCCACCGAAGCCCCCCGCCCCTCCCGAGCTCCGCACCGCCCAAGCCCCCCGCACCCGTAAGCTCTGCACCACCCAAACTTCCTGCCCTTCCCCACCGCCACACCTCCCAAGCCCCCTGCACCCCCAAGCTCTGCACCGCCGAAGCCCCCCACCCCTCCCGGGCACCACACCACCCAAACCCCCTGAGCACCGCAACACCCAAGTCCCTGCCCTCCCGAGTGCTGCACCCCCCAAGCTCTCTGCCCCCCACAGCACCGCCCCCCCAAGCCACCGCCCCCCCCAAGTACCACGCCGCCCAAGACCTCCCCCCCCCCCCGAAGCACCACCCGGCCGAAACAAAAACAAACAAGCAAAACAACCTCCAGCACCGCCCACCCACACCAAAAAAAAAAAAATCACCCGAGCGCCGCCCCACCCGAAGGTGCCGCCCCAATCACATGGTTGGTTGGCTGGTGCCTGGAGCCGGCGTTGCATGGAGAGCTAGATTCATATCCCAGTTCACCATCATTCTAACTGTTCCTGTCGACAAGCCATTAAATGGAGACAGTAAAAACAGATCCATAACGTACCTCCAAGTACGGCCGAGTTACAGTTATCTGCATTGTTGCATTGTGTGATGTTGATCCTGAAATACTTGCCATTCCCAAAAGTGAAAGACATGGGGACTTTGATGTCACTTTTATAGCTACTTAGACATTGTTTGTAGAACGACGTCCTTGTCCCATCTTCGTTAAAGACAGAAAACCAAAAGAGAAAACGAGAGACTCAGAGGGAAATCTCATGTAACAGCAGGGAGGATATTTTACCTCCATGATTGGCCCTGGGGTAACAGCTGCTGGGATCCAATGTCCAGTTTGGGACCCACAATTCAAGAAATTAAAGAGGAACCCGGATCTAAACTCCACCCCAAATTGCATCAGCTAGCCTGTGGTTAAAGGGTTTTGTGGGTGGATAATAGGGGGAGGCGTGGGGTTTACGGCTAAACCTCGGGTCACGGCCCATGTTAACTCTGCAGTGAAGCCAAACCCTGAGTAGGGGGAAGATTGAATATACCCATTTGTGACTGTGCTGGGAAAATTTCCTGAGTGTGGTCAGAGAGAGAGAGAGAGAGAGAGAGATGGGTGTATGGAGATTAGATAGATTTGATTAGATAGATAAAGACAGAGCACGTTAAAGCTGATGGTGTGCTATGCATCCTTCTTACAGGGTAAATGGAAGGAGCCATTAAACCTCTTTAATTCAATGGAAGGATGAACACAAAAGAGTCTGTAACTCAGGTTTTCATTTTCAAAGGGCAAACGATGAGAAGTTAAGGGAACCAGTGAAATCTGCCATCCTGAAGAGCTCAGGGAGCTGAACATGGAGAAGGTTTGGAATCTCTTTAAGTCAAGAGGGCAAAAACTGCCTTGAATTTGCACCCCAAGCAAGGGGGAAAACGTGTAAGACGGGGCTCCAGTCAGGGCCGGCGCTTCCATTTAGGCGACTGCACCAGGATTTGGAGGGGCGGCATTTTGCGGCTCTCGGCAGCAATTCAGCAGCGGGGGGTCCTTCTGTGCTCCGGGTCTTTGGTGGAAATTCTGCAGTGGGTCCTTCACTCACTCCAGGACCAGCCGCTGAAGTGCCCCAAAGACCAGGAGCACGGAAGGACCCTCGCCTAGGGCGCCAAAAATCCTGGTGCCGCTCCTGGCTCCAGCCCTGAGTAGGGGACTAACAGCTTCAGACAGGACCCTGGGAGCAAGTCGACAGTCTACAAGGGATCTCAGCGCCAATTTCCTGTTTTTAACACATTTCAAAACGTGCATTTCTACCAGAGCAGCCTCGCTTGTTGCAGCGCAGCCATCCATTGTGGAGATGAAAACTTAGTGAAATCCTGGCCCCACTGAAGTGAATGGGAGATTTGCAATATGGGGCCAGGACTTCAAACCTCCGCGTCTTCCAATCACTACATAAGATACAGTAACGTTGCCTGAGCGTCAAATGCAGACTGAGTGCTCTGTGCCGGGTGAATGTGCTTTGTTGATGGACGGTTTGGGGTTGGCCTTAGCGATGAGGATGGTGACAGACTGTAGGATAGGATGTGCCTAGGTTGACGGTAATGTCACCTACCCAGTGTAATATCTTCTGCCATGGAGAGGCAGCCACCAGTAGCCTTGTTGTCTTGGCAGGTTCCTGGAGCTAATTCGCAGGTCTCCGTTAGGCCAAAGCATGTGTTACATGTCATGGTCGCAGCTGGAGGAAGAAGAAGAAGTGTTTCCTTCTTACTGTTGTGTAACAGTGTCATGTCTGACATGTCCCTTAGCCTGAGTCTTCATAAGAACGGGCAGACTGGGTCAGATCAAAAGTCCATCTAGCTCAGTATCCTATCTTCTGACAGCGGCCAATGCCAGGTGCCCCAGAGAGAATCAACAGGTAATCATCAAGTGATCCATCCCCTGTTGTCCATTCCCAGCTCCTGGCAAATGAACTAGGGACACCATCCCTGCCTGTCCTGGCTATTACCATTGAGGGACCTATCCTCCATGAAGTTATCTAGTTCTTTTTTTAAACCCTGTTATAGTCTTGTACTGCACAACGTCCTGTGGCAAAGACTTCCACAGGTTGACTATGCGTTGTTTTGTTTTAAAATGCTGTCTGTTAATTTAATTCAGTGACCCCTAGTTCTTGTATTATGAGAAGCAGTAAATAACACTTCCTTATTTACTTTCTACATGCTTTTATAGACCTCTGTCATATCATAGAAGATTAGTGTTGGAAGGAGGTCATCCAGTTCAACCCCCTGCTCAAAGCAGGACCAATCCCCAACTAAATCATTCCAACCAGGGCTTTGTCAAGCCAGGCCTTAAAATCCTCTACAGATGGAGATTCCACCACCTCCCTAGGGAACCCATTCCAGTGCTTCACCACCCTCCTAGGGAAATAGTTTTTTCTAATATCCAACTTAAACCTCCCCATTACTCCTTGTTCTGCCATCTGGTACCACTGAGAACAGTCTAGATCCATCCTCTTTGGATCCCCTTTTCAGGTAGTTGAAAGCAGCTATCAAATCCCCCCTCATTCTTCTCTTCTGCAGACTAAATAATCCCAGTTCCCTCAGCCTCTCCTTGCAAGTTGTGTGCTCCAGCCCCCTGATCATTTTCATTGCCCTCTGCTGGACTCACCAATTTGTCGACATCCTTTCTGTACTGTGGGGCCCAAAACTGGATGTAATACTCCAGATGTGTCCTCACCAGTACAGAATAGGGGAGAATAATCACTTCCCTCAATCTGCGAGCAATGCTCCAACCAATACAGCCCAATATGCCATTATCCCCACTAAGTCATCTTTTTTCCAAGCTGAAAATTCTGCTTTTATTAATCTCTCCTCATTCAGAACCTGTCCTCTACCCCTAATCATTTTTGTAGCCCTTTTCTGAACATTTTCCAACTCCAATACACCTTTTTTGAGACGGGGTACCACATGTGCATGGAGTCTTCAAGATGTGGGCGTAGCATATGTAGTAAACGTTTTTTCCCAAATCTGGACTTTAGCGTACAAAATCTGGGTGCTTACTGTGAACCTTCCCCAAGCTGTACCCAGCTTGGATCTTTCTCGCTGCCACCAGCCAGGAATTTACAGGGCCTGACCCCCTTTCCCTCTCTCTGGTCTCCCCAACCCTTCCCTGGGGGGGGGACCCCAAACCCCAAATCCCTTGGATTCTTAAAACCAGGAGAAATAACCCCTTTCCCCCTCCCTCCCAGGCTTGCCTCTTTGTCTAGCCTGCGAGTACCGAGAAACCCTGTTTCTCTGCTTCCCAAGAGATAATCGTTCTATCACCTTGGGACAATAGGAACACAAAAGACCAACAGCTGGCTTTGCCTTCCCCCTAGCCTGTCACCCCGAGGTAGACAGACTAAACACAGAAATCTCTATCCCTTTGCCTCACTAGGAAAGAACTTTCACAAGTTTAAAAAGAAAACTTTATATAAAAAGAAAGACAATACAGAACAATAATACTGCATTAAAGATCAATACAGGCTCTTGCTTATAAGAAAATATGAATAACCAGTCTGATTTAAAAAATAGCCAATTTAAAACAGTCTAGCAAATCAACACACAGTAAATACAAATCAAAGCACATCACAGCCGATAACTTTGTTTCCTTTTGTACTCACAGACTTTTAGTAGAATATTAGAAAGAAGATTGGAGTTAGAGAGAAGCTTGTTTTCCCATAGCTGAGGAAAACACAAAGACCCCGAGTTCCTTTCCCTCCCAGACTTTTAAAAAAATCCAGGTCTCTGATTGGTCCTCTGGTCAGGTGTTTGGTTCCCCCTTTCCAGGTAAAAGAAACTTAACCCTTACCCACCTACTTATGACAGCATAGATTTATACAAAGGCAATATATTTTCTGTCTCATTATCTATCCCTTTCCTGATGATTCCCAACATTCTCTTTGCTTTTTTCACTGTCGCTGCACATGGAGTGGATGTTTTCAGAGAACTATCCACAGAGACTCCAAGATCTCTTTCTTGAGTGGCAACAGCTAATTTAGACCCCATCATTTAATATGTATAGTTGGGATGATGTTTTCCAATGTGCATTACTTTGCATTTATCAACACTGAATTTCATCTGCCATTTTGTTGCCCAGTCACCCAGTTTTGAGAGATCCTTTCACAGCTCTTTGCAGTCTGCTTTAGATGTAAGTATCGTGAGTAATTTTGTATGATCTGCAAATTTTGCCACCTCATTGTTTACCCCATTTTCCAGATCATTTCTGAATATGTTGAATGGGACTGGGCCCAGTACAGACCGCGGGGGGACACCACTATTTACCTCTCTCCATTCTGAAAACTGACCATTTATTCCTACTCTTTGTTTCCTATCTTGTAACCAGTTACCAGCCGATGAGAGAACCTTCCCTCTTATCCCATGACAGCTCGCTTTGCTTAAGGGCTTTTGGGGAGAAACCTTGTCAAAGGCTTTCTGAAAATCTAGGTGCACTATATCCACTGGATCCCCCTTGTCCACATGCTTGTTGACCCCCTCAAAGAATTTTAGTAGATTAGTGAGGCATGATTTCCCTTTACAAAAAACATGTTGACTCTTCCCCAACAAATCATGCTCGTCTATGTGACTGACCATTCTGTTCATTATTACAGTTTCAACTAGTTTGCCTGGCACTGAAGTCAGGGGTACGGGCCTGTAATTACCGGGATCGCCTCTCGAGTCTTTTTTAAAAAATTGGCATCACATTAGTGATCCTCCAGTCATCTGGTACAGAAGCTGATGTGAATGATAGGTTACAGATGACAGTTAGTAGTATACCCGCAATTTGACATTTGAGTTCCTTCAGCCCTCTTGGGTGACTCTCATCTGGTCCTGGTGATTGTTACTGTTTAGTTTATCAACTTGTTCCAAAACCTCTTCTAATGACACCTCAATCTGGTACAGTTCCTGAGATTTGTTACCTAAAAAGAATGTGGTGTGAGAATCTCCCTCACATCGTGAGCTATGAAGACTGATGCAAAGAATTCATTTAGTTTCTCTGCAATGGCCTTATTGTCCTGAGTGCTCCTTTAGCATCTCGATCATCCAGTGGCCCCACTGTTTGTTTAGCAGCTTCCTGCTTCTGCTGTTACTTTTGGAGTCTGTAGCCAACTGTTCTTCTCATTCCTTTTTCAGCTTCCAAATTATATTTTTACATTTCACTTGCCAGAATTTATTCTCTTTTCTATTTTTCTCATTAGGATTTAACTTCCACATTTTAAAGGATGCCTTTTTGCCTCTCACTGCTTCTTTTACTTTGTTGTTTAACCACGGTGGCTCTTTTTTGGTTCTCTTACTATGTTTTTTTTCATTTCAATTATAAATTTAAGTTCAGCTTCTGTTACGGTGTCCCTAGAAAGTTACCATAGAGCTTTCAGGGATTTCACATTTTGCGCTGGACCTTTTAATTTCTCTTTAAATAACTTCCTCATTTTTGAGTAGTTCCTCTTTCTGAAATTAAATGCTACAGTGTTGGGCTGCTGTGGTGTTTTCCCCACCACAGGAATGTTAAATTTAATTATATTATGGTCACTATTACCAAGTGGTCCGGCTATATTCACCTCTTGGATCGGATCCTGTGCTCCACATAGGACTAAATCAAGAATTGCTTCTCCTCTGGTGGGTTCCAGAACTAGCTGCTCCAAGAAGCAGCCATTTATGGTGTCTAGAAACTTTATTTCCGCATCCCATCCTGAGGTGACATGTATCCAGTCAATAGGGGGATAATTGAAATCCCCCATTATAATTCAGTTTTTTATTTTAATAGCCTCTCTAATCTCCCTGAGCATTTCACAGTCACTATCACCAGCCTGGTCAGGTGGTCGGTAATATATCCCCATTGTTGTATTCTTATTATCCAAGCATGGAATTACAATCCATGGAGATTCTACGGGACATTTAAAATTTGGTTCATTTAAAATTTTTCCTTCATTTGACTCTACGCTGTCTCTCACATATAGTGCCCCTCCCCCACCAGCACCATCTGCTCCAAACAAGCCGAGGGGTTAACAGACCCGATTTCCCCTGGACACTCAGCAATTGCGCAATTTCAGACTCTGGGCAGTGGTACCTGGGGGGGCGCAAATTGGGGAAGGTGAAGGGGATGATGCTTTCCCCAACCTTCACTCACAAAATAAGCTCTGCCCACCCCAGATGTGGCTCCCGTTGTGCAGGTATTCACAGGACTGCAGAGTCGCTCGCTTGGCAGCATGTGTTGGCTGAGTGCATTGTACAGCCCAGGGCTCCTTGCAGCCCTCCACTATCTTCACAAACTCCTTGGATATCCCTCCCACCCCACTGAATTTCAGAGATGCCATGTTACCCCCCCTCCCGCCTCATGCCAGGGGCTCTGTGTGCCCCCCATTCCCCAATACCTGGGTCCCCTGATTCACTCCCATGCCAGGGGCTCTTTCTTCCCCCTATTTCCCCTCCCATGTACCAGGGTTACCCCTTCTCCCCCCATGTCAGGGGCACTGTGTGCCCCCCATTCCTCCCCCCTCCACCATCATCCTTCTTTCTATCTGGGAGATCAGCTGCTCAGGGTGTAACATGTTAAGCTCCATGGGGACGCTGGGCAGACCTGGGCTGGAGGGGTTGATGGGCTGGAAGATGTCAATGATGCCACCAACTGGTTCTTTGCTCTACACACAGTCACAGAGATGGTTGAAAATGTGGCTGGGTTGGCCAGATGCCAACGGCTCTGTGTGTCCCCGATTTCCCTCTTCCAGTTTTCTGATTTCCTCCCCCCCAAATCAGTAGGGTTCTGCCCAGTGATGTCTAGAACATCCCCTGAAATTATGGAGTTGATGGAATGCAGCATTCAAAAGTTACTTTGGTTGCATAGAAATAGGGAAAGGCCACTGATGTGAGTGCGACCAGGCTCTCTGGGCTGCCAGCCAGCCAGCAGAGGGGTCTGACGGAAAAGTCTGGGGCCCAGAAGCCAGCTGTCTTGGCCCCTAGGCTTGTGGGGATTGCCCTCCATGGGAAGGCTCTCTGATGACTGGTCGCTGAGGTTTACAACGCGGTTCCATGGCCCTTAGTCTTTGGGATATAAAGGTGGCTTAATGTAAAGCCAACTTAGCACCCATCCCTCTGGATCAGCCCAGCCGTTTGCAGTCTGTGGGGAATGGGAAGGATGGAAATTGCCAGACAAAAAACAGAACAAAAGGACATTCGTTGTCCTGTGTTCCCAAAATTACCATTGATACAAGTGGCATTAACCACACCTCATGGACATGCTGGGGACCTGCAAGTGAATAATCTCTGCCCTTCAGTCCTGCACGCAAGCTGTGTACGTGCAGCAGCTTTGCACCTTTTCTTTTGGAGAGGTGGAGATTTTCAGGCTGTGATGCTGATCTAATCTGAGCTCCTGCATCGCCCAAGCCAGAGAACCTCCCCCAGCCCTTCCTCCATCCAGCCCATATCTGATGACTGAGCCAATCTTTTAGAAGGGCGTCCAATCTCCATAGACTGTGTCTGAGGGATGGAGAAGCCAACCTGCCTCTTGAGAAGCTGCTGCCAGAATTAATTCCACCTTCAATTGGTCTAAATTCAGCTCCCAGTCATTGGATCTCATTCTGCCTCTGTTTGACATAACTACGGTGCTTGGGAGGAAGCGGAACCACACCCTGAGTGCTGCATTGAGGCCAGCCCAACCCCTGGAGTAGATGCAGCTGGGTTGATGGGTGAATGCTTTCCTTGGCCTGGCTACCAGCTTGGGGAGGTGAGTTCCTAGACTGATGGAAAAAACCCATCCATTGGGATAGATGGCGTCTTCACTACAGGGCTCTGCCGGCCCAGCTACAGCACTGTGGCTAAGCGACTACTGTAGCCATAGTGCAGACAGGGCCCTGTACCCCACCCAGAGCTAATCCCCCCTCCCCGCACCAGCTGGATGTTCCCCTGACTGGGGATCCGTGAGGTGTAAAGGGTCAAAGTCCAGGAGGGGTTACATGGTGACAGCAGTGGATGACTCACGTGGGGTAGTTTGTGCACTCGTTGTAGCTAGGAGAGCAAGGAGAAGGCAGAGGATGAAGGAAACCATCCTGGTGCTGGGAGGCCCACGGGGCCGGGCTCGGAGCTGAACGGAGCTTCTCACGGCTGACACAGTGAGCTCTGCCAGGGGGGAGGAGGAGAGAGTCAAGACCGAAATGAGGATGGAAAGGGAATAACAGCCGAGATTCAGAGGGGAAGCACCAGGCAACAGAGCTCACAAATAACCAATTTTGTGCTTCACTGGCAGTTCCAAAAGATAGGGGAGGAAATCATTTTTGGTTGACCCAAAATTCTCGTCCCACTGAAAAACCAAACAAAAAAATGGTTTTGATTCATTTTCAAGCATTTAGAAAGATTTTAAAATTGGATTAAATAGAAATGTTGCCAACATTTTTTAAATGAACAGATATTTTGAGTTAAAAAAAAATCAGCACGTCTAATTCCAGAAATGCCCAGACCAAACTTTTCCATTTTTTCAAGATTTTTTTTTTCTAGGCTATTTTTTTCATCTGAAACAGGGCAGAAAAATTGACACAAATTTACAAAATGTTTCAGTCTCCCTAAACCTGCATTTTTCACTGGAGAAACGTTTTGATCGAAACATTTCTCCCAGTTCTCTCATGCCACCAACATGCCCAGAGATAACAGAGTGGGAGTTCTGGGGTAGAGCCCTGCGTGGGGCTATTTTTTAAATCCCACTCCCACCCGCTCCTGAACTGTTACTTGCATTTTTATTTGGCTCCCACCCGCAAAAACCTTTGATCCCGCAAATCCCACAAGAGAGACAGAGTCCCTCAGGCTACTTTTAAACAAAACAGTCTGGTTAATATATTATATATAAAAAGGGAAGTCAGACATAATTTTTACTGCTGAAAGTATCAAACAAATCTTACTTAAACCATGTAAAAAATAGTTTAACTGCTGTTATAATGGACACCAAATCTCTTTCTATCCCTCACTTAAATTTTTAAAAACCCTACTTGCTTTATATTGCTAAACTTCTATTGATGACAAGCTGCTGCCCTGTGTTTTCATGCATATTACCACAGTCAACTTTCTTTGCCCACCCAAACCCACCCGCAACAAAGTACTTTTACCCGCCCCCTCTATTGTAGCAGCAGGTCCTGCGGGTCCCATGGGATCCCAGTCCTGCTGCAGGGCTCTAGCCTGGCCCAGGTTTCACTCCCTTGTCCATATTTGCTCCAGGTCTCCACCGTCCCTTCTGACATGGGGCGACCAGTACAGCTTGTAGGACTCCAGGGTCAGAGCATCCTTCTGGTCTGCAGAGGGGCACTGCAGTGCTTTCACGTTATCTCTAACCCCTTGGGCAGCCCAACGGCTTCTTCTTTTTTCTCTTCTGCAGCCGCACAGCGAGCTGAGGTGTCCATTGATCCTCCTGCAGGGATGCTCAGGTCCCTTCCCTGAATCAGCTGGGTTCAGTTAGAACCGGTCAGGTCTAGGAGGCTTCAAACCCCTCCACCCCCATGTGCGTTACTTTGCATTAATCAAAACTCAGCTACATCCGCCATCATGTTGCCCATTGACCCAGCTCCGTTTGATCTCGCTGAGGTTCCCAACTAACCTCAGTAAGTTGCCTCCTCTGCAGATTTCACCACCTACTCGCTCACCCCCCGTCAGATCATTTGAGTCATTTGAACGCTGGGTTGAGGACAGAGCTTGGAAGCCTCCACTTTTAAGCTTTTGTCATCACACAAAATTCCCATGAATTCTCTCTCTGTTTTCTAGAGACACAAGGTGGGGGAAGAGACGAGCGTCCGAACAACACAGAGCTCTTCTGCGGTTCAGCGGAGCTCCAGAGCTTGTGTCTCTCCCCAGCAGAAGTTGATCCAATAAAGGATTTTCCCTCACCCACCTTGTCTGTCTAGTATCCTGGGACCCACACAGCTACAACAATGCTGGAAACTCCTCTGTTCTTTGGCTATTGTCCTGTTTCTTCTCCATGACCCTCCCTTGCCTCCCGCCCCAGCACTGCTTCGATTCCTTACTGCCCTACAGCGAGGGAGTTTGCCGAAGGCTTTTTAACAGTCCAAATCAAGTACGTTGACTGGTTCTTCTCTGCTCCCTAAGCCTGGGACGTTCAAAGCAGCCGGAGGAAGTCTGAGGCCCGACTCCCAGGGAGTTTCAGCAGACGCTGGCCCCCTCGCTGCTGGTTTTGCCTTTGAAAAACTCCCTATTTCGCTCACACACCATTCCAAGAGTGGGGCTTCTTTTCTGTTGAACAAACTGAGCCGCTTTATCCCTGCTCTGTTGTCGTCGTGGGGTTTCCCCATTCACAATATATCTCCAGCCTTTACGCATTTTGCAGCAGATCATGGAAGATTACAAAGGATAATATAACATGGCATTAAAAACTCTTACCTTCAGCCACACAATGGTTCCATTCACCTCCAAGTTCTCTGTGAATTGAAGAGATGCACTAACTTCTCTGGCACGGCCCCTTTCCTCTCTATATAAGCCAAAAATAGAATTGAGAGTAATGATTTACTGAAATGTAACTTGTTATATGATCCTCACGTCTGGCCACTCCCTCTTTAAGTGCAATTCAGACCAGCTATTTCTCAACCCATCAGCTTCTGTTTTATAAAATTTGTCTCATAAAGTCTGCTGGTTTGTGCAACAGAGATAAGAGGTGATACTCAGCTCAGTCATGAGGGTAGAGGTGTGACTGTTTTGCACATTAGAAGTGTTTAGCCAGATCATGGGATGGGGTAGATCATAGAGCGACAACAAATTGGCAACAGATGAGGATCCGGCCCCACTGACTCCAATGGGGCTAGGGCCAATTGACACCAGACCGGGATCTGGTTCCATTAACTCTAATGGAGCGACGGCCACTTGACACCAAATGGGGGATCCTGTGAAACTTCCAAGGTAAATAAATTGGCCATGGAGTTGGTTCCCTCCCATTCCCAGTACAGAGTTGCTAAAGTCCTTCTCATTAAATTGTGTAAATATTCTTTGGTGACATATTTTCTTCCTCGCCCCATGTCAAGGGCATTGCAGCAAACTAGGTCTCACGCACATGATGTCACACCCAGCTTGGGGAATTTAGTTATAGAATAACTAAGCGGAGAAGAGCATTTCGGCCTTGGTTGTATTTCAGGCCAGTTTTGCTCCCAGAGGTTGTTGAGATGAGTAGGGGGCTTCCAGAGAGAAGCCAGGTGTTAGGATCACCAGGAGTCTAAAGAGAGAGACTGGTGATGAACAGTGCAATGGAAAACCTGGGGATTAGGTAATGCAAGGCTCAGATTCAACCGTTTGTATCAGTGCCTCGCCGAGTTTGCAGCCTTGTTCTCTAGAATCTCGGCTGTCGTTGAAAACACAAGAGTAAGGGAAATGGAAAAGTCCTGCACCATCTTTTTCAAAAGGTCTTTCGGTTTTAGATTGTCTGACACTGTCACCTTTTCTAAAAGGGGCAACATCTGTTGTTTTTTTTAAACTGTCTCCGTGAACCGTTTTCCATCTCTTCAGAGAATTTGAGGGGTCGACATCAGCAGGTCTGGTACATAGAGTTCTGTGAAAGGTCTGGTTATCACTCTTTATAACACTTTGAGGTAGCCAACAGCATTGTGGGATGCAAAATGTCTCCACATTCAAGTTTGTAATGTTCTGTTAAATGGCTGCATAACCCTCACATCATGCCAGTTTAGCATTCTGCTTGAAGTTTTGTTTAGAAATTCTTTTCTCTGATCTGTAATTTTTCAGGCAGGCAACCTTCACTGAAAATAGCTTTAAGGCCATGATACTTCAGTGGCTATTTTATCTTTGAGGGCTAAGGCCCAGGCTTATTTAGAGAAACTGTCTATTGCTGTTAAGATATACTTGCAATCACTGTCAAACTCCAGAGATCGGGGGGTAGGGGAGGGTTCCAGCCTAGACCCTAGCATTACACCTCTCCTGATTAGTACATGTTTCCCTGCTGGGATGCCCTAAGGGGGGCTGAAACCCCCTTGGTAGAGGATGGTGGGAGGAGTTCTTAAAGAGGTCACACAGCCTTCTTTTTGGGTGGGTCACTCCACCTCAGAATCTGCCCTGATTGGTCAAATCTGCTCTCAGGGACGTCCTATGGGGCTAAACTCCTTCCCTATTGGTACAGGGTGGTGGGAGGAGTTCTTAAAGGGGTCGCATGCCACCCCTTGCTTCTGGTCATGTGTCCATCTTGATCCCAGGAATAATACCCAAGGGGGTGAGTGTTACAGTGACAAGTGGGTGGAGCCTGAGGGTAAAAGAGGCGGATTCAATGTTTGATTGATGTTGTCACCCTTGTACTACTTATCTCTCCCCATGCATATCCTCTGTCTATCTGGAAAGATCTTCAGGGCAGGACTGTGTCAACATGTCTGTGCCACGCCTGGCACAACGGGGGCCCCATCTTGTCAGAATCTGGGCAGCACTTGGCACAATGCATCCCTGATCTCTAGGTACCACCCTAGTGTACGTTTATTTCTGTCTTACTTGCCAAGGGACCTCAGATCTTTCCAGGCCAGGATAACACTGAAATGCAGCCACCTCTGGGGCAGGGGTGTACCCCAAACTGGGAAATGTCTAAGGACAGCAGCATTTAGGAAATTTGCATTTGGAGATTAAATGTCCTCAGAGAGGAGCCAAGTGACTTTAACAGAGACAAGGGTGGAAAATGGCAACTGCACTGCGACTTCCACACATCCTCTCCCTCTGGAAGCTCAGCTAGACTGCTGCCGAAGGACTTTTCCCCAAGGGTTCCCTCCACCTTCCCAGTGGCTGCCCCCCTCCTCTGGCCCTACAGCCTTTTCTCTCCCCAGCTGTGGGAGCGCCACTAGTCTGCCTCTGTTAACCATTTAGGATGTATCCACACTGCAACTGGGAGGAGTCTCGGCCAGCTCAATGAGCGGGACCCAGTCTATCCTGACTTAAGTACTGGGCAAACAGGTTGAAACTATAGTGAAGAACAAAATTGTCAGACATGTCGATGAACATAATATGTTGGGGAAGAGTCAACATGGTTTTTGTAAAGGGAAATCATGCCTCACCAATCTACTAGAATTCTCTGAAGGGGTCAACAAGTATGTGGAGAAGGGGTGTCCAGTGGATATAGTGCATGTAGATTTTCAGACAGCTTTGACAAGGTCCCTCTCCAAAGGCTCTTAAGCAAAGCGAGCTGTCATGGGATAAGAGGGAAGGTTCTCTCATGGGTCGGTAACTGGTTACAAGATAGGAAACAAAGGGTAGGATTAAATGGTCAGTTTTCAGCATGGAGAGAAGAAAATAGTGGAGTCCCCCAGGGGTCTGTACTGGGACCAGTTCCCTCCATCATAAATGATCTGGAAAAAGGGGTAAACAGTGAGGTGGCAAAATTTACAGATGATACAAAACTACTCAAGAGAGTTAAGTCCAAAGCTGCCTGCGAAGTGTTACTAAGGGATCTCTCAAAACTGGATGACTGGGTAACAAAATGGCAAATGAAATTCAATGCTGGTAAATACAAAGTAATGCACATTGGAAAACATAATCCCAACTATACATACAAAATGATGGGGTCTAAATTAGCTGTTACCACTCAAGAGAGATCTTGGACTCTCTGTGGATAGTTCTCTGGAAACATCCACTCAATGTGCAGCAGCAGTCAAAAAAGCGAACAGAATGTTGGGAATCATTAGGAAAGGGTTAGATAATAAGACAGAAAATATCACATTGCCTACATGTAAATCCATGATACACCCACATCTTGAATACTGCGTGCAAATGTGGTCTCCCATCTCAAAAAAGGTGTATTGGAATTGGAAAAGGTTCAGAAATGGGCAGTAAAAATGATGAGGGGGATGGAACAGCTTCCGTATGAGGAGAGATTAATAATATTGGGATTTTTCATCTTGGAAAAAAGATGACTAAGAGGTGATATGACAGAGGTCTATAAACTATTGAAGAGTGTGGAGAAAGTGAACAAGGAAGTGTTATTTACTCCTCATAACACAAGAACTAGGGGCCACCAAATGAAATTAATAGGCAGCAGGTTGAAAACAAACAAAAGGAAATATTTCTTCACACAGTGCACGGTCAACCTGTGGAACTCTTTGCCAGGGGATGTTGTGAAGGCCAAGACCATAATACGATTCAAACAAGAACTAGATAAATTCATGGAGGATAGGCCCAATCAATGGCTATTAGCAAGGATGGACAGGGATGGTGTCCCTAGCCTCTGCTTGCCAAAAGCTGGGAATGGGCAACAGGGACTGGATCACTTGGTGATTCCCTGTTCTGTTCTTTCCCTCTGGGGCACCTGGAATTGGCCACTGTTGGAAGACAGGATAATGGGCTAGACAGCCCCCCAGTCTCAGGCAGACGGGTTCAGCAACGGGCAACCCAAATACCACAACACACCGGGGGCTTTTATTTCGGATCCTGATTTATTCAGTGAATTTGCTAATGCACAGAGAGATTCCAGCCAGCCGTGAGGTACAGACACACCCATACGCTGGGCAGACCCTTGGCTATGCAGCGGCCCCTTTGCATCGCCCGGCAGTGTGGAGGGGCCTCGGAGGGGCTGCAGCTGGGACTTCAGGACTTTATCCACAGGCACCAGGTGCTGCATGGGCTGTAAAGGGCGGGGGTCAGGAGAGCAGCTTCACCAGCAGCAGCCCAGTCAAGCTAGGCAGGTAGAGGGCAAAGGAGAATCTCCCCAGAGATGGGCTGCCCCCACTGGTGGTGGAAGCAGTTGGTTTGTTGGTGATGGGTGATTTGGGTGGAGCAGTGGGTTTGTTGGTGGTGATAATTGTAGGGGTGAGTATTGTTTTGGGGATGGTGGTTGTTTTGTTTGTGGTATTTGTGTCAGGGGTGGTGGTTGTTGTAGCGGAGGTGGTGGTTGCATTGAGGGGGGTGGTTATGTTGGGGATGGCGGCGGTGGTTGTGTTGGTAGTAGTGTTGGTAGTAGCAGGAGTGGTGGTGGTTGTTTCAGGGGTGGTGGTTATGTTGGTGGTGATGGTGGTTGTGTTGGGGGTGGTGTCTGTTGTAGCAGGAGTGGTGGTGGTGGTGGTTGTTTTGGGGGTTGTGGTGGTTGCGTTGGGGGTGGTAGTGGTGGTGGTTGTAGCAGGGGGTGTGGTAGTGGTTTTATTGGGGGTGCGGCTGGTTGCTTCAAGAGAGGCAGCAGTTGTGGATGGGGGGTTGGTGGGTATTTTCTCCGCCGGAACAGAGGACCCCCAAAAAAAGTCAAATGTATACAGTGCCGTAGTCAGGATGGCTCCAGGTTTAATGACCTGAGGAGATGCTGTAGTGCAGCCTTTTGCTTGAAATGGCGAATGAGATGAACCTGAGGGAGAAAACCAGCCTGTTATTAGGCAGGGGCAGCTCTGGTTCCTTCTCTGCCCCCAGAACCTCTGTCTCCACCATCCAGTGGTTCCCACCTCTGCCTTCCGTTCCCACCCCCAGTACTTTCCCTGCTCTCACTGTAACCGGCCACGGCAGGGGGGGCGTCTGCTCCCCTTCTGCATCCCCCATGCCCCTTTCTGCAGCTCCACACGAGACTGAAGCTGGAGTTTGGAACCAGCTGATCTCTGGGGGTGGCTCCTTCCCCAGCGCGTGGCCCCCCAGGGAACACGCCCGGCTCTCACTGTCCCCAGCAGCCCCAACCGCTCGGTTCAGTTATTTTATAAACACTCCAAAGTGCTGGGAGTCCTGGACACACACTGAGAACAGGAGCTTCCTCACTGAGCAATAGCTTAGCCACGTTAAACATAAAGGGAGTGGGGTCTAGTGGTTAGAGCAGTGGTGCTGGAAGCCAGGTCTCCTGTGTTCTGTCCCAGCTCTGCATCATTGACATATCAACCCTTCCCATGGCAAGACACTGTGTTGTCATAACTCCAGGAGCAGGGCGGCATCACTCAAGGAGCGAGGAAAGGAAAGGAAAGGAAAATTTCCCAATTCCTCTCTCCTTCCCTCCAGCCAAAAAACCCCACTTGGCCACCCCCACCTGCCCAAGGTCCCAGCATAGACTCGTTTTCACCAGCTTTCTGGGGAGTCCCTGAAATGTGAGATTCCTGGGGTAGCTCCCACACTGCAGCCAGCTGACAGCATTTACTTTTGTATAGAAACCCAGTGAAATCCATGCAGTAGGTCTCATCCCCGGTACAAGGGATGACTGAGCTGTTGCAGACAGTGAAGTTCAGAGCGAAGCAGGTTGGGCACTGCAGCCCGTTCGAGGTGGTGCTCCCCGTGGGCACTGAGAACCGAGAGAGAGAGAGACTGTCACAGGGTGGGTTAAACCTCGTTCAAACTGGTGGATGTTCCCTGCAATGCCTGAGCAGGTGAAGGCCCCACCCCCAGCCCGATGGCATTTCTCTATCTGCCTGTGACCCAACTATCTGTGAATGCCGCATCCGATCAGTTCCAGACCCCGGCGAGTTTGAAGGTGGAGCCTGGCAGATTCAGGGAGATTTAGATTGGAGCCCATCCTGGCTGCTGCCCCCTCTCTCGCGTGCAGCCCTCGCCCGTCTGGTTTCACATGGGCCCCAACTGTTCCACCCCCTGGTTTGGGGACCCGACAGCGACAGGCATTTCAATGGCGACAGAAATGACATTCCAGTGAATGGATGTTGGGGGCAGTAAAGGGGAGAAAAGGGAACAATTGTGCCAGGACTTGTCCACATGAACCATTCGACTGTAGCAAGGGAGGCCAGTGTGTAAGGATCTGCCAGGTGTGAATCAACCCTGCACCAGCCTGCTATGGCCCAGCTGGCCACGTGCTCCCTGCTGACCCACATGAACCGTTCATTAATGTGCTTTGAGCTGGTGCCCTTCCAAAGTGCTCGAACGGTCACGTGCATCAGCAGGGGGCACACGGAGAGCTGGATTCACACCCAGTTGAAGAGGGACAATAAAAACACACTCATAATTTACCTCCAGGTACAGCCGAGTTACAATTATCTGTGTTGCATCGTGTAGTGTTGATCCTCACATAATTGCCGTTCCCAGCACTGAAGGAGATGGGGACTTCTATGTCACTCTTATAGCTACTCAGACACTGTTTGTAGAAGTATGTATTCTGTGTCCCACCTTTGTTAAAGACAGAAAACCAGAAAAGAAAATGAGAAGCTGGGAGGGGAACCTCAAGTAACAGCAGGGAGGTTATTTTACCTCCATATTTGGCCCTGGGGCGACGCTGCTGGGATTCAGTGTCTAGTTCTGGGGCCCACAATTCAAGAAATTAAAGAGGAACCTGGATCTAAACTGCACCCCAAATTGCAGCAGTTAGCCTGAGGTTAAAGGGTTTTGTGTGTGGATAATAGGGAGCGGTGGGGGAGCGGGTTAGGGCTAAACCTTGGGTGATGGCCCACATTAATTCTGCAGTGAGGCCGCATCCTGAGTTGGGGGAAGTTTTAATAAACCCATTTGTGACTGTACTGGGAAAATTTCCTGAGTGTGGTCAGAGGCAGGCTGGCACGTATGGGGATTAGATAGATAGATAGATAATGACAGACCACGTTAAAGCTCGTGCTGTGCTATTCATCTGTAAGCAGAGTCAGGATGAGCTGTACCCTGACCTCTGGTGGTGAATTATGGAAAGTGTGGAAAGAATGTCGGGAATGTGAAGTCTCAAATATTTGCATAGGCACACCCAGCAAGGAGCCTGGGATGGTTATTTTAACAGCTCTGGGATCCCCAATTTCTTCATTATTGGGGCAGGATAAATAAAGTGTTGCCAGCTGATTATGTGAATGAGGAACTATGAGACTGCTTTATAACAGAAATGTCTCAATATAAATGAAATGACACTTGCTAGACAAGGGACATGGGTTCCAAAACCCAGTGAGTTGAGAAAGGTTGGGGATTGGTGTGTGTATCTGATGGTATGGGTCCTTTTTGAGGGCCTGGAACACTAATTGCATGGTATTCTCTCTCCACTGTTAAAGAGTAGAACTAATTTTGATTCTATTAGGAGTCTGTCTAGAGACTGCTGAGCTGAATTCACGTTGAACCAATAGTGCGCCAGCACCAGGGCTCCCCTATTAAGAGCTGAATTGAGATCACTGAGTGCTGTGTTAACTAGTGGGGAGTCTGAAGACCTGTCGTTAAGCAGCTGGCAGAGCAGAGCAGTTGCAGTGTGTTGGAGCAGCCCATGGAACAGTGAGCAGAGTGAAGCGGTTTGCAGGGGCGGCTGGAGGAGCGGCACAGCTGGTGTGGTGGAGCTGGTCATAGTGAAGGCTGCAGCAGAACTTCACGGAGAGGCGGATCAGTTGGCCCTGGCCCACGTAAGGTGCCCCTTAACACCCTGTCTGGACTTCCCCCCCATTTCCACCCAGGCTGGGGGGGTAAAACTCTACAGATAAACTCTTGAATTCTGGAGTGGCACTGACCAGAGACTTTTGGGTTGTTGGACTTTGGGGTGATTGGACTTAAGACCCTAAGGGGAAAAGGACATTGCTAAATGTACTTGGAGGTGGGTTTTTGTTTATGGTTTGTGTTATAACCCTGTTTGTGGTGTTTCTCCAATGGGATGCCGCATTGATTCCTTCCTTGCTTAAAAAGATTTTGCTACATTCAGACTCCGTGCTTGCGAGAGGGGAAGTATTGCCTCCTAGAGGTGCCCAGGGGGCTGTGGTATGTAAGTGTCCCAGGTCACTGAGTGGGGGCTCGAGCCGGTTATGCATGGTGTTACTGAAACAGAACCCCTGGATACTGAACCTGGCCCTTGTTGCTGCCAACTCAGATGGGCAAAAGGGTTACACATCCTTCTTACAAGGTAAATGGAAGGAGCCATTTACTCTCTTTAATTCAACGGAAGGATGAACAAAACCAGGTCTGTAACTCAGATTTTCAATTGCAAAGGGCAAATTGAGAAATGAAGGGTTAACTAGTGAAATCCGCCGGCCTGAAGCACTCAGAGAGTTGAACGTGGAGACGGTTTGGAATCTCTTTACGTCAAATGGCAAAAAGTATCTTGAATTTGCATCCCAAGCAAAGTGAAAAACATGTAAGGCAGGGTTCCAGCCCTCAGAAGCTGACTAACAGCTTCAGACAGGATTTGGGAGCAAGGCTGCAGCATCCAAGGGATCTCAGTGCCAGTTTCTTTTTGTACATGATTCAGAACGTGCATTTCCACCCAAAGCAGCTTCACTTGTTGCAGCACAGCCGTCCATTGTGGAGCTGAAAACTTAGTGAATAAAAATCAGTAAATAAAGCTCAAGGGGTAAAATCCTTGCCCCACTGAAGTCAATGGGAGATTTGCAACTGACGCCAGTGGGGTCAGGATTTCAAACCGCCAAGTTTTCTGGTCGCTATGTAAGACACAGTAACTTTGCCTGAATAAATGAAGCGTCGAGCACAGACTGAGTGCTCTGTGCCGGATGAATGTGCTTTGCTGATGGACTGTTTGGGGTTGGCCTTAGCGATGAGGATGGTGACAGACTGCAGGGTAGGGTGTGCCCGGGTTGACGGCAATGTCACCTACCCAATTTAATATCTTCCGCCACGGAGAGGCAGCCACCAGTAGCCTTGTTGTCTTGGCAGGTTCCTGGAGCGAAATTGCATGTCTCCGTTTGACCAAAGCACGTGTTACATGTCAGGATCACAGCTGGAGAAAGAAGAAGTGTTTCCTTCTTACTGTGGCGTGACAGTGTCACTCTGACACATCCCTTAGCTCCAAACAAGCCGCGGGGTTAATGGACCCGATTTCCTTCCAGACACTCAGCAATTGCACAATTTCAGCCACTGGGCCAGCGGTACCCAGTGGGGTCAGACTGGGGACAGGTGAAGGGGATGATGCTCTTCCCAAGTTCCGCCCACAAAATAAGCCCCGCTCACCCCAGATGTGGCTCCCGTTGTGCAGGTATTCACAGTACTAGAGAGTCGCTCATTTCACAGTGTGCATTGGCTGAGTCTGCTACACTCTGGGTCCTAGTGGTGCCGCTAGGACCCAGAGTGCAGAAAATTGTGTCTGCTGCTGGTGCACATGTATTCTCTCTGCTCATGAGAAGGCAGCAAATCACCAGAGAGAATTCCATAGCTGGAAAGAGCTTGAGATGAGATTAAGGTTAAAGGCCACCATAGATGATCAGCATCAAGAGAAGATTGCATCAGTCTCCCTTTGCTGGCAAAATGTTCTGAAAAGGCTCCCTGGCATTGTGAGAATGCTTGCTACCCCAAACCTAGCACTGCCTGGCACTTCAGATCCACTGTATGTGCCAAACAATGGAAGCGTCCTTAAAATTGTGGAGCTGTGGGCTGAGTTGGAGATCCCTGATTCCAGGTTACACTCAGTCCCTTAGCAGTGTCATTTAGTCCTGTATTTAGTCCCCTTTGTGCTGCCAAAGCAGGGCAGAGGGGCCTTCAAGGGAATAAGAATTCAGGGCAGTATCCAGTAACGGTGTCCCTCAGGCCTGGGCTACACTAACCAGGGTGATATAGATACAGTGCTCAGGGGGGTTGAAAAGTCCACACCCTGAAGAACCTCAGCTAGGGCTGATCTAATCCCTGGAGGAGATGCAGGTCGATGGGTGAACGCTTCCCTCAGCCTGGCTACAGGCTCAGGGAGGGGAGTTCCCACAGGGATGGAAAAAACCCATCCATTGGGATAGGCGGTGTCTTCATTACAGGGCTCTGCCAGCCCAGCTACAGCGCTGTGGCTAAATGGCTACAGTAGCCGTGGTGTAGACAGGGCCCTGTACCCCACCCAGAGCTAATCCCCCTCCCTGCACATGCTGGATGTTCCCCTGACTGGGGATCCGTGGGGTGTAAAGTGTCCGAGTCCAGGAGGGTTTCAATGACCACAGCAGCGGATGACTCACCTTGTGCACTCGTTGTAGCTAGGAGAGCAGGGAGAAGGCAGAGGATGAAGGAAACCATCCTGGTGCTGGGAGGCCCACGGGGCCGGGCTTGGAGCTGAAAGGAGCTTCTTATGGCTGACACGGCGAGCGCTGCCAGAGGGGAGGAGGAGAGAGACAAGACAAAATGAGGAGGGAAAGGGAATAACAGCCGAGATTGAGGGGGAAAGCACCAGGGAACAGAGTTCACAAATAACCGATTTTTTGGTTCACTGGCAGTTCCAAAAGATCAGGAAATAAAAATTGTTTTCTGTTGAACCAAAATTCTCATCCAAACAAAAAGCTGAACAAAAAGTGGTTTTGGTTTGTTTTCAGGCATTTAAAAACATTCTTAAAGTGGTTTAAATATAAATGTTGCCGTCAATTTTGAAAGGACATTTTGAGGTGAAAAAATCAAAACTTTTAATTCTGGAATTGTGAAGACAAAACATTTCCATTATTCAGAATTTTTTTTCCCTTTGATTTATTTTTGCTGCTGCAGTAATGTGGTGAAATTGACACAAATTCGCGAAATGTTTCTGTTGCCCCAAACCAGCATTTTTGGGTGGAAAAAAGTTTTGGTGAAAACATTTCTCTCAGAAACAACAAGGAGTCCAGTGGCACTTTAAAGGCTAACAGATTTATTTGGGCATCAGCTTTTGTTTTACCCACAAAAGCTGATGGCCAAATAAATCTGTTAGTCTTTAAGGTGCCACCAGAGTCTTTGCTGTTTTGTGGATACAGACTAACACGGCTACCCCCGATACTTGACACCATGCATTTCTCTCAGCTCTTTCATGCCACAAACCTGCCTAGAAATAACAGAGTGGACCTCCAGGGTAGACCCCAGTGTGGGACTGTATCTCCTGAGATACATAGACACAAATCTTCACAGTGAGCCTTCTGGCCCCAGTGAGGATGTGGGTGATGAGAAGATGCCTCCTCTTCCAGTTAGTCAGAGGGCAGGTGACCTGGGAGCTACTGCAGCATCCATAACTCCATCTCAAATGGATGGAACCCTGCACATTCCTGAAGAAAAGTATAGATCAGAAAAGAGTGTGGTGGAGGTGCAAGAAACAGCTGCTGCTGAGTTTGGTTCCTTAAGTCTAGATGATCCAGGACTGTCGATCCACTTGAGCAGTAGTCTGAGGGACTTCCTTGTACTGCATGGGCCACAGCAAGTGAAAAACTTCATGTTCCCCAAAGACAATGAAAATAGAAATTTCCATCGAACACATTACTGGCTTGAAATCCCCAATGGTGACAAAGTGGAGAGGCCATGGCTTATGTACTCAAAAACCCAGAATGCTGCATAATGTTTTTGTTGCATTGGGTTCTACAGGAACAAAGAACTGGAAAAATCTGGCTATAAATCTGGCATGCCACAAGAAGGCAGCAAATCACCAGAGAGCATTCCGTAGGTGGAAAGAGCTTGAGATGAGACTACGGTTAAAGGCCACCAGAGATGATCAGCATCAACAGAAGATTGCATCAGAGTCTCTTTACTGGCAAAATATTCTGAAAAGGCTCATTGCCATTGTGAGAATGCTTGCTACCCAAAACCTAGCACTGCATGACGCTGCAGATCAGCTGTATGTGCCAAACAATGGAAACTTCCTTAAAATTGTGGAGCTGATGGGTGAGTTTGATGCTGTACTCCAGGAGCATCTAAGAAGAATCACCACCCAAGAAATGTACACACACCACTACCTTGGAAAAACAGTTCAAAATGAGATCACACAGTTACTGGCAACAAAAGTCAAACAGAAGATTGTGGCACATATGAAGTCAGCAAAATATTACTCTTGTATTCTGGACTGCACACCTGACACCAGCCATACGGAGCAAATGACTTTAATGATGCATTTTGTAACAACAGAGCCTAGTAAAAAGGTCCCTGCAATGGTGACTGTCAAAGAGCATTTTCTAGAATTTCTTGACATTAATGATACTACAGGAGCTGGTATGACAAATGTGCTTCTTAAAAAAAAAAGATATGGGAATTGTGTTAGCTGACATAAGAGGTCAGGGCTACGATAATGGTGCCAACATTAGAGGAAAGAACAGAGGAGTGCAGACATGGATCTGAGAGTTAAACCCTCGAGCTTTTTTTGTCCCATGCAGTTCTCATTCTTTGAACTTGGTGGTCAGTGATGCAGCATCAGCTTCTAGTGAGGCTGCTGAATTTTTTAATATAATTCTCTGTATTTTTCTCTGCATCAACTCATCCATGTCAAATTTTGAAGCAACATCTGGGAATTTCCTCTCTGACACTGAAACCACTGAGTGCCACACAATGGGAAAGTCGAGAGGAGGCAATAAAGCCTGTCAAACACCAAATTGGGAAGATAGATGATGCCATAGTTGCCATTATGGAGGATAATGCTATGACAGGAACTGTTCGTGGGAGAACAGTGGCAGAGGGAAATGGAATCACCAGAAACATATATAAATTCTGTGTGGCTTAGTGTTGCGGTGTGACCTACTGTTTGAAATAAATGTTATAAGCAAGAGACTCCAAGGTATTGATCTCGCTATATCTGGAGCAATGGAACAACTGGACAAAATAAAGTCATACCTACAGTCTTACCAGTCAGATGAGGGATTTCAAAACGTTCTGAAGAGTGCACAGAAGTTGGCAGAGGAACTTCACACTGAAGCTATTTTCCCACCCATTCAAGAATACAAGAGTCACCAAAGAAGTATGTATGCATCTGACGAAATGAGTATTCACCCACGAAAGCTCATGCTCCAAAACGTCTGTTAGTCTATAAGGTGCCACAGCATTCTTTGCTGCTTTTACAGATCCAGACTAACACGGCTACCCCTCTGATACAGGTTAATCAAGGCACCTGGGGCCAATTAAGATCTTTCCAGAAGGCAGTAGAGATAGCTACTTTGATTAGAACACCTGCAACCAATCAAGGCAGGCTAATCAGAGCACCGGGGTTTAGAAAGGAGCTCACTCCAGTCAGGTGAGGGGGAGCCAGAGGAAAAGGAGCGTGTGTGAGGAGCTGGGAGCAAGAGGAGCAAGGAGCTGAGACTGAGAGGGTGTGATACTGAAGGATTGAGGAATTATCAGACAATCAAGCATTATCAGACACCAGGAGGAAGGTCCTGTGGTGATGATACAGAAGGAGTTTGGAGGAGGCCTGGGGAAGTAGCCCAGGGAGTTGTAGCTGTCATGCAGCTTTTACAGGAGGCATTATAGACAGCTGCAATATACAGGGCCCTGGGCTGGAACTGGAGTAGAGGGCGGGCACAGGTTCCCCCCAAACTTCCCAACTCCTGATCAGACACAGGAGGAGCTGACCCAGACTGTGGGTTCCACCAGAGGGGAAGATCATTGAGGTGAGCAAATCCGCCAATAAGAGCAGACCCCACCAAGGCAGAGGAGGAACTTTGTCACAGCAGACAAGAAAATTTACATTTGCTGTTCAGGCATTTGAAACATACGTTACTTAAACTTAAAATGAACAAGGCATTTTAAGTTGTTAGTTCTCCTTTATTGGGGTAGGTAGCAGAACCATACCATGAGAGGAGTACAACAGGAAGAAGGCAGGATTGAGACCTTTCAAAGTTTTGACCCAAGTGGGGGGAATGGGGGCATCATTTGAGCTCCCCGCCTCCAGTGCCAAAATGTTGTGGGCCGGCCCTGTTACTGCCCTACGGTGAGGGAGTTTGCCGAAGGCTTTTTGACAGTCCAGATCAGTTATGTTGACTGGTTCTTCTCTGTTCCCTAAACCTGGGATGTTCAAAGCAGCTGAAGGGAGTTCGAGGCCCGACTCCCAGGGAGTTTCAGCAGATGCTGGCCTCCTCGCTGCTGGTTTTGCCTTTGAAAATCTCCTTCTTTCGCTCACACACCATTCCATGAGTGGGGCTTCTTTTCCTTTGCACAAACTGAGCTGCTGTATCCCTGCTCTGTCATCGTCAGGGAGTTTTACAATGGGAGCTGTCACTTGAAACATATCTCCATCCTTTACATGCTTTGCAGCAGATCATGAAAGATTACAAACAATAATTTAACACAGTTTAAAAACTCTTACCTTCAGCCACGCAACGATTCCATTCACCTCCAAGTTCTCTGTAAATTGAAGAGATACACGGCCCCTTTCCTCTCTATATAGTCCAAAGACAGAATCGGATTCATATATACATAGGGAGTAACAGTGAATGATTTACTGAAATGTAATATATTACACAACCCTCATGCCTGGCCACTCCGTCCTTAAATTCAATTCAGACTGACCCTTTCTCAGCCCATCACCTTGTGTTTTATAGAACTTGTTCCATACAATGAGCTGGTTCGAGCAACAGAGATAAGAGGTGATACTCAGCTTAGTCACAAGGGTAGAGGTGCGACTGTTTGCACATTAGAGGTGTTTAGCCAGTTCATCAGGAGCTGGAAATCACACAACAATGGCAAATTGACACAGTGGGGGATCTGGGCCATTTACTCTAATGGAGCAATGGCCGATTGACACCAAATGGGAGGGTCTACTGAAACTATCCCAAGGAAACTAAGAATGGCCATGGAGTTCGTTCCATTAAGACAGCTCCCCTCCCACTCCCAGAACAGGTTGCTGAATTCCTTATCGTTATATTGTGTAAATATTAATTGTTGACACATTTTCCTCCTCGCCCCATGTCAAGGGCGTTGCAGCAAAATGGGTCTCACGCACATGACATCACACCTGGGTTGGGGAATTTAGTTACAGAATAACTGAGCGGAGAAGAGCATTTCGGCCTTGGTTGTATTTCAGGCCAGTGTTACTCCCTGAGGATGTCAAGATGGGTAGGGGGCTTCCAGACGCAATCAAGGTGTTAGGATCTCCAAGATGAAAACCAAGGACAGGGTAGGCGTATTACTCAGTGAAGGGGGGAAAGACAATAACAGACAATGGAAATGGCAGAGGTGCTAAATGACTTTATTGTTTCAGTTTGCACCAAAAGGTTAGTAGCAATCAGACGTCTTACGTAGTGAACATCAGTGAAAATTAGGTAGGATCACAGGCTAAAATAGAGAAAGAACAGGTTAAAAAATGCATAGCCAAGTTAAATGTCTTCGACTCAGCAGGGCCTGATGAAATATATCCTAGAATATTCAAGCAGCTGGCTGAGGAGATATCTGAGCCATTAGCAATTATCTTTGAAAAAGTCATGGAAGACAGGAGAGATTCCAGAAAACTGGATAAGGGCAAATATAATGCCAATCTATAAATAGTGAAATAAAAACAACCCGGGGAATTATAGACCAGTCAATTTAACTTCAGTACTCGGAAAGATAACGGCACAAATAATCAAGCAATCAGTTTGCAAACACTTAGAACATAACAAGGTGCTAAGTAACAGCCAGCATGGATATGTCAATAATAAATTGTGTCAAACCAACCTGATAGCTTTCTTTGACAGGGTAACAAGTCTTGTGGAAAGGAGAGATGCAGTAGATGTGGTATAACCTTGACTTTCATAAAGCTTTAGATACTGTCTCACATGACCTTCTCATAAAAGAACTATGAAAATACAACCTAGATGGAGCTACGTATTATAAAGTGGGTTCAAAACCAGTTGGAAAATTGTTCCCAGAGAGTAGTCATCAGTGGTTCACAGTCATACTGGAAGGGCATAATGAATGGGGTCCTGCAGGGATCAGTTCTTATCCAGTTCTGTTCAATGTCTTCATAAATGATTTAGATAAACACTTAGAGTGTAGAGAGTATACTGATAAAGTTTGTGTATGATACCAAGCTGGGTGGGGTTGCAAGTGCTTTGGAGGATAAGATTAAAATCCAAGGTGAGCTGGATAAACTGGAGAAGTGGTCTGAAGGAAACTGGATGAAATTCAATAAGGACAAATGTAAAGTCCTCTACTTAGGAAGGAACAATCAGTTGCACACACACAAAATGGGAAATGACTGCCTAGGAAGGAGCACTGCGGAAAGGGATCGGGGGGTCATAGTGGATCACAGGCTAAGTGGGAGTCAACAGTGTAACACTGTGGCAAAAAAAGCAAACATCATTTTGGGCTATATTAGCAAGAATGTGGTAGGCAAGACACGAGAGGTAATTCTTCTGCTCTACTCCACGCTGATTAAGACTCAGGCGGAGTATTGTGTCCAGTTCTGGGTGCTACATTTCAGGAAAGATGTGGACAAATTGGAGAAAGTCCAGAGAAGCGCAACAAAAATGATTAAAGGTCTAGAAAACATGACCTGTGAGGGAAGATTGAAAAACATGGGTGTGACGTTGCACTCCATATGCTTTATGGAAGTATCCTCATGAATATGACATCACTGGAACATGCTTTATGCTAAATACCCCTTGTATGATGTCATTAGAAAGCTTGTAATCTACTAAGTGTGTTCATCCTATTTCTTTTCATGTATTATTTCTATATCTGGAGTTAGGAGAATAAGATATAAACTTGTATCACTGATGTAAATATATTAAGTGGAGCCATTAAAGTTGTAAATGGCCTTAGTTACTTGAAAGCCTCCCTGTGTACGTGTGGGCCAGCCCATGGGGAATGGAGACCATCTTAAACATGGTACTTTTCCATTTAGAATGAGAGGTGGGGACCAGAGAGACAAAGGATTCCCGCCTTGTGCCAAAGCTATAAAAGGTGGGGTGTGGGACAAAGGGGGCTGCCAGTCATGAGAAAACCCCTTCTTACTACCTAAGATGTCTGCTGGAACTAACAAAGACTGCACCCAGGGGAAAGGATTGGATCCAAATTCAGAAGGAATCCAGTCTGTGAAAGACGCTTATTAGACCATCCCTGAGGGTGAGATATTACCTGTAATAAGTTTCTTAATCTATTAGGCTTAGACTTGCGTGTTTTTGCCTTATTTTCCTTGGTGATTTACGTTGTTCTGTCTAAAGGAGCAAAGAATCCTGTGACACCTTATAGACTAACAGACGTTTTGGAGCATGAGCTTTCGTGGGTGAATACCCACTTCGTCAGTTCTGTCTGTTATTACTAGAAAGCACTTAAATCCTACTTTTTGTACTTAATAAAATCACTTTTGTTTATTAATAAACTCAGAGTAAGAGATTAATACCTGGGGAGCAAACAGCTGTGCATATCTCCCTATCGGTGTTATAGAGGGTGGACAATTTATGGACTTACCCTGTTTAACTTTGCCACACCCTGTATAAGCTTTATTCAGAGTAAAATGGATTTATTTGGGATTTGGATCCCAGTGGGAACTGGGTGTCTGGGTGCTGGACACAGGCAACCTGCTGAACTGTTTTTAGTTAAGTCTGCAACTTTGGGGGCATGGTTCAGACCCTGGGTCGGTGTTGCAGCAGGCTGGAGTATCTGGCTAAACAAGGCAGGGTTCTGGAGTCCCAAGCTGGCTGGTAAAATGGGCTCAGAGGTAATTTCAGCACATCAGGTGACAGTCCCAAGGGATCTCTGTAACCAAACCCATCACAATGGGTTTGTTTAGTCTGGAGAAGAGAAGACCAAGCGGGGACATGATAAGAGTTTTCAAGTACATAAAACGTTGTTACAAGGAGGAGGGAGAAAAATTGTTCTTGTTAATCTCTGAAGACAGGACAAGAAGCAATGTGTTTAAACTGCAGCAAGGGCAATTTGAATTGGACATTAGGAAAAACTTGACCTATCTAGTCAGGGTTGTTAAGAACTGGAATAAATTACCTAAAGAGGTTGTGAACGCTCCATCATTGGAGATTTTTAAGAGCAGGTTAGACAAAGACCTGTAAGAAGGTAAGAATGGCCATACTGGGTCAGACCAAAGGTCCATCTAGTCCAGTATCCTGTCTACTGACAATGACCAATGCCAGGTTCCCCAGAGGGAATGAACAGAACAGGGAATCATCAAGTGATCCATCCCCTGTCCCCCATTCCCAGCTTCTGGCAAACAGAGGCTAGAGACACCATCCCTGCCCATCCTGGTTAATAGCCATTCATGGACCTGTCCTCCATGAATTCCTCTAGTTCTTTTTTGAGCCCCGTTATAGTCTTGGCCTTCACAACATCCTCTGGCAAGGAGTTCCACAGGTTAACTGTGATTTGTATGACGAAACACTTCCTTTTGTTTGTTTTAAACCCGCTGCCTATTAATTTCATTTGATGGATACTAGTTCTGGTGTTATGAGAAGTAAATAGCACTTCCTTATTTACTTTTGCCACACCTATCAGGATTTTATAGATCTCTATCATATCCCCCCTTAGTCATGTCTTATCCAAGCTGAAAAATCTCAGTCTTATTAATCTCTCCTCATCTGGAAGCAGTTCCATACCCCTAATCATTTTGTTGCCCTTTTCTAAACCTTTTCCAGTTCCAATAGATCTTTTATGAAATGGGACAACCACCTATGCAAACAGTATTCAAGGTCTGTGTGTACCATGGATTTATATAGGGGCAATATGATCTTTTCTGTCTTATTATCTGTCCCTTTCTTAATGATTCCCAACATTCTGTTCGCTTTTTTGACAGCTGCTGCACATTGAGTGGATGTTTTCAGAGAACTAGCCACAATGACTCCAAGATCTTTCTTGAGGGGCAACAGCTAATTTAGATCCCATTGTTGTATGTGTAGAGTTGGGATTAAGGTTTCCAATGTGCATCACTTTGCATTTATCAACACTGAATTTCATCTGCCTCTTTGTTACCCAGTCACCCAGTTTTGTAACACTTCACAGGCAGCTTTGGACTTAACTCTCTTGAGTCGTCTTGCCACCTCACTGTTTACCCCTCTTACTTTGCTTAAGGGCCTTTGGGGAGAAACCTTGTCAAAGGCTTTCTGAAAATCTAGGTGCACTGTATCCACTGGATCCCCCTTGTCCACATGTTTGTTGACTCCCTCAAAGAATTTAGTAGAGTAGTGAGGCATGATTTCCCTTTACAAAAAACATGTTGACTCTTCCCCAACGAATCATGCTCATCTATGTGACTGACCATTCTGTTCATTATTACAGTTTCAACTAGTTTGCCCGGTACTGAAGTCAGGTGTAGGGGCCTGTAATTACCAGGATCGCCTCTCGAGTCTTTTTTTAAAAATTGCCATCACATGAGCGATCTTCCAGTCATCTGGTACAGAAGCTGATTTGAATGATAGGTTACAGATGACAGTTAGTAGTATATCCACAATTTGGCATTTGAGTTCCTTCAGACCTCTTGAGTGAATCTCATCTGGTCCTGGTGACTTATTGCTGTTCAGTTTATCAATTTGTTCCAAAACCACCTCTAATGACACCTCAATCTGGGACAGTTCCTCAGATCTGTCACCTGAAAAGAATGGCTCAGGTGTGGGAATCTCCCTCACATCCTCAACAGTGAAGACCAATGCAAACAATTCATTTAGTTTTTCCTCAATGGCCTATCATCTTTGAGTGCCCCTTTAGCATCTCAATTGTCCAGTGGTTGTTTAGCAGCTTCCTGCTTCTGATGTTTTAAAAAAAAAATGCTATTTCTTTTGGAGTCTTTGGCTAGCTGTTCTTCAAATTTTTTTGGTCTTTCTAATTATATTTTTACACTTCATTTGCCAAGAGTTTATGCTCCTTTCTATTTTCCTCACTAGGATTTAACTTCCACATTTTGAAGGCTGCCTTTTTGCCTCTCACTGCTTCTTTTACTTTATTGTTTAACCACGGTGGCTCTTTTTTGGTTCTCTCACTATGTTTCTTTTAATTGGGCTTAACATTTAAGTTGAGCCTCTGTTATAGTGTCCGTAAAAAGTTACCTTGCAGCTTGAAGGGATTTCACTTTGGGCGCTGTATCTTTTAATTTCTGTTTCATTAATCTCCTCATTTTTGTGTAGTTCCCCTTTCTGAAATTAAATGCTACAGTGTTGGGCAGCTGTGGAGTTTTCCCCACCACAGAGATGTTAAATTTAATTATATTATGGTCACTATTACCAAGTGGTGCAACTATATTCAGCTCTTGGACCAGATCCTGTTCTCCACTTAGGACTAAATCAAGAATTGCCTCTCCTCTGGTGGGTTCCAGGACTAGCTGCTCCAAGAAGCAGCCATTTAAGGTGTCAGGAAACTTTTTCTCTGCATCCCGTCCTGAGGTGACAGGTATCCAGTCAACAGGGGGATAATTGAAATCTCCCATTATAATTCAGTTTTTTATTGTTATAGCCTCTTTAATCTCACTGAGCATTTCACAGTCACTATCACCAGCCTGGTCAAGTGGTCGGTAGTATATCCCTATTGCTGTATTCTTATTATCCAAGCATGGAGTTACAATCCATGGAGATTCTACGGGACAGTTTGGTTCACTTAAGATTTTTCCTTCATTTGACTCTACGCTGTTTCTCACATATAGTGCCCCTCCCCCACCAGCACAATCTGCTCCGAATGAGCCAGGAGGTTAATGGACCCATCTTCTTCCAGGACACTCAGGGATTGCACAATTGCAGCCACTGGGCCAGCGGTACCCAGTGAGGGGAGGGGGCAAATTGGGGACAGGTCAAGGGGATGGTGTTTTCCCCAAGCTCCGCCCACAAAACAAGCACCGCTCACCCCAGATGTGGCTCCCATTGTGCCAGAATTCATAGTACTGGAGAGTCGCTCTCTTTGCAACCTATATTGTCTGAGTCCATTGCATGTCCCAGGGCTCCTGGCAACGCCTCGCAAACTCCTTGAGTGCCCATCCCACCCGCTTCTATTGCAGGGACATCATGTAAGTGCCCCCCAACCTCATAATAGGGGCTCTGTGTTCCCATTTCCCCTCCCCTGTACCAGAGTGTAGTGGGCTGGTCACTCGCTCCTGCCTTAAAACAGCCCGGGGAGAGGGCTGCAGCAGGGAAGGAAAAGTGGGGCTGATTGGGGAAAGCAGCCTCAGCTGGGGGCCATGCCCCAATCAGGCCAAGGCTGGCTGAATGAAGGCCCAGCTGGCCCTTATAATGGGCAGTGGGCCAGGAGCAAGCAGTCTCCCTCCAGCTGAGGAGGGAGATGGACGTGGCTGCCCGAATGCTAAAGGGTTCTGGAGTGAAGCAGGGCTGGGGAAAGGCCAGAGGAGCTGGGGAGCTCCGGTCCAGCAACTCCCCAGGCTGCAGGGCCTTGCACAAGGCCCCTGGGGGTCCTGGATTGCAGGGAAAGGCAGCAGGTCCAAACCTCCCTTGCCTGTGATGACTGGCTCGTACAGACTGCAGTCAACCCCAGTGAGCGGGGGCTAGATGGAGATGCAGATCTGTAGGGTATTGCCTGGGGGGGCAGCACCCCAGGTAAAAGGGCACCGGGGTCCGGGAAG
The DNA here is from genome assembly GCA_026122505.1 of Aldabrachelys gigantea. NCBI lineage: Eukaryota > Metazoa > Chordata > Testudines > Testudinidae > Aldabrachelys > Aldabrachelys gigantea. Next base: position 73,114,520 of record CM047489.1, read on the forward strand.
GACATGGGGGGGGGCCAGCAGCAAGCAGGACACCAGCCTGCAGAGGGCGCTCTGATGGCTGGAGAGCTAATTCCTGGAGACAACCCAGCAGGAGGTGCTGCAGGGGTGAGTCCCGCATCCGCCACACAGGGTCCCCCTTTCCCCCCATTGCTCCCCCACTCCATCCTCATCCTTGTTTCTGTCTGGGAGGTCAGCCTCTCAGGGTGTAACGTGTTAAACTCCATGGGGACGCTGGGCAGAGCTAGGCTGGGGTGGGTTGATGGGCTGGAAGATGTCAGTGGCGCCACCAACTGGTTCTTTGATCTGCACACAGTCACAGAGGTGGTTGAAAGCGTGGCTGGGCTGACCAGACACCAACGGTTCTGTGTGACAGAATTGTCAGACACATAAATGAGCATAATATGTTGGGGAAAAGTCAACATGGTTTTTGTAAAGGGAAATCATGCCCCACCAATCTACTAGAATTCTTTGAGGGGATCAACAAGCATGTGGACAAGGGAGATCCAGTGGATATAGTGCACTTAGATTTTCAGAAAGCCTTCGAAAGGGTCCCTACTCAAAGGCTCTTAAGCAAAGCGAGCTGTCATGGGATAAGAGCAAAGGTTCTCTCATGGGTCAGTAATGGTTACAAGATAGGAAAGAAAGGGTAGGAATAAATGAACAGTTTTCAGAAAAGAGAGAGGTAAATAGTCTTGTCCCCCAGGAGTCTGTACTGGGCCCCGTCCTATTCAACATATTTATAAATGATCTGGGAAAAGGGGTAAACAGGGAGGTGGCAAAATTTGCAGATGATACAAAACTACTCGAGAGAGTTCAGTCCAAAGCTGACTGCGAAGTGTTACAAAGGGATCTCACAAAACTGGGTGACTGGGCAACAAAATGGCAGATGAAATTCCATGTTGATAAATGCAAAGTAATGCACATTGGAAACCACAATCCCAACTCTACATGTAAAATGATGGGGTCTAAATTAGCTGTTACCACTCAAGAAAGATCTTGGCGTCATTGTGGATAGTTCTCTGAAAACATCCACTCAATGTGCAGCGGCAGTCAAAAAAGCGAACAGAACATTGGGAATCATTAAGAAAGAGACAGATAATGAGACAGAAAATATCATATTGCCTACACATAAATCCTTAGTACGCCCACATCTTGAATACTGCCTGCGAATGTGGTTGCCCCATCTCAGAAAAGATCTATTGGAATTGGAAAAGATTCAGAAAAGGCCAAGGGGGATGGAACAGCTTCTATCTGGGGAGTGATTAATAAGATTGGGACTTTTCAGCATGGAAATGACATGACTAAGGGGGGGATATGATAGAGGTCTATAAAATCCCAATTGGTGTGGAGAAAGTAAATAAGGAAGTGTTATTTACTCCTCATAACACAAGAACTGGGGGCCGCCAAATGAAACTAACAGGCAGCAGACTTAAAGCAAAGAAAAGGCAGTATTTCTTCATACAACGCACAGTTAACCCGTGGAACTCTTTGCCAGAGGATGTTGTGAAGGCCAAGGCTATAACAGGGTTCAAACAAGAACTAGATAAGTTCATGGAGGACAGGTCCATCAATGACTATTAGCCAGGATGGGCAGGGATGGGTCCCTGGCCTCTGTTTGCCAGCAGCTGGGAATGGGCAACAGGGGATGGATCATTTGATGATTCCCTGTTCTGTTCATTCCCCCTGGGGCACCTGGCACTGGCCACTGTTGGAAGACAGGACACTGGACTAGATGGACCTTTGGTCTGACCCAGTATGGCTGTTCTTACGTTCTTATGCTCCAGTGTGGATAGCAGTGTGGCCACGTGCATGGGGAGATGCATGTCAGGACTCCCTGTGTGGAGCCCTGCCATGCATCAGTTTCCCGGGTCCCACAGGGCTGTTGCACAGACCAAGTCATGAATGTTTGTGACGCCCTCAGATCCTGTGGCGAGAACTCCACAGAGAGGCCCAGGAGGTATCATTAATCATTCAGCGCAGAGTGGGCTAGGAACGGCGGGTGGGAAATACGGCCTGGGGTAATGGCCCAACGAAAAGGAAAAGACGTATTGCCTGAGGCAGGGCTGCGGTGGAGAATGCAGTGTGTGACCGTGGAATCAAAGGCTGTAGCACAATGCAAACACGTCAGGGGATTGGATTAAGCTCGTACTGGCACCATGTGTTCGGGCATTTTCTAACTCTCAGTGGGCAACCTCCATGGTGTGCTTGGAATGTAGATTTTTATTGCAGATTTTATATTTATACACACACAGAGACACACACACATATACAGAAAGACAAGGAAATTCTTCTGTGGCTAATGCATCTGTCAGCGCCCCAGTCTCAGGCAGACAGGCTCAGCAACGGGCAGCCCGCACACAGCACCACACCGGGGGCTTTTATTTCGGATCCTGATTTATTCAGTGAATTTGCTAATGCACAGAGAGATTCCAGCCAGCCGTGAGGTACCAGGACAGACACACCCATACGCTGGGCAGACCCTTGCCTATGCAGCACCCCCTTTGCATTGCCTGGCAGCACGGAGGGGCCTCGGAGGGGTGTAGCTGGGACTTCAGGCCTTTATTTGCAGACACCAGGTGCTGCGTGGGCCATGCAGGGCGGGGGTCAGGAGAGCAGTTTCACCAGCAGCAGCCCAGTCAGGCCAGGCAGGTAGAGGGCAAAGGAGAATTTCTCCAGGGCCAGGCTGGCCCCACCGCAGGTTGTTTGGGGGGGGTGGGGTGGGTTTGGTGGTGGTGTTGGTTGTAGGGGTGGGTGTTGTTTTGGAGATGGTGGTTGTTTTGTTTATGGTATTTGTGTCGGGGGTGGTGGTGGTTGTAGCAGGAGTGATGGTGATTGTAGGGGAAGTGTTGGTGGTTATAATAGGAGTGGTGGTGGTTGTAGGGGACGTGGTGGTGGTTGTAGCAGGAGTGGTGGTGGTTGTAGGGGAGGTGGTGGTGGTGGTTGTAGCAGGAGTGGTGGTGGTTGTAGGGGAGGTGGTGGTGGTGGTTGTAGTAGGAGTGGTGGTGGTTGTAGGGGAGGTGGTGGTGGTGGTTGTAGTAGGAGTGGTGGTGGTTGTAGGGGAGGTGGTGGTGGTGGTTGTAGTAGGAGTGGTGGTGGTTGTAGGGGAGGTGGTGGTGGTGGTTGTAGTAGGAGTGGTGGTGGTTGTAGGGGAGGTGGTGGTGGTGGTTGTAGTAGGAGTGGTGGTGGTTGTAGGGGAGGTGGTAGTGGTGGTTGTAGTAGGAGTGGTGGTGGTTGTAGGGGAGGTGGTGGTGGTTGTAGCAGGAGTGGTGGTATTTGTAGTAGGGGTGGCAGTTGTGGGAGGTGGAGGGGTGGTATTAGCGGGGGTGGCAATTATGGGAGGGGGGTTGATGGTAGTAGCGGGGGTGGTGGTTGTGGGAGGTGGGAGGGTGGGTATTTTCTGTGCTGCAACAGAGGACCCCCAAAGAAAGAGGAATTTGTAGGGTACAGAAGTCAGGATGATTCCAGGTTTAATGACCTGAGGAGATGCAGAAGCGCAGCCTTTTGCTTGAAATGGTAACCAAGATGGACCTGATGAGGGAAATCAGCCTGTTAATCCACCAGGCAGCTCTGGTTCCTTCTCTTCCCCCGTAACCGCCCCATCTCCACCATCCAGTGGTTCCCACCTCTGCCTCCCGTTCCCACCCCCCGGTGCTCTCCCTGCTCTCGCTGTAACCGGCCACAGCAGGGTGGGCATCTGGTCCCCTCCTGCCTCCCCCGTGCCCCTTTCTGCAGCTCCACACGAGACTGAAGCTGGAGTTTGGAACCAGCTGATCTCCGGGGGCAGCTCCTTCCCCAGTGCCAGGCCCCCCAAGGAACATGCCCAGCTCTCACTGTCCCCGACAGCCCCAACTGCTCGGTTCAGTTATTTTATAAACCCCGCAAAGTGCTGGGAGTCCTCGACACACACTGAGAACAGGAGCTTCTGCACTGAGCAATAGCTTAGCCACATTAAATATATAGGGAGTGGAGTCTAGTGACGTAACAACCCTTCCCATGGCAAGAGTTGTCGTAACTCCAGGAGCAGGGAGGCATCACTGAGAGGGGGGAACTAGTCTGGAAGGGAAAACTTCCCAATTCCTCACTCCTCACCCCCAGCCAAAAACCCTTCTTGCCCACCCCCACCTGCCCAAGGTCCCAGCACAGACTAGTTTTCACCAGTTCTCTGGCGAGTCCCTGAGGTGTGAGATTCCCAGGGTAGCTCCCACACTGCAGCGAGCTGGCAGCATTTACCGTTGTATAGAAACCCAACAAAATCGATGCAATAGGTCTCATTCCCAGTACAAGGGGTTGTTTGATTGTTGCAGTTATTGAAGTTCAGAGCGAAGCAGGTTGGGCATTGCAGCCCGTTCGAGGTGGTGCTCCCCGTGGGCACTGAGAACCGAGAGAGAGAGAGAGAGAGATGGTCACAGGGTGGGTTAAACCTCGTTCAAACTGGTGAATGTTCCCTGCATTGCCTGAGCAGGTGAAGGCCCTACCCCCAGCCCGATGGCATTTCTCCATCTGCCTGTGACCCAACTATCTGTGAACGCCACATCCAATCAGTTCCAGACCCCGGCGAGTTTGAAGGTGGAGCCTGACAGGGTCAGGGAGGTTTAGATTGGAGCCCATCCCAGCTGCTCCCCCATCTCTCGCGTGCAGCCCTCATCCGTCTGGTTTCACATGGGCCCCCACTGTTCCACCCCCTGGTTTGGGGACCCGCCAGCGACAGGCATTTCAGTGGCGACAGAAATGACATTCCAGTGAATGGACGTTGGGGGCAGTAAAGGGGAGAAATGGGAAAAATTGTGCCAGGGCTTGTCCACATGAATCATTCGACTGTAGCAAGGGAGGCCAGTGTGTAAGGATCTGCCAGGTGTGAATCAACCCTGCACCAGCCTGCTACGGCCCAGCTGGCCACGTGCTCCCTGCTGACGCACATGAACTGTTCATTAATGTGCTTTGAGCTGGTGCCCTTCCAAAGCGCTCGAACGGTCACGTGCATCAGCAGGGGGTGCAGGGAGAGCTGGATTCACACCCCAGCTCAGCACCATCTAACTGTTCACGTCAACAAGCCATTAAAGAGGGACAGTAAAAACAGACCCATAACTTACCTCTAAGTGCAGCCGAGTTACAGTAATCTGTGTCGTTGCATTGTGTGTTGTTGATCCTCACGTAATTGCCATTCCCAAGACTGAAGGAGATGGGGACTGTGATGTTACTATTATAGCTACTCAGACACTGTTTGTAGAAGTATGTGTGCTGTGTCCCATCTTTGTTAAAGACAGAAAACCAGAAAAGAAAATGAAAGGCTGGAAGGGGAACCTCAAGTAACAGCAGGGAGGTTATTTTACCTCCATATTTGGCCCTGGGGCAATGCTGGTGGGATCCTGTGTCTAGTTCTGAGACCCACAGTTCAGGAAGTTAAAGAGGAACCCGGATCTAAACTGCACCCCAAATTGCAGCAGTTAGCCTGAGGCTAAAGGGTTGTGTGTGTGGATAGTAGGGGGATGTGCGGGGGTTAGGGCTAAAACTCGGGTGACAGCCCACGTTAACTGCCATGAAGACTGTAGCGGAGCAGTAATCCCGCTCCTGCCCTGACGGGCTTAAAACAGCCCTGGGAGCAGGCTGTGGTGAGGAACCGGTAAGAACAGGCTGACTGGGGGAAGTACCACAGGTGGGGCCACGCCCTATTGAAGGCTGTGGGCCAGGAGCTCAGGCAGATTCTCTCTAGCTTATGAGAGAGACGGGCCTGGCTGCCAGCAAGCTGAATAGGGTGCCTGAGTGGAGAGGGGCTGGGGAATGGCTAGAGGGGCTGAGGAGCTCCAGCCGGGCAACCCCCCCAGGCTGCAGGCCTGGAGAAGGGCCTAAGAGGTGCAGTCTGGGACTTAGGCAGGGGCAGCAGGTCCAAACCCCTCTTGCCTGTGATGAGAGGTGCTTACACTGCAGTCGGCCCCAGGGAACGGGGCTCCTTGATGACTGGCAGTGGCCACAGGCTGAAGTGAGGTGGGGGTAGAGGGTTGGGGGTTCCCCGGGAAGGGGAGACCCAGAGAGCTGCAGGGGTACTGCTAGGGCAGCTTCCCAGGGAAAAGGGGCGCCGGGGTCCGGGAGGGTCACGGGGGCCAGCGGTAGCTGAGACACAGGCCTGCAGAGGGCGCTCCAGAGCTGGAGAGCTAATTCCCAGGATGACCAGCAGGAGGCACCACGCCAGTGAGTCACCGCTCGCTACAAAGCCACACCCTGGGGGTGGGGAGTTTTAATAAACTCATTTGTGACTGTGCTGGAAAAATTTCCTGAGTGTGGTCAGAGGCAGGTGGGCGTGTACGGAGATAGATATGACAGAGCACGTTAAAGCTGATGCTGAGCTATGCTTCCTTCTTACAGCGTAAATGGAAGGAGCCATTTACTGTCTTTAATTCAATGGGAGAATGAACAAAACCAGGTCTGAAACTCAGGTTTTCAACTGCAAAGGGCAAATGCTGAGAAATGAAGGGAACTAGTGAAATCCGCCTGCCTGTTTTGCTCAGGGAGTTGAATCTCTTTGAGTCAAACGGGCAAAAAGTATCCTGAATTTGCATCCCAAGCAAGGGAAACTCCAGCCCTGAGTAGGTGACTAACTGCTTCAGACAGGACATTGGGAGCAAGTGGATCTCAGCATCCATTTCCTTTTTTAACACGATTCAGAACGTGCATTTCCACCCAAAGCAGCTTCGCTTGTTGCAGCACAGCCGTCCATTGTGGAGCTGAAAACTTAGTGAATAAAAATCAGTAAATAAAGCTCAAGGGGTAAGATCCTTGCCCACTGAAGTCAATGGGAGATTTGCAACTGACGCCAGTGGGGTCAGGATTTCAAACCGCCGAGTTTTCTGGTCGCTTTGTAAGACACAGTAACTTTGCCTGAATAAATGAAGCGTCAAGCACAGACTGAGTGCTCTGTGCCGGATGAATGTGCTTTGCTGATGGACTGTTTGGGGTTGGCCTTAGCGATGAGGATGGTGACAGACTGCAGGGTAGGGTGTACCTGGGTTGACGGCAATGTCACCTACCCAATTTAATATCTTCCGCCACGGAGAGGCAGCCACCAGTAGCATTGTTGTCTTGGCAGATTCCTACAGCAAACTCACAGGTCTCCCTTTGACCAAAGCACGTGTTACATGTCAGGTTCTCAGCTGGAGAAAGAAGAAGACGAAGTGTTTCCTTCTTACTGTGGCGTAACTGTGTCACCTCTGACACATCCCTTAGCCCCAGTCTTCCCCCTCTGCTCCAAACAAGCCGCAGGGTTAACGGACCCAATTTCTTCCCAGACACTCAGGAATTGCACAATTTCAGCCACTGGGCCAGTGGTACCTGGGGGGTCAGACTGGGGATGGGTGAAGGGGATGGTGCTTTTCCTAAGCTCCTCCCACAAAATAAACTCCACCCATCCCAGCTGTCCCGTTGTGCAGGTATTTACAGTACCGGAGAGTCGCTTGCTTCACAGCATGCGTTGGATGGGTCTGTCACACCATCCAGAGCTCCTGGCAGCCCCCCATGGTCCTAACGAACACCTCGGGTGCCCTCCCACCCCCTTCTAGTTCAGGGATGCTGTGCAACCCCCTCCAACCCCTACCTCATGCCAGGGGTTCTGTATGCCCCCCATTTCCCTATCCCCCATATCATGGTGCCCCCATTCTACCCCCACCACGCCAGGGCCACTGTATCCACTCTTTCCCAGTCCCCCAAAGCAGGACTGCCCATTGTCCCACTATGTCAGAAACTCTGTGTGCTCCCGCAATCCCCACCTCCCATACCAGGGTGGGGGGTGTTGATGATCTGGAAGGTGTCAATGGTGCCACCAACCAGTTCTTTGATCTATACAAAGTTACAGAGGGGATTGAAAGTGTGGCTAGGCTGGCCAGAAGCCAAGGGGCTCTGTGTGTCCCCGATTTCCCTCTTTCTGTTTTCTGATTTCCCCCAAAGTCAATAGGGTTCTCCCCAGTCATGTCTAGAACATCCCCTGAAATTTTGGAGTTGATGGAACGCAGAGTTCAGAATTATTTGGTTGCACAGAAATAGGGAAATGTCATTGAGTTGAGTGCAGCCAGGTTCTCTGGGCTGCCACGTCACCAGCGGAGGGGTCTGACAGAAGAGTTTGGGGTGCAGAAGCCAGCTGTCTTGGCCCCCTAGCCTCGTGGGAATTGCTCCCCGTTGGGAGGGCTCCACTGAACTGATACCCCCAGGTTTACAGGCTGGTTACACGGCCCTGAGCTTAAGTTAAAGCCAACTTTGTCCACATCCCTCTGGATCAGCCCAGCCATTTGCTATCTGTGGGGAATGGGAAGGATGGAAATCACCAGGCAAAAAATAGAACAAAAGGACATTCATTGTCCTGTGTTCCCCAAATTACCGTTGATACAAGTGGCATTAACCACAGCGCGTGGAGACGCACAGACCTCTTGGGGATATAAGTGGAGAATCTCTGCCCTTCAGTCCTTATGTACAGCACCCTGCACACAAGCTGTGTAAGTGCAGCAGCTTTGCAACTTTTCTTTTCCATCCAGCCCATATCTGACAGTTGAGCTAGAGCCAGTCTTTTAGAAGGATGTCCAATGTTTCAATCCCTGCCCCTGCTGCCAGGGTTAATTCTGCCTTGAATTGGTCTAAATTCAACTCCCAGCCATTGGATCTCATTCGGCCTCTGTTTGCTCGGTTGGCGAGCCTGATTCCAGGTTACACTCATTCCCCTATAGTGTAATTTACTCCTATATGGAGTCCCCTTTGTGCTGCCAAAGCAGGGCAGAGGGCCTTCGTGGCAGTGTCCAGGAAAGGTGTCCCAGGCCTGGTCTACACTAACCAGGGTGATATAGATACAGTGCTCAGGGGGGTTGAAAAGTCCACGCCCTGAGCACCACACCTAGGCCAATCTAGCCCCAGCAGCAGGTCCAGGTCGACAGGCGAATGCTTCCCTCGGCCTGGCTACCGTCGCTCGGGGAGGTGAGTTCCTGTAGAAATGGAAAAACCCCGTCCATTGGGACAGGCTGTGGATTCAGTACAGGCCTCTGCCAGCCCAGCTACCGTGCTGGGGCTAAGCAACTACAGTAGCCGTAGTGTAGACAGGACCCTGTACCCCACCCAGAGCTAATCCCCGCTCTCTGCACCTGTTGGATGTTCCCCTGACTGGGAATCCGTGGGGTGGGAAGTGTCCAAGTCGGGGAGGGGTTACATGGTGTGGAAGTAGGGCACAAACTGACAGGGATTTCAATGCATGACAGTTTCTGTTAGCGGGACTCAGGCTAGCTGTAACCCCATAACGAGAGGTTTGTAGAAGCGAGGATTGCATGAGGCGAGTGGGAAAGAACTGTGAGAGAAGCTGTTGCAACCTTGTGTCGATAATGAGGAACGTAGACTGGCATCTCTTTAGAAGTGAGAAAAATAAGATATCAAGAAGGCCTCTGTATAAACAAAATGCAGCTGTTGCTTATTATTGTCTATAACAAAAGGTATAAATGCTGCTGGAATTGTTTACCTGTGGAGAGACCTGCCTGGGACTGGGACACGCCTGTGTGCTAGGGCTCTCCCTCCCTCTACACAATTGTAAAATGAAAACAAACTATCTGACTCTCCTGCACCCAACCAAAAAGTGAGAACTAAGTTTTTCTCCAACAATGGTGACAGCAGTGGATGACTCACCTGCGGTAGTTTGTGCACTCATAGCTAGGAAAGCAGGGAGAAGGCAGAGGATGAAGGAAACCATCCTGGTGTTGGGACGCCCACGGGGCTGGACTCGGAGCTGAACGGAGCTTCTCACGGCTGACACAGCGAGCGCTGCCGGGGAGGAGGAGAGAGTCAAAACCGAAACGAGGATGGAAAGGGAATAACAGCCGAGATTTGGGGGGGCAGAACCAGGGCTCAGAGCTGCGCAAATAACTGATTTTTTGGTTCACTGTCAGTTCCAAAAATCATTTTCAGCTGAACCAAAATTCTCATCCGATCGAAAAGCCAAAAAAAAGTGGGTTTTTCGTTCATTTTCAGGCATTTAAAAACATTCTTTAAATGGTTTAAAAATAAATGTTGCCGTCAAGTGTGAAATGACATTTTGAGTTGAAAAAATCAAAATGTTTCATTCTGGAAGTGTGAAGACAAAACATTTCCATTTCTTCAGGACTTTTTTTTCTAGGATCTGTTTTTGCTGCAGCAGCAATGTGGTGAAATTGACAGAAATGTTTCAGTTGCCCCAAACCTGCACTTTTGGATGGAGAAAAGTTTTGGTGATTAAATTTCTCACAGCTCCCATATGCCACAAACATGCCTAGAAATAACAGAGCGGGAACTCCAGGGTAGAGCCAAGCATGGAATATTTTTTAATCCCATTCCTACCCACACCCACATTGTTTCTTGCATTTTTATTCCTTTCACACCCCCAAAAACCTTAGATCCTACAAATCCTGCAAGAGAGACAAAATCCCTCATGCTACTTAAAAAAATTGAAAAAAAGTTTGGTTACTGTCCTATATCTATAAAGGGATGTCAGACACAGTTGTTTCTACTAAAAGTATAAAACAAATCTTGCTTAAACCACCTACAAAATACTTTTTAACTCCTGTTATAATAGACATCAAACCTCTCTCTATCCCTCGCTTAAATTTAAGGGTAAAAACCTTTATTTTTAAAAACCAACTTGCTTTATATTGCTGAAATTCTATTGATGACAAGCTGCTGCCCTGTGTTTTCCCACATATTACCGCAGTCAGCTTTCTTTGCCCACCCAATCCCACCTGCAACAAAGTACTTTTACCTGCTCCCTCTATTATGGCAGCAGGTCCTGTGGGATCCCAGTTCCGCTGGATGGCTCTAGCCTGGCCCAGGTTTCACTCCCTCATCCGTATTTGCTCCAGGTCTGCACCGTCCCTTCTTACATGGGGTGACCGGCACGGCCTATGGGGTGTCAGGGTCAGAGCATCCTGCTGGTCTGCAGAGGGGCACTGCAGTGTTTTCACATTATCTCCACCCCCTCGGGCAGCCCAACGGCTTCTTTGCTTTTCTCTTCTGCAGCCACACAGCGAGCTGAGGTGTCCATTGATCCTCCCACAGGGATGCTCAGGACACTTCCCTGAATCAAAGGTCAGGTCTAGGAGGCTTCAAACCCCTCCGCCCCCATGTGCGTTACTTTGCATTGATCAAAATAACTTCACCTGCCATCGCGTTGCCCATTGACCCAGCTCTGTTCGATCTCGCTGAAGTTCCCGACTAACCTCAGTAAGTTGCCTCCTCTGCAGATATTACCACCTCCTCACTCACCCCCCATCAGATCATGAGTCACTTGAATGCTGGGTCTAGTATGGAACTTGGAGGCCTTCACTTTTAAGCTTTTGCCATCACACAAAATTTCCATGAATTCTGGCTCTGTTTTCTAGATATACAAGGGAGGGGAAGAGACGAGCATCCGAGCAACACAGAGCTCTTCTGCAGGTCAGAGGAGCTCCAGAACTTGTGTCTCTCCCCAGCAGAAGCTGGTCCACTAAAAGCTTTTCTCTCACTCACCTCGTCTGTCTAGTATCCTGGGACCCACATGGCTACAACAACACTGCAAACTCCTGTTCTCTGGCTGTTGTCCTGTTTCTGCTCCATGACACTCCCTTGCCTCCCACCCCAGCACTGCTTCAATTCCTTACTGCCCTACGGCGAGGGACTGTGCCAAAGGCTTTCTGACAGTCCAAATCAAGTACGTCAACTGGTTCCTCTCTGCTCCCTAAGCCTGGGATGTTCAAAGCAGCTGAAGAGAGTTCGAGGCCCAACTCCCAGGGAGTTTCAGCAGACGCTGGCCCCCTCGCTGCCAGTTTTGCCTTTGAAAATCTCCCTATTTTGCTCACACACCATTCCATGAGTGGGGCTTCTTTTCCTTTGCACAAACTGAGCTGCTTTATCCCTGCTCTGTCATTGTCGGGGGGTTTACAATGGGAGCTGGCACTTGAAATATATCTCCAGCCTTTACACGCTTTGCAGCAGATCCTGAAAGATTACAAATAATAATTTAACTCTGTTTAAAAACTCTTACCTTCAACTGCAAAATAGTTCAGTTAATTCTCCAATGTCTCAGTAAAACTGAAGAGATGCTCTAATCTGTCTAACATGGCCCCTTTCTTCTCTATCTAGGCCAAAGACAGAATTGGATCCATATATACCTTGGGAGTCACAGTGAATGATTTACTGAAATGTGACATATTATACGACCCTCATACCTGGGAACTCCCTCTTTAAATATAATTCAGATTGACTCTTTCCTAACCCATCAGCTTGTGTTTTATAGAACTTGTCTCATCCAGCCTGCTGGTTCATGCAACAGAGATAAGAGGTGATACTCAGCTTAGTCACAGGGGTAGAGGAGTGACTGTTTGCACGTTAGAGTTGTTTAGCCAGATCGGCAGGTGCTGGAAATCACACAACAATGCCAAATTGACACAGTGGAGGATCTGGGCCATTTACTCTAATGGAGCGATGGCTGATTGACACCAAATGGGGGGTCCACTGAAACTATCCCAAGGGAACTAAGGATGGCTATGGAATTGATTCCAATACGACAGCTCCCCTCCCACTCCCACAACAGGTTGCTAAATTCCTTGTCATTAAATTGTGTAAACATTTATTGGTGACATATTTTCTTACCCTTCCCCTGTCTAGGGCGTTACATCGAACTGGGTCTCATATGCATGACGTTGCACCCAGCTGGGGGAATTTAGTTACAGAACAACTGAGCAGAGAGGAGTGTTTGTATTTCAGGCTGTTTTTTCTCCCTGAGGTTGTTGAGATGGGTAAGGGGCTTCCAAATATATTAACAGGAGATATACGTATCTCCTAGAACTGGCAGGTTATTGAGTCCAGCCCCCTGCTTTTGCTAGCAGGACCAAGTACTGATGTTTGCCCTAGATCCCTAAGTGGCCCCTCTCAAGGATTGAGCTCACAACCCTTGGTTTAGCAAGCCAATGCTCAAACCACTGAGCTGTCCCTCCCCCCTACTGGAATCTAGGTATTAAGATCTCCAAGAATCTAAAGAGACAGAGTGGTTTGTGATTGACTGATGAAAAGTGTGATGGAAAAGCTGAGGATTATTTATATCTATGTATTAAAGACAGTTGGCAGTTTTTCAAGGGGATGTTATTAAGGGCACAGGAGCAAACTATCCCACTGAGTAGGAAGGATGGCAAGAGACCACTCTGGCTAAACCAGGAGATCTTCAGTGATCTGAAACTCAAACAAGAGTCCTACAAAAAATGGAAACTAGATCAGATTATGAAGGAATAATATAAACACACAACACAAGCATGTCAGGACAAAGTTAGAAAGGCCAAGGCACAAAACGAGATTGAACTAGCGAGAGACAGAAAGGATAAGAAGAAAACTTTCTACAAATACATTAGAAGCAAGATGAAAACCAAGGACAGGACTGGTGCATTATTCAGTGAAGGGGGGAAAGACAATAACAGACAATGGAAAGGCAGAGGTGCTAGATGACTTTATTGTTTCAGTTTGCACCAAAAGGTTAGTAGCAATCAGACGTCTTACATAGTGAACACCAGTGAAAATGAGGTAGGATCGGAGGCTAAAATAGAGAAAGAACAGGTTAAAAATTGCATAGACAAGTTAAATGTCTTCAAGTCAGCAGGGCCTGATGAAATACATCCAAGAATACTCAGGGACCTGACTGAGGAGATATCTGAGCCATTAGCAATTATCTTTGAAAAGTCATGGAAGACAGGAGAGATTCCAGAAGACTGGAAAAGGGCAAATATAGTGCCAATCTGTAAAAAGTGAAATAAGGACAACCCGGGGAATTACAGACCAGTCAATTTAACTTCAGTACCTGGAAAGATAACGGCACAAATAATCAAGCAATCAGTTTACAAACACCTAGAAGATAACAAGGTGCTAAGTAACAGCCAGCATGGATTTGTCAATAATAAATTGTGTCAAACCAACCTGATAGCTTTCCTTGACAGGGTAATAAGTCTTGTGGAAGGGAGGGATGCAGCAGATGTGGTATAATCTTGACTTTCATAAAGCTTTAGACACTGTCTCACATGACCTTCTCATAAAAAAACTATGAAAATACAACCTAGATGGAGCTACGTATTATAAAGTGGGTTCAAAACCAGTTGGAAAATAGTTCCCAGAGAGTAGTCATCAGTGATTCACAGTCAAGCTGGAAGAGCATAATGAGTGGGGTCCTGAAGGGATCAATTCTAGGTCTGGTTCTGTTCAATGTCTTCATAAATGATTTAGATAATCGCATAGAGAGTATACTGATAAAGTTTGTGAATGATACCAAGCCGGGAGGGGTTTGCAAGTGCTTTGGAGGATAGGATTAAAATCAAAATGGGCTGGACAAACTGGAGGAATGGTCTGAAGTAAACAGGATGAAATTCAATAAGGACAAATGCAAAGTGCTCCACTTAGGAAGGAACAATCAGTTGCATTCATACAAACTGGGAAATGGCTGCCTAGAAAGGAGCAGTGAGGAAAAGGATCTGGGGGTCATAGTGGATCGCAAGCTTAATTATGAGTCAACAGTGTAACACTGTTGCCAAAAAATCAAATATCATTCTGGGATGTATTAGCAGGAGTGTGATAAGCAAGACACAAGAAGTCATTCTTCCGCTCTACTTGGCGCTGATTATGCTTCAGCTGGAGTTTTGTGTCCAGTTCTAGGTGCCACATTTCAGGAAAGATGTGGGCCAATTGGAGGAAGTCCAGAGAAGAGCAACAAAAATGATTAAAGGTCTAGAAAACATGGCCTAAGAGGGAAGATTAAGAAACATGGGTGTGACATTGCACTCCATACGCTTTATGGAAGTGTCCTCATGAATATGACATCACTGGATCATGCTTTATGCTAAATATCCCTTGTATGGTGTCATTAGAAAGCTTGTAATCTCCTAAGTGTGTTCATCCTATTTGTTTGCATGTCTTATTTCTATATCTAGAGTTGGGAGACTAAGATATAAACTTGTTTCACTGATGTAAACATATTGAGTGGAGGCCATTACGGAAGCTCCAGAAACTATCAGTTGTAAATGGCCTTAGTTACCTGAAAGCCTCCCTGTGTACGTGTGGGCCAGCCCATGGGGAATGGCGACTAGGGGTTTTACAGTGACATGTGACCATGTCACATGATACTGGAATCCATCTTAAACCTGGTACTTTTCCATTTAGAAGGAGAGGTGGGGACCAAGCACAGACAAAAGATTCCCACCTTGTGCCAAAGCTATAAAAGAGGATGGAACAGGACAAAGGGGGCTGCCAGTCATGAGAAAATCCCGGCTTACCACCTGAGATGTCTGCTGGAACTAACAAAGACTGTACCTGGGAAAGGATTGGGCCCAGACTAGGAAGGAGTCTAGTCTGTATAAGAAGCTTATTGGAACATCTCTGAGGGTGAGATTTACTTGTATTCAGTTTCTTAATGTATTAGTCTTAGACTTGTGTGTTTTGTTTTATTTTGCTTGGTAACTTTACTTTGTTCTGTCTGTTATTACTTGAAAGCACTTAAATCCTACTTTTTATACTTAATAAAATCACTTTTATTTCTTAATAAACCCAGAGTAAGTGATTAATACCTGGGGGAGCAAACAGCTGTGCATCTCTCTCTATCAGTGTTATAGACGGTGGACGATTTATGAATTTACCCTCATGATAGTCCCAGGCCAGCTGGGAACAGCAGAATAGTAGAAGGCAGATATACTGGCCACTGGATAAGCAGTTCCCTGTTCCTGGACTGACCAGAGCGGGGGCTCCAGGCTGGGGTGGACACATGACTCCAGTTAGCCTGTAAAGAGTCAGGGGAGACCAGTAGGCTAAGCTGAACACCAGACTCTAATTAAGGCCCCTCTGATACTATAAAAGGGCTCGCTCCGGTCAGGCCCGGGAGAGGAAAAGGGAGCCAGAGGAGAGGAAGTGCGGCTGAAGGGCTGGGTAATGGAGACACCCTCAGGCCATTGGAAGGCAGGCCTAGGGTCAGGGTGAGGAAGGCGTTGAGACAGAGAAACGAGGGAGCTGTAAGGAAGTGGCCCAGGGAAGTGTAGCAACTCTGGCAGTGAAAAGTCGGCTGCCAACAGCTGCTGCCACTAGGGCCCCTGGGCTGGCACCCGGAAGAGAGGGCGGGCCCGGGTTTCCCCAACCCCCACTAAAGAAACACCTCCTGGGAGGAGAAGACAGGCCTCTGTCGGGACAGGAGGCTAAACGGTTCTTGAACAAGCCCCTAGGGACAGCAGAGACTGTGGGATTCTCTCACCATCCTCCTTGATGGCTTATGATGAACAGGGCTCAGCAGACTGTAACCCTGGCCCTGGAGGGAGAAGGGCTACGTGGAGGGTCACAGTGAGACACTGAGGCTAGTGAAACCCCCTGGAAGTGCGGGACCCAGGGGGACAAGGTCAGAGCTTTGCCACACCCTCTATAAGCTTTAAACAGAGTAAAATGGATTTATTTGGGGTTTGGATCCCATTGGGAACTGGGTGTCTGGGTGCTGGGCACAGGTAACCTGTCGAACTGTTTTCAGTTAAGTCTGCAGCTTTGGGGGCGCTGTTCAGACCCTGGCTCTGTGTTGCAGCAGGCTGGCGTGTCCGGCTCAACAAGGCAGGGTTCTGGAGTCCCAAGCTGGCAAGGAAAATGGGCTCAGAGGTAATTTCAGCACATCGGGTGACAGTCCCAAGGGGATCTCTGTGACCAAACACGTCACAATGGATTTGTTTAGTCTGGAGAAGGGAAGACCATGGGGGAGCATGAGAACAGTTTTCAAGTACATAAAATGTTGCTACAAGGAGGAGAGTTAACCTCTGAGGACCAGGACAAGAAGCAATGGGTTTGAATTGCAGCAAGGGCCATGAAGCGAGTTGGTTACCTGCTCCTTCTCCTGCCCTGAGGGGTTTAAAAAGTGGCCTGGCAGGGCTTGAAAGCTGCAGCTCTAAAAGCTGGGCTGATTGGGGAAACAGCTGCAGCTGGGCTACACCCTAATCAGGCCACAGCTGGCCTGTATAAAGAGACTGTGAGCCAGGAGCCCAAATAGTCTCCCTCTGCCTGTAGAGGGATATGGGCCTGGCTGCAGGGAGCTAGACAAGGTGCCTAGAGTGGAGCAGGGCTGGGGAAAGGCAGAGGAGCTGGGGAGCTACTGCCTGGAAAGCCCCAGGCTGTGGCCTAGCATTAGACCAAGAGGTACTGGAGATTGCAGGGGGGCAGCCCAGGGATAGGCCTAGGCAGCAGGTCCAAACCCCTTTGCCAATGATGAGTGGCTGATACTGCAGCCTGCCCCAGTGAACAGGGGCTAGATGGAGACTGGGCAGTAGCCAATACTGAGGCAAAGTGGGGATTGTGGGGTGGGGATTCCCCTGGGAGGGGGAGACCTAGTTAAAGGGGCACCAGGATCCTGGGAGGGACACAGTAGCTGGAAGGCGGATCACCAGCCTGCAGAGAGTGCTCCGGGCTGGAAATTGAGCTAATTCCCAGAAGTTACCAGCAGGAGGCACCGCAGGGGTGAGTCCGCTCGTCTACAGGCAGTTTGAATCGGACATTAGGAAAAACTTGACCTATCTAGTCAGAGTAGTTAAGCACTGAATAAATTACCTAAGGAGGTTGTGAACTCTCCATCACTGGAGACTTTTAAGAGCAGGTTAGAGAAAGACCTATAAGAACAGACATACTGGGTCAGACCAAAGGTCCATCCAGCCCAGTATCCTGTCTACCGACAGTGGCCAATGCCAGGTGCCCCAGAGGGAATGAATAGAACAGGGGATCATCAAGTGACCCATCCCCTGTCGCCCATGCCCAGCTTCTGGCAAACAGAGGCTAGGGACACCATTCCTTCCATCCTCGCTAATAGCCATTGAGGGACCCATCCTGCATCAACTTATCTAGTTCTTTTTGAGCCCTGTTATAGTCTTGGCCTTCACAACAACCTCTGGCAAAGAGTTCCACAGGTTGACTGCGCATTGTGTGAAGAAATATTCCCTTTTGTTTGTTTTAAACCTGCTGCCTATTAATTTCATTTAATAGTTGACCTCATGAGGTCCCTTCCAGCCCTACCTGTCTATGTCGCTAAGGCTACACTACGGGATCTGTAGTGGTGTACCTCCATTGCCAAAGCCAGGGGAACACCGCCTCTCCAAGTGATGGTGGCTGGGTCTCCAGCCAGTATGGGCAGAAGCAGCTAAGAATGTTCTACAATTTTCACTAGACTTTCTCTTCCCGGTGCTGATTGATTGTTAGTTCCGATCCTCCCTCTCGCTCAGTCTCTTCCTCTTGGCTCACTCCGCGCCAACCCCTCTGCCCTGGCCCCCTAGACCCACTTCCTTTCCCATTTAGCAGATCCCCTTCTAACTAACCCACCTGTCCCCACAAAAAACAATCAAGGCATTAACATGCCATTCACTGCTACCATTGGTCACTCCACTGGTGCGTTGTACCCTGTCCCGGCTTTGCTTGTCTAGTTACATTGTCAGCTCTCTGGGGCAGAGGTTTCCGTGACTTGGGTTTGTACAGACTTACGCAGGATTCCACCTGCAACCAAATGCAGCCAGCTCTGGAGCACTGTCTTGCAGTTGTTTGGCGGCAAAGAATGACAATATGCAACAGTGTGTTTCCCAAATAGACATTCACACAACTCACCTGTGAAATGTCGCCTTAACAAGAGGTGGTTCTGGGCATGTCTACACTTGGCACCTGCACAGCTGTAGCGCTTCAGTGTAGACTCCACCTACACAGGCCTAGTTGAGAAAATGGGCATGATTTGGGAGATGTTTTTCCACAGACAAACTTTCACTGTGTTTTGAAACATTGTGAGGGATTTTCTGATGAAGCTATTCAAAAAAATAAAATGAGGAGTTTGAGCTGGGATTTGAAATTGGGGTGAAAATTCGACAGGGTTTGTCTCCCTAACCCCATTGTGATTCTGTTTCTTTCACATTAGTTCATGGAGCCTTTCAAATGTTGTAAACATTTTTTCACCACAATTGTTGTCTAGTGCAAAATGTTGTCATCTGCAAAACAAAAATGTTTTTGCAAAGCCCTAGGAAAAAGGGAGAGAGAAAGAATATGGGCTTGTCTACACTATTAAGACACTACAGCAGCAGAGGGATTTTCCAGTCAATGTAGCTAATCCATTTCCCCAAGCTGAAACAGCTAGGTCAAATGACACATTCTTCCATGGACCTAGCCACATCTACACCAGGTGTTAGGTGGGCATATCTATGGTCCAGCAGAGTGTGAATATTTTCACATTCCTGAGCAACATAGAGTAAGAAGGGGGGAAAAAGAGAATTCACTTCCATGAGGCACCATGGTTAAGTATTCCCATGAAGCACAAGAGGAGTAACTGTGTTGCATCATGGGAGATGTAGGCCTACCAGCGAGACCAGTCTCTAGAGACTGGATGAGAGAGGCTCACGTACTAGAACTCCCATGAGGCGTCACGGCAACGGAAATATTCCAGCTTCCAAATCTCCATCTGAAAAAAAAAATCAAAATTTTCTGCCAAACAAAATTTAAAATTCTGGGCCCAAAAAAAAGAGAATTTTTTTTTGTTTTCACATTCGTCAAATTTTCTAAGGAAGCTCCGACTTGCTTTTCACTCTGACAGGGAAGTAAGGTGAGAGGCAGCTTGGAACAGACGCTGGGTCTGGACGATGGGATGGCTCACTCGCTAATTGCCTTGTTGTCTTCATTCCCTCTGAAGCATCTGGTAGCCAGGCTGGGCAGGGATGGTGGCCCTAGCCTGTGTTTGCCAGAAGCTGGGAATGGGTGACAGGGGATGGGTCACTTGATGATTCCCTCTTCTGTTCATTCCTTCTGGGGCACCTGGCATTGGCCACAGTCGGAAGACTGGACACTGGGCTAGATGCACCCTTGGTCTGACCCAGTGGGGCCGTTCTTATGTTCTTATGGTACTGGCCATTGTCAGAAAACAGCAGATTGGGTGTGATTGACCTTTGGATGGCTCGTTCTTATAGGGTTATGCAGAGGGAGTGACCCCCCACAAAACAGTGCTGTGCATGCTGGGAAAATCCTTCCGCCACCTCCCCTTGACAAGAAACAAGCAGACACCTGAATGATTTCAATACCATTTTTATTCAACCCACTGGATTCATTGATTCACCCATTTTAAGGCCGTCTATGGCTGATGTCCCGCATAACTGACTCACACTCCTGTATAGAGCCCAACAACCTGTGATGAACTCATCTCTCCAAAGGCACCCCTAAATCCCAAGGGGTGTGGGGGGGGGTTCTCCAGGATCTTGCAGACAGAGTGCAAATCAGGACAGCTGTTTCACCAGGAGCAGCACGGCCAACGTTGGGAAGAACGCCAGGGCATGAACAGCAGCATTAGAGCCCTTGCTGGTAGCCGGAAGGCAGTTGGCTTTGGTCAGCGTATATGTCTGCTGGGAATAGTAGAAGCTGCCATTGACTTTCAGCTCACAGGCGCTCGGGGTAGCGCAGCCTTTCAAGATCAATGTGGTGTTGGTGTTGTTAACTGCAGATGGAAATAAACGAGAGATAAGAATCAAGAATGGCCTGGCCTTTTCGTCTCGTCCCCTCCCCACCAGCCTGGGCCACAGAGCTTTGCCAATAGCCCATTTTGAGGGGTCAGTTTCCAGCCTGACAAACCGTTGGAAACACTTGGTTTTGAGTCGACCCAGAATGGGCGGTTTTCGGCAAAATGGAAACAGTGACAAAAGTGAGTTACCTTTGGGGTTGAAAGGGAATGTTATGTTTTGTTGGAGGTTTTTTCCAAGGGGCTCTTAATGCTTTTTTAAAATATAAAAACTGAATTGGAACATTTTGGTTTTTTCCAGCAAAAACAATTTGGCAAATTTGACACAAATTCTCTAAATGCTTCAGTTGGCCCAAATCGGCCCTAACCCACTAGACCTCACTCCTGTCCCAGAGCTGGTGATAGAACCCAGGAGTTCTGGCACTCAGCCCCCGGCTCTAACCATTAGACACCGCTTCCCTCTCTCAGCTCGGAATAGAATCCAGGAGTCCTGGCACCCAGCCCCTGGCTCTAACCACTAGACCCCATTTCCCTCTGACAGCTTGGGATACAACCCAGGGAAAACTAGGACTCCAAATATTGAATCTCATAAACCTTCAATGCTGAAAAACAGGGGCCCATATCAATGAAAATAAAGGTGTTGCTCGATAAACTTCACCAGTTGTACGATTAGGGAATTCTGGATTTCAGCAGCTCTGGTAGGAATTCCCAGCTGCCTGGGAGAACTCAGGTCAGTTCCCAAGATCCAGCCAGACTATATGTTTGGCAGAATTACCAGGTGTCCCAGCAAAGTCGATACAATGATCCTGAGAGCCCATGCAGGCGATGTTGATGCTGTTCTTGCACTGGTCAGCGTTTGGCTCATTGCAGGCTGCGCACTGCAGCCCATTCTTGGGTGAGCTCTTCGGTGGCACTGGAAACAATCGGAGAAGGAACCATGGATCAGAATTTCAGGACACAAAGAGGTTCATGATGGAGAATCAACAGAACTATCCACCCCCACAGCTAGAACTCTCAGCCAGGATCTCCACATCTCTCCTCTCGATTCCCGCAACAGCCTGCTCTCTGGCTTTGACCAATGCAACCTGGCCCTGTGTCACGGTTTTTTCCCCCACTTTGAACTTTAGAATACAAAAAGTGGGGACATGCATGAACACTTCTAAGCTTAATTATTAGCTTAGGCCTGGTACGCTGCCACCAGCCAGAATTTAGTGTCTGACACACTTTCTGTTCCCCCAAAACCTTCCCTGGGGAACCCAGATTGAAATCCCTTGGATCTTAAAACAAGGAGGAATTAACCATCTCCCTCCTTTTCCCCCCAGACTTTCCCCTCCCTGGGTTGCCTTGAGAGGCTTCACACTGATCCAAACTCCTTGGATCTTAAAACAAGGAGGAATTAACCATCCCCCCTCCTTTCCCCTCACCAATCCCTGGTGAGTTCAGACCCAATCCCTTGGATCTTAAAACAAGGAAAAATCAATCAGGTTCTTAAAAAGAAAGCTTTTAATTAAAGAAAGAAAAGGTAAAAATTATCTCTGTAAAATCAGGATGGAAAATGCTTTACAGGGTACTCAGATTCGTATAAACCAGAGGGACCCCCCCCCCCAGCCTTAGATTCAAAGTTACAGCAAACAGACGTAAAAATCCTTCCAGCAAAAAGACACATTTACAAGTTGAGTAAACAAACTTAAGACTAATCCGCCTTGCCTGGCTACTACTTACAAGTTTGAAACATGAGACACTGATTCAGAAAGATTTGGAGAGCCTGGGATGATGTCCCGTCCCTCTCAGTCCCGAAAGCGAACAACGAACAAAAAAAAAAAGCACAAACAAAGACTTCCCTCCACCAAGATTTAAAAGTATCTTGACCCCCCATTGGTCCTCTGGTCAGATGTCAGCCAGGTTCACTAAGCTTCTTAACCCTTTACAGGTAAAAGAGACATTAACCCTTAACTATCTGTTTATGACCCTGTTCAACTGCTGCTGCAAAAGTTCTCCAAGCCTGTCACTTCGCCCATGGCACCCAATTCTTTATGTCACTCCCTTTTTCCCATTGCATCAAGCATAAGCCAAATGTCCCACTGGAAAATCAATTTTTTTTCTATGGGAAATTCCTAAATGAACATTTTCAATTTGCTGCTACCTGATTTTCATTCTGGTTTTCAAAAGCTTTTCAGCTTTCGAGGCCAGCGGGCTGTTTTTTGCCAGCGAATGTAATAGATGGAATGAAATCTGTCTTTTCGGATGTTTTTTCTTGTAACGTTTCCAAATGTCTCCAGTTTCGGGAAAAGGTGCAGAGCAGTTAAAGGAATAAAAATGAAATGAGGCATCTCCGGCACTTTGTAACTTTGCCAGCATTGGCGACATTTAGAAGCATTAGAGAGAGGAAAAAGGAGAAAACTGGAAATAAGTCAAACAACCCCTGGGTTTTATTTAGTTACAAAATGCCAGAGCAAGAGAAAGAAGAGGGGGTGGGATGTGGGAGACCCAGGTTCAAAAGGGGGACGACCAACATTGACTTTTCAAATTTCCAGTAATGTCTGCAAATATTTTAGCTTAAACTCGAGTTGAAATAAAATTTGCTTCCGATTTTTCAGGGCTGCCACTGAACCAGAAAAACAAAAGTCAGTCTCTCTTCATTGTGGTAGGGGATGAAATGGGATCAGTTTGAGTTTTTGTCAAACAACATTTCATACAAGCAAAAATGTAAAGCTCGGGTTTGAAACCTGTGAAACAGAAACAGTTTTTAAATTTCAAACGTTTGCAGGCAAATTGTTTTCCCGCCTGTCGAGCAGCTGTGCCTGCAAATGGCTGCGCCTGGCACGTACCGGCCACGGTTATATTCAGGCTGCAGTTGTTGCTTTGAAAACACATGGAGCTGGTCCTCACTTGTTTGTCAGGCCCGACCGTCAGGCTGATGAAGTTTGCATGGCAGGTAGTGCTGTCCTCCATGCAAGCTTTGACGGTCACGTTGTCCTTTCCTAGGTGCAGGGGAAAATGAAAACAAAATCAGCCTGTGTGCGTGCACTCACATGTGACCCACAACTCCATCCACACTCCCAACAAGACCCACCCACTCAGAACACCCACCTTTCCTCACACAACCCTCCCCCACCACACAAGCCCTCTACAACACACACACACAGACACAAACACCACAACTCTCTCCACAACACGCACACACCCCCCACAACCTTTCCATCCACACACCTGATATAACCCCCACACACAGACACAACACATACACTCACACCTTTCCCCACACAACCCTCCCCCACCACACACAAGCCCCTGCCCCATAACAAACCCCACCCCACACACAGCACCCACATACGCAACCCTCCCCTGAACCATGCACAACCCCCCACAACACCCACACACTCACCCTCCAAGCACCCCAATACACACAACTGCCCCTGCACCTTATACAACCCACTACTCCATAACCCCAATACTGACATAACCCACCCCCATAATACACATCCCCCACCCACTACAGCCCCCACCACTCAACATGTGCCCCACCCCACAGCACCCAACCCATACACACTACACAACCAACCTCGAACATCCACACACCCAACTCTCCCCCACAGCACCCACCCCCACACCACACAGCCCGTACCAGACACAACTCTCTCCCACCACACACACACACACGCACATAACCCCCCACACCTTATTTATTTCACACCCTAATAAAGCAACCCAAAAAGGCCCTGAATTTTGACTAATCCATTTGGGGTAAGAGCATCATGGGCTGGCTGAAAGTTAGGCAGGTTTGTGGGAGGAAAAGGGGAGCTCCAGGCCCCTCTCTCTCACCTGAGAAGACTGTTTCCAGAGTGAGAATGCAGGTCCCCTCTGTGCAGTTCTGCACACTGGTAGGACAGTTTGCCTGTGACTTGAAGACTGGGCAAACTGAACATGAATCTATACGAAGAAACACCAGGGGTCCAAGGTTAATTCTGGTAGAAAGATCCTGCCCTTCTTCCCTTGTTTTCCTAAGGGTTTATCCTTATTGGGGAATTTACAGGTGTCAGTAATCCAGATTAGTTGACCCAGATTAAGTCCCAGTGTAGACACTCAGGAAATTCAATTTAGGTGACTTTATGGTGGAGGTGAACAAAACTGAATTAAAGCCACTTTTAATCTGCATTAACCAAAAGGGTGAATTTAAACTGGTTTGGTTAAAGTCCCCTATGTACACTTTCTTTGGGATTAAAGTGGCTTCATTCAGTTTAGTTTAATTCACTTTGGAGGTAAATTAAGAAACTGAATTAAGGTCATTTATATTCTAAATTAAATGGGTTTAATCCAGGTTAAAAATCACACCTTTGGTTAATTTGGATTAATTTTCCAGAGTGTCCACCTGTAGGCAAGGCCTTTGATGAGAGAATGATCAGGGGGAACTTGATAGAGGGTTACAGAGCAATGGCTGAAGGGTAGGTGGCGTGGCCGGTCAGTCTGAGCCTGAGCGGTTTACACGAAGGCCATTTGCACAATTGGCACAAAGGAGCCATAAAATGGGTATGAGTTACTGGGGCCAATAGGGTAACACTGGGGTAAATCAGGAGTGACTCCAATTTAGCCAGTCGGGTGACACTGGAGTAAATCAGGAGTGACTCTGCTGGAGCCAGTGGTTGAAAAGGATAATTGTGAAACGCGCGGCCTAGAGACTTACATTGGCCATTAGCTGAAGCTACGAGCACGGCCAGAAGGCTGAGCACGAGGGAGCCCTGCATGGCAACCGGGAGAGTGTGGCGCTGGGCTCGGAGCCGGACTGGACTCTTGTTTGCCTTGGATGCACCAAACTCTGCAGCCACTGTGCGCACGTGCTGGGGGGAAACACAGGAAGTGGAGAGCTCTGGGATTCCATGCCCTGGGGGGTTGTAGGATTTACTAGAGAAGCTGCCCCTCTCCTGCCCAGTCTAAGCTTGCGACTCATGGCAATGAACGAAAGTGGCATCTCTAGCCCTGGGAACCGGCCTTAAAGGAAGCTGAGTCTGCAGCAAGGAGACAGGTGCTAACAGCACCAAATCCTCTTGCTGGGAGGTGGCACCATAACATGAGTTTACGGCTTTGAATCCAGAACAATCACCCGCAAGAGCTGAAAGCAGAGGGAGACGAAGCAGGCTGCTCGCTGAGGTACAGAGAGCCAATCTTCCCCACCTGACTCTAAGCCAGCTCTCCATGGACCGCCTCCAGGCACACACGCTGCCCTGCAGAGCCCCCAGCCTGCTGCGGGACCAGGAAAGCCCCTCCCCCAGGGATAGCAAATCACCGAGCATAGCAACACCGTTTTCAATACAGCCCAGCAGACGCCAGCTTGGCGAGGTGCAGCCTGCCCCGTGTGTGTGTGTGTATATTGGAGTGCACAGCGTATCCCAGCCATTAAGGGGAACTGGGCCCAAAGGGGTGTCGGCCCTGCGGGGAGAGGTGTGAGGTCCAGTTCTGGTCGATGGACGTGTGCTGGCTTTGACCCGGCTAGTGCATTACAGATAGAAGAGACACACAACTTCCACATACCCCTTCCATGCACAACCGACACACAGACAGGCTCCCCTGTGACCCCTCCCGAACACAACCTTCCCCACAACCCCCACAGCCCTCCCATACACCCCTCCCACACACACCCCTCTGTCTCTTCCCTAGCAATCCCCCCCACACCTCCCTATTACACAACCCACCCACTCCTCTCCCCACCCACACACCCCATGCACCCACTGCCCTACACACAACTTTCCTCCCCCACACATAACCTCCTCACGCACTCCTACGTAACCCTCCCCCGCACTCCTCCCCTGCCTCACCCCACATAACCCTCCCCCACTTCCCGCACGTCTGCCCCCTCAGCCCTCCCAGCTGCAGTGTGGACAAACCCTGAAGAATTAATAGGGCAGACCGGTGGCCCTCCCACAGCTGGGGTGAGAAAAGGCTGCAGGGCCAGAGGACAGGAGCAGCCACTGGGAAGGCGGAGGGACCCCTGGGGGCAGAGTCCTTGGGCAGCTGCCTGGCTGGGCTGCAGAGGCAGAGAGTTAGTAGGAATCACAGAAGCAGCCTGAAAGGTTGTACACAGCACCCTTCTCTGCGGTCCTGGGGCACTTTCCAGTCAGGCATCAAGTGATGTGAATACACCCCTGTTCCATGTCATTCGTTCTCCCCTCTTCACCCCATCCTGTCGTCAGTAGGGTCCAGAGTCAACAGGCTGAAGCCAGAGTCTGTCAGACCTTCACTAACATTCCTGGTCCTGACTCACTAGAGCAGCTTCTGCCCCAAAAGGGGAGAGAATATTAAAGATCCAGGTGGAATCCTAGCAAGGACCTACCAGACACGAGGCTAAACGGTCACTGGCCAAACAAAGGGGAAACTGAGGCAGTCTCAACTGCAGGGGGCACCAGCAGCTAAAAACAACTGCAGACAGCAGGTTAACTCTGAACCCTACTGATAGCGACATTGCTCGCAATTTCAAAGCTGAAGCAGGTGCCTCCAGCCAAATGGGCCCTTTGAATTGCCCTGGTAGTAGAAAGTAGCTTTAAAGGGTCTGGAAGCAGCTGAGAATGTGGATCTCATATTTTCCTCCTGAGAACTAGCTGGGAATAAAGGATGAGCCAAACCCAGGGTAACTTTTTCAAGTGCCTGTAGGTGGAAATTTTAAAACTCTGAATGGAGTTAGGCTCCTAATTCCCAATGAAACCAGGGAATTAGGCACTTTCTGAGACTCCACTAGGTTCCTGAGACTTTAAATCCGACTCCTATTTGTGTTACAAGACAGAGAAAACTGAAACTGCCAGTTTCTTTCTTCTTATTGCATCGTATCTTATCTGCCAGATAATGGGACAAGAGAGAACCTCAGTTTTGCCCAGTCTGGCAAATCTCATGGATGAAACCTCGCAGCCTTATCTGAAGATTTGGCAGGACAACGGGGAGTTTGCCCTCTGGAATTTCCCCAGGATAAAAAATCTCTGGCCAGAATATTTCCCCCTGTCGGGTGATAACATTTTTTCCCCATATGGAAATTTGAAAAAAGTAAGAAAGCAGAGCAGGGAGGAAGGGGGGAAATCGACCTTTCCTCACTTCTTGTCTGGTTTCACCAGTTAGAAAACAGCAACAAATTGTGAAAGTTTGAGTTAATCCCCTCCCCCCGGACTTTCTTAGCCCTTTTGCAACCAGAAAAAAACCAAAACGAAGTGTTGCTTTTGCTCTCTTAAAGAGACAATTAAACAGGGAGACAAAGCAGCGGGGTGGATTGGACAGAGCCCTGTGCTTCAGAGGACTGATGAACTACTCATCAGGCTGCTGCTTGCAAACCCCTTCCCCATCTTGCCTCGGTTTCCCCATCTATAAAACAGGGGTGATGATATTGACCCTTCTTGGTAAAGCGCTTTGACAGCTGGGGGCTGTGATTAGTATTATTTTAAAACAATCAGTTATTTTCTCTCTTGTTTTAATTTTTGAAAACTTTCCCCACTCCACTTTTCCAGAGGAAAACTTTAAAAAAAAATGAACAGAGGGTGAGCATTTTCCTACCATTTCCACAGCAACAATTTCTGGATCCCGTCCAAGGTCCAGGGGGGTTCCCTGTCATGTCAGGTGCTCCACAGATCCTGTCTGAGACACAAAGGGTCTTCCCATTTTGCCATGCGTGCCTGGACCCTACCCAAAATCACGGGTGATGAGTTCCCCATCATGCCAGGCACCACCTGGGCCCCACCTGAGATCCAGAGACGTTCCCTGTTGTGCCAGCCACTGCCTGGGCCCCACCCGAGATCCAGAGATGTTCCCCGTTGTGCCAGGCACTGCCCAGGCCCCACCTGAGATCCAGAGATGCTCACCATCATACTGGGCAATACAGAGACCTCAAGTGAGATTCGCAATGGAATTTAAATTACATCTTAACCCTTTTATCAGCGGCAGAGCTGGTCAGAAATGGGAAGAGAAAAAACCCAATAAGATCCAGCTGCTTTTCATGTTTCAGAAATCTTCTCACTGTTTTATTTTTGGATTTCTTCAAGAGAATTCTTTTGTGTCCCCCTGGTTCTCAATTGAAATTGCATCTCGGGCCTTTTCCCATTTCGCAATGGTTTACACACGCAGTTTGCCGCCCTGTGATTGGCACGGAAGGAGACACCATATTTCCAAACTCGGAGGGAATTCATTGTGTGAAATTGGGGGGCTCCGGGACGGAAAAGGGGAACATTTACTCCCCATTCAAAACACCCACACGGTTTGGTTGAAGGGATGTCAGCGCGGGTGCGAAACTTTTCTCAGTTGGGTTGAAAAACTTCATTTGGCTCCTAGGTCCCAGTTTCGGACAATCCTCCCATGTGTGAATTTGGGTCTCATGGGTGAGGAGAGGGCAGGGGGCTAGGGGCAGCTCTTACCTTCAGCATCCCAGGGCCGGCACTGGCGAGGATGGGGAAGCAAGTTCTCTTGCTATGCAAACTGGGCACCTCGTTTATATAGATGGAGGAAGCAGCACGGAGGGTTCGTGATAAGGGCCCAGGTGGCAGAAAGCCGCAAATTATCTCACTGGGCTGTGCTCAGATTAACCCTTTGCTCGCTCACAGGACCGATCCGATGTTATTGCTTGTCTCTCTCTCAGTTCTCTCTGCTTCTGACAGTCGCTGATCTCCGCCCATGTCTCTGTTAAAGGGACTGGGCCCCCTCAGAGGATATTTAATCTCCCAGGGCCTGTTTCCTAAATGCTGCTTTCATCGGACATTCCCCAGGCTGGGGTTCACCCCCACCCCAGAGGTGGCTGCATTTCAGTGCTATCCTAGCCCAGAGGAATCTCAGGTCCCTTGGCACGTGAGAGAGAAAGGAACATACTAGGGTAGTACCTAGAGATCAGGGACCCGTTGTGCCAGGCGCTGCACAGATGTGTCAACACAGTCCTGCCTTGAAGAAAGAGAGAGAGAGAGAGAGAGATTAGAAAAAGGGGGTGTCTGGGGATAGATAGATAGAGGGGGTGTGTGGAGATAGATAGATAAAGGGGGTGTCTGGGGATAGAAAGATAGAGGGGGTGTGTAGGGATAGATAGATAGATAGATTAGATACATAGATGGGGCGTCTGGGGATAGATAGATAGATAAAGGGTGGGTGTGGGGATAGATAGATAGAGGGGGTGTTTGGCGATAGAAAGATAGAGTGGGTGTGTAGGGATAGATAGATTAGATAGATAGATGGGGTGTCTGGGGATAGATAGATAGATAGAAGGGGGTGTATGAGGATAGATAGATAGATAGAGATAGATAGATAGATAAAGGGGGTGTGTGAGGATAGATAGATAGATAGATAGATAGATAGATAGATAGGGTCTATGGGGATAGATAGATAGATAGATAGATAGATAGATAGATAGATAGATAGATAGATAGATAGATAGATAAAGGGGTTGTATGAGGATAGATAGATAGGGGATGTGGGGAGTTGGAATGGGAGAACATGGATGTTTCTACTCCCCAAGCCTCAGTTTTCCTCTGTCTTCCTCCAGTCTCCTAGTTCCTCCTGCCCCCGGCTGGTTGCTTCAGACTCCTGAGAAATTCCATTGCAAGTGGCTGTTCCCCAGAAGCGGCCGGACGTGCTGAGCTGTCTGATCAAAGGCTAAATAAACGCAAAGGGCCATAAATAAGCTAAGGCGGGAGTTGAGCTGCCGAGGGCGAGAGTTGCGCTGTGGGGGGAGCGGTGATGTTAGACCCCGGGATAGTCAGGAATAGATTTAGTACTCGAGAAGTGCACATTGCCAGTTGACACTGAGCACGCTCCATCCCTGCAGGTGCTTGTCTGGTTCCTGCACCTGTGATGTCTGAATGTCCCATCACCGC
Organism: Aldabrachelys gigantea; assembly: GCA_026122505.1. Classification (NCBI taxonomy): domain Eukaryota; kingdom Metazoa; phylum Chordata; order Testudines; family Testudinidae; genus Aldabrachelys; species Aldabrachelys gigantea. The sequence goes on from CM047489.1 coordinate 73,144,835, forward strand.
TTCTCTTGGATAAACGAAATAGACTCAACTCCTTGAGTGTCCCAGCAGGTCAGGTTTGCAGACCTCGAATCGTTCCTGTAGCTCTTTCCAGCCGGCTGCAATCAAAAATTAGCTCAGCCCCGCTCCGTCACTCAGGACAGGGGCATGAAAAATCCACCCCCCTGAGTGATGTAGTTAAACCGACCTAAGTCCCTGTGTAGACAGCACTGGCTCGACAGGAGACTTCGTCTTCTGATCTGGTTGTCACCTCCTGGGGAAGTGGGTTAACTAGGCCCACACGAGAACCTCTCCCGTCGGCGTAGATGGTGTCTACACTGAAGCACTACCACTGGGCTGCTGCAGTGTTTGAAGTGTAGACAAGCCCTGAACCATCTCTCATGAAGGTGGCATTTCACAAACCTGTTGTGTGACTGTCTGTTTGGGAGACTGTGACGAACTGAGAATGTTCTTAATGTTTGCTCTGAATACTGTGTTGGTGCCTCAGTGTCCCCTGTGTAGTTCTTAATATCTAGGTGGTGGGATAAGGGGGTGTGATTGCTGCAGAGCAAAGGGCCAGTGCACCTAAATGCCTGGCACTCTGTCTCCTAGCAACTGATGGGCTGGGCGCCTCCCCTGCAAAGGTGCCAACTGAAGGTGTTGGAGACAAAGGGATCAGGTGACCTCCTGGCCCGGGAAAGGGGCTGAGCAGAGAGGAGGGGCTGGAGGGGTGGTTAGTCTGGAGCTGCCTGGGGACGAGGACTGAGGGCAGACGTGGGGGGTCTGGCTCACTGTCCCCACCTCAGAATGGACTCGGCCGAGGGGTCCGGTTCGCTGTACCTACAAACTCTGTTTTAGACCCTGTTCCTGTCATCGAATAAACCTCTGTGTTACTGGCTGGCTGAGAGTCATGTCTGACTGCAAAGTGCAGGTGCAGGACCCTGTGGCTTCCCCAGGACCCCGCCTGGGTGGGCTCGCTGTGGGAAGCACACGGAGGGGCAGAGGATGCTGAATGCTCCAAGGAGAGACCCAGGAGGTGAAGACGTGTGAGCTTCTTGCCCTGAACAAGTCTGCTCCGAGGGAGAGGAGGCTCCCCAAAGTCCTGACTGGCTTAGTGGGGAGCAGTTCCAGGGCATCGCCCGGGGACTCCGTGACAGAGACAAACGTTGCGTATTGTTGCTCTTCGCTGCCAAAGAACAGCCAGGCTGTGCCCCAGAGCTGGCATCCTCTGGAAGGTTGTACAAACCCAGCGTCCTGCACGTCCTCTGCCCCCAAAGAGCTGACAATGTAACTAGACAAGAGAGACCCAGGGCATGGGACTAGGGTGCAACACACCTGTGGAGCAAGCAATGGGTGGGCAGCGATGTAGGGGAGGGGTAGTTAGGAGGGGATCAGCCAAATGGGAAGGGAGCTAAAGGAACAGGGCAGGATAGAAGGGGTCGGCATGGGGTGAAGTCAAGAGGAAGAGACAGCAAGAGGGAGGGTTGGAAGGAACAGTCAATCAGCACCGGGAAGAGAACGATATGAAAACTGTAGAAATGTCTCTGGCTACTGCTGCCCCGACCAGCTGAGACCCGGCCACCGTCACCCAAGCAGGCGGCATTTCGGCAGCAAGATGAACCCCTTCCATCGCTGTGGGCTGCTTTGGCAATGGATCTGTGCTGCTACAGACCCTGTAGCCATGGCCAAAGGGGGTCAACTGATAGACAAGAAAAGCCTTTGACACTGATATAAATTTGTCTGACGCTGTCCCAGGCTCAGCTGTGTGAAAGGGTGTCACGGAGTGTGGGGGAGTCCGGTCCTGCACCCCTCTTCCTGGGACTCAAGTGACTCTCAGCCAGTCAGTAAAACAGAAAGTTTATTGGACAACACGAATGCAGGTTACAGCAGAGCTTGGAGGCACAGCCAGGACCCCTCAGTCAAGCCCCTCTGGGGTCCAGGAAGCTTAGTCCCCTCAATTCCAACAACCCAGCCCAAAATCGAAACTAAACTCCACTCCCTCCAGCCAGCCCCTTCCTTTGTCCCCCTTCCCGGGCAAAGGTGTTGACCCTCCTCCCTGCTCCCTGGCTCTGGTTACAGGCTGAGCACTTGTCCCTCCCCTAAAGTCCTCCCCGGCTCTCTCATCCCCCACACAGACAGCCCCTACTCCAACACAACGGGATCATCAGTGAAACAGACACACGCAGTCCCAGGGTATTTTCATTTTAAGATCCTGCTTTATTTGGTGCTTTTACCTCAATAAAGACACAGAGAGACCCCAGCTACCTGCCTCCCCACCCCGAGGATTTTATCCAGCAGGTGCCTGAACTGTCTATTGGTGACACAAATGGGGGATCCATCAGGAGAGGTATTTGAGCAGCAGGAGACTGGGCAAAAGGAAGACAAAGGAGCTGGGCCCAGGGATCCGGCTGGCACTGTTTTGAGCTGGTGTGCAGGTATCCACTGTGCTCACTAGATATGAATATAATCCAGTGAACACAGGGAAACCGTTCTTCAGGGCACATGCAGTCCTGGTCGCGCAGCTTCGCACTGTGAGTGATATTGACGAAGGGTCACCTGCACAGAGAGACAGACATGGGATCAGCCTAGTGGGGGGCTCTGAGTCCTGCCCCCTCATCCCACCCCCCCGGAGGCACCTTAACTCTCCTCCCTACTGCCCATTGCTGGCTACATCTACACAACACACCAGTGTTGGTGGCGTGAAGGGTGCATCTCGCTAAACCCCACAGGGAAGGGTGTAGATGGGGAGGCACAGCTGGGGTCAGTAGAGAGGGTGTAGGGTTTGTACGCACCCTTCTGGTGCATCTTTATTCGGTCCAGCTGTGCCTTGCCGGCTACCCAGCTACCTCACCCTGTGCCAGGGGGTTTCGCCTGCGTGTACTCTGCATGCTGCCCAAAGGAGCGGGCCGCGCAGACGTAGCTTTTGATTGGGACCAAGTTTTTGACACCACATCAGAATGGCCTCAGTTTCCTTTCCTGTCCCCCTCTCTGAGTTCCCCAGACCCCTGGTGCCCTCTGAATACCCGCCGCTCTGCAGTTCACCCAACAGCAAGCACCAGGCCTGGGGTCAGGTTGCAGCATGATGAACGGCTCTGCACTGTTGTGTAAAATGGGGTGCAGGGACTCCAGAGGCTGAATTCAGCAGGTGGAGAGACAGGGAAAGAGAGGGGTGGGACGGAGGGGTGTTCTCAGCCTAGGGTGACCAGATGTCCTGGTTTTAAAGGGACAGTCCCGTATTTAAGCCATCCTGTGGGTGTCCAGACTTTTTCTTAAAAATGGGCAAATTGTCCTGTATTTTCTGTCTCCTCCCCATCAGCACTGGCGGGTCCTGCAGCTGGCCACATCCCTGCTCGCCAGCCACCCGCCCGCCAGCAATGAATGGGGGGTCCAGTGGCCAACGATGGAGGTGGGTATACAAGGCTGGTGGTGGGGCAAAGATGCAGCACATGGGGCCGGCTGCTCCCCCTGCTGATCCATCAGCGCAACCCCCAATAGTGACCAGCTCCCCACCAGCAGGGACCTGCCCCTGTCCCATTTCCAGCTGGTGCTGGCTGCGCTCTGCGAGCTGCGATGGCTGGTGAGTGCAGGCAGGCACCAGGCAACAGCTGGTTACGTGTCACCTCTGCTACCCCTCCATCAGCCCTTTACATGCTCCCCCTCTCGCTGTCCTCTCTCTGCTTTGCCCCTTGGCCCACCCACCCCGCTGCTCTTCCATATCCCCCCCGGCAGGGTGGGTCCCGCTTCCAGCGCTGTGCAGAGAACCAGCCCCCGGTCGGAGCACTCAGCTCCCCACAGCCTGGCCGGCAGCTCCTTCCTCCCCCCACTGCCTCTGGCTGGGCCAGCACCCGGGAAAGCCAAAGACTTTCCAGCTCGGGGCGCGGGCCAGGAGCAGACAGCCGAGCCCTGCAGGTGCCAAAGCCCCCGCACAGCACTGGCACGGGGAAGCCTCTCCACCCCTCAGCTAAGCTTGCGCCTTGATCCTGCAGGCTCCACAGCAGTCCCTGGAGCAGGGGCTTAGCAATCTCTTCACCTGTCCCCTCCACCCTGCCATGGGTCCTGCCCCACAGGGAGTGTGGGGCTGCTCCAGCTCCTAGGCACCGTCCTCTGCTCTGCTAAGCCACCTCTCTGGCCGGGTTCACTAAAGCCCCTGCAGTCACGTTCCCTGGCCCGGGTTCAAAATGCACCCTTGGGGCTTAACCCCTTCCTGTCCATGCTGTAGCCTGGGGACAGGAGGCAGCTGAGTTACATCGGTGACCAGCAGCAGCCTGGAGGAGTTAGCTGCCTTTTGTCACTGTGCACGGAGGATCAGTACGCTGGCTGAAAACGACGCTGTAAGAGGAATTGCACCGGTGAGATTTGGTGGCCCTGGGGAGAGGCTCCTCCTTTTCTTCCCCTCCCAAAGCAGAAAAGGCAACACTGCACAGGGATATATCAGACAGCTGAGCAGTCACGAGCTACAGTGAGCTGCGCAGGATTCAAGTTTTAGAAGAAATGTCAGCCCATGGCGATCTCACCGCACACACGCCAAGGGGCCCAGCAAACATCTGCACCCACAATCGCTAGGGACAGCCGGGCAAAGCGAGGAAAACGCAGCTTGAGAACTCACTAGGGTTTGATTTAAGGCTATTTTCTGTGTCTACTTGGACACGTGACGTCGGCAGTTTGTGTTTTCGCCCTTAGGAAGCGTTACCACTCAGAACCCCAAAGTCAACTGTTCTTAAATAGTTGTTGTCAGAGCTCCCCGCTGTCTGACCCACCCATGATCTCCTACATCTGTGAACGTTTCAGTGGATACAAAGAGAAGCAAAGGGTTAAACCCCCACCATGCAGGGCGAGTGTGGACATTTACATCTCTCAGAATACAAAAATGCTTAAAAATCAATATTACCCTCAAAATGCTAAAAAAGGAATTTATTATATTATATTGTATTTAAACTACCCAAAACTTATCTCTGCCAGCCCAAACCAACAATACACACAGACGTCACACGTACTTGCATTTAAACAAAAATCTTCACCTATCTGTTCCGACCCCCCCAGCCTCTACAGTTACGCTCCAGTAATTCAAACTTCAGTCAGGACACAAGTCCGATGGTCACACCAAACGACAGTCTCATGAAACCCATGGAGGTCGGCTCCTGTCTGCGCCGAGTCTCCTCTGCCATAACCCCAGGGAAGGGGCACGTGGGGCAGGGTTCATGGGCACCCCCTATGGTCTAGTCACCGATACTTCAGGTGGGTTGGGGCTGCTGCGTGAGGCGGGGGCTTCTGACGGGGGATCCCTTCTGGTAGGGAGCTCCGGGCGGGTGAGCAGCCAGCTCCGGGAGTCACCTGCCAGAGGCCCTGCAGGGCTGTTTATCAAGGAGAGCTGGGGGGGCAGAGAATAGGCAGATTGCAGCTGCGTTGGGCACCCTGAGCCTGCCCCAGTCCACCCCCTCTGGGCCCTGGGGGGTAGGCAATAGCCACAGCACAGTGCCCCCGGCTGTGCCCCAACTCCACCCCCTATATGCCCTGTGGGGCCGAGAACACTTTAAAGCTTCTATTGGCTGAGTACAAGGCACCCTGCCAGGGCTCCCTGCACCCCCATTCCCCTTTAGCTGCTCCATGTGTACCCCTCCCATACCCCTCTATTTCATGGATTCCCTACAACTCCCTTCCTTTCCCCCCATGCCAGGAGCTCTGTGTGCCCCCCAACTCCCCCCCACACCCTTCTTATTTCCTTCCTCTGTCCTGGGGATCAGCTGTTCGGGGGCAGCTGGTTACACCTCAGTGGGAGGGTGAGCAGAGATGAGATGGGGGAGGCTGTGATGCCGGAATGGGGCTGTCAACCTGCTCTTTGACCTGCAGACCACTGCAGAGATGCTTGAGCCCAGGGTCTGCTCACCAGATGCCGGGGACTCTGTGTGTACCCCCAGCTTCCCCTTTCCCAGTTCTGCCCCCCCAAATCAGCTGGAAGCCAGTCACTGGCGCCTCAAACATCCCCTGAATGTTTGCATGTGAACGGAGGCCCCAGACAGGGTAAAGCCGTTGAGCTGACATTGGCCTAGCCACGGTGTCCCAGTGACGCCGGCATCACCCTGCAGTGCAGACACCACCTGTGGCAATGGAAGGGGATTTCCGTCGGCGTTGGTGTTTCACCTCTGCAAGCGACGGTAGCTATGCTCCCAGATGCGTTTCTCCATCGACCTCGCTGGGGCAACGCCTGGACCCTGGCGCTCAGTTGAGCATCACTGTTCTGATGACCTAAGTTCTCAGCATGGACCAAGCCGGATCGTAACCGACTCGGCCAGTCACATCTGGGCACCTCTTTCCGTGCCAGTTGTCATGGGCTTCGCAGGGAACTCACTGGTGGACATTCGCCAGCCTGGGCTGGGCAGGAAACCAGACCGGATCACCATGACGGTTCCAGTTTGCCAGACGCTGGGAATAGGTGACAGGGGATGGATCACTTGGTGATTCCCTGTTCTGTTCATTCCCTGTGGGCACCTGCCATTGGACACTGTCGGCAGACAGGATACTGGGCTAGATGCACCTTTGGGCTGACCCAGTGTCACCGTTCTTATATTCTTGGCCTTAAATTCTATGCAGGGGAATCTCTTACCTTCTGCCACCCGTGTTTCACTGAGCACAATGAAGATGGGGCTTCTTCCTTTCTTCTCCCAGCCTGAGCTCCTCTTCCCTAGATATATATATACACAAGAGGGTCCTGTATCGTATAGAAAGTAGAATTACAATTACAATTTCCGATAACCCAGCAGATAGCGATCTCTCATAAAGAGGGCTGGAATGATGGGAAACCAGATGATAATCGTTTCCCAAGAGATGTGCCTGGATTTAACCCTTCACTAGCCAACGCTTTTTGTTTCCGAGGCCTCACTAAGGCAAGCCAGTTGATGCAGGTGAATGTCAGTCAGATGTCACAGAGCGAAGCCAATCAGCTGGACTGGGTTCTTAAAGCTGATTTCATTTCATCGAGTCTAAGATCAGAAGGGAGTGGTAAGACAGTCCAGTCGGACTTCCTGTATATCCCATGCCAAATAACCTCCCCCTGTGAGTTCTGCACGCAGCTCATATCGGGGGGGGGGGGTGGAGGTGTGAGTGGAAATGAGCCATATCCTTTAGAAAGAGGTGTCTTGGTTTAAGAATGGAGAATCCACCCTGTCCCTATCTCCTGGGAGTCAGAACTCCTGGGTTCTATCCCAGCTGTTGAGGGAAGGGGTCTAGGAATTAGGTCAGGGGGAGGGATACAACTCGGGACTCCTGGGTCCAAGTAGGCAACAGTTTGTCCTGGTGTTAGTCGCTGACACAGGTGGGGAGTTATGCCGCACAGTGCTGGGGTGTGGGGCACCCAACACCATGACAGATGCCTGGGGCTCTTCTGGGCACAATCCAAATGTTTAGCAGGGAGGGTACTTAACCATTCAACAGCTTCCCCAGGGTGGGGGTAGGGTGCTCCAACCCTGGCAATCATTAACTCAAGGTGTTTCTTGATAACAGAGAAGCGGTGTGATGAAAGGAAAGGTTCCTGCAAGTCTGACCTGTAGAAACAGGCAGAGTTTTTTGAAATCTGGTGGGAGTTGGGGGTTGTTTTTTTCTTTCGAAAGGACCAATTCAGTGAGAGCGATGGGAATGCACAACACGTGTCCTGGTCCCCAGGGCCACATGTCTCACCAAGAAAAGCTTCAGGTGGAAACCTTCACCCTATTCATTGTTAACCTGCAAATACCCTCCTCAGCACCACCCCCTCCAAGGCGACATCCCCTCCTCTGCTACAGATAACTGTAACTCTGCTGTACCAGAAGGTGCGTTGTGGGTCTGTTTTTACCGTCCCTGTTTCATGGCTTGTCCACACGAACAGTTAAATGGTGCTGAGCTGGGGTGTGAATCCATCCCCCCGCTGATGCACATTAACAGGTTGTTAGAGCACCCTGAAAGGGCACCAGCTCAAAGTGCATTAACGAATGGTTCACGTGGATCAGCAGGGCACACGTGGCCAGCTAGGCCGTGGCAGGCTGGCACAGGGTCGATTCACACCCCAGCGGACCATTAGTCCCCCACTTGCTACAGTCGAATGGTTCATGTGGACAAGCCCCGACACAATTGTATTTGTTACCATTTCTCCCCTTTACTGCCTCCAACGTCCAGACAGGGCCGGCTTTAGGGTGATTCACCTGATTCCCACAAATCAGGCCCTGTGCCCCTAAGAGGGCCCTGCAACATCCCTAAGGACCCTCCTCCGACATGCCGCCGAAGGCACCATCAACCAACTGAGCTGCCGCAGAAGTCCTGCCACTGTCTTCAGCAGCAGCTCTTTCAAATTGGGCCCCGCAGTGCCTAAAGCCGGCCCTGGTTCCAGTCACTAGAACATCATTTCTGTCGCTATTGAAATGCCTGTCGCTGGCGGGTCCCGAAACCAGGGGGTGGAACAGTCGGGGCCCATGTGAAACCAGACAGGTGAGGGCTGCATGTGAGAGAGGGGGTGGCAGCTGGGATGGCCTCCAATCTAAACCTCCCTGAACCTGTCAGGCTCCACCTTCAAACTAGTTGGGGGCTTTGCCCCCAACTCTTCCCGTGGGAATCTGTTCCAAGACCTCCCTCGTCTGATGGCTGGAAACCAGGTTTGGAGCCCCAGGGCTGTTCATCGCCGGCCACTTTATCCCTGTGGGTCCTTGTGCAAATAATTCAAAACCGCCCATTTGGCCATTTCCCCAAACAATGTGATTTCCTGTCTCTTTCAGCGTTTGAAGCAGTGAGTGATCACAACTGTGACATCGCCGGTGTCACAGAGCCCGGGCCGGCTCTAGCCATTTTGCCGCCCCAAGCACGGCAGCAAGCCACGGGGAGCACTCTGCCGCTCACCAATCCCGCAGCTCCAGTGGATCTCCCGCAGACATGGCTGCGGAGGGTCCACTGGTCCCACGGCTCCAGTGGGGCATCCGCAGGCACGCCTGCGGGAGGTCCACTGGAGCCGCCTGCCGCCCTCCCGGCGACCGGCAGACCCCCCCCCGCAGCATGCCACCCCAAGCATGCACTTGGCGTGCTGGGGCCTGGAGCCGGCCCTGCACAGAGCCCTGCGGGAAGCACACACACGAGTGGGATATCGGCACCAAGGGGCACAGCTTGCTCCAGGTGGGCGGTCAGGGATAGTGGGAGAAGGGATTGCTTTGGATAGCAAAGGTGTCTGCAGCTGCTCGGAGGCTGAGATGGGAATAGGAGACGGACGTGTTGAAAGTCTCTTGTTAGGGATAAAAGGGATAAAAACCAGGGAGGCTCCATGGTGGGGTTGGCTCCAGACCAGCTAACCAGGAAGAAGAGGTGAATGAGGCTTTTCTTAAAGAACTCACAAAATCATCCAAAGCCCAGGACGTGGTGGTGCCGAGGGGCTTCAACCACTCAGACATCGGTTGGGAAAATAACACAGCCGGGCACAGATCATCCAGCAGGTTCTGGGAATGCATTGGAGACACTTTTTATTGCAGTCTCCCCCACCTTGCCATGGATTCAGAGCAACCCCCCATGCCCTTGTTCCCTCCAGCCCCCCAGCCAGGTCTATGTATATGCCGCCTTCATCCTCATTCCCCCTCTCCCCACCCTCCTCCTCCTTTCTGTCTGAGAGATCAGCCATTGAAGGTGTCACCATGTTACACCCCCAGGGACACTGGGCAGAGGGGAGATGGGGTGTCAGCGGGGCCATTGACCCAGTGTTTGATCTGAGACAATCACAGAAGTGGCTGGGCTGATCAGCTGGCAGGGGATGTGTGTTCTGATTTCTCCCCAGAAGGAGCAGGCTTCTGGCCCTGGGTGCCTAGAAAATGCCCAGAAATTCTGAAATTGGTCGGCTGCCAGGTTGAGAGGTCACCGTGCCCTCGGGCTGGGGGTGGGGCCTTCACACGGCCAAGCAATGCAGGGCACCGGGCTCACCCACTGGTTTGAATGAGGTTTAATCCCCCTGTAACTGTGTCTCTCAGTGCCCACGGGGAGCACCACCGAGAACAGGCTGCAGTGTCCAACCTGCCTGGATCTGAATTCCGCTACCTGCAACAGCACAATCGCCCCTTGCACGGGGGATGAGACCTATTGCATCGATTTCACTGGGACGATACTGAATGGTAAATGCTGCCAGCTGGCTGCAGTGCGGAGCTACCCCTGGAATCTCACACCCCAGGAACTCCACAGAGAGCTGGCGAAACCTAGAGTCTGGACTGAGGCCTTGGGTGGGGGGGGCTACCAAGAGGGGGGTTTGGCTGGAGGGAAGGAGAGAGGAATTGGGAAGTTTTCCCTTCCCGACCAGCTCCCCCCTCCCAGTGATGCCACCCTGGAGTTATGACAACACAGTACTTGTCATGGGAAGGGTTGTTATATCAGTGATGCAGAGCTGGGGAGAGAAGCCAGGAGTCCTGACTCCCAGCCCCCACTGCTCTAACCACTAGACCCCACTCCCTTTATGTTTAACGGGGAGCTAAGCTATTGCTCAGTGTGGAAGCTCCTGTTCTCAGTGTGTGTCCAGGACTCCCAGCGCTTTGGGGGTTTATAAAATAACTGAACCGAGTGGTTGGGGCTGCCAGGGACGGTGAGAGCCGGGCTTGTTCCCCGGGGTGCCAGGCACTGGGGAAGGAGCTGCCCCCGGAGATCAACTGGTTCCAAACTCCAGCTTCAGTCTCGTGTGGAGCTGCAGAAAGGGGCGCAGGGGAGGCAGGAGGGGACCAGACGCCCGCCCTGCCGTGGCCAGTTACAGTGAGATCAGGGAGAGCACTCGGGGGTTGGAACAGAAGGCAGAGGTGGGAACCGCTGGATGGTGGAGACAGAGGTTGTGGGGCAGAGGAGGAACCAGAACTGCCCCTGCCTAATAACAGGCTGGTTTTCTACCTCAGGTTCTTCTCCTTCGCCATTTGCTGCAAAAGGCTGCACTACAGCATCCACAAAAGAGATTAAATCTGGAACCTTCCTGACTTCAGGAACCTCCAGATTCCTCTTTTTGGAGGCAAACTCTGTTCCAGACACCCCGGTTCCACCCACCACCAGCCCCACTGCAGCAACCACTCTTGAAACAACCACCATCACCACCCCTACCACCCCAACAACTCCAACAATAACCAACAGCAACATCACCACAACAACCATCACGACTGAGACCACCACCACCACAACCCATCATTATCACCATCACAAAAACAGCCATCACCATCATAACACCAGTCACCACCACCACCACCACAGTCACAACTACAACCACTACCACCATGCCCCCAGACACCAAACACCTTAGAAACAACCACCACCACCGTTGATGTAACCACCATCCCTACAGCACCCGCTCTTGAAACAACCATCCCTGCACAAGCACCCGCTAAAACAACTGGCCCCACTCTTGGAACAACCCAACACAAACAAAAAAAACACACAAAACAACCCCCCAATGGGGCCAGCCCGGCTCTGGGGAAATTCTCCTTTGCTCTCTACCTGCCTGGCCTGACTGGGCTGGTGCTGGTGAAGCTGCTCTCATGACCCCCACCCTGTACGACCCACACAGCACCTGGTGCCTGTGGATAAAGGCCTGAAGTCCCAGCTGCACCCCCTCTGGGGCCCCTCCCCGTTGCCGGGTGATGCTGGAGACTGGGGCCCTGTCAGACGCATTAGCCACAGAAGAATTTGCTCGGCTCTGTGTATATACACACCCTGGTTTTATTTTGCACCTGTGCTGAAGCCTGGGCTCTAGGACCCTGTGGGGTCTCCCCTGCAACGTCCACACTGCTGGTCACCCAGCACTGAGATGCAGCTGTCTCTGGAGTGGGGCACAGGGGCTGTTTATACAGGGATCCTTTACTCAGAGCAGAGATGCAGCCACTTCTAGGGTGGGGCAGCACAGGCCCTGTCTCCCTGCAGGTTTGATGTGGTACAGTGCTGACCCACAGTGCAGATGACTCCATGATTGTGAAATGGGGCTGGAATCGATGCAGAACATTTACTTTGGGGTTTAGCCCCAGGGCAGCTGCACTGGTCGGGGGCTGCGGGAGCCTAGTGCAGCGCGAGCTTCAACCAGCGTCACGAGGGGGTGAGGCCTCGGAGCCAATTGTCAACTGTGGAACAACATTACACAGGAACTCAGGGCAATTGTCATATTCACAGGAAACATTCCTGGCTTGAGGCCAAAGGCAACTAAGAGCAAACTACCTGGTTACTGGGAGTCAGGGGTAAAGCTTCCATTCCATCTTTATCTCATTTATGGTCCTTTGTATTGACATGACCCTTGCTCAGTAACTCTGGAGAAAATCCAGGTGGAAGGTGAAAAATACAAGTATCAGAGGGGTAGCCGTGTTAGTCTGGATCTGTAAAAGCAGCAGAGAATCCTGTGGCACCTTATAGACTAACAGACGTTTTGGAGCGTGAGCTTTCGTGGGTGAATACCCACTTCGTCAGACGCAGGTAGTGGAAATTTCCAGGGGCAGGTATATATATGCTAGCTAGCAAGCAAGCAAGCTAGAGATAACGAGGTTAGTTCAATCAGGGAGGGTGAGGCCCTGTTCTAGCAGCAGAGGTGTGAAAACCAAGGGAGGAGAAACTGGTTCTGTAATTGGCAAGCCATTCACAGTCTTTGTTTAGTCCAGAGCTGATGGTGTCAAATTTGCAGATGAACTGAAGCTCAGCAGTTTCTCTTTGAAGTCTGGTCCTGAAGTTTTTTTGCTGTAGGATAGCCACCTTAAGGTCTGCTATAGTGTGGCCAGGGAGGCTGAAGTGCTCTCCTACAGGTTTTTGTATGTTGCCATTCCTGATATCTGATTTGTGTCCGTTTATCCTTTTCCGTAGTGACTGTCCAGTTTGGCCGATGTACATAGCAGAGGGGCATTGCTGGCATATGATGGCGTATATTACATTGGTGGACGTGCAGGTGAATGAACCAGTGATGGTATGGCTGATCTGGTTAGGTCCTGTGATGGTGTCGCTGGTGTAGATATGTGGGCAGAGTTGGCATCGAGGTTTGTTGCATGGATTGGTTCCTGAGCTAGAGAATACTCAAAGAATACTTCCAGGACAACACTGAACAGTGCTCTGATTCACAGGTACCCACCCACCAACAGCACAAGAAGAAGAACTCCACATGGACTCCTCCTGAGGGTCGAAATGACAGTCTGGACCTATACATTGAATGCTTCCGCCGACGTGCACAGGCAGAAATCGTGGAAAAACAACACCGCTTGCCTCATAACCTAAGTCGTGCAGAACGCAATGCCATCCACAGCCTCAGAAACCACCCTGACATTATCATCAAAGAGGCTGATAAAGGAGGTGCTGTTGTCATCATGAACAGGTCTGACTACCAAAAGGAGGCCGCCAGACAACTCTCCAATACCAAATTCTACAGGCCACTTCCCTCAGATCCCACTGAGGAATACACTAAGAAACTGGACCATCTACTCAGGACACTCCCCACACTAACACCAGAACAAATCAGCATACCCTTAGAGCCCCGACCAGGGTTATTCTATCTACTGCCCAAGATCCACAAACCCGGAAATCCTGGACGCCCCATCATCTCGGGCATTGGCACTCTCACTGAAGGACTGTCTGGATATGTGGACTCTCTACTCAGACCCTATGCCACCAGCACTCCCAGCTATCTCCGTGACACCGCTGATTTCCTGAGGAAACTACAACGCATTGGTCACCTCCCAGAAAACACCATCCTAGCCACCATGGATGTAGAGGCTCTCTACACAAACATCCCACACACAGATGGAATACAAGCTGTTAGGAACAGTATCCCTGATGATGCCACAGCACAACTGGCTGCTGAACTCTGTGCCTTTATACTCACGCACAACTATTTCAAGTTTGATGACAATATATACCTCCAGATCAGTGGCACTGCTATGGGCACCCGCATGGCCCCACAATACGCCAATATTTTTATGGCTGACCTGGAACAACGCTTCCTCAGCTCTCGTCCACTCACGCCCCTTCTCTACCTACGCTACATTGATGACATCTTCATCATCTGGACCCATGGGAAGGAGACTCTAGAAAAATTCCACCACGATTTCAACAACTTCCACCCCACCATCAACCTCAGCCTGGACCAATCCACACGGGAGGTCCACTTTCTAGACACCACGGTGCAAATAAGTGATGGTCACATTAACACCACCCTATATCGAAAACCTACTGACCGCTACGCCTATCTCCATGCCTCCAGCTTCCATCCCGGGCACATCACAAGATCCATTGTCTACAGCCAAGCACTGAGGTACAACCGCATCTGCTCTAACCCCTCAGACAGAGACCAACACCTACAAGATCTCCACCAAGCATTTTCAAAACTACAATACCCGCACGAGGAAATTAAGAAACAGATCAACAGAGCCAGACGTGTACCCAGAAGCCTCCTACTGCAAGACAAACCCAAGAAAGAAACCAACAGAACTCCACTGGCCATCACATACAGCCCCCAGCTAAAACCCCTCCAACGCGTCATCAGGGATCTACAACCCATCCTGGACAATGATCCCACACTTTCACGGGTCTTGGGTGGCAGGCCAATCCTTGCCCACAGACAACCTGCCAACCTGAAACGTATTCTCACCAGTAACTGCACACCGTACCATAGTAACTCTAGCTCAGGAACCAATCCATGCAACAAACCTCGATGCCAACTCTGCCCACATATCTACACCAGCGACACCATCACAGGACCTAACCAGATCAGCCATACCATCACTGGTTCATTCACCTGCACGTCCACCAATGTAATATACGCCATCATATGCCAGCAATGCCCCTCTGCTATGTACATCGGCCAAACTGGACAGTCACTACGGAAAAGGATAAACGGACACAAATCAGATATCAGGAATGGCAACATACAAAAACCTGTAGGAGAGCACTTCAACCTCCCTGGCCACACTATAGCAGACCTTAAGGTGGCTATCCTACAGCAAAAAAACTTCAGGACCAGACTTCAAAGAGAAACTGCTGAGCTTCAGTTCATTTGCAAATTTGACACCATCAGCTCTGGACTAAACAAAGACTGTGAATGGCTTGCCAATTACAGAACCAGTTTCTCCTCCCTTGGTTTTCACACCTCTGCTGCTAGAACAGGGCCTCACCCTCCCTGATTGAACTAACCTCGTTATCTCTAGCTTGCTTGCTTGCTAGCTAGCATATATATACCTGCCCCTGGAAATTTCCACTACCTGCGTCTGACGAAGTGGGTATTCACCCACGAAAGCTCACGCTCCAAAACGTCTGTTAGTCTATAAGGTGCCACAGGATTCTTTGTGAAAAATACAGCTGCCCTCAGAGTCACTAACAACCGGAGCTGGCGGAGAACAATGGGAAACTGGCTTTCACGGTCATACGTTTTTGTATCACTCGGCAGAGAGGCTGACATTGCTGTCAGCGGTGGGATACTGGTGCTAGCGGTGGAATATTGGTGGTAGCAGTGGGATACTGATGTCAGCAGTGGGATACTGGTTTTAGCGATCGGATACTGGTGTGAATGGTAGGCAAATTCTCTCTCTCTCCCCCCACCAGCCCAAGGTTTCACACCCTGCCCATCCCTGCAGTAGCTCAGTGCCTACCTTCAGATTTTACCAGCCACAACAGCCGTAGGCCTCCCAGCACCCAGACAGCAGCCAGAAACTCCCAAACTCTCTCCAGAACCTGCATGTGAAACCAACTCCTCCTGTGGAAAGGGGCCAGCACAAAGTTCCCCCCATGTCCCCGAAATGAAACCCTCTGTAGAGGGGTAAATTTCAACCTCATTGATCAAAAATGACCCAGCTCCAAGCCAGGAAGGCCGCTTGTGTCAACGCCGGAGGCTGTTGCGAACCAGGCCAATGCCATTGAGGGCTGTATTAACAGTTCTGTCGTAGGTACAACCCGGGAGGTCATTGTCCCGCTCCGCTCGGTGCTGCTGAGGCCCGGCTGGAGCCTGGCCCGGTTCGGGGCTTCGCGCTCTAGGAGAGATGTGGAGAAACTGGAGGGAGCCCAGACAGGTGACAGAAGTGCTCCGAGGTTCGGAAACCTGCCCCAGGAGGAAAGGCTGAAGGAACTGGGTGTGTTCAGTTGGAGACAAGGGAGTGGGGGGCACCTGACAAGAGCCCTCGAATGTATGAGAGGTTTTTATACCGCGGCTGGGGAGCAATTGTTCTCCAGGCCACGGCTGAAGGAGAACCAGGAGCCAGCTCAGGTGCCACAGGGGAAGTGGAGGTCGCAGGCAGGAAACTCTCTAACTCCCAGGGCAGCTCAGCTCTGGGATCGGCTCCCGGGGGCTGTGGGATCCTGGCACGGGAAGGTTTTAGCACTGGGTTGGACAAATCCCCATTGGGGCCAGTCTGGGCTCACCTGGCCCTGCCTCAGTGTGATGAACTGGGACTGTTTTAATGTTTGCTCTGAACACTGTGTTGGTGCCTCAGTGTCCCCTGTGCAGTTCTTAAGTATCTAGGTGGTGGGATAAGGGTGTGTGATTGCTACAGAGGAAGGGGCAAGTGCTCCTAAATGCCGGGCACTCTGTCTCCTGGCAACTGATGGCCTGGGCCCCTCCTCTGCAAAGGTGCCAGGTGAAGGTGTTGGAGACAAAGGGATCAGGTGACCTCCTGGCCCGGGAAAGGGGCTGAGCAGAGAGGAGGGGTTGGAGGGGGTGGTTAGTCTGGAGCTGCCTGGGAACAAGGAGTGAAGTGCAGACCTAAGGGTCTGGCTCACTGCCCCCCAGAATGGACCCGGCCGAGGGGTCTGGTTCGCTGTATCTACAAGCTCTGTTTTAGACTCTGTTCCTGTCATCGAATAAACCTCTGTTTTGCTGGCTAAGAGTCACGTCTGACTGAAAAGTGGGGGTGCAGAACCCTGTGGCTTCCCCAGGACCCCGCCTGGGTGGGCTCGCTGTGGGAAGCACACGGAGGGGCAGAGGATGCTGAATACTCCAAGGAGAGACCCAGGAGGTGAAGACGTGAGCTTCTTGCCCTGAACAAGTCTGCTCCGAGGGAGAGGAGGCTCCCCAAAGTCCTGACTGGCTTTGTGGGGAGCTGTTCCAGAGCATCGCCCGGGGACTCCGTGACACTCAGCGCCGGGGGCTGGACGTGGGTGTGACGTTACAGTCGATATGATTTTATAAAAATATGCTAATGAGTGACTGTAGTGTAACTGGAATATGCTTCATGCAAAAGGTCTCTTGTAAGGTATCATTACAAAGCTTATCATCTACTGAGTGTGGTCGTCCTGTTTGTATAAATGTACCTGTCTTGGATCTGAAACTAGAAATATGAACTACAACTCTGAGGGCCTATTGTCATTGTGCAAAGTGTGGGCTATTAATGGTGGTTTGGAATCTTGATGGCTCCCATCAGCCAGGACCATTGTCTGCAGATGGGTGTGTTTACCTGTGAGCCTCCCTGTACGTGTGTGTGCTGGCAAGTGGGCAATGAAGTCTTGCAGTGACATGTGATCATGTCACCTGAACTGGAATCCGTCTTTAACCTGGTGCTTTTCCATTGCGAAGGGGAGGGGAGACCCAGGGGGACAAAGGATTCCTGCCTTACGCAAAAGAGATATAAGTGGGTGGAACAGAACAAAGTGGAGCAGCCATCATGAGGAATTCCCTAGCTACCACCTGAGCTGGAACAAGGGCTGTACTGGGGGAAGGATTGGGCCCAGACGAGGAAGGCGTCTCCAGTCTGAGAAAAGAAACTTACTGGAACATCTCTAAGGGTGAGATCTTACCTGTATTCAGTTGCATTACTGTAGTAGGTTTAGATTTACGTGTTTTATTTTATTTTACTGGGTAATTCACTTTGTTCTATCTGTTACTACTTGGAACCACTTAAATCCTACTTTCTGTACTTAATAAAATCACTGTTTACTTATTAATTAACTCAGGATATGGATTAATACCCGGGGGTGGGGGAACAGCTGTGCATCTCTCTCTATCAGTGTTCTAGAGGGTGAACAATTTAAGAGTTTACCCTGTATAAGCTTTAGACAGGGTAAAATGGATTTATTTGGGTTTAGACCCCACTGGGAGTTGGGCATCTGAGTGTTAAAGGCAGGAACACTTCTGTGAGCTGCTTTCAGGTAAGTCTGCAGCTTTTGGGCACTTGGTTCGGACCCTGGGTCTGTGTTGGCGCAGACGGGAGTGTCTGGCTCAGCAGGACAGAGTGCTGGGGTCCCAGGCTGGCAGAGGGAAGGCAGGGGCAAAAGTAGTCTTGGCACATCAGGTGGCAGTTCCCAAGGGGGTTTCTGTGATCCAACCCGTCACAGCGGGCACCTCGCGAGGTCCCTCCAGCCCCACGTCTCTGATTCTGTACCCATTTCTTCACCGTCCCTCGTATGGACCCCTGCCCCGCAGCCCGGTCGGCCAGACTGAGACCCAAACCCCCCATCACCACCAGGCCCGGTGTTCTCTCCATTTCGCCAGCCTGGATTCGATCACCCCAGCCTGGAGTGGACTAGCTCCTGTGCGGAGCCTCTGGTGTGGGTTGGAGAAGACCAGCGGGAGGATCAGTTGTTGAGAAGGCAGCGAGGCCTTTGTCCTGCGGGGGAGCGAGTCCCCGGCCTGCCCCCACCTCGTTCTGGTGGGTTTCCTGGCTGCCACACAGGAGACGTGCCCACGGGAACCGCGCCACCTGGGTGCTCGGCGGAGACAGCAAATGACGACTCATGGCTGAAGACAGGCCTGGAAATTCACCCCCACGCACCGCTCCCAGACGTGGCTTACATAGGGGCCAATTCCCACCGCATGGGGCACGGAACAAGGTCTGTGGACCCTGCAAGCACAGGGGATCCAGCGATGTCTGCTGGGGCGGGGGGTCCATTTCCCTCTGAAAGCAGCAATTCAGTGCCCTTTTGTGGCATTTTGTGGCAAAGCTTTTGATACTGTCTGGCATGACCATCTCATAAACAAACGGGGGGAATACAACCTAGATGGAGCTACTATAAGGTAGGTGCATAACTGATTGGAAAACCGTTCCCAGGGAGTCATTATCAGTGACTCACCGTCAGGCTGGAAGGACGTAACGAGTGGGGTCCCGCAGGGGTCGGTTCTGGGTCTGGTTCTGTTCAGTGTCTTCGTCAATGGTTTAGATCATGGCAGAGAGAGCCCACTGAGAGAGCTTGCAGACAACCAGGGGCAGGTCCAGGCCCCAGCACGCCAAGCGCATGCTTGGGGCAGCATGCCGCGGGGGTCGCTTTGCCGGTCGCTGGGAGGGCGGCAGGCAGGGCTCTGGTGGACCAGCGGCACGCCTGCGGGAGGTCCACCAGAGCTGCGGGTCCGGAGACCAGCGGAGCGCCCCCCGAGGCATGCCGCCATGCTTGGGGCGGTGAAATGTCTAGAGCCGACTGTGATGTTATTGATATAAACTGGGACCATAAAGAACATAGTTTGCAACCAAGGTCCTGTAGTGGCACCAAATCTTATGTAAAGGGGGTCATATAAGGTGTCTAAAACCACATTACAGGTTGCTGGTTATGATTATGCTGTCTGTATGTCTATATCATTTTGTAGTTGAAGTTATGAGTATTGGCTCTATACTGTCTGTATTTCAAATTTGTGCTGTAGTTCTGGGAAAAGTCCCAGACAAGTGGGCATTAGCTCTGCCTAGCCTGCTTGATGGCCCATTAAGGACCATCAGCTACACAACTGACCCATTGAGAGGAGGCAGATACGCCTTGTAACTCAGCAGGGTGTGCAGGGACTTGCCTATGTGACTGCAAACTCCATTTTGCTGTAATTTTCCACAGTAAGAACAAAGACGTGTTCTTACACCTGGAAGAGCCTATATAAGGCTGATGCCTCATCTCCATCTTGTCTTCAATCCTGCTTCCTACCTCTGGAGGGACTTTGCTACAAGCTGAAGCTCTGCACAAAGGACTGACTGACCCATCCCAGCGAGGGATGTTCCAGAGACTTGATTTAAACCTGCAGTTTACTCCATCACTGCTACAAGCCTGAACTAAGAACTTTGCCATACTGGATGTAATTGATTCCATTTAACCAATTCTAGCTCTCACCTCTACCTTTTCCCTTTGTGAATAAACCTTTCGATTCTAAAGGGTTGGCACCAGCGTGATTTGTGGGTAAGATCTGATGTGTATATTGACCTGGGTCTGGGGCTTGGTCCTTTGGGGTCGAGAGAACCTTTTTCTTTTACTGGGGTGTTGGTTTTCATAACCATTCATCCCCAGGATGAGTGGGACTGGTGATGATACTGGGAGACTGGAGTGTCTAAGGAAATTGCTTGTGTGGCGTGTGGTTAGCCAGTGCGGTGAAACCGAAGTCACTTTTGTCTGGCTGGTTTGGTTTGCCTTAGAGGTGGAAAAACCCCAGCCTAGGGCTGTGACTGCCCTGTTTGAGCAATTGGTCCTGAACTGGCACTCTCAGTTGGGTCCCGCCAGAACCACATTGTCACACCGCCCCTGCAAACAGCACCAAGCTGGGAGGGGTTGCAAGTGCTTTGGAGGACAGGGTTAAAATCCAAAGTGAGCTGGACAAACTGGAGAAATGGTCTGATGTAAATAGGGTGAAATTCAATAAGGACAAATGCAAAGTGCATCACTTAGGAAGGAACAATCAGTTGCGCACACAGAATGGGAAAAGACTGCCTAGGAAGAAACCTGCAGGAAGGGATCTGGGGGTGAAATGAGTCAACAGTATAATGCTGTTGTAGAAAAAGCAACCGTCATTCTGGGCTGTATCAGCAGGAGTGTTGTGAGCAAGACACGAGAAGTGATTCTTCCGCTCTGCTCCGCGCTGATTACGCTTCAGCTGGAGTTTTGTGTCCAGTTCTGGGTGCCACATTTCAGGAAAAATATGGACAAAGTGGAGAAAGTCCAAGGAAAAGCAACAAAAAGATGAAGGGTCTAGAGAACATGAGCTATGAGGGAGGATCATAAAAATTAAGTTTCTTTAGTCTGGAGAAGAGAAGACAGAAAGGGGCCATGACAACCGTTTTCAAGTATGTAAAAGGTTGTTACAAGCAGGAGGGAGAAAAAAATTGTTCTCCTTAACCTCTGAGGGCAGGACAAGGAGCAATGGGCTGAAATTGCAGCAAGGGAGGTTTAGGTTGCACATTAGAAGAAACTTCCTGTCGGGATGGTTAGGCACTGGAATAGATTCCCTAGGGAGGTTGTGGAACTTCCATCACTGGGGATTTCAAAGAGCAGGTTGGACAAACATCTGTCAGGGATGGTCTAGATAACACTGAGTCCTGCCTTCAGTGCAGGGGACCGGAGCAGATACCTCGCGAGGTCCCTTCCAGCTCTATAATTCTATGATTTTGGCTCCTCCCAGAGCAGGGAACCAGGCCTGGGGAGACAGAGCGAAGGGCTCGCCCAGGGTGTCCGGAGCAGAACCTGATGCAACAGGAGCTGATCTCAGTCGGGGTCTGGGCAGTACCAGGCGCAACGGGGCCCTGATCTCAGCTAGGGTCTGTCAGTGCTGGGCGCGACGGGGCCCTAATCTCAGTTAGGGTCTGGGCAGTGCCCAGCGTGACCGGGCCCCGATCTCAGTTGAGGTCTGTACAGCTCCTGGAACGAGGGGGGCCCCAATCTCAGTCAAGATCTATACAGCACCTGGCGCAATGGGGCCCTGATCTCAGTAGGAGTCTGTGCAGTGCCCAGCGCTACGGGGCCCTGATCTCAGTCAGGGTCTGTGCAGCGCCTGGCACGACAGGGCCCTGATCTCAGCTAGGGTCTGTCAGTGCCGGGCGCGACGGGGCCCTAATCTCAGTCGGGGTCTGGGCAGTGCCCAGCATGACAGGGCCCCAATCTCAGTCGATGTCTGTACAACACCTGGCATGACAGGGCCCTGATCTCAGTCAAGATCTGTACAGCACCTGGCACGACGGGGCCCCTATCTCAGTCGATGTCTGTACAACACCTGGCACGACAGGGCCCTGATCTCAGTTGGGGTCTGTGCAGCGCCCGGCCTGATGGGGCCCTGATCTCAGTTGGGGTTTGTCCAGCGCCTGGCACAACAGGGCCCTGATCTCAGTCGAGATCTGGTCAGTGCCAGGTGCGATGGGGCCCTGATCTTGGTCAGGGTCTGGGCAGTGCCCAGCATGACAGGGCCCCGATCTCAGTCGAGGTCTGTACAGCTCCTTGCACGACGGGGCCCCGATCTGTCGAGGTCTGTACGGCACCTGGCGCGACAGGGCCCTGATCTCAGTTGGGGTCTGTGCAGCGCCCGGCACGACGTGGCCTGATCTCAGTTGGGGTCTGTGCAGCGCCCGGCCCGATGGGGCCCTGATCTCAGTAGGGGTCTGTGCAGCGCCTGGCTCGACAGGGCCCTGATCTCAGTCGAGGTCTGGTCAGTGCCGGGCGCGATGGGGCCCTGATCTCGGTCAGGGTCTGGCAGCGCCCAGAGTGACGGGGCCCCGATCTCAGTCAAGGTCTGTACAACTCCTGGCATGACAAGGCCCTGATCTCAGTCGATGTCTGTACAGCTCCTGGAGTGACGGGGCCCCGATCTCAGTAGGGGTCTGTGCAGCGCCCAATGCGACGTGGCCTGATCTCAGTCGGGGTCTGTGCAGCGTCCGGCCCGACGTGGCCCTGATCTCAGTCGAGGTCTGGTCAGTGCCGAGTGCGATGGGGCCCTGATCTCGGTCAGGGTCTGGGCAGAGCCCAGCATGACGGGGCCCCAATCTCAATCGAGGTCTGTACAGCACCTGGCGCAACAGGGCCCTCATCTCAGTCGGGGTCTGTGCAGCGCCTGGCGCAACGGGGCCCTGATCTCAGTAGAGGTCTGTACAGCACCTGGCACGACAGGGCCCTGATCTCAACTAGGGTCTGTCAGTGCCGGGCGCAACAGGGCCCTAATTTCAGTCAGGATCTGCGCAATGCCCAGTGTGACGGGGCCCCGATCTCAGTCAATGTCTGTACAGCACCTGGCGCAACAGGGCCCTGATCTCAGTTGGGGTCTGTGCAGTGCCCGGCACGACGGGGCCCTGATATCAGTCGAGGTCTGGTCAGTGCCGGGCACGATGGGGCCCTGATCTCGGTCAGGGTCTGGGCAGTGCCCAGCGTGACAGGGCCCCAATCTCAGTCAAGGTCTGTACAGCTCCTGGTGCGACGGGGCCCCAATCTCCGTCGAGGTCTGTACAGCTCCTGGCACGACGGGCCCCGATCTCAGTCTATGTCTGTACAGCTCCTGGCACGACGGGCCCCGATCTCAATCTATGTCTGTACAGTACCTGGCACGATGGGGCCCTGATCTCAGTTGGGGTCTAGGCAGCACCCGGAGTGACAGGATCCAGATCTCATATTTGGGTCTCCTCCAGCCCAGGTGAAAGTGCTCGCCACTGGGCTTTTGGCTAGTCTGGTGCAGGAGGGTGGTTGGGGGAGTGTCTTTCTGTCTAGTGTTACCCAGACTTTCCGTCTTAGCCCTGAGAAACTTTCCAGACAAAAGTTTTGTCGCACCTGAGACATTTTGGGCAAACATTTCAATTCCGACTGTAATTAGATGTTGGGTTGTGTGTGTGTGTTTCCCCTGTGTGCTGTCCCAGATCTGCACAGGCAGAGGGCACAGCAGACCTTGAGCGAAGCACCCAATGACCATAAAATCCATTAAGGGACGAAGGCACCTGGCCAGGCTTATTATCCACAAAGCACAGTGCTAGCATCCTGCAGACTCTACAGGATCACTAATACAGATATGTCCAAAGGTAGCAGGGTGAGCGCCCGCTCCAGCCCTGGGGCTGGGGAAAGAAGCAAGGCCCCGGCTGATTGGGGGAACTGGCTGCAGCTGGGGCCATGCCCCAAACAGACCAACCGGGCGTTATAAGAAGGCCAGGGCAGGCAGGAGCTCAGGACTCTTGCTCTGCTGGTAGAGGGAGAAGGGCCTGGCTGCAGGGAGCTGAGCAGGGTCCTGGGACTGGAGCGGAGCTGGGGAACCCTAGCCTAGGAAACAAGGCCAATGGTGCTGGGGGTTGCAGAGGGCAGCCCAGCTATAGAGAGAGGCAGCAGATCCAGGCCCCCCACTCTTGCTGGTGATGAGTGGCGGACACTGCAGTCTGCCCCGGGGAGTGGGGCTAGATGGGGACTGGCAATAGCCTTACACTGAGGTGAGGTGGGCTTAGTGGATGGGGAGACCCAGAGTGTGGGGGCACTGCCAGGGGGGCAGCAACCCAGAGAAAGGGGCACCGTGGTCCTGGGAGGGACACGGGGGGGCCAGCGAGAAGGTAGATCACCAGCCTGCAGGGGGTGCTGCAGGATGCTGGAAGAGCTAATTCCCATGGATGACCAGCAGGAGGCGCTGCAGGGGTGAGTCCACTCCCTTACTCCGTAACACTGGACCAGCTCAGTGAACGGCGGGACTTTCTGTTACCCCCTAGGCTAGACAAAGACACTCCCTGAGATACACGCTTGTACCCTGATACAAACCAATTACATACTGCCCTTCTGACATGGCTAGTTCTTACCGATCACCTTGTACATGTCAGCTTGATTAAAACATCTATTACGTACTGTCAGCCTGACCTGATCTTTTGGGAAGTGTCAGTGTGTTCCCATTATGCGGGGGGAACGGTTTTGTACCATCCTTGATATCGGGATGTTCTGGTACCAGTTGATATCGGGGTGTGTTTGCGTGAGCGCTCTGTGCCTAGCGCTCCTTCGCAATGTGTATTTCTGCAATAGCAGCCCTGTTCTTGCCCGATTCTGTGAGCAGGTCCCGCCTCTTGCTCAGTTTGTCATTGGTTTATTGACGTCAGAGGTCGATGGTCTGTGAGAAGAGTAAACTTTCGCCCAAACAGGTACTGATGAAACTTCCGAATTCCAAAAACAATTCCTAATGCCTCACGTTCGATTTGGGCGTAGTTAGTTTCTGCTTGGCTTAGAGTCCATGAAGCAAAAGCAATAGGTCTCTCTTCTCCCGAAGGCATAATGCGTGACACGACTGCTCCCACTCCATAAGGGGGGGCATCGCAGGCCAATTGTAGGGGTAAGGATGGATCAAAGTGCGTTAGAACTTCAGAATTTAGCAATGCATCCTTAGCTTTGTTAAATGCAACATCACAGGCTTCAGTCCACTTCCAGGCCTTGTTCTGCCCGAGGAGCTCATGAAGTAGTTTTAGCAGTGTGGCTAACTTTAGATGAACTTTCCATAGTAGTTCAGTAGTCCTAGAAATGAGCGCAGCTGGCTTACATTTCGAGGTGGGAGAGCCTCCACAATAGCTTTAACTTTTGCAGGGGCCTTATGAAGACCTGCAGAATCAATGATGTGTCCTAAATATTCAACAGAGGGCTTGAAGAATTCACACTTGTCTTTGCGAACTCGTAGGCCATACTCTTCAAGTCTTTGTAGGGTAACCTCTAAATTCTTTAAGTGATCCTCTTCATTCCTTCCAGTGACCAGTATATCATCCAGATAGTACTGAACTCCTGACAAGCCACTCAAGATCTGGTCCATAGCCCTCTGGAACAGGGCGAGAGCAGACGTTATTCCAAAGGGTAGGCGACAGTATCAATAAAGCCCCTTATAAGTCACAATAGGCAACAGCTCTTGGACTTTTCATCGACATGCACCTGTAAATATGCTTGACTCAGGACAATCTTACTGAACTTTGTCCCCCAGCCAGGCCTGCGAAGAGGTCATCGATGCGGGGAAGCAGGTATTGCTCTGCACACAACACTGGGTTGACAGTGACTTTAAAATCACCGCAAATCCAGAGAGAGCCATCTTTCTTCACTATTGGGACGATAGGAGTAGCCCATGAGCTATGGGTAACTGGTATTAGGACTCCATTGGTGACCAGGCACTCCAGGTCTGCTTCAACTTTTGGCCTGATGGCATATGGCAAAGTTCGGGCTTTCAGATATTTTGGTGGACTGTCAGGTTTAATGTTCAATGTCAGTGATTCCCTTCATATTTCCCAAATCATCTCCAAAAACAGCAGCATGTTTCCTTAGTATAGGGGTTAGACTGGTTTCTTCTTTAGTCATCCAGTGCACTTCTGCCCAGTTCAGCTGAATTTTCCCAAGCCAAGACCTACCCATTAAGGCTGGGTAGTTACCTCTCACCACAAACAGTGGCAATTTAGCAGCCTATCCATTGAGCTTCACCTTAACATCAATAGTGCCCAACATGGGCACAGCTTCTCCTGTATACGTCTTCAGAACAGTTTTTGTTGCCTTAAGCGGAAGATGCTGTAGCTTTTCTTTAAACACAGTCTCAGAGGCCAGCGACACGGCTGCACCAGTGTCCAGTTCCATGCGTATAGGTTTGCCATCCAACAACGGGGTTGCCCAGTATTCATGTGAGCCCATTGCCAAAGACAAAACATGCAGTGGCACTTCCTCTTGCGATGAGGTGTCACCTCGATCATCCTGGGTCTGCTGTAGGGTATGCAGGGTTCCTCTTTTTGTCAGCCAGACCACAGACCTCTCTTTCTTTTGTTTACAGGCACACTCAGTGTGTCCCTTTTTGCCACCGTGTCAACACACCAGCATTCTGATGCCTGGTGACCCGGCTTACCACAGCGGTAACATTCCTGACTCTGCACAGTTTTGTGGGTCGGTTCTTGTGACACTTTTTGCACCCTAGGGGATGCACCGCTGTATTGCGCCTCCCTTGTAGCCAGTTCCATGGAGACAGCAATATCAACAGCCTTCTGTAATGTAAGCTGAGCCTCTGTCAGTAGGCGCTTCCGAATAGCTTCACTGTACAGGCCACACACCAACCTGTCACGCAGGGCATCATTTAACATCTCCTTAAATTCACAGTGTTCTGCCAGCTTTTTTACAATTGCTACAAATTGTACAACTGTGTCATCATCTTGTTGGTCTCTTATGTGGAAACGATATCTTTCAGCAATTACCAGTGGTTTTGGGGAAAAATGGGACCCCAGGATTTCCACAATGTCACTGTAAGATTTAGTCTCAGGCTTAACAGGGTGTAGTAAGCTGCGTAGCAGGGAGTAGGTTTTAGCCCCTACAACACTTAAGAATATTGGCACCTTCTTCTCTTCTGTAATGTCATTTGCAATAACAAAAAGCTCAAAACGCTCAGTATACACAGGCCATTGCACTATATTCTCATCAAAAGGTTCCAGTGGCCTGGTCAGAGTAGCCATGATTTTTAGTTTCACTTTCACAGTCAGTGCAAACAAGCAGTTTTTTTGTTTGTTTGTTTTTTTACCTTGACTTCTACTTCCTTCTGTTACGGGAGCAGCATCGGAATCCCATCCATCGTTGCCACTTGTTATATCCTTGGGGGCAGCCGGTTTAGGAAGAAATCTCTTGAGGCCAGACAGCAGACAGCTAACAAAACTACGATTTATTTACACACACAGAGCTCACCTAACCCCCCGAAGCTGGCTAGGCTATCCCCTAATAATCTAACTCAGTTGCCATGGGAACAAAAACCATGACAACTAAATACACAACAATCACAACAGCCCTGATTCTCACTGCAATCTCCTGAATGAGTGAGTTTCCTTATTGGTTTTGAAGCATTTCATTTGTGTTTTGCAGATCAAGGCCTCAGGAAACGCAGTGGGTGGGTCCCAGGCAAGGCGGTGGGGCTATAAACAGAAAGGAGAAGTTCAGAATAGCAACCCAGGGTGACTGAAAGTGAAAAACATCTATTTCTGGATGCAGCAGCTGTGCAAAGTGACGCAACTGCCCACAGCTGAGCGCGTGGCCGGGGGTGTCCAGGGCCCAGTGATCTCCAGCCCAGGCGTGGCCTGAAGGACAAAGGAAGTATTGTTGTGATCTGCCTGGCCCCAGAGCAGCCCTCTCGGGCTGGCTCCCAGCCACAAACCTCAGTGGCTCCAACTTGGGGCCCTGGGCTGTGCCCTTGTTTCTGAGCCCCTCGGGCCAGAGGGGCCGTTAGCTCCTCTCCTGGGCTGAGCTCCTGTAACCCCCCCAGCTGCCCCCACCACCGAGCCTGTTAGACCCGAGAATTCCAGGGACCCTTCCCAGAATGCAATGGGGCAGATAGGTAGGGGGGTTAGGTGCCCAGGAGCCTTCCCAGAATGCAGTGGGGCAGAAAGGGTAGGGGGTTAGTGCCCCGGGAGCCTTCCCAGAATTCAACGAGGCAGACAGGGTAGGGGGCTGGTGCCCTTCCCAGAATGCAATGGGGAAGATGGGTAGATGGGTTAGCATGCCAGGACCCTTCCCAGAATGCAATGGGGCAGACAGGGTTGGGGGCTGGTATGCTGACATCCTTCCCAGAATGCAATGGGGCAGTGGGGGGGGACCCCGGGAGCCATCCCAGAATGCAGTGGGGCAGACAGGGTTGGGGGAGGAAGGCAACGGACATGATGGCTGGTTAGAACCTGTGGTTTGTTTCTTTTGAGTCTCTTGTTCCTTCTAGCCAGGGAAATGAGCCCCTGGGTGGCACCCTGCGGTGTCACTCCCACGCCCGCTCCTTTGCATGCTGCTCCGGATTTGCATGGCCCTTTGCATGAGACGCCCTGGCATCTCGGCACCGCCTGGTTCCGAGAGGAGCCCCACGGCTGGACCTGTTCACCTCTGTCCTGCCGACCCTGGGCAGGGCAGGGCAGGGGGGTGGAGGCTCCCCTACGCCAGGCCCAGCACGCAGAACGGCTGAACAGAGATCACATGCATGGGAAAGGTCATTCAGATACCACGGGGAGGGAGGGATGGATGGATGGATGGATAGAGGGGGGTGTATGGGGATGGATGGATGGATAGTCAATCTTCCAGTGGTGTTTGCTGTGCTGTAGCGATGCTGGTCCCAGGACATGAAAGAGAAAAGGAGGAGGAAATAGCTTGTGCTGATGGGCAGGACAAGCTTTCGAGCTCACACAGACATGAGGAAGAGCTCTGTAATACTCGGGAGCTTGGCCCTTCCACCAACAGAAGCTGGTCCAGTAAAAGATATTATACCCCATGTCGCTTGTTTCTTGGATGGATGGGGTGTCAGGGAATGGGTGGGTGGATGGATGGTTGGATGATTGTGGGTTTCAGGGCATGGATGGGTGGGGGATGTCAGGGCATGGATGGATGGGGGTGTCAGGAGATGGGGGGGATAAATGGATGTTATGGAGATGAATGGATAGACAGACAGATGGGAGTTCTAGGGGGACAGACGGACAGATAGAGGTGTTGGGGGGATGGATAGAGGGATGGATGGGTGGGGGTGTCAGGGGTGGGTGGATGGATAGATGGGGGTGTCAGGGGATGGATGGATGGATAGAGGGATGGATGGGTGGGGTGTCGGGTGGGTGGATGGATAGATGAGAGTGTCAGGGGATGGATGGATAGAGGGATGGATGGGTGGGGGTGTCAGGGGTGTGTGGATGGATAGATGGGGGTGTCGGGATGGATGGATAGAGGGATGGGTGGATGGAGGGATGCAGGGGTGGGGAGGGATGGATAAATGGATGTCACGGAGATGAATGGGTAGATAGACACAGACAGACAGATGGGAGGTCTGGAGGGGCACATGGGTGGGTGGGGGTGTCAGGGAATAGATGGATGGATAGAGGGATGGGTGGATGGATGGGGGTGTCAGGGGATGGAAGGATGGGTGGATGGATGGATGCACGGGTGGCGCGGGATGGATAAATGGATGTCACGGAGATGAATGGGTAGATAGACACAGACAGACAGATGGGAGGTCTGGAGGGGCACATGGGTGGGTGAGGGTGTCAGGGAATAGATGGATGGGTGGATGGATGGGGGTGTCAGGGGATGGAAGGATGGGTGGATGGATGGATGCACGGGTGGCGCGGGATGGATAAATGGATGTCACAGAGATGAATGGGTAGATGGGAGGCCTAGGGGGACAGACAGATGACTGGCACGAAGCGCACGTAGGAAATCATCTCCCAGCCCTTCCCAAGCAGGGCCTGTCATGTTTTCCAGCAGCTCTTGCGTGGCCAGGCTCCGCCCACAGCTCATTGCATGCCTTTGGCACCATTGTCTCTGCGGGCCAGTTAATGATTTCTGGCTCCTGCGTTTACGAGGGGTCATGCACCCGGCAGGAACTGACTCCGGCAGCAGGAAGATGCATCGGGGAGGGAGCAGCGTTCACTCCCGGTTTCCCCTGCAGCGAGGGCTGATGGGAACTCCGCTCATGGCAAGATTGGGCTGTTGGTGTGAGAAGGGGACTCGGTTTCCCCACCTGCTCCCACTCCCTTCCCCTGTCATGCTGGCCGTGCCAGGAGGCTGGCGGTGGGATGGGAGGTAACAGAGAATTTGATCCTCTCTGAAATGCCTGTCATCATGGCCTCTGGCTGCTCACGCACCATGCAGGAACTCCCTCTCCTGACGTGAATTCACCCTTAGAAATTGATGTGAAAGTCTGATTATTCCAAGCAGGGCCAGGGACAAGCCATCTCAGGCCATAACCAGCCAGGCTGCAACACCGCCGTCTAGGAAGGACGGCAGATCCCGAACAGTACCAGCACCAGGAGCGTGACGCGGCTGCAAACAAAGCCATTGTCCTTCCGGGGCGGATTACCCAGCATGTTGGATGTTAGACACGGGAGGGAATTGTCCCACCCTGGGAGGGCCCAGATAGAGTCCCGTGTCCAGCCTGGGCCCTGCTCTTTGGGAGAGAAGGGGGCAAACTGGGATGAGTCCCAAGAGGAGAAACAAAAGGGATGAAAGGTTTAGAAAACCCGACCTGTGAGGAAAGGTTTAAAAAACTGGGCCTGGTTAGTGTGGAGAGAAGACAACTGAGGAGCGACCTGATATAACAGCCCCAAACACATCTGATGATCTAATGAGGGGGGGACAGAAAGGAAAAGTTTTGTTTTCTGCAAGGGAGATTTGGGTTCGATTTTAGGGATAACCCTCAGGGGAGTTCAGCTCTGGAGCAGGCTTCCAAGGGGGTTGTGGACTCCCCATCACTGGAGGGTTTTAAGACCAGGTTAGACAAATCCCCATCAGGGCTGGTCTTGGTTGGCTCGATCCTGCCTCAGAGCTGGGGCTGGAGGTGACGACCTCTCTGGGTCCCTTCCAGCCCGACAATGCTGCATTCTGTAGGCTAAAAAGCTGGTGTCCACTGGTCAAAGACTTCGTCACCGGACCAGGGGCCCTCATGCCCGTCACACAAAGCGGAGACGAATTCCGTGGCCGAGAATATTTCCACTCAAACAGTAAAACTGGAGACTGTGCTTTATTGTACCAGAAAGTCCATTCACACCAACAGATCAATGGCTGATCTGGCCCCACTGACACTCTTTGCTCAGTGACAAGCTACATCTCCGAGACCTCCAAGGCGTCCTCCGGGGAAAACCAAAGGTCCCACTGCTGCGATTGCCAAGACAGAGGAAGGCAGCACAGATTCCCCCGGCATCTTTCCTGGGCGCAGGAGGCTTGGTACAGTGGCTTCAGCCTTTACTATTTAACTTTTATGGCTTCTCGTGGCTGGTTCCTATTGTTTTAAATTCCATTGTCTCCAGGGAGGTTCCCATTCTGGTGAAGGATCAATATTTGTGCAGTTTTCATGCGTCCAAAGTTCAGTCCCCTGGTTTCGTTTCCTTTCCTTTTCCACAGGTGGTCGCAGGGCGTGGGCGTGGGCAGCTCTGCTTTTCAGGAAAACTGGGGCATTTCTGCTACTAGGGGCCAGGACTCCTGGGTTCTATTCCTGGCTCTGGGAGAGGAGTGGGGTTCAGTGCGTTAGAGCAGGGGGGGCTGGGAGCCAGGACTCCTGGGTTCTCTGCCCAGTCCTCAAAAAGGAATGGGGTCAGGGAGGCGCTGGGAACCAGGACTCCCGGGTGCTATTCCCAGTTTGGGGAGGGAAGTGGGGAAATGCAGTGCCTGTGGGAGTTGAAGACGACCCAGAACTCTCTTGATCAGCATAAAGAAAAACACCCTCAGCTAAAGAACAGGCCCAGCCTGTAGCAGATTTGTTCAGCCCCAAGTCCCAGAGGCTCGAGGAAGGAGTCCCTGGCTGAATTTCTCTGGTCTGGGTTACACAGCAGCTCAGAGTGGTCCCTTCTGGCCTGCGGATCTATGAGTCTGATCCTCAATTGCCTTAAGGACCAATGGGTACGTCACTTTTGCCGGATTCAGAGGCCTCGAAGTGGGGGTCTGTGTTATATCATCCAGCTCTTATGTCATCTTTTGACTCAGGGCACCTTACACACCCCATATTCCAGATAGGGAGACTGAGGCCCAGAAAGGGGACGTGACCTGCCTGAGCTTGATTCAGCCATCCTGTGGCAGAGAACCCAGGAGTCCTGCGCCGCCGCCCCCCCCCGCCCCATGCAAGTGACACTGGCCCGGCCTAGAGGACCTGCAGATTCAGGCATGTAAATCCAGCACAGCCTCACTAGCTTGGGAGAAGCTGTTTAAGCCCCGGCATGGCCGGGGAGGTGACTGAGGACGGCTCTCCAGCCGACGCACCATCGTGCCAGGATATGGTGGTCACCAGGCATCCTCTGCCTCCAAGCCAGGCAGCCAAATCTCAGCAAGGAGCCAGTGGAAATGCAGGGAGGGGGGTGAAATACAGTTACTCAGGGAGGAATTTAAGCCTCACAATGATTCGTGAAACACGCCTGGGGATCTGTGACCCGTCCCCAGCTGCTCAGTGGTGCCACGGGGCCCTCTGGTGACAGGCTGGTGCACGGGGCTGCACCACAGCCAGGAGCGCAGAGAGCGCCCTCCGCTGGGTCTCCGACACCGTAACCCCAACCGATTTCATTAGCCTTGCCAACTTTCTAATAGCAGAGAACGAACACCCGGGCCCCGCCCCCGGCTCACTCAATTCCCCCTCCCTCCCTCCCTCACTAGCTCATTTTCATGGGCCTGGGGCAGAAGGATGGGATGCAGGAGGCTGAGGGCTCCAGCTGGGACTGAGGGGTTCAGGGTGTGGGAGGGGGCTCTGGGCTGAGGCAGGGGTGTGTGGGAGGGGGTATGAGTTCTGGGCTGGGGCTGCAGGCTCCAGGGTGAGGCCAGAAATGAGGGGTTCATGATATGGAAGGGGGCTCAGGGCTGGGGCAGGGTGTTGGGGTGCAGGAGCGAGGGCTCTGGTGTGGGGCTGAGGGATTGGGGTGCAGGAGGGGGCTGCAGGCTGGAGCTGACAGGGTGGGAAGGGTCTCTGGGCTGGGGCAGGAGTTGGGGTGCAGGAGGGAGTGAAGGCTCTGACTGGGGGTGTGGGCTCTGGTGTGGGGCTGGCGATGAGGGATTGAGGTGCAGGGGGGGCTCCAGCCTAGAGCCGAGGGTTGGGAGGGTGGGAGGGGGCTCCGGGCTGGGGAAGGAGGTTGGGGTGCGGGAGGGGGCTCAGGATGCAGGCTCCAGTTGGCACTTACCTCAGGTGGCTCCCAGAAGCAGCAACTTATCCTCTGGCTCCTAGGCAGAGGCACAGACATGCTGCTCCACACGCTGCCTTCGCCTGGAAGCACCTCCCCGGCAGCTCCCATTGGCCACAGTTCCCAGCCAATAGGAGCTGCAGAGCTGGTGCACGGGATGGGGCAGCGCGTGGAGCCCCTGTGGATGCCCCTGCACCTAAGGGCTGCAGGGACATACCAGCCACTTCCAGGAGCTGCGTGGAGCCAGCTCGGGAGCCTGGGAGCCCCACAGCGCTGCCAGTCGGACTTTTAACAGCTCGGTCAGCAATGCTGACGGGAGCCACCAGGGTCTATCTTCGACCGGTGTTAGCAGCCCTAGACTGATGGCTGGTTCGCTCCTTTCCAGAGGGACCCCCCCGCAGGCTTGGGAGATCTGCGCTCCGAGTGGTAACTTGAGTGGCCACGGTGCTCATCTTGGCTGATAGCACAGGCCAGAGACCTGCCCCACAGTCATTCCCAGAGCAGATCTAGGCATGGGTGGCACATGGATCCTCCTTCTGGGGAGGCCAGTTGTCACGGAGTCCCCGGGTGATGCTCTGGAACTGCTCCCCACTAAGCCAGTCAGGACTCTGGGGAGCCTCCTCTCCCTTGGAGCAGACTTGTTCAGGGCAAGAAGCTCACACGTCTTCACCTCCTGGGTCTCTCCTTGGAGCATTCAGCATCCTCTGCCCCTCCGTGTGCTTCCCACAGTGAGCCCACCCAGGCGGGGTCCTGGGGAAGCCACAGGGTTCTGCACCCCCACTTTGCAGTCAGACGTGACTCTTAGCCAGCAAAACACAGATTTATTCGATGACAGGAACAGGGTCTAACACAGAGCTTGTAGATACAGCGAACCTGACCCCTCAGCCGGGTCCATTCTGGGGGACAGTGAGCCAGACCCCTAGGTCCGCACTTCACCCCTCGTCCCCAGCAAGCTCCAGACTAACCACCCCCACCAGCCCCTCCTCTCTGCTCAGCCCCTTTCCCAGGCTAGGAGGTCACCTGATCCCTTTGTCTCCAACACCTTCAGTTGGCACCTTTGCAGAGGAGGGGCCCAGGCCATCAGTTTCTAGGAGACAGAGTGCCAGGCATTTAGGTGCACTGGCCCTTTGCTCTGCAGCAATCACACCCCCTTATCCCACCACCTAGATACCTAAGAACTGCCTAGGGGACACTGAGGCACCAACACAGTATTCAGAGCAAACATTAAGAACAGTCCCAGTTCGTCACATCTCTCCCCCCTTCGAGACCGAACTGAGCCAGGTCACTCCAGCCAGTGACCTGGGGAAGTTCGAACCCACCAACGTTCCCATGGATGCCCCAGCATCTCTCCGATTCCTTGGGGTGAGTTACACCAGGCCCTTCCAGTTTTGTGCCCTCTCTTTGCTTGAGTGTGCTTGATGGCACTTGCAGGCCGCATGTGGGAAGGTTTATGCGGCTTGTACCGCTTTTGCCACCCCAATACTCCTGGGTTTTAAACTGGGACAGGGTCTTCTCCCAGCACTCTGGGCTGCGATTCGGGCTCTCTTGGTTAAGAGCCCCCATCTTGGCCTTGGCCAGCTCTGGGCTTGGGCAGCCGCTCCCCACCTTGTGGCCCAGACACAACACCTCTGCCATCCCCACCTTACACTTTCCAGCTTTTACCGTCAGGCCCACCTCCTTGAGGCAGCCCAGCACCATCTTCCCCTGGGACACCTGTTCCTCCCAGGTCTGGCTAAAGATGCACATGTTATCAGTGTCTGCCAGGGCCACGTTCTCCATCCCCCTCTGCTTGTCTAGAATCTCCCCAGGCCTAGGCATGGGGTCGGCATTAGACACTGTGATGGCTTTAAGCTTCTGATAGCCCCCACAAAACCAGACCATCCTGTCTCCCTGGGGGATCAGCCCCACGGATGAGGCCCATGGGCTGTAAAACGGCTGGATCCCATCTAAAGCCGGCAGGTCCTTGACCTCTCTCTCCAGGATCTGGGTTGCTTTCCCAGTGACTCTGAATGGGGAACACCTGATGGGGAGATTGGCTCCCACCTCAGGGAAGAGATCCACCAGGGGGTCTTTCCCCTTCTCCTCCCAATCCTCCCCTTTCAGGTCCAGGGGTCCCCTCACTCTCCTCTCATCCAGCAGCTTGAGAGGGAAGAACCCTGTGGATTCCTGGGGCACCACCAGCTGCCTCCCGATTCCCCCCAGTTCTACTTCCCCTTGGGGAGCCCATTCCCGGGACAGGAATCCCTTCTCCCGCAGGACTCTGTCCCTGCAGCCTTCCCCAAGGGGGTTTGCAGCGCTGTGGCCAGCAAGTTCCCTCAGCTTCTCCAAGGAGGGATCTCTCTGCAGCTCGGTCTGGGATTCAGCTGCTGGGGCAGGGAGTGGGATCTGCTCCCTCTCACTGGCTGGGCCTGGGGTCACAGCCCCCCTGAGCCTTGTCCCTGGTAGCTCCCTCCCTGCTGTGTAATCATTTCCCAGCAGCACGTCTGGACCAGGCAAACCTGGTTGGCCGCTGACCTGCCCTGCCTGGGTGTCCCCCCACTCAGCTGGGGTCTCAGCTCCCCCCGTGCTCAGCGCTGCCCTGGCTGTCCCAGTGGGGGGAGGCAGCGAGCTCTCTGCTCTGGTCTCAGCATCAGAGCCAGCGTGAGCCCCCTCTCCGGTGTGCAGGGGGGCGGGGAGCATCTCTCCCTCCCCCTCAGCCCCAGGGGGCTGGTTACAGGTAGGCAGGTATCCTGAGCCCAGCAGCCCCTCCCCACTGCCAGCCAGGTCATTTGCATTTTCACTGACCATTTCCATCCCAGCCAATTGGTTCCCTGGATTCAAATTCAAACCCTCGGCAGTTACAGGAGCAGGGCCTGGATCCTGTCCCAAGGGGAGACAGTCACCCCCCAACAGGGCCTCCCAGCCGATATCCTGGAGAACCCCAATGACCAGCCAGCCTGACCCCTCCTGCGTCTGCACAGGAATCCGTGCCATAGGCAGGGCGAGGGGCTTCACCCCAGGGACCTTCACCCAGGTCCCACAGCCCCTCAGCATCTGTGGCTGCACCACCACAGTTCCCTCTGTCGCAGGGCCTCGCCCCTGCAGGCGTGTTTCCCCATTGACCCCTGGGCAGCCCCCTATGTCCCTCCGCTCCACCATCACCAGTCCATGCTGCTGCTGCTTCTCCTGCAGCTTTTCCACAGCCTCTTGCTCGCTCTCATGGTCCTCTCGCTCTCTCGGGCTCTGCTCCAATCCCATCCGTCTCCGATCCCCTGATGGGGAACCCAATTGTGAAGACCCTTATCTGGTTGGGGACCAGGTTCTCAGGGATGCCTGGCTGCTGCTCCAGCTGCTCCCAGATCCTCTTATAGCCCCATCTGGGTCAGGAATCTGCTCCTCAGAGCGGTCCTCCTCCTCCAACTGCACGATTAACTGTGCCTTGGTGAACTTCCCCATGCGTAACTCTCTCTTTGTGCACAGGATCACAATGTCCTTCTTAAGGAGATGATGATAGGCCATCACTTCACCGTTCCCAAGTGGCTCTGGACTTACAGCCTGTGTGCTCTTGGCTCCCCCATGGTTTCCAGGAAGAACCCCTGGTGTGCCAGCCCTTCTTGTGGTCACCACCTCTTTGCCAGGGTCGAGCTGCAGACTCCTCCGCCCCTGGGACTGCTCCTGCAATCCCCAGGGGAACCCTGCTACTGCAAAATCCTTCTCTCTCCCAGGGTCAAGCGGCAAGCTCCTCTGCCCCTGAGACTGCTCACTGCAATCCTCAGGGGGACCCTGTTACTCCAACAGTCCTTCTCGCTGGTCACACACTTCCAGAGGTTAACTGCCCCCTGAAACCGTCCCTCTCTTAGCCTTCAGCACGCCTGGTCCTCATTATCCCTTCTTTGTTTTACTGCTCCCCAGTCACGTACTGCAAGAATCGCCATTCATGGGGTGCAGTACATCCCACCGCTGCCACCAGTTGTCACGGAGTCCCCGGGCGATGCTCTGGAACTGCTCCCCACTAAGCCAGTCAGGACTCTGGGGAGCCTCCTCTCCCTTGGAGCAGACTTGTTCAGGGCAAGAAGCTCACACGTCTTCACCTCCTGGGTCTCTCCTTGGAGCATTCAGCATCCTCTGCCCCTCCGTGTGCTTCCCACAGCGAGCCCACCCAGGCGGGGTCCTGGGGAAGCCACAGGGTTCTGCACCCCCACTTGGCAGTCAGACGTGACTCTTAGCCAGCAAAACACAGGTTTATTCGATGACAGGAACAGGGTCTAAAACAGAGCTTGTAGATACAGCGAACCAGACCCCTCGGCCGGGTCCATTCTGGGGGACAGTGAGCCAGACCCCTAGGTCTGCACTTCACTCCTCGTCCCCAGCAAGCTCCAGACTCAGCACCCCCACCAGCCCCTCCTCTCTGCTCAGCCCCTTTCCCAGGCTAGGAGGTCACCTGATCCCTTTGTCTCCAACACCTTCAGTTGGCACCTTTGCAGAGGAGGGGCCCAGGCCATCAGTTGCTAGGAGACAGAGTGCCAGGCATTTAGGTGCACTGGCCCTTTGCTCTGCAGCAATCACACCCCCTTATCCCACCACCTAGATATTAAGAACTGCCTAGGGGACACTGAGGCACCAACACAGTATTCAGAGCAAACATTAAGAACAGTCCCAGTTCGTCACACCAGCCCCCTGGCCCTGCCCCTTTTGCCCTCCCCCACCTGCCCGAGCCCCACCCCCATCCACCCACCATGGCCAGAGGAGCCCCCGTCAAACCACCCTGAGCCCTGGGCTGCCACTGGCTGGCCCAAGCACCAGCCCAGCAGCCCCGAGTCCCCGGCTGCCAGCCAGCCCCAAGCACCAGCCCGACCCCTGGGCTGGCCCAACCCGCCCTCGGCCTCTGGCCGGCCCGAGCCACCAGCCAGCTGAGCACCGAGCTCCAAGTCGCTGGCCAGAGCTGAGCCCCCGTCACCTTCGGGGGAGAAAGGGAATGTGGGTGGGGCCACAGCATGGGTAAGGGGATGCTTAGCCTCCCCTGGCCTATGATACCCACCCCCCATGAGTCATTCTCGTGGCTCTTCGCTAAATGTTCTCTAATGTATCACCCTCCCTCTGGGACGGAGCAGAAGTCAGGGGAGGCCGTTAGCTTTCCACACAGCACCACTGGATACGGCCACACGGGACCGTCCACCACTGCACAGGTCGGAAAATCCCACCTCGTTCTTCCTTCACCGAGCCCGGAACTTCTGGCTGACACTGATCATAGGACGTAAGACTGGACCTCCCAGGTCACTGAGACCTGACCCCTGTGACTCCGGCAAGCCCTGAGCTGTTGAAAAGGGTTCAGAGAAAAGCAACCAGAATGATCCAAGGTCTGGAGAACCTGCCTGGGAGAGGCTTAAGGAGCTCGATCGATTAGAGCAGATCACACTCTGAACCGGGTGATGCAGCTGCGAAAAAGGCTGATCTCATTCTGGGGTGTAGTAATGGGCATGTTGTAGGTCGGACATGGGAGGTCATTGTCCGGCCCTGGTTAGGCCCCAGCTGGAGAATTGGGTCCAGTTCTGGGCACTGCGCTTTAGGAGAGATGGGGACAAACTGGAGAAAGTCCCGGGGAGAGCAACAGAAACAATCAAAGGTTTAGAAAACCCGGTCGATCTGGAGAGAAGAAGGCCGAGGGGGGACCTGAGAACAGGCTGCAAATATGGTAAGGGCCGGTCTAAAGAGGCTGAGGATCAATTATTCTCCATGTGCACTGAAGACAGGACAAGACGCAACGGGCTTAACCCGCAGCAAGGGAGACGGAGGTTGGAGATTAGGGAAAACTCTCCACCTCCCAGGGCAGGACTCAGTTCCGAAGCGTGGCTGTGGGGTCCCATCGCTGGAGGCTTTGAAGACCAGGTTGGACAAACCCCAACCAGGGCTGGTTTCGGTTGACTCGGGCCTGCCTCAGTGCCGGGGGCTGGACGCGGGGACCTCTCGAGGTCACCTTCCAGCCCCGTGTTTCTGTGATTTCTGTTACCCAGAGAGGAGGTGACTCGATCCATCGAAACGCAAGGCTGGGAGGGACCCTGAGAGCTCCCTGAGCCCAGCCCAGAACGGTGCAGCGTGAGCTTGTCTCGCTCCGGTGTCCTTGTTACCCGATGGAGGTCAGAGCTTCAGAGTCACGTTCAATCAGCTAGTCTGATCTCCCGTAGACCACAGGTCACCAAGAGCCAGCTACCCCGCTCCTGGGCCCGGCAACCTGGATTAGACTCCAGTACTGCAGCTGGAGATTAACCTCTTGTGTGCCACAGGCAGAGAACAGGAGGGACCAAGGTGTCACCAGCGTGTGAGGCTGATGGGCCACAGCCCACGCTGCAGAGGATGGGGAACTCCTCCTGCCCAGGGTCTCAGCCAAACTGACCCGGGGGGAATTCCCTCCCAAGCCCAGGTCTGGAGATCCACTAGCCCCTGAGCATGCGAGCAAGACTCACTGGGCAGGATTCGCTGGATCAGTTCAGCTCAGAGCACCAGGCCACTCCATCCTGTGTACCGTCTCTCACTGTGGCTGATCTCTGATGCTGCAGAGAAAGGAGGGGAAAAAACCCAACCTGGAACACATGGGAGGGGTGGATTTCCTTCCTGACCCCAAAAGGCAGATACCCCGAAGCATGAGATTAGTTACACAAGACATAGCACTGGAAGGGACCCCTGGGCCACCAGTCCCAGCCCCTCATCACCGCAGGCCACCCCGTCACAGAACCCCACTCATAAATGTATCAAGCTCTATCTTAAAACCAACTGGGTTGTTTGTCACACACCCGTCGTAGGGGGAGGCTGCTCCAGAACCTTTCAATCACGTGGCAGCGAGTTCCACAGGCCAATCGCGCACTGAAAAGTATTCCCTTGGATTCATTTTGAATTTTCTGCCTTACCTGTTGGAAAATCGGCCAGTTTTGATATTTTTCAGACCGTTTTCCGCTCCAGCCATTCTGGACGCTCGGTGGCACAGTGGCCAGCGTCTGAGAAAAACAGATGCTTCAATAAACATCTGAGAAAAATAGAGGTTTTATTTAATAAACATCCTTTGCTTTACAAAAATGAGCTATTTTGTTACCACTATCCAG
This sequence comes from Aldabrachelys gigantea, assembly GCA_026122505.1. NCBI lineage: Eukaryota > Metazoa > Chordata > Testudines > Testudinidae > Aldabrachelys > Aldabrachelys gigantea. Next base: position 73,185,096 of record CM047489.1, read on the forward strand.
TTAATGTAACAAGTGAGAGATCCAGAGGTTACCTGTATTATGGCTCTGAACTTGGGCTCTGACATCTGGATTTGAGGTGGCAATTCAAGCCACACCCTGGATACTGAAAGAGAAGCCTGATTCTCAGCCCAGTGAGAGGGACGCAGCCTTTGTGTATCGTCTCCCTCCAGCATCTCTCAAGCCAAACCCTGTGGCCAAGATTGGCTCCTCGTCGGAACTGCTCCAAAGTCAGAATTTCTGCTCCATGGGAAATGTGGATATTTTGAAATTTGGTTTTGTTCTGAATCAGGATGAAAACCAAAAATAAATTCTACAATTTCCCCATGAAACAAAATCATTGGGAAAAACTATTGTGGTTTGGGGTTGATTGGAACATTCCTGTTCAATAACATTTTTTAAAAGATCTGATCAAATAAACTCCAATATAATCAATTTGAATAAAATAAAATCCAATAAAATAAACGCAAAATGTTTCCTCTGGTTTTGACTTTTACAAACTTTAAAAGTTAATATAATAAAATAAAATATACAATAAAATCCAATATAATGTTTTCCTCTGATATTGATTTAAAAAAATCCAACATAATTGAAATGTTTCCTTCCAATATTGACTTTTTAAAATTTAAACAAATCCAATGAAATAAAATTCAATAAAATCAAAATGTTTCTTTCCAACATTGACTTTTTTGAAATCAAAACCAACAAAACAAAAAAATCCAAGAAAATAAAACTGATAAAACCAAACCGTTTCCTTCCAATTTTGACCATCTACAAATTGTTAAAAATTGAAAACGACCAACCAGAAGACAAATTTTGAACCCAGACATCCAAACGCACGTAGCAAAATGGGATTTTTTTTCCTTGAATATTTTTCCCCAATGCACATTTTTATGGCCGTTTCCCACACACCATTCCGATTCCAACAAGAGGCCATTTTCCGACAGAAGGCTGCTCCACTGGGAAAGTCACCCCCAACCTCTGCCTCCTGCAATCCCCTACGCCCTGGGCCGTGGTTACCCTACGGGGTATTAGCGGCGTAGCTAGGTCACCATGGCGATACTGGCCTAACTCTGTAGCGTAGACGCGCCCAACAGCGATGGAAGAGGTTGGCCATCACCGTAGGAACGTAACCTCCCCAAGTGACAGTAGCTGCGTTAACGAAAGGTTCCTTCCATCAGCCTAGCGGTGTCTAGACCAGGGTTATATCAGCCTAGCCACAGCGGGTCCTTCCTGCCCCCCAGCAACGTGGCTCCGATGACCTACATTTGATGTATAGACCAGGCCTTGGTTTGCACAATCCCACACCACAGCTGGAAGGAGACACGGCCCCCACGTCTCCACAGGGAGCACACGGTGCCCATCCCGTCAGCGCAGGAGACCACCACCTCACCAGCCATCATCCTGCCCCGCAGGCCACCCCACTCCCCTCCTGGGCACCTCCTCCCTCAACGCTCTGCTGAGGTCCAACCATGGTCACACGTCCCTCCCAGGCCACCCACAATGCACCTCGCTCTCCAGGGAGCTATGGGGTCCTGGTGTTATCTGGCCCCACCGGGAGTCCTCCCAGCTCTGGCCCCCCCACGGAGCTGGTGTGGGGATGGGGGTGGTTATTGCTCTGTTAAGGGGGCCCTGAGGGGCCCAGTGAAGGGACAGAGGTGGAAGCAGAGAGGGGGAGAGGGATAGAAGTAGGAGAGGGCTGGGGGAGGCATGAAGCTGCCAGCAGCCCCCCTCACCCAGCAGGGCCCCTCCCTCAGTCATAGAGGAACCCGGGATCAGGGGGATCACAAGGACCCCCCTCCTCCTCCCTCCTGTAAGCAGCCTCCAGCACCCGCTGGGCGTCCCTGGCGAAGTCCTCCAGGGCGCTGTGCAGCAGGAAGTAGGCAGCCACAAAGGAGATGCCACCGGCCACCAGGTTCTCCAGCAGCGGCAGGCGGGCGCGGGCCAGGCGGGCGGCCGCCTGCCCACAGAGCGTGGCCTGGCTCAGCACGTCCCGCACGGCCTCCGTGGAGAGATCCCGGGCCAGCGTTGAGCGCACCTGGGCCCGCAGCCACTGTGGGGAGCCGGCACTCGCCTGGGCCAGCACCCCCAGGGACTCCTCATCCAGGCCGAAGCTGCGGCGGTAGGAACCCAGCGTCTCCACCAGCATGGGCACGTTGAGCTGCAGTGGGAGCCCCGGCAGCGCCGAGACCAAGGATGCCAGCAGGGCCTTCTTCCAGACTTGGCACCGCAGCGTCTCCTTCCGGCGCCCCACAGCCTCAGCCGTCAGGGCCGGCAGGGCCAGGAGCAGCGCGTGGCGCTTGTGCCCGGCCAGCTCCTCCGCCAGCGTGGCCTGCAGCCGCGGGAAGTCGAAGCGATGCAGCTGGAAGGCAGAGAGCAGAAAAACTCGTGGAGCGGCCACGCCTTCCTTCTCCAGCTGGCGGGCGCAGTCTGCGCGGATCTCACTCAGCACCTGGCTCTCCTGGAAGCGGCCTGGTCGGCGCCGGAGGGACGCCCGCAGGTCCTGATCCACCTTGGTGCGGATAAAGTAGAAGCGCCTGCCCGCAGTGGCCAGGGCCTGGGCCAGCTGGGCGTGGCTCTCCCGAAACCGCTCCGAAGCCACCAAAAGGAAGAAATCGAAGCGCATCAACCCCACCTGCTCCAGGTACCGCTCGGCCCGGAAGGTGGTGGTGCCGGTGCCGGGGAGATCCCAGAGCCGGACGCTGGGAAGGCTGGGGTGGGGGTAGGGCGTGGGCTCGGCAGTGGTCTCCACGACGCCGGTGGGGGCGGCACGGGGGTCCGAGTCTCTCAGGCCACGGAGGGCATTGACCAAGGTGGATTTGCCAGCACCAGATTCGCCCATCACGGCGATGTCCAGGGTGGCAGAGTCCAGCGAATCCAGCAGGGTTTGGACCTGGGTGGAAACCTCCAGCACCACACGGGACTGAATCAGGGAGCCCATCTCGGTCAGGTCCTGCTCCCGCAGCTCCAGGCTCTGCATGGTGGAGGAGCTGGCTTGGAAAAGGGGGAGAATTGAGGTTTCTTTGGCCTAGGTTCCCACTAGACCCCACTCCCCTCCCAGGGTCAGGGACAGAACCCAAGAGTCCGGGCTCCCAGCCCCCCCTCGCTCTAACCACTAAACCCCACTCCCCTCCCAGGGCCAAGGAAAGAACCCAGGAGTCTGGCCCCCCCCCCACCCCCATACTCTAACCACTAAACTCCATTCCCCTCCCAGGGCCGGAGAGAGAACCCAGGAGTCCGGGGCCCCCCCTGCTCTAACCACTAGACCCCACTCTGCTCCCAGAGCCAGGGAGAGAACCCAGGAGTCCGGGGTCCCCACTCACAGCATTTCTCCAGGGGCTCCAGGGAGCTGCTGGGCGGTTTTGCTCCAATCCCGGGAACGGGGAGGGGGAAATGGAAACCGAAAGGCCCAGGCAGGCGGCCGGGGGAGGAGCCCAGGGCTGGATTAAGAGCAGCCGCCTGCACATCAGGCTGGCACCGCACCAGGGCTCCTCCCCGCAGGGCCGCGTCAGGGACTCAAACCCAGACGGCAAAGTTCCTTGTCTGAGCGCGAGAGAGACAGGCAACGCCAGCAAGGTCCGATCAAAGGCTCTTTATTGACAAGTGCACACATCAATAGAGAGCAGCTCGGCTCCAGACAGCCGGCTCTCGCCATTTCGCTGCCCCAAGCACGGCGGCCCCCCCCGGCAACCGGCAGAGCCCCCCCGCGGCCTGCCGCCCCAAGCATGCACCTGGCAAGCTGGGGCCTGGAGCCGGCCCTGCTCCCCCGCAGCCCTGCCGGTGCCCCTCACTCCCGACCTGCAGCCCCCTGCTAGCCCAGCCCTGCCCCCCCAGCTCTGCCAGTGCCCCTCACTCCCGACCTGCAGGGGCTGGGCTGGCAGGGGCTGCAGGTCAGGAGTGAGGGGCACCAGCAGAGCTGGGGGCGGGGGGCAGGGCTGGCAGGGGCTGCAGGTCGGGAGTGAGGGGCACCGGCAGAGCTGGGGGGGGCAGGGCTGGGCTGGCAGGGGCTGCAGGTCGGGAGTGAGGGGCACCAGCAGGGCTGGGGGGGGTAGCTCCCATCCCATTGGCCGAGCCCTTCCAACGGCCTCCCTGATTGGCTGAGGGGGAGGAGCCGTGAGCCCAGCCCCTACTCTGCTCGCAAACCCGGGGGGACCGTGGGGGGTTCCTGGGGGTTCCCTAGCTGCCAAAGGGGGTTCTCTGGGGGGGTTCCCTAGCTGGGGAGGGTTCTCTGTCTGGGGAAGGGGTTCCCTGGAGGGGTCCCTGCTGGGGGGGTTTCCTGGGGGGTGTTCCCTAGCTGGAGAGGGGGGGTCCCTGGAGGGGTCCCTGGCTGGGGGGGTTTCCTGGGGGTGGTTCCCTAGTTGGGGAGGGAGGTTCTCTGGCTGGGGTGGGAGGGTCCCTGGAGGGGTCCCTGGCTGGGGGTGGTTCCCTAGCTGGGGAGGGGGTTCCTCAGGGTTCCCTAGCTGGGGAGGGGGTTCCTCGGGGTTCCCTAGCTGGGGGGGGGTTCTTTGGCTGGGGAGGGGGTTCCCTGGAGGGGTCCCTGCTGGGCGGGGTTTCCTGGCGGGTGTTCCCTAGCTGGGGAGGGGGGTTCTCTGGCTGGGGGGGATCCCTGGAGGGGTCCCTAGCTGGGGGGGGGTCCCTAGCTGGGGAGGGGGGTTCTCTGGCTGGGGGTGGTCCCTGGAGGGGTCCCTGGCTGGGGAGGGGCTCACATAGTGCCCCCATGGAGCCGGGGAGCTCTAGGCCAGCCTGACCTCCATCCCTGGGTAGCCACTCGAGCAAGTATCCAACATTCAGTCTGCGAGTTCCCGGGGCGAACCAGCCCGGTGCCCGGCTTTGCCAGGGGAGTGGGTTTGGAGGAGGGGGGATGCAGGGGATGTCATGGCCCTGGAGCGCAGCCGGGCTCCCGTCCCCGTCCGCATCCCATGGGACTACGGGTAAGATTTTGTCCCGGGTATTTTCAGTAAAAGTCACCGACGGCTCATGGGCAAGAAACAAAAATTCCCAGAAGCCTGTGACTTGACCCTGAGTGTTACTAAAAATATCCAGTGGGGGCGAGGGCAACTACCGGGGGCCCTACGGGGGCCTTGAGCGCCGGCCACTGCTCCGGCCCCAGGGGCTGACCACTAGCCACTGCTCCGGTTCTGCCGCAGCTCCTGGGCGCAGGGGGGGCTGACAGCTGCTCCAGCCTGGCCGCTGCAAGGGACTGAAGCCAAAGAAGTCACAGTCGGTCTGTGAGACCCGGAACCTGTGACCTCCGTGACAGGTCGGTCTGATAGGTCAGCTGGGGAAATGCGGCCATGAAGTGGGTAAAAATTGGGTTAAACAACCGCAAACAAGGAGTAACTGAATGGAAGGACACATGGGATTGGAGGGAGGTCCCAAGTGGGGCTCCACAGGCTCTGTTCTGGGCCCCGTGTTGTTTAACATCCGCGTCAGTGCCCTGGACTAGGGAGGAGACTGATCAACTCTGCAGATGGCAACTCTCCTCCCCCCGCCCCCAGTTTTGTCAACACTTTGGAGGATGCACCAGAATTCAGAGGGACCTCGATAAATTGGGGAACTGGGCTGTAGACGACAATGAAATTCAAGCCAGACAAATGGAAGGTTCTTCCACCTAGGAAAGAAAAGCCAAGTGCCCCCATACGGACTGGGGGAGGACTGGCCTGGCCGCAGCCCCGCTGAGAAGGAGCTGGGAGTCAGGGCGGATCACAACCTCGACACGAGCCAGTGGTGCGATGCTGGTGCGAAAGAAACAAATGCATTGTTAGGTTACATTAGCAGAGGCAGAGCATGCGAGTCGCGGGAGGTGACAGGACCGCTCTGTGCCTCATCTGGAGGACGGTGTCCAGTTTTGGTCACCAATGCATAGAAAGGATGGAGATAAACTGGAAAGGACCCAGAGGCAAGTGACAAAGATGATCAAAGGGATGGAACGCAGGTCATAGGAGCAAAGGCTGAAGGAACTGGGGCTGGTTTGTTTGGAAAAGAGAGTAAGGGGGGACATGATCGGGGTCTTCAGATACTCGCAAGGCTTCCATAAAGAAGATGGAGACAAGTTGTTCTCTCTGGTCACAGAGGACAGGAGAAGAGGCAACAGGTTCAGACTGGAGCAGAGCAGATTTAGGTTAAACCTCAGGACAAACTCCCCAGCTGTAAGAACGGCCAGTGGCCCAGACGCCTCCGGAGGTCCTGGAAGCTCCTCCACTGGAGGGTTTCGAGAGGAGGCTGGACAGCATCTGTCAGCAGTTCTCAAACTGGGGGTCGGGACCCCATTTTAACAGAGTGCCTGGGGCTGGCTCAGACTTGCTGGGGCCCAGGACTAAAACCCAATCCTCACTGGCCCTCAGGGCTGGCTCCAGGCACCAGCGCAGCAAGCAGGTGCTTGGGGCGGGCCAGGACTCAAGCCAAAACCCGAGGGCTTCAGCCCTGGGCTGCAGGGCTGAGGCTACAGGCCCCCTACGTGAGGCTCACGCATTGGCTTTGCCTCCCCCCCAGGGTCGCGGGGCTCAGGCGGGCTCAGGCTTTGCCCCCACCCCGGGGTCGTGTAGCAATGTTTATGGTCAGAAGGGGGTTGCGGTGCAGCGAGGTTGAGAACCCCGGGTTAGACCCAACCGATCCTGCCTCTTGGCAGGGGCTGGGACTAGCTGACCCTTGTGGGCCCTTCCAGCCCCTGGGGTCTGTGACTCTGATTCCATATGGGTGGGGTCCCTGGGGGGGGGTTCCGCAGCAGTTAGATGCAGCGTGTCTGTCCGAGGGGGACCTGATGCCAGGACCCCAGAGCTCCTCCCCTCCATCGCCCCACCCTGCCGGCTTGGGAGTCCACTGAGCACCGGCTGCTGCAGCAGGTCCCTGCCCCCATTGGGGTCCCCAGGCCCAGACAGGAGGGTGGGTAAAGGGGGGCTGAGCATGTGGGGGGAGGCTGCACAGGGCAGAGATGGGAGGGGGAAATTGGCATAAGAAAGTTATTGGGGAAAGCAGGTCAGTTTGGGGGATCTGTGGGATTACTGGGGGATCAGGTGGGTTTTGGAGGTCCTAGGGGGTTATTGGGGGATCAGGATTAGGCCACATGTCAGCCACAGGAGCAGAGATCTCTGTGCCCACCAAGGCCCAGGGCAGCTACTGCTGTTCATAGGCCACGATCCCGCCAGGAGCTTTGTGCTGACGGAGTCAGTGACAGGACCTTGAAGGGATCACGGATCCAGGCCAGTAAACAGCTGATTGTGCCAGTTCCAGCCCCTCCCCCCCCAGCTCTGCCTGTGCCCCTCACTCCCAACCTGCAGCCCCTGCCAGCCCAGTCCTGCCCGCCCCACAGCTCTGCTGGTGCCCCTCACTCCCGACCTGCAGCCCCCTGCTAGCCCAGCCCCGGGCTCCCCCCTGGCACAGCTCAGTGGGTGCCCCTCATTCCCGACCCACAGCCCCCTGTTAGCCCAGCCCTGGGCTGAGAGGCTGAACTCTGCCCCGGTTCTGCAGTGTCCCTCAGGGGGTTTTCTTGAGACTGGGAAACTCATTTCACTTGTGACCTCTAACAGGATTTGAACCCAGCACTGCACACGGCCTTTCCCCTCTGGAGGGCACCAGCCCCAGTCCGGTCGCAGAGCGAGGAACTGACTGGCTCAGGGGGGCAGGGAATGGGACATGGGGCCTTTCCCCTCTAGGGGCGCTGGCCCCGATCCACCCACAAAGCAGCAGGCCCCATGGGGGATTCTGGGGAATGCACCTGCGAAAGGAGTTTGGAAGTTCTCAGCTTTCCCAGAACCTGCCTCCTGGGGGGCTCAGAACCTCCTGCCAGTTCCCAGCCTCGATGGGCCCCTTTATCCCCACTTGTTCTGGTCCCAGCATTGTCCTCCGGTTGGAACAGCTCGTCCCATGGGCTGGGGGCAGGGGAGGGGGCTCTGGGGGTCGGGTGACCAGAGAGCGAGTGTGAAAAATTGGGATGGGGTTGGGGTAATAGAAAATCAGGACATCTGGTTGCCTTGTTGGGGGGCACACAGGCTGTGGGGGAGGGAGCATTTGGCCTGGGTCTGCAGGGGAGGGGGCTGTGCAGGGGCACATGGGCCTGGAGGCTGGGAGGGGATTGGCAGGGGAGGGGGAATTTGGCCAGGGGTCGCTGGGGGGTTAGGGTGCTCTGGGGGGCCACATTGGCCAGGGAGGGGGCTCCTTTTGCCGGGGGGGGGTTAACCAGCCCTGGAGCCCTCTCCATGCCAAGGCAAAGCAGGGGGGCACATCCGCCCCCCACTTTTGTGTCACCTGCCCAGTCCCAAAATAACCCCCTGGCTGGGCCACAATCAGTCCCTCCCCCCGATAGGGGCGGGGCCGGCTCAACCCAGGACCCTCCCAGCTCCCCAAAGCGTCCAGCCCGATGCCAATTCCGGCAGCTGCGCCCCCCCCGGCCCGGTGACGGAGCGGCCCAGGCCGGCCCCGATTGGCCCAGGCAGGCGGCCAAGTCCAGAAGCTTCTGCAAAGGGGCGGCGGGGTGGGGGGCCGGGCCCGTATATAGCCGGGGGGGGCGAGCCGGGCCGGAGCGTAGCCACAGCTGGGGCGCACGGAGCCAAGGTAGCGGGGGCGGGTTTCGGGACGGGGGGTCCGGGCTTGCTCACGCCGAGAGATGTTTTCACCAGGATTTATTCACGTGCTGGTGCTCGCCCCGTTGTTTCCCCTCTGGTTGGAGCCGGGCTGACGGGGGGAGGGTGCTAGGACTCCTGGGTTCTTACTTTGGGGAGGGAAGTTTCTCCCCCCAGCTCTTCAGGGGAGTTGAGGGGGGTCTAGTGGACTGGGGTTGGGGGCTGGGAGTCAGGACTCCTGGGTTCTCTCCCTAGCTAGGCTGCTAAGTGCTGGGGGCGGGGGAGAGAAATCCCCTTGTGCCTCAGTTTCCCCGTCCCGGCAGAGCTGATAATTTGCCTTCCTGGGGCCGGTGAAGGTCTCCCCACCGGGACCCGGGCCATGTACGGCACAACAGCGTCACCCCCATAAATATAGTCTCTGACGGGCGGCCCCTGGCACAGCCCCCAGGGCCCCTCTCTGGCTGGCGGGGGGGTCTTTCCTCCCCCTCCGGGCCGACCAACCCCCACCTAGCCCCTGGCTCTCCCCTCCCTGCCCCTCTCGGGACACGCTGGCCTCCGGAATGTAACTCTGGGGGTGCCCTGTAAATAGGGGTAACCCCCAGGCACCCCCACCCTTGCCGCCAGAGGTCTGGGCATAATGTGGGGCACGGGGGTGGATTGCCCCCCGGCGGAGGGGTCTCTAGTTTGGGGGGGCAGGGGGTATCCGCAGCTGCAGGGGCTCTGTAGGGCGGGTCCCCCCACTCGCCCTCCGGGAGCGCTGCCACGAGCCGGGGATTAGGGGTTACGTGGAGGGGGACACCCAGCTCGGAAGTTTCGGAGGCTGCAGAAACAAGACCTGCGAATCCCGCGGGGCGGGGGGGGACCCTCCATTGGGGCCCCTGTAGCTCCAGAGCCCCGGCTCCAAACCCCTTCAAACTCCCCCGCTGGAGCCTGCCCCGCTCCCCGAACCGCCCTGCCGAGCTGGGGCCCGATCGGCCTCTCCCCGGGGGCTGGGGCGGGGCAGGGTTTGGGGCGCCGCTCGGTGCCGCTGCCCCGCCCCACTGGGGGGCTGGGAACAAACCGCGCCGGGGCGACGCCCTTGGGGCTGTAACGGGGGATCGGATCCGAGCAAAACACGGAGCCACAAACGCCCCGCCCCCCCTTATCTGCGCGCCAGACTTGGACAGCCCGTGGGGGGGGGGGGGGCTGTGAAGTAAGGTCCTGCCGCGCCCCCCCCCCCCCCGCCCCCCAGCGCACACACACACCACTGCTCAGCTTGCTGCATTGGCAGCAGCCCCACCCTGCTCCCCTGGTGCCCCAACCCTCCCCGCTCTAACCAGTAGACCCTGCTTCCCCCCCCCCCCCCCAGCTGGGGAAAGAACCCAGGAGTCCCGGTGCCTAGCCCTGCTTTAACCACTAGACCGCACTCCCCCCTCCATAGCTGGAGTGCAAATTAGGACTCGTGGGTTGCAGGCCCCAGGGCAGGGGGACGTCTAGTGGCTTAGAGCAGGGAGGGTTGGGGCACTCGCTATCGGTTCGGACACGCAGCTCTCGTGCTGGCTGTGACGTTGAGAGCTGCGTTCTGTGCTGTCCGTTCCCGGCACTCCCCAGAGCCAGCGCCCGGAGACAGCGGGACCACCCTGTCCTGACCACAGGCCCCGCCACTGGCGACTAGCAGAGCCTTTCACCACATCGCTTGGGCAAGGGCACAGCCGGGCGGGGCTCTGAGCCGGGGGACTCCCGCGCCAGCCCCAGAGCGATAAGAGCTGGATGTCTGATGGCCGGGCTGGGGGGGGTAAATAACCCAGGTCCTAACTCCAGTGGAGCATGAGCTGTGTTTGTGGCCCTGAAAACCAACCGGTCTCCTCTAGCGCCCTGCCAGGACCTGCGTGTGGGGCCAGGTGCCCAAACCAGACTCCAGGAGAGCGAAGGCCCATGGACCCCAGCCGGGGTCAGGCTCTGCCCGAGTGCTGTGCTAGGCCGAGCTTGATAGAATTGTCCCCAACTGAGTGATGGGGGAGTGAGGTCAACTGGCTAGAGCCAGGACTCCTGGGTTCTCTCCCCAGCTCTGAGAGGAGAGGGTAGTTGGGGCTGGTGGTTAGAGCAGGGGAGCTGGGAGCCAGGACTCCTGGGTTCTCTCTCCTGCTTTGGGAGGGGAGTGGGGTCTGATGTTAGAGCAGGGGGGTCCCTACTTCACAGGGAGTAGGGATGAGCAGCTTCCCTCTCTGGGGTGCCAAAGGGGTGCTGGCAGTTTTGGCCAGGCTTTGGGGTGGGGCGGGGGCATGGGCTGTACCCTGGGACCAGCAGGGTGCCCCAGGGAGATGGGGGTGCTACCCCAGGCCTGAGCTTGGAGGGCCCCCTTTCCTCTTGCATAAACTCCCTGTCCCCCTGCCAGCTGGCAGCGCTGCCCCATGGGTCGGCTGGGGGGGGGCACAGGGCCTGCAATTGGCTGGGCAGCCGGGTGGGCCGCCCCCTTGGGCCAGGGGCCAAGTGAGGACTGTGTTTCTAGAAAGACCGATGGGGGCATGGGGCCAGGGATGGGTCTGCAGCCCTGACCTGGGCTGTTCCAGCAACTTCGCTCAGCAACCTCCGGCAGAGACACGGCCCCCCTCCCCCCCTCCAGCAGGGGGCAGATGGGGCCACGCACACGCATGAGAATAGCCTGTCGATCTGGATACAGAATTTGGCAGAACTGGGGGTTCTCATTCTGACGGATGATATTGGTGTTTAAAAAAACCTATTGAAATGTTGCCCATTGCAGGAAATTGGTGGGGTGGGGAAGGGGTGTCTCGGATGACCAGACGTCCCGATGTTCGGGGCTTTGTGTAGGATCCTATCACCCATCCCGATTTTTCACCCTTGCTCTCTGGTCCCTCTGGGTGGGTCAGACATGAACTATTTAACGACTGCCGCTGAGATCGCCAGCCTCCCGTGGGAATCCGTGTCTCATCGGAGCTGGGTTTCCAGGTGCTTCTCAGGCAGCGGTGCTCTTCCTCGGCCGATGGGTCCAGCAGTGAGAGAAATGTGGCCGGGGGGGTGGGGGGGTTGGTTGTGGAGCCGGGCCGGGGCACCGACCTCAGGTTTCAAAATCGCATCCTGTCAAGCCTCTAGAAACTGCCGCAGACCCAGGGCCCATCTGGCCCAGTATCTCCCCCGACACCCCTCAGATGGGACCTTGGAATTCAAGCTTAACAGTGGATCTTACTGAACTAAATTCTGTTAACATTAGTATACCTATGGGAGCGGAGTGGGGTCTAGTGGTTAGAGCAGGAGGGGCTGGGAGCCAGGACTCCTGGGTTCTCTCCCCCGCTCTGGAAGGGGAGTGGGGACTGGTGGGTTAGATCAGTGGGGCTGGGAGCCAGGACTCCTGCATCCCATTTGACCCCCTCCCTTCCCCCATTGCAGCCAAGATGTCGAAGGGCCAAGCTGTCGGCATTGACCTGGGCACCACCTACTCCTGCGTGGGGGTTTTCCAGCATGGCAAAGTGGAGATCATCGCCAACGACCAGGGCAACCGCACCACGCCCAGCTACGTGGCCTTCACGGACACCGAGCGCCTCATCGGGGACGCTGCCAAGAACCAGGTGGCCATGAACCCCACCAACACTGTCTTCGGTGAGTGCCAGGACGTGGGGCCTGTTCTCTCTAGGGGGCTCCGTCTCCGATCTAGATTCTGGGTAGTGACTGGCTGGCTCAGGGGGGTGGGGAATGGGGCCTTTCCCCTCTAGGGGGCTCCGTCTCCGATCTAGACCCCGAGTAGTGACTGGCTGGCTCGGGGGTGGGGAATGGGGCCTTTCCCCTCTAGGGGGCTCCGTCTCCGATCTAGACCCCGGGTAGTGACTGGCTGGCTCGGGGGTGGGGAATGGGGCCTTTCCCCTCTAGGAGGCTCCGTCTCCGATCTAGACCCCGGGTAGTGACTGGCTGGCTCAGGGGGGTGGGGAATGGGGCCTTTCCCCTCCAGGGGGCGCCGGCTCCGATCTAGACCCAGGGTTGGGGCTGGCTGGCTCGGGGGTGGGGAATGGGGCCTTTCCCCTCCAGGGGGTGCCGGCTCCGATCTAGACCCAGGGTCGGGGCTGGCTGGCTCGGGGATGGGGAAGGGGATCTGGAGCTTTTCCCCTCCGGGCTAGTGGCCAAGGACAGTCTGGTCCCTGTGTGAAACGAGTTGGTGGGTTCTCGTGCAGGCAGGACAGGGGTCCCTTTGCGGAAACTCCTTGGGTGGGGGATGCTATCTTTAGGGAGGAGCACGGAGCCAGTTGGAGGGATCACTGGGGGGCCTCAGATCCCTAGGGGGAGGGGGCAGAGGGGTAGCTTGACCCCTGAGGGGCCTGTGGGGGGGGTTCTGACCTGGGGAGGGGGTGTGGAGGCTGGAGGCCCTAGGGATTCCCCGTCTCTGTCTCCCACTGACCCCCACCCCTTTATCCCCACCCCACCCCCGCCCAGATGCCAAGCGCCTGATTGGCCGGCGCTACGATGACCCTGTGGTGCAGTCGGACATGAAGCACTGGCCCTTCCAGGTGATCAACGATGGGGGCCGGCCCAAGGTGCAGGTGGAGTACAAGGGGGAGACCAAGACCTTCTACGCCGAGGAGATCTCCTCCATGGTGCTCACCAAGATGAAGGAGATCGCTGAGGCCTACCTGGGCAAGGTGAGGCTTGGGGGCGGGGCCATGAGGCCTGGGGGCGGGGCATGCCTGGAGGGTGGGCCCGAGAGGCTTGGGGGCAGGGTGGGGCAAGAGGCCTTGGGGACGGGGCCAAGAGGCCTAGGGGCATGGGCCATGCTGGACCCTACTTTGGAAGCTGGGATGGGGAGTGGGGTTGAGTGGGTCAGAGTTGGGGGGGGGGGGCTGGGAGGCAGGACTCCTGGGTTCTGTCCCCGGCGTCTAGTGGATTAGAGCAGCTTCCTTTCCCCTCCTGCAGAGGGCAGTGTCCTAAGCACCCAGTACCCATATGCTGAGGGCTGCTAACCGGTTAACTCAGTGCCTGGATTGGGCCCCACAGCTGGGGCTCCTGTGCCCCTGGGGACCCCACCACCCCGGCCTGTCCCGAGGTGCCAGACACTCTCACTCAATGAGCCTCTGGCAGGGTTTGAACCTTGGGCACCAAAGCGCCCCAGGTGGGCTGGAGGAGGCGCTCCGATAGCCGGCGGCAGTAGTAGATCGTTACCCTCTGGGGCAGAAGGGATGTGAAGGGAGCTTCCCGCAGGTCCTGTCTCCCACACACACCCTCCTTTTGGGGGGGAAGCAGCCCCAGCCTGCACTGACCCGCCCCTCCCCCGGCAGACGGTCACCAACGCGGTCATCACCGTGCCGGCCTATTTCAACGACTCCCAGCGCCAGGCCACCAAGGACGCCGGCACCATCGCCGGGCTGAACGTCCTGCGCATCATCAACGAGCCCACAGCCGCTGCCATCGCCTATGGGCTGGACAAGAAGGTGAGCAGGGAACGCAGGGCCCTGCCCCGGCCTCTAGGGGGCGGCCATCTGGGACTGGCTGGCCCCAGAGTGTGGGGGGGGTGGGATATGGGGGCCCTGCCCCGGCATCTCGATCTGGCTGGCCCCATGATGGGGAGCAGAGCGATGGGCTATGGGCCCTGCCCTGGCCTCTAGGAGGCGCCCGTCTGGGACCGGCTGGCCCCAAGGTGTGGGAGGATGTGATATGGGTGTCCTGTCCCTCTAGGGGCACTGATCTGGGACTGGCTGGCTCCAGGGTGTTGGGGGGGTTGGATATGGGGGCCCTGCTCTGGCATGCCGGTCTGGCTGGCCCCGTGGTAGGGGTGGGGGGGCACAGCAATGGGATTTGGGCCCTGCCCCACCGTCTAGGGGGCGCCCATCTGGGACCGGCTGGCCCAGAGTGTGGGGGGATGGGATATGGGGGTCCTGTCCCTCTAGGGGCACTGATCCGGGACTGGCTGGCCCCAGAGTGTGGGGGGTCGGATACGAGGGCCCTACCCCTGCATCCCGGTCTGGCTGGCCCCATGGTGGGGGGCAGAGCGATGGGCTGTGGGCCCTGGCCTGGCCTCTAGAGGGTGCCGATCCAGGACTGGCTGGGCCCGGTTGGGAGGGCATGGGGACTGGCTGGCTAGTTGGGGGGGGGGGTTGGGAATGGGATCTGAGTGGGGGGCGAGGGAGGACACCTGGGGGTCACTCCCCCCCCCAGCATGCTCCATCTCCCCCTCCTCCCCCCCCCAGGTGGGCGGCGAACGCAACGTGCTGATCTTCGACCTGGGCGGGGGCACCTTCGACGTCTCCATCCTGACCATTGAGGACGGGATCTTCGAGGTGAAGTCCACGGCGGGCGACACCCACCTGGGGGGCGAGGACTTCGACAACCGCATGGTCAACCACCTGGTGGCGGAGTTCAAGCGCAAGCACAAGCGGGACGTGACGGGCAGCAAGCGGGCGGTGCGGCGCCTGCGGACGGCCTGCGAGCGGGCCAAGCGCACCCTCAGCTCCTCCACCCAGGCCTCCATCGAGATCGACTCGCTCTACGAGGGGGTGGACTTCTACACGGCCATCACCCGCGCCCGCTTCGAGGAGCTCAACGCCGACCTCTTCCGCGGCACGCTGGAGCCCGTGGAGAAGGCCCTGCGGGACGCCAAGCTGGACAAGGCCCAGGTGCACGACGTGGTGCTGGTCGGCGGCTCCACGCGCATCCCCAAGATCCAGAAGCTGCTGCAGGATTTCTTCAACGGGCGGGAGCTCAACAAGAGCATCAACCCCGACGAGGCTGTGGCCTATGGCGCCGGTGAGGCGCGGGGCGGGGCCGGGGGCCTTGCTTGGAGGGGCTGGATGGGGGGAGCAGAAGGGGATGGAGCAGTGGGGGAGAGTCAGAGGAGTGGGTAGGGGCTCAGAGGCAGTGGGGGAAGGATCAGGTGGGAGAGGGTCAGATGGGGGTAAATGGGGGGAAGGCTCGGAGGGGCAATAATGAATAGATGGGGTGTGCTGGGGGGGCTCGGAAGGGTGTGGGGAGGGTCAGGTTGAAGAGGGTAGGTGTGCTGTGGGGGAGGGGGCTTGGAGGGGCAGTGATGGGATAGGTGGGGCACTGAGGGGAGGGGCACTGGAGGATAGGTCAGACAATGGGGGTGGGGGCGGGGGAGGCGTAGATATGGGTCTGGAAGGGGCAGTGATGGAGCAGGGTCAGATGGGGAGGTGGACAGTGGAGGGTGTGAGGGGGGTGTGGCAGGGTAAGAGGGGCAGACGGTGGGGGGCTTGAGGTGATGGGATGATGCTGTCCAGGGCAGGGACATGGAAGGGGCGGGGGGGCTGGCTCCTGGCTCTGGAGGAGTCCGTCCACCCCCCCCTTCCCCCATGCAGAGATTGGGTGACACCCAATTTCGGGCGCGCGCGCACACACACACACACACACACACACACACACACACACGGGGAGGCACCGACGGGGCAGGCGGTTTCACGGGCCGTGCGAACGGGAATGAGCCCTTCCTTGGCATAAATTAGGCAAATGAGCCATTAGTGGGTGCACATATGATGCCATCTGGTTCCCCTCTGGTGGTGGATCCAATCCTGGGCCTGGGCTGAGGGGACCCCGGTGCCTCGCTGACCCCTCCTCACCCCCGCCCCCCAGCGGTGCAGGCAGCCATCCTGTCGGGCGACAAGTCGGAGAACGTGCAGGACCTGCTGCTGCTGGACGTGACGCCCCTGTCCCTGGGCATCGAGACAGCCGGCGGCGTCATGACGGCCCTGATCAAACGCAACACGACCATCCCCACCAAGCAGACCCAGACCTTTACCACCTACTCCGACAACCAGCCCGGCGTGCTGATCCAGGTCAGGGGGATGGGCCAAGGGGGGGCTGAACGGGGGGGGGGCAGACTGTTGGGCATCGGAGGAGGGGGACAGAGAGCTCATGGTGGATAGTGCCAAGCAAGGAGGGGGTGAGCACAAAGCTGGGGGCGCAGGCCAGGAGGGGGTGCAGATTTGGGGAGGCTCTTTAGGGGTGCAAAGAATGGGGGACTCACCCAGGTGTGTGGGGAGGGAATAAAGCACATGGGGGTGCAGCGAGATGGCTATATGGTTTGAGGGAGACTAGGAGACATGGGGGAGGGTGCAAACCGGGGGACACAGCTTGGGGGGGGGGGGATGGGCATGGGGCACTGCAGCGCAGGGGGGTCGTTGCCAAGCTGTGGGGCATCACCAGGAGGGTGGCTGGGACAGGGGTGCAGAGAGCAGCGGGTGCCCAGAAATGAGCCCCGCAGAATGACAAGGGGGGAAGCTCGGGTGAGGGGGTGTGTGGCTAGGCAGTGGGAAGCAGGGCTGGGTGGGACCCCATGCCCGTCCACAGGCTGGTGCGGCCGGTCCCCTCCTAACCCCCTGCCTGGCGCCCGCCGCAGGTCTTCGAGGGCGAGCGGGCCATGACCAAAGACAACAACCTTCTGGGCAAGTTTGAGCTGACGGGCATCCCGCCCGCCCCCCGGGGGGTGCCCCAGATCGAGGTGACCTTCGACATCGATGCCAACGGCATCCTCAACGTCTCGGCCGTGGACAAGAGCACGGGCAAGGAGAACAAAATCACCATCACCAACGACAAGGGTGAGAACCCAGGCGTCTGGCCGTATTCTGACCCACTGGACCCCACTCCCCTTTCTGAGCCAGGGAGAGAACCCAGGAGTCCGGCCCCCAACCCTTCTGTAACCCATTGGACCCCAGAACCAGGGAGAGAACCCAGGAGTCCGGCCCCCAACCCTGCTCTAACCCATTGAACCCCAGAGCCAGGGAGAGAACCCAGGAGTCCTGGCTCCCAGCTCCCCTTGCTCCAGCCATTTGACCTCACTCCCCTCCCTGAGCCAGCAAGAGAACCCAGGTGTCCGGGGAGCCCCGTGCTGAGCCGGTCTCCTGCCCCCGCCAGGCCGGCTGAGCAAGGAGGAGATTGAGCGCATGGTGCAGGAGGCGGAGCAGTACAAAGCGGAGGATGAGGTCCAGCGAGAGAAGATCGCGGCCAAGAACTCACTGGAGTCACTGGCCTTCAACATGAAGAGCACGGCCGAGGATGAGAAGTTGAAGGACAAGCTGGCGCCCGAGGACAAGCAGAAGATCCTGGACAAGTGCAACGAGGTTATCAACTGGCTGGACCGGAACCAGGTGAGGGGGGGTGGACTGGGCCGGAACCAGGGACAGGGACGAGTTGGAGAACCAGGCATGGTTCGAGGCCCACGGTGAGGGAGAGGTGGGGACCAGAGCTTCAGGGAGCCACTGGCTCCCCTCCCAGAGCTGGGGAGAGAACCCAGGAGTCCTTGGCTCCCAGCCGCCACCTCCAGCTCTGGTGGAGGAGTGGGATAAATTGCAGGTCCCCCTCCCGCGCCCCCCCCCCCCACTAGATGGTCCCAGAGTTGGTGTCTCCCCTCCCCCCCATGACAAGGTGAAAGGACCGTTCCCGCCAGCAGCAATGAGGTGGACCGCTGGGTCACCCTGCGTGTTTCTCTTCTCCCCCCACACAGAGCTGGGTGCCAGGCTTAGATTGTTAATATTAATTTGGATAATACGGGTTTCAGGCTCGCCAATCTGTTTGATCAGAATATAAAAGTTCTTGTCCCGAATCAGGCTCCACAGAATTTACAAAGCCCCCTCGGGGATATGACGGGAAGCTCCCACTGAGACCGATACGGTCTTAAAGGCTTTGGATTAGAATCAGTGAAATAGTAATTAAATGATAAAATACTCAGAGTTAGACAGTTACAATTGCATCACTGCTCTTCAGAAGACACACCTGGTGTTCCAGGCTCCAGAGCCTTGGTTAACACACTCGCATGCGTCCTCGATAGCCTGGTGCCGAGAGGCACAGGCCCAGCCTTGCTGGTCAGGTCCCTCAGTTCTTGAGTGAGGGATGCAGAGCCTGGAAGAAGCTACCGAAGCAAAGTTTGGGGTTTTCTTGATTTAAACTTTAAAATCAAAACCCAATAAAACTAGAAAGTGAAGAAGAACAGGGACGCCCCACTAATAGTAGCAGTCGCAGTAGGTAGGATGGAAGAGGAAGAGGAATGCTCCCGCAAGGTGGGTCACCTCCTTTACAGGCTGGAACCCTTCCTCCTCTGCCCAAATCTCATCCCTCGCCCACAAAGCGGTCGGGTGCGCTGAGCCCACGGGCTCGTGTGCTGGGGCGTGTTCATGACCTGTACCTACGCACATAAGTTAGTTCTGTTCTTCCCCGGAGGTGCACCTGTGAAGTCTGTGGGTGCCAACTTGGAAACCTCCTTGTACCTTTCTTCCAGTGTCTGTTTGTCTCGATAAAAGGTCTTAGATACGTGCATGGGCGCTTATCTAGGTAACAGATCTGCCTTAGCTTAACATCCGGGATCTGGCCTGTAGGGCCCTTTGCATTACACCCAAACTTCCTTTATATGAATCTGTTACAATCAACTAAATTCTTACACTGTAAGAAAAGCTCCATAGATCCGGATACAGGCAAGCAGGTTGGGCCTGCAGCTGGGCACCTCTCCCATCGGGGGGCGGCAGAGAGCCGGGCCCGAGTTCCAGCATCTGCAGACCCCTCAGCCAGGGCTGGAAGCAGGGGCTGGGGGGAGGCCCTGTTGCAGGGGCTGGGGGGGGGATGTCTAGGCCTTGGGGCAGCCTCCCATGGGACTGTGCAGGGCTGAACGGGGCAGACCCAGCATCTCCCCTGGCTCCTAGCAGCCTCCTGTGTGGGGGGCAGACCATGAGATCAACCAGGGCCTCGTTGTCCCCCCCACACACACCTCAGGGAGCAATGGGTGGGGCTGGGTGGACCTGCTGTGCTGTCCTGTATGAGTGGGAACAGCCACAGAGCCACCTCCCTCCGTGAAGCCTGGGTTGATACCAGCAAGGGGGGGATGCATTGGGGCTGGCATGCACGGAGTTAACTCTGCCCCCCTGTCCCCCCTCCCCCCAACAGATGGCGGAGAAGGAGGAATACGAACACCAGCAGAAGGAGCTCCAGAACGTCTGCAACCCCATCATCACCAAGCTGTACCAGGGTGCCGGCGGTGGCATGCCAGGGGGGATGCCTGGGGGCTTCCCCGGGGCCAGCGGGGCTGGGGGAGGCTCATCTGGCCCCACCATCGAGGAGGTGGATTGAGAGACCCGGCCACGGACCCCATCCCTCCCCAGCCAGGCCGACACACATATCACACATCCACGGGGAAAGGGGCGGGTCACTGGCTGGCTTACCCCATGGCTTTCCCAGGAGTCTCTGCTCTAGCGGGGCCCCCACACCCCCCAACTATGACTTGCTGTGTTTAGTGGGGGTCGGCCCCCATCCCCTGCCACTGCATTGAGAATCCAGCTCTGTCGGCTCAGAATAAATTATTGCACCAGTTTAACATGCTGGGCCGGTGTTGCCTCATTCTTGGGGGCTGGGGCTTGGAGCTGAAAGGCTGGTCCAGGGTGCAGCAGGGACTTGGGTGGATGTAGGGGACTGGGGAGGACTGGGCTGGAACCCGGGAGGACTGGGCTGGAACCCAGGAGTCCTGGAGGAGAACATGGGCTCTCTGCGATGCCAGGAGCTCGAGCTATTCAGCTTAAGCCGAGGACGGCTCAGGGTGGTGCAATCACCGTGTCTCGGTACCCACGTGGGGGACACGTGTCTGAACCCGGGTTCTGCGGTCGGCCAGGGGCAGATCTGACAGGATCCAATGGCCCGAGTCACCGTGGAACCAAGGTGTCAGTTTGTAACCAGGAGAGGAATTGCCCCAGGACGCTTTCCTGCGGGCCGGGGGGTGGATGCGGCAGCGCTGGCGACTTTTAAACCAGGCTGGGGTGGTTTTCTAGCCCTCTGCTCATGTTCCACAAAGCGTTAATTCAAGGCCTGGCTCTGGGCCATGTTACACAGGGCAGATTACAAGATCAGCCCGGTTCCCTCCTGGGCGTGGAAGGGATGAGCCCTCAAGCCTGAGCTAAGGGGGTGCTTTCCTCCAGGATACTAGAGCAGTGAAGAGAGGGGACATGGGGCTGGCAGCAGTAGTAGGGCTGGTACCCAGTGTGGGCCAGCCACTAGGGGATGATGCAGAGCTCACTTCACCCTCATCTTCCCATGAGCTCCTCCCTGGCCCCCAGCTCTAAGTTGATCCCAGGTGGGCGGGTTGCATCTTGCAGGGCTTAAGAAGGGGGCTTGTTGGCCAGCTGGAATTGGGGGATTCTCTTTTGCCTTCCCTGGGAGTAGCCCTAGTCACGCTGGGCTCCTGCCTTGAGCTCCTCCAGGGAAATCCTCTTCCGGCAGCCAGCCGGGTTGTGTTCTCAAACTAAGCATGGGACTTGGGGCTGGGAAGAAATTCTCCCCCCACCCACCCCCAGCTCAGAATGATACACCTGACCCCCCCTGCTCTAACCACTAGACCCCACTCCCTTCCCAGAGCTGGGGAGAGAACCTAGGCATCCGGGCTCTCATTTCCATCTCACCATGCTGCTTTCAGGGAGAGTTCTTCCTCTTCCCCCCACCCCACGCCATTCCCCTGGGGCTTCTACCTGGCTCTTTCCTGCCCCCCCCCCCCCCAAGGAGATGCCGACATTGACAGGGCTGACAGCAGGGGAAGGCCAGCCCAGGTGCCAGGCCGCTCAGGTTTGTTGCCAGGTGCCCTGATTCAGCCAGGGGCCGGGGATTAGGGTGGCCACTCCCAGCCCATTTTCTGTCCTGTCTCCCTTTTCCAAACATCTGCCCACGTAGCCATCACAGGGCTCCCTGCTCGGGCCCAAGCTCTCTGGGGCATAGGGGGAGTTTCTGCAGTATTTTCATGAGGCCAAGCTGTGCCTCAGTTTCCCTTTGTACTCTGTGTGGTTACGCAGGGGAGGTAGGAATGTTCTGGGTGCTCTGGGGCACACAGCAAGACATAGATGGGGGTGGGGGACCAGGCTGGCTGGGCTGCAGTGAATGGGGTCCTTAAGTGACCCCCCTTCCCCCCATCACTGCAGCATCCCAAAGAGATGAGGGGAAAGCCCCACTGCCCAGATGGAAGGAGGTTCCCCCACCCCTCCCAGCTGGAGTGAGATGGGGGCAGCAGGGGCTAAAGAGGGGCCGAGAGCGACAGAACCCACCAAGGCTCTGAAAAGCTGGGGGTAGCCCGGGGCCTGCAGATCCCACGTCCTCTGGCCGCTCCTCCCCAGCCGGGCTGGTCACACCTCTGGGCTCGCCCTGGGCGGCTGTTCAGGGGTCCGGCTGGGGCGCAGGGCAATGGGAGCCTGGGGGAGCAGACCCAGCAGGTGGAAAGGGGCCCCTCCCCCATCACAATGCACAGGGACTGAACAGGGAGGGGAGGAAAAACAGGTACCGGAGCCTGGGGAGGTCCTGGGTGTAAATCAGGAGGGCCAGGCCCCAGCTGGGCTCCTACATTCCTGGGGCGGGCGGGGGAAAGTCCCGCACGTGTGAGAGACATAGGCCGGAGCGGGGGGCCTGAGGCAGGGGCTGAGTGTAGGGATGGTGGGGCTGGGGTGACGGTACCGGAGGGTGTTTGAATGCGGCAGGTCCCAGCACCCAGGGTCAGTAACCCAGGGGACTGAGCTCACGGGAAGAGCTGGGAGCGGAGATGGGCCCAGAGATGGCTGGGGGAGTTCGTGCAGCTCCAACGCTCTGTTTAATGCCACTGCAATGCAGCCAGCTCTGGGGAGGAGCCGTGGAAGGTGGCAAAGGGGAAGACAAACCATGCTCCTCGGGGAGCTGGCAATGGAACGGCAGCGTGTCTGCCCGGAGGGTGAGCTCAACTGGGCGATAAATTGTAATAGCGGAGGGGCTGTGGGGAGCCGGGGCCAGCACTCTGAGAGGGAGAAAGAACCACCCAGTGGATTCATTAGGAGCTCAGAGAGCCCCACATGCTGACTCACTAGACCCCACTCCCCTCCCAGAGCCAGGGAGAAAACTCAGGAGTCCTGGCTCCCAGTCCTCCTGCTCTGACCACTAGACTCCACTCCACTCCACTCCCCTCCCCTCCCAGAGCTGGGGAGAGAACCCAGGAGTCTCAGCCCTCCCCCGCTCTAACCAGTAGCCCCCACTCCCCTTCCAGAGCCAGCGAGAGAACCCAGGAGTCCTGGCTCCCAGTCCCCCCTGCTCTAACCACCAGACCCCATTCCCCTCCCAGAGCTTGGGAGAGAACCCAGGAGTCTTGGATCCCAGCCCCCCACTCCCCCACGCTCTAGCCACCAGACCCCACTCCCCTCCCAGAACCAGGGAGAGAACCCAGGCGTCCTGACCCCCAGCCAGAGGGTGGCTGCAACGCCCCCAGGCTCTCACATGCAGGGAGAGGACCCTAGTGACTGAAGCCTGTTTGTGGAGCCCCATGTCCTGCCCCAGTTTCAGTGACCTGGTGAGGGTGCCCCAGGCAGGGGTGAGGCTGTTTTTGTCTCGCTCCAGCTCAACGTGGGGCACAGACTCATGCTGGGGATAAAAGGGCCTGCTGCCCTGGGAGGGGCCAAAGAACCCAGGCATCCTGGGGCCCAGCCCCACCCTGTTCTATCCACTAGCTCCCACTCCCCTCTCAGGGCTAGGGAGAGAACCAGGAGTCCTGATTCTCACCCCCCAACACACACCCCTTCTAACCACAGTCTGGTGGGATGACACAGAGAACAACGGAGGAGTCTTTGAGGCAGAGGAAACGTCCTTGAGCCTGGGCACCAGGACTCCTGGGTTCTATCTGCAGCTATGGGAGGGGAGTGGAGGCTGGTGGTTAGAGCTGGGAGCCAGGACTTCTGCGTTCTACACCGACTTTCTGAGGGGAGTGGGGTCTAGTGTTTAGAGCAGGTGGGGCTCAGAGCCAGGACTCCTGGGTTCACTCCCCAGCTCTGGGAGTGGGGGTGGGGTCTAGTGGTCAGAGTGGGTGGGGCTGGGAGCCAGGACTCCTGGTTCACTCCCCAGCTCTGGGAGGGGAGTGGGGGCTAGTGGTCAGAGCAGGGGGGGTGGGAGCCAGGACTTCTGGGTTCTACACTGACTCTGTGAGGAGAGTGGGGTCTAGTGGTTAGAGCAGGTGGGGCTCAGAGCCAGGACTCCTGGGTTCACTCCCCAGCTCTGGGAGGGGGGTGGGGGCTAGTGGTCAGAGCAGGGGGGTGGGAGCCAGGACTCCTGTCATATTCTTCCTCTCTTGCCCCTTCTCTCTTTCGTTCCTTCCCTGCCTCTCAGGAGCTCTCTGGGGCTGGCCCCTACCCCTTCCCCCCATCAAATCAGGGAATGGGGGGATCACAAGGGAGCAATGAATAGCCCAGAGAATGTCTCCACCCCTCTCTCCTTCCATCCCTCACTCACATTTTCCATCCCAGTCGCCCCCCACCTGCCCCAGCCAGCCTGCCCAGATTCCCCAAGCCTGAGCCACCCGCTCAGCTCCCCTTTCTCCAGCGCGATGCGCCCGGCATCCATCCCTTCCCCGCTGAGTCACCGGGCCCCGGCTGTGCACCCCGCCCGCTCCGGGCCCCGTCTTGCCCCCTGGCCCTTCCAACGAGCCATGTGGTGTCGCTGGCTGGGTGCCCACAGATCTGCCATGTAGGCCGAGCTGGGTGGCACCCGTGGAGAGGCAGGGCCCCGGCGTGGGTATTTAGGGGGTGAGTCGAGGCCACTCTCAGGCTTGGTAGTGAAGGAGAGACAGATGCAGGACAGGCGACAGGAGCACCCGCCGTTTCTCACCATGGCCAGGGTGCTGGCGCTAATCCCGTTGTTGGTGCTGGTAGCCCCAGGTAAAGGAGCCCTGGGGGCGGAACGGGCCAGGCAGGTGGGGGGCATCAGGATGCCTGGGTTCAGTTCCCAGCTGCTCTCGGAAGAGTGACTGAGCCTTGGACTCCCCATCTGTGAAATGGGGCAAGGGATCCTGCCCTTGGTTACCTTGGAAGGTCTCCTGGGTAGGGATTGTCTCTTGCTGTGTGTCCGTGCAGCACCTGGCGTGATCCTGACCTCTGTCCGGGATCCGTGCAGCAGTGAGGGTCCCGATCTCCACCCAGGGTCCATGCAGCACCCAGCAGGATGGGACCCCAATGGCACTCGGGTCCATTCAGCACCCTGGTCTCAGGTGGGGTCTGTGCAGCACCTGGCACAGTGGTGGGGGGGTCCCCAAACTTTTGATATGGTTGGGGGAGTCGAGGAGGAGGGACGAGAAGGCCTCCCCGAGCACTGACTGGTGTGTGGGCCTGTAACGGACACTCCTGACCCTGGGGATTGGTGGGTGTTGGGCTGCAGGGGAAGGACCCCAGCCTGGGCTGAGGACTAGCTGCTTGTTAGCAACTCCCCCAAGCTCTTGGGTGGTAGGGGGGACTTTAGGGGCCTCAACAGGAGCTGAGCTGGGGGGGATGAGAAAGCCCAGCTCTGGGAGGATCCCAAAGCACTTGGGAAACACTCATGACAAAAATTCTCTGGGAATTAGGGCCGTGCGGCTTGGCTCACCCATTATGCAGGTGGGGAAACTGAGGCACAGGACAGCCTCCCTTAAAGACCAAGAGAGGCACCTACCATGACTGGGAGCCATAGATAGAACCCAGGAGTCCTGCCCCCCGCCCCCCCCGCCCAAAGCTGAGGATAGAATTTAGCCCATTCCCTCCCCCTGAGCCAGCCAGTCCCAAGCCCTGGGGCTGGATCAGAGTCAGCACCCCCTGGTGGGGAAAGGCCCCGGGCCCCATTCCCTGAGCAGCCTGGGTGCTCTTGGGAGAACTTCCCCTCCCCCCTCAGCCAGCTCGGAGGCTTTGGGGTGGCCCCACCCCAGGAACAAGCTGTCCCGGATCCCAGATAAACACCCCAGCGTCGCCTCTCACCCCCTCCGGGAAGGTGAAACTGGTACAAATCGCCCAGAGAGGAGGAGCAGAACTAGCAACAACAGACCCACGCCATTCCCAGCCCCTGTCCCGGACTCCTGAGTTCTCACCACAGCTCTGGGAGGGGAGGGGAGGCTCGGAGCCAGGACTCCTGAGTTCTATCCCCAGCTCTGAGCGGGGAGTGGGGTTCAGTGGTTAGGGCAGGGGTGGGGCTGGTGGTTAGAGCAGAGGGGGCTGGGAGCTAGGACTCCTGGGTTCTCTCCCCAGCTCTGGGAGGGGCGTGGGGTCTAGTGGTTAGAGCGGGGCAGAGGAGGAGGAGGGGGGGCTGGTGGCCCGGACTCCTGGGTTCCTGGCTCAGATGTCCAGTCCTTGTCTATCTCCCGCACCAGCTTCCTGCCTGCAGTGCAAGTCCTGCCAGGGGGAGTTCGGCTGCTCGGTGGAGACAGACGTGACGTGCAGCGAGGGCGAATCCAGCTGCCGGACAGCGGTGCGCACCGCTGCCGTGTGTGAGTCCCTGGGGGGGGCGGGCTTCCCCGGGGTGACTGGGGGGGGCAGGGACCGGCCCGAGGGCCCTGGCGAGGGGAGAGTTGCAGCAGACAGAACATGGGCTGTGATTGTGTCACAGCCTGTAAAGTCCGAGGTGGGGGGCATGCAAGGCGGGGGGCACTGGGGCTGCCAGGGCCATGCGAGGGGGGGGGTGCGGGACATGTAGGGTGCGGGGTCATTGGGGCCATACAGGTTGGGAGCAGGGACCAGGCAAGGAGGGGGCACTGGGGGGCGGGGACATGCAGAGTGGGGGCAGGGACATGATAAGGGAGGTGGGGGGCATATGGACCCGGGTAAAATCTGGGGAGACCATGATCTGGAGGAGGGGGGGAACTACCCCCCTTGCCCCATAGGAGCGGTGTCTCGGGGGGAGGTTTCAGGCGCGGGGGGCCCTATTGAGGGGGATTCCCAGGGGAGGGGTGTCTGGCTGGCCTCTCCTGGGGGGGTTGGTCCCCTGGCGCGGAGCCAGACAGGTTTTGGGGGTGTTCTGGGCGGGGGGGGGCAATGGACGGGTAGGGGACAGGGGGCTGCCCGGGAGGGGGTCTGTGAAGGGCCCGGGCAGGTTCTCACCAGTGGCCCCCCCCCGCAGCCTTCCTGCGCTTCCAGACCGTGTCCAAGGGCTGCGCCCGCCGCTCGCGGCCCGACGAGGCGCTGGCTCTGAGCTCGCACCTGCTGGCGCTGTCCTACCGCGCCCGGCACTGCCAGGGGGACCGCTGCAACGCCGAGAGCCTGGGTGAGCCCCCCCTGCACCCCACCCCCTGCATCCCCCAGCGCCCCGAACCCCGCCCCCTGCACCCCCCAGCGCCCGGCACTGCCAGGGGGACCGCTGCAACGCCGAGAGCCTGGGTGAGCCCCCCCTGCACCCCGAACCCCGCCCCCTGCACCCCCCAGCGCCCGGCACTGCCAGGGGGACCGCTGCAACGCCGAGAGCCTCGGTGAGCCCCCCCAGCACCCTGCACCCCCCAGCGCCCCGAACCCCGCCCCCTGCACCCCCCAGCGCCCGGCACTGCCAGGGGGACCGCTGCAACGCCGAGAGCCTGGGTGAGCCCCCCCAGCGCCCCGAACCCCGCCCCCTGCACCCCCCAGCGCCCGGCACTGCCGGAGGGACCGCTGCAATGCCGAGAGCCTGGGTGAGCCCCCCCAGCACCCCCCAGCGCCCCGAACCCCGCCCCCTGCACCCCCCAGCGCCCGGCACTGCCGGAGGGACCGCTGCAATGCCGAGAGCCTGGGTGAGCCCACCTAGAGCCCCCCCAGCACCCTGCACTCCCCCAGCTCCCCGAACCCTAGCGCCCTGCACTCCCCAGCACCCGGCACTGCCAGGGGGACTGCTGCAACGCTGAGATCCTGGGTGAGCCCCCCCCAGCACCCTGCTCTCCGACCCCTGAACCACCCGCCCCTCCCTGCACCCCAGTGCCTCGGGCACCCTGCACTCCACCCATCCCCCCATGCTATCCATGCACCCAAACTTGCCCCCCCATCCCTGCCCCCCTGCTTGCAGCCCCACCCACCACCTGGTCCCCAGTGCCCGGCACTGCCAGGGTCAGTTGCAATGCCCCAAGTCTTGCCTGTGAGCCCCCCTGCACCCCCAGTGCCCCCATCCTGCATCCCTGTGCCCCTCCTGCCTGCAGTCCTGCATCCCAGAGCCTCCGTCCCACTGCCCCATCCTGCACCCCAGCTGTGCCCCCACCCTGCATCCCCTACGCCCCTGCTCCCTGCAGCGCCACTGCCTCAGCGCCCCCACCCTACATCCTCATGTCCCCCCCCCCCGTGGTCCCACCCTGCATCCCCATGCCCCTCCCGCCTGCAGCCCTGCACCATGGAGCCTCCGTCCCATCCTGCACCCCCAGGGTCCCCACCTGCTGTACCCTCAGCCCATCTGCAGCCTGCCTCCCCAGTGCCCCCCCACCAGTCCCTCAGTGCCCTGCCCCCTGAGTGCCCCCACTTGCATCCCCAGTGCCCCAACCTGTCCTGCCCCACCCAGCACATCCCCCTGCCCTTCTCCCCCCCGAATCGCCAGTGCCCCTCACCTCCCACCCTGCCCCCCATGTGAGCGTTGTCTCTCCCCACTGACCCCTCCCTTCTCTCCCTACAGTCCCTGAACCGGCCACCCCCAACCAGCTGAGCTGTCACGCCTGCACCTCGCAGGGCGCCTGGTGCCCCCCCTCCGCCCGCACCCAGCTGGTGTGCACTGGGACCCAGGACCAGTGCCTGGACCTGGACATCGCCGGCAGCCTGGGTAGGGGGCAAAGAGGGGCGATGGGAGGGAGGGAAGGAGGCTGGGAGGATGAGAGATGAGGAATGATGGGGAGGGGAGAATGGGAGGCAGTGGGGGGAGCTGGGCGAGGGGAGAACTGGAGTGCTGGGGGTGGGGGGCAGGAACAAGGCTGCCCGGAGTGGGGGCAAATGAGGCAATTTCCCCCTGCCCTGGGCCCTGCAGGGGCCCCCATGAGAATATAGTATTCTATAATATTGCTTTTATGGAAGGGGCCCCCAAAATTGCTTTCCCCCAGGCCCCCTGAATCCTCTGGGTGGCCCTGGGGAGGAAGGCAATGGGGGGAGGGGACAACCAGAGGCCCTGAGGGTGGAGGAGGGGAGAACCAGAGTGCTGCGGGGGAGAAGGCAGTGGGGGGAGGGGCAGGGAGGGGGGAACTGGAGGTGCTGGGGCTGGGGGGAGGAAGCCGGGGGGGAGGGGTAGCTGGGGGAGGGCAGAAGCAGAGTGCTGGGGGGGAGGCAGTGGGGGGGAAGGAGAGGGAGGGGAGAACTGGAGGTTCTGGGGGTGGAGGAGAGAAAGGTGGGGGAGGGGAGAACTGGAGTGCGGGGGGGCGTATGAACATCCCTGATGGCCCTTCCCGCCCCCACCCCCAGGCGAGTTCACCAACATGAAGCTGAAGGGCTGCGCCAGCCTCCCGCGCTGCCAGGACGGGCTGGGCTTCCACGCAGGCTCCCGCGCCATCCACGCCCGCTGCTGCGACACGCCCCTGTGCAACCACCTGGACACCGGTACCCCCGGGAGATGTGGGGGGCAGGGAGGGGGCGGGACACCAGGGGAGATGGGCCAGTTGGGCTGATCGTGGGGGAGGGGTTGGGGGTATCAGACCAAGAGGCTCATGGATCCCGCCCTCCAGATTTCCACGTGGAGGCCGAGCCGCACAACGGGCTGCGGTGCTACAGCTGCGTGGACGAGGACGGAGTCGGCTGCAGCAGCAACTCGAGCGCCACCGTGCCCTGCATGGGGCACCACAACATGTGCTTGGAGGGGATCGGCCGCACCCGCACCGGTGAGCGGCACACGGGGCCTTTCCCCTCCGGGGGGCGCCAGTTCCCACCCAGCCCCCGGCGCGGGGACCGGGACGTTGGGCCTTTCCCCTCTGGGGGGCGCCAGTTCCCACCCAGCCCCTGGGGCGGGGACCGGGACATTGGGCCTTTCCCCTCTGGGGGGCGCCAGTTCCCACCCAGCCCTCCGGGGCGGGGACCGGGACATTGGGCCTTTCCCCTCTGGGGGGCGCCAGTTCCCACCCAGCCCCCCGGGGCGGGGACCGGGACGTTGGGTCTTTCCCCTCCGGGGGGCACCGGTCCCAATCTGGCCCCGGGACAGGGCTGGCTGGCTGGCTCTGGGGGGCAGGGAATGGGACATGGGCCCTTTCTCTCCTAGGGGGTGCCGGCTCCCACCTGGCCCCCCCGGGGTGGGGAGGGCTGACTGGCTCTGGGGGGCAGGGAATGGGACATGGGCCCTTTCTCTCCTAGGGGGTGCCGGCTCCCACCTGGCCCCCCCGGGGCGGGGAGGGCTGACTGGCTCTGGGGGGCAGGGAATGGGATATGGGTCCTTTCTCTCTTAGGGGGTGCCGGCTCCCACCTGGCCCCCCCCAGGGGGCGGGGCTGGCTGGCTCTGGGGGGCAGGGAATGGGACATGGGCCCTTTCTCTCCTAGGGGGTGCCGGCTCCCGGGGGAGGGGGCTGGCTGGCTTTGGGGAATCCTGACCCTTTGCCCTCCTGCCTGCAGGTGGCGCTGATTCAGTCCTGGTGACCTTCAAGGGCTGCGCCACCCCGGCCATGTGCCAGAGCTCGCTGCTGGCCCTGGTGCAGGAGCTGGACGACGCTCAGGTCTATTGCTGCACCGGGAGCCTCTGCAACACCCGCATCATGGACGGGCGGGTGGTCGAGGGGCGGCCCAGCCACCCCTCCCCCGCCGGCCCCGTCACCTGCCTCACCCCCTCCCCCAGCCGCGCCCCCACCCCCGAGCCAGACTGCATCCTGGAGGAAGACGAGGAGGAGGATGTGATCCCCGTTGCCGATGGGGTCCTTGCCGAAGGAGCTGGCCACGGCGCTACCAATTCACCATCTCTCTTTGCCGCGGGTGGCTCCGGCACTGAAAGCAGCAGCGGGTCAGGCAGAGAGAGCTTCGTGGCTGGGGGCAGCGCCACCGTGGCCCCTGATGGCTTGGCTGCGGCCTCCGGTGTGGCCCGCAGCACCAATGGCCCAACTCCCGGCTCCCCCCGCAGCCAGATCGACACCGTAGGCCACATCCCCTATCTCGCCACCAGGCAGAATGAGAGCTTCTTCTCTGAGGACAAGGAGGGAGGTTCCAGCCAGCCCGGCACCTCCCCAGCCAGCCCCACCAGCACCGTCCTGGCCGCCGGAGGAGCCAGAGCCGGTTCCCAGAGGGGGAAGAATAAGACCCTCTGCACCAAGCGCCCGGGAGTAGGTCCAGTTGGCCAGGGCCTGTCCTCCCAAGACATCCCAGCACGGGCCCATCCCAGCGCCCTGGAGACGGTGGCCAAGCCACAGAGCTCATTGGAGCGCAACGAGGGCGACCGGGACTGGCCAACCATCTCCTTCCCCATCACCGTGGAAACGCCCAACAGCTCCCTGCAAGGTCACCTTGGCAACGCCAGCGCCCCGGGGCTGGACCCGGTGGAGGGGCTTGTGAAGAACACCAGCGACTGGCTGTACACCGACACCGCGGGGAAGCCGCGCCCGCCCTACCCCAGCGGAGCCTTTGGCCTCGGAAGCAACTTTGGCCTCGTCACCCTCACACTCCTGCTCGCAGTACTGCTACACTGAGCCCTGCGCAGAACCCAGGAGTCCGGGCTCCCAGCCCCGCTGCTCTAACCCACTAGACCCTGCCGCTCCCTGCCCAAAACCAGGGAGAGAACCCAAGCGTCCTGGCATCAGTTCCCGCCATGCGCCGCCTTAGCACCTAGAGCCTGCCACCAAGTGGAAGGAAAGCCCTGGCCGGTATCGGAGCGGGACACCTGGGTTCTTTGCGCTTGCCTGAAGGTGCATCTGTGAAGGCAACACCACCGCCTCCTGCTGGCTGGAATTAAAACTGCTCCCCATGTGTCATAGTCCCCATAGTGGCAGAGGGAGATTTCCCTTATAGAACAGGGGGCTGGGAGCTCCTGTAGTGGCTGCTGCTCCAAGGGGCCCTATCCACTCTATAGGTAGATATGTATAGATTATCTAGCTCTGTAGACTGCCCCATAATCGATCCATTAACCCTGGAGATGCTGGAGGGTTTGGGGTATTTTTTTGCCTGTTAAAGGCCTGGACTGGAAGAGGGGGCGCGACACAACACAACAACAACACAACACAGCACTGCCAGACCGCACATCCGTATGGCCACACGGGCAGACAACATACAAACGCACACACACTCTCCTGCTCCAATACACAAAACCACACACACGCACTATCCAAACACACACACCTCACGGACACATAAACACAAGTACACACAAGGCAGGCAGCCCACACACACGTACACACACGCACACGCACACACACATGCACACGCACACGAGTTTATTTTGCTATCTATGCAGCGTGCTAGGGCATAAATATTTATTCAAGAGCAACTTTACCCTGTGAGACAACAGCCCCTGGGGATGGAGGGGGAGGGGGTCTCTCTCATTTGCCCCCTGCCCCTTAGAGCCCCATGTTGGGGGGAAAAGGGGGGCACGGGCTCATCCCTCAGCTGGTTGGCTGCCACGGGGGCCAGTTTCTGCCCTGGAGGGACGGATTACCCACCACCACCCCAAGCATCACCCCAGCCAGTTTAACACCACCCCCCCCCCCCCAAGCTGATGTTTAATTTATTGTCCACTGGTGCAGGGACGGGACCGGAGCCCCGCTCTGCCCGTCCCCCACCAGTGCCCCCTGCCTGCAGGACGCCCAATAAAGAGTTTTCCTTCCTATGCGTCTGCTGCCTTTGACTGACAGATCCTGGGATGGGGCGAGGGAGGGTCCGTCCCTACCACCCCCCAACTCGGAGACATTCCCCCCTCCTCCCTTTCCTCAGCCCTGGGGCCCCCTTGTGCCCCCCAGCTCCACTGATGCTGCCAGCGAGGGGTCCCTGGCCCTGGGCTGAGCCCCCTGCACTCTCACACTCTGCCCCCGGCAGGCGCCCTGGGCTGTGGCAGGTCAGTTGCTCGGAGATTAGTGGCCCTGGCTGAGTTTCAGGGGGTTGGGTGGTTTGGGGGTTCCCATGAGGCCCTGCACACACCCCCTCTGGCAGATTGCTTCAGCTCTCTCCTCGCCTCGGGTGGCAAGAGCCGCCCCGCAAGCGGCCCAAGGCCTTGTGGGAGGGATTGCTGCAGGGTTCCTGGAAAGGCACAAGTGGGGGCTGCTGAGCGAACTCAGGAGTCCTGGCCCCCAGCCAATCCCTGATTTGATCCACTACACCCCACTCCCCTCCCCGAGCTGGGGAGAGAACCCAGGAGTCCTGGCTCCCAACCCCACCCCACCCCCACACACTGGATCCCTATAGCTTGGCACAAGGAGCAGGGATGTGAGTCGCTGGGGCTGGGCCGGGGCCAGGAGAATTCCTGGGATTCCTGGGAGAGGTCGGAAGCCCCCCTCCCCCCACCCCGGCCTGCCATGGGGCACGGCCCTGGCTTGTCACCTGTGCCCCTCCGCACACCCCGCCAGGTGGGGCCTGACTCTGCCAGCTGGCACACGGGGGGGCAGGGGGGGAGCCGGGGGCACACGGCGGGGGGCTGCTCAGGGCCACAGCAACTGCCTGAGGCTGGGGCGGGGGGCAGCAGGCACAGAGCCTGTGGGGAGAGGGCCCCTGGGGGGCTGCTAGGCAGCATGAGGGGGCAGGAGGCTGGCACTGATAGAGGGGATAGGGAGCCCCAGTGGGGGCCAAATAAGGACCCTGCCTCCCCTTCCCTGGGACCCCACCTCGATGGGGGGGCTGGGTTCCCCATGGGAGGCAGCACGTGAGCAATGCCGGGCGGGGGCGGGGGGCAGCTGTCACATCAGGAATGCCCGGTGATTCAGTCTGACCTGGGTTTCGGGGAGGGGAGGGGCCTCTTGTAGGTGAGACGTCAGCTCTGTGGGGGGAGAACCCAGGAGTCCTGGCTCCCAACCTCGCCTCTCTAACCACCAGACTCCGCTCCCCTCCCAGAGCTGGGATAGGTCCCAGGAGTCCTGGCTCCCAGTCCCCCCTGCTCTAACCACTAGACCCTACTCCCCTCCTGGGGCCAGAGATAGAACCCAGGAGTCCTGGTTCCCAACCTCACCTCCCACCCCCCTGCTCTAACCACTAGACCCCACTTCCCTTCCAGACTATTTGCGTTATGAGGTCACTGGCTGACCCATCGCTTACCTCACCCCATGCTGAGCGCTTCCTTCTCCTTTCCTGTTTGAGCCACGTCTCAATGATGCACACGGGCCTGGTGCCCTCGTGGACGGAAATGGGGCAGGATGGTTGTGGGGGTTCTCCCCTCCCCTTTGCTTCCCACATCGGGGGCCTGGCTCCCTGGGGGCCTGTGTGGCAACTGGGGGGCTGATGGGCCCAGCTTGTGGGCAGGGCCCCAGGCTGGGCTGCAGGACACCTGGGTCCTTGTCCCAGCTTGGCTGCAAACTCCCCTTGTGACTGGGAGCACAGGGAGGTAGGCCCCCTGCCTCAGTTTCCCCAGTTGTAGAACAGGGGAGAATGAGCCTCTGTAGGCTGGCAGCTCCTGGAGGTGGGGGATGCTTTCGCCGTGTGGCCTAGCAGCGCCCGGAAGGATGGGGCTCCAATCTCAGATGGGGCGAGTGTCTGTGGGGCACCAGCATGACAGGGTCCGATCTCAGGTGGGGATCTGTGCTGGGGTTTAGCCATCCCAGCCACATCTCTCAGCTTTCTCTGCCCCACCCCTCACCCTGGCATCTGGTCTCCCACCAACCTGTCTAGCCCGGGGGTGGCACTGAAGTGTTGCCCCCCAGTGAACTCAAAGGCCCGAGTGACATGGCGGAGAAAACCACTTGGGGTTAAAGACTCGGCAGCTCTCAGCTCTGCTGGGGGAGACGTCGGGGGGGCAGCTCCCCCAGTCAGAGAATCAACCCCCGGCGAGCCAGGCTGGGCCTGTGGGGCAGCGCAATGGGGCAGCCAGAGCAGGGCTGGTCATTAACCCCCACCACCCCCAGCCACATTGGGCAAGTGACAAGCAAACACCCACCCCTGGCAGTGTCCTGGTGGGGAGGGGGAGGGGTGGGCAAGTGGGGCTGTGGGGGTGGTGGGAAGTGGGATAGGGGGTTGGAAGTTCTGGGGTGACAGGAAGGGGAATGGGGGCTAGGATGTGGGGCTGGGGGCTTGGAAGCTGTGGGGGGATGGGAGGTGGGGGAATGGGTAGGGGTGGAATCGAGGTGGGGAGGCAGGAGCGTCACTAGTTTTGTCCAGCGTAGGAAGGGGAAGTGGTTTGTGGAGCTTTTCGTACAGTTTCCGGTCCCCAGTTGTGCTGAACACAGCCAGACATTTTTGCTTCATAAAACAAGTTGGGGGGGGGACAACAGGGGGAGTCTGTGTGCGTCAACCAGGGTGTGTGTGTGTGAGAGAGAGAGCTGGTGTGTGTGTGCGCATGAGAACCAGGCTGTGTGTGTGTGTGCAAGAACCAGAGTGTGTGTCTGTGAGAGAGAGAGAACCAGGCTGTGTGTGTCTCTCTGTGTGTGCGTGAGAACCAGGGTGTGTGTGTGTGCGCAAGAACCGGTGTGTGTCTGTATGTGCAAGAACCGGGGTGTGTGTGTGTTGGTGTATGCAAGACCTGGGGGTGGGTATGAGCTGGACAATGTGTGTGTCTGTGTGTGCGCACGCACGAGAACTGATGTGTGATTTTAAACAATCTCTCGCCCCACCCCAGTCTGGGCCCGGTGCTGAATTTCTTCCAGACGTGTTCTGCTCAAATCAGCTGCATTTCGCCAGCTAGCTGGGGATTTCTGTGAACGTGGGCATGTGTCACACACACGCCACATGCCACACACCCCTCCCACACACTGACACACACACACACTCCAAGGCCAGAAGGTACCTTGTGAACATCCAGCCTGACCTGCTACCACAGGCCAGAGAAAGTCCCCACTCCCCTCCCAGAGCTGGGGAGAGAACCCAGGAGTCCTGGCTCCCAGCCCCCCCTCCTCTAACCACCAGTCCCCACTCCCATCCTAGAGCTGGGGAGAGAACCCAGGAGTCCTGGCTCCCCTACCACCTCCCCACCCCAAACATTAGACCCCACTTCCCTTGCCTATGGGGAGAGAACCCAGGCATCCTGGATCCCAGTCACCTCATTCAAACCACTCATATTCTGGTGCTTTAACAGGGTGCCCATCACCCCAGGATTCTGCACCCCATAAAGGTCCATGGGGTGCCCCAGCTAGGCCAGGGCCATGTTCTGGGGGGCAGGGATCCTCCTTCCACTGTGCCCTGCCCCCTGACGGGAGCAGGGCTAGAGAGCCTGGGACCTTTGGCTCCGCAGCGCAGCAGTAGTAGAGCTGTTATCTTCCCCTGGCATTGGCCACAAGGGGTGACATGACGCAGGGTCACCCCCCCCCATAACCCTATATCCTGATTCCCTCCAGGAGCTCCCCTCCCCCAAGCCCCTGTGGATAGGAACCCCCCAGGGTAACCCCCCAGCCCCTCCCCAGGCCGCCCCCCCAGCTGTTTCCCCCACTGCCCACCCAAGGGAACAACCTCCCAGCCCCCCCTTGCTGTTTATCCCCCCTGACCCCAACATGCTACTGCTCTAACCCACCTCTCTGAAGAGCCCCCCCGGGTAACCCCCCAGCCCCCCCGTGGGGACCCCCAGCCCCCCCTTCTGTTTATCCCCCAGATACCCCCCTCTCTAACCCACCTCCCCTAAGAGCCCCCCTGGGTAACCCCACAGCCCCTTCCCAGGGGGACTCCACAGCCACCCTGCCGTTTATCCCCCAGATACTCCCCTTCTAAACCACCTCTCCAAAGAGCCCCCCTCGGGTAACCCCACAGCCCCCCCGTGGAGACCCCCAGCCCCCCTTGCTGTTTATCCCCCCCGGACCCCTGACATGCCATCGTTCTAAACCACCTCTCTGAAGAGCCCCCCCCGGGTAACCCCACAGCCCCCCCCCGCTGTTTATCCCCCAGATACCCCCCTTTCTAACCCACCTCCCCTAAGAGCCCCCAGGTAACCCCACAGCCCCTCCCCATGGGGACCCCCAGCCCCACCTGCTGTTTGTCCCCCAGATACCCCACCTCCCCTAAGAGCCCCCGCTCCATCTCCTGGGCCCCGCAGCCCAGCCCAGCCCCGCCCCGCCCCGGGGGGGAGGGGTGTGTCCCAGGCTGGGGGCGGGGGGGTCATAAGGCGGCCCCGGCGGGCCAGCAGCGCAGAGCGGCTAGAGGCAGGACGGAGCCACCGCGCCGGGACCGCAGGTTCGAGCCCCGAGGCGATGGAGTCTGTGTGGGGCTGCGTCCTGCTGGGCGCGCTGCTGAGCCAAGGTTGGGGGGGCGAGAGCCTGGACTTCGGGGTTCTCTCCCCGCTTAGGGGGCTGGTGGGTCAGAGCGGGGGGTTGGGAGCCCGGACTCCTGGGTTCCCTCCCTGGCCCTGGAAGGGGAGTGGGGGCTAGTGGTTAGAGCGGGGGGGGGGGGTTGGGAGCCACGACTCCTGGGTTCTCCCCCCAGCTGGGAGGGGAGTGGGGGCTAGAGGTTAGAGCGGGGGGGGGCTGGGAGCCAGGACTCCTGGGGTCTCCCTCCAGCTGGGAGGGGAGTGGGGGCTGGTGGTTAGAGCAGTGGGGGGGCTGGGAGCCAGGACCCCTGGGTTCTCCCCCCAGCTGGGCGGTGCAGTCAGGATGTGGGTGCGGACGTGGGGAGCCGCGCGGTGGTTTTGTCCCGGCTCTAAGTCTTGAGTCAGATCCTGGAAGGGGGGGGGGGGACCCAGCGAGGGGGCGGGAAGGAGTCAGACACCTCCCTGGCCAGGTGGGGGCTCTGGCAGGGGTCGGGCCGGGAGTCCCCTGGGGGAGCAGTTTCTCGCCACCGCTTCAGGGCCCCCGGGGTGGGGGGGGACACGTGAGCCCATCGCTCACTTCCCTTCGCTCTGATTCACCTCAGCCGGGAGCTGAATGTGATTAGAGCGGGGGAGGGGCTGGGAGCCAGGACTCCTGGGTTCTCTCCCTGGCTCTGGGAGGGGAGTGGGAGCTAGTGGTTAGAGCAGGGGGGCTGGGAGCCAGGACTCCTGGGTTCTCTCCCTGGCTCTGGGGGGTGGGAGTGGGGGCTGGTGGTTAGAGCAGGGGGGGCTCAGAGCCAGGACTCCTGGGTTCTCTCCCTGGCTCTGGGGGATGGGAGTGGGGCTGGTGGTTAGAGGAGGGGGGGCTGGGAGCCAGGACTCCTGGGTTCTCTCCCTGGCTTGGGGGAGGGGAGTGGGGGCTGGTGGTTAGAGCAGGGGGTGCTGGGAGCCAGGACTCCTGGGTTCTTTCCAGGGCCAGCGCTTCCATTTAGGCAGCCTAGGCAATCACCTGGGGCGCCAGGATTATTGGTGGGTGGCGTTTTGCCGGGGGGGGGCAGGCAGCTCCGGTGAAGCTACCGCAGTCGTGGCTGCGGACGGTCGGCTGCTCCTGTGGCTCTGGTGGACCTTCCGCAGCCACGACTGCGGCAGCTCCACTGGAGCCACGGGACCAGCTCATGGGGCGGCGAAATTGCGGTGCGCCTAGGGCGCTAAAACCCCCAGCGCCAGTCCTGGTTCTCTCCCTGGCTCTGGGGGGGGCTGGGACTCGCTGGTTCTGTTCCAATTTCTCCACATCTCTCCCCCAGCGGCCGCCCTGCGATGTTACTCTTGTGATGGGGCCCGGAGCTGCCAGGAGACAGAGGAGTGTGGGGAGCAGCAGGGCCGGTGTCGCACGACTGTCCTCATCATGAGCACCCGTGAGTGTCCCCAGTGACCAGCCAGCCCAGCCCTGGGCTCCCCCAGCCCCGCCAGTGCCCCTCACTCCCGACCCGCAGTCCCAGCCAGCCCAGCCCAGCCCTGGGCTCCCCCAGCCCCGCCGGCACCCCTCGCTCCCGACCCGCAGCCCCAGCCAGCCCAGCCCAGCCCTGGGCTCCCCCAGCCCCGCCGGCACCCCTCGCTCCCAACCCGCAGCCCCAGCCAGCCCAGCCCAGCCCTGGGCTCCCCCAGCCCCGCTGGCACCCCTCCCTCCCGACCCGCAGCCCCTGCAGACCCAGCCCTGGGCTCTCCCAGCCCCGCCGGAGCCCCTCACTCCCAACTCGCAGCCCCTGCCGACCCAGCCCTGGGCTCCCCCAGCCCCGCCGGCGCCCCTCGCTCCCGACCCGCAGCCCCTGCCGACCCAGCCCTGGGCTCCCCCAGCCCCGCCGGAGCCCCTCACTCCCAACTCGCAGCCCCTGCCGACCCAGCCCTGGGATCCCCCAGCCCCGCCGGCGCCCCTTGCTCCCGACCCGCAGCCCCTGCCGACCCAGCCCTGGGCTCCCCCAGCCCCGCCGGCGCCCCTTGCTCCCGACCCGCAGCCCCTGCCGACCCAGCCCTGGGCTCCCCCAGCCCCGCCAGCGCCCCTTGCTCCCGACCCGCAGCCCCTGCCGACCCAGCCCTGGGCTCCCCCAGCCCCGCCGGCGCCCCTCGCTCCCGACCCGCAGCCCCTGCCGACCCAGCCCTGGGCTCCCCCAGCCCCGCCGGCGCCCCTTGCTCCCGACCCGCAGCCCCTGCCAGCCCAGCCCTGGGCTCCCTCCAGATCTGCCGGTGCCCCTCACTCCTGACCCGCAGCCCCTGCCAGCCCAGCCCTGGGCTCCTGTGACCCAGCCCTGCCAATGACTCTGACTGTCTCCTCTACCCCCACCTGCCTTAGGCTCCGAGATCTCCAAGCGGATCCAGAAGGGCTGCGACGTGGAGGGGAAACCCAACAATTCTATCTCCTTCCTCTCCCACGGGCAGATTGTGACGCTGGCGGAGGAGCAGTGCGCTACCGACCTCTGCAACCAGGGGGCGCCAGACGGTCAGTCCATAGAGCCAGCGGGGTCATTCCCCTCCAGTCTGTTCCCCCTCCCCTGGGGGGTCCTATTGTCCCCTTCTCACCCCACCTCTCTCCCCCCACAGCCCTGAGCACCTTCCTCTCCACCTCCAGCCTGCATTGCCTCTCCTGCTCCTCTTCCGACCACTCCTGCTCCAGCCCCTCCTTGATGGGGATCCGGTGCCAGGACCCCCGGGAGCAGTGCGTGGACATCACGGCCATCTCCATGCCGGAAGGTGAGCAGGGACCCGCCCCAAGACCCCCTCCCTGCCCCACATAGGGGGCCCAGGCCCCAACGCCGGACAGGCCTCCGCCTCTTTGCTGGAGACTCTCTGAGCCAGCCAGGCCCCACCCTGGGGCTGGAGGGAGTCAGTGCCCCCTAGAGGGGACAGGCCGCCTGCCCCATTCCCCGCCCCCCTGAGCCAGCCAGGCCCCACCCTGGGGCTGGAGGGAGTCAGTGCCCCCTAGAGGGGACAGGCCGCCTGCCCCATTCCCCGCCCCCCTGAGCCAGCCAGGCCCCACCCTGGGGCTGGAGGGAGTCGGTGCCCCCTAGAGGGGACAGGCCCCCTGCCCCATTCCCCACCCCCCCAAGCCAGCCAGTCCCTGCTCTGGGGCCGGATCAGAGCTGGTGCCCCCCAGAGGGGACAGACCCCACGTCACCCTTACTCTCTCTGTCCCCAGAGTTTCCCCAGGACGAGCGGCGCATCAAAGGCTGTGGGCAGATCTCTCAGTGCCAGGAGCCCCTGGGCTTCCACAACCAGGGCAGCTTCTACCTGCTGCAATGCTGCAACACCAGCCTGTGCAATAACGACGCCCACGGTAACCCAGGGGCTGCAGGTCACAAGTGAGGGGCACCAGCAGAGCTGTGGGGAGCCGGAGGCTGCGGGTTGGGAGTGAGGGGCACTGGCAGAGCTGTGGGAGGGAGTCCAGGGTTGGACTAGCAGGGGGCTGCGGGTCAGGAGGGACGGGCACCGGCAGAGCAGGTGGAGGGCAGGGCTGGGTTGGCAGGGGGCTGTGGGTCAGGAGTGAGGGGCACCAGCTGATTTTTGGGCTGCCCAGGGATCCATTCTGACCCTGTTTCCCCCCCAGATTATGAGGAATCCCCCCTGCCCCTGAACGGGGTCACCTGCTACTCCTGCGAAGGGAACTCCAGCCATGGCTGCGCCCTGGAAAACGTCACCCCGGTGCAGTGCCAGGGGCCCATGACCCACTGCATGCAGGCTGTGGGGAGCCACGGTCAGTAGCCACAAGGCTGCATAACCAGCAGGGGGTGCCGTGCTGTGGGGGAGGGGCATGGGCCACTGTTCTGTGGGAGGGAGGGGCATGGGCTGGGGGCTCAGCAGGGGGCTCAGCAGTGGGCACCAGGTTGGGGGGGGCTCAGCAGGGAGCAGGGCTGGGGGCTTGGCGGGGGAGGGGCAGAGAGGCTGGGGGCTCGGCAGGGGCCACCATTCGGGGGGGGAGGGGCAGGGCTGGGGGCTTGGCAGGGGGTGTGGCAGTGGGCACCAGGCTGGGCTGGGGGGCTGAGCCCGGGGTACCAGGCCAGGGCTGGGCGCTCGGCAGGGGGCGCTGTGCCATGGGGGTAGGGGCAGGGGGCACCTCGCTATGGGGGGGTGGGTGGGGGCTTGGGGGCTGGCTCTGGGCTCCAGCTCACTGTCCTGCCCTCCCCCTCCAGAGCTGACGGGCCCAGGCACCATGCTGAAGGGCTGCGCCACCCCGGCCTGGTGCGATGCCCCCTACACCTCCATCTACAAGCGCCTGGCAGGGGTCCAGGCCCACTGCTGCCATGGCAACTT
Source organism: Aldabrachelys gigantea (assembly GCA_026122505.1). NCBI lineage: Eukaryota > Metazoa > Chordata > Testudines > Testudinidae > Aldabrachelys > Aldabrachelys gigantea. The sequence goes on from CM047489.1 coordinate 73,225,913, forward strand.
CTGCAACAGCTGGATCCAGGGGGACGCCCTCCCCCCGTCCAGGAGGAGCCGGGCCGGCCACCGGCTCATGGCCCAGCCAGCCCTGCTCTGCAGCGTCGCCCTCCTGGCTATGATCGTCCTGCTGCCCGGCAGCTCCTAATTCCCCGTCGGGCGACTCAGAGCAGGGAGGCTGGGAGCCAGGACTCCTGGGTTCTCTCCCGGCTCTGGGAGGGGAGTGGGGGCTGGTGGGTTAGAGCAGGGAGGGCTGGGAGCCAGGACTCCTGGGTTCTCTCCCTGGCCTTGGGAGGGGAGTCTAGTGGTTAGAGTGGGGGGGTTGGGAGTCCACTGAACCTGTTCTCCACCCAACACCCAAACGCCGTGTGGGCCACCCCACTTCCCTGTTCCCCTGGGATGTCTCCATGGATTTGAAGGTCTATAATTTATTTTCCCATTATGCTAAGGCCTGTCCCACTCAACCCATCTGCTGGGGTCCCCCTGGGGGGTCCTTCCCCAGCCCCTCACCCATCTGCTGGCAGCTGACAGGTCACAACCCAGTTTTTATTAATTTTATTAATTATGGTTATTTGATTATTTATGGTTTGTTTCGTTAATAAACTTTATTTTATTGTAATTCCCGCTCTGCCCAGCAGGGGGAGCTGCCTGAAGTTCCTGTGTGGGTCCCTGTGTGGTGGGGGGGGGGGAGTTGGCTCCAGGAGCAGAGGGGGGTGACCCCATGGACTGATTTGGGGGATACCTGGATTCCCCTGGGCTGCTGCCGGCATTGGGCGTGGGGGAAGCGAGAATACGCCAGCACGGGGGGGGGGGGGGGGGTTGTGTGACACCTCACAATCACAGCCCCACTCACACACACACTGCCTGGGGCATGTTGTGGCTGTCCTGCTTTGTGTGCTGTGGCGCTGGATATTTGAGTGCCTCGTGTTGGCAGCCTCGTGTGTGTGATTTTGTGTATTGTGTGTGTGGCTTTGTTGGTGTTGTGGTGGGAGTATGGTTGTGCTTTGGTTGCGTTACAGTGTGAGGGTTTGGCAGAGGTTGGGAGTGTGGAGGGGACAGTGTGTGTTGGAGTTTGGGGTGTTTTTCTCTGGGGTTTGAGTGTAGCTTGGAGGGGTTGTGTTGGCTTCTAGGGCTGTGTCTGGTGTATATTTTGGCCATGGCAGGTGTGATTGTGTGTGTGTGATGCTCTTCCTGGGGAATGGGGGGAGGGGTGGCTCTGTGCGTGTGGTGCCAGAGGCTGAGGTGTGGGGTGTGTGGTTGTGGGTTTAGGGGGCTGTGTAGTGCTGAGATCTGCTGGGCCTTGCAGGTGGGGGGAGTTTGGGACAATGTTTCTCTGCTGAGTGTCTGTGTGTCTGTCCCCCTGCCCCCACCCTGCTGGGGGGGAGCCCTGCTCTGTGTCCAGCCATACTGACCCCCCCTCCCCCCCAGAGCTTGGAGAGAACCCAGGAGTTCTGGTTCCCAGCCCCCCTCCCCGACTCTAACCACTAGACTCCACTCCCCTCCCAGAGGCAGCCTGGGCCTCATCCCCTCCTCTGAGTCCCTATTCCCCCAAACCAACCACTCCCCCTCATTTCCCTTCCCCCCAGCCCTCTTCTAACAGCAGCCCCATTTCTCATCCCCCCTCAAGTCTCTGTGCCCCTCACCCCACATTGCCCCCAACCCTCCTGACACACTCATCCTGCTCCAACCTTCCCCCATGTCCCTAAAGCCCCTCCCCCAACGCCCCGCCCAAACCTTCCTCCCACCACCACCTTGCCTTGACTGCTTCCTATAAACAGCCCCAGTGGTGCCCCACCCCAGAGGCGGCTGCATCCCAGGGCCAGGCGAGGGGTCCCTGTATAACCTGTCCCAGAGACGGCTGCATCCCAGCACCGGATGAGGGCTCCCTGTCCAACCTGCCCTGGAGGCAGCTGCATCCCAGGGCTGGGTGAGGGGGTCCCTGTCTAACCACCCCCCCAGGCCCGGCCCCACAGGCGTCTGCATTCCAGCAGTGGGCAAGGGGTCCCTGTATAACCCGCCCCAGAGGCGGCTGCACCCCAGCGCCGGGCGAGGGGGCCCTGTATAACCCGCCCCAGAGGTGGCTGCACCCCAGCGCTGGGCGAGGGGGCCCTGTATAACCCGCCTCAGAGGCGGCTGCATCCCAGCGCCGGGCGAGGGGGCCCTGTATAACCCGCCCCAGAGGCGGCTACATCCCAGTGCCGGGCGAGGGGGCCCTTGGTGCAGGGCTGCTCGGTGTTTATTCATGTCAGTGAGTTTGAACCTGACAGTGGCACACGAGGGGCCGGGAAGTGGCCGCACGGGACCCCTGGGTCTTTGCCAAGACACAGGGGCTGTTGAGACACCCCAGGGACGGGGCGATTCCGGCTCCCTGCTTGCATCAGCCCTCGTTGGGAAAGGTGCCATTAAGCAACAAGCCTCTGTCAGCCCAGCAATAAACAACAGGCCAGGGTGCCGGTGGGGGGGTGCACGCGGCTTTATATGGCCGGGGAGGGGGCCGCGTGGGTTCATGCTCAGCCTGTGCATGTTGCTGCGCATTTGCGTCACTCGTGTTGTGGAGCTCAGTGTGACGGTATTTCCTCTTCGTGCTATGGGAGCTGGAGACAAAAAGCAGGGTGACCATGAGCCAGACACCCCAGGGACCCCCTGACAGGGATCCAGGCCTGTCATGCTGGACGCTGCTCAGACCCCAGCTGAGATCAGGGCCCCACGGCGTCGGACACTGCGCAGACACAGACTCTACAAGGATCATTCAGCCCATTTGACAGATGGCAAAACTGAGCCCTGCAGCAGGGCAGTGATGGGCTTCGAGTCTTGCGGGCAGCCAGCAGCAGAGCTGGGATGAGAACCCAGGTGTCCTGCAGCCCACCCTGCCTCACGAAAACCACATCCTGTTACATCTGGTCAGATCTCCCCTGACCTGCCCCGACCCGCTCCCTGTGGGAGCCAGAGCAGAGGTGTGAGACAGCCCTGCCCAGACGGAGAATCCCCCACGCCCCTCGGGGGCTCATCCCCACGGTTCATTCCCTTCCCTGGTTAGCACCGATGCCTTGTTCCCAGGGTGAATTTATCCAGCTCCAAACCCCAGCCGCTGGCTCATGTCCCCCTTTCTCTGCTCAACTGACCAGCCCCGAGCAAATCTGCTCCGGCGCAGGGACAGACAGACGGGGTCATGGCAGCTCCTGGCATCGCTCGTTCTGCGGCAGGACTTCGAACCCTCGAATCCTCCCCGGGGCTCCGCTCTGAGCAGTGTTCTCCCCAGGAATTGAAATTGGGGGGTGCTCGACTATCTGGGGGGTGAGACTGTGAGGGCGAAGGGGGCTGTATGGCACCATCGTAAACACTGAAAAATGTTTCACGACCATTTTGTTAACTATAACTCATGTTTTAAAATCATCCCAAAAACTCAAGTTGGCTACATTAAATGTGGTGCCCAGAACTGGACACAGAACTCCAGCTGAGGCCTGACCAGCGCGGAGCAGAGCGGAAGAATCACTTCTCGGGTCGTGCTCACAACACTCCTGCTGATCCAGCCCAGCATGCCGGTCGCTTTCTGTGCAACAGCATCACACTGTCGACTCACATTTCGCTTGTGATCCACTCTGAGCCCCCTGGTCCCTTTGCGCAGGCGCCTTCCTAGGCAGTCGTTTCCCATTGTGTGTGTGCGACCGATTGTTCCTTCCTAAGTGATGCACTTTGCATTTGTCCTGATTGAATTTCACCCTATTTACATCAGACCATTTCTCCAGTTTGTCCAGCTCACTTTGGATTTTCATCCGGTCCTCCACAGGCCTTGCAAGCCCTCCCAGCTTGGTGTTGTCTGCAAGCTCTCTCAGTGGGCTCTCTCTGCCATGATCCAAACCATTGATGAAGACACTGAACGGAACCAGACCCAGAACTGATCCCTGCAGGACCCCACTCGTTATGTCCTTCCAGCCTGGTGGTGAGTCACTGATAACGGTTTCTCACCAGTTTTGCACCCACCTCGTAGTAGCCGGCGTAGTATAGACAAGCCCTAGATTTGCCCTTTTCCAGTCTCTGGAATCTCTCCCGTCTTCCAGGACCTCTCAAAGATAATCACTAATGGCTGAGACACCTCCTCAGGCAGCTCCGCATGTTCCAGGGGGTATTTCACAGGCCCTGGTGGTTTGAAGATAACTTGTCTAAGTCATTTTTGACTTGTTCTTTCCCTATTTTAGACTCCGATCCTGCCTCATTTTCACTGCCATTCGCTCCGTTAGACGTCCAATCGCCACCAACCTTCTTGGTGAAAACTGAAACCAAGACGTCATTGGGCACCTCTGCCATGTCCACGTTTTCTGTTATTGTCTTTCCCCCGCACTGAGCAACGGGCCTGCCCTGTCCTTGGGCTTCCTCTTGCTTCTAATGCATCTGTGGGATGTTTTCTTGTTACCCTTCATGTCTCTCGCCAGTTTGATCTCGTTTTCTGCCTTGGCCTTTCTAATTTTGTCTCTACAGACGTGTGTTGTTTGTTTATATTCATCCTTTGTAACTGGACCGAGTCTCCACTTTTTGCAGGACTCTTTTTTGAGTTTTAGATCATTGATGATCTTCTGGTTAAGCCAGGCTGGTCGCTTGCCAGACGTCCTGTCTTCCCTATGCAGGGGGATAATTTGCTCTTGTGCCCTTAATAATGGCTCTGAAAAACTGCCAGCGGTCATCAATTGCTTTTCCCCTTAGACTTGCCGCCCATGGGATCTGAACTACTGACTCCCTGAGTTTGCTAGCACCTGCCTTCTGAATTGCCCTTTAGCTGCGTCACCGTAGTGTGCGCTGCTCCCATGGGGGCTGTGGATACCGGGGACCCACTCCAGTCCCTTCCCAGGGGCCTGATGGACCCACTCCATCCAGTAGCTGGTGACCATGAACCCAGAGGCTTTGCAGGAGAGGCAGAGAGAGTCTCTGGGCTGTTTCACATCCCCCCCGGACTCCAGCGACCCCTGGGAGCAGGCTCCTGGGAATGAAGACGCATTACAGGGACTATTCACATCGTGGGCATTGGCATAATAATCCGCGGCTTCCACAACCCATGGAAAGGGAGGAAATCTCTTCCCAAGCTGCTGCAGTGACAACAAGATGTAACCAAAGCCTCGGCATCGCAAGTGTTGGCGGGGAAAGTTCTCAGGCGACTGGCTGGTAACTGCACTGACCGAGGAGGCTGCGGATTGTCTCTCCGGGGTCAGCCTGGGCAGAGAAAAGGACAGATTTAAACAGGACACTCTGACCGCCGTTGGCACATTCCCCCTCTTGAGAAAAGACACCCCGTACTCCCTAGCGCGACCTCAGGGCAGGGCTCCTCACAGGATTTATGCAGGTCAAAACCACGTCTTCTGTAGCCCCTTCCCTGACTCCCAGACTCAGCCCTAACCCTCAGGAGAAACTGTAACCCTGACCTGAGCACTTCTCTTAACCTTGACCTTGAATGTGTTCCTTAAACCTCAATGAACTGTAACCCTAAATGTAAATCCAACCGTGACTTCAAATATTAGCCCTAACCCTCCAGTTCTAGCCTGACTGACCCCTCTCCGACTGACTGTGCGCCCCAGAACCGGACCCAGGGCCCAGCAGTGTCAGCCCCGGGTCAGCTCCAGAGGGAAACTCCCCTCCCTTCTCCGCCTCGAGACCCTCCTTTCTCCAGCTCAGGACGGCATTAGCCCGGCTGGCTCCAGCATCGCGCAGGGGTCCAGGTTTGGGTGATTCTCCCCCATCGCCCCGAATCTCTTCCGGAGTCGCTGCTCCCCAGCCCCCTGCTGTGTATCTGGCCGATGCCCCTCGCTCTGGTCAGTGACATGTGGCTGCATTCACGTGCCCAGCGTTTCGTGCCCAGTTACCCACTGGCTGCCCTGGCTGGTTTCCCGTGCCCAGGGCCCTTCTCAAAGCCAGCAGCAGAAACCCCCGTTATTTCACCTGGGAGCATTTTTGGCCTGTTCAGAGTTTCTCCTGAGCTCGCCCATCCCTGGTTTTCCCTGAGACCAGACCTAGCCGAAGCCAAATGGCCCCTTGGCGGGTGAAGCCGGCCCAGTGCCGCATGTGCGGCAGTTTCGGTCCGGACACAAACGAGCCATTTTCTGACACCCGCTTGGGCGTTTGTGTCGCTCGCCGCTGCGCTCCCGGGTTTAGTGCTTCAGCTCCCCCGGGCTGTTGTGCTGTGATTGTGTGTGCGGTGCTGTACCTACGTGTGTTGGGTGTGTGCCTCAGCGAGGCTGTCCATGCATGCGGTACTGAGTGACTGTATTTGTGTGTCCATGTGTGTGAGGGAGGGATTCCTGTGTAGATCTCACCCCCAGTGTCCCCCTTCCCTCAGGCCCAGATTTCCCCCGTCCAGCGTCCACACTCGGTGCTGGATTTTTCGGCCCTGGGCCCATTGCCCACCGAGGTGCTGGGGGACGTTGAACCCACCCACTGACCACCACACACAGAGCAGGGCTCCAGCAGGGGGCAGCCCCCCCAGGCAGATCATGAGCCGAATCCCCGACTTCCCCCAGGCGTCAGGGACGGGGACTGGGATGGCGAGAAGAATGGGGAGCAAATTGAGCATGGGGGGGAGGGGTGTCTTGGGGGCACCCCGACTGCCCCCACCTCCAGGGCCTGGGTACCCCCTGTCTCCAGCCAGGGGCTGTGGTGGTACCGGTTGCCCAATGGGGTCATTGCACCAGAGCTGCGGAAGCGGCTGCATGGTGCAATCTGGCTGAGCAGCGCAGAGGTGGGGTAATAAATTAGAGGCTCCCCCCACACACACTCCCATACGTGGCTGAGACTCGCCCCCTCGAACACACTGCACAGATCCCAGGGGGTTTGCGTCTCTCCGGCAGCCGGGCTCTCTGGGGCCATGGGGGGCCCTGAGGCAGGACACCAGGTGCTGGTAGCGGCACTGCTGACAATCCTGGCTTCTGCTCTGCTGATCCCAGGTACCAACAGCCTGGATTCCTGGGCTCCCTGGGAGGGGAGTGGGGGCTGGTGGGTCAGAGCAGTGGGGCTGGGAGCCAGGACTCCTGGGTTCTCAGAGGGTGGAGGGGGAAAGGGGGTCTGGTGGTTAGAGAGGGGGAGTCTGGGAGCTGGATTCCTGGGTTCTCTCCCCGGCCCTGGGAGGGCAGCAGGGTCTGGTGGTTGGGCGGGGGGCTGGGAGCCAGGACTCCTGGGTTCTTTCCCTGGCTCTGGAAGGGGAGTGGGGTCTAGTGGATACAGCAGGAGGGGGCTGGGAGCCAGGATTCCCCCTGCCTAGCCCCTAGGGGGAACAACCTGTGCTATTGTTGTTTCATTGTCTCAGGCACCGTTTCTGTTGTGAGTGCACACGCAGAATTCTAGACACACACCACTGCTCACCTCCTGCAACCACTACCACACAGAGGGACCCACAAACTATCACGTGCACAGACTCACCACAGCCCACAGAGAAACACAATCTCACACACACAGAGCAGGGCTCAGCTCCTCCAGCAGGGGGCAGCACACACACACACACACACACACACACACACACACACACACACACACACACACACACACAAAGCAGGGCCTGTCCCCTCCACCAGGGGGCAGCACATGCACACACACACACACACACACACACACACACACACAGCGCCGGGCTCAGCTCCTCCAGCAGTGGGCAGCACACACACACACACACACACACAGCAGGGCTGTCCCCTCCAGCAGGGGGCAGCAGGGACACACACACACACACACACACACACACACACTCCATTTCTCTCTCCCCGCAGAGACCGCCTCCCTGCACTGTCACAGCCACAGCTCCGTCCTGCTCCACGACCGGGGGGGTAAACCCCTCGACAGCATCATCACCCCCAATGGGACCGAGTCCTGCGCCCCGGCCCACAGCGCCTGCATGGAAGCTGCTGTCACCCTCAGCGCAGGTAACACTCTCGCGGTGCACAGAGGCCAGATACCAGGCTCGATGGGCCCAGGGGGCTGATCCAGGGGGCAGGGAGGAGGCGAGACACCGGGCTTTATGGGCTCATGGGGCTGAAATCAGGAGGAAGGGAGGGGGCAGGATTCCGGGGTAGATAGGCCCATGGGGCTGATCCACAGGGCAGGGAGGAGGTCAGGTACCGGTGTAGATGGGCCCATGGGGCAGAACCCAGGGGGGCAGGGTGGGAGCAGGATGTTGGGATAGATGGGCCCATGGGGCTGATTCCAGGAGTTCCCCAGAGATGCGCCTCTCCCCAAGGCCTGTGGAACTCCCTGCTACTGTCTTCACCTGCCTTTAGCATGGCTCTTTCTCCCCAGGGGGCATGTCCATGACTCTGATCCAAAGGGGGTGCAGAGCTGGGCACCCCAAGGGAGGGACCGAACCCCCCGCTGCACCCAGCAGATTCCTCCACATCCAGGCCGATGTCCGCTACTGCCAGTCGGACCAGTGCAATGCCAAGGGACTGGGGCTGGGGAGCCCCGGCCAGGGCACAGGTAACGGGAATGGGGAATGAGACACAGGGCCTGTCCCCTGTAGGGGGTGCTGGCTCCCATCCGGCCCCATTGCGAGAATGGCTGGCTCGGGGGGGGTGGGCAATGGGGCAGGGGTCTGTCCCCTCTAGGGGGCGCCGGCTCCCATCTGCCCCATTGCAGGAATGGCTGGCTCAGGGGGGCAGGGAATGGGGCAGGGGCCTGTCCCCTCTAGGGGGCACCGGCTCCCATCAGGCCCCATTGCGGGAATGGCTGGCTCGGGGGGGGTGGGCAATGGGACAGGGGTCTGTCCCCTCTAGGGGGCGCCGGCTCCCATCTGCCCCATTGCGGGAATGGCTGGCTCAGGGGGGGTGGGCAATGGGGCAGGGGTCTGTCCCCTGTAAGGGGCGCCGGCTCCCATCTGCCCCATTGCGGGAATGGCTGGCTCGGGGGGGTGGGCAATGGGACAGGGGTCTGTCCCCTCTAGGGGGCGCCGGCTCCCATCTGCCCCATTGCGGGAATGGCTGGCTCAGGGGGGGTGGGCAATGGGGCAGGGGTCTGTCCCCTGTAAGGGGCGCCGGCTCCCATCTGCCCCATTGCGGGAATGGCTGGCTCGGGGGGGTGGGCAATGGGGCAGGGGTCTGTCCCCTGTAGGGGGCGCCAGTTCTGATCCGTGTCTTGTTGCAGCTCCGGCCCCCAGCGGCCCCACCCAGTGCTACGCCGGCCTGAGCCTCAGCCCCCAGCCCCACACTCTGGAGCAGGTGACGTGCGACGGTGACGACGCCCGCTGTTACCACGGCAACGGCACCCTCACAGCAGGTGGGTGGGGTGACGTGGGGTGACGCTGGGCTTTATACCCCAGCAACACTGGCTCCCCCTTCTGTCCTTGGGGTGCATTGCGCACACCCCCAGCCAGTGACCGGGATGGCACTGCTGGCTGGGGCACTGCCTGGGTCAGGGCGCTGCCTCTGGCCCCCTATGCGCCCCCATACCCGTCCCATTGCATTCTGGGAAGGTTGGCCCAATGCCTCTCTCCCATCGTACCCAATGGCTGCCCCGTTGCACTCCCCATGACACCCTCATGACACCCAATGGTCACCCCACCGCACTCTGGGAAAGTTGCCATGACAAGCACCACCCCCCCGCCAAGCACCCCTTTGCCCATTGCATTCTGGGAAGTTTGGCGGGATGCGTCTCTCCTGTGGTACCCAACGGCTGCCCCATGGCACCCTGGGAAGGTTGGCGTCCCTCTCACACATCCCGTTTGTGCCCCCAGGGAAGCTCGTGGTGCCCGTCTTCGTGTGGAGCTGCCAGGCCCCATCCTGCGCCGTGCCCCCCAGCCGCCACGTCGGACCCCTGCAGCTCAGCCAGGCCGGCACCTGCTGCACCGGCAGCTACTGCAACGGGCAGAGGGCCCTGGCACAGGTCTCCGTCCACCACAAACTCTCCTCCGTTCCCGTCAGCGACAACCCCCTCGGCTACACCACGGCCAGGAAAGACCACAGACAGCCCTGGCGCAGCCACGGCACGGCGCCCACGGAGCCGCGCGACCCAGACAGCCACACGGAGACCGGCTATCCGGACCGAGACATCACCAGCTACTACGACCACACAGAGACAGACTATCCGGACCAAGACGTCAACGGCTACAACAGCACAGAGCTACCCAACCCCCACTACAAGGGGGACCTGCCCCACGGCACCCGCCCCCGCTCCCACCCCACCGAGCCCGGCAAGAAAATCGGCTACCCCAAATCCACCGTCCGCCCCATCCAGAAGCAACCCAATCCCGGGCCCCACATCTCCCAGGCGCCCACCCTACGCCTCTGCCCTCTGCTGGTGGTGCTGGGAATAGCCTGCCTGGGGCTGTGATGGGGGGCTGGGGGCCAGGATGCCTGGGTTCTATCCCCAGCTCTGGGAGGGGAGTGGGGTCTAGTGAGTTGGAGCAGGGGGCTGGGAGTCAGAACTCGTGGGTTCTCTCCTCAATTCTTAGTAACTATGAGGAAATTACTCCCCGCCCCGCCACATAACCTGCCTCAGTTTCCCCACATTTAAAGGGAGGGCTCCCAGAGATGGGGCGGTCACACCCCATTTCCCTGAATTGCTGTTGCTGCTGCTTTCAGTCCCCATTAACCCTTTGTGGGGCCCCTGCCCTGCGCTCCCCCCCCACACACACACACACCCCTATCCTGTTTTTAATAAAGTCTCTTACTCACAAACCCTTGCATTGCCCAGCTGGTCACTTTCTGGTGGCCGGGGTGGGGGGTGACAGGAATCCTGGTACCAAAGATGTGAGGCTGCTGGCCTGGGACATGTCAGGTGGTTCCGCTTGGTTCTGTAGCCCCCCGGCCCTGTGCCGCTTAGATCCACCACCAGACTCGTGCCCTCGGCCCGCACCCCCACTTCAGGTCCCCCATGGGAGGGGCTATGCCAGCGCCTCTCCGGCACAGATGGGACCCCCCACCCCCACCCCAACCCATAGCAGTATAGAGGGGAGAGAGCGAATTGGGGTTCCTCCCCCGGCCCCCGTTCATTAGTATGGTGAGAAAAAAGGCTGAGGCCCTTTAAATGTAGAGGAGAACTGAAAAATGGACCCAGGCATCCGGGTGGGACTCCAAATTAGACAATTCTATTCTGACCCCCTCTCACCCACGGCGTCCTCGTTAAACAGCTGCCCTGCCCCAGAGACAGCTGCGTCCCAGCACCAGGCGAGGGGTCCCTATGTAAACAGCCCCCCCATGCCCCACCCCAGAGACAGCTGCATCCCAGTGCCAGGCGAGGAGTCCCTATGTAAACAGCCCCCCAGCTGGATGATTTCCCACATGCTGCCAACACAGCAGCTTCTGGCCAGCCCCAGCCTGCCTGAGAGTCAGAAGCCAGCCGGAAGGACGGGGGGGGTGAGGGGTGGGGAGCGGGCAGCTGGGGGGTCATTCCGCAGGAAACAGCCGGTCCTTGTCCGTCTGGCCATCCTACTCTGTCGCTCACACAGTTTGCGACCACAGAGCAGGGCTTCAGGATCCCCCACCACAGCCACCCCCCGGCCCAGCCGAAACCCTCCTCTGGACCCCAGCACAGGCCAAGCCACCATGCCCCATGGCAGAACCAGGGTGTGGGAACTGGCACCCCCTGTTGCCTGGCATCGGCTCTCCTGATACAGGGCACTGGGGCAGGTTAATGAAGCCCGAAAAGAAGCGGAGCTGGGAGCCCGGACTCCTGGGTTTTATCCTGGCTTGGGGAGAAGAGTGGGGCCTAGGGGTTAGGGTGGGGGGGGGGACTGTGACACAGGACTCCTGGGCTCTATCCTAGTTCTGAGAGGAGAGTGGGGCTAGTGTTTAGAGCGGGAGGGGGGCTGGGAGCCAGGACTCCTGGGTTCTCTCCCTTGCCCGTGTGTTGTAAACTTATCTACTTATGACACCGTGCCCTTCTTGTACAGTGGATGAGCCCAGCAGGGCAGGTGCTTGGGGCTGTCAGCCATCAGCCATGGCGGCCCCGCCACTCTCTGCTTTTCTTGCGCAATCCGGCGGTGAGAGGAGGGATGGGTCCACCCGGCCCGGGGCCAACAAACAGACCTTGGACCCCAATAATCTTGTGCCCGGACCCCTCCTGGGCACCTTGCAACAGCCAGACACCCGGGGGAGCTTGGGACACACCCCAGCCTCAGCAGCTTCCTCCTTCTGCTCTGCTGTCATAAATCCGCCCCATGTCCACAAGCCCCACCTCGATGGGATAAAGGGCCCCCTTTCCCTCCTGCCATCGACACTCTGTCACTGTGCGGTTGGTCCCTGGCTGCCCTGCCCCAGAGGTGGCTGCATCTCAGTGCCAGGTGAGGGGTCCCCATGCAGCATTATGTGTCTCTGATCCCCAGTTGCCCCACCCCAGAGGTGGCTGCATCTCAGCGCCAGGTGAAACGTCCCAGCGTTATGTTTCAAACCCAGAAGCTAGCTGCTTTGCTCCGGTAGCTGTTCCCTCCCCTGCCGGGGCCCAGCAGAGGGGACATGGGGGGAGAATCACTCAAAGACAGGGGCCTCTGCAGGGTGCCACCCACGACCAGGCCTCTGGCCCTTTAAGAAGGATGAGGAGCGGTTGCCTGGCACCCCACGTTCTCTTAGCAACGGGATGCTGACACCCTGGTTCTCTGGGCAAGCTGGGATGGAGATTGAGGCTCTAGGGGGGCGGATGGGGGCTGTCCGGTGTGCCACCCCTGGCAGCTCATGCTAAGCAGGGGTGGGCCGGGTCATGGCTCTGATGGCAGGGGTAGGGCTCAGCAGGGGGCGCTGCATTGCAGGGAGTGGAGCCCAGTGGTTAGAGCGAGGGCAGGTGGGCAGACGGGACAGGTTGCTGGGAGCCAGGACTCCTGGGTTCTACCTCCAGTCTGGGAGGGGAGTGGGGTCTAGTGACTAGCGCGGGGGGGGGCTGGGAGCCAGGATTTCTGGGTTCTCACCGTGGCTCTGGGAGGGGAGTCGGGGCTGGTGGTAAGAGCAGGGAGGCTGGGAGCCAGGACTCTCTCCAGTACCAGCCTCCTCACCTCTTCCTAGGGGATGCCAAGGTCTCTGTGGCTGCTGCAGACTACATCCAGAACCTCATCACCATTGAAGAGAAGGGGCACTGCTTCCCCAGGGTGCCCCACGTCCTCTCCAACACCTAGCCCCCTACACACACACACACACACACACACACACTGCTGGCACTGGCCACTCACACAGACTGTGACGGGGAGTCTGGAAGCTCATGGGCTGATCCAGGGGGCAGGGAGCGAGAGGGATACCAGGGTATTCAGGCCATGGGATGATCTGGGGGAAGGGAGCGGGCAGGATACAGGGTAGATGGGCCCATGGGGCTGATCCGGGGGCCAGGAGGGGGCAGGATACCAGGGTAGATGGGCTTGTGACACCCGGCACCCCTACATTCACCACTGTCATACAATTCTGATATGTCTTGCACAAAGTTTGCTTTGCGAGGTATCATTCTAGAAGTCTGAATCCATTGCACATTAATCTCCTGGTCAGTTGCATGTACAGGGAGGTACGAGTTTGGCTACACGCATGTTACTGAGGCATGTTGTGAGGGTGGGAACACCCCCGAGCAGCCTTTCGGGTACAACAGGAAATTGGCCAAACGCTGTTGATGGCTTATTGAGGAAATACACAAGCCCAAGGATCACCTCCAGGTTGTGGTTTGTTTGCTTGCTGCGTAATCTGCTGCGATCTGTTTGTGGTCACTTATAATCACTTCAGTTCGCTCTTCTGTAGTTAATCCACACGGTTTATCTGAACCAGAGGGGTTCTGAGTGACGTGTCCGCTTGGCTAACACAGGCTCTTTGCCCCCCTTCCCCACACCGAGGGGGGCGTCTGCACTGTCCAGCTCCCTGCGCAGTGCCAGACGGGCACGTTCGGGGTCTATGCTCCAGCAGGGGTGCCAGCCGGGGGAGCGGGAGATTGGGTGGCTTCGGTAAAGCACTCAGGTAACTCAGTTGGGTGGCTGGGTGGCGCCACCTGCTGTCGTGTTGGGGGATAACAGGGCCCGGAGAGGCGGGCTGAGCTGGCCCCTCTGAATAATCAAGGGGTCACAGCAGTTCCAACAGCTCCCAGATGCCACCCTGGGGGGTACAACCCGTCACAGGGCCCATGGGGCCGATCCCGGGGCAAGGAGGAGGTGGGACCCTGGGGTAGATGGGCCCGTGGCGCTGATCTGGGGCCCCCGTCCCTCAGCTCCCACTGAATACCCTCAGCCTGGCCTGATGGGGCAGCGCCGGGGTCTCCAGCTCAGCCACTGTGTGTTTACAAAGAAATCCCCAGTCCCTACATGAAGCGTGATCGGGCTGGAGAGTTTGCGGGGGGGCGGGGGGTGGGGGGCGGCTGTCGCCAGCCATGCAGGGGCCCCGTGACTGCACCCAGCGGGGACAGCGACAGACTGACGGGTATTAAAGAGCCCTGGGCAGCATCTCCATGGGGGCTGCAGTGCAGTGGGGGGCAAAGGGTGATATTCTCTGGGGTGCCTGGGAGGAGCTGGGAATGGTGGGAACTGGGGTGACTGAGTGTCACGGAATCCCCGGGCGACGCTCTGGAACTGCTCCCCACCAAGCCAGGCAGGACTCTGGGGAGCCTCTTCTCCCTTGTTCAGGGCAAGAAGCTCACACGGCTTCACCTCCTGGGTCTCTCCTTGGAGCATTCAGCATCCTCTGCCCCTCCGTGCGCTTCCCACAGCGAGTTGCCCCAGCGGGGTCCTGGGGAAGCCACAGGGTCCTGCACCCCCACTTTGCAGTCAGATGTGACTCTTAGCCAGCCAGTAACACAGAGGTTTATTCGATGACAGGAACAGGGTCTAAAACAGAGCTTGGAGATACAGCGAACCAGACCCCTCGGCCGGGTCCATTCTGGGGCGCAGTGAGCCAGACCCCCACGTCTGCACTTCACTCCTTGTCCCCAGCAAGCTCCAGACTAACAACCCCCTCCAGCCCCTCCTCTCTGCTCAGCCCCTTTCCCGGGCCAGGAGGTCACCTGATCCCTTTGTCTCCAACACTTTCAGTTGGCACCTTTGCAGGGGAGGGGCCCAGGCCATCAGTTGCCAGGAGACAGAGTGCCAGGCATTTAGGTGCACTGGGCCCTCCCTCTGCAGCAATCACACCCCCTTATCCCACCACCTAGATATTAAGAACTGCCTAGGGGACACTGAGGCACCAACACAGTATTCAGAGCAAACATTAAGAACAGTCCCAGTTCGCCAGACTGGGATACTGGGCCGTGGCTGGCTCAACAGACCTTATAGTGCACCCGGAACTGGGAGGGGTCCTCTATAGGGGGCATCTCCATCCCCTGCCCTGATCCCAGAGCAGGCCCAGCCCCCCCAGCAGCAGCACAGGCAGGGACAGCCCAGGCCGGGGGCTGGCGTTGGTGGGGTGGTCCAGGGTGGGGGCTGTGCGCGAGGGGCGGGGGCTGGCCGTGGGTGCCGGCTCTGGCGCATGGTTGCACAGGGGCTGAGCACAGCAGGACCTTTTCTCCAGCTGGATGTTCAGCCAAGGGTCTCCCGGCGTGACCGATGCGCAGCCCTGTGCCTGGCAGGAGCGGAGATAGACGGGGACCACAAAGTCCTCTGGGAACCCCAGAGAAAGGGGGTCAGACGGCTGTCTGTCTGTCACTCACCGGACGCACCCCACCACCCCGCCGGCCACATATACAGCCCTCCAGCCAGCCAGCCCTGTACGCATCTATATCCATCCGTCCGTCCATCTGTCTGTCCATCCACCCGTCCATCCATTCATCCACAACCTCATCCATCGTCCGTTCATCCATCCACCCATCTGTCCATCCGTCCATCCATCCGTCCATTCAGCCACTCCCCCATCCATATATCCACCTGTCCATCCATCCATCCGTCCATTCATCCACAACCTCATCCATCCATTTGTCTGGTCATCCATCCACCCTTCTGTCCATCCATCCATCCATCCATCCATCCATCCATCCGTCCATTCATCCACTCCCCCATCCATCCATCCACCCATCCATCCGTCTGTCCATCCATCCGTCCATCCATTCATCCACAACCTCATCCATCCGTCTGTTCATCCATCCACCCATCTGTCCATCCATCCATCCATCCATCCATCCATCCATCCACTCCCCCATCCATCCATCTGTCCATCCATCCATCCACCCATCCATCCATCCAGTCCCTTCACCCACACACACTTCTCCATCCACCCATCCCCCTCACCACTGGACATCCCCCAGCCAGCCATCTAGCCAGACCTCCCACCCCACCCCCATGTGCCCCCCCACCAGCCCTCCCTAGGCCTAGACACAGCCAACCAGCCATTGGGAGGCCTCTCGCTCCAGTCAGCCCTCTCCCCAGTGCCACGGACAGGGCCCTCCAGCTGCACTTCTGGGCCTGACCCCTCCAACTCCCCCCACCAAGCCAGCCAGTCCCTGGCCTGCGGCCCATGCCCCATTCCCTGATCCTACTGTGCTGGGAACCCAAGAGTCCTGGCTGCCCCCCACCCCACAGCTCCCAGGCCGGCCCTCCCTACCGATGGTGGCCGTGCCTGTCCCTTCGTAGCACAGCGGGTTGTCGTCATGGCACTGGCTCTGCTGGGCGTGGCGTGGGGAGCAGCTCTCCGGGGTGATCCCAATGCAGGTGTAGCACAGGAGGCTGCTGGAGGTGTTGTCTGGGGGCACTGTGGGGGGGGAGGGGAAAGGGGTGAGGAACCAGCCCCCCGACCTAGACAGAGTTGGGGGGACGGCAGGACGATGGGAGATGCAGAAACCCAAGCTCATCAGACACCCCTTGGTGGGGGTGGGGGCCCAAAGGAGGGGGAGAAACCCATTAGGACCTGAGCTGAGACCCAGAAAATCAGTTCACACAGAGCACCCCAAATAGCTGTGGGTGGGATCGGGTCTGGTGCCCCCTGAGCCAGCCAGTCCCTGCCTGGGGCCAGATGAAACCCGGCGCTCCATAGAGGGGACAGGCCCCTGCCCCATTTCCCACCCCCTGAGCCAGCCCGTCCCTGCTTGGGGCTGGATGGGACCCGGCACCCCCGGCAGGATGAGGCTGGTACCTGTGGGGAAGGCCGGGATGCGGCTAGTGTCCCGGTACCGGTGGTTACAGTGGCTGACGTTGCAGGAGCGGACGTGATAGTAGTTGGGGAGATATGGCCCATGGCTGAAGCCAGAGAGGTCCCAAGACGGCCCCGTGTGGCATCCCTTCTTCATCACCACCAGCATCTGCGGGCCCCCTGGGGAGACGGGACCCCACCGCGGGAGAGTGAAGGGGCAGCAGGGAGTTCCACAGGTTCACACCGGCTCATCCCCCCAGCCACCCTGATATCCCGCTCCCTCTCGCTCCCCCAGGATCAGCCCCACAGGCTCAGCCACCCTGATATCCCACCCTCTCCCGCCCCCCCAGGATCAGTCCCATGGGCCCAGCCACCCTGATATCCCGCCCTCTCCCGCCCCGCCAGGATCAGCCCCACGGGCCCAGCCACCCTGATATCCCGCCCTCTCCCGCCCCCCCCAGGATCAGCCCCACGGGCCCAGCCACCCTCATATCTCACCCTTTCCCACCCCCCCAGGATCAGCCCCACGGGCCCAGCCACCCTGATATCCCGCCCTCTCTCGCCCCCCCCCCAGGATCAGTCCCATGGGCCCAGCCACCCTGATATCTGCCCCCCCCCCCCCCAGGATCAGCCCCACAGACCCGTCAAGCCCGGTATCCCTCCCATCCCGGATCAGTACAATGGCCCCATCTAGCCCAGTATCCTGCCCCCTCCCGGCTCAGCCCCCTGATGATCCCTCGGGGAGCGGCACAGTCCCGGGATGCCCAGCTTCTGGGCAGCCTTACCGATGCTCAAGGCGATCAGCCCCTCGGCACAGACGTTCTGCGCTGGCCCGCAGGTAACGTTGGGCACCTTGTCCAGGGAGAAGCTACCCGTGAAGGCGCCCTTGTAGCTGTAGCACTCCAGCCCGACGGCCACTGGGAGAGAGGAGAGGATGGGACAGAACCCAGGAGTCCTGGCTCCCAGCCCCCCAGCCCCACTCTAACCACTAGACACCACTCCCCTCCCAGAGCGAGGGAGAGAACCCAGGAGTCGTGGCTCCCAGCTCTAACCACTAGACCCCACTCCCCTCCCAGAGCTTGGACAGAACCCAGGAGTGCTGACTCCCAGTCCCCCTCCTCTAACCACCAGCCCCCACTCCCCTCCCGGAGCTTGGAGAGAACCCAGGCGTCCTGGCTCCCAGACCCCCCTGCTCTGACCCACCAGCCCCCACTCCCCTCCCGGAGCTCGGAGAGAACCCAGGTGTCCTGGCTCCCAGCCCATGGCCCCACCAGTAAGCACAGGACCCCCGCTGGACTGGACTCTGTGGGGATGTGTCAGTACCTTGGAGCAGCAGAGCTGTGAGCAGACAGCAGAGCAGCGTCCCCTTCAGGACCTGCCTGGAATCACTGAGGTGCATTTTCTTGGACCCTCGCCACTTTTCTGCAGGAAAAGGGTTAACGTTGGATCAGGCCTCCCTGTGAGGTGAGCCAAGGACCCAGGAGCCCTGGCTCCCAGACATCCCCTGCTCCAACCCACTAGACCCCGTTCCCCTCCCAGAGCGGGGCATAGAACCCAGGCGTCCTGCCTCCCAGCCCCTCTAGCCCACTAACCCCACTCCACTCCCCTCCCAGAGCCAGGGATACAGCCCCCGCGTCCTGCCCCACTGAAAACGTCTGTGTCTGCAGCACCTAGCACACTGGGGGGCCCTGAGGCAAGCGTGGGGCGCGTCGGTGCCATATCAGTCCCACTGCTGCTTCTCACGATAACGATAGGTAAATATTAACCGATATATAGTTACCCAATGCAAAATTACCCCATGGAACTCATTGCTACAGGACCTTGCCGAGGTCCTGGGCTTGGGAAGGGCTCACGGGGGGCAGGGGAGGTCTGTACAGCCAGTGGGAGAAGCCAGGGTTCCTATAGGGCAGGGGTTCTCAAACTAGGGGTCAGGACCCCTCCGGGGCTCACAAGGTTATTACCTGTGGGGTCGCAAGCTCTCAGCTTCCACCCCAAACCCTGCTTTGCCTCCCGCATTTATAATGGTGTTAAATATATAAAATTTATTGGGGGGGGCACACTCAGAGGCTTGCGATGTGAAAGGCGTCACCAGTACAAAAGTTTGAGACCCTCTGCTCTAGGGGGGATTAGAATAACTATCACCCCCATGGTCCAGGCTGTGAGCTCCCTGCCCCCTCACAAGGGTCAGGAAGGAACAGCTCCCTCGGGCAGCTTATCCTGCCACTGGCCACTTGCACCTTTCTCTGCAATCACCGTTAGGCTCAGGCCTTCGTCTGCAGCCAGGTTCAGAGAGCAGCCGAGCAGCCTCCATTAACTGAGAAACAGGAAGTCACCTCCTCGCTTTCCATCGACATTACATTAAAACAATGGCAGATCAGGCTGGTAAGAAGGGGACCCGTCCTAATGCCCCCCACTATCGCCAGACACAGAAACTGAGCTTAAGGTAGTTTGCTAGCTCCTATCTGGCAAGAAACCACTTATCAGTAGCTGTGGGTGTGAAATCCTCATTTCTTCATTGTTTTATCTCTATGGTCCCACTTCCCTAGGATTTATCTGTCTGGTCTCTGCCTGGTTCTTGGATTGTTTCTGCCTGTCACATAATTCGTGTGGCTGGGTGTGAATTCATTAAGGGGGTAGGCTAGGCTGGGCTAGAGTATCGTTACACTGTGTTAGGCCTGGCTAGTCAAACCGCAGTATCACGACTGGTTACGATGCAGCGAAAAAGGACTCCAGGTTCATGGTATAAACTGGGCCCCAAAAGGACGTTCTTGGGGAATCAGCTCCAGGTCCCAGCCCCAAGCTCAGAGCTGCCAGACCTCAGCGCTCTGCCAATGACACTGGGCAGAAACTGGAGCCACCCCGGATGGACCTGCTCCGGATCCTGGCTGGCGAGTGGGAAAAGTTTATCTGTCTGACAGGCAGTGGGGAGCAGTGGGTGGAGCGGGTGCAGTCTGGGTCTGGCGATTGTGAATGAATAGAGGTTACGTAGGATATTACTGGGTGAGGCTCATTCCCTGGGGAAAGGCCCTGCACATCCGCAGAAGTAGCACAAACCCAGAGCCCTAAGGATTGGGGGGGGGGGGGAGGGGGCTGAAACTGACCAGGTTAGTTACACCCAGAGCCCCATGGATTCCGGCGGGGAGTGCTGACACTGACCAGGTTAGCGACACCCGGAGCCCCACGGATTGGGGGGGGTGCTGCTGATACTGACAGGTTAGTTACACCCAGAGCCCCACAGATTGGGGGAGGGGTGCTGACACTGACCAGGTTAGTTACACCTGGAGTCCAACGCACTGGGGAGTGCTGACACTGACCAGGTTAGCTACACCCGGAGCCCCACGGATTGGGGGGAGTACTGCTGACACTGACTAGGTTAGTTACACCCGGAGCCCCACGGATTCGGGGGGGGGGGGTGCTGACACTGACCAGGTTAGTTACACCTGGAGTCCCACGGATTGGGGAGTGCTGACACTGACCAGGCTAGTTACACCCAGAGCCCCACGGATTGGGGGTGGTGGTGGTGCTGACACTGACCAGGCTAGCTACACCCAGAGCCCCACGGATTGGGGGGGCGGGGGAGGGATGCTGACACTGACAGGTTAGTTACACCCGGAGCCCCATGGATTGGGGGGGGGGGTGCTGCTGACACTAATCAGGTTAGTTACACCTGAAGCCCCATGGATTGGGGGTGGGAGGTGCTGACACTGACAGGTTAGTTACACCCAGAGCCCCATGGATTGGGGGGTGGGGTGGGTGCTGCTGACGCTGACAGGTTAGTTACACCCAGAGCCCCAAGGACTTGGGGGGGGGTGTTTCCACTGACAGGTTAGTTACACCCAGAGCCCCATGGACTGGGGAAAGCTGGATGCCCCAATGTGTGCAGGTAACACCACTGGGGCTGGCCCTGCTGAGCCCCGACACCAGACTAGATGGGCCCCCTGACCCAGGCTGACATGTCCCCCGTGATGCCTCCCCCCTTGTTCCCACTTGTGCTGAACAGATTCCTCCTCCCCCCAGCCTCCCCCTGCCACCCGGTGCTGGGCAGGAACCGATGTGGGCACAGACAGCGGCCCAGCCTCAGGGATGGGACAGTGACAGGTCGTGTGGGAACCACTGTCAGAAAGAGACAGACAGAGATAGAGGGGGGTGCATGGGGCTGGCTAGACAGACAGACAGAGATAGAGGGGGGTGCATGGGGCTGGCTAGACAGACAGACAGAGATAGAGGGGGGTGCATGGGGCTGGCTAGACAGACAGACAGACAGAGGTAGAGGGGGGTGCATGGGGCTGGCTAGACAGACAGACAGACAGAGGTAGAGGGGGGGTGCATGGGGCTGGCTAGACAGACAGACAGACAGAGATAGAGGGGGGTGCATGGGGCTGGCTAGACAGACAGACAGACAGATCGAGGGGGGTGTATGGGGCTGGCTAGACAGACAGACAGACAGATCGAGGGGGTGTATGGGGTTGGCTAGACAGACAGACAGACAGAGATAGAGGGGGGTGCATGGGGCTGGCTAGACAGACAGATGGACAGATCAAGGGGGTGTATGGGGCTGGCTAGACAGACAGATCGAGGGGGTGCATGGGGCTGGCTAGACAGACAGACAGACAGAGGTAGAGGGGGGTGCATGGGGCTGGCTAGACAGACAGACGGACAGATCAAGGGGGTGTATGGGGCTGGCTAGACAGACAGATCGAGGGGGTGCATGGGGCTGGCTAGACAGACAGACAGAGATAGAGGGGGGTACATGGGGCTGGCTAGACAGACAGACAGACAGAGGTAGAGGGGGGTGCATGGGGCTGGCTAGACAGACAGACGGACAGATCAAGGGGGTGTATGGGGCTGGCTAGACAGACAGATCGAGGGGGTGCATGGGGCTGGCTAGACAGACAGACAGACAGAGGTAGAGGGGGGTGCATGGGGCTGGCTAGACAGACAGACGGACAGATCAAGGGGGTGTATGGGGCTGGCTAGACAGACAGATCGAGGGGGTGCATGGGGCTGGCTAGACAGACAGACAGAGATAGAGGGGGGTACATGGGGCTGGCTAGACAGACAGACAGATCGAGGGGGTGTATGGGGAGAGAGAGAGAGGTACTCAGGGAAGGAAGGATGGTGCTGTCAATGTTCCCTCCCCACTCTGAACTTTGGGGTACTGATGTGGGGACCCACATGAAAGCCCCCTAAGCCTATTTACCAGCTTAGGTAACAGTGAGCTGCCACCACCAAGCGTGTTCCAAATCGTAGGGGGGAGCCACTTGGAATTCTGCCTTCCCCCAAATATTTCCCGAGTCCCTAACTTGCCCCCCTCCCTTTCCTGGGCAGATTGGAGACTAATTCCCCCTTACCCCCTTTTCCTGGGTAGGCTTGAGAGTAGCTCCTCGCCAGTTAGTCCTGGTGAACACAGACCCAAAGCCCTTGGATCTTAAAACAATGAAAAAATCAATCAGGTTCTTAAGAGGAGAATTTTAATGAAAGAAAAAGGGAAAAATCATCTCTGTCAAATCAGGATGGAAATAACTGCACCGGGGAATCAGAGTCACAGAGCCCAGAGGCCCCCTCCAGCCCTGGGTTCAAAGTTACAGCAAATCAGGGCTAAACCTCCCTCTAGCAGAGCAACATTGGCCAGTTGAGAAAACAAAGACAAAACTAACCCGCCTGGCCCCGCTGCTACTCTCAGGTTTGAAATACGCGAGACTGGTGCAGAAAGATTTGGAGAACATGGATTGATGTCGGGTCCCTCTTAATCCCAAGAGCGAACGACCCCAAAACAAAGAGCACAAACAACCCCCCATTTGAAAGTATCTTGTCCCCTTATTGGGCCTTTGGGTCAGGTGCCAACCGTTACCTGAGCTCCTTAACCCGTTCCAGGTAAGAGGATTTTGTGCCTGTGCCCAGGAGGGATTTTATAGCATTGTCCACAGGAGGGCTGGTCCCTTCCCTTTATGGTTCTGCCAGGGGCGCCCGGAGCTAGACAGCCAGCTGGGTACCCCAGGATAGCGATGGGGGGAGGGAGGGAAGGAGAGATGACGCATGGACCACCGGGCTGCAGTAGAGGAGGGCAGGGGTGGCAGGTTTGTATAATTTTTGGTGATGCCCAGAACAGATCCAAGTCCCGCCCCACCTGCCTTGTAAGCCAATATATAATGTAAAAATGTGAGGGCTCTGGGTGGGGGTGGGGGTGGGGCTGGGAGGGGCTAGGGCAGAGGGTTGGGGTGTGGGGGGTGAGGGCTCTGGCTGGGGCTGGGGGGTTGGGGTGTGGGAGAGGCTCAGGGCTGGGGGAGAGGATTGGGGTTGGGGGGTGAGGGCTCTGGCTGGGGGGCTGTGCTCTGGGATGGAGTGGGGCTGGGATGAGGAATTTGGGATGTGGGAGGGGCTCAGGGCTAGGGCAGAGGGTTGGGGTGGGGGGGGTGAGGGCTCTGGCTGGGGGGACGGGCTCTGGGGTGGGCTCGGGCTGGGATGAGGAGTTTGGGGTGCAGACAGGCCAGAGAGGAGGACTCCTTCCAGTTCTCTCTCCAGCAGCAGCCAACTCTGGGTGAGGGACCCCCTTCCCCCCCCCCCCGCACCACACTCACCCCCACCACTGTCACTGCACCTGCTCCTAGGGCCCCTTCCAGGTCCAGGAACCCCGCCCCCGGGGGGGGGGGGGCTGCCATCACGTGGGTGCCTCCTTCCTTCCTGCTGCCTTTCACTGTAGCCTCCCTGGGGGTGGGGGATGGGGCTGCCTGGGGCAGGAGCGGTGCCTACGGGCGGGGGGGGCCCTGTGCTGGGGGGCTCCCGCCGGAAAAGGGAAGGGTCCGGGGGGGAAGGTCAGGCTGCTCTGCCCGCAGTGGAGGTGGGCGCTAGGACCCTGCGGGCCGCAGTCGATGCCGGGAGCCAGCTGAGCAGGGGCAGCGGGGAGCAGAGAAGGGACCTGGGGGGGCCCCGGAGGCGGGTGCAGCGGGCGCGGGGCCGGGGTCTGGCTCGAGGGTCCAGACCCCTCTGAGAGCTGCCAGGCTCCCCCCGCCAAGCTCCCAGCCCGAGCCCCAGGAGCCAAGAGGCGTGGGGCGCCCCACAGACGCCTGCAGCCCACAGGGGCCCTTGGGAGCAGCAGCGGAGCCGGTTGTAGCCCATCCCTGGGGCAAGGGGGCAGCACCGGGCGCTTCCCTGAACCCTTCTCCCTCTGCCCAGAATGGGGCCCGCTCCAGCCCTCCCTGCTTGGGGGGAGCAGCAGGTACCTGGGCTGGGGCTCAGCGATCTGCCAAGGCCCAAGGGCTCCTCTGTGTTCGGCGCCCCAGCTCCAGACCCCCGGGCTCCCACGGACCCTCTCCAGGTGGCCGCTCCCTGCAAGAAGCCACATAACAGGACATTGCCCAAGAGTAGCTCTTGCGTTGGCAAAACGCGACCAGGCACAGCCCGACGGCCCTGCCCTCCCCCCCTGCAAGAAATCCCCTGGCAGCCACACGCAAACCAGGACAGAACCCAGGAGTCCTGGCCCCCAGAGCCCTGCTCTAACCACCAGACCCCACTCCCCTCCCAGCGCCTGGGAGAGAACCCAGGAGTCCTGCTCCCAGCCCCCCTGCTCTAACCAGCAGCCCCCACTCCCCTCCCAGAGCTGGGGAGAGAACCCAGGAGTCCTAGCTCCCAGCCCCCCTGCTCTAACCACCAGACCCCACTCCCCTCCCAGCGCCTGGGAGAGAACCCAGGAGTCCTAGCTCCCAGCCCCCCTGCTCTAACCACCACACCCCACTCCCTTCCCAGCACCTGGGAGAGAACCCAGGAGTCCTGCTCCCAGCCCCCCTGCTCTAACCAGCAGCCCCCACTCCCCTCCCAGAGCTGGGGAGAGAACCCAGGAATCTTGCTCCCAGCCCCCCTGCTCTAACCACCAGACCCCACTCCCCTCCCAGCGCCTGGGAGAGAACCCAGGAGTCCTAGCTCCCAGCCCCCCTGCTCTAACCACCACACCCCACTCCCTTCCCAGCGCCTGGGAGAGAACCCAGGAGTCCTGCTCCCAGCCCCCCTGCTCTAACCACCAGACCCCACTCCCCTCCCAGAGCTGGGGAGAGAACCCAGGAGTCCTGCTCCCAGCCCCCCTGCTCTAACCACCAGACCCCACTCCCCTCCCAGAGCTGGGGAGAGAACCCAGGAATCCTGCTCCCAGCCCCCCCGTGCTCTAACCCACCAGCCCTCACTCCCCTCTCAGAGCTGGGGAGAGAACCCAGGAGTCCTGCTCCCAGCCCCCCCTGCTCTAACCAGCAGCCCCCACTCCCCTCCCAGAGCCGGGGAGAGAACCCAGGAGTCCTGGCTCCCAGCCCCCCTGCTCTAATCACTAGCCCCTACTCCCCACCCAGAGCTGGGATAGAACTGGGGTGCTGCCTGGAGCACTGACCACCATTCGCCCTTAGAGGGCGCTCACACCACATGACATGGCCTGCACTGAATTTGCAAGGCCTCAGCAGCCACCAAGAGAGCCTGACGTCCTCCCTAAGTCTCAGATGCTCTGGGACCCTTGGAGCGAACTTGGCAAGAGAGCCCGGCCCGCTCCGGGCAGGGCCAGCTGAGGGGAACTGGCCCCTTCCTTGCTAGAGATCGCCCGGTGTCGCCCATGCGCGGCTGTGTGAGCTGGCGCCAGCCCCCTCACCTGGTCCACGGCGCTGCCCACATCTGCCCCACAGGGAGAGCTCTGGGAAGGGGACGTGGCGGGGATGTGGTCGCCCCATCTCAAAAAAGATCATTTGGAATTGGAAACGGTTCAGAAAAGGGCAACAAAAATGATTCGGGGTATGGAACGGGTTCCGTATGAGAAGAGATTCATAAGAATGGGACTTTTCAGCTTGGAAAAGAGACAGCTAAGGGGGGATATGATAGAGGGCTATAAAATCCTGACAGGTGTAGAGAAAGTAGATACGGAAGTGGTGTTTACTCCTTGTCATAACACAAGAACAAAACAAAGAAAAGTCAGTATTTCTTCATACGACACGCAGTTAACCTGTGGAACTCCCTGCTAGAGGATGTTGTGAAGGCCAAGACTATAACAGGGTTCAAAACGAACAAGAGGATAGCTCCATCGGTGGCTGTTAACCAGGATGGGCAGCGATGGTGTCTCTGCCTCTGTTTGCCAGAAGCTGGGAATGAGTGACAGGGGATGGGTCACTCGGTGATTCTCTGTTCTGTTCATTCCCTCTGGGGCTCCTGGCATTGGCCACTGTCGGCAGACAGGAAACCAGGCTGGATGGACCTTTGGGCTAACCCAGTCTGGCCATTCTTATGTTCTTATTAGGAAGAGCTCATCCTCCAAGTAGGGCCAGCGGGCAGAGTGAGCCTAGGTGCCTGTTTCCTGCCCAGGCTCCCCAAGCAGCAATCACCACCAGTTCCTACCCATAAGGTCGGCCCTGCCACCTGGTGCCAGCAGCTGGGGGAAAGCCACCCACTGCAATCCCAACGGGGCACGTCCAGCCCCTGGGGAACCCGGCTGAGTGCCCTGGTAGAAACCAGCCCTCTGCACATAATGCAAAGCGCACTCGAGGCAGGCAGTGGAATAGAACCCAGGAATCCTGGCTCCCAGCACCCTGTGCTCTAACCACCAGACCGCACTCCCCTCCCGGAGCTGGGAAGAGAACCCAGGAGTCCTGGCTCCCAGCTACCTCCACTCTAACCACTAGACCCTGTTCCCCTCCCAGAGCTGGGGAGAGAACCCAGGAGTCCTGGCTCCCAGCCACTCCCCCCCTCCCTCTAACCACCAGACCCCACTCCCTTCTCAGAGCCCAGGACAGAACCCAGGAGTCCTGTCCCCCAACCCCCCTGTGCTAACCACTAGACTCCACTCCACTCCCCCCCCCCGAGTCAGGGAGAGAACCCAGGAGTCCTGGCTTCCAGCCCCCCACCCCCACAACCAACTCGATCCCAGTCTCCCAAGGACAGATCCTTGGAGTGCTGTAGATTCATGGTGCTGTCTCTGCCCTGGAGCCAGATAGGGCTGGCGCCCCCTCGAGGGGAAAGGCTCCTGTCCCACCCCCTCCCTCTGAGTCTTTCCCTGGGTGTGACTCTGTTTCGTGGGCCTGGGACAAGGGGGGCCCTGTGCTCCCCACACCCTGGCCCCAATGACTCAGACGCTGCCTGGTACCGGCTCTGGGGAAGGGAAGGATTCGCCCTGGAGCAGGTGAGACAAGGGAGGGGCAGCTGCATGTCTGGACTCAGGGGTCTGTTCCCAGCTGCACCCCAATTTCCTGGATGTCGGGCCTGTTCCTCCCCTCCCCCAGATACCTCCTTGCTGGGCCTAAGCAGCCTTGGGGTGCACACAGGCTGGGATCAGGGTCCTGGGTGGGGGCTGCACTGCAGGGTGGGCAGAGCTACCCAACAACACACACACAGCACCCCTCCCGCACACAGGGCCACCCAAAGGGGGGGGCAAGTGGGGCAATCTGCCCTGGGCCCCATAGGGGCCCCCACAAGAGTTTTTTAGGGCCCCTGGAGCAGGGTCCTTCACTCGCTCTGGGGGCCCTGGAAAACTCTCGTGGGGCCCAGGCCCCTGGAGCTTCTTCTGCTTCAAGTCTTCGGCAGCGAGGGGTCCTTCCACTCCGTGGGCGGAAGGACCCCGCACTGCCGAATTACCACCGAAGCGGGACCCGCCGCCGAAGTGCCAGGTCTTCGGGGCATTTCGGTAGTGGGTCCCGGAGTGGAAGCACCCCCCACTGCTGAATTACTGCCGAAGCAGGGACCCCCCCGCCGCCGAAGACCCCAGGTCCCCTGAATCCTCTGGGCGGCCCTGCCCACACACCCATCGAAACCTCTTCCTTCCCAGAGCTGGAGAGAGAACGCAGGACTCCTGGCTCACAGCCCCCTGCTCTAACCACTAGACCCCACTCCCCTCCCAGAGCTGGGGAGAGAACCCAGGAGTCCTGGC
Source organism: Aldabrachelys gigantea (assembly GCA_026122505.1). Taxonomy (NCBI): domain Eukaryota; kingdom Metazoa; phylum Chordata; order Testudines; family Testudinidae; genus Aldabrachelys; species Aldabrachelys gigantea. The sequence continues at coordinate 73,253,762 of CM047489.1, forward strand.
TGCCAACCTGCCCCACCTGCTTTTACCACCAGACCCTGCTCCCCTTCTTGAGCTGGAACTGAACCCAGGAGTCTTGGCTCCCAGCCCCCTTGCTTTAACCACTAGATTCCCCTCCCCTCCCAGAGCCAGGAAAAGAACCCAGGTGTTCTGGCTCCTAACTTCCCCCTCCCAGACCTGGAGACAGAACCCAGCCCCCTGCTCTAACCACCAGACTCCGCTCCCCTTCCGGAGCTGGAAAGAGAACCCAGGAGTCCTGGCTCCCAGCCCCCCTGCTGTAACCACTAGACCTGCTGTCTAGGGGGCTGGTTGCCACACATATGAGCACCCATGTTGGCTGCGTGTTTCATGACTCCTCCGGGCCAGGGTTGAGGCTGGGCCCTCAGTGCCAGCTCATGCCAGGGGCCAGGCGCTGAGTCAGGGCTGACCTCAGTGCCCTCGGGCAGTGATACTGGGCACAGGGCACCGTGCCATGGGGAGCTGGTTGGGGGCACTCACCCCTTGCCATTGCTGGGGGCCTCCCCAGCCCCAATCCACCCCAAGGCCTCCCCGGGCTCCTGCTCCCCCCCTGCGCTGAGCCCCCGGCGTCGAAGCCGCCCTGCCAAGGCGTTGCCCGCTCCCCCGACCAGCCGGGCTGGTTCCTGGGAGAGCCACCGCCCTGGTACCGACGCGCTGGGGCTTGGTGCTGGGGAGGCAACGTGAATAATTGCCGGCCTGGGGCCCCACACCAAAGCCAGGGAGGGTAGGACGTGCAAGGGGGAGGTGGGGACATCCCGCCCCACCTGCCTCCTCTTATTTATCATCTTAGCTTGGCGCTGGCAGCTGGAGTCGCGTGGAAGCTGCCGGGAGCCGAGAGAACCACTTGGTCCAGGCAGACGCAGCCATGGGAGCCCCCTGCCCCCCGAGAGCCGGTGCCCTTCTCCTGCTGGTGGCCACACTGCTCCTCCAAGGTAGGGGGCCAAGGAGCACACCCGGGGGCTGGGCTGGGGCACGGGTCCCTCCCGTCCAGGCTGGAGGGGTCGATCGGGCCTGGAGCAGATTGATGGGGTCGTTTCATCTCAGCTGCATCTGACAGGGAAACCTGGCTCCTTGGAGAGAATGACTGAGTGATGGAATTAGAATCCAGTCCCAGGCCGGGGGGCTGGCTGGTGGCGAATGGGGCAGGGGGCTTTCTGCTCTAGGGGGCGCCGGCTCCCATCCAGTCCCAGAGTGGTAGGCTGGCTGGCTCAGGGGGGCAAGGAATGGGGCACAGGGCCTTTCCCCGCTAGGATCTCCTGGAGAGGGGACCCCCCCAGCTCACCACAGTTCTGGGGCCAGGGTACTGACTCCGTTCCCCATGTTAGGGCCATGGGATTGGGGCAGGGGGCAGAGGTGCCATGCATGCTGGGACAGGTCCCTCCACCTGGAATGAGTCTGGGGCATAGTGCCAAATGGGAGGACTTCTCCCAGGGACGCCAGCCTCACCCCGGGGTGGGGTCACCCCCATCCTGGAGCTGACACAGCCACCCACCGGAGGAGGAGGGTGAAGAGGGAGGTTGGTTGCCCATGCAAGTGTTTGTGAGAAACGGTGCAAAACAGAAGTGCAAATGCAAGTGCAAGTTCCCAGACAAATGGTGCAAAGAAGACCCTCCCCGTCCCGTGCAAGTGTCTGTGGGAATGCCTGGAGAAAATGGTGCAAAGAGGAGGGGAAAGGCTGCAAATCTCTGCAAATGTACACTTGAAATAATGCAACGAGGGTGGGGAGGTGGGCCACCCGCCATGCGAATTTACAGAGCCGGGGGTGGGGGAGTCCAGAGAGGTGGAAAAGGGAACGCACTTCTAGTGCGTTCAAACTGGTGCAAAAGGGGAGAGGACACGTGCCACCGAATGTCTCTGAAGATATGCAGGGGCATTAGATGCGAACACACCCACTTGTATGTTTATGAAGCAGGAGTTTGGGGAACAATCCACAAGGAGAGGAAAGGGGACAACTGACGTAAAATTACAGGAATACGTGTTACCCAGGAAAGGGTCCAAATTGACATGCCAAGTTATGTGGGAAAGGTGAAAATTGGCATGTAAGACGACATGCCAATTGACATGCAAAATGACATGGGACAACATAAAAATTAACAAGCAAAGTTGCAAGGGAAAGGTGAAAAATAACATGTCAATTGTCATATTTCCATGTAATTTGACATGCTAATTTTCACCTTTCCTTGCAAATTTGCATATTCACTTTCACGTGGTCCCATGTCAATTGTCACGTCTCCGTGTCATTTGACATGCAACATTACAAGAGAAAGGTGAACATTGTACAGATGGAATTACACAGGGAAATGTGCAATTTCACATGGAAAAGTGCAAAAGTGGTGAGGGAAGGGTGCAAATCTGCACGCAAAAGCAGGTGAGAATCTGTGCAAAGAGGAGAGAGAGCCGTGCAAACAGCCGTGCAAACTTACCTGGGGAAACACACAAACGTCACCCGCCTTTGAGAGATTAGGGGTCCCCCCACCGCCGGGGACAGGCCCAGGCAGGTCCCCCCATGGGCGTGCCAGCCATGCCGGGTTTCACAGAAATTCCTTCCCCCCCATGCAGGAGCCACGGCCCTGGAGTGCCACAGCTGTGTGGAGCGCAGCGACGGCGGCTGCAGCCCGGAGAAGATGAAGACGATCTCATGTCCTGACAACACCCAACTGTGCATGGAAACCGTGGCAGCCGTGAAATGGAGTGAGTGAGCCCTCGAGGCGAGGGCTGGAAGCCAGCTCTGGAAGGGGAGTGGGGTCTAGTGGTTAGAGTGTGGGGGGGGCTGGGTTCTGTCTCCAGGTCTGGGAGGGGGAAGCTGGGAGTCAGGATACTGGGTTCTCTCCCTGGCTCTGGGAGGGGAGGGCAATCTAGTGGTTAGAGCAAGGGGGCTCGGAGCTAGGACTCCTGGGTTCTCTTCGCCGCTCTGGGAGGGGCGTGGGGGCTGGTGGTTAGAGCGGGGGGGCTCGGAGCCAGGACTCCTGGGTTCTCTCCCCAGCTCTGGGAGGGTCATGGGGGCTGGTGGTTAGAGCAGGGGGGGACTGGGAGCCAGGACTCCTGGGTTCTCTCTGCAGCTCTGGGAGAGGTGTGGGGGCTGGTGGTTAGAGCAGGGGGGGCTGGGAGCCAGGACTCCTGGGTTCTCTCCCCAGCTCTGGGAGGGACATCATGTAGGATGTAGTGGGTAAGAGCAGGGGGGCTGGATTCCGTCTCCAGTTCTGGGAGGGGAGTTAGGGCTGTGGGGAAGCTGGGAGCCAGGACGCCTGGGTTCTCTCCCCAGCTCTGGGAGGGACGTAGGATGTAGTGGGTTAGAGCAGGGGGGCTGGGTTCTGTCTCCAGGTCTGGGAGGGGAGTTAGTGCTGTGGGGGAGGGGGAAGCTGGGAACCAGGACGCCTGGGTTCTCTGCCGGCTCGCTCACCCCCAGCTTTCTCCCCAGGCCACGGGCAGTTCCTGGTGGGCGAGAAGGGCTGTGGCCTGGGCAGACCGGGCACCAACGACAAGGGCGTGGACCTGCACGGCATCTTCGCCTTCTCCCAGGTGCACAACTGCAACAGCAGCCGCTGCAACTCCCGGCTGGACATTCAGGCCATGGCGCTGCAGCCGATGGGTAAGTGCCCCACCGGGGGGGGGAATGTAGGGAGGGGCCGACCCCCACTTCCTCCTCTCTAACTGCCCCCCCTTTGTCCGGTCGCCAGGGAATGAGAGCGCTCGGGTGCCCAACGGGCTGGAGTGCTACAGCTGCCAAGGCAACGAGGCCTGCTCCCCCGACAATGCCACGGTTGTGAAGTGCTACGACGGGTACCAGGGCTGCTTCCACGGCAACGTCACCATGAGAGTCGGTGAGGCCCGGGCAGGACACTCGGAGGCAGCCCCCTCTGGGGCGAGGCGCGGCAGCTGTTTGGCCACCGCGGGGAGCCAGTTCAGGCAGGAAGCCAGGGGAGCCGGGTGCAATCACTATGGCGGCAGGCTGGCTGGGACACTGGGGTTCACGCCCCAATGGTGGCCAAGGTCCTGGCAGATCTTTGCAAATTGTGCTCTGGCTTTGCATCCCCTCATGCCCGGAAAGGCTGCAGCACAACGCCCCCTTGTGGCGCATGGGGCCAGCCCTGACTGCCAGGGGAGGGCCCCCCGCTCCCTACAGCACAGCACCCCCTAGTGGTGCATCAGGGACAGCATCAACAGCCAGGGGAGGGCACCCCCTTCTCCCTACAGCACAGCCAGGGGCGGGCACCCCATTCCCCCCACACACTCCCTACAGCACAGCCAGGCGAGGGCACCCCATTTCCCCCACACACACCCCCTACAGCTCAGCCAGGGCCGGATTAACCTTTTGTGGAACTGGCACACCTATCTGTGGGCCCCCATGGGGCAATGGAGCCTGCTGTGGGGATGTCGGGCCCCAGAGCGAAGGGCTGGCCTGGGGCAATGAGGCCTGGCAGGGTTGGCCCCGATCCGCCCAGCCCAGCCCAGGGCACTAGTTACAGACCGGCAGCTGCCTGACGCACACTGGCCCACCCAGCCCTGTGCTGCCAGCCTGCCCCTTGCCCTTGGGGGGGTCCATGCCGTGCCACACAGCCCCCCCCACCACTGGGACACTCCCCAATTCCCTATGGCCAGAGCCCCCCACACCCACTATGCCCACTACTCCCCCACACAAATGCACAGCACCCTGCACAGCACCCCTGCCCTGCACCCCCAGCCCCACCACAACTGCCCAGCACCCCCCACTCCCTAGTGCCCCAACACACACAGATCCTCCCCCGCCCCCACAGCCCGGCACCCCCAGAGACCCACTTCCCACCCGCTGCCTCCCGGCCGCACTCACCAGCCCTGCTGGGAGGTGACTGTGTCTGCCGGGCTGAGCCGGCAGCGCAGCCTGGGCTGGTCCTGGGGCCGGGAATCGCTCCGGCCCCTCGGGAGCGGTGTGATCAGCCAGGCCAGGACCTGCCCCACTGGGCTCCCTCAGGACCCACCTGCCTGGAGGGGCCCAGACAAGCACCCAACACTGTGTCCCGTCCCCCCCACCCCCCTGGGGTTGAGACTGGCCGGGCTTCTGCACCAGTCCCAGGCGGCTCAGCTCTGGGGAGCCAGGTGGGGCCCACAGGTGGTGGGAAGCAGAGACTGCCCGGAGGTGCCCTGGGGTCTGGCCAGGGGGCAGAGAGGAGCAGGGGGTGGGCAGGGGGAGCCAGCGGGGTCTCGGGGCACAGTGCAAGCGGAGCAGGCTGGGGCCCCTTTCGAGCATGGGCCGGCTCCATGGAGCCACTGGCGCCATTGTAAACCCAGCACTGAGCACAGCGCCCCCTAGTGGTGCATCGGGGCCAGCACTGACAGTCAGGGGAGGTGCCCCCCACTCCCTACAGCACAGCACCCCCTAGTGGCACATTGGGTCAGCACCAACGGCCTGGGGAGGGCCCCTACCCTGCTGACACAGCACAGCACCCCCTAGTGGTGCATCGGGGCCAGCATTGACAGTCAGGGGAGGTGCCCCCCACTCCCTACAGCACAGCACCCCCTAGTGGCACATTGGGGTCAGCACCAACGGCCTGGGGAGGGCCCCTACTCTGCTGACACAGCACAGCACCCCCTAGTGGTGCATCGGGGCCAGCACTGACAGTCAGGGGAGGTGCCCCCCACTCCCTACAGCACAGCACCCCCTAGTGGCACATTGGGGCCAGCACCGACGACCAGGAGAGGGCCTCCACCCCGCTCCCTGCAGCACAGCACCCCCAGTGCCACGGCCCTCCCCTGACTCTCCCTCATCCCGTCTCCCCCAGGCAACTTCTCACTGAGCCACCCCATCAAGGGCTGCGTGCAGAACAAGGACTGCACCAAGGAGGCGAGGGGCAGCGCAGCCGTCAACCTGGTGGGCTCCTGCTGCTCTGGCCACCTCTGCAACAGGGACCTGGCCAACAAGACCTTCTTCGCCCCCAACATCCCCCGGCTGGAGGTCATGCCCGGCCCGGGGGCCAACACCACAGGCGCCAACGCCACGGCCACTGCCACGGTCACGGCCATGGTCGCTGCCACCACCACGGTCGCTGCCGCCACCACGGTCACGGCCGCTGCCACGCCCCTGCCGCCGGACCATGGGGACCATGAGGACCACGAGGACCATGAAGATCACGAAGACCTCATCCGGGACGACCACCACGTCACCACGGCAGGCGAGCGGCGGAACAACCCAGGCGTCAAGCTGCCAAGCGGCGGGAAGGGGGGCGCGGCGGGGCTGAGCGCCTCGGCCTGGCTGGTCTTGCTCGGGTCCGCCTTGCTCCTGTGAAGGGGGCACCAGGGAGGGGAAATGGCACGAGATGCCCCCCACCCATTCACCCCCCTATCACCCCCATCCCCACTCCGTTGGCCAGCCTCCCCGACTTCTTCAACTCCAGCCTGGCTTCGGCCTATGCACGGCAGCCATCTTCTTAGTTGAGCAGCACTCTTGATGTCAGGCCAGGTCGGCCCTGTGGCGTTGCCAGGCAGGGCTAAGTTTGCAGGTTGCATCTCTGTGCGTCAGAGCCCCGTCCTCACGACACCTGGTTTTCCCTTCAGGCTCCCCACAGCAGCCATCTTGGTCTGGAAGTGGCGTGGCTTGATGTCCCTCTAGGGCATCTTTTGTGATTGCCCCCTTCATGCAAAGTCTCCACAGTTTTTTTTAACCATCAGGGAGCCCTTCTCGTGGCACCACCACAAATCCAGGCTTCCTTCAGCCTGCACAAGGCAGCCATCTTGGTTGCATGTGGCCCAGTTTTGCCTACTTGCAGTGGCCAGCTTGTTTTTTAAGTGAGGGGAAAACAACACGGAGAGGGAAGAGCCATACTACCCCTGCCCTTGAGAACAAATTCCCACATGTTGCCTTCCCATAGTGCAGGCCACATTCTTATAGCAGCACAGCAAATTCAGGCTTCTCTTCAGCCTGTGCACAGCGGCCATCTTGTTGCTACTTGGCCTAGTCTGACTCCAGTGTGGGGAGGGCTGTGATGGCCGCCATTTTCTGTTCACTTGAGCGAATCCTGTCCCTTCTTCACCTCACCCAGGCGCATGTTTTGCCACAAGCTTTCGTGTTATTTGCCAACACTGGGCAGCCATCTTGTTTCTTTATGCAACACCAGGTGACAACTTTCTAGGGAAGGTGGCCACTGCTTGGTCTTCGTTCCCCGGGGAAAAGTCTCAAGGCTGCTCCAAAGCAAATACAGGACTACATGCAGCAGCCATCTTGCCATTAGTCTGGGTCAGCCATTTTGTCTCCCGCCAACAGGGTGGTGGGTCCCGTTGCCATGGCGCCAAAGACAACTCAGGCTTCTAACAGCTTGCTGGGCCTCAACATTAGGACCCACAGTCTATGCCCCCTCCCCACACCACACACGCGCGCGCGCACACACACACACGAGGCTGGTTGTGGAAGATGACGCAACAAGCTGGCCACCAGCACACGGGCCATAGACACAGTGGCCAGGGCACAACAATGGGAAGGAAAGAGCATTGAGGGGGCTCATCCTTATGACTTGGTGGCCTTGGGCACTCCCCCCCCTCACTCACCATCTCGCCCACTGGGTATCTAGCCCCAATAATGGGGGTCCCAGCACAGCTTCCCATCCTTCCACCAGCCCAGGTGGCACAGCTCAGAGAAGGATGGGACAGTGCTAAGAGAGCAGAGAGGTCAATGAGTTCCTCACGGCCCACTGGGGCAATAGGGACTATCCCAGATTAGCCCCACAGGCCCATCCAGCCCGATATCCCACCTTCTCCCTGCCTCCCCCCACCCAGATCAGACCCATGGGCCCATCCACCCTGGTGTCCCTGATACCTAAAACCTCTGGCCCAATTACACCCCCTCACTGTGCAATATTCCCCTTCCTGACCTCTCAGCTCAGCACATGCCCTGGAGCCTGCGGGTGAGGCATCCCTGAATCATTCTCCCAGCTGGCATGGCTGCAGCTGCCCTTCCGAATGTAAATAGTTTCAGAGACTCAACTCTCACCATGGGAAGGGGGCCGGGAATTCCCAGGGAAGGTTTTAAAGGCTCATTAATAAAAGGATTGTAGTTGTGTTTAAAGGGGTCTAGCTCTGTTTCTTTAGGGGTCTCATTTTTTTGTCAGTGGCTGCCTTCATGTCCCTGTCCTGCTCTATTTAAGGAAAATGTTTCTTTTAGCATCAGTAGGGCCAGATCCCCAGCTGGGTGGGGAATGAGACATGGGGACTTCCCCTCTAGGGGGCATCACTTCTGATCTGGGCCCCCACCATGCTGGGCACTGCACGAACCCCTCTGGACCGCGCTTGGAGCCCCAGTCAGGCCAGACACACTCCCTGTCCTGAAGCTCATACTACATAGGGAAGGATGATTATGCCCAACTTTACAGATGGGAAACTGAGGCACAGAGAGGCCCTGAAGCAAGGTCGCCCAGCGACTCAATGTAAGGGTTAGGAATTGAATCCTGCTGGCCAGGGTCCCAACCCAAACCCTTTACCACAAGTCCTTCAATAGTTCCTAGGCTGGAATAGTCCCTTGGGATCATCCCCTAATGAAGCCCCGATGCAGCCTGAATCAGGGCCCAAATCCTGACTGGGGCAGCCTGGGACCCAGCACACCTGGGTTCCAACCCTCACTGTGCAGTCCCTCGGGCAAGAGGCGCTCCGTGCATCAGTTTCCCCACCACCAATTTGGAGATAACAGCCCCACGGTGTTGTACAGACAAAACTACACAGGATCTTTTCAGGGGCCAAGACAAAGATGCCACATTTATTGTGATAACAATCTGATTTATGACCAATCACACACACACACACGCACACACACACGCAATCAGATGTTCTGCAGCTGCTGCATAGTTACCAGTCCTGGACATAGCTTGAGTTCGTGGCTTGATTTTGCAGCTTGAGTTCGTAGCTTGTGGCGGTAACTGGCCAGGAAAGCCGGGCACAAGGACAAGTTGGCTCTCTGTTGGGTATGCACAGATGCCCTTCCATGCTGGCAGCAGAATGTTACCCTCCAAAGTCTCCCATCTCACCCATCCTTTTTGTAGGCTTTAGTTTGAACCCAGAGTCTATAAGTCTTGCTGTGCCACTGCCTCTGGGTTTGGTGATTGATCACCCGTCAGTTGCAGGCCTGACTTTCAGCCTGGGACATGGCTTTGATCTTCCTTCTATTACACCTCTTCTTTTTAGGGTGGACACCTCTTACTTTGTTAGGGCTCTTGTCTGCATCTTCACCCGGTGGGGTTTGAACTTTATTTCATCAGGACAGGCTGGGGCTGGAGGTTGATTCCAACACCCATACATGCCTCAGTCACACGTCTAAACGAAACTAATAAGATTACAGCAGAGTTTGCAAAAATGAAGGTTGGAGGAAGCTTTTACAAAATGGAGTGAGCGTTTTAAAATGGGGTTTGAATTCCAATATGGCAAACAGTGAACAGATGTTACAATATAGACAAGTGTAGTGAATGGCAAACAGTGAACAGAAGTTACAATGTAGGCAAGCATAATAAATGGTGAACAGAAGTTACATTAATAAAGTGAACAATTAAAAACAATTTCATTTATCAGTTCTACAACAGGGGGCAGGGAGGGTGGCTAGGATCAATGTGTTAAAAACTGCAAGGTCCCCAGAGGCCATGGTGATGGGCAGACCAGGATTCTAGCCGCTGCCCCAGAAGATCAATTTCTCTGGCATTTGGGCCCCTAGAGAGGGTCTCCGTCACCCCACCTGGCCCCGTTTGCCCCACCTCTGGGCTGTGTCGCCCGCACACCGCGTACAGGTGCTCGCCAGGCCGCAAGGCAGGAGCTCTGCGAACACCGGCCCGCGAGATGAAATTAGCAGCACCACGCACGTCAGCGCCACCAGCTCCAAGCAGGTGGGTCACACCCAGCGCCCTGATCCCCCAGCAAAGGCCTCAGAAAGGAAGCCGTAGCTATCAGTATGATCTGCTTCATCGGCTCTTCAGCTCGGTATCTCCCAATCACCTTGAGCGACTGAGAAACCTCCCACCTTGCAGAGTATCAGAGGCAGTTTCTCCGGAGCAGCCGTGAGGTTTCTGCTCTGATCAAGGCATGAGAGATAAGAACTGATAGACAGATTTCAGGCCCCCGTCTCCAGGGAGCTTTTTGCAACTGAGTCTGTCCTAGGCCAGGGCAGCAGGGCTTCAGTGTGTGCCTAGAGCACTGGTTCCCCTCACACCCCAGCTCTGTCGCTGCCCCGCAGTCCTGATCCACAGACCCCTGCTAGGTGAGTCCTGGGCTCCCCCTCTACATACAGATTTAAAGTCTATCTGGCCAGATCCCCAACTGACGTAAATTCAGTGCTGTTACAGCCGATTGACACCAGCTGGGGATCTGGCCCCATTGACTCCAATGGAGCTCCGGCCAATTGACATCTTCATCAATGATCTGGATGATGGGATGAATTGCACCCTCAGCAAATTTGCAGATGACACTAAACTGGGAAGTGATACACTGGGGGGCAGGGATAGGACACAGAGGGACCTAGACAAATTAGAGGATTAGGCCAAAAGAAACCTGATGAGGTTCAACAAGGACAAGTGCAGAGTCCTGCACTTAGGATGGCAGAATCCCATGCCCTGCTACAGACTAGGGAGCGAATGGCTAGGCTGCAGTTCTGCAGAAAAGGACCTGGGGGTTACAGTGGATGAGAAGCTGGATATCAGTTGAGAGTGTGCCCTTGTTGCCAACAAGGCTAATGGCATTTTGGGCTGTATAAGTAGGGGCATTGCCAGCAGATCGAGGGATGTGATCCTTCCCCTCTATTCAGCACTGGTGAGGACACATCTGGAGTACTGTGTCCAGTTTTGGGCCTCACACTACAAGAAGGATGTGGAAAAATTGGAAAGAGCCCAGCGGAGGGCAACAAAAATGATTAAGAGGCTGGAGCACATGACTTATGAGGAGGGGCTGAGGGAACTGGGTGGAACCTCCATCCGTAGAGGTTTTTAAGGCCCAGCTTGACAAAGCCCTGACTGGGATTTAGATGGGTTTGGTCCTGCTTTGAGCAGGGTGTGGGGCTAGATACCTCCTGAGGTCCCTTCCAACCCTGATATTCTATGATTCTATGTTCCCAGCTTGAGGTCTGGCCCCATTGACTCCACTGGAGCTAAGGCCGATTGACCTCCAGCTGGGGTCTGGCCCTGATTTTGTTCCCCATCAGTGTTTGCCCCTGACAGACCCCCAGCCCTCGATCTCAGAGTGGGGGTGTCAGCTCCTGGGTGCCCTCCAGCAGAGGGGGACTTCTGAAGAACAGGAAACACGGTGTTGAAATCAAAACCCCAGCTCGAGACGCATGAGAACGTCTTCAGATAATTATCTTGCTGCACAAGAACAATTTGCTGCTGAGGCTGCTGCAACCCGGCCTCCCTGCAGCACCTGAAGGGTTAACGCCCTGCTAGCAGCTCAAAGGCCGATGCCCATCCCACCAGCCATAGGGCAGGAGAATCATTGTTGCTACAGCTGGTGTAGATGGCAGCTGCAGGTTGGATTCCTGTGTTGGTGCCGGAGGGATGCTCAGGCCTGGCTTTGTGCATAAGAAAGGGCTGATGTGAAATTTAGCTAGACAAGCAATGTGATCTAGTAAGGACATAGGCTGGGAGCCAGGACTCCTGGGTTCTCTCCCTACCTCTACCAGCAACCTATTGCGTGACCTTGGCCAAATCTCTTCCCCTCTTGCTGCCTCGGTTTCCCCTTCCAGCCTTTGCCTATTTAGATTGGGCACTCTTTGGGCAGGGACTGTCTCTGCAGCACCTGGCACAACAGGGCATTGAGCTCAGACCAGATCTCTAGGTGGCACCTTACTGTGAAATATACATTGTGAGCTGCTTGCACAGATGGGAAAACCGAGGCGGGAGGGATGGAAGTAACATGGCTGGTTTCTCACAGGGAGCCTGTGGCAGGGCCGGGAACAGAACCCAGGAGTCCTGAGTCCCAGGCGCCTCGGCCACAAGTCTCTGGCATTATGTGATGCCAGAAGAGACACAACGATGCAGCTTCAATTACGAAGCTTCGTCAAGGAAAATCCAGGCCAAGGCCACAGGGCACTACCAGGCCCAGCCATTGCCATCAGGAGGCACTTGTGTTGCAGTCAGGCCCCTTCTCAGGATCGGGGCCCTGCTGCGCCAGCGCTGCACAGATGCATTGCAGGAGACCATCTCTGCCCCAAAACCAGCGGCATCAATATAGCCATTATCCGCTATGGGGAGCAGTTCCATTTGCCAGCAGCACTAGTGTAGCTGTTATCCATCCTGAGCACCAGCACCTAGAGGCACATGGTGCTCTCCTTTTCTCCCAGCATCCTGGTTCCTCATTCGTCAGAGACCTCTACACCTGCGGAGGCTGTAGGAGACCCAGGATATCCAGACCCCCAAACCCCCTGCTCCCACCCAGCCCCCTTCAGGAGACACCAGCCTAGGACTGCCCTTGTCCTCCACACCTGAGATCTCCTGCTCTCAGCCCTGCTCTTCTGGGGCGGGGACCACGCTCCCCCCCATAAGGGGCACATCTAATCACTTCCTGCCAGTGCCCCAGCTTTACTCAATTTCCTACCTTCCGCGCAGCCTGCAGAGCCCCAGCCCCGGGAGTGCAGACAGCGCTGAGAGGAACAAACTCTGGTCTATCTCCAACCACAGCTCCCGGGCCCATGGCGCCCCTCTTCCCCACCACAGCCTGGGGGCAGGTAAGTCCAAGCCTTGATTTGACAGAAATTGCAGGGAACTGGCCATGCAGCAGGGACAGCCCTCTACCAGCACCGGAGATGGGGGGGATCCCATGTCCCCATCCCTCCCAGCAGCCCAGACAGAGAACCCAGAGACCTGCCCCACTGTCCAGCCAACAAATGGAACCCAGAGTCCCACTCCCCTCCCAGAGCCAGGGAGAGAACCCACGAGACCTGGCTCCCAACCCCCCTGCTCTAAGCCACTAGACCCCACTCCCCTCCCAGAGCCAGGGAGAGAACCCAGGAGTCCTGAGTTCCAGCCCCACCTTTCTAACACTGGAGTGGGGGTGTGCGTAAGGACTCCTGGGTCCCTCTCAGCAGGCTGCTGCCCCAGCACTGGGCATGTCCAGAGGCATCAGGCCCCCAAGCCAGCCTGTGGGTCAGGGGAAGCGCGAGGGGCATTGGAGTGCACCTGTAACCAGGGACTCATCCTCAAGTGGGCGGGGGTCTCCAATGGGGTCCCATGGGGACTGGGTCGTGTCCTGCACTAGTTACCACTGGGATCAATGTCCGGGACGGGAATATCAAACCCTCCCAGCTAACTTCAGCAGGGGGCCCAGAAATCGGGAAATCCTGAGAGGACCGGGGCAGGGACCCAGAGCGCGTGGGGAAACGCCGGGCGTTTTAACACATCCGCATGTCCCCGCCCGTGGCGAGGAACTGCAAACATCAGCCAGGGGCTCTCCCCTGTGGGCAGCGACTCCGGAACAGATCTGGGGCAATGGTGGAGAGTTGGCTGGACTGGGGCTAACGCCGTCCTGGGATCTCAAGGAGGAGCAGGGAAGGGATTTTCCCTTTGGAGCTGACCCGGGGGTGACACTGCCGAGCCCTGGGTCTGCGTCTGGCTCTGGGGCACAAAGTCAGTTGGGGAGGGGTCAGAGCGGAGCCCCGAGGATGATTCGAGGGTTCGAAGCCCTGCTGCAGAGCGAGCAATGCCTGGAGCTCCAGCTATTGTGCTGAGCCCAGGACATGCTCCGGGGTGCCATGATCCCCGTCTGTCCGTCCCTACACAGGGAGCAGAGAGTTGATCGGGGCTAGTCAGTTTTTACCGGGGTGGGGGGGAATTAAGCATTGGGACCAAGCACGAGGGCTGTGGGGGATCCTCCATCCCCGGCAGATTTTCAGTTCAGACTGGGAGTTTTCTTAAAACAGTGGCTCCAGGGATGGCCTCTGGCCTGGGCTATTGGGGGGTCAGGCTAGACAGCCACAGGTCCCTGCTGGCCAGGGAACTGGGAATGACTGAAATCAGGTAAATACCAGCAGGACAGCTAGAGATCAGCCCAAGTGGCTCAGGGGGTGAATGGAGCAAGAGGGCTACTGTATAACAGGGTATGGCGGATGAGCCAGGACTCCTGGGTTCTCTCCCTGGCTCTGGGAGGAGAGTGGGGACTGGTGATTGGAGCAGGGTGGGGAGCCAGGACTCCTTGGTTCTTTCCCCAGCTCTGGGAGAGGAGCTGGAGATAGTCGTTAAAGCTGGGGGCACTGGGAGCCAGGACTCCTGGGTTCTCTCCCTGGCTCTGGGAGAGGAGTCGGGTCTAGTGATTAGAATGAGGCGGGCTAGGACCCAGGACTCCTGGGTTCTCTCCCTGGCTCTGTCGCTGACTTTCTGTGTGACCTCCAGAAAGTTCTTTCACCTCAGTTTCCTCTAGTACAAGCTGGGGTCGATGCTACTGAAGCTGGGCGGGAGGAAGAGTTGGGAGATCCCCGTAGCCGCGGCTCAGGAGGGGCGGCGTTACTCTCCAAAGGACGGGGCCCTGTAGCATAAACTGGGGTTGGTTCCCCTCCCCGAGGGGCTGGCTGTGTGTGGCACAGCAGGCTGTGGGGGGGGGAGCACTCCGGAGAACACGAGGTTAGCGCCAGGGAACACAAATCTGCTGAGACAAGAGGTCCCGGAGCTGTCTGGGGGGGCGGAAGAGAGGGGCTGCGGGTCAGGAGTGAGTGGCACCCACACAGCTGGGGGAGGAGAGGGCTCGGGATCTGAGGGGCTGAAGGTCGGGAGTGGGGGGGCACTGGCAGAGGAGTGGGGAGACAGCAGGGGCTGTGGGTCGGGAGTAGGGTTGCCAACTTTGTAATTGCACAAAACCGAACACACTAGCCCTGTCCTCTGCCCCACCCCTTCCCAAGGGCTCGCCCCCCGCACTCCATCCCCCCTCCCTCTGTCGCTCGCTCTCCCCCACCCTCTCTCACTTTAACTGGGCTGGGGCAGGAGGTTGTGCTGTGGGCTCCAGCTGGGGGTGTGGGCTCTAGGGTGGGGCGAGGGATGAGGGGTTTGAGGTTCAGGAGGGGGCTCTGGGCTGGGGCAGAGGGAACAGGTGCAGGAGGCGGGCTGGGGCTCAGGGCTGGGGTTGGGGTGCGGGAGGGGGTGTGGGAAGGAGTGCAAGCCCTGGTGGGAGTTTGGGTGCTGGAGGGGGTACAGGTTCCAAGAGGGAGTTTGGGTGTGGGCTACAAGAGGGGGCTCAGGGCTGGGACAGGAAGATGAGGTGTAGGGAGGGGTGAGGGGTGCAGACTCTGGGAGGGCGTTTGGGTGCAGAAGGGGGCTCAGGGCTGGGGCAGAGGGAGGAGGTGCAGGGTACGAAGGGGGGTCAGGGCTGGGGCTGGAGTGCAGGAGGGGGTGCAGGTTCCAGGAGGGAGTTCCGACCTGGGGCAGGAGTTTGGGGTGCAAGTGGGGGGTGTGGGCTCTGGGACAGGAGGTTGGGGTGCAGGCTCCGGCCAGGCGGCGCTTACCTCAGGCAGATCCAAGCTGGCAGCACAGCCGGGCTAAGCCAGGCTCCGTGCCTGCCCTGGCTCCGCGCTGCTCCTGGAAGAAGCCACCATGTCCGGCTCTTAGATGCAGGGGTGGCCAGGCAGCTCTGTGCAGTGCGCACTGCCCACTCCCGCAGGCACCGCCCCCGCAGCTCCCATTGGCCGCAGTTCGCAGCCAATGGGAGCTGCAGAGCTGGTGCTCAGGGCAGGAGCAGCATGTGGAGTCTCCCTGGCAGCCCCTGTGCCTAGGAGCCGGATATGGAGGTTGCTTCCAGGAGCCATGCGGCGCCGAGGCAGGCAGGGAGAAAACCAGATGCCTGGCAATCCTAGCTGGGAGTGAGGGGCACCGGCCAGGCCACGTGCTAAAGCGGTCACTTCTCCCTAGCTTTCCAGCAATGCCACCTCACCCGTGGCCAACAACAGCACCGCGCCCACCTCCAACATCCTCGACCAGCTCTCGGTGGCCATCTTCGTGGTCTCTTGCCTGCTGGGCATGGTAGGGAATGGCCTGGTGGTCTGGGTCACCAGCTTCCGCATGCGCCGGACGGTCAACTCGATCTGGTTCCTGAGCCTGGCGCTAGCCGATCTCCTCTACTCCCTGCTGCTGCCCTTCTACGCTGCCAAGACCGCCGCGGGCCATCACTGGGCCTTTGGCAACTTCCTCTGCAAAGCCGTTGGCGCCCTTCTCTTCCTCAGCATGTTCGCCAGCGTCTTCCAGCTGACACTCATCTCGACCGATCGCTGTCTGCTGGTGGCCCGGCCCGTCTGGGCCCAGCGGTTCCGCACGCCGCGCTGGGCCTGGGGGGCGGCCGGCGTGGCCTGGGTGCTGGCCGGGGCTTTCTCGGCCCCCTACCTGGTCTTCCGGCAGGTGCAGTGCCGGGGCGAGCGCTGCTTTTGCATCAACAATTTCGGGGACGTGGCGACAAGGGTGGCACGGCAGCAGGCCCTGATCGTGGTGCGGTTCGTGGCTGGCTTCATGGCACCGCTGCTGGTCATCACAGCCTGCCACATGGTCGTGATGCTGCGGGCCGGGCACCGGGGCCGCCGGCCCAACCGTACGGCCAAGGTGGTGGCTGCCGTGGTGTTGAGTTTCTTCCTCTGCTGGCTGCCCTACCACATCTTCAACTTCCTGCACGGCTGGGCAGGCAAAAGCGCAGCCATCAAGGTGGGCTCCTCCCTGGCTTTCAGCCTCACCTGTCTGAGCTGCTTCCTCAACCCCCTGCTCTACGCCTTCCTGGGCCGCCGCTTCCAGGAGGGGTTGCGGGGGTAGCAGCCGCGCCCGCTGGCTGGAGGCCGCCATGGCCGAGGACTCACTGGGCTCAGGCAGCGGACGCCGGCGCAACCGCTCGCGGGGCTCCACCACCTCCTCTGAGCTGCGGATGATGCAGCCGTGATGGGGCAGGGGAAGGGGCTAGGGCCCTGTGCGGGGGGAGTGCGGGCAGCTGTGGGATGGCACCAAGCAGGGCATGCTGGGAGCCCAGGGTCATACCAGAGCAGTGCATGCTGGGAGCCCAGAGCCATGCTGGAGCAGTGCATGCTGGGAGACCATGGGACATGGCGGAGCAATGCATGCTGGGAGCCCATGGGCCACACTGGAGCATGGCATGCTGGGACCCCAGAGCCTCACCAGAGCAGTGCACGCTGGGAGCCCATGAGCCACGCTGAAGCAGTGCATGTGGGGAGCTGTCGTCATCAGCACGGGCCATGCCGGAGCGGTGCATGCTGGGAGCTTATGGGTCACACCGCAAAGGAGCATGCTGGGAACTCTGGCCGTCATTGGCCACACCGGAGCAATAACAGGCCACACTCCTTTCCCATGCTGCCGGAACTCAGTGATACCCCTGGCCGCCACCCCACAGGGTGGGCAGGGCTGTTACAAAGCTGTGGCCATGGTGGTTGCCATGGATACCACCACCTGGCCACCATTTTGGGGCCTGGTTTTCAGACCGGGACAGAGTGAATCCTAAAACCAGGCTCTTTTTATACAGAAAGCTCAGATCTACTTTTGTTACATTGACCACCCCGTTGGTTGGTGTATCCTTCCACCAGTTAATATAGTCCATCCAAAAAAAAAAAATGAATTCTGGGACTCCAGCCCACTTTACACAGGAGCCAGCTCTGTGTAAGGACAGCTACTAAGCATCCTTCCACCACAAAAGTAGTCCTCCAAAACACAGGTCTCAAAACTGGACTCTTTTTATACACAGCCGGATCTACTTTTAACATATTCTGATTGTGTGTCCTTCTGCCAAAAAAATAGTTCCTCAAAAAAAAAAAAAACTGAAAACCAGGCCCTTTTCCAGATTTCACTCGCTCCAGGGACCCCGGAAAACTCTCGCGGGGCCCAGTCCCCCGGAGCTTCTTCTGCTCCCGGTCTTCACTGGCAGGGGGTCCTTCCGCTCCGCACCACCGAACTACTGCCGAAGCGGGACCTGCTGCCGAAGTGCAGCCAGGTCTTCGGCAGTAATTCGGCTACGGCAGGCCCTTCCGTTCCGGGACCAGCCGCCAAAGTGCCCCAAAGACCCGTTGCGGGGGCCCCCTGCCGCTGAAGACCCCAAGCCCCCAAAATCCTCTCAGTGGCCCTGCCCTTTTCATACAGAAGCCCTGTGATGTTTCTCCATAACATGTGTGTGTCCTTCCGCCAAATAATAAAAGGTAAAATAGCCCCTTAAAAATCTGAAAATCAAGCTCCATCATATTCAGGACTACACTCTTTGTCACCTTCTTGCACCTTTGTAACCTTCTGTTTTGTGGCCTTCCACCACAAAATATAGTCCCTGAAACACACATGGGGAAGTGGTGCCCTTTAAATTCAAGGGCTGTGCCTTATTACGCCCCCTTCTGTCTTCTTTCACTCAAAAGAAGTAGTCCACCCAACAAGCTTGCGATCCTTCCGCCCTCTCGGCAAGAGCCTTTCCCCCAAAACGGCGAATAAAGCTGCCAAAGCGATTTGAGTTTCTATGAAAGACCAAAGGCGGCAAATGGGAATTTAGCACTTGGCGGGGAGGGGGTGGCACCTGGATGGAACAGCCAGTGGGGTAAAGCTCTGCAGGCCCCACCCCTGGGCGGAGTCATGCCACTTAGTGGGCAGGGCTTGGTAAGCTCCTCCCATGGGCGGTGCCATGTCTTTTAGTGGGCAGGGCTGTGGCTCTGGCATTCTCAGTGGCCATCTGCGGTGTTTGCTACAGAGAAAAGGACAGGTGAGACTTGTCCACCATCACATGGTGAATCAGTGAGACAGCTGGGGATAGAACCCAGGAGTCCTGGCTCCCAGCCACCCAACTCTAACCACCAGCCCCCACTCCCCTCTCAGAGCTGGGGACAGAACCCAGGAGTCCTGGCTGCCAGCCACCCCGCTCTAACCACCAGCCCCCACTCCCCTCTCAGAGCTGGGGAGAGAACCCAGGAGTCCTGGCTGCCAGCCACCCTGCTCTAACCACCAGTCCCCACTCCCCTCTCAGAGCTGGGGAGAGAACCCAGGAGTCCTGGCTGCTAGCCAACCCGCTCTAACCACCAGCCCCCACTCCCCTCTCAGAGCTGGGGAGAGAACCCAGGAGTGCTGGCTCCCAGCCACCCCACTCTAACCACTAGACCCTGTTCCCCTCTCAGAGCTGGAGAGAGAACTCAGGAGTCCTGGCTGCCAGCCCACCCTGCTCTAACCACCAGCCCCCACTCCCCTCCTAGAGCTGGCAAAGGGAGCCAGAGGTCTCTTTAGCCGGGTTTAGCAGATGGGGTGAGCTATGGCATGGCTCGCATGCGGAGAAAGAAGATATCTTTGGTTTCAGATCTGGAAAGGGGAAGCCGAGGCCCCTGCTCTGGGGCCAGGGAAGTTTTTCACCAGAGGATGAAGCAACCCAGCTTCCCATCCCACCCGTCGGGAAGGAAGCAAAAGCTCAGGGCAGAGGTGGCCGAGGGATGGCAGAGCACCCATGGAAAAAATATAGTGGGTGGTCAGGACCCACTGGCATCCCCACAGATCAGCTCCTCCCCCTCACTCCCAGCACCTCCTGCCCACCGCGGCTTGGGAGAAGGGGTGCAGTGGGGGTGGAGTGGGGTGGGAAGAGGTGGGGAAGGGGTTTGGGGGAAAAGGTGGGGAAAGGGTGCAGTGGGGGTGGGGTTCAGTGGGGGCAGAGGGAGGTGGGAAGAGGTGGGGAAGGGGTGCAGTGGTGGCGGGGCCTGGGGCAGAGCAGGGGTGGGAAGAGGTGGGGAGGGGGGTTGGGGAAAGGGGTGCAGTGGGGGCAGGGCCTCGGGCAGAGCAGCGGTGCGAAAAGATGGGGATGGAGCTTGGGGGAAAAGGTGGGGAGAGGGTGCAGTGGGGGCGGAGTGGGGTGGGAAGAGGTGGGGAGGGGGTTTGGGGGAAGGGGTGCAGTGGGGCCATGACCTGGGGCAGATCAGGGGTGGGAAGAGGTGGGGAGGGGGTGCAGTGGGAAAGGAGTGCAGTGGGGGCAGACAGGGGGTGGGAAGAAGTGGGGTGGGGGGTTGGGAAAAGGGGTGCAGTGGGGCCAGAGGGGGATGGGGGTTTGGGGGGAGGGTGGGTGGCAAGAGATGGGGTGGGGATTTGGGGGAAGAGTTGCAGTGGAGGCAGAGGGGAGGTGGGAAGAGGTGGGGACGGGGTTTGGGGGAAGGGATGCAGTGGAGGCGGAGGGGAGGTGGGAAGAGGTGGGGACGGGGTTTGGGGGAAGGGATGCAGTGGAGGCAGAGGGGGGTGGAAAGAGATGGGGTGGGGGTTTGGGGGAAGAGGTGCAATGGAGGCAGAGGGGGGTGGGGGTCTGGGGAAGGTATGCAGTGAGAGCGGGGCCTGGGGTGGAGCTGGGGTGGGAAGAGGTGGGCTGGGGGTTGGAGGAAGGGATGCAGTGGGGGCGGAGCCTGGGGCAGAATGGGAGTGGATCACCCCCCAGGAACTGAGGCAGATCAGACACCCCAGCCAAGCCCAGCCCAGCGCCCTAAGGCTTTGCCATGTAAAGGGGAGCAGTGCATACTGGGAACGCTCCCCCTCCCCAATTGGTCACACCTGGCTCCGAAGCGAGCCCTGCCCCGCATCTCCACCTGCTCCGCCCGGACCCCTGGGTTCTCCGCTGCCGGCCCTGCCCCGCGTCTCCACCTGCTCCGCCCGGACCGCTGGGTTCTCCGCTGCCGGCCCTGCCCCGCGTCTCCACCTGCTCCGCCCGGACCGCTGGGTTCTCCGCTGCCGGCCCTGCCCCGCGTCTCCACCTGCTCCGCCCGGACCCCTGGGTTCTCCGCTGCCGGCCCTGCCCCGCGTCTCCACCTGCTCCGCCCGGACCGCTGGGTTCTCCGCTGCCGGCCCTGCCCCGCGTCTCCACCTGCTCCGCCCGGACCGCTGGGTTCTCCGCTGCCGGCCCTGCCCCGCGTCTCCACCTGCTCCGCCCGGACCCCTGGGTTCTCCGCTGCCGGCCCTGCCCCGCGTCTCCACCTGCTCCGCCCGGACCCCTGGGTTCTCCGCTGCCGGCCCTGCCCCGCGTCTCCACCTGCTCCGCCCGGACCCCTGGGTTCTCCGCTGCCGGCCCTGCCCCGCGTCTCCACCCAGTGATGAGCTGCCAAAATCTTAACAACCGGTTCCCCACCAGGTCCGGTTCCCCACCCGAACCCCACCCACGTCCTGCCCCTGACTGCCCCCCTCAGAACCCGCAACCCATCAACCCTCCCTGCTTCTTGTCCCCTGACCACCCCCTCCCACAACCCCCCACCCTAACTGCCCCCCAGGACCCCACCCCCTACCCAACTCACCCCACTCCCTGTCCCCTGACTGCCCCAGCCCCTTCCACCACTACCCCCACAGACCCCCGGAACTCCCACCCCTACCCAACCCCCCCATTCCCCATCCCCTGACCACCACCCCCGAACCTCCGCCTCCTGCCCCTTATCCAACCCCTCTCCCAGCCCCGGCCTGCTCAGGGCAGCGTGCATGGACCCCGCGAGGCCGCTGGAGCTCGCGCCGCCCCCCCCCCTTGCCGCTTAAAGGGGCAGGAGCTGCCACGCTGCCCGGAGTGCTGACTCCAGCGGCCCCGCACGCTGCGGCTCTGCAAGGCGGGGGGAAGCGGAAGAGGGGCCAGGGGAGCCTCCCCAGCTGGGAGCTCAGGCGGGCTGGACGGGATGTCCTGCGGGCCGGAGTTTGTCCACCCGCCCACCCCTTTAACAGCCGGTTCTACACCTGCTTCTAAATTTAACAACCAGTTCTTGGGAACCAGCTCCAGCTCAACACTGACTCCACCAGCTCCACCCGGACACCGGGGTTCCCCACTGCCAGCCCTGCCCTGACCCCACAGCTCCTGCCCTGATGCCCCCGCCCCGGCCCCAGGCTGGCAGCAACAGGCAGTACCCCCCCACACACACACACACCCCTCCAGTTCTCCTTTTTGGTGCATCTTCACACATCCTGCTCCGGCTGGGGGCCAAATCCAGGGGGTGGTGCCACTCTGGCTGCCACTGGGTTCCTGGAAAATAAACTCAGAGACAAGTGGACGGGGCCGGCGGGCACTGCCTTCCCAGGTAACGGGGCAGGTAGCCATGCCACCCTGGGCCCCACACAGCCCCTGTCATGGCTGGACTGGGAACATGGGCAGGGGCGGGCTGGAGGGGATGTAAATTCAATCTCTGTGCATGGCGGCAGGAGTGCACACGCTGTGTGTCAGTTGTGACTGTGTGCGGTAGAAAACTGTAGCTTTGTGTGTGTGCTGACACGTGTTTCAGCTGTGACATTGTGTGTGTCTGTATTTGTGATGAAGTGGGGGATTTTCTGAGACGCTTGCAGGAGCAGTGTGTGTGCCTCAGTTTCCATGTGTGCTATGTGTCTAAAGGGAGAGGGGGGTTGTTGTTGCAGGGGACTTGCCGAGGAGTTGGGACCCAGACAATAACCTGGAGATGGGGGACCCAGCGACTGGTAACCAGGATGCCCCCAACCTTGGGAGCCAGCCAGTTCTGGGCAGTGGGGGGACAATGGGCTGAGGAGAGAGGGGCCCGGGGACCTGACCAGAGGGGAAAAAAGGACGGAAGAGAGGGGCCCAGGTGACCTGTTTACCTGGGACTGAAGACAATGGGCGGAGGAGGGGCTGGTGGGGGAGGGGATTTAGGGGGCTCGGCTGGAAAGAGAGGGCTGGGCAGGTGTGATGGAGTAGGGACTGTCTGTGTGGGGAACGGAAAAGCAGGGGGATCTCTTTAGGTGCGGGACAGGTGATCAGCCTGTAACCCGAGCCCGGCCAGGGGGAGGGGGAGCTCCTGGGTGGAGAAGAAGGGGACAAAGGACCCCGGCCGGCGGGAGGAAAGGCAGGACAGTTTGGGTTTGGGTCTGTGGGGCAGAATTCAGGGTATCCTAGCTGGGATCCAAGCACCCTGAACCCCCAGAAGGATTGGATGGAGAAGTCCTGACTGTGCCTGCAAGCTCTGCTGTAACCTGTGTTCCTGTTGTCCAATAAACCTTCTGTTTTACTGGCTGGATAAAAGTCACTGTGGGGTCCAGGAAGAGGGGTGCAGGGCTGGAACCCCTAGACTCCGTAACAACTGGTGGCAGTGGCGGGAGATACTGCACCCCGTGGACGGCGCTTCCTGCAGTAAGTGACTGGGGAGCAGTAAAACGAAGGGGTGATTAACCCCTGGGAGTGTGTGCCCAGTGAGAAGGACTTTGCAGTAACAGGGTCCCCCGGGGGATTGCGGCGAGCGGTCCCAGGGGCAGAGGAGTCTGCAGCTCGACCCTGGCAGAGAGGTGGTGATCTCAAGAAGGGCTGGTGCACTAGGGGTCCCCTGGAAACCGTGGGGAGCGGCGAGCACCCCGGCCTGTGAGTGGCCAGCAGGAAGATGTATGCCAAGCTGCGCAAGTGTGACCTGCTGGAGCTGTGCAAGCAGAGGGGGCTGCGCACAGGGAGGCTGACCAAGTACCAGCTGATTGCCCGGCTGGAGGAGGGAGACCGGAGCCCTGTCTCTGAGGGAAGCAGCCTGGCAGATGCAGCGCAGGCACCAGTGTCTGTCCCTGCTGGGAGTGGTCAGCCGGCGGACGAGGGCTTCCCGAGACCCCCCCTTCCTAGGCCTAGGGGAAGGGCGGGGAGGAGCCCAGCGAATACCGAGGGCACCGTGACCCCCCCGGCCAGCAGGGGATCCTGGCAGCGAAGCTCACCCCCCAGCAGGGGATCCTCCCGGCGACGCTCGACATCTGTGGAGCAGCTGTGGCTGGAAGAGGAAAGGAAGATGAGACGGGAGGAGCTGGAGTTAAAGAGGCAAGAGCTGGAGGAGAAGGTGAACCAGCGTAAGCATGAGGAGAACCAGCGCCAGCGTGAGCTGGAGGAGAAGGTGAACCAGCGTAAACATGAGCGGGAGGAGAAGGAGAAACAGCGTAAACATGAGCTGGACCTGGCCCAGCTGAGGAGCCGTGAGGCCCCAGCTGCGGTGAGTGAGGGGGGACCCAAGCCTACAACGAACTTTGATAAGCGCTTGCTGCCCCGGCGTAAGGAGGGGGAGGACATAGATACCTTCTTGACAGCCTTTGAGAATGCCTGCGAGCTGTACAAGGTTGACCCTGCAGACAGGATCCCATTTCTCACCCCCTTACTGGACTCCACGGCCGTGGAGGTGTACAGCCGACTGAAAGGGGCGGAGGCAGGGGACTACGAACTGTTCAAACAGGCCCTGCTCCGCGAGTTTGGGCTGACTCCTGAGATGTACCGGAAGAGGTTCCGGAGTCAGCGTAAAACCCGTGAGATCACATACCTACAACTGGTCAACCGGGCCCAGGGGTATGCCCGCAAGTGGACAGCTGGGGCCCAAACTAAAGAGGACCTGCTTGACCTATTCATACTGGAGCACCTGTATGAGCAGTGCCCGTCTGACCTGAGGCTGTGGTTGAGGGACCAGAAGCCGGAGAACCCGCAGCACGCAGGCCAACTTGCCGACCAATTTGTGGACAGTCGGGCAGGGGATGGCAGGGAGGAGTCTCGAAGGAGCAGGCCTGCCTCAACGCAGAGAGAGAGTCATCATGGGACCTCCCAGCGGGGCCCTATGGAGAACCCCCCCAAAAGGGGAACATCCAGTGTCAGGTCCCTCCGACCCACTCAAGGGGACCCACGAGACATGGGCTGCTATCAATGTGGCCAACGAGGCCACATCCGGGCCCAGTGCCCCAAGCCCAGGGACCGGGCTGACCTTAGTGCGGAACAGACCCTGAGGAGAGGTTGCAAGGAGAGGTTCCTGTGGGAGAAGGGGTTCCTGTACCGAGAATGGGCTCCCCCAGGGGAGGTAGAGTCATGGGGGATCAGGAGGCAGCTGGTGGTTCCCCAGAAGTTTCGCCACAAGCTGCTGTACCTGGCCCATGACATCCCTCTCGCAGGACACCAGGGAGTCCGGCGTACCAGGCAGAGGCTGCTACAGAACTTTTACTGGCCTGGGGTCTTTACCCATGTCCGACAGTACTGCCAATCCTGTGACCCCTGCCAGAGGGTGGGGAAGGCCCGGGACAAGGGGAAAGCAGCCTTGAGGCCTTTACCCATCATAGAAGAACCTTTCCAGAAGGTGGCCATGGACATAGTGGGACCTCTCAGCAAGATGACCCGGTCCGGGAAAAAGTACATCCTGGTGGTGGTGGATTTTGCCACTCGCTACCCCGAGGCAGTGGCCTTGTCCTCTATTGAAGCAGACACAGTGGCAGATGCGCTGCTGACAATTTTCAGCCGGGTGGGGTTCCCCAAGGAGGTCTTAACGGATCAGGCGTCCAACTTCATGTCGACCCTGCTCCGGTCCTTATGGCAGAAATGTGGGGTCCAGCACAACTGGGCCTCAGCGTATCACCCCCAGTCCAACGGGCTGGTGGAAAGGTTCAACAGGACGCTGAAGATGATGCTAAAAACATTTATGAACCAGCACCCGCAGGATTGGGACAAATACTTACCTCACCTGCTGTTCGCGTACAGGGAGGTACCCCAGGAGTCTACTGGGTTTTCGCCTTTCGAACTGTTGTATGGAAGGCGAGTAAGGGGGCCCCTGGACCTGATGAGAGATGAATGGGAGGGGAAGGCCACTCCCGAGGGAGAATCAGTGGTGGAGTATGTCCTGACCTTCCGGGAAAGACTGGCCGAGCTCATGGGCCTGGCCAGGGAGAATCTGGCCCGAGCCCAGAGGAAGCAGAAGGTCTGGTATGACCGCACGGCCCGGGCCCGGGCCTTTGCCACCGGGGATCAGGTGATGGTTCTCATCCCCGTGAGGAAAAACAAACTCCAGGCCGCCTGGGAAGGACCCTTCAAGGTAATCAAGCAACTGAATGAGGTAAACTATGTGGTGGAGCTGTCAAACCGGGCACATCACCGGCGGGTGTACCATGTGAACATGATGAAACCATACTATGACAGGGGGAATGTGGTGTTGGCCGTGTGTGGACACTGGGAGGGGCAGGGAGATGACCCTTTAGTGGATCTATTCCCTGGGACAAAAGCGGGTTCCCCCCTGGAGGCGATTCCCCTCTCTGATCAGCTGACCCTGGCCCAGCACGCTGAGATCAGAGGGGTGCTGCATCTATACCGACAGCTGTTTTCCAACCAGCCTGGACGCACTAATTTGACTGTTCACAGGGTGGAGACCGGGTCACATCCCCCTATAAGATGCTCCCCTTTTCGGGTCACTGGTAAAACTGCCCAGGATCTGGAAAGAGAGGTCAGGGACATGCTGGCTTTGGGTGTGATCCAGCCGTCTTCCAGCCCTTGGGCCTCGCCAGTGGTGCTGGTCCCCAAGAAGGATGGGTCAATCCGGTTCTGTGTGGACTATCGAAAGCTCAATACCATCACCGTATCTGACGCCTACCCCATGCCCAGGCCTGACGAGCTCCTAGACAAGCTGGGAGGTGCTCGGTACCTCACCACCATGGATCTTACCAAGGGCTACTGGCAAGTGCCGCTGGACGCAGATGCCAGGCTGAAATCGGCCTTTATCACCCCTCTGGGGCTCTACGAGTTTCTGACCCTGCCCTTTGGCCTCAAGGGAGCGCCAGCCACCTTCCAGCGCCTGGTGGATCAGCTACTGAGGGGGATGGAGAGTTTTGCCGTGGCCTATATTGACGACATCTGCGTCTTTAGCCAGACCTGGGAGGACCATGTGTCCCAGGTTACACAAGTCCTGGATCGAATCCGGGAGGCTGGGTTAACCGTAAAGGCTGAGAAGTGCAAGGTGGGGATGGCTGAAGTATCTTACCTGGGCCATCGGGTGGGGAGCGGCTGCCTGAAGCCGGAACCAGCCAAGGTGGAGGTGATCAGAGACTGGCCTGCTCCCCAAACCAAGAAGCAGGTCCAGGCCTTTATTGGGATGGCGGGGTACTATCGAAGGTTTGTGCCCCACTTTAGCGCCATAGCCGGCCCCATCACTGAACTGTGCAAAAAGGGGAAGCCAGACAAGGTAATCTGGACCGAGCAGTGCCAGGAGGCTTTCCGGGCACTGAAGGAGGCTCTGGTCAGTGGCCCAGTTCTGGCGAACCCAGATTTTGACAAACCCTTTATGGTGTTCACCGACGCCTCAGACACGGGACTGGGGGCGGTGTTAATGCAGGAGGATGAAAATGGGGAGAGACACCCCATTGTGTACCTGAGTAAGAAGCTGCTACCCCGGGAGCAAAACTACGCGGCCATCGAGAAGGAATGCCTGGCCATGGTGTGGGCCCTTAAGAAGCTAGAGCCATATCTCTTTGGGCGACACTTCACCGTGTACACCGACCACTCTCCCCTGACCTGGCTGCACCAGATGAAAGGAGCCAACGCCAAGCTCCTGAGGTGGAGCCTGCTCCTGCAGGACTATGACATGGACGTGGTCCATGTGAAGGGAAGTGCCAACCTGATAGCGGACGCGTTGTCCCGGAGAGGGGGCCCTGAACTTCCCCAGGTCACTGGGCAGAGTGACCCCGCTCAGTTCAGTCTCGAAGGGGGGAGCGGTGTGATGGAGTAGGGACTGTCTGTGTGGGGAACGGGAAAGCAGGGGGATCTCTTTAGGTGCGGGACAGGTGATCAGCCTGTAACCCGAGCCCGGCCAGGGGGAGGGGGAGCTCCTGGGTGGAGAAGAAGGGGACAAAGGACCCCGGCCGGCGGGAGGAAAGGCAGGACAGTTTGGGTTTGGGTCTGTGGGGCAGAATTCAGGGTATCCTAGCTGGGATCCAAGCACCCTGAACCCCCAGAAGGATTGGATGGAGAAGTCCTGACTGTGCCTGCAAGCTCTGCTGTAACCTGTGTTCCTGTTGTCCAATAAACCTTCTGTTTTACTGGCTGGATAAAAGTCACTGTGGGGTCCAGGAAGAGGGGTGCAGGGCTGGAACCCCTAGACTCCGTAACAGCAGGGGACAAGGTGCAGCTGGACCCATGGGAATGGGCACAGACCCAGCTGCCGGGGCTGAGACTGGCCAGGCCCAAGGGCCCTGAGATCTGCCTGGGCTGGGTGCAGACAGTCAAACCTCCTGTGTGACGCTGGTGGGGAGTCACTGGCTAGAGCTTGGGGGGCCTTTCTCCCCCTGGGGGTGGGGGCCCCTGGGGCCCAGAGTGAGGGGCTAGCCCTACTCCCCTCCCAGGGCGGGCAAAGGGAGCCGGGGGTCTCTTTTCCCGGGCATGACGGGCTGGGCTCCGCTCCAGCCTGGCTCGCAGGTGGCAGGAAGAAGACACCTCCACTTTCGGATGTGAAAAGGGGAACCGAGGCCCCTGCCCTGGGGAATTTTTCACCAGGGGATAAAAGAACCCAGCTTCCTGTCCCACCAGCTGGGGAGGAAGCGAGAGCCCAGGGCAGAGGTGGGCGAGGGGCAGCTGGGCCCCTTGACGAGACCCCCACCAGGCAAGACCAGCCCAGCGCCCTAAGGCCTTACCATGCCAAGGGGAGCAGTGCATGCTGGGAATGCTCCCGCCCTTGGCCATGGGGCAGCTGTGCATGCTGGAAGCTGCCTGACACCTCACTTGGCCGCTCTGCAGCAGTGCATTCTGGGAATCCTCCTCCTCCCTAATTGATCACACTTGGCTCCTAAGCAAGACCTGCCCTGTGTCTCCACCTGCTCCTCCCGGACACCTGGGTTCTCTGCTGCCGGCCCTGCCCCGACCACACAGCCCCCAAGCTGGCAGCAACAGGCAGTGTCCCCCCCTCCCCAGCCCAGTTCTCCTTTTTCACACATCACACCCCCAGCACGTCTGCTCTGGCCGGGGCCCAACCCCGGTGGGGGGGTGGGCGGGGACGGTGACCGTCTCGCGGCCACTGGGTTCCTGGAAAATAAACTCAGAGCCAGCGACAAGCGGACGGGGCCGGCGGGCGCTGCCTCTGCAGGTAATGGGGCAGGTGGCCACGCCGGCCTGGGCCCCACATAGCCCCTGTCATGGCTGGACTGGGAACACGGGCAGGGTCGGGCTGGAGGGGGTGTAATATTCAATCTCTGTGCGTAGGGGGGGTGCTCACCTTGTGTGTCAGTTGTGATTGTGTGTGTGTGTCTGTGTGAACGTATTGTGTGTCAGCTGTGACTGTGCATTATAACAATCGCTCCATGTGTGTGCACACGTTGTGTTGATTGTGACTAGTGTGCATAACACTCTAGCTCTGTGTGTGTGTCGATTGTTACTGTGTGTAATAACATTCTAGCTGTGTGCGCACACAATGTTTGTCAGTTGTGACTGTGTGTGTTATAACAATCGCTCCGTGTGTGTTGTGTGTGCACACGTTGTGTTGATTGTGACTGTGTGCATAATACTCTAGCTCTGTGTGCACACAATGTTTGTAGTTGTGACTTTTTGTGTGTTATAACAATCGCTCTGTGTTTTTCTCTGTGTGCACATGTTGTGTATCGGTTGTGACATTGTGTGATAACAATCACTGTGTTTTTGTGTGTGTGCATGTGTGTCAGTTGTGACGCTGTGTGTCTGTTATAACAATCACTCTGTTTTTCTGTGTGCGCGCACACATGTTCTGTCAATTGTGACATTGTATGTGTGATAATCGGTCTGTGTTTTTCTGTATGTGTGTGCACGTGTTGTGTGTTGGTTGTGACATGGCATGTGCATTATAACACCCTAGCTCCGTGTGTGTGTGTGTGTGTGTGTGTGTGTGTGTGTGTGTGTGTATTTGCCCTGCAGCTGGACAAAGGCTGCCCCATCAGCGTCAGACTGACCCAGGCCAGGCGGCAGGGGGAGCCAGGGGCTGTGTGGGGCTCCCACTCCCCTCACAGAGCCAGGGAGAGAACCCAGACATCCTAGAAGCCCTGCACAGGGTTACTTCCCCTTTTTCTGGTTGAGAGGCACCATGCCAGCCGGCGGGGAGTGGAAGGCAGTGATAAAAGCCAGGTGTGGACGTTGGCATGATGCCTTCTGTCCGCGCACAGCTCAGGACACTTGGCAAGGAGCCAGACGTACCTCCCGGGCTGCCAGGGGGCCGATCGTCCCCCTGCACCACTAATAGCTCCACCGCTCCTGGTGCCCTTGGCTGGGAGCCCAGAGACGGACAATGGGAGGTGGGGAAGACGCGGGTCTGCCTGGCCATGCAAATAAACCTGGCCCCACCTCAAGAGAGGGTTGATGTGAACCATTCCCTGGCTAGGGGCCGCTGGCCCCAGAGCAGGGACTGGCTGGCCCAGTGGGGCAGGGAATGGGACATGGGGCCTTTCCCCACTAGGGAGCACCGGTGCTGGTGGGGGACTGGCTGACTCAGGAGGGCAGGAAATGGGGCACGGGGCCTCTCCCCTTTCAGGGGCACTGGTGCTGGTCCGACCCCAGGCCAGGAGACTGGCAAGCTCTGGGAAAAGGCCTCCCCCCACTCTCAATCTCTCTCTCTCTCAGGTCCCGTCATGGAGGCCAATGTCTCCTCCAGTCTCTGGCTCACCAGCCCTGGTCTTTCTCCTGCCAAGGCCAAGCCTGACCTGAACACCATCATGGACCTAGTCCAGGTCGTCTTCTACACCGTGGTCTGTGTGGGGGGCTCGCTGGGCAACGGGCTGGTGATCTGGCTCACGGCTCGCCGGACCAGCCGCTCCGTCAACTGCGTCTGGTTCCTCAACCTGGCGGTGGCCGACTTCATCTTCTCGGTCAGCCGGGTGGTGCCCCTGGTGAAGAACGCCTTCTACCGTGGGCACTGGCCCTTCGGTGCCTTTCTCTGCCAGGCCACCAGCTTCATCAAGTACCTCAACATGTTCTGCAGTGTCTTCCTTTTGGCGGCCGTCAGCCTGGACCGCCTGGCGGCTGTGGCCTTCCCAGTGTGGTCCAAGAACCGCCGGGGCCCCCGCCTGGCATGGGCAGCCGCTGCCGGAGCATGGGGGGCAGCCGCCGTGGCCAGCCTGCCCTTCTACCTGTACCGCAACCTGGTGCCAGAGGGGAGAACCAACAGCCTCAGGTGCTCCTTGACGCTGGGAGAAGGGCCCAAGCTGATGCTCTATCTGCTCCGGCTGCTCTGCGGCTTCCTGGCCCCCTTCGCCATCATCCTGGCCTGCTATGGGGCCTTAGCAGCCGTGCTGAGGCGGCGCCCGGCCACTGTCCGCTCCAGGAAGCCCTTCAAGGTCATGGCAGCCATTGTGGTGACCTTCTTCCTCTGCTGGGCCCCCTACCACCTCTTCCTCCTCCTCAAGCTGGCGGGTGTCAAGGGCCAGGCCATGGCCGTGGGGCTGCCGCTCGCCTCCTCCCTGGCCTATCTCAACAGCTGCGCCAACCCCGTCCTTTACTTCTTCATGGGACTGGAGTTCCGCCGGGTGCTGGGACGGACCACCTTCGCTGGGGCTTTCCGCCGGGCCCTGCTGGAGGACACGGCCTACTCAGCCAGGCCCCACAGCCGCAGGAAGGAGGCAGCTTCCTCCATTGATGGGCTGGCCCAGAGCTCGGTGTTCCCCACCCTGGCTTGAGAGACCCCAAGGGAGCGGGGCCTGTGGGGCCGAGGGAGACAGGGACTGCGTGAGGTGGGTGCCTGTAACGGACGGCAGTGGCGAAGAGAGCAGTGCAGAGACAGATGCCAAAGGAGCTCTCAGCCATCTCACTGCAAACACCAGTGTGCCTCTTCCTGGCCTGAGACCTGCGGACGTCCCCAGAACAGGGACAGCACCAAAGAGGGCTACACAGCCCTACATATACACACACAGCGCGTCCCCCACCCCCAGCCTCTCTCCATCCCACTACCCCCACCAACATGAGTGCAGCTGTCCTAGAACCAGACTCTTCCATCCACCCCCAAAGCACTCAGAGGAAGAGCTCCACAAACACAGCCTCTGCCTACCCCCAACACACACAGCCACCCGCATGCGCACACAGCCCCTCCCACGCCCAGCCACGAGGTATCCCACCGGCCCCGCCAATGTGCTAGAGAGACTTGTCTGTGGGTCTGCAGCTTGGATAGCGGCGAAGAGTCCCACCCTCCCTTCCCACGCCCCAGATGCTCCCCCCCCTCACACACACACACACACAGATCCACCCCATGCACACCCATCCATCCCACCTGCCCCACCAATGTGCCTCTGATTCACTTAGGGAGTCCAGGCAGGGGGCCGGGTTGTTCCAAGGCAGCTTGGTCTGAGTCCTCACAATCTCATACCATGGATCGTCCCATTAAAACAACGGCTTCTCCTTGAACGTCTCTGGCCTGTTCCCTGCACGTGAACCCAGCCCCAACGCGGGGGAGAGAGCCTGGCACCCCCCAGCGCAGGCCCGGCTCAGCCAGAGACAAAGGGCTCCTTGTGACTCAGTGCTATCAGCACAGGAGAGGTTGTGGTTAAAGTCGGGGCAGGGAGGCTGTGAGCCAGGACTCCTGGGTTTTCTCCCAGCTCAGGGAGGGGAGTGGGGTCTAGTGGTTAGAGCAAGGGGGGGTCTGGGAGCCAAGACTCCTGGGTTCACTCCCCCAGTCTGGGAGGGGAGTGTGGTCTAGTGGTTAGAGCAGGGGGGGCTGGGAGCCAGAAGTCCTGAGCTTGCTCCCTGGATCTGGGAGGCCCCACCAACCCTTGTGTGCCTGAGACACCACAGTCTGGGGGTCAGAGCTGCCTGCCACAAACCTTCCAGTCTATCACCTGCTGCTTTGTGATCCACCCGGGGCACCAGCAGAATTGTGGAGGGGGGGGGAGCCCAGGGGGCTAGAGGCCAGGAGTGAGGGGCATCGGTAGAGCTGGCAAGGGCTGGACTGGCAGGGGGTCGTGGGTCGGGAGTGAGGAGCACCAGCAGAGCTTGGGGGAGGGAGCCCAGAGGACTGCAGGTCTGGCACGAGGGCCACTGGCAGAGCTTGGGGCAGGGGAGCCCAGAGGACTGCAGGTCTGGCACGAGGGCCACTGGCAGAGCTTGGGGTGGGGGAGCCCAGGGGGCTGCGGGTCTGGAGCGAGGGGCACTGGCAGCGCTTGGGGTGGGGGAGCCCAGGGGGCTGCGGGTCTGGCACGAGGGCCACTGGCAGAGCTTGGGGTGGGGGAGCCCAGGGGGCTGCGGGTCTGGAGCGAGGGGCACTGGCTGCAATAAAACCAGAGACACATGGCCTGTGGGTCGGACGAGTTTCTGTAATAAATAGTTGGCGTCAGCAGGGGGCAGCGATCCTGGGGCCCACAACAGACAGGGGGAGGGGGGTACAGATGAGATCCAGGGGGGAGGGGGCTCCCCCTGCTGACACCTTTGGGCTCAGCCCCAGCCCCCTGGGCCTTGGCCACATGGCACAAAGCATGCTGGGAAAGGCCACACAGGCAACAGACCCTTTGCTGCCCTATGCAAGAGACTCCACACTCCCCATTGGTCAGGACTAGGTCACAACGCCCTCCAAGCACAGCCAACATTGGCCAGTTCAATCCTGGTGCATCCTTGAAGCCTGCTCCCATTGGTCAAGATTTCAGACAGCCAATGGGAATTCCAAGCCACCAATGGTCAGTTCGATCCCGGTCTCCTCCAATTGGTGCATCCCTGAGGCCTGCTCCCATTAGTTGAGATTTCAGACCGTCAATGGGGAGTCCAAGCCGCCATTGGTCAGTTCAGTCCATGTCTCCTCCCACTGGTGCAAATTCCAGCTGAGTCTTTTGGGTAATTGGCCAGGTTTCAAAGCCAGGCCGCATGCAATTGGTGGGAATTCCAACCAAGTGTTCCCCACCCCACCGGCATTGGTTAGCATTTAAGGCAGGTCTCCTCCTATTGGTGCAGATTCTGAACAAGTCTTTTCCTGTTGGCCAGGCCTCAACCCTTCTCTCCACCGATTGGTGCAGGTCCCAGGTGAACACGCATCCAATTGCCCGGCCTTCAAACTAAGCCTCCTCTGATTGGCCAGAATTCTCAGTGAGCATCCTCCCATTGGTCAGGATTCAAAGCCACTTGCCTCCCATTGGTCCCACTTCCAGAAGCATCTGTGTTTTAGAAGAGCCCTGCTGTGATTGGAGGCAAACGGTGCGCTTCATTGCTCCCCGCCATGGCCAAGGTCAAAAGGGGCGGGGCCAGCACGGCTTCACACCTTCAAAAACCAAGTCCACCCCCCATTGGCTGCCCTGCCCCCAAGCCCCTCCCGGGGCGGAGCCAATGGCCCAGCTGGCCACGCCCACCAGGTGGGCAATGTCTGTGGGGGGTCCCTGGGGGGCTCCGCGCCCCGCTCAGTAGCGGGTGTTCTCCTCGGCGGCCGTGACGATGGCGTCCATCCAGATGCGCATGGCCTCAGCGCTGGGCGCCACCAGGCAGAAGAGCCGGTCGTAAGTCTTGACACAGAAGGTCAGTTTGGGGTTGGGGCTCTGCAGGGGAAGGAAAGGGTCAGCCAGTAGGGGGGTGGCTGGGACCCCCTGGGTCCCAGTGCTGGGGGGTCTGCAGGGTTGGGGTGGACGTTGTGGGTCCCCATGCTGGGAGGCTGGGGAGGGGGGGGGATACTGTGTGTCCCATCACTGGGGGTATCCCGGGGTCCCTGTGCTGGGAGGTGGGAGGACTCCATGGGTCCTGGACAGGGCCGGTGCAAGGAAGTTTCGCGCCCTAGGCAAAACTTCCACCTTGCACCCCCCCAGCTAACCCCGCCCCCCCAAGGCAGCTAACTCAGCCCCCCCACCCGGGGAGCCCCCCCCGCTGCAGCTACCCCTCCCCACCGCGACAGCTAACCCCTCTCCCCCCCCGGCCCCCCATGGCAGCTAACCCTGCGTGGGGAGACTTCCCCCCTTCCCCCACCCCGGCAGCTAACGCTGCTTGGGGAGACTTCCCCTCTTCCTCCCCCTCCCCGGCAGCTAACCCTACTTGGGGAGACTTCCCCTCTTCCCCCGCCCCCCCCCCGGCAGCTAACCCTACTTGGGGAGACTTCCCCTCTTCCCCCGCCCCCCCCCCGGCAGCTAACCCTACTTGGGGAGACTTCCCCTCTTCCCCCGCCCCCCCCCCGGCAGCTAACCCTACTTGGGGAGACTTCCCCTCTTCCCCCGCCCCCCCCCCCCCCGGCAGCTAACCCTACTTGGGGAGACTTCCCCTCTTCCCTCCCCCCCCCGGCAGCTAACCCTGCTTGGGGAGACTTCCCCTCTTCCCCCGCCCCCCCCCCCCCAGCACCTAACCCTACTTGGGGAGACTTCCCCTCTTCCCCCCCCCCGGCAGCTAACCCTGCGTGGGGAGACTTCCCCTCTTCCCCCGCCCCCGGCAGCTAACCCTGCTTGGGGAGACTTCCCATCTTCCTCCCCCCCCCCCCCCGCCCCCGGCAGCTAACCCTACTTGGGCAGACTTCCCCTCTTCCCCCGCCCCCCCGGCAGCTAACCCTGCTTGGGGAGACTTCCCCTCTTCCTCCCCGCCCCCCGCAGCTAACCCTGCTTGGGGAGACTTCCCCTCTTCCTCCCCGCCCCCCGCAGCTAACCCTGCTTGGGGAGACTTCCCCTCTTCCCCCGCCCCCCCGGCAGCTAACCCTGCTTGGGGAGACTTCCCCTCTTCCTCCCCGCCCCCCGCAGCTAACCCTGCTTGGGCAGACTTCCCCTCTTCCTCCCCCCACCCCCCCCCCCGGCAGCTAACCCTACTTGGGGAGACTTCCCCTCTTCCTCCCTGCCCCCGGCAGCTAACCCTACTTGGGCAGACTTCCCCTCTTCCCCGCCCCACCCCCCCCGGCAGCTAACCCTACTTGGGGAGACTTCCCCTCTTCCTCCCCCCCCCCCCCCCGGCAGCTAACCCTACTTGGGGAGACTTCCCCTCTTCCCTCCCCCCCCCCCGGCAGCTAACCCTGCTTGGGGAGACTTCCCCTCTTCCTCCCCCCCCCCCCCGGCAGCTAACCCTACTTGGGCAGACTTCCCCTCTTCCTCCCCCCCCCCCCCCCGGCAGCTAACCCTGCTTGGGGAGACTTCCCCTCTTCCTCCCCGCCCCCCGCAGCTAACCCTGCTTGGGCAGACTTCCCCTCTTCCTCCCCCCCCCCCCCCCGGCAGCTAACCCTACTTGGGGAGACTTCCCCTCTTCCTCCCCCCCCCCCGGCAGCTAACCCTACTTGGGGAGACTTCCCCTCTTCCCTCCCCCCCCCGGCAGCTAACCCTGCTTGGGGAGACTTCCCCTCTTCCTCCCCGCCCCCCGCAGCTAACCCTGCTTGGGCAGACTTCCCCTCTTCCTCCCCCCCCCCCCCCGGCAGCTAACCCTACTTGGGGAGACTTCCCCTCTTCCTCCCCCCCCCCGGCAGCTAACCCTACTTGGGGAGACTTCCCCTCTTCCTCCCCCCCCCGGCAGCTAACCCTGCTTGGGGAGACTTCCCCTCTTCCCCTGCCCCCCCCCAGCAGCTAACCCTACTTGGGGAGACTTCCCCTCTTCCTCCCCGCCCCCCGCAGCTAACCCTGCTTGGGCAGACTTCCCCTCTTCCTCCTCCCCCCCCCCCCCCGGCAGCTAACCCTACTTGGGGAGACTTCCCCTCTTCCTCCCCCCCCCCCCCCGCCAAGGCAGCTAGCCCTGCCTGGGGAGCCCGCCCCAGCTCACCTCGGCTCCGCCTCCCCCACTGAGCACACCAGCCTCGCGCTAATTCTCCTCCCCGCCCAGGCTTGCGGCGCTGATTGGAGGAGACTTAGAGCTGGGCTGTGTGCTCAGCGGCGGGGAGCGGTTCTCCTGTGCACCCCCCTCCTTATTGCGGGCAACCCTCCCCACGCCCCCCTCCCAGCTCACCTCCACCTCCTCACCTGAGGGGGCTTTTAGGCGCCCCCAACCACTAGGTGCCCTAGGCGGCTGCCTAGTTTGCCTAAATGGTTGCACCGCCCTGGTCCTGGAGCTGGTGGTGGGTTCTGGGAGGGGATACTGTGGGGCGGGATGATGCCATGGGTCCTGGCACTGTGGGGGGAGAGGTATTGCGGGGGACACCGTGGGTCCTGGCACTGTGGTGGGGGGTGCTGCGGGGTTTGGAGGGGGCACTGGGGAGTGCGATGACACCATGGGTGCTGGCGTGGTGCAGGGGGCGCTGCAGGGCTGGGGGGGAGACACCGTGGGTCCTGGCGCTATGGGGGGAGGGGTGTTGCAGGGGACACTGTGGGTCCTGGCACTGTGGTGGGGGGTGCTAAGGGGTTTGGGGGGGACACTGTGGGGCTGTGGGGGAGACCTGGCACTGTGGCAGGGGGTGCTGCAGGTTTTGGAGGGGGCACTGGGGTGTGGGATGACACCATGGGTGCTGGCGTGGTGGGGGGGCACTGCGGGGCTGTGGGGGAGACACTGTGGGTCCTGGCACTGTGGCGGGGGGTGCTGCGGGGTTTGGAGGGGGCACTGGGGAGTGGGAGACACCATGGGTGCTGGCGTGGTGGGGGGGCACTGCGGGGGAGACACCGTGGGTCCTGGCACTGTGGGGGGAGGGGTGTTGCAGGGGACACCGTGGGTCCTGGCACTGTGGCAGGGGGTGCTGTGGGGTTTGGAGGGGGCACTGGGGAGTGGGAGACACCATGGGTGCTGGCATGGTGCAGGGGGTGCTGCAGGGCTGGGGGGGAGACACCGTGGGTCCTGGCGCTATGGGGGGAGGGGTGTTGCAGGGGACACCGTGGGTCCTGGCACTGTGGTGGGGGGTGCTGAGGGGTTTGGGGGGGACACTGTGGGGCTGTGGGGGAGACCTGGCACTGTGGCAGGGGGTGCTGCAGGTTTTGGAGGGGGCACTGGGGTGTGGGATGACACCATGGGTGCTGGCGTGGTGGGGGGGCACTGTGGGGCTGTGAGGGAGACACTGTGGGTCCTGGCACTGTGGCGGGGGGTGCTGCGGGGTTTGGAGGGGGCACTGAAGAGTGGGAGACACCATGGGTGCTGGCGTGGTGGGGGGCACTGCGGGGGAGACACCGTGGGTCCGGCATTGGGGGGGGGCGGTGGCGTACCTTGAAGGCGCTGCGCAGGTGATCATAATAAACCTCCTCGATGGCCTGGAAGTAGATGACGCCCTTGAGCTTCGCCTCCTCTTTGTCTGCAATGAGAAGGGGCAGCGATTAGGAAGGGGGGCAGGGATACAGGGGGATGCAAGAGGCACTGACTCCCCAGTGGGGGGTAGCAGAGAGGGGGGTGCCCAGGGGGATCACTCACGGAATAGGTCAGCAGGCATCACTGGGGGTGGGTGACCAGAGGAGGGGACTGCTGAGGGAGGAGGGTACCTGGGGGTGCTGTGGGGCAGGGGGTGCCTGGGGGTATCCAGGGGGAATCAGGAGGCACTAGGTCTCACTCACAGAGCAGGTCAGCAGGTGTCACTGAGGTGGATGCTGGGGGGGCGGGTGACCAGAAGACGGGGACGCTGGGGGAGGGAGGTACCCGGGGGGCCCCATGGGGCAGTGTCTGGGGGGGACTCTCGCTCACCCACGTAGTAGGCCAGCAGGCGCCGCTGGCGGTCGAAGCAGAACCAACGTTTCTTCCAGGTTTTGATGCGCCCGCCCATCTTCACCAGGAAGCCGCGGCAGGCCCTGCCCGTCACCCGCACCTCGGGGCAGGTCTCCAGGCTGTGCCCCGAAGCCTCCAGGTGGGCGCGCAGGTCCAGGGGGGCAGTGGCAGGGGGCTCCCGCGCCGGCCCCGGGCTCCGGTCCTGCACGGGCAACATGGGGGGTAAATGTGGGGGGTGGGGGGACGCCGGGAATCCCGGCCCCAATTCAGCCCACGGGGTCTCACCTGGGCAGGGGGTGGCGGCTCTGTGTGTTGTGTCTCCCCCTGGGCCACTTGTTTCGCCTCCTGCAGGGACAGATGTGGGGGTCAGGGCCGAGTGGCCACCATGAGGTGGACCTGGCCCCTCCACCCCCAAAAACTCCTAATCTGGTGACTCCCAGCCCCCACCCCTGGCTTCCTGGGGAGCCCCAGAGACAGAGCTTCCCTCCCTCACCATCCTGCTCCACCCCTTCCCCCCCCATATCATCCTGGCCTCGCCCCCACCTCCACCTGAACCCCCCTTCATAGCAAGCCCCTTCCCCCACCTCTACCCTGCCCCCTCCGGCTCCTCTCTCTGCCACATACCCCACCTTGACCCTGTCCACCCCCACCCCTCTGGCCCCCAGTCTGTGTCCCCCGCTTCGGTGTCTGGTGCAGGGGGGTGGGGAGAGGAAGGCAGCAGCTGATGCAGCGAAACCCCAACTTCCCTATTCCCGGCCTGGAGACCATGGGACAGACACGTGGGGGGCGTAGGGTCCTGTGGTTAGAGCAGGGGGGGGCTGGGAGCCAGGACTCCTGGGTTCTCTCACTGGCTCTGGGAAGGGGATAGGGTGGAGTGGCTAGAGCCGGGGGCCTGGGAGCCAGGACTCCTGGGTTCGCTCCCTGGCTCTGGGAGGGGAGTGGGGTCTGGTGAGTCAGAGCTGGGGGTCGGCGGGAGGTGGGCCAGGACTCCTGGGTTCTTACCCGCGCCTGCAGCAGCCGCTGTCTCTCTGCCATGGCTTCCCGCACCATCCGCTCCATTTCAGCCAGTTTGGTGACACAGGAGCTCACGCTGCTGTGGAGAGAGCAGGACACTGAGTCGGTGGGGAATGAGGAGCCTGGAGTGACCCAGGGGTCCCCCCCCAATGGGTAGGAGGGGGGCAGAATGGGATGGGGTCTTCTGGGTGCAAGGGGAGAGTTTAGAGGGGCCTGGGTCTGGGAGACCCAAGGACAGGGCAGTGTAAAGGGGTGGGTAACTGAGAGGGGGAGAAGAGGGCGGGATGGGAGTGATCGGGGGCATGAAGGGGACGATGGGGTGCGAAGGAGGAGGGAAGGGAACCATTGGGGGAATCTCACCTGTATGGCCCCCCCAGCGGGTGTAAGGGGGCGTTGAGATGTCTGAGTGGCACGCAGCGCCGGTCGCCCCCCGCCGAAAGCTGCAGCGCCAGGACGTCTGAGTCTAGTCCCCCTGAGAGAGACAGAGATGGGGGCGATCAGCACCTCGTAGGCACAGAGAACCACCCCCGCAACCCTCCCCACACTGGTCCCACCTGGCCCCACACCATGCCCTGGGAGATCTTCTGGGAGCCCCACTAAATATACCCCCCCCACACACACACACACACAGATCCTTCCCGTCCCCTCCCTCCTACCGTTGGCTTCGAGCGAGAGGGGGCGCTGAGTGGGGCGGGGGGGCGGCCGGTCCCCCCGTCTTCGGGGCAGGCTCCTCGATCTCTGCAGCCCGAAGGAGCTCTGGAGACAGAAAGCAAGGGGGTCGACGAGCGGGGTTCACCCCACCCCCACCCGAGGTACCCTGACACTACTCACCCCTGGGCTCTGCCCCCCACCCCGAGCCCTGGGCTCTGCCCCCTCCTAGCCATCGAGGTGGGGGACAGGAAGGGGCACAGACACAGGCGAGCACAGACAGCCAGAAC
Organism: Aldabrachelys gigantea; assembly: GCA_026122505.1. Taxonomy (NCBI): domain Eukaryota; kingdom Metazoa; phylum Chordata; order Testudines; family Testudinidae; genus Aldabrachelys; species Aldabrachelys gigantea. The sequence continues at coordinate 73,293,850 of CM047489.1, forward strand.
AGAGATGGCGGGGAACAGGCACAGACAGACGGACACACACACCTGGACGGAGCTGCGGACGGAGAACACACAGGCCGGGTCGCGCTGGTCGCAGCCCAGCACCACGACCTTCCGATCCGTCTTTTGGCTGAACATGAGCTGCAGAGACACGGAGACATCGACGTACGGACAGACACACGGACACGGCAGGGGTGGGGCTCCCAGCCCTCCCTGCTCTAACCACTAGCCCTCACTCCCCTCCCAGAACCAGCAAAAGAGTCCAGGTGTCCTGGCTCCCAGCCCCCCTGCTGTGACCACTAGGCCCCATTCCCCCCTCCCCAGAGCCAAGGAGAGAACCCAGGAGTCCTGGCTCCCAGGCCCTCCCTTCTCGTCTAACTCACCAGACCCCGCTCCCTCCCCAGAGCTGGGGTGAGAGAACCCAGGTCTCCTGGCTCCCAGGTCTCCTGGGAGCCACCTGTCTGCAATGCCTGGAACTCACCAGCAGGTGGCAACATGACCCCACCTGCCCAGGTGTGAGGAAGTGGGAACATTCTGCCTGTCTTCTCTGAAGACTCTATGTGTGCCTCAGTTTCCCCTGTGTATTACTCAAGTATCTGGTGGTGGGAGACGAGTGTGTGAGCGAGGGCAGGTGTGACGCTGCCTGGCTGCCTGGGACAGAGAACTGGCTGGACACTGTACCTTGGCACCTGATGGCCGACCCCCTCCCCCGCCGGAATCAGCGGGTGGTGTCGGTGCTGGCCCGGGTCAGAGACAGAGGAACAAGGAGGGGAACAGACGGGTCTGGGGCCAGGCAACTGGAACCGGGTCAGGGTCCTGCTTGAGACTCAGAGGGGAGAGTCCCAGGCTCTGGGCCCCCCCCATGGACTCTGCTGCAGGTCCCTTCTCCCTGCGCTCCCAAGCTCTGTGCTACGCTGGGCTCCCGTCTGTGTCACGCTGCCTGGGAGTCGCTGCTGGCCTGGGTCTCCGGGACACCAGGTAAATGTGTGTCTTAACCAGGGGCTCCCGGCCCACAGCTGGAGGGTCCCAGGCATCCAGGGCGGCGGGGAGGGCAAAGGGGGTGGTCACAGCCTTGGGACACAGAAGAGAAGCTTTGATCTGAACTGGAGCAGGCAGGGCTGGGGGCAGGGGGACTCCAGCGCCGGTGGGGGAGGGAGAGGTGGGGTGACATGGTGGGGAGGTTGGAGGGGACCCCAGCGAGTGGGGAAGGGTGAAGAGGGAGTCATAGGATGTGTCGGATCCTGGTAGGTGGGAGACAGGTAGGTAGAGGTACAGGATGGGTGTGCCGGGGGGACCCCGGTGGGTGAGGGAGGGGGAGGGGGCACTGGGGGGGGCCTGGCAGGTAAGAGACAGGTAGGTGGGGGCACAGGATGGGTGTGCCAGGGGGACACTGGCAGGCGGGGGAGGGGGTATGGGGTGGGGGGGGACCCTGACAGGTGGGAGACAGGTAGGTGGGGGCACAGGATGGGTGTGCCGGGGGACACTGGTGGGTGAGGGGGGGGGTACGGGGCGGGGACCCTGGCAGGTAGGAGACAGGTAGGTGGGGGCACAGGATGGGTGTGCCAGGGGGACCCCGGCAGGTGGGAGACAGGTAGGTGTGGGCACAGGATGGGTGTGCCAGGGGGACCCCGGCAGGTGGGGGAGAGGGAGGGGGCACAGAGTGGGGGTTACCTTGGTGAGCTCCTGGTTACTGACGGGCGAGTCATCTCCACTCTGGTCCTCACAGGTTTTGCCCAGCTCCTCCAGCCGACGCCTTTCCTGGGGACACAGGCGGGGGCAGGGGTCACCTCGTGGGGTCCTGCCCCACCCCCCACCCCGCCCCCCACTCAGATCCACAAGATCCTGCACCATCCCCCGCTCTCACCCACTGGGTGCTACCCCACCCCCAGGGTCCTGCCTCGCCCCCCCCACTCTGCCCCACTGGGTCCTGTCCCGCCCCCTGCTCCACCCCATAGGGTCCTGTCCTGCCCCCTACTTAGACCCATGGGCCTACCCTGCCCGGTGACACCCCCCCACTCTGGGAGGGCAGTGGGGTCTCATGGTAAGAGCAGGAGGCTGGGAGCCAGGACTCCTGGGTTCTATCCCCAGTTTGGGAGAACGGGGTTAGATGGGGACTGGGGGCTGGGAGCCAGGACTCCTGGGTTCTCTGCGGGGGGGGCGGGTTCCTCACCAAGTTGAGGCTCTGGACGGCCTCTCCCTTCTCCTGCACCAGCCTGCGGCACTCGCCCGCCATGTGCTCCTGCACCGAGCGCACCTGGGCCTCCAGCCTGCGGACCTTCCTCTGGGTGGGGGGAATGGGGGAGGGTGAGAGTCCTGCAGGGGAGGGGACATCCCCTCCCCCCAAGAACCCAGGTGTCCCTACCCGGGACCTAACCAGGGGGAACCCCACCCCTGGGGGCCCCCTGTATTGAACTGTGGGGACAGCCCCCCACCCAGGAGGTGGGTAAGACCTGGCACCCAATCCCCCCGCCCCGCAGGTGCCATCCAGGAGAAGGGTAAGACCCGGTGCTGGATCATCCTGCCCCCCTGGAATGGGCTGTGGGTGTAGCCAAGACCTGGAGCAGGATCCCCCATGCCCTCTGGAACAGACTCGCTGCTCAGGACCCGGATCCTGGCACCCCCTGGAATGGATTCCGGGTGTCACTGTCCTGGAGGAAGGTAAGACCTGGATCCCTGTCTCTGGGTCCCCTCCCCCTCTGGATCGCACTCGGTTGCCAGAAGACCTGGAACAGGACTCTCTGGTCACAACCTGGAGCCAGATCCCAATGCCCCTGGAATGGAGTAGCAGGTTTGACATGGAACTGGGTCCTGGTACCCATGGAATGGGGTCACAGGAGGAGGATAAGACCTAGAGCGGATCCCTGAGGATGGGCCCCACTCACCTGTCTCTCCTTGAGGCTCTCCTGGACCTGGGCTATCTGGCGGGCCAAGGCCTGGCAAGCCGCCTCCTTCTCCTCCTCCAAGCGGCTCTCACGCTCCAGCTGCTGGAACTCCAGGTCCTCGTAGCTCCTCAGCGCCCCCTCCAGCATCTCTGACGTCTGCAGGGAGGGAGACCCCGTCAGGACTCCTGGGTTCTATCCTAGCTCTGGAAGGGGAGGGGGTCTAGTGGGTTATGGGGGAGGAGGGGGGAAGGCTGGTACATCTGGGCTATATATAAGAACGGCCATACTGGGCCAGCCCAATGGTCCATCTAGCCCAGTATCCTGTCTCCCAACAGGGGCCGATGCCCGGTGCTCCAGAGGGCATTTATCAAGTGATCCATCCCGTCGTCCACTCCCAGATCCCGGCAGTTGGAGGTTTAGGGACATCCAGAGCAGGGGGTCGTAGCCCTGACCAATAGCCACTGATGGACCTCTCCTCCAGGTATTTATTTCATTCTTTTTTTAACCCAGTTATAGTTTTGGGTTTCACAACATCCCCCGGCAAGGAGTTCCACAGGTTGACTGTGCGTTGTGTGAAGAAATACTTCGTTTTGTTTGTTTTAAGCCTGCTGCCTATTAATTTCATTGGGTGATACCTGGTTCTTGTGTTACGAGAAGGAGCAAATAACACTTCCTTATTCACTATCTCCACACCTGTCATGATTTTATAGACCTCTATCATATCCCCCCTTAGTCGTCTCTTTTCTAAGCTGAACTGTCCGTCTTATTAATCTCTCCTCATATCGCAGCTGTTTCATCCCCCGAATCATTTTTGATGCCCTTCTCTGCACATTTTCCAATTCTAACAGACCTTTTTTGAGCTGGGGCGAGCACATCTGCAGGCAGTGGTCAAGGTGTGGGCATGCCATGGATTGATACAGAGGCAAGATACTATTTTCTGTCTCATTCTCTCTCCCTTTCCTAATGATTCCCAACATCCTGGTCGCTTTTTTGACTGCGGTGCACACGGAGTGGATGTTTTCAGAGAACTAGCCACAGTGACTCCCAGATCTTTCTGGAGGGGTAACAGCTAATTCAGACCCCATCATTTTATATCTATAGTTGGGATTGTGGTTTCCAATGTGCATTACTTCGCATTTATCAACACTGAATTTCATCTGCCATTTTGTCGCCCAGCCACCCAGTTTTGTGAGATCCCTTGGTAGCTCTTGGCAGTCTGCTGGGACTTAACTCTCGAGTCGTTTTGTATCATCTGCACATTTTGCCACCTCACTGTTTACTCCTTTTTCCAGATTTTTTATGAGTATGTTGAACAGCACTGGGTCCAGTACAGACCTCAGGGGGACACCACTATTTACCCCGCTCCCCTGTGAAAACTGGCCATTAATTCCTCCCCTTTGTTTCCTATCTTTTAGCTTCCCTCTTATCCCATGACAGCTGCCTTTGCTTAAGGGGTTTTGGGGAGGGACCCTGTCAAAGGCTTTCTGGAAATCTAAGTGCACCATATCCACTGGATCCCCCTTGGGCAGGTTTGCTGACCCCTCCAAGAACCCGGCCCACCCTGTGCGTGTCCGGAGCCACAGACCTTATTCCCCTCTACGTGTCCTCTGGGCCATATCAGTGTACATGGCCACCCCGGGGCCTCCTCCTCTGGGCCGTATCAGCCAGGCCCGCGCTACACAGGGCTGGGCTGTCCCCGGCCCCTACCTGCTGCAGCTGGCTCTGCATCCGCTCCCGCATGCTCTCGGGCTGGGTCTCCAGGTGGGTCTGGGACTCAGCATGTTGCCTCTGGAGCTCCTCCACCTTGCGCCGCTCCTTCCCCAGCCGAGCCTTCTCCTGTCGGAGAGGGGCAGGGTCAGGAGCCAGGACACCTGGGTTCCACGGACATACTCCCCTGGCCAGACACCATCCCCGACAGGCTGGGGAATGGGGCCAGCCTGGGGGGAGAGGAAGCAAAGAATGCTGGGGACAGGGCCAACCCACAGCAAAGGGTGCTGGGAGAGGTGGGCACGCCTGGATGAGAGCAAACGACTCTGGGATCCAGTGGGCAACGGGGAGAGTAGCAAAGGATTCTGGGGGAAAGGGGCCAAGGAGGGAGGGAGCACAAAGGATTCTGGGGAAAAAGGAGCCCCACAAAGGCCGCTGGGAGACATGGAGGCTGGGCAGGGGCCTGACCTTCTCTCTCTCGGTGTGGCACCGGTGCACCGTCTCCGCGAACCTCCTCTGTAGCTGCAGGACCAGCTGTTCCTCGCGTTGAACTTCCCGCCACTCGGCCGCCAGCTCCCCCTCCAGCAACGCCCCCTCCAGCTTCATCTGCCGGGAGCAAGAGGGGGTTAGACCTGGCACCACAGGGATCGGGGCCCACGGCATAGAGCCGACAACGGGCAGCTCCCGCCCACAATAGCCCACCAGACCCCACTCCTCTCCCATGACCAGGAATGGAACCCAGGCGTCCTGGCGCCCAGCCCCTCCCGCTCTGACCCACGAGACCCCACTCCCCTCCCAAAGCTGGAGAGAACCCAGGCGTCCTGTCTGTGCAGCTCAGTGTTTTCCCTCTCCCCAAACCCAGCTGCTCCTGCTGTGATTGTAGCAGGGACCCACCCAGCCCCTCCCCACCTGCCTGGGCGCGGTGCCCTGGCAAGACAGGTTCGCCAGGTGCCGGCAGCTGGGAGCGGCCCCCACCCCCACCCCCCAGACATCCCCGTGACTCAGGGAGGGGAGCCTGGGGACGGACGCACCTCAATGTTCATCTCCTTCTGCTGGTGCTGCAGCTCCTTGATGCGACTCTCCAACTCCGCTACCCGGCCCAGTGCCTCGTCCTGCTCTCCCCGCAGCCGGGACCCCTCCGTGCCCGCCTGGGGGCTCTCGTCCTGGGCAGGGGAGAGCAGGAGTGAACCAGCCCTGTTGACAAGGGGACCCCTTTCTCCCCCCGAGCCAGCTAGTCCCCAACCCTGGGGCCGGATGAGAACCGGTGCCCCCTCCAGGGGACGGACCCCATGGCCCATTCCCTGCCCCCCTGAGCCAGCCAGTCCCCCGCACTGGGGCCGGATGGGAATCAGCGCCCCCTTGAGGGGACAGACCCCTGCCCCATTCCCTGAGCCAGCGGGTCCCCCGCCCTGGGGCCTAGCGGGGACAGGTTCCACGCCACTCACCCCATTCTGGGCACTCTCTGTGCTGCTGGCCTCGTCCTCCTCAGGGCTGTCGCTCGTGGCTCCCCCGGAGCTGGAGGAGGGACAGTCGGCCTTGCCCACCAGCTGGACCTGGGCTGCCCCAGGGCCCTGGGCTGCAAACGGCCCCCTCCACCTGTCCTGCCCTGCGGGGGCCAAGACAGGGCATCGCAAGGTCTGGCTCAGCCCTGCCAGGGGCTCATTCTCCTGGAGAACCATGGCCAGAGACCTGCAATCACAAGGAAGAGGAGGCGCTAGGGGGCACTGGGCTGCAGGGGGTCAGGTGGGGGGGCTTTGCCCTGGCCCCAGTGCTTCAGCTCAAGTGACTCCTTTCTGGTTCCCTAAATCTCCCCATATAACCAGCCCCCACACCCCACCCCAGAGGAGGCCGCATCTCAGCGTTGGGTCAGGGATCCCTCTATCAATAGCCCCACACCCCACCCCAGAGGTGGCCACATCTCAGCACCAGATGAAGGATCCCTGCATAAACAGCCTCCATTATTAGCGTTAACCCTAGGGACTCCCTGCCACTGGATATCTCAGAGTGTGTCCTTCATAGAGATCCTGCCTTTATCATTTCCCCAAGTCCTGCCCCTGGGGCGGAAACACCCCTGGGGTGAAGCTGAACTCAGCCCGAAAGCGAATCTCCGGCACTCGGAACAGCCCTGCTGATAAAAAGCCGAATTGTCCGCATGGTTGTGAGGCCATCCTGCACCAGACAGGCGGCCCCATCCTCAATGCGCCATTCCTGCCCCAGAGGTGACACCTCCCTGGATCTCTGGGGCGAGGGCCCAGGGAAGAGATGCCCGGCCTGGGGGAGTCCCAAGGGTGGGCTAAGCCCACAAGAGGGAGGGGAATTTTCTACTGGGCAGGTGAGAAGAGGGATTTGTTTGCTCCAACAGGACAAAAGAAAATGATCAATTCCCACCTGCAGCCCCCCCACCTGCCAGCTCTCCCCACTTCCTCACGGACCCCCCACAGGGCTCTCGGCCCCTTGCCAACCTTGGGATGCAGCTGCCTCTGGGGCGGAGTGTGGGGGCTGTTAATAAAGAAGTCACTTACCCAGCAGCTCCAAATTAGCAACCACTACACTCCAAAATTATTCCCTCTGCTGTCAAACAGGACACCGAAATTCTCCCTCACTTCCTGCCCCAAAACCTGTTGCAGGCTGTTCACCAGATGCCATGTTTCTCCCCAAAAGTGGCCACATCTCAGGGCTGCGCGAGGGGTCCCTGTATAACCAGCTCCCATGCTCCACCCCAGAGGTGGCCGCATCTCCATGCTGTGTGCGTTGGACAGACTCTGCAGCAGGGAAAAATCACCTTGACCCTAGTTCACCCCGGCCTTGGCACCTTCCGCTTTATCTCTGGTGCCAGATTGTCCCCACCTGAACCAGCGCCAGGGGCTGGCACTGCCAGGCCAGGTGCTGGGAAGAGCAAAAGGGGTCAGAATTTTCCTTGGGTGGGGGCGAACTGCTGATGGGGGGCTGGGACGATCCTGGCCCCACGTGGCCAGGGGAGGACAGATCCCAGGGATGTTTGTATTTCAGATTCATGTCGGGGGGTAGGGGGATGCTCCAGCCAGTCTGTCTGAGGATCTCAAAGCACTTCAATATTGATTGATCTGTTCTCACAGTCCCTCCACTGCCCTGTGCCCCCAGGGGATCATTTTTTCTGTTTCCTAGAAACAAGTCTTGGCTCCCACCCACCCTGCTCTAACCACTGGACCCCACTCCCCTCCCAGAGCTAGGAGAGAACCCAGGAGTCCTGGCTCCCAGCCCCCCTGCTCTAACCCACCAGCCCCCACTCCCCTCCCAGAGCCGGGGAGAGAACCCAGGAGTCCGGGCTCCCAGCCCCCCGCTCTAACCCACCAGCCCCCACTCCCCTCCCAGAGCCAGGGAGAGAACCCAGGAGTCCTGGCTCCCAGCCCCCCTGCTCTAACCACCAGCCCCCACTCCCCTCCCAGAGCCGGGGAGAGAACCCAGGAGTCCTGGCTCCCAGCCCCCCCGCTCCACCCCCGCACTCTAACCACTAGACCCCAATCCGCTTCCGGATCCCGGGAGAGAACCCAGGAGTCCTGGCTCCAGGGCCCCCCATTCTTTCAGCCCAGCAATCGATCAAGGGGCTCTCCCGTCACGAACCCCCCATAATGAGGGCCCCGGGCCCGGCATCACTCACCCCTCTATCTGTGCGGGGGCGGGGGGGGATCTCTGGATTTCTCCAGGCGTCTCCTCCCTCTGCTCCAAGGACGCAAGCAGGACCCAAGTGTCCGGGAGTTGCTGTGGGAACTGGGCAAGAGAAGCAGGGTCAGGCGAGCCATGGGGGGAAGGTCACGAGCCAACCCTCCCCCCAACTTCCCCGCCTCTTTCTGTTTCTCTTTCTGTCCCCCGCCCCCCATGGCCAGGTGACGGCCGCTGCGCTCCGGGACCCCCGCCCCAGCCCCGCTCACCAGCCGCCCCGGGAACCCCTGCCCGCGCGTCCGGCTCTGGTCCCGGCTGGGGGGGCAGCGGCTGCTCAAACTCGTTTTCCAGCCGGAGGTTGGAAACACAACACCTGTGACATCAGCGCCCGGGAGGGGAGGGCACGTCAGGGCCGGTCACAGCCCGAGAACCCAGGCGTCCTGGCTCCCAGCCCCCCTGCTCTAACCACTAGACCCTGCTCCCCTCCCAGAGCCGGGAGAGAACCCAGGCGTCCTGGCTCCCAGCCCCCCTGCTCTAAGAACCAACCCCCCACTCCCCTCCCAGAGCCGGGAGAGAACCCAGGCGTCCTGGCTCCCAGCCCCCCTGCTCTAAGAACCAACCCCCCACTCCCCTTCCACAGCCGGGGAGAGAACCCAGGCATCCTGGCTCCCAGCCCGCCTGCTCTAACCACTAGACCCTGCTCCCCTCCCAGCGCCAGGGAGGGAACCCAGGAGTCCTGGCTCCCAGCCCCCCCTGCTCTAACCCATCGGCCCCACTCCCCTCCCAGAGCCAGGAGAGAACCCAGGAGTCCTGGCTCAAAACCCGCCTGCTCTAACCCATCAGCCCCACTCCCCTCCCAGAGTCAGGAGAGAACCCAGGAGTCTGGGCCCACAGCCCCCCCTTCCCAGGCAGGCCGGGTGTGGGTCACAAATTGGGAAGTTGAGCAGTTAAACCGAGAGCCTGAGCCCTGCACGAGGTCTGGGCTGGGACTTTCTGCCCTTATGTAACCGCCCCTGGGCCAAGAACTCAGACAGATCCGGCTCCGGGAGGGGAGTGGGGGCTGGGAGCCAGGACTCCTGGGTTCTTTCCCTGGCTCTGGGAGGGGAGTGGGGGCTGGTGGGTTAGAGCAGAGGGGGCTGGGAGCCAGGACGCAGTTTGGGCAGGTTCTTTCACTGGTCTGGGCCTCAGTTTCCCTGCCTAGAAGCAGGGAGGTGACTCCGCCTCAGGGAGCGGGGTGACTCCTCCCCTGCTGGGCCCCTGTCTGCTGGGCAGGAGTTAGTTACCTGCAAGGTGGATGAGACAGCCGCCAGGGGTGGGGAGGATCCACAAAGAACCCCACCCTTCCCCCTCCAGCCCCGAAACCTCCCCTGCCACTCAGTGTGCGCACCTAGCCCCGTGGGTGCCTTTCCTCAGGGGCCTTCTCTGCTGGCTCAGGGGCCTTTCCCCTCTAGGGGGCCATGGCTCCCATAGGGCCCCATGGTGGGGGTCTGGCTGGCTCTGGGGGGCAAGGAACAGAACATGGGCTCTCCCTCCCAGGCCTTGCCTGGTTTCACACAACCTCAGGGATTATACAACCCCAACCCTCTGGCCTGTATCAACATGGGAGCTGGGCAATCTGCTACACCAGGGATTTCAGAGCTTTAGTACTGAGGGGCTGGGAGCCAGGACTCCTGGGTTCTCTTCCCAGCTCTGGGAGGGGAGTGGGGGCTGGTGGTTAGAGCAGAGGGGGCTCAGCACCCAGACTCCTGGGCTTCATCCTTGACTCTAGGACAAGGCTCCCAGGGAGGAGTCCAACATCCGTGAGAGAAACCAGTTTGTCTCCCTCGGGCCTGGCAGATAGAGACAGGCTGAGTCCTGCCAGCTGACACCCAAATTTACCTGGCGGGAGTTTCCCTTGGGAACTTCATTCCCACGAGAGTCAGGCAGGGCGCTGCAGCAGGTCAGGTTTGAAAACCAGAAACAGTTTTAAAAAGACATAAATAAGGCTAATTTGAAAGGCCCATGACCCCTCCCCCTGCCCCCCTGGAACCAGCTAGTCCCATGTCCCCCAGAGCCAGCCAGCCCCCCTTGTTCAGGGCTATCCCATCTCTTCATACATCCCCCAACCGCTCTGTCACCAGTGGGGCGCAGGGCCCTCAGGCAGTTTGTGGAAGAGGGACTGGACCTAATGGCCCCAACACAACCCAGAGCTGGGTGCAAAGTTCACAAGCCCTGATAAGGAGAGCTGCTCCCTGGAGGTCAGCGCAGGGGAGCAGGGCAGGCAGCCATTGAAGGGTTAATTGGTCCCAGATTTCTGTCTTCCCCTACCCCTCCCCCAGCTGACAGGTCCACATGGGGTGCGCCAGGGGCTTGTTCAAACCCGCCAAAAGTCTGTGGGAGTCTAGCATTCATGTGGGAACAGTGAACTTAGGCCAGTAGCAGGCTGGATGCCAGGATTCCTGGTTCTCTCCCCATCTCTGGGAGAGGAGTGGGGTCAAGCAGGGGGGCTGGGAACAGCTGTCCTGCACAGATTTCCCACCTCTGTGCCTCAGTTTCCCTCACTGTATAACAGGAATGAGGATCCTGACTCCACTCTCCAGGACAAAAGAGTTTACAAAGCTCAACTAATCAACCCCCATTCATTGCTTTGAGATCCAGGGCTGAAAGCACCAGCAGAGAGTCCTGCAATCAGCTGTCTCCCCACCCCAGCCAGAGCCATTGGGGTCATTAGTGCTGATTTCTTAGCCCCTGGCTGCCTGAGGAACCCCACAGAACAAGGAGGGGCCCCCAAAAAACTCCCTCAATCTCTGCAGAAACCCTCCTCTTAGTAGGGACCAGAGTGATTTCTTTTATAGCCCTGCCCCCTTCCCAGCATGCCTCACTGCCCTGCCCACAACCCAGGGACTACAACTCCCACAATTCCTTTCTTCCAGGGCTGCAGCCTTAAAGGGGCAGCACCCCTTATTGGCGGGGGTGTCTGAGGATGGCTCTATCACAGGCAGAAAGATCTTTCCCCTGGCGCAGTTAGGACACAGCCCCACCAGCATTGCACCTGGCTCTGGGGTGGTGTGCAGCTGGCTGGGCCTGTTTGCAGTGGTCAGGGTGGGTGGGGAGAGGCCGAGGGGTGGGAGTCCCTTTTTAAGCAGGGTGGGGGGATGCTGTGGCTCACCCCTCCCTGCAGAGGAGGGAAGGGAAGAACTAGCAGGACTGGATAAAGGAAAGATGGGGGACCAGTTTGGCTCTGTGGGATGCGGGAAGGGACGGAAGCCAATTTTCCTTCCCTCTCACGGCTGTTTGGGCCAGGGCCACGTGCAGGCTCCTGCGGCTGTTCCTGGGGGGAGTCGAGGGGGCCTGAGGGCATGGGGGACAAGAGCACCCACAGCCCCCCAGCTGGAAAGCCGGAGAACAGGCGGGGAGAAGAGTGAGGGAGCAGCGCCCCCTGGTGGGAAACTGCAGTAACAGGGTGGCCCCATGGGCCCAGCCAGCCTGGGGTCCTGCCCGACAACCTCAGCACCAGCAGCCCACTCACCCAGTGTCCCGCCCTGCCCGAGCCACATGAGCCCATCCGCCCCGGCATCCCGCCCTGCCCGAGCCGCACGGGCCCACCCGCCCTGGCATCCCGCCCTGCCCGAGCCGCTTGGGCCCATCCGCCCCGGCATCCCGCCCTGCCCGAGCCGCTCGGGCCATCCGCCCCGGCATCCCACCCTGCCCGAGCTGCATGGGCCCATCCGCCCCGGCATCTCGCCTCGCAAAGCAAAGTCAACTCCAAATGGGTCCAACAGAATTTTATTCTCTTGGCGGCGGCAGCAGCTGCTCGTTTCCAAACCCTGCTGAGGGTCAGGGCCCCCTTCCCCTCCCCTCAACCCCCATGGAGCGAGAAGTCCAGGGCCGGGATCGCTGGAGACCCATGGGGCAGAGATGGGGAAAGTCCAGCTAGTGCAAACAGCACTAACCCAGAGCCCCTGGGAGTGGGGGTCCCTCTACTGCATTCAGCTGCAGGGTGGGGGAGAGACCTAACCAAACCAAGTGGGGCTCCCGCAGGGCACCCCGCTATTCAAACACTGGGCATGGGGGGGTCTCTGTGGTCTGCATTGGGGTCCCCTGCTATCCGCACTCCAAGCTCAGGGAAGGGGCGGGGTGTCTTTGCTTCCCAAGGGAGGCCAGCAGGACACCCCCACATGACGGACAATGCAGACTAATGCCAGACTGGGGGTGTCAGAGGAATGGGGGGGGCTGGGGAAGGGGGAAGGGAACCTGCCACGATTGAAGATCGTTAACTGCCCCCGTTAATGGATGCACAGTCCCACTGAGGACCCAAAGGAGGCAGCTCCCAGCGTTCACTTAAAGGTGGGGACCGGAGTGAGAGTCAGGGACAGCCCCCCAGGCCAAAGGACCTTCCATCCTAGTGAGGGGCAATGAGAGGCCATGACCTATGTGGAGGTGGGAGGGGCTTGTTGTGAGGGGTGTGGCCTTGGAGTAAAGAGGGTGGGGCTAAGTCTCCACATCCTGGATCCCGCACGTCAGGTTTGCCGGGACAGCGATATCTGCAAAGGACAGAAGAAGAGACAAGTGTTAGACAGACGCGATAGGGGTCCTGTCCTCCTCTTCGCCATCCACGGCCCACAGCTGGGAACAGAACCCAGGCGTCCTGGCTCCCAGCCCCCCGCTGCTCTAACCCACCAACCCTCCTCTCTCCCAGCCCTGGGAGAGAACCCAGGAGTCCTGGCTCCCAGCCCCCCGCTGCTCTAACCCACCAACCCTCCTCTCTCCCAGCCCTGGGAGAGAACCCAGGAGTCCTGGCTCCCAGCCCCCCGCTGCTCTAACCCACCAACCCTCCTCCCTTCCAGCCCCGGGAGAGAACCCAGGCATCTGGGCTACCAGCCTCACCAATTTTCTTGGGCTGAGGCAGATTCAAGTTGTTCATCAGCTGGACAAAGGCCTCGCAGCTCAGGGTCAGTCGGGGGTTCAGGGTCCTCTCTTCCTCCACAGTGGACACCGTCTGGCCTGCAGGAGGCGCCAGGGGGCGGGTGAGATACAGCACCAGCAGGGGGAGCCCCTACCTGGCTCCCTGGAACACAGCGCCCCCTAGCGTCGGGCTGGGGCATTGGGGCCAGCCTGCCCCTACTGAGCCCCGCCCCGCTCAGCACAGCACCCCCTAGCGCCAGGCTGGGGCATTGGGGCCAGCCCTGCCTGCCCCTACTGAGCCCCGCCCCCCGCAGCACAGCGCCCCCTAGGACTCACCCGTGTAGTCGTGGGCGGGGTAGATCAGACAGTCTCCGGGGAGCGTGAAGATTTTCTCGTGCACAGAGCGGTACAGGGTCTCTGGGGAGCCTGGGGGCATGGAGAGAAGTGGGTCCTGGTTACCACAGGGTGGGGGGGTCACAGCCGATCCCCTGGCATGGCACCCCAACATCCCCCCTAGTGCCCCATGGGAACCCCAGCTCCCTCTTGCCATACCCCCCAGCACAGCACATGCCCATCCCACCAGCGCCCCCTCTCTGAAGCCCCTGGCACAGCACCCCCAACGCCCTCTGGCTGAACCCCCTGGCAGGGCACCCCCACCCCCCCACAGCACCCACTGGCTGAGCCCCAGAGAGACACCCTGCCATCCCCTTGGCAACCACCTGGAGATGTCCCCCATCGCCATGGCGGCTACCATCATATCCCAGGGAGGTATCCTCTTGTCCCCATGGTAACCATCCACCAGCCCTCCAAGAAACCCCCCTGCCCCCCCCAGCTCGCCCTCACCCTGCTGGAAGTCGGTGCGGCCGCAGCCCCGGATCAGCAGGGCGTCCCCGGTGAAGGCCATGGTCCTGTCACTGAGCACGTAGGTCAGGCAGCCGTCAGTGTGTCCGGGGGTGGAGCAGGCTTCCAGGGCCTGCAGACAGGGCGAGCCAGTGACATGACCCTCCAAGGGACCCAGGAGTCCTGGCCCCTAGCCCCCCCCCCCCGTTCTAACCACTAGACCCCACTCCCCTCCCAGAGCTGGGGAGAGAACCCAGAAGTCTGAGCTCCCAATCCTTCCCTCCCTCCACACACATACTCTAACCACTAGACCCACCCTGCCCTCTCAGCGCCAAGGAGAGAACCCATGAGTCTGAGCTCCCAGCCCCTTGCTCTAACCCACTAGACCCCACTCTCCTCCCAGCGCCAGGGAGAGAACCCAGGAGTCCGGGCTCCCATCCCCAGTGCCCAGGTGACTTACAAAGGCCCCGAATTCCAGGGCATGGCCCTCGCGGATCAGGATGTCAGCCAAGGCCCCACTGTCCTGGGAGATCACGCTGCGGCAGCCTGGCAGCATCTTCTTCAGCACCCCGGTGCCCGTGACGTGGTCGGCGTGGCAGTGGGTGTTGGCTGCGCGGAGCAGAACCAGGGATTTACGGACGGGAACCCAATCCATCCCCCCATCGAGCCAGCCGGTCCCTGCCCTGGGGCTGGATTGGGGCCAGTGCTCCCTAGAGAGGAAAGGCCCCGTTCCCCGTTCTCCACCCCGTGAGCCAGCCAGTCCCTGCCCTGGGGCTGGATCTGAGCCAGCACCCACTAGAGGGGCCAGGCCCTGACCCCATTCCCTTCCACAGCGAGACGGTCCCCATCCCAACCCCCTGGGAGCTGCTCTCACCTGCATACAGTAAGTTGAGGCCCAGCTCCTTCACCAGCTTCACGTCCCGCTTGGCCGTCTCCAGAACCGGGTCGATCAGAACCGCCTCCTTGGTCTTCAGGTCCGCGAGCACGTAGGTGTAGGTGCAGCTCACGGGCTCAAAGAGCTGTGAGGAGGAGGTGCAGTTAGCACCGGCAGGGGAGTGGGTTTGAGTGGTTAGAGCGTGGTGGTGGAGCGAGGGGACAGAGCCAGGACTCCTGGGTTCTATCCCCAGTTCTTGGAAGTTAAGTGAGGTCTAGTGGTTAGAGCAGGGGGGGCTAGGAGCCAGGACTCCTGGGTTCTTTCCCCGGCTCTGGGAGGGGAGTGATGTCTAGTGGTTAGAGCAGAGGGCTGGGAGCCAAGAGTCCTTGGGCTCTGTTCCTTTCCCTCCCCGTCTTCATCATGGCATCAGTTGTGGTTGGTAAATCTCTCCCTCCCAGATATAATCACCCCTGACAGCCCAGCAGGAGTTACCGTCTCTTCACACCCAGCGGCTCCGGCTCCCCAGCCCTGCAATTGCCACAGCACGTTCCCAGCCTGCTCCGGGGGGTCCAAAATCATCCTCATCCCCCTCCCACAGCCCACGTAACCACAGCACAGCCAGGAGGGAATGTTCACATCACGCCCCTGGGGCTGGCCCCCGGGGACCCACAGGCAATAAGACTGCACAGTATTCGCTCATCTCTAGAGAACCCAGGAGTCCTGCTCTCACCACTAGACCCCACTCCCCTCCCCTCTCAAAGCCCCACAGAGAAAACCCAGGAGTCCAGGCTCCCATTTTCCACCACCAGACCCCACTCTCCTCCCAGAACAGGGGCTAGAACCCAGGAGTCCTGGCTCCCAGCCACCCCGCTCTAACCACTAGACTCTGTTCCCCTCTCAGAGCTGAGAATAGAACCCCGGAGTCCTGGATCCCAGCCCACCCCGCTCTAAGCCATAGACCCCATTCCCCTCCCAGAGATGGGAAGAAAACGCAGGAGTCCTGGCTCCCAGCCCCCCTGCTCTAACCCAAAGACCCCACTCCCTTCTCAGAGCCAGGGAGAAAACCCAGGAGTCCTGGCTCCCAGCCCCCTCGCTCTAACCCAAAGACCCCACTCCCTTCTCAAATCTGGGGAAAGAACCCAGGAGTCCTGGCTCCCAGCCCCCATGCCCAGAGCTCACCTGCCGGAAGAGCAGCTCCTGGTCCTGGCCACGGCAGGTGCAGTGCGGTCTCAGGGTCATGGCCAGGACGCGCTGGTGGCTGGAGCCTCGGGCGATGCGCTGGTGCCAGGCTTGGGGGGGGTGTGAGTCTTTAAATGCCAGATGGTGGGGGCGGGCGGGAGGGAGGAGGCTGAGGCAGGGAGGACAGGGCAGGTTGGAGATCTTAAAGTGGTTGGAGCTGCGGGGTGGGGCTGGGAGCCAGGACTCCTGGGTTCTCTCCCTGGCGCTGGGAGGGGAGTGATGTCTAGTGGTTAGAGCAGGGGGCTGGGAGCCAAGAGTCCTTGGCTCTGTTCCTTTCCCTCCCCATCTCCATCATGGCATCAGCTGTGGCTGGTAAATCTCTCCCTCCCAGATATAATCACCCCCGACAGCCCAGCAGGAGTTACCGTCTCTTCACACCCAGCGGATCCCCAACCCTGCACCCATGACTGTTATTGCCACGGCATGTTCCCAGCCTGCTCCCGGGGGCCCAAAATCACCCCCTCACCCCTCAGAGCCCACACAGGCCAGGTAACCATGACGCAGCCAGGAGGGAATGATCACATCACGCCCCAGGGACTGGCCCCCGGGGACCCACAGACAATGGGACTGCACAGTATTCGCTCATCTCTAGAGAACCCAGGAGTCCTGGCTCCCAGCCCCCCTGCTCTGACTCCTCTCCCCTCCCAAAGCCAGAGAGTGAACCCAGGCGTCCTGGCTCCCAACCAGTCTAACTCCCCTCCTTTTCCCTTGCGGTGTAGTAGCACTGAACTCGGCTCTTTCAGCCGTTTGGGGCGGTGACAGTCGTGGCAGGCAGGATTCTCTCACCTGCCCTCTTGGGGACCCCCTGGCCCCCCAACAGAGTCTCCCTGTCTCGCTAAGGAAGCCCTGGTCACTGGCTGGCCAGGGGCCTCCTCCGGCCTCGGCCTGATCTCTAGGATGCCCTGCTTCCAAATCTGTGTTTTTTTCTTTTCAGGAAGCAGCTGAGCTGTTTGTAGAGTGGCTGGGGAGAGCTAATGGGTTGGGGAGGGGGGAGCCCAGACTCCTGGGTTCTCTCCCTGGCTCTGGGAAGGGAAGGGACAGGGAGGGGCGGAGCCAGGATTCCTGGGTTCTCTCTCCAGTTCCGGCAGGTCCTTCCCCCTCTTTGAGTCTCAGTTTCCCTGCCTTGCAGCAGGCAGATCATTCCAAGCCGGTGGGTTGGCTCCAACCCCCTCAGGGTGGGGGGGGGGACAGTTAATTTTAGGGTGACCAAACAGCAAGTGTGAAAAATCAAGACGGAGTGGGGGGTAATAGGATCCTATATAAGAAAAAGGCCCCAAAATCAGGACTGTCCCTATAAAATTGGGACATCTGGTCACCCTAGTTAATTTCAATGGAGTTGGATGTTCAGGGAGACACACAGCGGGGTGGGGGATCCACACAGAGCCACAAACAACCCCCCCCGGCCCTCAAGCCACCCCTGCCACCCACTCTGGGCACCTGTCCTCCTGGGCACAGGGTCCTTCTTCTCTCAAGGGTGCCAACTCCGATCCCCCGCCAGGTGGGCGACTGGCTAGGTCAGGGGGGTGAAATCAGACACTCGAAGACATGTCAGCCTGGAAGGGACCTCGCTCAGCCATCCAGTCCAGTCCCCTGCACCGCCAGGGGTTGTCCCACCTGTTCTTCAAAACCTCCTGTGATGGAGATGCCACAACCTCCCTGGGCAATTTACCCCGGTGCTTAACCACCCTGACAGCTACGTAGTTTTTCCTAATGCTCAACGTAAACCTCCCTTGCTACAGTTTAAGCCCATTGCTCCTTGTCTTGTCCTCAATGCACAAGAACAATCTGTCACCCTCCTCTTAACCTTTTATGTACTTAAATATCGTTATGTCGTCCCCCTGCCTCCGTCTTCTCTTCTCCCGACTGATCTCAATCTGTCCTCGAAGGCCACGTTTTCTAGACCATTAATCGTTTTTGTTGCTCTCCCCTGGACTCTCTCCGATTTGCCCACATTTTTCCTCATGTGCGGTGCCCAGAACTGGACGCAAGACTCCAGCTGAGGCCATATCAGCGCGGCGCAGAGCTGAAGAATCACTTCTCATGTCTTGCTTACAACACTCCTGATGAGACATCCCAGAAGAACGGCCTCTGCTTTTGCCACATCATCACACTGGTGACTCACATTTCGCTTGTGATCCAGTGTGACCCCCGGATCCCTTCCTGCAGTTCTCCTTCCTAGGGAGCCACTTCCCATTCTGTGTGTGCAACTGATTGTTCCTTCCGAAGTGAAGCACTTGGCATTTGTCCTGATTGAATTTCATCTTATTTACTTCAGACCATTTCTCCAGTTTGTCCAGATCATTTTGAATCTTAATCCTGTCCTCCAATGCATTAGTGTGACAAAATGGGGGATTTTCTTAGTGTTTTGCATGAACACTGTGTGTGCCTCAGTTTCCCTGCATGCTGCATATGTAACAAGGGGGTGGGAGGGGGTTTGTGGTTGCAGAGGACCAGGTGTGACCTTGTCTAGCAGCCGGGACCCCAGATACCAGCCTGGAGATTGGGAACCAGCAGGTTATGGCCAGTGGGGGGACAATGGGCTGAGGAGAGAGGGAGTCGGGGGACCTGATCAGCCAGGGCAAACAAAGGACAGAAGAGAAGGGCCCTGGTGGCCTGTTCACCTGGGACCGAAGACAAAGGGCAGAGGAGGGGCTGGTGGGGGAGGGGATTTAGGGGGCTTGGCTGGAAGGAGGGGTCTGGGCAGGGGACAAGGAGCAGCGGGACCCATGAGGATGGGGACAGACCCAGCTGGTTGGGGCTGAGACTGGCCAGGCCCGAGGGCCCTGAGAACTGCCTGGGCTGGGTCCAGACGTTCAATAAACCTCCTGTGTGATGCTGGTGGAGTCACTGCAGCTAGAGATCGGGGGTGTTGCTTCCCCTGGGGGTGGGGGCCCAGAGCGAGGGGACTCCCTGGGGGGCCCACAGCAGAGCCAGGTGGCTGGGGGCTCAGAGACGTGTGGATCCAGGAGGTGCTGGAGCTCAGGGCTTAACCACCATGAGAGATCGTGACCCCCAAGAAGGGCTGTCACACTGGGGGTTTCGTCCCAGGGGCTGTACGGAGCCGAGAGAACCCGGGGCCTGGGAGTCCGTGACAGCTTGCAACCCCTCCCAGCTTGGTGTTGTCCTCAGACTTTATAAGTGTGTTCTCCAGGCCATTATCCAAATCACCGAACAGAACCAGACCCAGGACAGATCCCTCCAGGACCCCACTCGAGGGGTCCTTCCAACTTGACTGTGACCCACTGATTACTCTCTGGGAGCGGTTTTGCAACCGGTTGTGCACCCAGCTTAGAGTAGGTTTGTCTAGGTAGGATTTCTCTGGTTTGTTTATGAGAAGGTCATGTGAGACTGCATCAAAAGCCTTACTCAAGTCAAGATATACCACGTCTACCGCTTCCCCCACATCCACCAGACTTGTTACCCTGTCAAAGAAGGATCTGAGGTTGGCTTGACACGATTTATTCCTGACAAAATCTGTGCTGAGTGTTACTTATCACCTTAGTATTGTCTAGGTGCACACAAACGTGTTGTGTGATTATTTGCTCCGTTATCTTTCCAGGTATGAAAGTGAAGCTGACTTGTTTGTAATTCGCTGGGTTGTGCTTATTCCCCTTTTCATAGCTAGGTAAAATATTTGCCCTTTTCCAGTCTTCTGGGATCTCTCCCATCAGTCCTTCAGGAGTTCTCACGGAGAATCGCTAGTGGCTCAGAGGTCTCTTCAACCGGTTCCTTACGTATCCAAGGACAGATTTCATCAGTCCCTGCTGACTTGAAGACATGGAACTTAGCTAAGTACTTCTTAACTCGCTCTTTTCTATTGTAGCCTCCGCTCCTGCCCCATGTCTGCTGACGTTCACTGTGGTAGTCGGCTGGTGAAACCAAAAGGGCATTTAACACTTCAGCCGTCGCTTCGTTTTCTGTTACTGGCTTTCCCTCCTCATTGAGTAACGGGCCTGTCCCATCCGTTGGCTGATCTCTGCTGTTTCCTCTGCAGCGTGAGCTCTCATTTCCTGATCCCTTTCACCCAAAGTACCTTCCACCTTCACGTTCTCAACCAGTTCCTCCCTTCAGGTCAGAACCAAATCCAGAACCGCGCCCCCACCGCCTTGCAGCTTTCACCAAAGCTGTCTCCAGTGTATTCCAAGATCTGTGCCCGGCTGTGTTATTTTCCCAACCGATCTCTGGGTGGTTGAAATCCCCCGGCACCACCACGTCCTGGGCTTTGCATGATTTTGTGAGTTGTTTAAGAAAAGCCTCATTCACTTCTTCTTCCTGGTTAGCTGGTCTGGAGCCAACCCTTCCATGGCGCCTTCCCCCCCACACTCCCCCGGGTTTTACCCCCTTTATCCCTACCTGGAGACTTTCAAAAAGTCCATTTCCTATTCCCATCTCAGCCTCAGAGCAGGTGCAGACACCTTTGCTATCCCTGCCTGCCTGAGTAAACTGTGCCCTTCTGCACCGATATTGCAGTCACGGGACTTAACCTGTCAAGTCATTGTGATGCACCTTCTGTCGTAATCGGGGTTATTCACTGAGATCTCCAGCCCTTCCTGTTTATTCCCCATTCTCCGTGCATTAGCACACAGGCATCTTGCACGTTCACTAGATTTGCCCTCTGGTGTCTCCTCTGCCCACATGCACCTCAGATTCCAACCCTTCGCCCAGTCTCTGTAGTGAGGATTCACCCCGGGCATTGAACACTATTTAAAGCCCATTTCACTAGGTCAGCCACCCTGCACCCAAAGAGCCCCATCCCCTTCCTTGGTAGGTGGCACTGACCCCTGCTCAGTGTCCTTCCATGGGTTATGGGATTCTGCCACCTTCCCCCCACCCACCTTGGCTGGCATCATATACCCTCAGCCCAACACACCTGTGGGGCTGCTATAAACATGGGGCAGGGGGGTGGGAACTGGAGAATCGGCCACATCCTGGATTTCACAGGTCAATTGGGTGAGAGCAGGGGGGCCCGGGAGCCAGAACACCTGGGTTCTCTCCCCAGCTCTGGGAGGGGAATGGGGTCTGGTAGGTCAGAGCAGGGGGGCTGGGAGCCAGGACTCCTGGGTTCTCTCCCAGCTCTGGGAGGGGAATGGGGTCTGGTGGGTCAGAGCAGGGGGGCTGGGAGCCAGGACTCCTGGGTTCTCTCCCAGCTCTGGGAGGGGAATGGGGTCTGGTGGGTCAGAGCAGGGGGGCTGGGAGCCAGGACTCCTGGGTTCTCTCCCAGCTCTGGGAGGGGAATGGGGTCTGGTGGGTCAGAGCAGGGGGGCTGGAAGCCAGAACTCCTGGGTTCTCTCCCCAGCTCTGGGAGGAAAGTGGGGTCTAGTGGCTAGAGCAGGGGCATCTGGGAGCCAGGACTCCTGCATTCTATCCTGGTTTTGGGAGGGGAAAGGAGTCTAGTGGTTAGAACAAGTGGGCTCTAGGACCCAGGGCTACTTGGTTCTATCCCCAGCTGTCCTGCACAGCTTTCCCCTCTTTCTGTCTCAGTTTCCCTCACTGTATAATAGAGTTGAGGCGCTTGACTCAGTTTCCCCAGGGATGGAAAGGTTTGTCAGAGTCCACTAACTCACCTGTGTTAATTGCTTTGAGATCCAGTCCTGGAAGCAACCGCAGAGAATGCTGCCAGGACAGCTTGGGTGCCAGGCTCCCTACTCTGGGGGGGGGGGGGGGGCGGATTCTGTGCAAAAAAACCCAAAAAGTTCTATACACAACATTGTAACCCACTATGCCCTGTGTCAGAATAATCCCATGTCATCCCCTCACTTTCAGCTATTTTGGTAATTTATTGCAAAATCCCTGTCAGCAAATCTGTCTGTAATGACACAGAGGATGTCCCAGGAGCAGAGAGGGACAGAACCCCCTGCGCCCACGTGGATCCTTGCTGCAGGCTCATGGCGTAGGTTACCCAGAAGCACGAGCCTGGGGGAGGAGGGGGAGGCAGAGAGAACACATTAGCACAGTGGGGTCTGTCCCAGTTCTTTCTCAGGCAGAGATGAGGGGTGTCCCTGGTTCTCAGTGGGCAAATACACCCCAGGACCCATGTAGCTACTCCTCACCTGCAGACCCTTCCTCAGCTTCCCCTCCCTCATCAGGATCCTTGTCCCCTGGACCGTTCCCCCTCGGCTGCCCCCCCCTCAGGGTACAGCCCTGTGCCTTCATCTCTCCCTTCCCCATCCTACTGTCCCCCCCCAGGCTCCAACAACCCCCACTCTACCACTGGGGAACCTCTCCTCCCCCACTCCACTGGGGGCCCTCTGCTTCCCCCTCACACCGCAACTGACCCCCTTCCTTGCCTGGCCCACCCCCACGTCCCTAGCACAGGGAGCCGGAGAACCCTGCTCCTGGAGAAGGGGGCCTGCCTGCGCAGCATGAAACTCGGGAGGGGGGAATAGGTGCCCCCCACTCTCCTGAAATGGCCAACCCACCCCCCATGGCTTCTCCACAGCTGCTTGGGTCAGCCCCACGCCTCTGCAGGTCAGGCACAGTGACCGGACAAGGGGCGTAGACGGGGGCTGCCTCCCAGTGGGGAGCGCAGGCCCCTGGCTGCACGGAGGTTGGGGGTGGTGATTTACATCCCCCCGGCTGCTCCCTGCATGCCTGCTGCTGGGGAAGCATCCATGGCCCCTCACATTCCTTCCCCGGCAGAATCTCGTGTTCTGCAGGGAAACAAAAAAAATCTGGGGGGACCCAAATTCTGCACGTGCAGTGGTGCTCAATTGCCCCAGGAGCATCTCACTGCAGCTGGCTGGCTAAGGTGCCCAACCCCCCCTTATTTACCCAGACCCTCCTCTTGGTACCCGAGAAGGGAGCCCTTTTATAGCCTGGGTCCCTTCCCAGCATGCCTCGCTGCCCAGCTTACATCCATCAACCCTGGGGACTACATCTCCCACAATTCCTTTCTGCCAGGGCTGCAACCTTAAAGGGGCAGCCCCCTTCTTGGAGGAGTGTCTGGGAATGGCTCTATCCCAGCCCCATGGAGTTCACCAGGCAGAAAGACCTTTCCCACTCCCGCTGGGTCGGAGCCCAACCAGCATTGTGCTGGCTCTGGGGTGGTGTCCAGCTGGCTGGGCCTGTTTGCAGGGGTCAGGGTGGGTGGGAACAGACCAAGGGGTGTGAGGGGTTACCTTTTTTAAGATGTGGGGGCTGTGGCCAGGGTTTACCCCTCCCTGGAAAGGAAGGAAGGGAAAAAGGAAAAACCTATCATGACGAGAGGAGGGGCAGGGGGCGAGTTCAGATCTCGGGAGGGGGGGAAAGGGATGGAAGCCAATTCTCCCTCTCTCTTGCCAAGACCATGTGCAGGCTCCTGCTGCTGTTCCTGAGGCGGGAGGCGAAGGGGTCTGGGGCCCCTGGGGTATATGGGGAAAGAGCAAATCCAGGGACCAGGCTGGGAAAAGTGAGGGGGCAGCACCCTCTGGTGGGTAACTGCAGTAACACAGTGGCTCTAAGGGCCCATCTCACCCGGCCTCCTGCCTTGTGAAGCAAACTCAAGTTCAATGCGTCCAACACAACTTTATTATCTCAGCAGTGGTTCATTTCCAACCCCATCCTATCCCCCTCAAGATTGAACCACAGTCACAGAGAGGGGCCCCCTCTCCCAGCCCTCGGCCCGGAAGGGCCAACAGCCCACGGAGCAGAGACAGTCCAGCTAGTGCAAGCAGCAAGCGGAGGGAGCCCTGCAGAGTGGGTTGGAAGCAGGGCCTAACAGAACCGAGCAGGGGCCGCCCGGGCACCCTGTCATTCAAATAGAGACTATGGGGGCCTAGGGCCCCTCTCAGACCCCAACACCGGCTGCCGGGGTTCCCCACTGTCTGCACACCAGGCTCAGGGAATGGGGGGGGTTTTGCTCCCCAGTGGAGACTAGGGTGACCCCCCCACCCCACACAAAATGCAGAGGAAGGTGCAGACTCCCTAATGCCCAACCAGAGGTGTTAGAGAAATTGGTGGGGACGTTGCAGTGGGGGAAGAGAAGCTTCCATGGTTGAAGATCACTAACCCTCTGCCAACTTAAGGAATGTGCCCCCCCACTCAGGACCCCAAAGAGAGACCCCCAGATTTTGCTTAAGGGCAGGGACCCAAGTGAGAGCCACGACAGCCAGCCCTAGGCCAAAGGACCTTCCACCATCATAAAGGTCAACGAGAGGGTGTGGCCTATGATGAGGTGGGTGGGGCTTAACACAAGGGGCATGGCATTGGAGAAAGAGGGCGGGGCTAAGTTGCTGCATCCTGTATCCCACACTTGAGGTTTGCTGGGACAGCAAAATCTGCAGAGGATGAAAGAAAAAGATGTTAGACAGTGACAGAGGCTCTGGCCTCATCCACACCCCACACTGGACCTCAGCTGGGATAGAACCTGCCCTGCTCTAACCACTACACCCCCACTCTCCTCCCACCCCCGGAAGAGAACCCAGGTGTCCTGCCTCCCAGTCTCACCAATCTGTTGGGGTTCAGGAAGGTTCAAACTGTTCATCAGTTGGACAAAGGCCTCGCAGCTCTGGGTCAGTCGGGGGTTCAGGGTCCTCTCTTCCTCCACAGTGGACACCGTCTGGCCTGCAGGGGGTGCCAGGGGGTGGGTGAGATACAGCACCAGCAGGGGGAGCCCCTACCCGGCTCCCTGGAGCAGCCCTGCCTGCCCCTACTGAGCTCCGCCCCCCGCAGCACAGCACCCCCTAGCACCGTGCTCAGACTCACCCGTGTAGTCGTGGGCGGGGTAGATCAGACAGTCTCCGGGGAGCGTGAAGATTTTCTCGTGCACAGAGCGGTACAGGGTCTCCGGGGAGCCTGGGGGCATGGAGAGAAGTGGGTCCTGGTTACCACAGGGTGGGGGAGTCACAGCCGATCCCCTGGCATGGCACCCCAACATCCTTCCCAGTGCCCCATGGGAACCCCAGCTCCCTCTTGCCATACCCCCCAGCACAGCACATGCCCATCCCCCCAGTGCCCCCTCTCTGAAGCCCCTGACAGAGCACCCCCAACACCCTCTGGCTGAACCCCCGGGCAGGGCACCCCCACCACCCCCACAGCACCCACTGGCTGAGCCCCAGAGACACACCCTGCCATCCCCTTGGCAACCACCTGGAGATGTCCCTCATCGCCATGGCGGCCACCATCATATCCCAGGGAGGTATCCTTTTGTCCCCATGGTAACCATGCACCAGCCCTCCAAGAAACCCCCTGCCCTCCCCCCCCTGCCCCCAGCTCGCCCTCACCCTGCTGGAAGTCGGTGCGGCCGCAGCCCCGGATCAGCAGGGCATCCCCGGTGAAGGCCATGGTCCTGTCACTGAGCACGTAGGTCAGGCAGCCATCAGTGTGTCCAGGGGTGGAGCGGGCTTCCAGGGCCTGCAGACAGGGCGAGCCAGTGACATGACCCTCCATGGGACCAGGAGTCCTGGCTCCCAGCCCACCTGTTCTAACCACTAGGGACCACTCCCCTCCCAGAGCCAGGGAGAGAACCCAGGCGTCCTGGCTCCCAGCCCCCCCGTTCTAACCACTAGACCCCACTCCCCTCCCAGAGCTGGGGAGAGAACCCAGAAGTCCTGGCTCCCAGCCCCCCCCCGTTCTAACCACTAGACCCCACTCCCCTCCCAGAGCTGGGGAGAGAACCCAGAAGTCTGAGCTCCCAATCCTTCCCTCCCTCCACACACATACTCTAACCATTAGACCCATCCTGCCCTCTCAGCGCCAGGGAGAGAACCCATGAGACTGAGCTCCCAGTCCCCTGCTCTAACCCACTAGACCCCACTCCCCTCCCAGTGCCAAGGAGAGAACCCAGGAGTCTGAGCTCCCAGCCCCCTGCTCTAACCCACTAGACCCCACTCTCCTCCCAGCATCAGGGACAGAACCCAGGAGTCCGGGCTCCCAGCCCCAGTGCCCAGGTGACTTACGAAGGCCCCGAATTCCAGGGCATGGCCCTCGCGGATCAGGATGTCGGCCAAGGCCCCGCTGTCCTGGGAGATCACGCTGCGGCAGCCTGGCAGCATCTTCTTCAGCACCCCGGTGCCTGTGACGTGGTCGGCGTGGCAGTGGGTGTTGGCTGCGCGGAGCAGAACCAGGGATTTACGGACAGGAACCCGACCCATCCCCCCATCGAGCCAGCCGGTCCCCGCCCTGGGGCTGGATTAGGGCCAGTGCCCCCTAGAAGGGAAAGGCCCCGTTCCCTGTTCTCCACCCCGTGAGCCAGCCAGTCCCTGCCCTGGGGCCGGTGCCCCCCAGATGAGAAAGGTCCCGTTCCCTGTTCTCCATCCCCAGTCCACATCCCCTGCCTCCCAGAGCTGCTCTCACCTGCATACTGTAAGTTGAGGCCCAGCTCCCTCACCAGCTCTGCGTCCCGCGTGGCCGTCTCCAGAACTGGGTCGATCAGAACCGCCTCCTTGGTCTTCAGGTCCGCGAGCAGGTAGGTGTAGGTGCAGCTCACGGGCTCAAAGAGCTGTGGAGGAGAGTTGCAGTTAGCACCGGCAGGGGAGTGGGGTCTAGTGGTTAGAGTGGGTTGGTGGTGTGAGAGGACAGAGCCAGGACTCCTGGGTTCTACCCATGGTTCTGGTGCTATCCCTCCTGCCCCTCCATCATTCCCAGCTCCGGGCTCCCTGCCAGGGGCTGCTGTTCGAGGGCTCGATGCCAAGGCAGCCAGGTGACTGGCCCGCCGCCTGCCTGGCCCTTTGCCCAGGAGAGGGATGGGAAAGCAGCAGATCCGCTGCCCTGGGAGTGGGACAGGAAGCCAGGAGCCGTGCAGGCAGGGCGGGGAACTTACAGCACCGCGGATCAGATCAGCCCAGCAATAAGGGGGGCTGAGCTTTCCTGACTGCCAGAGCACGTCCTTCTGGGGAGAGAACCCAGGAGTCCTGGCTCCAGCCCCCCCGCTCTAACCACCAGCTCCCACTCCCCTCCCAGAACCATAGAGAGAACCCAGGAGTCCTGGCTCCAGCCCCACCCCCCGCTCTAACCACCAGACCCCACTCCCCTCCCAGAGCCATAGAGAGAACCCAGGAGTCCTGGCTCCAGCCACACCTGCTCTAACCACCAGCCCCCACTCCCCTCCTGGAGCCAGGGAGAGAAGCCAGGAGTCCGGGCTCCCGGTCCCCTCTGCTCTAACCCATCAGCCCCCACTCCCCTTCCAGAGCCAGGGAGAGAACCCAGGAGTCCGGGCTCCCGGTCCCCTCTGCTCTACCCACCAGCCCCCACTCCCCTCCCAGAGCCTGGAGAGAACCCAGGAGTCCTGGCTCCCAGCCCCCTGCTCTAACCACTAGACCCCACTCCCCTCCCAGAGCCATAGAGAGAACCCAGGAGTCCTGGCTCCCAGCCCCACCTGCTCTGACCACTAGACCCCACTCCCCTCCCAGAGCCATAGAGAGAACCCAGGAGTCCTGGCTCCAGCCCCCCTGCTCTGACCACCAGACCCCGCTGCCCCCGGAAGCGGGGAGGGAACCCAGGCGTCCTGGCTCGCAGCCCCAGGCCCGGCCGGGCTCACCTGCCGGAAGAGCAGCCCCTGGCGCTGGGCGCGGCGGGTGCAGTAGGGTCTCGGGGCCAGGGCCGGGGCCAGCGCCCGCCGGGCAGCGGCCGCTGCAGAGCAGGGCCGGGACAGCCACATTGCCGGGGTGGTGGGTGCCAGCTGCGGGGACGGGCCCTTTAAATGCCAGAGGTTGGGGAGGACGGGAGGGGGCGGGGACAGGGAGCCTGGAGCCCTTAAAGGGACACTGCACATTGGCGGGGGTAGGGGGGAGCTTGGTCCGGGGACATGGAGATGCCTCTGACACACTAGAGAAGGGTAACACCCACACAGACACAACACACACAGGAAGGGTAACACAAATAGCCAGGACTCCTGGGTTCTCTTCCTGGCTCTGGGAGGGGAGTGGGGGCTGGTGGGTTAGAGCAGGGGGCTGGGATCCAGGACTCCTGGGTTTTCACACAAATAAACACACACTAGGGAAGATTAACACAAACAGATACACACACTAGGGAAGATTAACACAAACATACACACAACTACACACAAACTAGGGAAGGGTAACACCCACACAGAGAGACACATGCATAGAGATATGGAGCGCCACACATGTACACACAGCGATATGATTACACACAGGGTTCCAGATACACACACAAGTCCTCTCACAGACACACACGCTCCCTGGAATACAATTATACACACAGCAGACCTGGCACATGCACACGCACACAGACAGAGATACAATTCAACACACACTGGGCTACACACATGCCTGGAGTCCCCCTCTCTGTCTCACAATGCACACAGGGTTACACTTACACACACAGCCACTCTGGGCTACAGGCACGCTGGCATAGCCCAGGTGTACTGAGAACAAGACACAAGCACTCACAGGCCAGCCTCTTCGGAAGCACACACTCCCACGCAGTAAAGACTTACCCCCTGCAACCTGTTAGTTGCACTGGTTTGTTATTGTAGGGTCTTCCAAGGACATCAACAAACACATGGAAGAGAATCTAACACTGGGCCCACAGCTACAGATCAAGTCCCCTTTAAATATGCAAATGAAGGTCGCAATCCCCCAAACACATCCTATCCTGATTGGTCCATTCTGCAGGACAGCTCCCGGACTGGTACTTTCATTTCCTGTTCATCTTATTAACCCTACAAATGCCAGATACAGGGAAGGCCGCATCGCCTACTGGAAAGAGGGCCGGGGGGACCGGGTGTTGGAGCCAGGACGCCTGGGTTCTCCCTCTGGCTCTGGGAGGGGAGTGGGGGCTGGTGGGTTAGAGCGGGGGGGCGGGGCTGGGAGCCAGGACTCCTGGGTTCTCTCCCTGGCTCTGGGAGGGGAGTGGGGGCTGGTGGGTTAGAGCAGGGGGCTGGGATCCAGGACTCCTGGGTTCTCTCCCTGGCTCTGGGAGGGGAGTAGGGGCTGGGAGCCAGGACTCCTGGGTTCTCTCCCTGGTTCTGGGAGGGGAGTGGGGGCTGGGAGCCAGGACTCCTGGGTTCTCTCCCTGGCTCTGGGAGGGGAGTGGGGGCTGGTGGGTTAGAGTGGGGGGCGGGGCTGGGAGCCAGGACTCCTGGGTTCTCTCCCTGGCTCTGGGAGGGGAGTGGGGGCTGGGAGCCAGAACTCCTGGGTTCTCTCCCTGGTTCTGGGAGGGGAGTGGGGGCTGGGAGCCAGGACTCCTGGGTTCTCTTCCTGGCTCTGGGAAGGGAGTGATATCTAATGGTTAGAGCAGGGCAGGCGCAGTCCACAAGGACCAGGGGACTTTGACTCTCCTTGAAGGGTTAATCTCAGCTGCTTCTTTGGCAAAGGGCAGAGACCAGCCTGACAAGAATCTTCATCTGCCAGCCCTTTCCTCAGGATGGGCGCCCCTGCCGGGCAGCCCAGCTGGGAGAGGGTTAGAAACCCAGGGAGCAGCTCAGCGCCCGGGATGTGGATACAAGGGGTTAAAGATGGGGTGGGTTGGAAGAAGTGACGTGATTGATTATAGTCTTGGCCATATGGACTTCGTTGCCAGGGCACAAGTCAGGACTCCTAGCCCGGCCCCTGGGTCAAAGTACGGGTGTGAGCTCCAGTAGTTAAAGGGGTGTGGCAGGGCTGGGAACCAGGACTCCTGGGTTCTCTCCCCAGCTCTGGGAGGGGAGTGGTGTCTAGTGGTTAGAGCAGGGCTGGGAGCCAGGACTCCTGGGTTCTCTCCCCAACTCTGGGAGGAGAGTGGGGTCAGAGTAGGGGGGGCTGGGTGCCAGGACTCCTGGGTTCTCTAGAGATGAGTATATACTGGAGCACATGACTTATGAGTAGAGGCTGAGCGAACTGGGATTGTTTAGTCTGCAGAAGAGAAGAGTGAGGGGGGATTTGATAACTGCTTTCAACTACTTGAAGGGGGTTCCAAAGAGGATGGAGCTCGGCTGTTCTCAGCAGTGGCAGATGACAGAACAAGGAGCAATGGTCTCAAGTTGCAGTGGGGGAGGTCTAGGTTGGATATTAGGAAACACTATTTCCCTAGGAGGGTGGTGAAGCACTGGAATGGGTTCCCTAGGGAGGTGATGGAATCTCCATCCTTAGAGGTTTTTAAGGTCAGGCTTGACAAAGCCCTGACTGGGATGATCTAGTTGGAGGTTGGTCCTGCTTTGAGTAGGGGGTTGGACTAGAACCTCCTGAGGTCCCGTTCAACCCTGATAGTCTATAATTCTATGATTCTGTGCAGTCCCATTGTCTGTGGGTCCCCGGGGGCCGGTCCCGGAGGCGTGATGTGATCATTCCCTCCTGGCTGTTCCGTGGTTACCCGGCCTGTCTGGGCTTTGGGGGGGGGGAATGATTTTGGGCCCCCGGGAGCAGGTTGGGAACATGCCGTGGCAATAACAGTCCTGGGTGCAGGGCTGGGGAGCCGCTGGGTGTGAAGAGACGGTAACTCCTGCAGGGCTGTCGGGGGTGATTATATCTGGGAGGGAGAGATTTACCAGCCACAACTGATGCCATGATGGAGACTGGGAGGGAAAGGAACAGAGCCAAGGAGTCCTGCCTCCAAGCTACATCTGTTCTAACCACTAGACCTTCCTCCCCTCCCAGAGCCAGGGAGAGAACCCAGCGACCCTGACTCCCAATCCCCCTCCTTTGCCCTCCCAGTGTAGTCACAGCAGTGCTGATCTCTGCCCTCCTTTTGGCCGTTTTGGGCGGTCATAGTCGCTGCAGGCAGAATTATCACTCCCCTGCCCTCTCAGGGACCCCCTCCCCCCAGTGGAGTCCCCCCATCTTACTAAGGAAGCCCTGGTCACTGCCCAGCCAGGCGCCTCCAGCCTCGGCCTGATCCCTAGGATTTCACCTAATTGCTCCCCTGTTTCCAATCCTGCGGTTTTTTGCTTTTCAGGAAGCAGCTAAGCGGTTTGTTGAGTGGCTGGGTAGCTCTAGTGCATTAGAGGGGACGGGGGGGGGGCAGGACTCCTGGGTTCTCTCCCTGGCTCCGAGAGGGGAGCAGGATCTAATGGGTTTGGGCAGGGGTGCAGGGAGTTAACCCTTCTCTTCTCCCCTTGCCACAGGATGTTTTCTGTATTTATCTGCTCCATCAATGATTTCTTTTCCTACAGAAATCAAAATATAATATAGAGCCAAAGCCACTGAGCTCAAGGAGACCCTACAATAATAAGCCAGCGTGTGTAGTGCCAGGACTCAGGGCAGACCCTGTAATGAACAGCACCACAGGCATGCAGAGCTCATAAGCAACCCACAGCAGTAACCCTAGGCTACACAGTCCAAGCTCTCCCGGGAGACCCTACAATAAACAAACGGGTGTGTAGCCCCAGAACTGTGGAGAGAGCCCACAATACATTAGTATCTGTAGTCCCAGTGCGCATGAGAGACTCTACAGTAAACAAACCAGGGTGTCTAGATACCCTACAATAAACAACCCAGAGACCCGTGTGCCTGGGAGGGTAGACCCAGCCTGGAACAGCCCGCTGCGGGAGAGGGGGGAAGGACGCATAGAAAGAACAGCCACAGCGCGTTGCCACGATGAATTTTGTCCCTCACACCTCGCCATAGATATCAGCCCGAGTTGCTGAGAGAAACGCCATCTGGGCGTGCGAAGGAGAGTCCTGGCGCGCCCCCGTGCGGACACTTGGTACAGCCCAGCGCTCGCTCCCCGCTCCTGGCCCCTCCCAGCGGCTAGGTTGATTCGGCTGCGTCCGGCGACGGCTCCTCCCCGTCCCTTCTTGGTGGATTCTGCTGCGTCCGCCCCCTGTTCCCTGGGGGTGGGAGGGGGTGGGAGCCAGGATTCCTGGGTTCTCTCCCTGGCACCGGGAGGGGAGTGGTGTCTAGTGGTTAGAGCAGGGGAGCTGGGAGCCAGGATTCCTGGGTTCTCTCCCTGGCACCGGGAGGGGAGTGGTGTCTAGTGGTTAGAGCAGGGGAGCTGGGAGCCAGGACCCCTGGGTTCTCTCCCTGGCACTGGGAGGGGAGTAGGTCTAGTGGTTAGAGCAGGGGGGCTGGGAGCCAGGACTCCTGGGTTCTCTCCCTGGCACTGGGAGGGGAGTAGGTCTAGTGGTTAGAGCAGGGGGGCTGGGAGCCAGGACTCCTGGGTTCTCTCCCTGGCTCTGGGAGGGGAGTGGAGTCTAGTGGTTAGAGCCAGCAGGAGGCTGGGAATCAAGTCCCAGAGGCAGGAATGGAACCCAGATGTCCTGACTCCTTGGCAACTACTCACAGGCCACCCTCCCCTTCCGCTGCTGGAAATAGAACCCGGAGCCCTAGGCGGCACACGAGCCTCATCTGAGTGTGAACCTCCCCTCTTATGAAACAGGGCTCAGCCACCTTGTGGCGCTGGGAGCCTGCACACCCAGGCTGACACACAGAAAATCCTGGGGAAATTAAACGCAAAAGACTTTGTTACAGGGCTGGGCGATTCAATGCCCCTCAACTTATCCCACTGCTCCCACCAGATCTCCCTGAAAACCTCAGACATGGGATTTTCCCTTCTCCCCTCTGCACGTTCCAAACCAACCAGAGCCAGGGCCCTTGGCCTGCCAGTCCTGCGCCCTTTCGATTGGGATCCCCGCAGAGAAAGCTGCCCATCTACATATGTCGGGTTAATACCTCCCATCTCCGGGCAGTGGGCTGGCTTCTCTCCCTCTTCTGCTGTCTGCCTCAGTTTTCTTTTCCAGCCTGTCTGGGTGAGAGAAAATTCAGGTACCAGGTCTCCAGAAGGAAGCAGCAAATATTCCATTGGCCAGGCCGGGCTGTTGGAGAGCGAAGGAGGGGTCCTGAATTGGGAGGGGCAGCTATTAGGTGTTTGACAATAGCACCTAAAGGTGCTGATCAAGACAATGAATGAGAACAAGGCTCCCACCACGCTGGGCGCTGCCCAGACCCTGATCGAGATCAGGGCCCCGTCGCACCGGACGCTGCCCAGACCCCGACCGAGGTCAGGGTCCCTGGTATATGGGGTCAGTCTGTGGGGCTGGATCTATGGGAGTTCTGTGGGGCTGGGGGCTCCCCCAGGCACCCAGGGGAGTCTCTAGATGGGTCCCCCTGAATGACTTTGGCCCCATGCACAGCCCTGTCACTGCCCCACACCCTGCAGCTGCCTGTGCTGCGCCCATCACCTTGGGCCAGGGGGGGGTTGAGGTGAGGCCCAGGGACCAGCTGGAGAAGGGCAGAAACCAGCATCTGGGGCAGGCCAGGGATGGGGGGAACAGGTGAGCGGGAAATGGGGACAGTGAGCACAGGGGATGGGTTATAGGGGGAAGCGTGGGGGCTGGTCCCAGAGGGACGATGGCCGAGTGTAACACAAAGGTCATTTGTATTTTGGGCAGGGTGTCAATAGGGCCAGAGCGCCAGTGGGCGGGAACTGGCCGTAACTCTGTGGACGTTCCCCATCTCATTCACACCAGGGCCTTTCCCCTGTGTAAATCTCAGCCCGGTTTTGCTCACTCCGATCTTGGCCTGAATCTGGCCCCCGAGACTGGATTCCTGCTTGTTGGGCCCAAATCCTGCCTAGAGGATGAAATTCCAGCCGCTGCTGGTGAGACGCAGGACAGGCTAGATCACTGGTGCGTGATAGCAAAGTGACACCAGCGAGATGCCCAAGCGCCAGCACCATGCGGACTAGAGGGAACAGGCAACCACTGATAATCATCAAACGCCATAATTCACTGCAGGGCCCAGGTATCACTGTGGGTCTGTGCAGCGCCTGGCGCAACAGGGCCCCGATCTCAGTTGGGATCTGGGCAGCGCCCGGCGCGAAGGGGCCCTGATCTCAATTGGGGTTTGTGTTTATTGTTATACAATCTCTAATTTATAATATTATGTTAACCAGCAATATGCTAATACCTATCAATGATATAATATTTTAAACGAGATTGAATCATTTATATTATAAATACATTAGTAGTAATTTATTATAAATACTGTATATTATATATGTTAAACAGAAATTTTTATAATTAATCATAACAATAACTATCATTTATAACACTTTATATCAAATGATAAATTAGTAATTATTTAGTATAAATTAGGGACTATGTATGAACACTCATTTATAATATAAAGTAAATTAGTCATAAATTAGGGACTATACATTACGTATTAAAATCCTTTGTTCTAAACGGTACGTTATTAGTAAGGCAAAGCGTTTGTCACAGATAGTTAGTAAAAGTCAGGGCCAGGTCACGGGCAAAAAGGAGAAATTCACGGAAGCCAGGACGTGGCCCTGACTTTTACTAACAATATCCTGGATGAAATGGGGATCAGTGGGGCCCCACACCACCTGACGCAGGGCAGTGGCACCGGGGCTGGGGGGACCCCTGCTGCTGGCAGCTCAGGGGTTTCCCCGCTGCGGCCGGGAGCTGCAGGGGCTGCCAGAGGCGGTGGCGGTCCCACAGCTCCCTGTCCCCGCGGGAGACCCCGCAGCTTCCGACCACGGCAGGCTGAAGTCATGGAGGTGGCTGGAATTCACCGATTCCGTGACTAAATGAGTCTTAATCCTCAGTAGTTCATTGTAAATTAGCGACGGTGTACTCACGCTGTATTAAACCACCACACTTTCTATCACAGGTGAGAAACACTCGATTCTCCTCGCCTTAGGCCCATCTCTCCGGGGCTGGCTGGTCTCCATTCCTGGCTGTCTTGGAGCAGTTTCTCAAAGACGTTGCTGTTCACCCAACCCCAGCTAGCGTTGGGTCTCTTCCAACCCGGCTTTTACCTGCCATGCCTAACATGAACCCGTTTCCTGGCTGTTCTTCCGATCTTCTTCCCACCTGGGCAAACCGTCCAAACTGGATCCCCTCCGCGGTTCTAGAATTGGTGCCAGCTTCACCCTTCCCCTAAGTCGGTCGTTCCGAGCACGGGTCGGCCTTGTTTCCCCAGTTGAATGGGTTTATTCCCATTCTCTGCACGATCTGCCCGTCGCGTCCTCCGTGCCCAGCATTGGGAGCTATACACGCTGCAGGCCCGATTACCGACTCCTAGTTCCGACTTGTCACTGTGCGAACCAGCCTCCTCCCACAGATCACGCCTCACCTTCCCTTATGTACTCTGCCCCTTTCCTGCTCTGCTGCTAAGATCCCTGCTGAGCTCCCTACTTTCCTGCTGCAGGGGCTGGCGCCAGCCTGGCCGCCACCGGCGGTAAGACTTTGCCAGAGACACGATAAATGACTGATTGGTTGTGTTAATTATTAATATTGTTGTAAAGCCCAGATTGCACGTTTAACGAACGGTGACACATTACACCTAGCCTTGGGTCAGTTTTGATCAGTAAACATCGATACAAGTCAATTTCACTCATGCAAATCGATAGAAAAATCTTTCTGTCAATGAGCATCAAAACATCCAGACGGGCCACCCGTGGGGCTGGGGATGCAAAGCTCAGGTGCCCTTTGTTCTGAGGGACCCACCGCCCCCGCCCTCCACCAGGGGGCAGGCAGGGCTGACCCATTTATAGAAGCTTCTTCCAGTATATTGTGTGGGGAACCCCCCCACATACACCCCATGGGGAGGATGGGGGGTGGGGCGGGGAAGGAATTCACTCGTTTAATTTTCTTGGTACAAATGGTACCCTGGCAATCTAAATCTAAAACCAGTAATAACTCTCTGTCCATCTGTCCTCTGTTGGAGGGGCTGATCCCCCACCCCCATCCCCAAATACACACACCACCACCCAGGAAGTCTTGAACTCCCCCAAAGCACAAACTTCTCCAGAACCCCTCCTTGAGGTTCCTGACTCCAGCTCCACAGCCCCGTTATCCCAGCCCTGGGCTCCCTTCCCTCACAAGCTCTTCCAGTGCCCCTGCAGCCTCTATCCCTGAACCCACCTCTCGGTCTCTCTCAGCCCCACTGTGGGGGCACAGCTGGGCTTGTTAACAGGTTTAGTTTAGGAAAGAGAGACACTGGCCCTGCAGCTCCCTGGTGGTGTGGGGAGCAGCTGAGCTGGGCTCTGGCTCAGGACCCCCATGCACATCTCTTCTCCCCATGGCTGGGCTGAGTCAGGAAAGCACCATGGGGCACCCAGCTGGATTCCCTTGCCCAGGCCAGATCTGAACATGCGGAGGACACCCCCACCCCCCCGCTCAAGCTCAGAGGGGGACGAAGGGGTTACGGCTCCACAGCTGGAGTTGGGGGTCGTGCAGAAATGGGGCAGCCGAGGAGATGGAGTGTGCATGAGCTTCAATACAGTGAGGGGTGGGGTGGGGGTGTTCAGCTTTCATGGCAGCAGGGCCACTACCCTTTCCCAAGCAGCTCTGGGGGAGGTGGGTTCATGGGGGCACAGAGCTGGGGGCTCAGCCGCAGCAGGTTTCCTTTCAAAGAAACCTGGGGGGCAGAGCAGGGCCCCTAGCACGCCCCAGGGCCACGCCTCGACTGCGGCGTGAGGTAGGGGGCCCAGGACTTGTAGCCTGAATTCCGTGTGGGGCCCAGGCCAGGGGGGCAGGGAGACCAGACCCACCCCCATTAAAGCGGGTTTTTAAACCAAGCTTCTCCTGAAAACAGTTTATTTTGCTCAAAGAAAATTCTGTATAAAAGAGCTTCCCCCCGCCCTGCCCCCCAAATATGAACACTGCCCCGGGCTCTGGGGCAAGAGAAAGGGAGGGAGGGGAAACCATCCAGACAGACCCACAGCAACTGGGAAACTGGCCAGGGAGCAGGAGTGAACCTGACCAGACACACCCACCTGGGGCCCCTCCCACCAGCCTAAAACTCACCAGGCTGATTTCCTTGCCCAGAGCAAATGCTAAGACCTGAACTCACCCCTCCATGGCTCGGTGGAAATTCATGGTAAGAAGCAGCCCCCGGCCGCACCGATCCCAGGGGAGCCCCCAGATACCCTGATCCCAGGGCGCTAAGGCAGGGAGGGAAGGTTTCCTGCATTTCCTTTGGGTTGGTAAATTCTCTGGAGTTTAGCATCTAACCCAACCCCTCGGGCTCCCCACCCCCAGGCACAGACTCTGGCCAGCTGAAGCCACGTGGATTTAACTGAAAAGGGGTGAAGGGGACAGGGGGCGGGGAGCCCACATGGCTGCAGACACCGGTGGGAACGGATGTGAGCATATGGCAGGCGAGCAGCAAGACGCCAGGTTCAAATCCCTGTAGGGGCGTCCGCGCACACAATCAATTCAGGCTTAACCCGACGGGTGGAAAAGACAGCGCTGGCGGAAAAAGGGGTGGAGGCGGGGGCTGAAGGTGCCTTGGAGACGGGGGGTATATTGAGGGGAACTGGAAGTGTGGCCGGGGGAGGTGGGTACATTTGGGGTGGCCCTGCCCCAGCACAGCCCAGCTCAGGCCCTGCCGTTGCTGCAAACAGGAGGCTGAGGCAGGGACCAAGAACAGCGAGAACTGCCCCCGCCCGCCATGGTGTCTGTACACAGGAGAGCGCCGTCCCCCCCTCCCCCCCGAGTCCGCACCACCCTGCGCCAGCGGGATCCCCAAGCGCCACTCTACGCTCGCGGCACCACCACGTACGGCTGGTGCGGGATGAGCCGCTGGCGCTCGTTGCAGGTGTAGATCCAGCGAGGGCGGACGAAGGAGAGGTTGGCGTTGTCATTCAGGGCCTGCGGGGGGTGAAGGCAGGGCCGTGAGAGCAGAGCAGCAGGAGTGTGTCGGCCCAGCCCCCCTGCTCTGAGCCTCTAGCCCCCTCTCCCCTCCCAGAGCCGGGGAAAGAACCCAGGAGTCCTGGCTCCCAGCCCCCCTGCTCTGAGCTCCTAGCCCCCACTCCCCTGCCGGAGCTGGGGAGAGAACCCAGGAGTCCTGGCTCCCAGCCCCCCTGCTCTGAGCCCCTAGCTCCCCACTCTGCGCCCCCCACCTCCCGACCACTAGACCCCAGTCCCCTCCCAGTCAGGGACAGAACCCAGGAGTCCTGGCTCCCAGCCCCCCCTGCTCTGAGCCCCTAGCTCCCCACTCTGCGCCCCCCACCCCCCAACCACTAGACCCCACTCCCCTCCCAGTCAGGGACAGAGCCCAGGAGTCCTGGCTCCAAAGACTCTAGTCTACGCCCTGCATTAAACAGCCAACTGCCATAATCAGGTTAAAGGCTCCGTGTTCCCCTCGGAGCCAGCCAGCCCCCTGCTCACTCTAGGGGAGAACCCCTGTACCTCACCCACTGGGCGTGCTATTCAGTGCTGGGGGGCAGGGGAAGAACAGGGGGGGCCCCTCTCACCTCCTCAAAGGTGTCATCCCACTCCTGGGCCGTGATGACGTAGTTCACCCGCTCGTTCATGTAGCCCTCCACCTCCCTGGGGGCAGAATGGGAGTGAGAACCCCTCACATCCGACCCCCAGCCCCCCCAGCTCTGCCTGGGCCTCTCACTCCTGACCCTCAGCTCCGCCCGCCCCCCACTCCTGACCCGCAGCCCCCTCAAGCTCCGCCCACCCCCTCACTCCCGACCCCCAGCCCCGCCAGCTCTGCCTGGGCCTCTCACTCCTGACCCTCAGCTCCACCTGCCCCCCACTCCTGACCCGCAGCCCCCTCGAGCTCCGCCCACCCCCTCACTCCCGACCCCCAGACCCCCCAGCTCTGCCTGGGCCTCTCACTCCTGACCCTCAGCTCCGCCCGCCCCCCACTCCTGACCCGCAGCCCCCTCGAGCTCCGCCCACCCCCTCACTCCCGACCCCCAGCCCCCCCGCTCTGCCTGGGCCTCTCACTCCTGACCCTCAGCTCCGCCCTCCCCTCACTCCCGACCCACAGCCCCCCAGCTCTGCCTGGGCCTCTCACGCCTGACCCTCAGCTCCGCCCGCCCCCCACTCCTGACCCGCAGCCCCCTCGAGCTCCGCCCACCCCCTCACTCCCGACCCCCAGTCCCCCCAGCTCTGCCTGGGCCTCTCACTCCTGACCCTCAGCTCCGCCCGCCCCCCACTCCTGACCCGCAGCCCCCTCGAGCTCCGCCCACCCCCCTCACTCCCGACCCCCAGCCCCCCCAGCTCTGCCTGGGCCTCTCACTCCTGACCCTCAGCTCCGCCTGCCCCCCACTCCTGACCCGCAGCCCCCTCGAGCTCCGCCCACCCCCTCACTCCCGACCCCCAGACCCCCCAGCTCTGCCTAGGCCTCTCACTCCTGACCCTCAGCTCCGCCCGCCCCCCACTCCTGACCCGCAGCCCCCTCAAGCTCCGCCCACCCCCTCACTCCCGACCCCCGACCCCCAGCCCCCCCGCTCTGCCTGGGCCTCTCACTCCTGACCCTCAGCTCCGCCCTCCCCTCACTCCCGACCCACAGCCCCCCAGCTCTGCCTGGGCCTCTCACGCCTGACCCTCAGCTCCGCCCGCCCCCCACTCCTGACCCGCAGCCCCCTCCAGCTCCGCCCAACCCCTCATTCCCGACCCACAGGCCCCCAGCTGACCACACCCCTCACTCCGACCCACAGCCCCCCTGAGCTCTGACCGTGCCCCTCACTCCCGACCCACAGCCCCTGCTACCCCAGCCCATACTTCCATCAGTTATGAAAGAATTGCTCGCTGAACACAGCCATGTGCCTGGCACAGAGATGCAGCTGTCTCTGGGGTGGGACGCAGCACGGAGGCTGTTTAACCACCTCCCAGCAGCAGATCACCCTTAGGACAGCAATGAGGGTAATTTCATAACTACGAAGAGGACTTCGGGAGCCAAACCCACACCCTACGGAATTTCACCCGGACTCCTGGGTTCGCGTCTGGGCGGAGGGACCAGCTGCCATGACGGCCTGAGGCCCCCGTGGCCTGCCCCTCACCCGTTGAACGCCGTGATGTAGCGATTCAGGAGGCGTCGTTCCTGGGACGGGAAATCTCCATACAGGAAAAAGCGTTTGCCCACAAAGAAATCTGGAGAGGAGAAAAGGGGTTAACATAAGGAGCTGGATGCTACAAAACCGCGTGGGCGTCTCCCTGTCAGAGTCGTGCCGTGTTCACCCATGGGACTCACTGCCACAGGATATTAAAATCTCCATTTGTTCAATTCAGACTCATACCCACTAGAGGAGATGGGCCCCGGGCCCCACTCCTCGCCCCCAGAGAAAGCCAGTTCCCGCCATGGGGCCAGACAGAAGCCAGAGTCCCCATGTCCCACCCCACATACCAGGCAGCTCCGGGATGGGCTGATCCAGCTCCTCTTCCACATCCGTGTTCTCCTCCGTGGAGCCGCCGTAGGGGTCGTCGTCGGGGTCCGGAGTCATCTCCCGACCCGCTTGCTGCTTCTTGCGGTGCTCCTCCTCCACCCTGCATCAGGGAGTGCAGGTCAGCTGGGGGGGACACCCCTCCCTCAGCTCCCCCTCCTCTGCCCTGCTTCACCCCACCTCCCCAAGCCAGTGATAGAACCCAGGAGTGCTGGCTCCCAGCCCCCCTGCTCTAACCACTGCACCCCACTCCCCTCCCAGAGCCGGGCAGAGAACCCAGGAGTCCTAGCTCACAGCCCCCCTGCTCTAACCACTACACCCCACCCCCTCGAGCTAGGGAGAGAACCCAGGAGTCCCTCCCCAGAATAAGTGGGAGGGGCGATCTCCCCCTGGGGCCCTTTGCCATCCCTCCTGTCCCCGCTCCCTCACTAGATCAGCCCCCATGACCCCCAATTCACAGGTGGCCACGCTCTGCTGTACCCACCTCCTCAACTCGTCGTCCGTGTCGCCGGAGTCGCCCTCCCCGCTGTCCCTCGCCCCTGGAGAACAGGACGGGAAATCAGTCCCAGTCACCCCACCAGCACTGGGGGATACCTCCCGGGGCAGGGAGCCAGGACTCCTGGTTTTTCTCCCTACCTGTGGGCTCCCCGCTGTCCGTGGAGGCCGGGGAGCTCTCCTCCCCAGCCCGCGAGTTGCCGGCATGGGCCCAGGAGGTGCCGGGCTCTGTCTCCTCCCCCGAGGACTCACCCTGAGGCGACTGGGCCCTGGCAGGCACCTTGCCCTGGTGGTTGGAACTGGGCAGCCCGGCTCTCTGCAAGAGAAAGGTCCGAGGGGGGGGGTGTCTGTGCGAGGTGGTGTCATGGGGGGCAGAGGCTTGGGGAGCTAGACCCCTCCCCACCCCCAGAACTAGGGAGAGAACCCAGGAGTCCTGGCTTCCAGTCCCCCCTGCTCTAACCACTGGACCTCACTCCTCTCCCAGATCTAGGACAGAACCCAGGAGTCCTGGCTCCCAGCCCCACCCAACTCCCCTCCCAGAGCCAGGCCCTGCCCCACCTGAAGTCCCCTACCTGTCGGGGGGAAGGGGTCTTGCGGGACAGGGCGGGCGGTTCCTCTTTGCTCTCCTCTTCTTCCTCGCTGCCTGAGGTGGGCGGCCCGCCCATTAGGTAGCTGCCAGGGTACACCCCTCGGTTACCCCCAAACCGAGTGAACCCCCAGGAATCCCCCGGTCCCCCGGCATTCCCCCCCACCAGGACTGAACCCCCTGGGATCCAGCCATCACTGATTGCCCCCATGAGTGACCCCCAGCACCGGTCTAGCTCCCCATCTGACCCCTGATAGCATATAACCCCCCGAGCCTCAGCCATCGCTGATAGCTCCTGGATGGCCCCTCACAGCCCCACTGGCCGTGGGGTGGCCCCCCACCTCACCGTTTGCAGGGCAGCCGCCGCCGGGCCCGGTGGCAGTCCAGCACCCACTCCTTGCGCACGATGGTGCCCCCGCGCCCCTTCACCTGGCTGTACTTGGGGGTGTTGGCGAAGGCGCAGCTGGGGGGAGGGAAACAGAAGGAAAATCAGAGAGCGGCAGGGGTGCAGGACCAAGCACCCGCCCCACACAGCCTTTTGGAGGCAGGAGGGATAGATCAAGGCATCAGGACTCCTGGGTTCTTTCCCCAGCTCTCGGAGTGGAGCGGGGACTAATGGTAAGACAGGGGTGGGAGAAGGCTGGGAGCCAGGACTCCTGGGTTGCTTGCACAGCACACAGTTGGGAAGGTACACCCATAATGCTCTGCTCCTGGTGTCTGAGTGCGCCCCGGGTTTCCCAGGATGCACTGGGTTAGGACTAGACAGGGTTAATCAGACTGGACAGTACTGGCTGCAATGGCAGAAGGTCGGGGCCCACATTAGGGTGGGTGTTGTCGGGGGTCCAGTCGGGCTGGCCGGGCGGTGCCGGACGGAAGGGGAGAGGGAGCCGGCGGTACCACTACACGAGGCGGGTGCTGTCGAGGGTCCAGTTGGGCTGGCCGGGGGGTACCAGCCGGGCGGGGGCAGGGAGCCGGCGGTACCTACACGAGGTCGGT
Organism: Aldabrachelys gigantea; assembly: GCA_026122505.1. Taxonomy (NCBI): domain Eukaryota; kingdom Metazoa; phylum Chordata; order Testudines; family Testudinidae; genus Aldabrachelys; species Aldabrachelys gigantea. Next base: position 73,335,992 of record CM047489.1, read on the forward strand.
GCTGTCAGGGGTCCAGTAGGGCTGCCCGGGGGGTACCAGCCGGGCGGGGGCAGGGAGCCTGCGGTACCTACACGAGGCGGGTGCTGTCGGGGGTCTAGTCGGGCTGGCTGGGGGGGTACCAGTCGGGCGGGGGCAGGGAGCCGGCAGTACCCACACGAGGCGGGTGCTGTCGGGGGTCTAGTCGGGCTGGCTGGGGGGTATCGGCTGGGCGGGAGCAGGGAGCCGGCGGTACCTACACGAGGTCGGTACTGTCGGGGATCCAGTCGGGCTGGCCGGGGGGGTACCAGCCGGGCGGGGGCAGGGAGCCGGCGGTGCCTACACGAGGCGGGTGCTGTCAGGGGTCCAGTAGGGCTGGCCGGGGAGTACCAGTTGGGCGGGGGCAGGGAGCCGGTGGTACCTACACGAGGTGGGTGCTGTCGGGGGTCCAGTTGGGCTGGCCGGGGGGTACCAGTTGGGTGGGGGCAGGGAGCCGGCGGTACCTACACGAGGTGGGTGCTGTCGGGGGTCCAGTCGGGCTGGCCGGGGGGGTACCAGTTGGGCGGGGGCAGGGAGCCGGCGGTACCTACACGAGGCGGGTGCTGTCGGGGATCCAGTTGGGCTGGCCGGGGGGTACCAGCCGGGCGGGGGCAGGGAGCCGGTGGTACCTACACGAGGCGGGTGCTGTCGGGGGTCCAGTCGGGCTGGCCGGGGGGTACCAGCCGGGCAGGGGCAGGGAGCCGGCGGTACCTACATGAGATGGGTGCTGTCGGGGGTCCAGTCGGGCCGGTACTTGGCGCCCATCTCCAGCGCCTTGTCCCGCAGCTCGGAGCGGAAGGGGTTCTGGAAGCCGCTCAGCACGAAGACCGTCCCCTGCAGGAGGCGATGAAAATCCTCCCCCGCCCCCTCTGGCGATGGCTCCTTCGGCTGCTTCTTGGGGGCTGGCGGCCTGCTGGGGGGCAGCTCTGGGGCTGGGGGAGGACAACAGGGGGAATAGCAATAATACCCGCCTACTGGGACACCTGAGCCAACTGGAATGCCCTGCCGAATGAGTGACAGATCCGCCCTCCCCTCCCTACACTGTACCCCCCCAACCCTCTCCACGGTAGCGACAGATCTCGATTGCTCACACTGTGTAATATGCACAGCGCCAGGGAGAGAACCCAGGAGTCCCCTCTCACCTTTGGGCTTCTTGGGGGCTGGCTGCGTGGGGTGGGGGGCCTCGGAGTCTGGCTTCCGAGCAGAGAGGGGGGATGAGTTCTCCTTACTGAACTCAAACTTCCTCTTGGTGGGAGCTGGATCCTGAGGGAGAAGAAAAGTGGGTCAGAAGCGAAAGGTAAATATTTGGTATGATCTGCACTGAATTCCTGAACGCAGCCACCTCTGGGGGGGCTGTTTATCAGGGATCCCTCACTGGATGCTGAGATGCAGCCACCTCTGGGGTGGGGCATGGTGCCTGTTTACACAGGGATCCCTCACTGGGGGCTGAGGTGCGGTCGCTTTAAGACAAAAAGTGAAGGAGGACCCCGTACCCAAACAAACCTCCAATGCAGCGGATTGTGGGTACCAGAATTCAGTCCCCAGCGATGGGATCCGGCCCAGGTACCAGGGTTCATATAGATGACGACATTCCCAGGCCACCAGGGCCAGCTGTGCCCGTCAGCCTGCTCCTGACAGCCCGGGCCATAGATCGGCTCCCACATCTCTCCTAAGGCCGATCTTACTAAGGAACCCCTCATCTCAACTGTGAAACTGCCCTGGACGGAGAATCCCCCGCGCCCCTCGGGGATGTGTCCCAGTGGCTCATTCCCCTCCCTGGTGAGCACTGGAGACTTATTCCCAGGGTGAATAGACAGATGGGGATTTACCATCGGAACTGGCCCCTGGGTTCTGGCAGCCCCCCCCACTGCAAGTGAGCAGCCACGCCCAGCCAAGGACTGTACCTTGGGGGAGGCTGCAGCATGGCTGGGGGAGGTCCTGGCAGTGGGTTTCTCTGCGGCGGAGGGGGAGGGGGAGGAGGCGGCGCCGGGTGTGCTGGCCTGGAGGGTGGCCACGGCGTAGCTGGGGGACGGTTCCTCCGTCTGCAGACCTGCAAGGGAGAGCAGACAAGAGACATCACAGCCAAAGCACGCGGAGCCAGAGCTAACTGGCCAGGGGACAGCCCCTGGAAACCGGCATCTCTGAGTAACCACTAGCCCCAATCCCCTCCCAGACCAGGCAGAGAACCCAGGAGCCCTGGCAGCCAGCCCCCCCTGCTCTAACCACTAGACCCCACTCCCTTCCCAGAGCCAGGCAGAGAACCCAGGAGCCCTGGCACCCAGCCCCCTCTGCTCTAACCACTAGCCCCCACTCCCCTCCCAGAGCCGGGCAGAGAACCCAGGAGCCCTGGCAGCCAGCCCCCATCCCATTCTAACCCAATAGACGACACTCCCTCCCGCCCCCGCAACCCTCCGGGGTTCGTGGTACCTTTGGGCGGTGTGAGAAGTGGTTTGCTAGCTCGGCTGAAGAACAAGGCCCCAGGCCTCATTGAGGCAGAACTGCTGTCCTCGTCCTTCACCTTAAAGTGGCCCAGCTTGGTTACCTTCTGTACAGAGAGAGATGCACAGGGCTGGGCTAGCAGGGGCTGCAGTTCGGGAGTGAGGGGCACCGGCAGAGCTTGGGGGAGGGGGGAGCCCGTGGCTGGGCTAGCAGGGAGCTGAGCGTCAGGAGTGAGGGGCACCGGCAGAACTGGGGGAGGGGAGGGAGTCCGTGGCTGAGCTAGTAGGGGCTGAGGGTCAGCATTAAGGGGCACCGGTGAAGCTGTTACTCACCGGGGAGGCAGATTTTGACTGGGTTTCGTTGTTCTCGGGCGGCGAATGGAACTTCACAAAGGACAGCCCATATGCCAGGGTCTATGGGGAGATCAGCCAGAAAGAAAGTGACCCATTGGCAGAGCTGGGGAGAGAACCCAGGAGTCCTGACTCCAAGCCCCTCCACTCTTCCCTGGTCTAACCACTAGACCTCACTCCCCCCACTGAACATGGGGTGCAGGGTGTCACACCAGTTTTATACGGTTACGATACATTGGGTACAAAATCTGCCTTGTGAGGTATCACTTGAAAACTCATAATCCACTGAACATCATTGTCCTGTTAAAATGTGTGTAACAACACTGTGTGTAAAGCTATGGGCTTTTACTGTATGATGTTCCTAAAATATGTTATGATTCTGGGGAACGCCCACACACTAGGTTTTCAGAGACAACAAAGGTCAGACCAATACTCTACCAGATGTTAAGAAACTATCAGCTGCGTAGGCAGCCATTCTCTGGCAGGGGGAAGGCATGCGTAAGAAATGTACATTTCACCCCAGAGAGGGTTCAAGCTCACAAGGTGAGGAGTGAAGGAATGAAAAACAGTGGCTTCTACTTCATCTCTCTGTTCATGACCTCGGTGTATTCACTGGAAGGACACTGACCCAAAGGGGTAGGTAGGGGTGGTCCCAGGCTGAAAGGAAATCCAGCCTGTGAAATCTACTACAAGCTTTTGGTGACTAAAATCCTTTTTGCTTTTAATTTCACTTAGCTGGATAAATTAGGGATTCGCTTCTGTGTTTATCTTCTATTATGTTAACAAACTTCTCTGACTGTTCAGCCCAAAGCAGTGTGTTAGGACGTAAGTGTTTGGGAACCTCCCCTCGGCGGGTGCACAATCTCTTTCCTTTGCTGGGATTTCTAGGAGCTCGTGCTGGCCAGGAGGGTGTTGAGCAGTACAAGACGCACGTTTCTGGGGGACAAGGCCGGGACTAAGGATTTGCGGGTGCCGTATGTGTGTAACTCACGAGCGGCTAGGAGAACATTCCTGTCACTCAGCTCGGGGCGACTTTACAAGCTGTGGGCTGTGAGAGTCGGCCAGGACTGCAGGCAAAGCAACGCCAAAGAGAACCAAGGAGACGCAGCTGTTCCCCAGTCCAGACTGTATCCCGGGGAACGTCACACCTGCCCGGCATGAGCAGGGGGCACTGACAGCGGATCCCGCACTCCCCGCTATTCTGGACTGCCCGCTTGCACTCCCCCACGTGTAATCCCTTCCACCCTGCCCAGCCAGTATGCCAGGAGTCCCCAGACCAGGCTGTACTGCGGAGCAGCGTCCCAGGTTGAGAGGGGTCCCACCTTGGTGTAGGGCTGGGTGCAGACAATTTTCACCCGGTCCCATTTCTTCTCGGCTGCTGCTTTCACCAGCTTGTCCGGGCCAAACATCCGGACCCGGTTGAGGTTGGTGCCGGCCTTGCTCTCCGAGGGCGACATGAACGATGAGGTGACCAGCAGCACCTTGGGAGGGGACCAACTGGGCTTAGAGAAGCCTCCGTAAACCCCTGACATCCCCCAACGCCAAATCCTGTCGCTGCCTCAGTCCTAAGGGGTTAAGCCCCCTGGAATTGCTCGGCTGGGCCCCACCCCACAGGATTCACTGAACCAGGCCCACCCCTCTGCCCCCAACCTTAGACCTGGGAACTCCCCAAAGCCTGGCACACGCAGCTTCCTCCCCCTTACCTCGTAGTCCTGCTCGCTGGGCGAGGCGGAGCTGCCGGCCAGCACCTCCACGAAGGCCGAGCCCTCGTTGCCCACGTCGATGCTGTGGATCCGCTCCTCCTTCTCGAACTGCCGTGGGAGGAGGTGGGGAGAGTCAGGGACTGGAGATGTGGCACCCACCCAGGTCCACTTCCAACCCACTCCAGGAACCCAGGAGTCCAGGCTTCCCCCATCCCCCTCCCGCTCTAACCACTACACCCCCCTCCCCTCCCAAAGCTGGGGAGAGAACCCAGGAATCCGGGCTCCTTCTTACCCCCCCCTCCCACGGAGAGAACCCAGGAGTCCGGGCTCCCCCATGCCCCCCCTCCCACAGAGAGAACCCAGGAGACCTGGCTCCCCTGTGCCCCCCTCCCACGGAGAGAACCCAGGAGACCTGGCTCCCCTGTGCCCCCCTCCCACGGAGAGAACCCAGGAGACCTGGCTCCCCTGTGCCCCCCTCCCACGGAGAGAACCCAGGAGACCTGGCTCCCCTGTGCCCCCCTCCCACGGAGAGAACCCAGGAGACCGGGCTCCCCCTTACCTCCCCTCCCACGGAGAGAACCCAGGAGACCGGGCTCCCCTGTGCCCCCCTCCCGGGAGAGAACCCAGGAGACCGGGCTCCCCCTTACCCTCCTCCCACGGAGAGAACCCAGGAGTCCTGCCCCCCCGGGGGGGGCTCACCTGCAGGATGACCGACAGCTGCTTCTCGCCCGCCTGCGCCGCCTTCCACTTCCGGTAGGTGTCGGCCTTGAGCAGGTTCTCGGCGCAGTGAGCCTGGGGGGGAAGGGGAGAGAGCGTCACCCCCGGGGATGGGCTCTTCCGTCCCCCCCACCCCCGCAGGGAATGGTCTCCCCCACTCGGCTCTCCCGCACCCCCATGGGGAATGGTCTCTCCCATCCTGCCCCCCCCGCAAGAAATGGTCTCTCCCGTCCCCCTTCCGGGAATGGTCTCTCCCATCCGCCCCCCCCGCAGGAAATGGTCTCTCCCGTCCCCCCTCCGGGAATGGTCTCCCCTAGTCGGCTCTCCCGTACCCCCATGGGGAATGGCCCCTCCCGCTCGCCCGCGCCCCGGATGGTCTCTCCCAGCCCCCCCCGGGAATGGTCTGCCCCGCACCGGGTCAGAGCTGCTCGCGGACACCACATGGCGGATCCCGATCTCCGGCATCCCAGCGCTCCGCCGCCGGGCGCCACCGCTGCCTGCCCCCGGAAACAAAACTCTGGCGCCCCCGGAAGTGGACCCGCTCTGTGCCGCCCACTCTATGTTCACTCGGTCCTCCGAGACGCTCTGCGCAGGCGCCGTTGCCCGGCTGGGGATTGTGCGCGTGCGCAGCGTCCAATCCAGCCCGAGATGCGGCGCGCGTGCGTGCTTCCTTCGCGCCTCTTTCTCCCGGGCTCCGCTCGATCGCGGCGCATGCGCCCCAGCTGCTGCTTGCGGCGCCTGCTAGTGCGCAAGCGTCTTTCCCTGGTACTCGCCTCTGTGTCTCCCCCTGGTGGCGCAGAGGTGAAGTCACGTCAGACGGATCACGTGGTGCAGGGGGTGGGGGCGCTCAGTGGTTTGAGCACTGGCCCTAAACCCAGGGTTGTGAGTTCGATCCTGGGGGGGTGTAAAAACCTGGGGGTTGGTCCTGCTGCTTGGAGCAGGGGGGACTAACCGAGGTCCCGTCCAACCCTCCTAGTCCATGTGCTGTTGGAGCCACGTGTCCCGGGACCGCGGTGGCGGTAGGGCCAGGGGGCTTGTACCGGGACACATCACCCGTGCACAGACGTGCACCCCGAAGAGTCACCGCCGTCTGGCTGGGGGGCAGTGGAGAGCCCCACCCCGGCCTGAGCCGGCCCATTGTCAGGGGCACAGACTCGTAGAGTGCAGGGAAGGGAACTCTTACTGGGCTTCGTTTGACAATGAACCTGCCCGGGGCCCTTCGTTCCTCTTCGGAGCCTGATTTCTGTCCTACGCTGTGATCCTGTTGGCTGATAAACCCCCTGTTTTACACTGGCTGAGAGTCACGTCTGACTGCGGAGTTGGGGTGCAGCAGGGCCCTCTGGCTCCCCCGGAGCCCCACATGGGCGGACTAGCTGCAGTTACAGACAAGCAGGTGTCCTGAGCCCTGCAGCTCCTCCCCCGTCAGCCAGGTCATTTGCATTTTCACTGACTGCTTCAGTCTCAGCAGCTGGTGCCCTGCATTCAAATTTGACTCCTCGGCCATTACAGGAACAGGGCCTGGATCCTTTCCCAAAGAGACACAGTCCAGCTCACCCCCCGCCCCCAGGACCTCACAGCCGATATCCTGGAGAATCCCAACGACCAGCCAGCCCGACCCCTCCCGCGTCTGCACAGGGATCCGGGCCAGAGGCAGGGCGAGGGGCTTCACCCCAGGGACCTTCACCCAGGTCCCACAGCCCCTCAGCATCTCCGGCTGCACCAGCCGGGGCATGACAACAGTTTTCTCTGTCCCAGGGTCTCGCCACCCCAGGCATGTCCCCTAATTGACCCCACCTCATGTCCCCTCATTGACCCCACCTTGCACTCCCACTGGGGGTCCGAGGGGCCTGAGCCAGGAGACTCCACACAGACATATAGGCCGGGGCTTGGAGTGGGAGCCCATCCACCACCCCACCCATCTGGCTAAACAGCTCTATGGCCTCGGGACCCAGGAAGGGGGCTAGACACCAGAGCCTTTCCGCAGGGCCAGCCTGGTTCCAATTGCCAGTCTTCCCAAAGGCCGCAACACGGGCATCTATATCTCCCCGCCCCCCCTTAACCTAGGGCAGCAATTTACGGTCGAGGTCCCCTGCAGCATTGGCACCCCGGGGTCCATCACCACTCGTCCCTGAGCAGGTCCCTCTGCCTCTCAGCTCAGCCATCACCAAATCCTGCTGCCTCTGTCTCGCCTGCTGTTCTGCTTCATGCCTGCCCTGTCTCTCATGGGCCTCCGCCTCCTTCGATCTCAGCTCCACTTCCATCCATCTCAGATCCACCAACGGGGAACCCAGTGGAGACCCCCTGCTGGGTGGGGACACGGGTGTCCAGGACAGCCGGCTGCTCCCAGCCTCTCGCAGCCCCAGCTGGGTCAGGAACTGGTTCCTTAGAGCACAGGAGCCGACTCCGTGGGTGCTCTGGGGAAAAATTAGTGGGTGCTCGGCGCCCATCGGCAGCCATGCTCCCCCTACCTCGCCTCCTCTCCCCCCCAGAGCGCCACATTCCTGCTCCTCTCCTTCCCGCCCAGTACTTCCCCCCACCCCCTGCTGCCTATCAGCTGTTTGGCGGCGCTTAGGGGACTTCCCCGGAGGGAGGAGGAGGAGTGGGGACACGGCGTGCTCGGGGGAGGAGGCGGAGAAGGGGTGGGGACTTGGGGGAAGGGGGTGGAATGGGGTGGGAGTGACGGCGGAGCAGTGATCCTTTGGACCCTGTCGTTAAAATGGATCAGCCTGTTCCTTGTTATCTGTGTGGAAGGCGCTGCCAGGCACGTTTCACTGACTAGTGATTAGTATCTGTCAGGTGTGTGTATTGCCACATCAGCCTTCCTCTTGCCAGCTCCTGGGAGCCGGGCCTGCGTCTGGCTCGCAGCTTCACTTTGCTTCGTGTTAGCAAAGCTCGACCGTTGCTTCAGTTCAGGCCTCAGACCGGGCCTCTGGTACAAGGGTTTATGTCTCAGGGCCTCATCTTACCACATCCCCCCACGTTTTGTCTTTTCATGGGGAGGATGTTCACCCATCATCCCGGACAAGCACAATGCTGGACCAAAGACAACCCAGTGGGCTAAACACTGTTATGGAGTTACCTTATTTTACCGTCCAGACACTCATGCCTCATCGGTCCCTTTGTCGGCACATTCCCTCATCCGACTGGGAGACAGATTTTATTTTCCAGTTGCTTTTAGTCCCTTAGGGTGGGCCCGGGACCTTGACTGAGGTGCCTGCGTATTATTAACGTTACAGAATGGCATGAGACGGCCGTCACCAGCATTGTTACCTCCCGCTCGGGGCTTCGTTAAGACAAAGCAGATCTCTAAACAACATTGACAAGATGCATATCTGAACAAGTGGATATATGTTCTGATTACAATGGGGACGAGAACTGATTACTACATGTGACATATGAAGGGGCTTAACCCTGTGCTTTAACACCTCCCTCCTTAAAATGATTATTCATTACCAGAGCAGCGCTGATCAGCATTTCCATCTCCCTCTTCACTCCGCGCTGTAGCTTGGCTTGTTCGGTTTGATGTAGCATGTGATAGCACATGCGCCCGAGAACAACCACTTTTACCGACTGGGATCACACCAAGGGTTCGGAGCACCGGATGTAGAGTCACATCCTCGGGAATTGCTCACCAGGGTGTTCCCACGTCCCTTTGTACTTTCAATTTCATTCACTCGCTGTTGGATTAGGGATTCTTTGGTTCTCGCCACCAAATCCTGGATATCCAACTGCAAGTGTTCCACGGAGGGGAACAGTTCGATCAGTAAGTCTTGTAAGTGTTCCCATGGGAGGATCGTTTCAGTGACTGCGCTGCCTTTGCGCGTTGGCCAGAAGGCCTGGGCTCCTATTTGGATGATGCTGGTAACAGGTACGCAAAATCCAGCATCACTCATAGGGCAACCATGGCCAGCGATGGAAAACTGATGCTAACCTGTAGCACAGATCATGTCCTGAATTCGTCCTGCCTCATTAACCAGGTCCTTTTGTACCAGTCAGGCCCAGCCTTTGCTGGTGGCATTAATATCAGTTGTGGCATAGCACTCACACAGCCACCAGCCATTATGTTTTACGCAACAAGCTTGACTAATTTCCGAGCCCGTTTCAGTTACAAGGTGTTCGGTGGGGTAATGCTGGACATACGCCTTGTTTACAAGCGTCCCCATGCTATTTGCGTAATGTACCTTAACTGGCTCCTGCAACCATCCAGGGACTGCCAGCATGAGAGAGACGGTTTTGCCATCCTCCTGCTCCAATCTTGGAACCCAATCAAATTTAGCACATTGTAGAAAGACAGGTGCAGTGTGGTTTATGCCTCATTGCTGTATTGGTTTTAAGATGGCTGTGGGGTTTAATATCCATGGCCAATTCTGAAGTTGCAACTGCCACAAACTTTGCTGTACTATTTTGATTACACTATTGCCATAGGCCAGTGGTTCCCAAAGTGGGGTTCATGAACCCCTGGAGGTTCATGAAATGCTACAGGGGGTTCTCTGGGAAAAATTCCCTAATGGCGGACAGAGCTGTCTCTAGGGACCCTGGGCAGCACGGGGCCAGCAGGCCGGAGCCTCTGGGCTTCCAAGAGCTGAGCAGATCAAAGCAATTATGTCTACCACACTGAGGAGACTTCACCTCGCTTTCCATTTCTTGTAAGGAGTCTTGAAGGTTGATATTTTTTGCTGTTTAAAATTAAATATGCAGCTAGTGTTGTTTTTAAAATTATTATGAAGAACAAGGTTAAGCTTTGTTGTAACGTGCATTGTTTGCCTGGACTGCTCAAGACCTGGATGCTTGTGTAGGAGGAACTCTTTGAGTTGGCTTCTTAAATCCCTTCCTGCTGTTTCACATCTGATACTCCTTGATGAAACATAGGAGCCTTGTGTTATAACAGGCTTATGCAAAGTGATACAAGCTACGAAAGTGAGATCTTGGAAGAGTGTTGCCATTTGCATAACGTAATAAAATACTGTAATGATAAATAATAATTAATAATAAATATTGTGTAATAAGCATGTCACAAAAATAAATTTTATATTTCCAAGATCACGGCTTTTATAATTTATTGGCAGGTAAAGGAGAAAATCCCTGAAAATATTCATTTTTACGAGGGGGTTCACAAGACCTGAAATTTTAGTGAAAGGGTTTCACAGATTGTTAAAGTTTGGGAACCGCTGCCACAGGCTGTGCAAGCAACTGCCAATGAAACATCAGGATTTTGCATGCTGTTGACGAGGGACAGAATGGTGGTATCAGGTGGATAAACCCTTGAGCAATCAAATGCATATTATCAATAGTGATCGCATGCTGGTCCAGTGATAAACTGCTAATACCTCCCCTGTTTTAACTGTTTTGCCTATTCCAGTCACAATGGTGTTTATCTTTAAATTAAGATTTTCAATATCTGCAGAGTTCCATATGGACATGTGTGGTGGGGCGGTTGGTCACTGAGGCAGGTGCAAGCTGAACGACTGCTGTTAACTGCCGCCCCCAGAAGGGGGTGAGACTGGAGTAGTGGGCACTGCCAGAGGGCAGTGTCCTGGAGCGGACACCGCCAAGTGGGGAGCAACACGGTTCCCAAAGCAGCAGAGCAGACAACGGGCGAGATGCCACGTGCAGAGGGCGCGCCAGAGGTCTCTTTCCACGCGCCACGCGCAGAGGGCGTATCAGAGGTCTCTTTCCACACGCCACGCGCAGAGGTCTCTTTCTAGAAGTCTATAATGTAGAACTAAACTATTGGTGTATGTAAAGTAAATAAGGTTTTAAAATGTTTAAGAAGCTTTATTTAACATTAAATTAAAATGCAGATCTTATCAGTTTAGTGTGACCCTCGCCCTTGCTTTTCCTTGCTGAGTTTTCCAATGTCTGGCACGGATTTGGATACTTTAAGCTGCACACCAGCTTATGAGTGATCAGTTGTTAACCGGCTCCAAGAGGGACTGATTTCATGTGTGAAAATACCTGTTCACACAGGTATGTGGATGCAAAGGCTGACAGCATTGCAAACACAATTTTCTTCAAACAGTTACATTTCACTGGCAGAGACGTCCAGCAGGTCAGAATAGAGGCCCCAGGATCTCTCTCGATAGCTTTAAGTGCACTCCGCAGAGCTCCAAACTTTGATGCCCACAATTCTGAGCTTTTTAACTGAATCAGCTGCATTTTGAAATCTTCAACACCCAGCCACTGAAATACAGACAAATCCAAGTCACTTTCGTTGAACTTTTCCAGCGATTTGGCCCAAGGTTTTCTTTTCTAATGAAACCTGAAATCTTGAAATCTGTCAGAAAATTCGGATTCCAGTTCTTCCATGTACATTCCAATCTCATCGACACTGACAGAGCAACATGTCGATAGCTCTTTTATGTGCTGGAAGTAGCGGAAAGTCGAAGTTCAAATATCCCGAGAAAACACTGCTAGTTTTACAACAAATGCCTTCCAGGCTTCATAAAGATCCAGAACCGTTTGCCCTGCACCCTGGAGATGGAGATTGAGTTCATTTAGGTGAGCGGTGATGTCAGTTAGAAACAGGAGCTTACACAGCCATTTGTCATTAGTCAGTTCGGGTAGTTTTGTCCTTTTTCCGACAAAAAGGCCTTGATTGCATCAAAACAGTTTACAAAGCGCACCAAAACCTTGCCATGACGTAGCCACCGAATGTTGCTGTGAAGTGGGATGTCATTATAAGCACTGTCCATCTCTTCTAGCAGTGCTTGAAATTGTCTGACCAGCAGCGGGCTGAGTGGGGCTGGCGGATGGGACCCCGGGTGGAAGGGGGCCAGCAGTGGGACCCCAGGCTGGCAGCAGAGCCCCTGGGACTGGTGGCAGGGGCCTGGGACCAGCAGCGGGCTGAGCAGAGCTGGCAGATGGGACCTGCGGATGGGACCCTGAGTGGCAGGGGGCCGGCAGTAGGACCCCAGGATGGCAGCTGAGCCCCCAGGACTGGTGGCCAGGATCCGAGCAGCATGAGTGCCACTGAAAATCATCTCGCGTGCTGCCTTTGGCACACGTGCCATATGTTGCTGCCCCCTGCTCTGCCATACACTCTGCAGGGGGGTGTAGGAACATTCCTGGTTGTACAGTGGGACACTTCCTCCTTGGGGTAATGTCGGTATGCGGGGGAGTGAAGGAGGCAAAGCTGAGGCTGTTGTCTGGCAGGCGTCTTCACGTGCCCGTACATGGTAGATGCATTTACTGATACTTGGGGTTCTAGACCAAGTCCCCGGGTATGTTCCTGTATCTTTTAACTGACGGTTCCGAATGCGAATCGACACACTCCATCTACCCTGCGAGTCAGTGAACTCCACCCGGCTTGTCCCATCTCCTGACGTTTTTACAATTCCATTGAAGTAAAAATCACAGTGTCCCCTGCTCAAAACCAGTCCAAGGAAACTGTATTGGCCTCAAGCTTGTGTACTTGGACAACACGTCCCAGAGTCAGATCCTCCCCCGCCGCTCCTGTGCCTCTCCCTCCCCTGGTCCCTGCCAGCAGACTTAGCTGCCCGTAGACCTGCTGCTCTTCCAGGCAGCCAAGCCTGCAGCCCGTTCTTCTCTGCTCCATACAGAAACTAACTACTGCTCTGGTCTGCAGCTTCTTTTATATGGCCCTCCTGGGCCCTGATTGGCTGCTTCCCCTGCAGCCTTTCTAGCCTGCTTGGAGGACCTCTCCACTGCTTCTTTCCTGGGATGGGTGGGGCAGAACCCCGAGATTTGTAGCTTGTTACAGCATCACAGTGTGAGAGGGAGCCCAGGTTGGGAAGCCGGAGGGCTCAGCAGTCCCCCAGTTCCAGGTTAAGCCCCAGGGAAACCGTCACAGTGGGTGGGGGTCATGACTCCTGGGTTCTATCCCCAGCTATGGGGCGGGAAGTGGGGTCTGGTGGGTTGGAGCAGTGGGGCTGGGAGTCAGGACTCCTGGGTTCTATCCCCAGCTATGGGAGGGAAGTGGGGTCTGGTGGGTTGGAGCAGTGGGGCTGGGAGTCAGGACTCCTGGATTCTATCCCCAGCTATGGAAGGGAAGTGGGGTCTGGTGGGTTGGAGCAGTGGGGCTGGGAGTCAGGACTCCTGGGTTCTATCCCCAGCTATGGGAGGGGAATGGGGTCTGGTGGGTTGGAGCAGTGGGGCTGGGAGTCAGGACTCCTGGGTTCTATTCTTGGTTATGCCCCTTTGTCCCTGGGGGATGGAGACCCTCCTCTCGCTCTGAGGGCTGAGCGGCTCATCAGATGCTTTGAGATCCCAGCCGGCCAGTGCTAGAACAGGACCAAGCTTCATCCCTTCCCCAGGGTCTCTCAGAGCAGGGGGATCCTGGTCCTTCGAACTCTGACCCAGCAGGCCCACTTGGCCTGTGGCTGGGGAGTCTTTGGGGCTGGACAGGGTTAAAAGGAACGGGCACCACCACACACACACTCCATGTAACCAGCGCTGGGGCTGAGCTTTCGCAATTTCCAGAGAAAGGGGAAGTGTCTCTGCTGCAGCCAGACAAGAAAATGAAAGGCTCCCATAGGAAAAATGGTGCGTGGAGCCAGAACCCCCGAGCCCTGACTCTCAGCCCCCTGCTCTAACCACTAGACCCCACACCCCTCCCCCAGCTGGGAATAAAAACCAAAAGTCCTGATTCTTGGTCACTGTAACCACTAGACCTCATTGCTACCAAACCAGGAAGTACGTTGCCTTTAAAGGCCAGGAACAAACTGTCACGGTTCCCTTTCCTCCCCTGAGCCACCAGCCACTCACGGCGCCTGGAGTTATTGCCACAGATGTAGATGAATGTGATTCCTCATTACCTGCCCCCAACCTCCCTGCTCTCCCATTAGTGTCAGTGGTAGGATCAGACCAGAGTCCCAGCTGCTAACCCAGGCCCAGGGCCCAGGTAAGAGCCACTTTCCCTTGTTTTGGGGCAAAAAACCAGAGTTGGGAAGAATCATAGAATCATAATCAGGGTTGGGAGGGACCTCAGGAGGTACCTAGTCCAAACCCCTGTTCAAAGCAGGCCCAATCCCCATGGATTCTTCACATCTCTAAATGGTTGAAAGGAAATTAATCGGTGAGAGTTTCTTATGGGAGGGGCCCCAGCTGAGACAAGGGCCCTGTTGTGCCAGGTGCTGCCCCGACACAGCCAGAGACAGTCCCTGCCCCAAAGAAATTACAATTAAAATAGCCAATAGGTGGGAGAGAAAACTGAGGCACAGAAAGAAGCAGTGACTGGCCCGCCGTTGTATGGTGGGTCCATGACAGATCTAGGAGCAGGACCCAGGGCTCTGTGTCCCACTGCTCTGCTCTAGCCACTGGGCCACACTGTCACATTGTAATTGGGGGTACTATTGAAAATACCCTGGGGGCTCCCCAAACCCGGCATGAGAGCCAGTCTCCGCCCAACGAGCTCACGGTGTAAGATATGGGGACTGAACATGGCAGGGCAACATTACCCTTCACCGTTAAACAGATGCTGTGCCCAACCCCAGAGCAGGCTGCATTTCACTGCTGGTTGAAAAGCTCAACAACTGGGCAGCCTGCGAAGGTGTCTGAGATCATAAGGGGGAGACCACACTAGACTGATGGACTGTTCAGAGCGGGAGCCTGGTGTTTGGGGTAGAACAGAGGGCTGGGAGCCAGGACTCCTGGGTTCTATCTCAGCTCTGCAAAGGGAAATTTATTCTCAGCCACACCCAGGCTCTCAGACCCTCACTGGCCAGTTGGCCCATTATCCAGAGAGGATGTTCACAGAGCAGTTGTGTAACATCAGACGCTGGCTCTGCCCAGGCTGTGGTCACAGATACACACAGAGACGGGCCCCGATAAACAATCCAGCTATCAGAGGAAGGAGCAGAGGACGTGCTGGGGGTGTGGAGCTGCAGAATGGGCTGGGGGGGGCTCAGCAGGGGACGCTTTCCCATGGCAGTCAGAGCTGGCCCCAATGCCCCAGTGTGGTGCTGGGGGGGCTGTGCTGCAAGGACAGCCCCCCCAGCACCACTCTATAGGGGGGCTCTCCCCTCGCAGTCAGGGCTGATCTCTGCTTCTGGGGCTTTGCTGTTTCCAGCTGAGACACTGAGCCCCGACCCTGCCCCCTGGGGCCTGTGATACCCTTCCCCCACCTGGCCCTCTCCCAAGGGGTCAGGATGTCTCCCTGGGGTCCCTGCCACACCCCAAAATGGTTTGTTCCCTTCCCCCTCCCTGATTCTCCCTGCACATGTCAGCTCCACATAGGAACCATCCTCCGGTCCTGCCCTGAAACTGGCCTCTGCATTGCTGTGAGCTGCCAAACAGCCATGCGTCTCTCCCCAGAGGTGGCTGCATTTCACCCCGAGGCTGTGAGACACGCAGTCTGCTGGGCACATGGGGATAGAAGTGCCACCAGTCCTTGCTCTGTCAGGCCAATCTCCGAGCTTTACTCCCTTCTGGTTAGGAAACGCTCTTACAAAGGGCCCTGGGTTTAAAATACCTGGTCGTGCAGCCGGTCCTGCAGCCAGACGCTGTTGCCCGGCGCAGACAAGCTGTCACCCAGAAATGCTGCCAGTGACTCATTCCCGGCCCTTTTCCCCTGCAGGCCAGCTGAGCGCTCTGTCCTGGATGGAGATGGCCTTGGTGCTGGTCCCTGCCTTCTGCCTCCTGAGCAGTGAGTAATTCACATGGACACGCCGAGCTGCCGCCCAGGGACTGGTGCGGACCGTTTCCCAGCCCTGGGAGTGCGTCTACACTGCCAGGAGGGGGCTCGGAACTGGGTTCCAGCATGGGGAAGTCCCAGCCACTCGCCAGTGGCTCCAGTTCAAGCCTAGCGGGCTCCTGGCCTTGACCCTGACCCCAAGCGTCTGGGTCCTCACTGCTGGTTGCGCCCCAGGTGGAGAACACGCCTGGTTCTCAGGGCAGAGTCAGCCTGGTCTAGCCCCAGCCACCTGGGCTGAGCAGCGAGGGCCTCAGCCGCTCTCGTCCCTTGAGCTGCCGTTTTCCCTGCGCCACGTCCTGCCTCCGGGCATCTCGCTGCCCCGGCGAGTCGGGGCGTCTCCTGGGCTGGCCCGGAGAGCTCTGCTCCCTGCCCTGCCCGTCCACCCAGCTCCGGCCCCCGGCTGGGCCCTGCTGCCGTTTTCCCTGCGCCACGTCCTGCCAACCCTCCAGGCTTGAACGATTAATCTTTAATTAAAAATGGTCCTGTTATGAAACCTTGTCATGGACTCACAGGTCAGGCCCACTCTTGGCCCCATGCGGTCATGGGGGGAACCCCCTTCAGTGCGACAGCCATTCTCGGGGGGCCACTCTCTCCTGGGGTCAGGCCCCTCCACCTCCTGGAGCCGCACCTCTCTGAGCCTTAGCACATCTGTCTCTGCAGTGGGCCCCTCAGGAAGTCCCCTTGCTCTGGACCCCCCAGGCCTCCAGCCCCGAAGGTGTTGATGCCCCCTGTTCTCTAGCCCGGAGCAACTCTCCCCCAGCATAACACAGGAGGTTTATTGAGCACAGGAAACTCTCTGGCCTCAGGCCTGGCCTCCCTCAGCCCAGCACATCCCAGTCCCCCTGCATCCAGGGGGGCTCTGCCTGCTCCTCCTCCAGCCCAGAGCCCCCCTGCTTCCCAGCTGGGCCTCCGATATCCCCAGCCCCAAGCCCCCTCTGTCCATTGGCTTCTCTCCAGGGAAACAGGGTTGTAAACGGGGGCCTGGGTTCTCTCTCCTCTCAGCCCCCCTCTGGCCCCTCTGGCTGGAACCGGCTGGTCAGGTCACCGGGGTCCTCTCCCCGCAGCCCATTGTCCTCCCACTGGCCAGAACTGGCTGTGTCTTCTGAGCTGGGTCTCCAGGTCACCAGGAGCTGGGGTCTCCATCCTGCAGGCCATCAGCCGGGGTCCCGAGTTCCCTCTCTGGTCCTGTGTCCCAACAAACTCCCTCTCCCCTCCCCTCGTTAAACCAGTAACACCCAGGGAAACTGAGTCCCACCCCCTGTGCATGCAAACCACTGGAAAACACAGAAAACCCCACTTCGTCACAAACCTCCAGAAATTTCTCCAACCAAAGTTGGCAACCATAACCTGACCCCTCAGCAGTGGGGCTCATCCTGGGATGAGGGGTGCACTGAGGGGTGACATGGGGGGCTGAACTGAGGGGGGATGCGGAGGTGAACTGATGGGGGCTGGACTGAAGGGAGTGGCCGGAGCAGGTGAACTGAGCAGAGATTTAGAGGGACTGAAGTGGGATGCAGACTATGGACTAGACTGAAGCGGGGCTGGACAGATGTGAGGGAGGGGGTCGGCCAGGACTGATGGGAGAACTCAGGGGGACAGGAGTGATTCGGGGCCTGGGGTGATTAATTGCAGGCGATGGGATGATGTTGCGGGACAGCATCTCCAAACTCCCCTCCCCCAATTCACAGGGGGGTGCTGGCTGGGCTCACTGTCACCCCCAGGTCAGGAGAGGGCATAGGGCTCAGACAGCCCCACAACACAACATCCTGGATTGTGTTTTAAAGCCACTGGTTTCGGGGGCCGAGCTGATGCTGGCCTCTCCCAGAAGGATCTGTGCAGCAGCCCAGCCTGCGGGGCGGGTTCCCCAACTCGCTGGGGCCGGGTGCTGGTCTGATCCCCGATTCCTGTCCCCGGCAGGTGCCTATGCCCAGGTATGGGGCGTGACACTCGCACCAGGGCCCCTTGCTGTGGGGACTGGCTCCTGCGTGACCATCCCCTGCTCCTTCACCTACCCCACAGGGTGGAATGTCAGTGCCGTGAGCTGGACCCGGGTCGGGGATCAAACCGTGTATCACTGGGACGGGGCTCGTGTCCACGCTGCCTTCAAGGGGCGCGTCCGCTATCTGGGGGACCTGCAGCACAACTGCTCCCTGCGGGTGGCGGGGCTGCGCCCCAGCGATCAAGGCACCTACCGCTTCCGGTTCGAAGCAGCGGGCGATGGCAGGAGGGACGGATGGACAAGTCTGCCAGGACAGCAGCTCAATGTCTCCGGTAACCAACTTTCATCCAGCACCCCCGGGTCACTCACTCTCACCACACGCGAGTGCGCACACAGGGCAGGGCTCATCACACACCCATACAAACCACTTCTGCCTTGCTCTGAAATCCAAGTGGTTAGAGCTGGGAGCCAGGACTCCTGGGTTCTCTCCCGGCTCTGGGAGAGGGGCTGGTGGGTTAGAGCGGGGGGGGGGCTGGGAGCCAAGACTCCTGGGTTCTCTCCCTGGCTCTGGGAAGAGAGTGGCAGCCGATGGGTCAGAGCAGTGAGGGGCTGGGAGCCAGAACTCCTGGGTTCTCTCCCTGGCTCTGGAGGGTGGGGAGGGGCTGGGAACCAGGACTCCTGGGTTCTCTCCCCAGCTCTGGGAGGGGAGGGGGATGGGGAGCCAGGACTCCTGGGTTCTCTCCCTGGCTCTGGAGGTGGAGGAGGACTCCTGGGTTCTCTCCCCAGCTCTGGGGGGTGGGGAGCCAGGACTACTAGGTTTTCTCCCCAGCTTTTGGGAAAGTGGGATGTAGTGGTTAGAGCAGGGAGGGCTTGTGGGTCAGGACACCTAGGCTGTGTTGTCAGACCCGAGTCCCCGTCATTCTGTCTAACTCTGAAGAGCTGCCGAGGCTGACCCTGCAGCAGGCGTGAGAGGCTCTCAGGTGGGCCTGGGACCCTGCAGGACCCCCACCCCCACCCAGAACAGTGGGAGCGGGTAAAATGTGCTTTGTTGTACGTGAGTTCGGGTTTGCAAAAAAACAGGCTAAGATAATTTGCAGGAAAAACACTAAAACTCATTAATGTAGCAAGAGTCGCCTAGCGAGGAAATTGCTAAATAATTTGCGTGAGCTTCTCTTTCCTCTCCATGTTTATCTCCCTTGCTCCAAGGCTGGGGAAATGCACCCGCCCAAGTCAGGTCAGAGACGCGTTCTGAGAAACCAGGAGTTAAAGCGAGTTTGTACCTGGTTCAGGCAAGATTTGTTTTATTCTTTTAGTGGTAGAAGTGGTCTCTGAATTCTGTTGGTATCGATCATATCTTCACCCACCGGTGCCTGGCTGTTGGTTGGTTGGTTTTTGGCAGCGTGGCGGAATCTCTCTCTCTTGGGGGATCGAAGGTTTTTGTGGTTGGAAGGGGACTGAAAAGGCAAAAACCAAAGCCAGGCACTTGGACAGAATTAAAAACAGTCCCGCTCAGGGCTCTGGTCTGAGCCCGAGGTGTGGTGCCCCCCACTGGCAGCTGTTCCCCTCTGGGCAAACCCAGCACTCCCCGTGTCTCAGGCCAACGCTTGCTGCTGTCCCACATTGCCACGAGCCCTCATTGCCCGGCCAGCCGAGCTCCCAGGCTGGGCCGCGCCCACCCCCTGGGGCTGCTCCCCGCTCTGCAGCCAGGCCGTGGCCCCTGGGGGGTGCCAGCCCCAGGGCCCCAGCAGGGTTCAATGGCTCCTCACCCCTCCTCTCCTCCCAGACAATTGGTGCCAGCCCTCCCTGGGGCGCCGAACGGAACCGGGACCCTCCCTCACCTGCTCCGTGGGGGCCGCCTGCCCCCATCGCCCCTCCTGGTACAACCGAGATGGCGCGCGGTGGAGCCCAGGGCAAATCCCAGGCGGGGCTGGGGCGACCGAGCTGCGAATATCCCCATCCCAGCTGGCCCCCGGCGTGGCACTGAGATGCCAGGTGGAGGGATACTGGGATGAGTGTGACTCTGCCCCATCCCAGCCCCTGGGGACAGGTGAGCTCTGCTGCTACACATGGCATGGGTAGAGCCGGGGGGGGGGGGGGGGCGGGGGGCTGGGAGCCAGGATACCTGGGTTCTTTCCCTGACACAGGGAGTGGAGCAGGGATGTGGTTAGAGTGGGGGCAGGGCTGGTGATCAGGACTCCTGGGTTTTGTCCCTGACACAGGGAAGGGAGTGAGGTCTAGCGGGTGAATACAGGAAGGGTGGGAGTCAGGACTCCTGGATTTTACTGTCTGAAAAAAACCTCTCATCTGGCTCTAGCAAGTATTCTGTCCCCGTGGGACTGGACGGGGAGGGACCTACCTCTTCGGTCAGTCCCGGGGCCCCACTGACGAACTCTCACCCAACTCTTGCCTCAGTCGCCCCCAACGTGCCCAGGGTCGAGGGTTCGTGGCTGCCAGGGAAGGCAGCGCTAAGGGAAGGCGACAGTTTTACCCTGCGCTGCCAGGCTGCTGCCCTGCGGCCCGTCGTCGGGTACGTCTGGTCCCGCGGGGATGTGTGGCTGCGAGAAGCCGGGCAGGATTTACGTGTTGACAAGGCAGCCGACTCTGATGGAGGGAGCTACGCGTGCGGGGTCTGGGTCTCCGGCCCCGGCTGGGCGTATCTGAGCCTCTCTGCGAGGGAATCGGTCGAAGTTCAGCGTAAGTAGCGAGCGCTGGCGAGAGCCTCCTCCCTCGCAGCCCCCGATACTCCCCACATGGCCTCCTGGAACAGCCCCGCGTGCCCCCTCCTCGTCCCCCCTGCTTCGCCCCCTCCCGCCTGGTCCCCCCCGCTTCGCTCCCATCCTCCTCAACCCCCTGCTTTGCCCCCCTGCCTGCCTCATCCCCCTGCTTCGTCCCCCCACCCGCCTTGGCGGCCCTGCTTCGCCCCCACACTCGCCTCATCCCGCCCCTTCGCCACACTCGCCTCGTCCCCTCCCGCCTCGTCCCCCTGCTTCACCCCCTCCCTCTTTGTCCCCACCCGCCTGGTCCCCCCTGCTTCATCCCCCCCGGCCTCGTCCCCCCTGCTTCGTCTCACCCTCCTCATCCCCCTGCTTCGCCCTCCCACTCGCCTTGTCCCCTCCCACCTCATCCCCCCTGCTTCGCCCCCCCCACCTCCTCCCCTCCCACCTCGTCCCCCCCGCCTCGCCCCTGCCCGCCTCACGAAAGTGTGACCATGGGGAGTGCCGCAGAGGCTCACCACCTGTCTAAAGTGACACCAGCCCGGGACACACTACCCCATTTTTCTCGTCCTTTGCCCGGCTCCTTTCTCCTGCCATATCCAGACGCCCCTAAAGGCGCCAACATCACGGCTACACCCAGCACTGACCGGCACAAAGGGGACCCTGTGAATTTAATCTGCCGCTTCCGCAGCCGTGTCCCCACCGACATCACCTCGCCTGGGACAAGGATAACGCCAGGCTGGGGAGGGGTCGTAGCTGGCGCTTGAAGGCGTCACAGTGATGCACGCTGGGGAATATCACTGCGAGGTTTAGAACCAGATGGGGCAAACCCTTGGGCTGTGAGTTCTGATCCCGCCGGGCTCCGTGCTGCCCGGGTCGGGCCAGGCTGTCAGCGCCCCTCACCGGTGACAGCTGCCCCTGTCTTCCCTCAGGCTCTGGCAGGTGCCCATGTCTGAGCCCCGGCCTCGTGGCCGGCGTTGCGGTTGCCATCCTGCTCCTCATCATCCTCGTTAATGTGGGGGTTTGGTACCTGCTCGGCAGAGGCCGGCGGCAGGCAGCAGCTGAGGGGGCTGTGCAGGGTAAGATTTGGGCTGGGTGGGTGGGAACAGAGATGGGGCTGGTGCAGGGGGTGGGTGATTTAAGGGGCTGATGGGAGACACTTGGGAGAATTTGGGGGGTTGGGACCAGTGGTTTAGGGGGAGACACTGTGGTGATTCGGGTGGGGGACAGAGCCTGATGGTTTTAGGGGCTGGTAGAAGATACTTGGGGGAACACAGGGCTGAGGAGATGTTGAGACTTGTGGGGGGCCAGTGGGAAACAAATACAGTTTGGGATGGCTGGGGGGAGACACTTGGGGGAATGCCGGGGGGCAGCCAAGGATTTTAGTTGATTATTCATTGATCGTGCGATGTTATGATTTGTTAACAAACAAACAGTCACTGTCTGGTCAGCAGAGGGGAGCTAAGACCGATCGGTATTTAGGAGGAATAACCATGCTCCTTTGCATTGTGACCCCTTCTGAGCACAGAGTTACTGCCTGACCCCGGGAGGGGCAGAGCCCAAGCCCCCCGACCTCCCCCCCAGGTGGAGCGGAGAGGGGGCCGCAGTCTGCGCCCTGGGGCTTCAGCTTCAGCCCTGGGTCCCAGCAAGTCTAACGCTAGCCCTGGCGACCCCATGAGAATCAGGTCCCACCCCACAGTCAGAGAAGTGCTGTGTTAGAGCTAAGGCAGGACAGCTGGAACGCCAGGCCTGAGGCCGAGACCTGCAAGATCTTAGCTTCGCTACTTTGGGCCTCGAAGTTAAGAAACGCTGACAGACGTAAGTGAGCGAAGAATAACCCGATGCCCTGAGATGCTGGGAAAAAGGGCCCCAAGGGGGAATGTTACAAACAAACAATCAGCCCGAAGATTAACTTCAAATCACAAAAAATGCAGCGGCAGCACATCTGGCGCCAATGTGTGTCTGCACCACAGGCTGCGGGTTGTGTGGCCGTGTTAATGAGAACAAAGAATCTACACAACCTATAGTGAGGGCCCTACCAAACTCACAGACCATTTTGATCAATTTCCCAGTCATAGGACTGTAAAAATAGTAAATTTCAGGATTTCATAGAATCCTAGAATCTCAGGGTTGGAAGAAACCTCAGGAGGGATCTAGTCCAACCCCCTGCTCAAAGCAGGACCAGCCCTCAACTAAATCAATCCAGCTATTTAAACCTGACATTTGGCAGTGTTGTAATGTAGGGATCCTGACCCAAAGAGGAGTCTGTGTGGGGCGGGGGTTCGCAAGGTTGTTGTAGGCGGGGGTTGCAGTACTGCCACCCTTACTTCTGTGCTTCCTTCCGAGCTGGGCACTCAGTCAGCCGCCACCACTCGCTGGCCATCCAGCTCTGAAGGCAGAGAAGTGAGGGTGGCAGTACCGCAACCCCCCTAAAATAACCTTGCAACCCCCCCTGCAATTCCCTTTTGGGTCAGGATCCCCCACGAAATCTGCCTCGTTTAGGGTAAACGCACACACAAGACCAGATTGCAATGTCCGTGACGTATTTTTCATGGCCATGAATTTGGTAGGGCCCCATCTATAGAAATCAGGGGGGGTCTTAACCGTCATGGGGACGCAGACCCATAAGGGAAAAGTGGAGTGAAACTTTCAGGTCCATGCGCGGACGGTGGCTGTAGACAGACTTCCATTATGAAAAGGGGGGACCCAGACTGGGGTAATTGAGTTTCCTATGAGAAAACTCCCCCGGGAACCATCCCTCTAGTGACGATCGATCCGTGGGAGACCCAGCAGCCCCTCGCACTGCGTGGGAGGCTGCGAGTCCATGTGTAGCTCTTGCTGGTGCGTGGATGGATCTAGGAGCTGGACACGCGGTGACAGTCATCACTCAGCTGGTGACTTTAATATAGTTGAGACGAGACAGGGACCTTGTTCCTGCCACTGTCTGTGTTACTGGCCTGGGCCCCCCCCGTGTCCCGGGGGCGCTGGATCTAAACCGGGTCAAGGGGACTCTGCTGAACAGAGACGGCAGCCGCCAGCGTCGGCCCCTCACTGCTGTAATGTCACATCACTGGCATTCATGTTAAATAAAACTAAAGGCTATAGGGGGTGGGAAGCTTGTGAGAGACACTGGGGGGGATCCCAGGGCTGGTGATTTGGAGTGGCTGGTGGGAGACTCTCGGGGGGGATCCAGGGGCTGGTGATTTGGGGGACCCAGATCTAATACCAGAAACTATTTTCCCTTTCTCCCGAGGTGCTGAGCTTTCCCGCAGGCCAAAAACAGAGTCACCCTATGAGGTGAGTGCAGGGTCTGTTACCCTCCCCCCGCAGGCCCCGCTGCCCCCTGCTGGCTGGGGCGTGTGTGCGGCTACAGCCTCTCCATCCCCCGCAGTGCAAACCCCTGCCCCCTGCCGGGTGGAACCAGCACTGCCTAAGTGTGTGTCTCAGACCCCATCCTGCTACCGGCTCAGGGGAGATTCCCCCACCCACAGAGTCTCCGGTCCTGGCAGCACCCACCCCGCCGGCCTGGGACCCGTTGTGCAGGGATCTCACTGGCTCTGTTTGGGCCTACAGGAACTCCAAGGACGGACCCAGGATATTTACAGCCATTTGGTCTCTCCCCAAGCTGATTCCCACTGAGCGCTGCTGAAATTCCAACCAGCCGGTGACCCCTCTGCATGGCCGGGACCCTAAACACAAAGAGAAGCCATCGCTCTATGGGGCCAGATCCCAGCGGGGGTCCACAACCACCGACTTTCCATTGTGCCAGGGGAATGCTTGACCCCTGGCTCTGCCCCAACCCTGGCTCTCCCCCAGGCCCCACCCCGACCCTCAAGACCACACCTCTGCCCTGCCCCTTCCCCACCCCTGAGCACGCTGCATCCTCGCTCCTCTCCCCTTCCCCCAGCCTCCTGCACCATGAACCAGCTGATTGCAGCAGGCAGGAGGCCCATGGAGGGAGGGGGAAGCACTGGACGGTGGGGCCTTAGGTGGGCGGGAGGTGCTGAGAGGGAGAGGGAAGCACTGATTGGGGGCTGCCGGTGGGTGCTCAGCACCCATCATTTTCTCCCAGTGGATGCTTCAACCCCGGAGCACCCATGGAGTCAGTGCCTATGCAGGGGGTCAAGCAGTCATAGCTCCATTGGAATGAATGGGGTCAGACCCCCAGCTGGGGCAACATGACTCCACTGGAGAACTAAATTGGGAATAAATAGCTCCGAAATGCAGGGATTGGATCATTCTTATTTCTATAGCAACTTCATAATAAACAGTGGAAATACCTGACAAAAAACTTCGATGAACTTGGAGTTAAGGGTGAGATGTGATGAGCAATTCCCAAGGGGCAAAGGAGAGAACAGGGGAGATTTCAAATCCCAAAGAGGAGAGAGGCAGGAAATTCCAGGGTCAAGTCAAAGTTAGGAGAACCCGGCACTGGACAGCAGCAATTCCCAGCCCTAAGTGGGGTCTGAGCTGCATCCGGGCTCCACAGCCACAGGGGGCTGAGCACTGGGCGTGAGCTTGGTTCAGATGGTTTCCCGGCTCCTAGAGGAGGGTGAACTCAGGCTGGAGTCTCATGGGGTTCAGGGTCCTGGCAGCACAGAGGGGACCATGGCTCGCAGGGACCTTGGCCCGGGCTCAGTTAGAATAGTCCCCCAAGCTGTTACAATCGTCTCCATCATTGTCTGACGGGCTGGCAATATCCCTGGAGTGCAGGATTTCCCGTTGGAGAGACAGAAAGACAGACAGGGAAAGAGGTGGCTAGAAAGCTAGCTAGATGGTCAGGCTCAACGGGTAGTGATCAACGGCTCCACGTCTAATTGGCAGCTGGTATCAAGCGGAGTGCCCCAAGGGTTGGTCCTGGGGCCGGTTTTGTTCAATAGCTTCATTCATGATCTGGAGGACTGCGTGGGCTGCACTCTCAGCAAGTTTGCAGATGACACTAAACTGGGAGGAATGGTAGATACACTGGAGGGCAGGGATAGGATACAGAGGGACCTAGACAAATTAGAGGATTGGGCCAAAAGAAACCTGATGAGGTTCAACAAGGACAAGTGCAGAGTCCTGCGCTTAGGATGGAAGAATCCCATGCACTGCTACAGGCTAGGGACTGAGTGGCTAGGCTGCAGTTCTGCAGAAAAGGACCTGGGGATTAGAGTGGCCGAGAAGCTGGATATGAGTCAGCAGTGTGCCCTTGTTGCCAAGAAGGCTAACGGCATTTTGGGCTGGTGGCTGGAATGCTAGACAAGGATCCCAGGCAAGGATCACACTAAATTGATAAGATCTGCATTTTAATTTTATTTTAAATGAAGTTTCTTAAATATTTAAAAAAAAACTTATTTACTTTACATACAACATGTTTTTGTGGCGGACAAACTAGTTTCTTTTCTAGTCGGAAATGCTTCCACCCATTTACTGAAACCATCCACGATTACAAACAAAAATCTGGTTTTTCTAGGGGTGGTAGGCAAGGGTCCTGCAAAATCGACCTGTAAACATTGGCGGGGGTCTTTTAACTCTCGATGCATTCGCGCTCCCCGTCTTTCCCTTCTAGCAGTGTTGGTGCCACTAAGCATAAACCTAAGTAACTTAGAAAAGTGAAAGGCAAGAAGAATATAAGGTCTCCCTGTTTCAGGCCTCTAGTGAACAAGAGTCCTTCCATGTTTAAACTCTAATCGACCTCAGAGGCTGGCAGAGGGGAAACGCTAGGTGCACCAGCCCTTATCAGTTGTAAGGCTGCTCAAACTGGTATGGAGCAAAAATAATGAAGCCTGCATACTTCTGCCACAAGGGAGTGAAATAAAACACCTCGCGACAGGACAAGATAGTAGTTCAAAGGAGTGGGCCTAATAAACTAGACATGTAGTTGCCAGCTTTGTTTAACGGTTTAATGACGCTGATTAATGTAACTGCTACAGGGGGAGGAAGGAGGAGAGGGAGGGGAAATGAGGGGCTTGCTAGTCAGCGAGAAAAGTTCTCATGGATATAAAGAAACAGACTGCTTGTTTTAGGTGTCCTTGATTTGAGGCATCAGTCTCCTGGCACCTCTTTGAGATCTCAGATAAACTTTGCTTGCTTCTCCATCTCGGTGTGTTTATTGGCGCTAAAGCACTCCGGGCACGGACCACTGTTGTTCGCCTCAGCAGTCTATCTGCCCGCAACAGCAGGGTCTTGCTTAGCACATGTTAAACAGCTCTGAATACGCAGGTTTAAATCCTCTCTGATGCCAGGCCACCAGCCCAGTTTTTAACGTTTTTCTAATACCTCTTCCTGTTTTGGGTGACCTCCCATAGCTGAACCCTGCATCCATCCCAAAAGGAGGTACTGCATCTGCTGAGGCATTACCAGAACCCACTCCGGTTCTAGTTTTGCCAGAATTATGTCTCCCTCCTTTCTCAACGGGTCACCCTGCCATTGTGAGGGGCGTTCTACTATCCATTGCTGAATTAAGTCATTGTTTGCCTGCAGGTCCTGTAAAAGTCGTAACTCTCTGTAACAATGCTGCCCTGGATGGGACCCAACTGAGGTGCCAGTTCAGGACAAATTGCTCAGAGCAGGGCAGTCACAGCCCCAGGCTGGGGGTCCTTTACTAACAAAGCACCAAACCAGCCAGACAGAGAGGACTTCGGTCTCACCCCACTGGCTAACCACAAGTCACCCAAGCAATTCCCTCAGACCCTCCACTTTCCCAGTATCCCCACGAATGCCACTCATATGGGGATGAATGGTTATGAAAACCAACATCCCAGTAAAAGAAAAGAGGTTCTCCCAATCCCAAAGGACTAAGCCCCAGACCCAGGTCAATATACATATCAGATCTTACCCACAAATCACACTGTTGCCAATCCTTTAGAATGAATTATAGCTGAGAGCTAGAATTGGTTAAATGGAAGCAATTACATACAGTGATGGCAAAGTTCTTGGTTCAGGCTTGTAGCAGAGATGGAATAAACTGCAGGTTCAAATCAAGTTTCTGGAACATCCCCAGCTGGGATGGGTCATTCAGTCCTTTGTTCAGAGCTTCAGTTTGTTGCAAGGTTCCTCCAGAAGCAGGACTGAAGACAAGATGGAGGGGTTTGCAAGGCCTTTTATATTCTCTGCCCCTGGAAGGACGCCCCTTTGTTCTCACTGGGGAAAATCACAGCAGCAAGATGGAGTCTGGAGTCACATGGGCAAGTCACATGTCCAGGCACAACTCAGTTCCAGGCTGACACCATTGTTTACATGTTAGTTTGAAGGATCCCATTAAGACTTATGTGGATTGGGGTCTCCCAGGGTCCATTATCCATTAAGTGTTTCTTGATTGGGCACTTAACTTGCAAATTCCTTTCTTAAGAGGCTGACCAAATGCTTCAATAGGGCTGTGTCTACACTGCCTCTTTCAGCGCTAAAACTTTTGTCATTCAGGGGTCTGAAAAGCACCAGTATAGCCAGCCCTTTATCCCCAGGCGCTCCTGGCTAGAAAGCTACCACCACTTGTTAGGGGTGGTGGGGTTTAACGCTGCGAGAGCTCTCCTGCAGCCATAAACTGCTCACGTCACAGCGCTGCCGCAGCCATGCTGTAATATGCGTAGTGTAGGCATACCCTAGGGTACCTCAGAATTAAAACATTGATAACTTCAGTTACAAAAATGATGCACATACAGATGGCATCATCATAATTAGCAATATAGGGGAGGAGGAATAGCTTAGTGGTTTGAGTATTGGCCTGCTAACCCCAGGGTTGTGAGTTCAATCCTTGAGGGGCCATTTAGGGATCTTGGGCAAACATCTGTCTGGGGATTGGTCCTGCTTTGAGGAGGGGGTTGGATTAGAACCTCTTGAGGTCCCTTCCAACTGTGATATTCCATGATTCTGATCACAACCCTTCCATAGACACTTTTGTACAATATTTGCTGCAAATATAGAACAGGGGTTGCAGGTTATGTCAACACCATCACACTCTTTCTGGTTGTTCTCTTCACTTCCTTGTTTTTGTTTCACCTGTGACCAGATGGTTACTGCCACGGGTGTAGGCTCCCACAGTGTTCCAGTGAGGGCTGCTTCCTTAGCCAATTTATCTGCTTGTTCATTTCCCCACGGTAACAGACCCTTTTCCATATGGGGCTTTATTTTAGCCATCTGTATCTTTTTATGCTGCTTTGCCAATTTTTCCACTTGCTGCCACAGAAGTTTGTGCTTAATTTCAGATCCATCGGTTCATGTAAAACCTACACTATTCCACCATGGCAGATAGACGGTGGTTCCTTTGTAAACATAATCTGAATCAGTTCCTATTATTAGCTCTGTTTGCTTATTCTTCATCCTAGCTAAAACTTCTAAGACTGCTGACGCTTCTTTCCTCCTTTGATCAATTTGTACTGGAAGGTGTTAACTCTGCAGGTTTCCAGTGAAACAAATCCCTGCAAAGCCAGTGATTCGTTTCCCTTCGGTGTAATATGAGCTACCGTCCACAAACCAAATGGTTTTGCCAGTCACCTGTTCAGTTGGGGTTGCTTTAAAGACAGGGTGCGCTTTGGATTCCCGTTAGGGTTTACAAACATGTTCCCGACCGTTTATAGTCAATCTCCATCCAGACAGTTCAGGTTCTTTTAGTGGGACCTACTGAACATTCTCGGACATGAGAGCAAAGAGCCACTGAAAGGCCTTGTCTACTCTCCTTTAGCCAGGTTTTCCTGACTGAGTAACTCTCCCAGCACACGGTGACTCTACAACCACCTCACTTGTGCCGATAATTGCCTGAGCTTTTTGTAGTGTCCAGTAGGGGGCGAGAGCAGTTTGCTCACAATGTCCCAGTTTGCTTTTGGGACGTGTTAATGCTCTGCCATAGTGAGCAACGGGCCTCTCCCCAGCACCGTGTCAGCACGCTAACAATAGAGAAATCCTTCACACTGGGGTACAATACAAAGGGGAATTCGTTGTTCGGGGCGGCCAAGTTAGGTGCCTCCATTAACCCTTTTTTCAGGCTTTCCCAGGCCCTGGTTGCCTCCTTGATCCAGGTCCAGTGTGGTCTTTTCAGTACCTCATACAGGGGACTTGCCTCCTTTGCGTACCCAGCCATGAATTCTCTGCAGAAGTTAGTCAGCCCCAAGAAAGTTTGCAAAGATTTAGTATCTACCGGCATCAGGAGGTTAACAATACCCTTCACCCCTCCCTTAGCCACAGATCTTCCCCCGGCACTGAGTCGAATTCCAAGATTTGCACTTCTCTCTGTTCACCTGGGATGTAGAGGGGTTAAGTTTCAAGCCATCTGCTTGGCAGCTAGTTAGTAACTGCCGCATTAACGCTTCATCTTCCTGTTCTGTTTCACTGACTATTAAAATGTCTTCTACATACTGGACTGTCCTTCTCGTTTGTAACAGTCCCTCCTTCTCGAGCATATTTCTCACTACAGCAGGAAATATTGGGGGTGCGTCACAGTACCCCATAGACAGAATATTCCGGCAGTATTGCATCCCCTGGGATACAACAGATGTTCTGAATGGAGACACCAGGTTTAAAGGTAAACTCCAAAAGCCACGTCGAGTCCTGAGAACCACTTCACGTCAGGGGTTACCACCTCCAACAATTTGGGGTAAGCAGCCACTACTGGTGCCCCTCGCTTGGCAGTTCTCTTTAACCCTCGATAGTCAAGAGTTAATCTCCATGTTCCAGCAGGTTTTTTAACTGGACAGATGCCGCGTTAGGCACTGAACACCTTTGAATTAATCTTCATTTTTCCAATTCTTCTATAACCTGCCTTAAAGATTCTTTTGCTTCCTGAGGTATTGGGTATTCTTTGATGTATGGGGGTGTGTCTCCTTCTGTTGTAACAGAGCTTTGTATTTTTCCCGTATCTAGGGAGTCCACTGACCAGACAGTTTGAATCTCAGCCCACCAGCCGTCCGGCACAGAAGTTGGCTATTTGGGCTTCATTGCTTTCACCGTCCGAGTAGCAAGTCCCACTGGGACCAGGTTAGAGTTATTTCTTTCTCCTGTTACAGTGAGAGCTTGTCTGATACACATGTTGGGAGGTCCAGGATTATTCCCAATCGTTTGATAGCTTCTGCCCCAATTCGATTTTCTCTCCCTGCGCTAGCACCCTTCTCCTGAGTGGCCTGTACACCAGACTGGAGAGGGAGGGTTTTAACATCGTATGTTTGCTGATATGCCCTGTGTTTGTACGGAGTCCACGACTGGATATACGTTAAATGCATCTTTTACAATAGGAATTCCAGCCTCCCGTGTCCAATAGAAGATCTGCAAATGGGGTGTCCCCAAGCATCTATTGTCCTGGGTCGCTGGAAAACACATTCCTTGTTGCAGGGAGGGCTGGCCAATGCTACTGAATTAGTAGCAATTGGGTCATTCAATCCAGACGCTAAGGCAGTCACCGGAGCCACCTTCATCGCTGCCTTTTCTTCCCCCTTTTCAGAGTCCTTGCCAATGAAACATACCTATAGCTGTGCCCTAGCTTCTCACTCTCTCCTTAAAGGTCCAAGTTCTGTTTCAGAGCTCCAGGCGACACTTGTTCACTCTCTCTATTTCCTCCTGTTCATTCCACGATGTCACCAACCCCAGCCACTGCCATGGGGAATATCCAGGCCCCTCTGTTTTTCACTGTCCTATATGTTCACAGCTCCTTGACAGGAGTTCCTTCCTGCGGTTAACTACAGTCTCCACTTTTTCAATCCATTTGTTCCAAGGTACATCCCTGCCTCCATTCTCACACCAAGCATTCATCCATCCTAGCACCCCAGAAGGCAGCACCTCCAGAACAAGTTGCTTCAAATCCTCGAGCTCAGGATCCCCCGGTGTTAGCCTAACATACGTTTATATCCTGTCAGCCAGCTTGGCTGGAGCCTCTCCCCGCATTCCTGTAATTCCTTTAAGTGCAGCTAATCCACTGGAGAGCTTAAAATGCTTCTGAGCCACCCGTTTAACCGTTTGCGTAACATCGTCAAAACCAAGGGTGTGACAGTTCAGTGGCCCCAACAGGGTTTGTACCAGAATTGGTTCCTGTACCGTGTCGATGCCCACCGCTTTTCACAACCGTGAGCATTTCTGTAGCCAGGCCATGAACTCATGGGAATTCTCAGCAGGTGGGGGGTGACAGCGCCAGCTAACGCAGTGAGTTCATTCCTTTTGAAAGCAGACACCCTGGCTGTGAAGCTGTTCGCTCGAGGTGGGTGAGGTGTACCTGTGCGGCACTTGGGTGCCTCCATTTCCCTGTCTGCATAATTGCCAGGGGGCCCTGGCTCCCTTAAAGTGTCAATACATTTTTTCCTTGCAGAACCCCAGTGGAGGTGGAGTACCAGTTTGTGGGTAGCATCAAGAGTAAAGTGGGGTGCAGGCGGGGTGTCATGGTCAGGTTCCGGGGCAGGCCTGTCTTGCCCATTTCCCCCCATTTCTCCTGTTTTAACCAGAATTGATCTAGGTTTGGGGGAGGGTTTATCCAGAACCTGGTTCTCAGCATAAGGTGGCAATTGTGGTGTAGTGGCCCCTGCCCACGGGTCAAGAGAGGAGGATCTACCTGGGTCATTCATTCCACACATGCCCAGTGCATCCTCCCTTCCAGTTGTCCCATGTTCCATCTTTTAATTTAGCTAACCCACCTGTTTCCATTTCTGTCCCCATCCTTCAGGAACGGTAAAAGCACTCGAAGTCTGTCGAGCAACAGGGAACGGTAACTTTCTTCTGCAGGTTTTCCACAACGGTCTAAAATTTTTAATTTTCCTGCTTGATCTGTTCGAGCAGATCGTGGGTCTGGATTGCCTGTTGCCCTGTTAAAAGCGCTTGGGCTTTCCAGTGCTCGACTCCCTGGGTTGCTTCCTCCGAGGCTTGAGTTACCTCTTCTACTTCCCCGGATTTCTCCAGACTTGCCTGGCCAGTATGGTGGCGTGTCGTTGAAGCCATCGTACTGCCATGGACATTAATTGCAAAATTCCAGCTTTTTTCTTTTTGTTACTGTTTTTATAGCTTCTGTTTCTACCATTGCTTTACGTCTTCCAGTCCATGTTTGGGGTCACCAGTATCATCAGATGTCACCAGTGTGGTGCTCTGCTCTGTTTGATGATGATAACAGTCGGCTGCATGTGTGGGTTCCCTCTGTGCGCTGCCCCAGCTCTGCAGATCGCTGGCACGGCAGACCCCGAGAGAACCCCCAGTGACCACAGGCTCCGATAAGGAACGAAGGCCCCTGGCCAGGTTCATTGTCAAATGAGACACAGTAATAGTTTCTCGCAGACTCTACAGGAGATACTACACATATGTGCCCCTGACAATCATAGGTGCCAACTTCCCCTCTTTTCCATGGGAGCTCGACCCCCCGCTGCCCTACCCCTGCCCCCACTCCACCCCTTCCATGAAGCCCCGCATCTTTCCACCCCTTCCTGGCCCCCATTCCAAACCCTTCCCCAAAGTCCCCACCCCAACTCCGCTCCCTCCCTGCCCCTGTTCCAACTCCTTCCCCAGATCCTGCCCCGGCCCCACCTCCTCCCCTGAGTGTGCCACGTTCCCACTCCCCCCCTCTCCCAGAGCAGCCAAACAGCTGTTTGGCAGCGGCCGGGTGGGAAACACTGGGAGGTAGGTGGAGGAGCGGGGATGCAACACGCTCAGGGGGGAGGAGGAGCAGGGGGTGGGGAACAGGAGAGCTTGGCTGCTGGGGATCCCAAGCACCCATTAATATTTCCCTGTAGGTGCTCTAGCCCCAGAGCACCCATGGAGTAGGAGCCTGTGCTGACAATGGACTGGCTCAGCCCATGGTGGGATTCTCCTGGCACACGTGGGTTCAAACAAAACAACTCTATCCACCACATGATGTTTTTGACCCTGTCGTTAAAATGGATCAGCCTGTTCCTTGTTATCTGTGTGGAAGGTGCTGCCAAGGGATTCCGGGACCATCCTGGCACATGTTTCGCTTACTAGTGATTAGTATCTGCCAGGTGTGTGTATTGCAACATCAGCCTTCCTCTTGCCAGCTCCTGGGAGCCGGGCCTGCCTCTGGCTCGCAGCTTCACTTTGCTTCGTGTTAGCAAAGCTCGACCATTGCTTCAGTTCAGGCTTCAGACCGGGCCTCTGGTACAAGGGTTTATGTCTCAGGGTCTCATCTTACCACATCCCCCACCCTCGCTCACTTGCTCCTTTTCACCAGGCTGGAGCAGGGGGTTGTGGTGCAGGAGGGGGTGTCTCCGGCTGGGAGTGCGGGTCTGGGGTGGGACTGGGGATGAGGAGGTTGGGGTACAGGAGGGGGCTCTGGGCTGGGACCAAGGGGTTCAGAGTGTGGGAGTGAGCTCAGGACTGGGGCAGGGGGTTGGGGCCAGGAGGGAGCTTAGGGCTGGGGCAGGGGGTTGGGGTGTGTGTGTGAGTGTCTCCAGCTAGGGGTGGAGGCTCTGGGGTGGGACTGGGGATGAAGGGATTGGGGTACAGGAGGGGGCTCTGGACCGAGGGGTTCAGAGTGTGGGACAGGGCTAAGGACTGGGGGAGGGGGTTGGGGTGTGTGGGGGGTGTCTCCAGCTGGGGGTCTGGGGTGGGACTGCGGACGACGGGGTTGGGGTACAGGAGTGGGCTCCAGGCTAGGACTGAGGGGTTTGGAGTGTAGGAGGGAGCTCAGGACTGGTGCAGGGGGTTGGGACGCAGGAGGGAGTTTAGGGATGGGGCAAGTGGTTGGGGGGGGGTGTGGGGGTGTCTCCAGCTAGGGGTGCAGGTTCTGGGGTGGGACTGGGGATGAGGGGATTGGGGTACAGGAGGAAGCTCTGGACCGAGGGGTTCAGAGTGTGGGAGGGAGCTAAGGACTGGGGCAGGGGGTTGGGGTGTGTGTGGGGTGTCTCCAGCTGGGGGTGTGGGCTCTGGGGTGGGACTGGGGATGAGGGGGTTGGGGTACAGGAGGGGGCTCCGGGCTGGGACTGAGGGGTTTGGAGTGCGAGAGGGGGCCCAGGACTGGTGCAGGGGGTTGGGGCGCGGGAGGGAGTGAGAGTTGAAGGCTCTGGTTGGCACTTACTTCGTGTGGCTCCCGGAAGTGGCTGGCATATCCAGCTCTGAGGTGGAGGTGTGTCCAGGTACGCTCCCCCAACCCACAGGCGCCGCCCCCGTAGCTCCCATTAGCTGCGGCTCCTGGCCAATGGGAGCTGCAGAGCCGGTGCTCGGGGCAGAGGCAGTGCACAGAGCTCCCGTGGCTGCCCCTGCATTTTAGAGCTGGATATGCCGGCCACTTCCGGGAGCCACATGGAGCCAGCACTGGTAGGGGGCCTGCCTTAGCCCCGCTGCGCTGCTGACCAGACTTTCAATGGCCCAACCAGCAGTGCTGACCGGAGCCGCCAGGGTCCCTTTTAACCAGGTGCTACAGTCAGAAACCAGACTCCTGGCAACCCTAATTATCACGGGGAATCTGGGCACAGGGCCTGACTCAGTGCTGGCTCTGTGATGGGACTCGGTGACGTCGTTGTGTGATGGCAGCCCCAGCGAGCAGGATGGTGGCACCGCGGGGCCACGACTGAGAGCGACTTCTGCTCCCTCTTTCTGTCTGCTGGGACAAAGCTCCTCCTCTGCCTTGGTGGGGCCTGTGCTTATCGGTGGATTTGCTCGCCTCAGTGATCTTCCCCACAGTCTGGGTCAACTCCGCCTGTGTCTGCTCAGAAGTTGGGAGGTTTGGGGGGAACCCAGGCCCGCCCTCTACTCCGGGTTCCAGCCCAGGGCCCTGTGGATTGCAGCTGTCTGTAGTGCCTCCGGTAACAGCTGCATGACAGCTACAACTCCCTGGGCTACTTCCCCAAGGCCTCCTCCAAACACCTTCTTTATCCTCACCACAGGACCTTCCTCCTGGAGTCTGATAACGCTTGTACCCCTCAGTCCTCCAGCAGCACAGCCTCTCCCTCTCAGCTCCTTGTGCCTCTTGCTCCCAGCTCCTCACATGCACACACCACAAACTGGACTGAGCTCCTTTTTAAACTCAGGTCCCCGATTAGCCTGCCTTGACTGGCTGCCGGTGATCTAATCAGCCTGTCTGCCTTAATTGTTTCCAGAAAGTTCCCAATTGTTCTGGAACCTTCCCTGTTAGCTTACCCAGGAGACGGGGACCTACTTAACCTGCCTTTGGTCACTCTCCGGGAGCCACCTGGCCTGACCCTGTCACACTGCATACACACGCCTCTGGCGGTCCCTCCGCCACGCTGTCTGGAGCGGCTCACCACCGCGAGTGGCTATTTCAGGGCAGACTGACAGACACGGGACAGGCCCCACAAGCTGGTGGTGGGTTCTATTATTAGATTTCCCCAAGACAGTAACAAATACCAACCCCGGCTCACTGTCACAGTCGAACCGTGGAGTCACAGCCCGTCCCTTGAGACTCTCCAGTCTGTCTTGGCACTCAAACAAACTGGCCTTAGTGACCAATGGTCGTTTACACCGAAAATCACCCCCCAGCAGGTTGCTCTCAGTCACTGGTGCCCTAGATCCTACACCAGAGACAAGGCCTGCTGCAAATCCTAACGTCTGCCTGACTCATAGTGATCTGTCGATTTGAAGTGGCTTTCCCGGTGGACTCGGCCGGGATCTCGGCCTTACAGAGCCGTCCTTAGCCATAGGCAGAACAGGCAGCCGCCTAGGGCACCTCTAGGTCTGGGGGCACCGCTCTGCCGGGAGCCTGGACAGATGGGAAGCAGTGGAGCATGTAAGAGCAGGGCTGCTGGGTCCTAGAGAGCTGAATGCAGCACAGTCTGAGGGAGGGGATTGGCTGCTGGGGTCTCTGGGAAGGGGTGGGGGAAGGAACTCACCTGCAGGGTGACCAGATGTCCCGATTTTATAGGGACAGTCCTGATTTTTGGGTCTTTTTCTTATATAGACTCCTATTCCCCCCCACCATTTGCTGTCTGGTCACCCTAGGTGTGGGTAATTGGTACCTATATAAGACAAAGCCCCAAATATCAGGACTGGCCCTATAAAATCAGGACATCTGGATCTGGTCACCCTAGCTGGGGAGCGCGTCTCTCCCCCGCTCTGACAGTGATCCATCTCATCCGGGGGGAGATGCACAGGGCAGGAAGAGCTGCTGTGGCTCCATGGGTGCCCCGTCCCTGAGATCAGATGCTGTGCTAACTTCACCATGGTCCGTTGGGCTGGAGGTGGTGCCTATTGGCGTGTGATCAGACCTGAGGTTTTGCTGCTGCTCTTGCCACTCTGCACCCCAAGAGGTGGATTTTGGGGTCCTGCAGTTTTCCACCTATCTCCTCCTCTACTGCAGCTGTTGGACCAGCGGGCTGGGGGGTGAGCCAAGCATGAAAGCAGTACTGCGTTGCCATTTAGATTGTCATTTAACAAATTTGTTTGCCAAAAATGCTTGCTAACACTCCTGAATTCAATTTCAATATATTTTTTAAATCAATATCTTAGCGAAAAACAGAAAATTAAGTTGTTGACAATTATTTGTGACAAGTTTGGTATGGGGAAGGGAGTGGGCCAGTTTTCATCAGAGAAACAAAAAATGTTGACTGACTCTTCTATCGCCTGTTACTGCCAAATAGAGCCCTCCAACAACTGTAATATGCTCATCTCCTCACTAATCTATAGAGCAGGGGTCGGCAACCTACGGCACATGTGCCAAAGATGGCATGCGAGCTGATTTTTGTTGACATGCGGAGTGGGCTGAGCGGCTCAGCCCGCCACTGCTCTGGGGTTCCGGCTGCTGCCCCATTGCCACCCAGGGTCCCGGCCACCAGCCCGACTCAGCACTCACTGCTGGCCTGGGGACCCCCAAGGAACCCCAGGCTGGCAGCAGGCTGAGCAGGCCGGCGACTGATACCCCGGCTGAGCCACTCAACCCGCTGTCGGCCTGGAGTTCCATTCACTCAGCTGGTAGGTGGGCTGAGCAGGACTAAATTCAATGAAATAGGAAAGCAAGAGCAATTAATGACAAAGTGCAAGAACCTAGAGCAGTGGTCCCTAACCTTTCTCGTCTGGCGGTCACCAGACAAAGGACCGTGGCAGTGAACAAGCATCCGCCGAAATGCCGCCGAAATTTGGCAGCATTTCATCAGCGATTCTTCTGGATGATGCTGCTTATCGTTGCCAAGTGGCGTCATCCAGAGGCATTGCCGCCGAAATGCCGCCGAATTTCGGTGGCATTTCGGCAGATGCTTGTCCGCTGGCCAGTACGCATGTGCACTGAGAGGCCCCTACAGGCACCGCGTTGGGGACCCCTGACCTAGAGAGCCCCCTGAAGCATGACGATCATTTTGATTTAAATGGACTTGAGCTGTATGAAGAATTGAGTACACTGTCATCAATGTTGCCACATGCAAAATCGATAATGGACATTGTACAGTTTACTCATACCAGCAAACTTGTTGACATATATCCTAATGTGCACATTGCCACTCGTATTCTACTGACAATTCCTGTAACAGGAGCATCAGGAGAACAGAGTTGCTCAAAGCTGAAGGTCATTAAAAACTATCCCCGCTCTGCAAGGAGTCAGGAGCACTTGACGGTCTTGCTATTCTTGCAATTGAACAAGACATCACTTTGTCATATGATGACATTATTCCTGATTTTGCAGCCAAAAAAGCCAGAAAGATTGTTTTTATTTAAAAACTAATCCTTGTTTCAATACCTCTTCACAGAAATTTCCAATAAAATATTGACAAATTAAAAAAATTATATTATTTGCATCATTCTGTCAAATCAGATTTTTTTCTCTAGTGCTGCTTCTTTAGTGCTAGTCCATCAGCGTTACAGTGGCTTCACTACGTTCAACTGGTTTTAATAAAGCATGTGGCAAGTTTTCCAGTAGCGTAAGCTTATGTTTGTGTTGCTAAGAGCAAGACAGGCTCAGGGGCACCAGTTTAATAATCCCACCTAGGGCACCATAAATCCTACGGACGGCCCTGATAATATAATATAATATAATATAATATAATATAATATAATATAAATTGCATCCAATGAAGCGGGCTGGAGCCCACGGAAACTTATGCCCAAATAAATATGTTAATCTCAAAGGTGCCACAAGGACTCCTCGTTGTTTTTGATGATAAGTATCGTTTTCGTTGAAGCCCCAGCTCCCAGAGTCAGGTGGGTCTAGGCTGGTTTCAGCCTTAAAGCAGAGGGCCATTTCGAGCCCTCGTGGCTGTGGAGAAAGCTACAAACCGTGACCCATGGGTCCCCTAATGGCTCAAAGAGCAGACGGCAAATAATAAGCCCCCCAGATCGCGTATCTTTACATAATCTCAGGATTTTAAAGCCAATCTCAGGGTTTTTGAACCTTTGGGATTGGCCATACTGCCTCCATCTGTCCCGTCCTCCAACCCCATACACAGCCCTCAGTCTCCCTATCCCTCCCTCTATAGACCCATCTGTGCAGCTAATGTGCCCCTGGGATCACCCTCCGTAGATAAACAGGGATCTGCAGCCCCCTGGGCGTCTGTCAGCCCTTTCACTGAAACCCTGAATCCTGGCATTCCCCCCCCCCCATCCCGCCATGGGGCTGAAACCAGGAGTGGCGTGGGGCTGAAACCCTGAGACCCCCCCGCCAAAAGCCCTGACCTGGGCAGAAGCCCTGAGCCCATGGGCAGAGGTGAGGGGGCATGAGAGCGTTACCCCCCCTCAAACTGCAGTGTCTTACCCAGAGTGGGGCAGTCCTGGGGGCAGCTCCACTCCCCTTTTCTCTTCTCCCTCAGCCCCACTCTGGCCAGGTCCCAGGCGGGAAGCAGGAGCCAGGCAGTGTGGGGCAGCTGCTGCTCCTCTGGCTGGTGGCACCATGGGGCAGGCAGCCGTGGCATCCCCCCGTCTGCTGCTGGTGCCTGGGGGTACGGCTGCTCCCAGCCCCCTTCCACTGCTCCTGCAGCCGGTCAGAGCCGCCTGGGTGGGGACCCGGCTCTGGGCCCAACAGAGCCCTCGGGGAGCAGCCCCCGCATGCACGCAGCCCCAGGCAGGCGGGGGGTCTGCTGAGGAGAGTCCAGGGGTGGAGGCGACTATCCCCCCCGGACCCCGCTGTGCAGAGCTGGCCTGAGCCTCCTCCCCCAAAATAGATGTCAAACTAGGCCTATGCCCCAGGATCCCGCCCCTGGCCGGAGCCCCAAGTGCCCCTGCTGGGCCCTGGAGTTTTTGTAGCATATGGAGGGGGGCTCAGACCCCCTGCGCTAGATCCCTGCGAGTCGGGGGGTCTTGGGTCGTCATGGCAACCGGCTGACCAGGCCTTGGCCTTTGCTGCAGCTGGACGGTCCCAAAGGCCTTTCTCCGGGGCCCTGCCCAGAAACTCTCTGTCCTGCCCATGCTGGCCCCCCGCCAGGCCAGCGGCGCCACTGTCAGTGACCTGGGCACTTTACTCGGCTCCCCTGGGCCCTCTCAGCCCTCTGCCAGGAATCAGAGCCAGGGAGAGAAGCCAGGAGTCCTGGCTCCAGCCCCACCCCCCCTGCTCTAACCACCAGCCCCCACTCCCGTCCCAGAGCCGGGGAGAGAACCCAGGAGTCCTGGCTCCAGCCCCGCCCCCCCTGCTCTAACCACCAGCCCCCACTCCCGTCCCAGAGCCGGGGAGAGAACCCAGGAGTCCTGGCTCCAGCCCCACCCCCCCTGCTCTAACCACCAGCCCCCACTCCCGTCCCAGAGCCGGGGAGAGAACCCAGGAGTCCTGGCTCCAGCCCCACCCCGCCTGCTCTAACCACCAGCCCCTGCCCCCCTCCCAGAGCTGGAGAAAGAACCCAGGAGTCCTGGCTCCAGCCCTGCCCCGCCTGCTCTAACCACCAGCCCCCACTCCCGTCCCAGAGCCGGGGAGAGAACCCAGGAGTCCTGGCTCCAGCCC
Organism: Aldabrachelys gigantea; assembly: GCA_026122505.1. Classification (NCBI taxonomy): domain Eukaryota; kingdom Metazoa; phylum Chordata; order Testudines; family Testudinidae; genus Aldabrachelys; species Aldabrachelys gigantea. The sequence continues at coordinate 73,376,288 of CM047489.1, forward strand.
CGCCCCCCCTGCTCTAACCACCAGCCCCCACTCCCGTCCCAGAGCCGGGGAGAGAACCCAGGAGTGCTGGCTCCAGCCCCGCCCCCCCTGCTCTAACCACCAGCCCCCACTCCCGTCCCAGAGCCAGGGGGAGAACCCAGGAGTGCTGGTTCCCAGCGCCCCCAGCTCTAACCACCAGCCCCCACTCCCCACTCAGAGCCAGGGAGAGAACCCAGGAGTCCTGGCTCCAGCCCCACCCCCCCTGCTCTAACCACCAGCTCCCGCTCCCCTCCCAGAGAAGGGGATAGAACCCAGGAGTCCTGGCTCCAGCCCTGCCCCCTCTGCTCTAACCACCAGCCCTGGCTCCACTTCCAGAGTCGGAGATAGAACCCAGGAGTCCTGGCTCCCAGCCTCCCCTCCACTAACCATGAGTCTGCACTCCCCTCCCAGAGTGCAGGAGAGGACCCAGGAGTCCTGGCTTCCAGACCGCCCCCCACTCTAACTCACTAAACCCCACTCCCCTCCCAGAGCTGAGGATAGAAAATCCCTGGTGGGACTTTCCATTCCCACCTCGACCCTCTGGGATCCCGCCTTTACACATGGCTAGCAGCAAAGTAGGTAATATCCCCCGTGTACCGGCTGGCTGATGCAGGCTCAAGCCATCTCTCTCCATGCCCCGTCATTCTGAGCCTGGCCTTTGGAGGGGTCGGGGTGTCCCTGGATCATCTTTGGGGAGTGTGTTTACCCCAACTCGGTACTGGGGGATCCTTCAGGAACGTGCCCAGCGTCTAGCACATCTTAGGAGTGTCTGTGGGTTTGCGACCCCAGCCGGGTTCTTGCCAGGTTCCCATACGGGATGGGGAACCTGCAAGCGGGCGTCTGTTTTGTGACAGGGCCTGACCCAGGAGTCCTGGCCCTGGCCCAGCCGGTGCATCCTCCCCGTTGGACAATCTCACTTGGTAGCTGTGGCCAGATGCTCACAGGCCTATCTCCTTGGCCTCGGGGCTGCATTCCCCCCTGCATCTCGGCCCCTTGCCCCATGCCGAGATACCGTCTGGCCCGTGTCCCTTCTGGACAACCTGGGCTGGGGGGGCCTTTGGCTGGATTACGGGTGGGACAATGGGGGCGGGGTGAGGCTGCACCGGTCAGGTCGCAGGCTTCCCTTAATGGGATCCGCCATATTCAACCCCCAGGATCCCCAAATCCTCACCCCAGCCCTGGCCCCCCTCCACCAGCACCCAGATACCCCATGGTCCGAGAGCGGCAGCCCCAGGGATGCTGGTGCCACGTCCCCAGGCCGGGTGGGGTGGGTGGCAGGGATCGAAAGGGAGACGTGGCCAGCGGTGAAAGGTCCAAGCCAGGGTAATTGATGGCCCCAGAGCCAGAGCCGGATCCCTCCAGGAACTGACTGTTCCCGCGTCCTGTTCCCTGCCCTGGCCCAGCCCCGTGGCTATAAATCCCCATTGGACACAGCACTGGCTGCATCCAACGGCCAGCTCCGCTCGCTGCCCCGTGCTCTGTCCTGCACCATGGCGGCCCACCTGGCCCTCTGCCTGCTGTCAGCGCTGCTGGCCATAGGTGAGTGGTCATGTCTGTCCAGCACCCACCACTAGACCCCACTCCCCTCCCAGAGCCAGGGAGAGAACCCAGAAGTCCTGGCTCCTAGCCCTCCTGCTCTAACCACTAGATGACACTCCCCTCCCAGAGCTAGGAAGAGAACCAAGGTGTCCTGGCTCCCAGCCCCCATCCCGCTCCCCTCAGTCCCCCACTCTGACCACTAGACCCCACTCCCCTCCCAAAGCCAGGGAGACAACCCAGTAATCCTGGCTTCCAACCCCCCTGCTCTAACCCACTAGACCCCACACCCCACTCAGAGAACCCAGGAGTCCTGCCTCCAAGAACGGCAGCCCCAATCTAAGCTCTGCTAGTCAGCTGCTGCGGCAGGGCCGGCACTACTGTTTAGGCAGCCTAGGGAATCGCCTAGGGCACCAGGATTATTGAGAGGGTGGCATTTTGCCGGGGGGGCAGCAGGCGGCTCTGGTGGAGCTGCCACAGGCATTCCTGCGGAGGGTCCGTTGGTCCGCGGCTCTGGTGGAGCTGCCGCAGTCATGTCTGCAGACTGTTGGCTGCTCCCGCAGCTCCGATGGACCTCCCGCAGGCATGCCTGTGGCAGCTCCACCAGAGCCGCGGGATCAGCGCGGGGGGCGGCGAAATGGCCGTGCTCCTAGAAACCCTGGCGCCGGTCCTGTGCTGCAGGTGACCAGGCAGCAGGGCTGCTCCCTGGAATGATCCATTAACAGAGGTCTGGCGGCCCTGCAGATTATCCCTCTCCCAAATCCTCCCCTCTATCCCCAGGTGGGTGCCTGAAGTGCGAACGCTGCAGCAGCTCTGACAAGGCGTGCACTGGAGAGCCGCACGACTGCGCGCCCTCCCAGACCTCCTGCCTCATCCTCACCTCGGAGACCAGAGTCGGTGGGTCATGGCACCATGCCCGGACATCTCCTCCCCACCTCCAAGGGGGAGGGGTTGGGCTCTGCTGCTGGCCAGCCAGAGGGGCCCCCGTTGCACCAGGCACAGCCCAGACCCCAACTGAGATCAGGGCCTGTCATGCCAGGTGCAGTAGAGGCAGCCTGTGGAAGTCCGCGCCAGAGGATGTTGTGAAGGTCAAGACCATAACAGGGTCCAAAAAAAAAACCTAGATAAGTTCATAGGCCCATCAGTGGCTATTAGCCAGGCTGGGAATGGGCGAAAGGGGACGGATCATTTGATGATTCCCTGTTCTTTTCATTCCCTCTGGGTAGGGTGGCCAATTTTCCAACTGCAGAAAACCAAAAACCCCTTCCCAAGGCCCTGCCCCAGCCCCACTCCTCTAAGGCCACTCCAGGGCTGGGGCTAGGGGTGGGAGTGCGGGCTCTGCTCTGGGGCTGGGGCTGAGGGATTCGGTGTGTGGGAAGGGGTGTGAGTTTGGGTGCGAGAGGGGATTTGAGCCTGGGGCAGGGGTTGGGGTGTGGGAGGGGTTTTGGGGTATGAGGTCCAGGTGGGACTGACCTCAGGTGACTCCCAGAAGTGGCCGACGTGTCTGGCTCCTCGGTGGAGGCGCAGTCAGATGACTCTGTGCACTGCCCTTATCTGCAAGCGCCATCCTTGCAGCTCTCATTGGCCATGGTTCCCAGCCAATGGGAGCTGCGGAGCCGGCACTTGGGGTGGGGACAGTGCATGGAGCCCCCATGGCTACGTCTCCGCATAGGAGCTGGAGAGATGTGCCGGCTGCTTCCGGGAGCGGTGCAGAGCCAGGGCAGGCAGGGAGCCTGCCTTAGCCTGCTGTGCCGCAGCCCATCCTGCCCGGTGACACCTCCGCCCCGTCTCACCCCCAGGGAAGGAGCACAAGCTGGGCACCTACAAGGGCTGCACCGAGAACAGGTTCTGCCCCCCGCGATCCTCCAGCCTCAGCTCTGCCTTCGGCCTGCGTGTGCGGAGCGCCGCCAAGTGCTGCCAGCGGGACCTGTGCAACACGGGAGCCGTGAGGTGTACGGGACCAGTCGCCTGCCTGGCCCCTGTTCTAACCCACCACACCCCGCTCCCCTGCCTGAGCCGGGGAGAGAACCCAGGAGTCCTGGCTGCCAGCCCCACCACTCTGACCCATGAGACCCTGCTCCCCTCCCTGAGCCAGGGAGAGAATCCAGGACTCCTGGCCCCGAGCTCCCACCCATGCCTCCCCTTCCAACCCAGTACACCCCACTCCTGTCTCATTTGGGGGTCTGCTGCTCTGACCATTAGGACACTCAGCCCCTTCCCAACGCCCTGCCCTGCTCCGAGCACCAACGCTGACTGTGTCTCTCTGTCCCTAGTGCCACGGGCCCAGCCCAAACCCAGCGGGCTGCAGTGCCCGGGCTGCCTGTCCAATGGCACCGAATGCCAGGCCAATGAGACCGTCAGCTGCCTGGGCGCCGAGAACCACTGTGTCTACTTTGCTGGATCCATCACAACTGGTAACCGCTTGGCGGGAGACAGCGTGGGGCGGGGAAGGGCTCTCGCCTCTAGCAGAGAAAGGCCGGGCAAGGAGTGAGCGCGGGCGTTAGCGCCAGGCACAGCCCGGTCAGGGTTAAGGCCCCGTTGTAACAAGCTCCCGCGGGCTGGGGTGGGTTCACCCCACCATTGTGTCCTCTCTGGCCACTGCTTGAGTGCAACACAAGTCCCTGAGCTCCGTGCCAGGGAGACTCACCGGTGCTCTGCAGGAGGGGAAATTAGCCAAGAACCTTCTGGAACTAAAATGCAGGTAAGATTCAGAGGAACAAAGCCCCCTAGGGAAATTCCCCCAGAGACGCCCTTCTCCGCTCTGCTTTCAGGCACCCGGAATTACACCTATGCCGTGCGCGGCTGTGCCACCAAAAGCACCTGTGTCAGCAAGGTGGGGGTGTACAAGCTGCCGGGGGTCTTCACCGACATTGTGATCACGTCCGAATGCAGCCCGGCCCCCACACCCGGCCCCAAGTAGAGCACTTAGCCCCCCAGGCGCCGCCACCAGGCCCCAGCCCAGCCGCTGCCTGGGACACACGGAGCCTGGCTGGGTGGTCGCTCCTGTCGCCATCGGCTCTCGGCACGCTCCAGGATCAAGTTCTAGCGTCGAGCGTGTGCTGCAAACTGCTGGTGGGGTGGGGGGGAGGTTGAGATTTATTTCCTGTGAGAACGTCCCTGAATAAAGCATCACCAGAGGGTGAGGGGGGAAAACACGTGTGATTTTTTAACACTGTTGCAAAACTGGCACATCAGGATGTCACAGACTCCCAGGTCGTTCGCACTGGTGACCCCGTGCGGTCATGGGGAGAGCCCCCTTCAGTGCGACAACTCCCTGTTCTCTAGCCCTGAGCAACTCTCACCCAGCATAAAACAGCAGGGCTTACTGAGCGTCTGAACCCAGCACAGGAAACTTTCCGGCCTCAGGCCTGGCCTCCCCCAGCATAGCACATCCCAGTCCCCCTGCATCCAGGTGGGCTCTGCCTGCTCCCCCCCTCCAGCCCCGAGCCCCCCTGCTTCCCAGCTGGGCCTCCAATACCCCCGGCCCCAAGCCCCCTCTGTCCATTGGCTTCTCTCCAGGGAAACAGGGTCGCCTGGGCCTTCTCTTCCCCTCTTCTGTCCTCTGGCCCCTCAGGCTGGAACCGGCTGGTCAGGTCACTGGGGTCCTCTCCCCGTAGCCCATTGTCCCCACTGGCCAGAACCAGCTGCGAATCCTGAGCTGGGTCTCTGGGTCACCAGGCAGGGCTGTCCTTAGGATTTATGGTGCCCTAGGTGGGATTATTAAACTGGTGCCCCTGAGCCTGTCTTGCTCTTAGCAACACAAACATAAGCTTACGCTACTGGAAAACTTGCCACATGCATGTTATTAAAACCAGTTGAACATAGTGAAGCCACTGTAACGCTGATGGACTAGCACTAAAGAAGCAGCACTAGAGAAAAAATTCTGATTTGACAGAATGATGCAAATAATATAATTTTTTTAATTTGTTAATATTTTATTGGAAATTTCTATGAAGAGGTATTGAAACAAGGATTAGTTTTTAAATAAAAACAACCTTTCTGGCTGTTTTGGCTGCAAAATCAGGAATAATGTCATTGTATGACAGAGACAAAGTGATGTCTTGTTTGATTGCAAGAATAGCAAGACCAGTCAAGTGTTCCTGACTCCTTGTAGAGCAGGGATAGTTTTTAATGAGCTTCAGTTTTGAGAAACTCTGTTCTCCTGATGCTCCTATTACAGGAATTGTCAGTAGAATACAAGTGGCAATGTGCACATTAGGATATATGTCAACAAGTTTGCTGGCATGAGTAAACTGTACAATGTCCATTATCGATTTTGCATGTGGCAACATTGATGACAGTGTACTCAATTCTTCATACAGCTCAAGTCCATTTAAATCAAAACGATTGCCATGCTTCAGGGGGCTTTCTAGGTCAGGGGTCCCCAATGTCGTGCCCGCAGGGGCATCTCAGTGCACCTCTGTACTGGCCAGCGGACAAGCATCTGCCGAAATGCCACCGAAATTCGGTGGTATTTCAGCGGCGACGCCTCTGCATGACGCCGCTTGCCGACAATAAGCAGCGTCATCCAGAGGCATCGCTGCTGAAATGACGCCGAATTTCAGCGGCATTTCGGTGGATGCTCATTCACTGCCATGGTTCTTCATCTGGCGCCCACCAGATGAAAAAGGTTGGGGACCACTGCTCTAGGTTCTTGCACTTTGTCATTAGTTGCTCTTGTTTTCCTATTTCTTTGAATTTGGTCCTGCTCAGCCCACCTACCAGCTGAGTGAATGGAACCCCAGGCCGACAGCAGGTTGAGTGGCTCAGCCGGGGTATCAGCCGCCGGCTTGCCCAGCCTGCTGCCAGCCTGGGGTTCCTTGGGGGTCCCCAGGCCAGCAGTGAGTGCTGAGTCGGGCTGGTGGCCGGGACCCCGGGTGGCAATGGGGCAGCAGCCGGAACCCCAGAGCAGTGGCGGGCTGAGCCGCTCAGCCCACCGTCGCATGCCATCAAAAATCTGCTCGCGTGCCACCTTTGGCACATGTGCCATAGGTTGCTGACCCCTGCTCTATAGATTAGTAAGGAGATGAGCATATTACAGTTGTTGGAGGGCTCTATTTAGCAGTAACAGGGCTATAGGAAAGTCAGTCAACATTTTTTGTTTCTCTGATGAAAACTGGCCCACTCCCTTCCCCATACCAAACTTGTCACAAATAATTGTCAACAACTCAATTTTCTGTTTTTGGCTAAGATATTGATTTTAAAAAAAATACTGAAATTGAATTCAGGATGGTTAGCAAGCAAGCATTTTTTGGCGAACAAATTTGTTAAATGACAATCTAAATGGCAACACAGTACTGCTTTCATGATTGGCTCACCCCCCCAGCCTGCTGGTCCAACAGCTGCAGTAGAGGAGGAGATAGGTGGAAAACTGCAGGACCCCAAAATCCACCTCTTGGGGTGTAGAGTGGCACGAGCAGCAGCAAAACCTCAGGTCTGATCACACGCCAATAGGCACCACCTCCAGCCCAACGGACCATGGTGAAGTTAGCACAGCATCTGATCTCAGGGACGGGGCACCCATGGAGCCACAGCAGCTCATCCTGCCCTGTGCATCTCCCCCCGGATGAGATGGATCACTGCCAGCCCAGGGGAGAGACATGCTCCCCAGCTAAGGTGACCAGATCCAGATGTCCTGATTTTATAGGGCCAGTCCTGATATTTGGGGCTTTGTCTTATATAGGCACCAATTACCCCCACCTAGGGTGACCAGACAGCAAATGTGAAAAATCGGGAGGGAGGTGGGGGGGAATAGGAGCCTATATAAGAAAAAGACCCAAAAATCGGGACTGTCCCTATAAAATCGGGACATCTGGTCACCCTGCAGGTGAGTTCCTTCCCCCACCCCTTCCCAGAGACCCCAGCAGCCAATCCCCTCCCTCAGACTGTGCTGCATTCGGCTCTCTCTAGGACCCAGCAGCCTCCACTGCTTCCCGACTGTCCGGGCTCCCGGCAGAGTGGTGCCCCCAGACCTAGTGGTGCCCTAGGCGGCTGCCTGTTCTGCCTATGGCTAAGGATGACCCTGTCACCAGGTCACCAGTCGCTGGGGTCTCCATCCTCCAGGCCATCAGCCGGGGACCCGAGTTCCCTCTCTGGTCCTCTGGAACAACAAACTCCCCCTCCCCTCCCCTCGTTAAACCAGTAACACCCGGGGACACTGAGTCCCACCCCCTGTGCATGCAAACCACTGGAAAAACCAAGAAACCCACCCCCAACTTCGTCACACAGGGCCCCAATCTTGGCTTGTGTCTGGGCAGCGTCAGGCCCAGGGGGGACCCTGGACTCAACTGGGGTCTGAGTGGCGTGTGGCCCAAGGGGACCTTGGTCTTCTGCAAGGTCTGGGCAGCACCCGGGGGTCTGGGAAGTGCCTGGCGCAAAGGGGGCTCTAGTCTCGTTTGGGGTCTGGGCTGCACCCCCATCTCTCAGCTGATCCCTAGGAACAGACGCAAACCCCAGAGGCTCCAATCCCGGGCACTCCCTATGAGGAGAGGCAGTGCTGTCCAGTGATTAGTGCACTCACCTCAGACATGAGAGACCCTGGTTCAACTCCCTGCTCTGCCCCAGACCCCTTGAGTAAATCACCCGGCTTCTCTGTGCCTCATTTTCCCCATCTGGACAACAGGGCTAGCAGCCCTGCCCTACTGCTCAGGGGTGTGCGGAGATGAAGCAGCAAGGACGGGGCTATTGAGTCCTGGTCCAGGCAGGGGGGGAACACACTGAGCTGTGCTCAACCCGCTGGGGGAGCTCTCCTCCACTGTGTGCCTGCCCCCTCCTTGAACTGCACCCATGGGGGGGCAGGGGCATTACCCCACACGCCCATGCATTCAATAAAGGTACATCTTAAATCCAAATTCCCCTTGGCATAGTCGTGTCTACACTGAAGCACTACAATGGCGCAGTGGCTGCATTTCAAGTGGACACTAGGGTGGCCAAGTGCCTGGTTTTCAACTGGAAAGTCCAGTTCAGTCGAAAAGGGGACCTGACAGTGTCTGGTCAGATCCACTGACCGGACACCCAAAGTCTGCAGGTGGGGAGGCACTGGGTCATCACCCGCACCAGCCCCTACTGCAGGCGAGTCCCTCCTGACCCCAGCCAGGGGGTGGGAGGAGAAAAGTAGTGAGCAAAGGGGGGAAGGGGAGGAGTGGACAGGGTGGAGCCTTGGGGAAGAGATAGGGCAGGGGAGGTTCCAGCACTCCTGTTGCAGTGTCCATTTTTTAAATATTACCAAGTTGGCAACCCTAACAGAGAACCCCTTAGAATCCAGGACACTCACACCCAAGAACCATCCCAAATCAGAGAGAGACAAAGCAGGCTGCTCCCTAAGGCAGCGAGACCCAGCTCACCCCTTCCCCTTTCTCTAGGCTGGCTCACAGCAGGCTGACTCAGGCCACGTCCGTCCATGCAGTGCCCCCGAGCCTGCCAGCATGACCGGGAAACCCTAGCATTGTATGGGGAATTACGACATTTTGCTACATTTGTGTTACTGAAATATGTTGTGAGGCTGGGAACACCCACAACCAGCCTTTCAGGGGCAGCTATGGAGCAGCCAGACGGGAGGGATCCACACTCCCAAGGACACCCCAGGAACTGGATACGATGGAGATGCCTCAGGGAGAGCACAGAGACAGCTGGCTGGAAGAACCTGTAACGGGGGGGAAGTGACGTTATCACCTGTCCTCATTCCCCTCCACAACCCAACACCTGGAAACACGTCTGGAGGACAAGGACTGAACAGGGGAGAGGGGCCCAGGCTGGAAAGGAGAATCCCAGCCTGTGTATCAAGGAACGATCCCGTCAGGGTGGCATGGCCTGATTCAAACCCTGGCTGGTTTCTGAAACTCATGCTGCGATTTCCCTTTTATTTCTTCTGTGACCAGCTTGGATCTGCTCGCTCGCTGCTTATAGCCAGTGGACATCGGGAATGATGCTGCCTGTGCTGGGACACTTCTGAGACATCAGACAGACATTCAGAAACTTCATTCACAGACAAACTGCTATTTCCCACCAGGTTAGAGTCCCCTTCTCCTGGTCATGGCACAATGGGTTAAACTCAGAAAACTGCTCAGAGTAATATAACATCCCAACATTGCTAGAAACTGGACTTTCTAGAGGATACAGTTTCTCCTGTTCTCCTGTTGCTTTTTTGACTTGGAGACTAGGTTTGGCTCAGCAGCCAGCAGCTCCATACACCCCCGATGAGCCCGTTCCTCTCTCAGCAGCCTCCTTCTTTCTCTTAGCAGCTTCTCTTTCCAATTCAGCATTTCTTTCCACAGCTTCTCTCTGTCTTTCAGCAGCTTCTTTCTCCAGCTGGACCAACGCTTGCTTCTCTCTCATTCGAATTTCTGCCAGTTTCTGATGATATTCAGATGGCAGCCTGTCTCTCAGGGTTTGCAGTTTCACTGCTTCTGCTGATGCTTTCTGACTCATGGTCACTGATCTTTAACCAACCAAACTCTCAATCCCAAAATTTGAATGTGGCTAGCGTGGGGTTCTGACCTAAAGCTTAATGGACCTGGTGCTGTGGATCCTGCCGACTACGCCACTGCGACGATGCTGCCTTTGGTGAGACACAACTGAGAGTGTCAGTTCAGGACAAATTGCTCAGAGCAGGGCAGTCACAGCCCCAGGCTGGGGGTCCTTTATAAGGCACCAAACCAGACAGACAGAGAGGACTTTGGTCTCACCCCACTGGCTAACCACAAGTCACACAAGCAATTCCCTCAGACACTCCACTTTCCCAGTAGCCCCACCAGTGCCACTCGTTATGGGGACGAATGGTTATGAAAACCAACACCCCAGCAAAAGAAAAGAGGTTCTCCTGATCCCAAAGGACCAAGCCCCAGACCCAGGTCAATATACACATCAGATCTTACCCACAAATCACGCTGTTGCCAATCCTTTAGAATCTAAAATCTAAAGGTTTATTCACAAAAGAAAGAAATAGAGATGAGAGCTAGAATTGGTTAAATGGAATCAATTACATACAGCGATGGCAAAGTTCTTGGTTCAGGTTTGTAGCAGAGATGGAATAAACTGCAGGTTCAAATCAAGTCTCTAGAACATCCCCAGCTGGGATGGGTCATTCAGAGCATCAATTTGTTGCAAGGTTCCTCCAGAGGCCAGAAGCAGGACTGAAGACAAGATGGAGGGGTTTGCAAGGCCTTTTATATTCTCTGCCCCTGGAAGGACGCCCCTTTGTTCTCACTGGGGAAAATCACAGCAGCAAGATGGAGTCAGGAGTCACATGGGCAAGTCACATGTCCAGACACAACTCAGCTTGCAGGCCGACGCCATTGTTAACATGCCATCTTGAAAGTTCCCCAGAGGAATTCTTGTCTGGATTGGGATCTCCCAAGTCCACTGTCAGTTAAGTGTTTCTTGACTGGGCACTTAACTTGCAAATTCGTTTCTCAAGGAGCCGACAAAATGCTTCCCTGATGCTATTTAGAATCAAACACACTGAGATACAAAAAGAAGGAGGAGTCTTTGTGGCACCTTAGAGGCGAACACATTTATTTGGGCATAAGCTTTTGTGGGCTAGAACCCACCTCGTCAGATGCATGGAGTGGAACATACAGCAGGGAGGCAGAAATATTGAGCACATGAAAAGATGGGAGTTCCCTTAGCAAGCGGGGGATCAGTGCTAACGAGCCAATTCAATTAAGGTGGAAGTGGGCTATTCTCAAGAGTTGACAAGAAACAGTTGACAAGAAGGTGGGAGTATCAGCAGGGGGAAATGAATTTTTGTAGTGACCCAGCCACTCCCAGTGTTTTTTCGGGCCTAATTTGTTGGTGTCCAGTTTGCAAATTAATTCCAGTTCTGCAGTTTCTCACTGGAGTCTGTTTTTGAAGTTTTTTTGTTGAAGAATGGCCACTTTTAAGTCTTTTATTGAATGACCAGGGAGGTTGAAGTGTTCTCCTACTGGTTTTTGAATATTACAATTCTTGCTGTCAGATTTGTGTCCATTTATTCTTTTGCGTAGAGACTGTGGGGTTTGGCCAATGTACGTGGCAGAGGGGCATTTCTGGCACATGATGGTATATATCACATTGGTAGCTGTGCAGGTGAGCAAGGCCCGGATGGTCTGCTGAGGTGATCAGGGGGGTTGTCCCTTGAACAGATATGCAGACAGAACTGGCATCGGGGTTTGTTGCAGGGTTTGGTTCCTGGGTTAGTGTTTCTGTTGTGTGGTATGTAGTTGCTGGTGAGTATTTGCTGCAGGTTGGGGGGCTGTCTGTAATGAGGACTGGCCTGTCTCGGGGAAGACAATTTGGGGTGGGGAAGAGCTCTTGCATCTAGCAGAGGAAGCAGGGCAAGGAGCGAGTGCGGAGTTGTACCATGGGTACTGTGCAATATAACTGGTTATGCTTTGGCCATATACGCTGTGTGTTTTACACTAAGACTTAAAGTAGTAGAATAAATTAATAGAATCATGGATACTAGGATTAGCCATTTCCTCCTTCTTCATGCCTTGCAAATAAGAGACAGGAAACTGAGGCACCAAAGCAAACACTAAAGGAGAAAGTTTTGGGGCTAGTTCAGGAAACAGGGTTCAAAGTAGCCTGAGACAAGGCTCCGCTGGTGCTACCTCAGGTTACACTGCCTCAGGCTCTGGCAGCTCCAGCCCTCTGCTCTCCCGAAGAATCACAGCCCCTTGTTACTCGCTCGGCTGCCAGCAGTACAGCCTGGGCTGCCACCCTATTGCAAACAATGAGGCAGGAAATCTGGTTCCGGTAGCGTCTGAATCCAGGAAATTTCAGGAGCTGAGATAAACGTTGACCCCTATGAACGCAAATGCCTGGCAGCCAACTGGGCAGTGCAATCTTTCGAGCCCCTCACAGGAACAACTCCCATCACGGACTGTGTGCATGGCATGTGTGTGTGTGACTGGAAAGCACGTGCTGACTGCTGGATTCTCAATAAATCCGGCGTGTTGCCTTTTCCCCTATAAAAAGATCTCATGTGCTTTTTGTGAGCATAACAGCGCGGGCGTTAACGCCAGGCACAGCCAGGTTGGGGTTAAGGCCCTGTTGTAACAAGCTCCTGTGGGCTGGGGTGGGTTCACCCCCCATTGTGTCCTTTCTGGCTGCGGCTTGAGTGCAACACAAGTCCTTGATCTCCATGCCGGGGGAGACTCACCGGGGCTCCGCCGGAGGGGAAATTAGCCAAGAACTTTGTGGAACTAAAATGCAGATAAGATTCAGAAGAACAAACCCTCCTAGGGAAATTCGCCACCCACAGGAAAGCTCTGGAAAGCCGGCCAGGTGGAGGGTGAAGTCCTGGCTTGGGGCAGCATGGGCAGGTGAACCAACAGGGTGAGGTCCTGGCTCGGGGCAGGCCTTCTCCGCTCTGCTTTCAGGCACCCAGATTACACCTACGCCATGCACGGCTGTGCCACCAAAAGCACCTGTGTCAGCAAGGTGGGGGTGTACAAGCTGCCAGGGGTCTTCACCGACATCGTGATCACGTCCGAATGCAGCCCGGCCCCCACACCCGGCCCCAAGCAGAGCACTTAGCCCCCCAGGTGCTGCCACCAGGCCCCAGCCCAGCCACTGCCTGGGACACACGGAGCCTGGCTGGGTGGTCGCTCCTGTCGCCATCGGCTCTTGGCACAATCCAGGATCGAGTTCCAGCGATGGGCGCATGCTGCAAACTGCTGTGTGGGGGTGAGGGGATTTATTTCCTGTGAGAACGTCCCTGAATAAAACATCACCAGCGGGTGAGGGGGGAAAAGACGTGTGATTTTTTAACACTGTTGCAAAACTGGCACAACAGGCACCAATCTCACCTGGGCAGCGCCTGGCATGGGGGGTGGGAGCGCCTGGACTCGACTGGGGTCTGGGCGGTGCCCAGCCCAGGGGGGACCCTGGATTCAATTGGGATCTGGGCAGTGCCTGGCACTGGGGGGCCCTGGTCTTGTGCCAGGTCTGGGCAGTGCCATGGGGGTCTGGGAAGTGCCTGGTGCAAAGGGGGCTCCAGTCTTATTTGGGGTCTGGGCTGCAACCCCATCTCGCAGCTGATCCCTAGGAACAGACGCAAACCCCAGATGCTCCCATCCTGGGCACTCCCTACGAGGAGAGGCAGTACTGTTCAGTGGTTAGAGCATTCGCCTCAGACATGAGAGACCCTGGTTCAACTCCCTGCTCTGCCCCAGACCCCTTGAGTAAATCACCCGGCCTCTCTGTACCTCAGTTTCCCCATCTGGACAATAGGGCTAGTAGCCCTGCCCTGCTGCCCAGGGGTGTGTGGGGATGAAGTGGCAAGGACGGGGCCCATTCCCCCTGGTGTAAATCAGGAGTCACCCCCTTGGAGTCCCTGGGCCCAGTCCCCTCTCACTTCCTCCAGGGTAAATCAGGAGTAACTCAGCGAGGCTGCTTCTGTTTACACCAGCTCCGGGGGCCACCCTTCAGCAGGGGGAGGACGGGGGAGGGCTTTGGAGACAAGCCCCGGTCTGGCGTGGTGCCTGCCCGCTGCCCTAGCTATTTAAGCAGCCTGCCCCTACCCACTTGCCCAGCCACCAGCTAACCCCGGCATCTTCGTGGCCCAGGGACAGAGCTGCAAACCCACCCCCCCAGCCCTGCACTGCCCTAGGTGAGAATTCCCTCTCCAGCCGACACCGCAGTCCTTGGCTCCTGTGCCAGGTCCTGCCCTGCCCAGCTGGATTAAACCCAGTGCTCAGGGCAGGAGAAAGCCAGGAGGCGGGTGCCAGGGCATCTGTCCGGCCGGGGGGCCACAGGGCAGAGTGTGAGGAGACTGGCTCTGGAAATGTCCTCGATCCATGGCTGGGATCAGCGGGCAATGCTGCCAGCCCTGCTCGCTCGGGCGGGCACTCCCCAGAGACAGCTGCACAATGCCATGGCCCCCTGCACTCCCCAGAGACAGCTGCACAATGCCATGGCCCCCTGCAGAATATCGGGGCTTCCTAGTGTGGGGGAGGGAGGCTCTCCCAGAGCTGAGGAGAGAACCCAGGAGTCCTGACTTCTGGCTCCTCTGCTGTAACCACGGGATCCAAAGCCCAGCCCAGAACTGGGGAGGGAAACCAAGAATCCTGTCTCCCAGCCCACTGCCCTCGTTCTAACCGCTAGACCCCACTCCCCTCCCAGAGCTGGGGGCAGAAAAGCAGATTTTGCTCTGTGATGTTCCTGTGTTCCAGGCTAGGTGGATCTGTCGCAGCTCCAACACCAGCCCCCTCTCTCTCCAGAGCCATGGACGTTCGTCTTGTCTTGTGCTTCCTCTGGGCTCTCCTAGCTACGGCCAACGGTGTGTGGTGTGAATTTCTGGGGTTCTAATAGATTAGAGTGGGGTGAGGAAAGCCAGGACGCCTGGGTTCTATCCCAACTCCTGGAGGGGGAGGGGGGTATAATGGGTTTTGTCCCTAGCTCTGTCAGTGAGCAAGTCCCTGCTCTGTGCCTCAGTTTCCTCCCTGTCACGGAGTCCCTGGGCAATGCTCTGGAACTGCTCCCCACAAAACCAGGCAGGACTTTGGGGAGCCTCCTTTCCCTCGGAGCAGACTGTCCTCAGGGCAAGAAGCTCACACAGAATCACCTCCTGGGTCTCTCCTTGGAGCATTCACCATCTGCCCCTCCATGCGCTTCCCACAGCGAGTTGCCCTGGCGGGGTCCTGAGGAAGCCACAGGGTCCTGCACCCCCACTTCGTAGTCAGGCGTGACTCTCAGCCAGCCAGTAACACAGAGGTTTATTCGATGACAGGAACACAGTCCAAAACAGGCCTTGCCAGTACAGGCAATAGGTCCCTCTTTAGTTAGGTCCATCTGGGGCCCCCAGGGAGGCCACAGCCCCATTGGGAAGCCCAAGCCCCATCGGGGCTCCCCTCCATTTCCCAGTCAGCTCCAAACTGAAAAACCCTCCAGCCTCCCACTCAGCCTCCCCCGGCTCCTCCCCCAGCCTTTGTCCAGTGCCCTGGGCAGAGGAGTCACCTGGCCTCCAACCCCCCCACCCGGGTTCTCAGGTTACACGCTCAGGTATCCTCCCTTCCCCAAGGCCGTCCCAGCACAACTTCCCCTGCAACCTTCCCAGGTCAACACTCCCCACTCAGCATTCACAGAACACAGCCAGAACATTCCCACTTCCTCACACTCTCCCACACACTCCGTGCTCAGTTTTTCCCCTACACTCTTTGGGGAGGAATTGTTTCTCAAGGTGGGTCTGTGCAGCACCTGGCACAACAGGGGGTGGGCCCCAGTCTTGGCCAGGGTTTGTGCAGCGCCTGGCACTACGGAGAGTGAGCCCCAGTCTTGGCCAGGGTTTGTGCAGCGCCTGGCATGACAGAGAGCTGATCTCAGATGGGGTCTGTGCAGCTCTTAGGAAAGCATCACATGGATTGTTCCCCTGAGAAAATCACCATGGGAAATGTTCCCATTTTCCAAACAGGAACCTTCCTGGTCTGGCCGCTGGAGCGAGTCAGCAGAAGTGACTCTGCCCTCGAAATAACTCACAGGGGGGCCAGCCCAGCCGAAAGGGTTCCTGGGGGCCCAAGAACCCAGCTCAGGGGATCTGAGCCGCCTCGGTGCCAGAAAACGACCTGGCGAGCCAGTAAATGGTGGCCAAGGAGGGATGAGGAATATTGTTTGCCAGAACTCAGGAGCAATTCCTTTCACAGCACGTCCTTCCAGCTGTTACTCCAGATTCCCCGGGGAAAGCAGCCATGAAGAGAGGAGATGTGGGGTTTGGCATGATTCTTGCATCGCTGTTCAGGAAGTGAACACTGTCGGTACGTGCTATGGTGCCGTGACACAGAGCAAGGCGCGGGATCTCTAGGCTGCGCATCCTGAATCAGCAGTGGCATTCAGCAAAAACAAAACAGCAGCTCTCAGGCCTTCATAGTCAGCATGACTGATGCAGCGACGCTGCCTGGTTCTGCTCAGAGCCTGAGCCCATTGCTGGGAGGGGGAAACTGCCTTGAGTGTGACCGATGCAGCGACGCTGCCTGGGTCTGCCGAGAGCCTGAGCCCATTGCTGGGAGGAGGGAGCTGCCCTGAATGATTGACAAAATGACACTGCCTGGGTCTGCCTAGAGCCTGAGCTGATTGCCAGGAGGCAAGAAAACTGCCCCAGGCATCTCAATGGAGTTTTAACTCCCAGCCCCTTGGCCCAGGGGAACTCTGTCAACCGCCCACCGCCCCCCAGACAAGGGGCTCTGCATGAGGGGCAGAGTACAACAGGCCGACCCTCCCTCCCCCAAAGCAGAGAGCCCCAACTGCCAGGTTAAGGCCCGGTGGGATCCCACTTCTGCCACCAGTTTGAACCCACCCTCACTCTGGGTAGGGGGGATTGGATCAAACAATGAGGCAGAGCCACGTGGGGTGGGGGGGCAGCCTTGGTCCAGCTGTAGGAAGCCAGCAGGAGGTTGGGGACTCGGGCACTCTTTTATGTTCATCCCTTGAGAGACGTTCCTGCCCCTCCCCACCAGGGGGTGTGGTGCAGAGGGGCGTCCTCCAGTCGTGCACCAGCAGCCTGCACACCCTGGAGGGCGACCTGGACTTTGAGTTTGCGGAAGGCGTCTACGTGAGGGTCCACTCCAAGATCTGCAGAGAGACAAACTGCAACACGGAGGAGATAAAGGAACGTAAGTACCCGTCCTGCGCCCGCCCCCACCCTGGCACCTCTCACCTGCCCTTTCTCTCCACTGCCCTGCACCCTTGGGGATCAGGGACCCATTGCACCAGGCGCTGCCCAGCCTCCCATGACTTGAGATCAAGGTGCCCCCATCATGTCGGGTGCTACCCAGCCCCCCCAACTGAGATCGGGGCTCCTCCATCATGTCGGGCACTGCCCAGATGCACAAGGAGACACAGCTCCTGTCCCAGTGAGATTCCAATCTGAATGGACCCAGGCAGGATCATTCTCACCATGTTCCCACTGGGGAAACTGAGGCCCAGGAACGTCCAAGCTCCCCCAGCCTGTCAGCGGCAGAGTTGGGAGGAAGAGAACCCAGGCATCCTGATGTCCAGCCCTGTGTCTTCACGCTAGCCCATCCTTCCTGCAAATGCCAAGACACAAGGAGCTGCTTCCTGCTTTAGCCCCGATTCTGATTCCCCCGCCTTTGTCCGCAGGCTCCAGACTCAGCGTCATGCCCAATGGAAGACAGTGCCCGTCGTGCTATGTCCTGGGATCCCACCGCTGCCTCCAGAACAACACCCTGCACTGCCAGGGGGCTGCCAACCAGTGTGTCGACGTCGTCGGGACAGTGTTAGACAGTGAGTTCCCCATAGGCCCCCCCAGGCCAAACCTGCTCAGGTGACGTCCGAGCCTGCCAGCGGGCACTGGACCAATCCCGCCCCCCCTGAGTGGGGCAGGCTGCAGAGCACGTGGGCGGGGTTGGGGGGAGAAACAGCCTGTTCAAAACCTGCAAATGAAAATGGGGTCCAGTGGGTGGATGGCTCAGAAATACTCCATCTTCTCCCTCTTTTCTTCTTCCACTCTTCCTGCCTCCCCCTCCGCCCTTGGGGTCGCTGCCCCATGGCGGGGGAAGCCCCAGCGCCTGGACCCCACCGCGGCCCTGGGACTGCAAGAGTCTCACTCGCTTCTGCGCTCTGGGGCCGTGGCGCAGGGACAAAGCTGCTCCGGTCGTGGGGCCACAGTGGGGGCGAGGACAGAACAGAGCAAACGGGCTGTGGGGCAGGTGGAATGCGGGGGAGGGGGCCCTGGGGAATGGGCAGAAAGGGAGGGGCTGTGGGCGGGGCGGCGGGCGGGGCAGCAAGCAGAAGCAGGGTGGCAGAGGCGAGACCGAGGGGAGAAGGGGCGGAACAGGGGCGGGGCTGTGGGTGGAAGGGTGGAACAGGGGCGGGCGGCTGGGGAAGGGGTGGAGCGGGGGCGGGACTGCAGGCAGAAGAGGGTGGGGAGGGCCCCCCCACTTGCTCTGGCCCAGGGCCCCAGGAAGCCTTAATCCGTCTCTGGTGTCTTTTCTTGTTTCTTTTCCCCTTTCTTTCCTTCTGTCCATCTCTTTCCTCTCGTCTCTCCTTCCTATCCATTTCCTCCTCCTTCCCCTGTCCCGACTCCCCCCTTTGGGAACCCTCCCCCTCTCTTTTCCTAGGGGTTTTTCAAATGGCTCCATCCAACCGGAATTGTCCCCTTTCCTCGTCCCTCCGCCCCCCCGCCCCCCAGCCAGTCGTCTGTCTCCTGCTGGTGTCTCTTGTTTTACTCCGAGACTGGCAGATCTGGGGGGCAAGGACCTTCTCTCAGCTGCTTTGCCAGCGTCTGGTGCGGTGGGTCTCTGTCTCCCCCATGCCAGGGGCTCTGTGCCCCCCGTCAAGGTTCCCCCACCCACTCTGAACTCTGGGGTACAGATTTGGGGACCCACATGAAAGACCCTGAAGCTTATATTCTACCAACTTAGGTTAAAAACTTCCCCAAGGCACAAATTCCTTCCCTTGTCCTTGGACGGTATCGCTGCCACCACCAAACGATTTCAACAAACATTTGGGGAAGGGTCACTAGGACTCCCTGTCCCCAAAAAATATCCCCACAAGCCCCTTCACCCCCTTTCCTGGGGAAGCTTGAGAATAATGTGGGTACCAACCAGACCCCTTGTCTCTAGGACACTGAAAATTGATCATGTTCTTAAAAGAAGAATTTATTTAAAGAAAAGGTGAAAGAATCACACCTGCAAAATCAGGCTAGAAGGTAACTTTACAGGGTAATAAAACGATATAAAACACAGAGGATCCCCCCTGGACTCAACTTCACAGTTACAAAAACAGGAATAAAACTACCTCTGTAGCACGGGGAAAATTCACAAGCTAAACCAAACGACAATCTAACGCATTTCCTTGCCTTCCTTACAACTTGTGTAATCTTAGATGAATCATTCCAGGGATGTTTTCAGGAGATGTTGTCCCTGCCTGGTCTCTCTCTGTCTGAAGAGGGAACAAAACAAATCCTCCCCCACCCAGATTTCAAAGTATCTTCTTTCCCCATTGGCCCTTCTGGTCAGTGGACAAGCAGGTTAGTTGAGGTTCTTAACCCCTTACAGGTAAAGGGATTTAGTGCAGCTGCCAAGGAGGGATTTTCTGTTACCCGTTTTCCACCGTTATGACCCCCCCCAATGACAGGGGCTCTGTGTGCTCCCCTCCCATGCCGGATAATAACGACTATTTCTCTGGCAGACGACGTCCACCTCCCTTTCGCAGGAAGAGGATGCGCCACCAAGGATGTGGCCAAGATCAAAGCTGGGACGGGCCTGATGTCGGGTTTATACATCTATCAAATCAAGAGCATCCAGTTAAGCCCGGCCCCCAAGGCGGAGAACGTGAACAACTTCTAACACTCTGCTGAGCTCCATCCCACCCCCGCTTTGAGCTACTCCCTCCCCCCCACTTCCCCAGGCCTGTCTGTGCCCGGCCCCCCAGCTGTGACTCAGTTTACCCCCACCGCAGTTGGGGAATAACGGTGCCAAGCCACCTTCGCAAAGTGCTTTGAGAGCCATCGGTGCAGGGCCCAAGCCAGAGACCCATTATGGGCTTTGCACTGAGCATGATGGGCTTAAAAACAGGCCTCAGTATTAGAGACCCATTAGCAGCTTTTCCCAGGAGAGTGATCTGAGGGGTAGAACCCAGGAGTCCGGGCTCCCAGCCCCTGCCACTCTAACCCATCAGCCCCCACTCCCCTCACAGAGCCAGGGAGAGAACCCAGGAGTCCTGGCTCCCAGGGCCCCCTGCTCTAACCACCAGCCCCCACTTCCCTCCCAGAGCCAAGAACAGAACCCAGGCATCCTGCCACCCCTCCACCCTCTGTTCTCACCTTTTCTATTTCCACACACTAATGCATTGAATAAAGCTGCATCATAAATCCAAATTTCCTGAAGAGCACGTGTCTGTACCACTGCTCCTGTCCATGCTGGACCCTGGAGTCCTAGCCCCCACCCCCACCTCCCAGAGACAACAAGGGACTCTTGTGTCACTCAAAGTTATTGCTGAGGGCAGCTCTGCACTAAACACTTGGGGGGACCTGGCTGCATCACTCCGGGGTGTGAAACATCCACATACTGGGGGCCGTAAGGTGTAGCCAGCGCTGGGTCGACGGGGAGAAATCAGACATCCCAGCTCCCACCTCTCGAGGAGATGGAATGACTCCAGCAATGGACACACCCTGCCCCTCGGCGTAGTCGTGTCTACACTGAAGTGCTACAATGGCGCAGTGCCGTGTTTCAAGTAGACACTAGGATGGCCAGGTGTCTGGTTTTCAACCGGAAAGTCCAGTCCAGTCGAAAAGGGGACCTGACAGTGTCCGGTCAGACCCACTGACTGGACAGCCAAAGTCTGCAGGCCGGAGAGGTGGGGAGGTGCTGGGTCATCTCCTGCACCAGTCTCTACTGAGCCAGGGCTGCCTCCGGCCTTCACTGGGCAGCTGCAGCTCCCAGCCCCGGCTCTGCAGCTGGGGCTGGGAGGAGAAAAGCAGAGAGCAAAGTGGGGAGAGGGGAAGAGGAGTGGACAGGGTGGAGCCTTGGGGAAGAGGTGGGGCAGGGTGGGGCTTTGGGGGGAAGAGACAGGGCAGGGGAGGTTCCAGCATTTCTGCTGGAGTGTCTGGTTTTTAAATATTACCAGGTTGGCAACTGTAACAGACAACCCCTTAGAATCCAGGACACTCACACCCGAGAACTATCCCAAACCAGAGAGAGACAAAGCAGGCTGCTCCCTAAGGCAGTGAGGCCCAGCTTACCCCTTCCCCTTTCTCTAGGCTGACTCAGGTCACGTCTGTCCATGCAGTGCCCCTGAGCCTGCCAGCATGACCTGGAAACCCCCAGACGATTTCAAGGATGGCTTGTCACTGTAACCCTGTTTCCAACATGTCCCCAAAGGGGGAAATGGAAAGAAAGTTGGACAGGCAAACGCCAGCTTCCACTTCCCCTGAGTGCAAGCCCGGATGGGGCATGAGAGTGACAGCAAAGAACCAGCTGTCTAGAAAATCAGCCAGTTTGTCGCTCTGGGCCTCAGTTTCCCCTTCTGTGCAATAATTTTTCTTTTGTCTCGTTAGATTGGAAGCTCTCCAGGGCAGGGGCTGGCTCTTATGGTGTGTCTGGGCAGTGCCTGGCACGACAGGGATTCCCTGATCTCAACCAGGGGGCTGGGCAGCACCTGGCATAATGGGCGCCCCAATGTCAGGTGGGGTCTGTGGCCCCCCACAACCCATTGTGACACTCTGTACCCCAAAGCAACACCCCAGCACCCGCATATTTACCATGGTGAGAGCATTAAGGTGTGTTTTGTACCCAGTCTGCCTTGTCAGGGATCATTCTAAAAGTCTTGATCTGAGCATTAATATGTTGCTGGATTGTGTGCACTAACACTGTATGACAGTTTCTCCTGTTCTTCCATTACTTTTTTGATTTGGAGCCTAAATCCAGCAACACCTCTCCTCAGCAGCCAGCAGCTCCATATGCCACCGAGCCTGTTCCTCACTCAGCAGCCTCCTTCTTTCTTTTAGCAGCTTCTCTTTCCAATTCAGCATTTCTTTCCACAGCTTCTCTCTGTCTTTCAGCAGCTTCTTTCTCCAGCTGGGCTCACACTTGCTTCTCTCTCATTCGAATTTCTGCCAGTTTTTGTTCATGTTCAAATTGCATCCTGTCTCTCAGGGTTTGCAGTTCCACTGCTTCTGCTGATGCTTTCTGGCTCATGGTCACTGATCTTTAACCAACCAAACTCTCAATCCCAAATTTGGCTAGCGTGGGGTTCTGACTCAAAGCTTAATGGATCTGGTGCTGTGGATCCTGCCGACTACGCCACTGTGACAATGCTGCCTTTGGTGAGACACAACTGAGAGTGTCAATTCAGGAGAAATTGCACAGAGCAGGGCAGTCACAGCCCCAGGCTGGGGGTCCTTTATAAGGCACCAAACCAGCCAGACAGAGAGGACTTTGGTCTCACCCCACTGGCTAACAACAAGTCACACAAGCAATTCCCTTAGACACTCCAGTTTCCCAGTATCACCACCAGGGCCACCTGTTATGGGGTCGAATGGTTATGAAAACCAACACCCCAGTAAAAGAAAAAAGGTTCTATCGATCCCAAAGGACCAGGCCCCAGACCCAGGTCAATATACACATCAGATCTTACCCACAAATCACGCTGTTGCCAATCCTTTAGAATCTAAAATCTAAAGGTTTATTCACAAAAGAAAGAAATAGAGATGAGAGCTAGAATTGGTTAAATGGAATCAATTACATGCAATAATGGCAAAGTTCTTGGTTCAGGCTTGTAGCAGAGAGAGAGTAAAACTGCAGGTTCAAATCAAGTCTCTGGAACATCCCCAGCTGGGATGGATCATTCAGAGCTTCAGTTTGTTGCAAGGTTCCTCCAGCAGCCAGAAGCAGGTCTGAAGAAAGATGGAGGGGTTTGCAGGGCCTTTTATATTCTCTGCCCTGGAAGGACGCCCC
Source organism: Aldabrachelys gigantea (assembly GCA_026122505.1). Lineage (NCBI taxonomy): Eukaryota > Metazoa > Chordata > Testudines > Testudinidae > Aldabrachelys > Aldabrachelys gigantea. The sequence goes on from CM047489.1 coordinate 73,399,234, forward strand.
TTTGTTCTCACTGGGGAAAATCACAGCAGCAAGATGGAGTCAGGAGTCACCTGGGCAAGTCACATGCCCAGGCACAACTCAGCTTGCAAGCCGATGCCATTGTTAACATGCTATCCTGAAAGTTCCCCAGAGGAATTCTTGTCTGGATTGGGGTCTCCCAAGTCCACTGTCAGTTAAGTGTTTCTTGACTGGGCACTTAACTTGCAAATTCCTTTCTCATTAAGCTGACCAAATGTGTCACTGAAGCTATTTAGAATCAAACACATTGAGATACCAGGACAGAGCCAATATTCATAACTTCAGCTCCAGGAATGATACACCCCTACAGACAGCATCATCGTAAGCAGCAAATCATAGTGTCCTCGTAGACACCTGTGATGGTGCTGCCCGTGGGAGCCAGCTGAGGTCACTCAATCAGGGTGAACTGCAAACAAAACAGGGCAGATGAACCCCAAACGCTGGTGGCTATTCCACTACTTAGATTTACCAACCAGCACAAAACAGCTTCTATAGTACTTCACTGGTTACTTAGAAGTTTGAACCACGCAGTTCCCTTAAAGTGCCCAGCCTCAGGCCTCCGTCCAGACACACCTGTCAAACATATGATGATGATTCCTGAAAATCTTACTTCATCATATAAAAGAAAAGGTTCTTCCAATCCCAAAGGATCAGCCACATACCCAGGTTTAATTATAACTTAGATTTTACCCAAAATACATGCTGCAGCCAATTCTTTTTAACTAAGCTAAAATTTATTAGAAAAGAAAAGAGAGAGAGAGTGTTGGTTAAAAGATCAATACACATACAGACTTGAATTCAATTTTTGAGGTTCAGATACACAGTAGAGATGAGCTTGTAATAGCCAAAAGTTCTTTTAGAAATAGTTCATAGGTTATAATCCAATGTCCATATTCAGGGTGGCTCCAGTGAATGACTGGGGAGCTCAATCCTTGTGGTTTAAGGTTTCCCCCTCTTGAAACCCAAAGCAGATCTGAGATGAAGAAGGATCATGTCCCAGGCTTCTTATACATTTCCAGCAGCCTTTTGGCCTGAGAAAACAATAGGCTTAACTCCTTCTTCCAAACATCCTGGCAATTTGCACAGAGTAACTTATCCATTAAACAGTTCAGATACAGGTTAGCACAACCTTCAAAGAGACACATAGACAATAATACTACTTCACTCAAGTATTATTTTAAATGCTAATATTCCTTTTTTGATCTTTGAATTAAAACTATAGCAATAGACAAGACTTGTTTGCTGGCATCCCAAGACCTGAGCAAACATTTACCCTTCTACCTCTAACAATACAGACTTGCATTTCAAAGCTCTGTTCATTTACATATCTTGCTAACCAGTTCTTAAGGTTCACCCATAGGTCAGGTCAGTCGGTGAGGTGAATTAATTAACTCTTTCTGGGCCTGTCACCTTTCAGAGAGATATTATATTATACTCATAACGTCACAATTGATGCAGGAAGGGATAACACCAACATCACTGACTGCATCCCAAAAGCGTCCCATTCTGGGTTCTGTCTTATTACAGCTGGTACTGCATTAGAAGCCATATTAGTGTATAACAGAAATGTTTTACCAAACTGATGTTTAATACCATGACTGAATCTCCTTACAAACTTAAGGTCAAACTTGGTTAGAACAATAGTGGATTGGATCTGCTCTTGCAGCAGGATTCCTGTATGTCTCATATGATCTTGCCAAGAGCTAAAGAAAATAGCTATTTTATAAACACAAGCTCTGGCAAATGTTTGGAACCCAATTAACATTAAATCAACATAGATATTAATGTTGTTCACAGTGTAGGAATCTTGGCATTTAGCCATGAAAGCAATATGGTAGTGTGCCTCAGTTTCCCTTTTCATACAGTACATCAGGTCTGGAATGTCTTTTCTTCTGTGAAAAGTTCCAAGACTGTTTACAGGCACTAGCGGTGAAACATCAGCATAACAAGGCCTTTTAACATAAAGTGTGTTCTCATGTATTTCTCTTAACATGTTCAAGGGATTTTCCAAAAGCTTAGGCACATTGTACATTTTTACAGTTTTTGGTAACAGCAACACACTAGTTACAAAAATTACCATTAGCAATAACGACAAATTCATTGCAAGTGTCCATCTATAATCATGTTTGTCATGCCACACCTTTGGCTCAATACCATTGGAGTTTTGACATTTTAGGGTTAACCTGCGACTTCCCTTTGCAAAATCCAGTTTTCTCTTTCCTCCTCCTTCTGCAGGATCACAACCTTATTTCTCTTGCTTAATAGAATTCACTGGCTGATGGGGGGGCTCTCTTTGCTAACAGTTATTAGCAAGTCTTTCTTCTCCCTGCCAGTCAGGCAATTTGCATCAACACAGACACTAGCTTTTAGATTTTCAGCTGCTACCCATTCCAAGGCTGGACTTTGTTTTACAGAGATACCACACAAATTTAAATAGTCAGAGGGTGAGAGTCTGCTTGCTCTTCCCTGCATCCTCAAGCATTTGGCCATAAAACTGTTCTGCTTTGAAATACCAGTAAGCCAATCTCTTCTTAGACCCTGAAGCACAGACTGCTCACTTACAAAATTAGCATGGAGACAGTCCTGTCCCAACACCATTGTCTTTCCAACAAGCTGGCCAAACTCAGCCACTTGGCTATAGGGCTGCTTAACTTTCTTAACAGTTCTTACTCCATCGGAGACCTTTTCAAAGCTACCCACACTGGATTTTTTAAAAGGAAAGTCAGTGGATCCATTCACAACAGAAAATTTCTGGCTGTTAGGAACTGAAATTTTCTTGGTTAAATCACTTTCACACCCTTCAGTTGTACCAAACTGCTTGCACAGATTACCAGGAGGATTCTTTTTCTTAACAGCTTCTTTAAGCAACAATTCACCCCTCTTAGAAATTTTGCCCTTAGCCTCTTTACCTAGGGCTTGCTCTAAAGGAACACTTTTCTGAGCAACCACAGGCTTTTTCTGGGTCTCACTTACATTCAGAATCACCTTTGGCCCATCAGGCAGATTTTTACACAATTTCCTTTCAGGCAGACTCATAGACTCACTAGATAAAAGGTTAGAGGTACTCTCCTTCCCTCTGCAACTTTCCTCATAGCCATTGGCAACCTGCAAGTTGTCAGGCTTAACACCCACAAGTTTAGGAATCATTTCCTCCTTGTTACAAGTTGTTAAACTGTCAGTGGGTAACATAATCAAGTTACCTTTCTGCTCTCCTTGTGCCCTGGCTAGGAATCACCCTGATCAGACAGAGTTGCTACACTCTTTCCCAGTGACACATTAGCAGTAGGCAAAATACAAGCACCAGAATTGTGTGGTCTCTGGGATTTTGCTATGACACTAACTGGATGCAACCTAGTCACAGTGCCAGTCTCCCCAGCAGACACAAACTTAGGACCATTCCCTTCCTGGGCATTAGTTGTATCCACAACCAACTTTGAGACAACTGCACTATTCTCAACCATCACAGGCTGAAAGGCACCTTCTGTCTGCTCCACAGACACAGAAAAGCCGGAGACACATTCTCCTTCCCCAGACACACAGCTTGGGATTTCATTTCCCTTGTCCCAGCACACAGAGCTGTTCACAGACAACTGCTTGGAGACCAAGGTAACTTCCTCCATAGACAAGTCAATACCCCTGACAGACACAGGCACGTTTCCTTTACTGTCACAATTCTCCACACAGGTAACAGGTAAAGGATAGGGATACTTATCTTCTATCCTTGTCTTCCCAAACTGCTGACTAGACAAAGCCATCAGTTCACAAGGCCGCCTAGGCCCATCCAAACTTTTCTCACCAGGCACATTGCCACTTCCAACAGATAAACTGCTGCTCTTTTCACTATCCTGAGCTACTTTCAGCAAATCACAGTTACTCTTTTCAGGTTCACTTTTACAAGCTGTATTAGCCGCCAATCCATCACCCATCACAAATCTACCCTCTCCTTCCTCAGTTAGGGTTTTCACCTGACCATCTACTTTAATCTGCTCCTGAAAAATATTTTCCTTACCAGTGAGATCTTTCTGCTCTTGATCTGACTCCGGATTCACTTCTGAGACATTAGACAGACACACTGCTTTCTTGCACAGACAAACAGCTATTACCCACCAGGTTAGACTCCCTCTCTCCCTGGCCATAGCAAAACTGGTTAAACATAGAAAACAGCCCAGAGTAATACCACAGATCAACATAGTTATAAACTAGATTTTCAAGAGGATACAATTTCTGCCGTTCTTCCCTTGGTTTTTTGACTTGGAGCTGGAGTCTAGCCATCTCCTGTTGCATCTGTTGAGTTTTCTTCTCAGCAGCCAGCAGCTCCTTAGGTGCTTTTTCTTCTCTCTTAGCAGCTTCTTTTTCTCTCTCAGCAGCTCTTTTTTTACTTTCAGCAGCTTCTTTCTCTCGTTCAGCAGCCTCTTCCTCCAGCTGGGCCAAGGCTTGCTTCTCTTTCATTCGAATTTCTGCCAGTTTTTGCTCATATTCAAACTGCAGGCTGTCCAGCAGGGCTTGCGGATTCTGACTCATGGTCACTGATCTTTAACGAACCAAACTCTCAATACCAAAATTCCAATTTGGCTAGCGTGGGGTTCTGACCCAAAGCTTAATTGACCTGGTTCTGAGGATCCTTGCACGACTACGCCACTGTGACGGTGCTGCCTGTGGAAGCCAGCTGAGGTCACTCAATCAGGGTGAACTGCAAACAAAACAGGGCAAATGAACCCCAAAAGCTGGTGGTTATTCCACTACTTAGATTTACCAACCAGCACAAAACAGCTTCTATAGTACCTCACTGGTTACTTAGAAGTTTAAATCACGCAGTTCCCTTAAAGTGCCCAGCCTCAGGCCTCCGTCCAGACACACCTGTCAAACATATGATGATGATTCCTGAAAATCTTACTTCATCATATAAAAGAAAAGGTTCTTCCAATCCCAAAGGATCAGCCACATACCCAGGTTCAATTATAACTTAGATTTTACCCAAAATACATGCTACAGCCAATTCTTTTTAACTAAGCTAAAATTTATTAGAAAAGAAAAGAGAGAGAGAGTGTTGGTTAAAAGATCAATACACATACAGACTTGAATTCAATTTTTGAGGTTCAGATACATAGTAGAGATGAGCTTGTAATAGCCAAAAGTTCTTTTAGAAATAGTTCATAGGTTATAATCCAATGTCCATATTTAGGGGGCTCCAGTGAATGACTGGGGAGCTCAATCCTTGTGGCTTAAGGTCCCCCCCTCTTGAAACCCAAAGCAGATCTGAGATGAAGAAGAATCGTGTCCCAGGCTTCTTATACATTCCCAGCAGCCTTTCGGCCTGAGAAAACAATAGACTTAACTCCTTCTTCCAAACATCCTGGCAATTAGCACAGAGTAACTTATCCATTAAACAGTTCAGATACTGGTTACCACAACCTTCAAAGAGACACATAGACAATAATACTACTTCACTCAAGTATCATCTTAAATGCTAATATTCCTTTTTTGATCTTTGAATTAAAACTATAGCAATAGACAAGACTTGTTTGCTGGCATCCCAAGACCTGAGCAAACATTTACCCTTCTACCTCTAACAATGCAGACTTGCATTTCAAAGCTCTGTTCTTTTACATATCTTGCTAACCAGTCCTTGAGGTTCACCCCTGGGTCAGGTCAGTGGGTGAGGTGAGTTAATTAACTCTTTCTGGCCCTGTCACCTTTCAGAGAGATATTATATTACACTCCTAACATCACAACACCTCACCTGACCTCCTTCGTACAAGGTTTGGTGCCGCTATAGGATCTTGGTTGCAACATTGGTCTATACGGTCACAGTTCATGTCAGTAACGTCATGGGGGAGAACACGGTGAGTTGTGCCCAGCCCCTGGGGGAGCTCTCCTCCGCAGCCTGCCCACCCCTCCTTGAACTGCACCCATGGGCAGAGATGGGGGGCAGGGAGAGCGCCCCCCAAACTGGACACATTGCAGAGGTGATGCAGGGGAGACAGCCCCTCCAGCTCCCCCACCGAGCCTCACCCTGCCCCCAGCCCTTGTTCCCCTAAATAGAGACGTCAGACTACGCCTGTGGCTGCAATGACCCTGATCTGGTGCCAGCACGGCTGGGATGGGGGCCCTGGGCGTTCTCCCAGCCCCCCCCCTCCCCCCATGCACATCTGCCTCCACAGCAGCTATCGTCTGGGGCCAGGCCCGGCCCACGGCCACAGAGCTGAGACAAAGAACCTAAGAGGGCAGCGGGGCTGTCTGTGCCGGGGGCCTGGAGGTTACCCTGGCATCCTGCCGGCTGCCTCCCAGCCACGCGTCACCGGGGCCCCTCAGCAAAGCCTCCAGAGCAGCCTGTGCCCAGTGCGGAACTGGGGAAATCAAGCATCACCGCACTGGGGCACATTCCCCCCAGGGTAAATCAAGAGTCACCCCATTCCCCCTGGTGTAAATCAGGAGTCACCCCACTGGGGCTCATTCCCCCATGTCAATCAGGAGTCACCCCACTGTGGCCCATTCTCCCTGGTGTAAATCAGGGGTCACCCCACTGGGGCCCATTCCCCCTGGTGTAAATCAGGAGTCACCCCCTTGGAGTCCCTGTGCCCATTCCCCTCTCACTACCCCCAGGGTAAATCAGGAGTAACTCAGCGAGGCTGCTTCTGTTTACACCAGCTCCGGGGGCCACCCTTCAGCAGGGGGAGGACGGGGGAGGGCTTTGGAGACAAGCCCCGGTCTGGCGTGGTGCCCTCTTGCTGCCCTAGCTATTTAAGCAGCCTGCCTTTGCCCACTTGCCCAGCCACCAGCTAACCCCGGCATCTCCACAGCCCAGGGACAGAGCTGCAAACCCACCCCCGAGCCCTGCGCTGTCCCAGGTGAGAATTCCCTCTCCAGCCGACACTGCAGTCCTTGGCTCCTGTGCCAGGTCCTGCCCTGCCCAGCTGGATTAAACCCAGTGCTCAGGGCAGGAGAAAGCCAGGAGGCGGGTGCCAGGGTATCTGTCCAGCCGGGGGGCCACAGGGCAGAGTGTGAGGAGACTTGCTCTGGAAATGTCCTCGATCCATGGCTGGGCTCAGCAGGCGACGCTGCCAGCCCTGCTCGCTCAGGCGGGCACTCCCCAGAGACAGCTGCACAATGCCACGGCCCCCTGCAGAATATCGGGGCTTCCTAGTGTGGGGGAGGGGGGCTCTCCCAGAGCTAAGGAGAGAACCCAGGAGTCCTGACTTCTGGCTCCCCTGCTCTGACCATGGGATCCGAAGCCCAGCGCAGAGCTGGGGGCAGAAAAGCAGACTTTGCTCTGTGATGTTTCCTGTGTTCCAGGCTAGGTGGATCTGTCGTGGCTCCGACACCAGCCCCCGCTCTCTCCAGAACCATGGACGTTCGTCTTGTTTTGTGCCTCCTCTGGGCTCTCCTAGCTACGGCCAATGGTGTGTGGTGTGAATTTCTGGGGTCTAATGGATTAGAGTGGGGGTGAAGGGAGCCAGGAGCAGAAGTGACTCTGCCTCCACCCTCAAAATAACTTGCATGGGGGCCAACCCAGCAGAAAAGGTCCCTGGGGGCCCAAGAACCCGGCTCACAGGATCTGAGCCACCCTGGTGCCAGAAAATGACCTGGCGAGCCAGTAAATGGTGGTCAAGGAGCGGATAAGGAATCATTGTTTGCCAGAACTCAGGAGCAATTCCTTTCACAGCACGTCCTTCCAGCTGTTACCAGACCATCCCTGGGAAAAGCAGCGCCGAGCAGGTCTGTAGCAGTGCGGCAGATTCTTGCATCGCTGTTCAGGAAGTGAACTCTATTGGTACGTGCCGTAGTGCCATGACACAGAGCAACGTGCGGGATCTCTAGGCCGAATATCCTGAATCAGCAGATTTGTGCAAAATTGCTGCGTTCAGCTAAAGCAAAACAGCAGCTCTCAGGCCTTCATAATCAGTGTGACTGATGCAGCGATGCTGCCAGGGTCTGCTCAGAGCCTGAGGCCATTGCAGGGAGGAGAGAAAACTGCCCCAGGCATCTCAGTGGGGTTTTAACTCCCAGGCCCTTGGCCCTAGGGGGACTCTGTCAACCCTTCCTCCCCCAGCCAGCGGGCTCTGCATGAGGGGCAGAGTACAACAGGCCTGCCCTCCCTTCCCCAAAGCAGAGAGCCCCAACTGCCAGGTTAAGGCCTGGTGGGATCCCACTTCTACCACCAGTTTGAACCCACCCTTACTCTGGGTAGTGGGGGGTTGAACAAACACTGAGGCAGAGCCACGTGGGGCAGGGGGCGGCCTTGGTCCAACTGTAGGGGGATGGCGGGAGGTTGGGGATTTGGGTGCTCTCTTGCATTCACCCCTTGACAGACGTTCCTGGCCCTCCCCACCAGGGGGTGTGGTGCAGATGGGCGTCTTCCAGTCTTGCATCAGCAGCCTGCACAGCCTGAAGGGAGACTTGGACTTTGAATTTGGGACCGACGTCTACGTGAGGGTCCACTCCAAGATCTGCAGAGAGACCAACTGCAACACGGAGGAGATACAGGAACGTAAGTACCCGGCCTGCGCCTGCCCCCACCCTGGCACCTCTCACCTGCCCTTTCTCTCCACTGCCCTGCACCCTTGGGGATCAGGGACCCATTGTACCAGGCGCTGCCCAGCCCCCCCGACTGAGATCAGGGCCCCCCCCATCATATCGAGTACTACCCAGCTCCCCATGACTGAGATCAGGGCCCCCCATCCTGTCAGGCACTGCCCAGACACACAAGGAGACACAGCTCCTGTCCCAGTGAGCTTCAAATCTGAATGGACCCAGGCAGGATCATTCTCACCATGTTCCCATTGGGGAAACTGAGGCCCAGGAACGTCCAAGCTCCCCCGGCCTGTCAGCGGCAGAGCTGGGAGGAAGTGAACCCAGGTGTCCTGACATCCAGCCGTGTGCCTTCACTGCAGCCCACCTGCCCTGCAAACCCCGAGACATAAGAAGCTGCTTCCTGCTTCAGCTCCAATTCTGATTGCCCCCTCTTTGTTTGCAGGCCCCAAAATCAGCATCGTGCCCAACGGAGGACAGTGCCCGTCATGCTTTGCCCCAGGATTCCACCGCTGCCTCCACAATGTCACCCTGCACTGCCTGGGGGCCGCCAGCCAGTGCATCGACGTTGTTGGGACACTGTCAGAAAGTGAGTTCCCCATAGGCCCCCAGAGGCCAAACCTGCTCAGGAGACACCCGGGCCTGCCAGCGGGCACTGGACCAAACCCTCCCCAAGCGGGGCAGACTGCAGGGCGCATGGGCGGGGTTGGGGGGAGAAAGGGCCTGTGTTCAAAACCTGCAAACAAAAAAGGGTCCAGTGGGTGGATGGCTCAGAACTACTTTGTCTTCTCCCCCTTTTCTTATTCCGCTCTTCCCGCCTCCCTGCTCCGCCCTTGGGGTCGCTGCCTCGTGGCGGGGGAAGCCCCAGCACCTGGACCCCACTGCGGCCCTGGGACTGCAGGAGTCTCACTCGGTGCTGCGTTCCGGGGCTGTGGCGCAGGGACAAAGCTGCTCCGGTCTTGGGGCCGCAGTGGGGGCGGGGATGGAAGGGAGTAAATGGGTTGTGGGGCAGGGGGGACCCTGGAGGAACAGGGGCAGATCCCTTGGGAATGAGCAGAAAGGGAGGGGCTGTGGGCAGGGCTGCAGGCAGAAGGGGCAGAGTGGGGCAAGACTGTGGGCAGAAGGGGCGGAATAGGGGCGGGACCGTGGGCAGAAGGGGCAGAGAAGGGGTAGGACCGTGGGCAGAAGGGGCGGAGCAGGGGCAGGACCATGGGCAGAAGAGAAAGAGTGGGGGCAGGACCATGGGCAGAAGGGGCGCTGCGGGGGTGGGACCGTGGGCAGAAGGGGCGGAGCAAGGGCAGGACCGTGGGCAGAAGGGGCAGAACAGGGGCGGGACCGTGGGTGGAAGGGGCGGAGCAGGGGCAGGACCATGGGCAGAAGGGGTGGAGTGGGGGTGGGACCGTGGGCAGAAGGGGCGGAGCAGGGGCAGGACCATGGGTAGAAGGGGCAGAACAGGGGCGGGACCGTGGGCAGAACGGGCTGAACAAGGGCGAGACTGCAGGCGGAAGGGACCCCTTGTTTCCTTGTCCTCCCACCCCAGTGTCCTGCCAGCCCTCTGTCTCCTGCTAGCGTCTCTTGTTTAACACTGAGACTGTAAGAAAGATCTGGGGAGCAGCTGCCAGGCCAGTGCCTGGTGCAGTGGGGCTCTGTGCCCCCCTTGCCAGGGTCTCTGTGCCCCCAATGTAAGAGGATGTGTGCTCCCTGTGCCAGGGGCTCTGTGACCCCCCCCATGCCAGGGGTCTGTGCCCTCCCATACCTGGGGCTCTCTGCCCCCCCATGCCAGGGGCTCTGTGACTCCCCCATGCCAGGGCTCTGTGCCCCCAATGTCAGGGGCTCTGTACACACACACTCCCCGTCAGATAATAATGCCAATTTCTCTGGGCAGACAACGTCGAAATCCCTTTCGCAGCCAGAGGATGCGCCACGAAGGATGTGGCCCAGATCAAAGCTGGAGACACCCTGGTGTCGGGCATATTCATCTATCGAATCAACACTATCCACTTAAGCCCGGCCATCAGAACAGAGACCGTGGACGGCTTCTGACACCCTGCCTGCTCCATCCCACTGGCGCACCCCCACTTTGAGTTATTCCCTGCCCCCCATCCCCAGCTGTGACTCAGTCCCCCACATCCCAGGCAGGCAATAACGGTGCCAAGCCACCTTCGCAAAGCGCTTTGAGAACCATCGGTGCAGGGCCAAAGCCAGAGACCCATTATGGGCTTTGCACTGAGCGTAACAGGCTTAAAAACAGACCTGAGTATTAGAGACCCATTAGCAGCTTCTCCCAGGACAGTGATCTGAGGTGCAGAACCCAGGAGTCCTGGCTCCCAGCCCCATTGCTCTAACCACTAGACCCCACTCCCCTCCCAGATCCAAGAACAGAACCCAGGCATCCTGCCATCCCTCCACCCTATGTTCTCACCTTTCGTATTTCCAGGCATTGAATAAAGGTGGATCCTAAATCCAAATTCCCTGCAGAGCGCATGTGTCTGTACCACTGCTCCTGTCCATGCTGGACCCAGAAGTCCTGACCCCCGCCACCTCCCAGAGACCAGCGGGGACTCTTGTGTCACTTGACTTTATTGCCAAGGGCAGCTCTGCCTTAAACACTTGCGGGGACCCAGCTGCATCGCTCCAGGGTGTGAAACATCCACACGCTGGGGCCGTATGGAAGCTAACTTAGCCCCAGTGTAGCCAGCACTGGGTCGATGGGGAGAAATCTGACATCCCAGCTCCCAGCTCTCGGGGAGATGGACTGACACCAGCAAGGGACGCACCCTGCCCTTCGGCGTAGTCATGTCTACACTGAAGTGCTACAATGGTGCAGTGGCTGCGTTTCAACTGGACACTGGGGTGGCCAGATGCCTGGTTTTCAACCAGAAAGTCCAGTCCAGTCGAAAAGGGGATCTGACAGTGTGGGGGAGGTGGGGAGGTGCTGGGTCATCACTGCGCCGGCCGTTACTGAGCCGGGGCTGCCTCCTACCTTCACTGGGTGGCTGCAGCTCCCAGCCCCAGCTCTGCAGGCGAGTCCCTCCTGACCCCAGCCGGGGGTGGGAGGAGAAAAGCAGAGAGCAAAGCGGGGAGGGGGGACGAGGAGTTGACAGGGTGGAGCTTTGGTGAAGTGGTGGGGCAGAGGTGGGGCTTTGGGGGGAAGAGGTAGGGCACGGGAGGTTCCAGCACTCCTGCAGGAGTGTCCGGTTTGTAAATATTACTAAGTTGGCGACTCTAACAGACAACCCCTTAGAATCCAGGACACTCACACCCAAGAACCGTCCCAAACCAGAAAGAGACAAAGCAGGCTGCTCCCTAAGCAGAGAGGCTCAGCTCACCCCCTCCCCTTTCTCTGGGCTGGCTCACAGCAAGCTGACTCAAGCCATGTCCATCCATGCAGTGCCCCCGAGCCTGCCAGCATGACCGGGAAACCCTAGCATTGTATGGGGAATTACGACATTTGCTACGTATGTGTTACTGAAATATGGGGCGAAGTTGGGAACACCCACAACCAGCCTTTCAGGGGCAACAATGGAGCAGCCAGATGGTGCTGAGGGATCCACACTCCCAAGGACACCCCAGGAACTGGATACAATGGAGATGCCTCAGGGAGAGCACGGAGACAGGGGGTGCTGCTTGACTCATGTCACAGCAAAACCTTTTTCCAGCCAGCTGGAGGAACCTGTATCGGGGCAGAAGGGATGTTCTCCCCTGTCCTCCCTCCCCCCGCAACCCAACACCTGGAAACACATCTGGAGGACAAGGAATGAACAGAGGAGGGGGACCCGGGCTGGAAAGGAGAATCCCAGCCTGTGTATCAAGGAACGATCCTGTCAGGGTGACACGGCCTGATTCAAACCCTGGCTGGTTTCTGGAACTCAGACTGTGATTTTCCTTTTTAGTTCTTAGGTGACTAGCTTGGATCTGCTCACTCACTGCTTACAGCCAGTGGACTTGGGGAATGATGCTGCCTGTGGTGGGACACTTCTGAGACATCAGACAGACATTCAGAAACTTCATTCACAGACAAACTGCTATTTCCCACCAGGTTAGAGTCCCTCTCCCCTGGTCATGGCACAATGGGTTAAACTCAGAAAACTGCTCAGAGTAACACAACATCCCAACATTGCTAGAAACTGGACTTTCTAGAGGATACAATTTCTCCTGTTCTCTCCTTGCTTTTTTGACTTGGCAACCCTCTGCTCAGCAGCCAGCAGCTCCATACGCCTCCGACGAGCCTGTTCCTCTCTCAGCACCCTCCTTCTTTCTCTTAGCAGCTTCTCCTTCCAATTCAGCATTTCTTTCCGTAGCTTCTCTCTGTCTTTCAGCAGCTTCTTTCTCCAGATGGGCCCACACTTGCTTCTCTCTCATTCGAATTTCTGCCAGTTTTTGTTCATGTTCAAATTGCATCCTGTCTCTCAGGGTTTGCAGTTCCACTGCTTCTGCTGATGCTTTCTGGCTCATGGTCACTGATCTTTAACCAACCAAACTCTCAATCCCAAATTTGGCTAGCGTGGGGTTCTGACTCAAAGCTTAATGGATCTGGTGCTGTGGATCCTGCCGACTACGCCACTGTGACAATGCTGCCTTTGGTGAGACACAACTGAGAGTGTCAATTCAGGACAAATTGCTCAGAGCAAGGCAGTCACAGCCCCAGGCTGGGGTTCCTTTATAAGGCACCAAACCAGCCAGACAGAGAGGACATTGGTCTCACCCCACTGGCTAACCACAAGTCACACAGCAATTCCCTCAGACCCTCCACTTTCCCAGTAGCCCCACCAGTGCCACTTGTTATGGGACGAATGGTTATGAGAACTAACACCCCAGTAAAAGAAAAGAGGTTCTCCTGATCCCAAAGGACCAAGCCCCAGACCCAGGTCAACGTACCCATCAGATCTTACCCACAAATCACGCTGTTGCCAATCCTTTAGAATCTAAAACCTAAAGGTTTATTCATAAAAGAAATAGAGCTGAGAGCTAGAATTGGTTAAATGGAATCAGTTACATACAGTGATGGCAAAGTTCTTGGTTCAGGCTTGTAGCAGAGATGAAATAAACTGCAGGTTCAAATCAAGTCTCTGGAACATCCCCAGCTGGGATGGGTCATTCAGTCCTTTGTTCAGAGCTTCAGTTTGTAGCAAGGTTCCCCCAGAGACCAGAAGCAGGACTGAAGATGGAGGGGTTTTCAGGGCCTTTTATATCCTCTGTGTCTGGAAGGACACAATTTGCAAATTCCTTTCTCAAGAAGCCAACCAAATGCGTCACTGATGCTATTTAGAATCAAACACATTGAGATACCGGGACAGAGCCAATATTCATAACTTCAGCTCCAACAATGATACACCCCTACAGACAGCATCATTGTAACCAGCAAATCATAGCATCCTCGTAGACACCTCACCTGACCTCCTTCGTACAAGCTTTGGTGCCACTACAGGATCTTGGTTGCAACAATGGTCTATACGGTCACAGTTCATGTCAGTAACGTCATGGGGGAGAACACGGTGAGTTATGCCCAGCCCCTGGGGGAGCTCTCCTCTGCAGCCTGCCCACCCCTCCTTGAACTGCACCCATGGGCAGAGATGGGGGGCAGGGAGAGCGCCCCCCAAACTGGACACATTGCAGAGGTGATGCAGAGGAAGGCTGAGCCCTGCTCCCTCCCAGCATGGGGGGAAGTGGGGAAGCCAGGCCAGGTGCTCTGCGCCTGCCAGTCAGTGTGCCCAGGGGGGGCTGCCTAAGGGCAGGTAGGAGAGCTGAGAGCCAGGCGGCGAAGCTGCTTCCTTCCCCCGTCACTCCTCAGCGGTGTGGGGGGGTCACTGTATGGGCAGCTGCCCCCCCAAACTCCTTACATTTGGATCCTCACACACACACACCCAGAACCTCCCCTATTGAGTCCCCCATACAGACCTTCCGACAAGCCCCTCCCCTGACCAGCCTCAGCCCCTGCATCTGGAGACGCCCCCTCTGGATCCCCCACGAAGCCTCACCGTACCCCCAGCCCCTGTCCCCCCATATACAGACCTCAGACTATGCCTGTGGCTGCAATGGCCCTGATCTGGAGCCAGCACAGCTGGGATGGGGGCCCTGGGCGTTCCCTCGCAGGGCCGTCCATAGGATTTATGGTGCCCTAGGCAGGATTATTAAACTGGTGCCCCTGAGCCTGTCTTACTCTTAGCAACACAAACATAAGCTTACGCTACTGGAAAACTTGCCACATGCATGTTATTAAAACCAGTTGAACGTAGTGAAGCCACTGTAACGCTGATGGACTAGCAGTAAAGAAGCAGCACTGTAGAAAAAATTCTGATTTGACAGAATGATGCAAATAATATAATTTTTTTAATTTGTCAATATTTTATTGGAAATGTCTATGAAGAGGTATTGAAACAAGGATTAGTTTTTAATTAAAAACAATCTTTCTGGCTTTTTTGGGCAGTAAGAACGTCATCGTATGACAAAGACAAAGTGATGTCTTGTTTGATTGCAAGAATAGCAAGACCAGTCAAGTGCTCCTGACTCCTTCCAGAGCGGAGATAGTTTTTAATGAGCTTCAGCTTTGAGCAACTCCGTTCTCCTGATGCTCCTGTTACAGGAATTGTCAGTAGAATACGAGTGGCAATGTGCACATTAGGATATATGTCAACAAGTTTGCTGGTATGAGTAAACTGTACAATGTCCATTATCGATTTTGCATATGGCAACATTGATGACAGTGTACTCAATTCTTCATACAGCTCAAGTCCATTTAAATCAAAATGATCGTCATGCTTCAGGGGGCTCTCTAGGTCAGGGGTCCCCAACACGGTGCCCACGGGTGCCATGGCGCCTGCAGGGGCCTCTCAGTGCACCTGCGTACTGCCCAGCGGACAAGCATCTGCCAAAATGCCACTGAAATTTGGAGGCATTTCGGCGGTGACACCTCTGCATGACGCCGCTTGCCGCCAATAAGCAGCGTCATCCAGAGGCATCGCCACTGAAATGCCGCCAAATTTGGGCGGCAGTTCGGCGGATGCTCGTCCACTGCCACGGTCCTTCGTCTGGTGACCGCCAGATGAAGAAGGTTGGGGACCACTGCTCTAGGTTCTTGCACTTTGTCATTAGTTGCTCTTGTTTTCCTATTTCGTTGAATTTAGTCCGGCTCAGCCCACCTACCAGCTGAGTGAATGGAACTCCAGGCCGACAGCGGGTTGAGTGGCTCAGTTGGGGTATCAGTCGCCGGCCTGCTCAGCCTGCTGCCAGCCTGGGGTTCCTTGGGGGTCCCCAGGCCAGCAGTGAGTGCTGAGTCGGGCCGGTGGCCGGGACCCCGGGTGGCAATGGGGCAGCAGCCGGAACCCCAGAGCAGTGGCGGGCTGAGCCGCTCAGCCCACCGCCGCATGCCACAAAAAATCAGCTCGCGTGCCACCTTTGGCACATGTGCCGTAGGTTGCCGACCCCTGCTCTATACATTAGTAAGGAGATGAACATATTACAGCTGTTGGAGGGCTCAATTTAGCAGTAACAGGGCTATAGGAAAGTCAGTCAACATTTTTTGTTTCTCTCATGAAAACTGGCCCACTCCCTTCCCCAAACCAAACTTGTCACAAATAATTGTCAACAACTTAATTTTCTGTTTTTGGCTAAGATATTGATTTTTTTAAAAAAAAATATTGGAATTGAATTCAGGATTGTTAGCAAGCATTTTTGGCGAACAAATTTGTTAAATGACAATCTAAATGGCAACGCAGTACTGCTTTCATGCTTGGCTCACCCCCCAGCCTGCTGGTCCAACAGCTGCAGTAGAGGAGGAGATAGGTGGAAAACCGCAGGACCCCAAAATCCACCTCTTGGGGTGCAGAGTGGCAAGAGCAGCAGCAAACCCTCAGGTCCGATCACACGCCAATGGGCACCACCGCCAGCCCAACGGACCCTGATGAAGCTAGCACAGCATCTGATCTCAGGGATGGGGCACCCATGGTGCCACAGCAGCTCATCCTGCCCTGTGCAGCTCCCCCCGGATGAGATGGATCACTGCCAGCCCGGGGGAGAGACGTGCTCCCCAGCTAGGGTGACCAGATCCAGATGTCCAGATTTTATAGGGCCAGTCCCGATATTTGGGGCTTTGTTTTATACAGATACCAATTACCACCACCTAAGGTGACCAGACAGCAAATGTGAAAAATTGGGAGGGGGTGGGGGGGAATAGGAGCCTATATAAGAAAAAGACCCCAAAATCAGGACTGTCCCTATAAAATCGGGACATCTGGTCACCTTGCAGGTAAGTTCCTTCCCCCACCCCTTCCCAGAGACCCCAGCAGCCAATCCCCTCCCTCAGACTGTGCTGCATTCGGCTCTCTCTAGGACCCAGCAGCCCTGCTCTTACATGCTCCACTGCTTCCAGTCTGTCCGGGCTCCAGGCAGAGCGGTGCCCCCAGACCTAGAGGTGCCCTAGGCGGCTGCCTGTTCTGCCTATGGCTAAGGACGGCCCTGGTGCCTGGGGAATCTGCTCAGTGTACAAAAGCTGGTGCACGTTCACCTTCCCGTGGAGAACAGGCGACCTGGGTAATGAACTTACACTGGCAGGCTTCTGACCCAGGCAGGACAGTCCAGCCCAGGAGACCTAGGCTAGGGAGCTGGGGGAATCGGCTGCAGCCTCTCAATTGGTGGTTCATGAGTGGCTGGGAGAAGCATTCATGTAACACAGATCTGTGAGACCTTGCCCGTGGATGGCTGTGTGAGTGCAGGTCATGGAGGGGTTTGCAGCTTGTCAGAGTGTGAGAGGGAGCCCAGGTTGGTGGGACAGAGGGCTTAGCGGTACCCCAGTTCCAGGTTGCACCCCGGGGAACGTGTCACAATTGGGCAGTGAGCAGCGTGAAATGCACAGCTTGTTCTGAGTGAGATTTGCACTTCATACGCCGGTGTAGATATTTGAAGTGAGATGTTACGTGTAGTGGCTGGAGATCAGTTGAAGAGGTCACCAGTTTGTTATTTTCGGTTTGCTTATTTTGGGAAAGGGACATCAGGACAGAAAGCAGCCAGATGAGTGAAACCAGTGAAAGCATTGGGAAGCTGGAGCTGCTCAGACTGCAGGCAGCAGAAAAAGAAAAAGAAACACAGGCGAATTTTGGAGATAAAGCAGGCAGACGCTGCCAGAGAGGCGGCTGCACACAGTACTCCTGGCACAATTCGGTGCCAAAAAATTGAAAATTCTGAACCAAAAAATTAAAAACTTTGCACACAACATTTGAAAATTCTACAAAATTCTTCTCTTTTTCTTCAACACTTAGCCAGACTGTCGGCCGTGGCGATCGTTCGCCATTTGGTCTGTCCCTGCACAATCGCAAAAGCTTGATGGCCTGAGAGTCCGACATTTGAACAGATTTGATGAACCCACATAATAGGGGTCTGCCTCTAGGCCGCCTCCTTCCTTCGGTTGGTGGAATTTTATCCTGGACGTTACAAGGCACCTGGAGAACGGCGTTCGCTGGAATGTCTTGTGGCATCCTTGGGACGTGTCCGAAAAGCGTGAGGCGCCACCTGTGGACACTGGCCCCAGTAGTCTGCAGACCTGAGTGACCATAAACATCCGCATTACAGATGAAGTCATTCCACTTTATGCCCAATATACAACGTTGACATTCTGTGTGGAAAACCTCCAGCTTTGCCCAGTCTGAGTGGCGCAGTGTCCATGTTTCACAGCCGTACAACAGTATGGGAAGAATGCAGCTCGAAGAAATCCTGAACTTGGTTGTCTCATTAAGATGATGTGGATTCCATCTCCATTGTAAACGGACCATGGCAGATGCTGTGATGCCAGTCTGATGGAGAACCTCCGTGTGAGAACTGGAGGAGCTGGTAAATATAGAACCCAGATAGCAAAAGCTGGAAACTGATTTGACGGTTTCATTGTTCAAAGAGATTGGAGTCATGGGTGGACCTGGTCCTAGATTTTGCAGTTTTGTCTTTGACCATGCAACATGGAGACCAACCTTCACTGACTCCTCCTCCGTATGCTGGAGTGTCTCATGAAACCTGTCGGGGCTCAGTACTAAAAGAACAACGTCATCAGCGTAGTCAGGGTCTGTGAGTGAGAGATCCCCGATCTCAATGTCTGTGGACCTGGCGGGATGCTGCATTATGAAATCCATTGCCTGAGAAGAGTGCAGGGGCCAGAACTCAGCCCTGCCTGACACCAAATACTGATTTAAAAGGTGCTCACATCTTGTTCCCCAGATAACCATGGGCAGGGGTTCTATTATGCAGCTCTCTAATCAAGTCCAGCAGAGTGGACGTGGCAGGGTCTACTGACTCAAAGGCAGCCTTGAGATCAGCATATGCTACATGCAGAGGTTTCCAGAACTCGCAATGTATCTCCAACATGGCATCTAATGTGGCCCTGTTCCTCATAAAGCCTGACTGTTGGGGATGACACGTCCGATGTAGCAAAGGCTCCAGGCGTGCCGGCAAAACATGTGCAAACACCTTCCCTGACAGGGAGCAAGGTGATCGGCTGGTAGCTCTTACACTCACTGTGCGGTCCCTTGCCCTTATGGAGCGAGATCACAATAGCGTCCTTCCAGGTGGTTGGCAGGGCTCCACTTCTCCACACCAGCCAGAAGTGATTCTGCTACAGGATCAATAGCACATTTTAGCAGCTCTGAGGGGATGCCATCGGCACCGGCTCTGCGTCCGTTTTTCAGTGTAGATATGGTGCACTTCATTTCATCCAAAGTTGGTGCATCAGTACAAACGTCTGGAGCCGGAACCCCAGTGACAGGCAGATCATCCAGCTCTGAACATGCGCCTGCTGGAGGACGGTTCAGGACACTGCGACAATGTTCCACCCAGCGTGAGAGAATGAGATTTCCATGGATGGCCTTGGCTGTCATTCAGGAAGCAAAATACAAAATTCTGCATATTTTATTTGTCAAAGTAACACAATAGAATCATGCCAGTGTCAATGATTTTGGTCATTTATTTCAAATATCTGCCAGCAAGTCTGTCCCTAACAATACTGACCAAAACAAAAACCCGATTCTGGTAATTTTTTTTTTTTTTGACAAATGGATTCCTTACGAGGCATTTTAATACAGCACTTTGTGTAATTCATTGACACTACAGAGCAGAACTGTATTTTCTGCACCCCACAGAAGCAGGGCAAAAGCTGGGGGGAGTTGGGGTAATGGAGGAGCTGAGGGAGAGGGAAGGAGCCTGGGAGTGAACCTGGAGGGTGTTGGGGAGGAGAGTTTGTGGGGGGGATTGTTAGGGAGTTTGGAAGCCTCCCCCATGCAGACCCTGCCTGACCTCAAGCATCTCCCGTTCAATCAGGCACCTCTGCCCCGGTCCCCGCACCCCCTATCCCCATGGGTCTCTGCAGCCCCCTCTCCCGTCCCCAGGCTCAACGCTGGCCCCCCAGTAGCTCCTGAGCCCCAGTCTGTGACCCTCCACAGCCCTGGGTGCCCCACCCTGTCCTAGCCTGGCTGCGCTGGCAGGGGCTGTGATGCACCCGGCTCCGAGGGAATGTGCAGCACCGGGCACAGAATTCTGTATTTTCCTGCCCCACACGCCCACCAGGGGCCGCTGTGGCCCTAGAACGACCGGCGTGAACGCAGCTGGCTGGGCTGGCGCCAGAGCGGCCTCTGGTGGGAAAAAGGCGAAACTGCACCGCTTCTTGGCCAAAATGGATTTTATGCAGGAAAATGCACAATGATGCGGGACAGGGGAATTCTGCGCGGACCCCCAGGGGTAACACAGGGGGGCTATGGGGGCAGAGGATGCCAGGCCAGCAGCTGCACACCAGAGAGCCCAGGAACGGAAAGCCAAAGAATCTGAGGAGAAAGAGAGAGAAAACCCCAACTGGACTTGCTAGAAAAGCAGAGTCAACCCCCCCGCCCCACGCCACTGATTCCCACCTCTCCAAAAACCCACAAATGCGAACAATTGTGTCCTGCACACAACGAGGCAGGTGATATTGCTGAATATTTCACTACCTTTGTGCCATTCATCAGATTCCCGAAGACAAGATGCTCCCCCTGTCGGTTGCAAAGGTAACAGGTAAACCTCTGGCTCTGTTCGGTAAGGTGCCAGCTGAGGATGCTTTCGATTATTGTGAATTTAAAGAAATTGTTTCGCAATGAGTTCAGATGATCCCTGAAACAGAGGGAGATTGATGGAAAAGTGGGGGAGGGGACAGGGGTTACAAGCTTTAAAGAAATATTTCACCTGGTTGCTCAGGAGCATTTCCTGAGCACATGTAACGATGACGCGAGATGGCGTCTGTGAGACAAAACTGGGGCTGAAATGGCATCTCTAGCTGATGACTGAACAAACCCGGGCACCTATTGTGACTAAACCACAGAGCGAGGGGTTTCAACGAGGGAAGCAGAGTTCCTGTTTTACCCCTGGGAAAAAGGAGGGTGGCTGGGAGGTTGGGTGCTCACCTCCCCCAAACCATTCCTCTAATTCCCATCCCAACTCTCCTGTGAAAACAGAAGAGCCCAGAAGATGCTGTCCCTGTAATTCCACGCAGCTGTGCTGATTTTCTAACCTGCCTTCACCCTCCCCTGGTTCAGCCCCAGCCCCACTCCACCCTTCCCCCACCCTGCCCCGTCTCTTCCCACCCCCGTTCTGCCACCTCCCCTGAGCGTGCCCTGCCCTCCCTCCCGCACAGCGCCTCCTGCAGGCCTCGGAACAGCTGATCGGCGGGCGGGAGGCAGGGGCAGGCAGGAGGCACTGGGGGAGGTGGGTAGCCAGCTGCTGGAGGGTGCTGAGCACCCACCATTTTTTCCCAGGGGTGCTCCAGCCCTGGAGCTCCTGGGAAGCTGGTGTCCGTGATTCCACTGATCACCTGAGGAACAAATACCCTGCGCTGGGAGGAAGCAGGCAGCAGGTAGCCCATGTGAATGCTGCTACCTCGGGCACCTGCCATGTATCATACTGGTTTTGTGACATTAGCCTCCGCAGAACCAGGCATGACGCACATAAAGGCTGTCGGCGTTAATGGCAGGGAACATCTCGAGAGGGAAGATATAGGTGCAGAAATGTCTGTGATCGGGCTGAGTGCAGTGGAAGAGAGTGACACACTGCCAGGACAGATGGCAGAGCTCGCATTAGCAGGAGGCTACAAAATCCTTGTGCCTTTGGCCAAAGTGCATGTACAGAAACTGAGGGGATAGAAACTGGATTATCAGTGGGTGTGATGGACAATAACCCCACTGAGATGCTAATCGGTAACAATTTCTTCGTTGTCTCTCCGGCTGTTAGGGGTCAGCCTGCCCCAAGGAGGCGCGTTCTGCTGGGGCCGCAGAGGGAGAGGGCAAGGGCCCGGGAACTGCTGAACGAATGGGAGGGAATCTCCTTGATTCCTCTGCAGCAGGGGGAAGCTGCCTGCTCCCAGTGGGGGGGGGGGGGGGAGGCGGGAATGACCCCGGCTCCTGCCTTGTCCTCAGGAGGGGAGGGGTGGGTGAAACAAGGGTCCGGGCTGTTCGCTGTGAACAGGGGATAGACCCCACTCTAGAAAGCATGGAGAGGTGTGTCTTAGAGGGGGCCCAGAGGAGGAAAGTGGGGAGGAACAGTGGGAGTTGTGTCCCTGACCTCCCGGAGGGGAGCTGTCACCCAGCTCAGGGATAGAGAGAGGGGTGACAGAAGGTGCCCCACGCTGGGTAGCAGGTTTTCAGGAGGCTGTTCCTGATGGGCTTGTGAAAATTAACTTGGGGCTCGTCTACACTGCTAACGCTAAAGCTGCCGTGGCAGCGCTTGAACATGACTTGTGTAGTCAGGGCAGAACGCTGGAAAAACCACCCCCCCAGGGGCGCCACTCCCAGCGCCGGTGCACTGTCTACACTGGCACGTGACCGCGCTGAAACTTGCTGCGTGGGGGGGAGGGCAGGCGTTTTTTCACACCCCCAAGCAAGAAAGTTGCAGCGCTGTGAAGTGCCCGTGTAGACAAGCCCTCGGTCTCTTTCAGACAGGAGGCAGAGCCTACCGAAGGGGGGGGGGGGAGGAGGAGACATTAGCAGCTGTGGAAGAGCTGCTCGGGGGAAATGCCTCTTAGCCCAGAGAGCACCACTCACAACCCTCTGGGAGCTGGGCCCGGGGCAGGTCCCAGAGCTGAGAGTGAGGATTACAGGGTAACCCCATGAGGCGGGTGGATTTTTTGCATGGGCAAAACCCTGGGGTTGAGAAGCAGTCCACAGAGGGCCAGTCAACATGCAAAGCCCCCTGACATCCTTACTCAGCAGTCCCTGGAGTGCCAAAACCCCAAAGCCATGGTGACCCTGAGATCCACACTGAAGGGAAAGAAACAGCAGCAACTGAACGCGTGTGAAGGTTCAGGCAGGAGCTGGAGGACACAGTGGGTGTTGAACAAACAATAAACTCTGCTGTCTGAACAGAAGGCCTGGCATGAGAAAGTTCCTTGGAAACACCCACCTGTGATAAAAGATTTGGTGTTATTGTTAAATCTCATGATAAAACGTTCGATGTTAATGGTAACCTTACGACAAGGAATTTGGTGCTGATGGTAAATCCTATGAAAAGATGCAACGTGCATGATTTTGGGGAAAGTTTTTGGACATGCTAGGAGTGTAAATAAGATCACACCCTGGTGAAGAGACTCTGTGGAAATACAGCTTCTCAGCTAGTCCCTGTAAGCAGACTTGAGGCTTGGCACAGCAGAAAAACCATAATAAACTTGGCAGTATGGAAGGGGAAACTGAGGCACCCCACCTCATGGCACTGATGGCTAAATGCCAAGATTCCTACACTCTAGAAAACATTAATATCTGCACTGAGTTAACATCCATTGGAAAAGCACAATGGTCGGTTAACAATGCTGCATGGATACTGTGACGAACTGGGACTGTTCTTAATGTTTGCTCTGAATACTGTGTTGGTGCCTCAGTGTCCCCTAGGCAGTTCTTAAGTATTCAGAGCAAACATTAAGAACAGTCCCAGTTCGTCACAGGAGTCTTCCTGTTTGGGCCTCTGGAGAGCAAAAGTCCTTCCATGTTTGAACTCTAATCTACCTAAGAGGCTGGCAGATGGGAAAGGCCAGGAGTAACAGCCGTTATCAGTTGCAACAGTTCTAATTGATCTAAAGCAGAAATAATGAGGCCTGTGCACCTTTAGCAGAAGGACAAGATAACTTGCAGAAGGAAAACTTACTAACGAGCTGCCGCGGCCAAGATTACTTAATGCACCTGCGCTTACGTAACTGCCACAGGGGGAGGAAGGAGAAGGGGGTGGGGAGAGAAGAAAGAGAAAAAAAACTTATAAAAAGGGAAAAGCCGCTTGTAGTAGGTGTGCTGGATCTGAGGCATGCTAAGTCTCCCAGCACCACTTTGAGATCTCAAATAAACTTTCCTTGCTTCTCCACCCTGGTGTGTTTATTGGCGCTAAGCACTCCGGGCATGGACCACTGTTGTTTGCCTTGGGCACCTTCTGTGCCTGCAACACTGTTATCACCCAACATGACAGCCGGAGGCGCCACACACTGAACTCAGCTGCCTGAGTGCTTTACCGAAGCCCCTCAAGGGCAAACAGCCCATTTCCCTGCTCCCCCGCCTGGCACCCTTGCTGGAGTGGGACCCCAGAATTAGAGCCTCTCCCGGGGCCTGGCTCCGACATGCCGGGCCGAGCGTGTGCTGTGAAGCAGGAGAGCCGGAGCCCGGAGGTTCAGTGATAGATGCTGAAGGACAAGTGAGACCCCTCAGGGGCCGGGCAGCCCGGGGGAGCCGGAAAGCAGCCATGCAGGGCCACGACCCGCCCCTCGCTGGGCCCTGCTGTGAGTTCTGCAGGCCGGGCCCTGCTCGGGGGCTGTGCAGGAAGAGCCCTGCGCGGATACAACATTTCGCTCCGAGCTGCGACCCGCTAACATGGGCCGGCGGGGCTGGAATCAGCCACAGACCCACGTCTCTGCACAGCCCCTGGGTTTCAGTGTCCAGCAGCGTTAGGGATTTAGCCCCCGGGCTCGCCTCTTGAACGTGTCGTGCCGGTTTCCCGTGAGGAGGAGGCCTGAGAGGTCAGAGACGATCGATAACCCACTAACAACCCCCGGCCCAGCTGCTTCCGCCCCCCTTTTCTCCCTGCGACTGGAGGAGTATCCACAGCCCCCATCACCCGGAATGGTCCCTGGAAATGGGTGTTAACTTCTCTTGCTGAACAATCTGCCCCCCGTGTATTGAGCTGAGACGCTTGCAATCCATGTCCCAGCCCTCCAGGAGAGCTTGGTGTGGCTCGAAAGCTCATCTCTCTCCTGCCAGCAGCTGGGCCAGTGAAAGCGATTCCCTCCCCCACCTTGTCTCTCTAACATCCTGCGACTGACACGGCTACCGCTGCACTGCAGAGTTTTCTCATGGAAAGTGAAAACAGGAGGGAAAAGATTGATTTCACTGGGGCTTGGGAACAACACACAGAGCAAATTCCAACCCTGCCATACCCTCTCCTCTGGGAATTGTAATAATTAGCTATCAACAGGACGGGCCAGTCCATCAGAAAATAACTCTGTCAAGGTTATGCTTCATGCCACGCAGGCAGAGATGTTAGATAAAAGCACCAAATCCTCTTGCTGGAAGGCTGCAGAGTAACACGACTTCATTACTCAGAATCCAGGACGATCACACACAAGAACCAAAATCAGAGAGAGACAAAGCAGGCTGCTCCCAAAGGTCGCGAGGCCCAGCTCACCCCACCTTGCTCTGGGCTGCCTCTCCACAGGCTGACTTAGGTCGCACACTTCCTTACAGGGCCCCCGACCTGCCAGCAGGCCCAGGAACCCCCCCGAGGATTTAAGGCAACAGATTGTCATATTAACACAGTTTGCGATACACAGCTGGTCTAGCGGTTCAGGGCAGAGCCTTCGCCTTTGTGTTCTTCCCGCAGTATGTCTCCAAAGCTGAGGGACCGGCTCAGCCGAGCAGTCCTCAGGTGCGACACCCTCTAAAGGCTATAGGTTTGTGCCTGGTTCAGAGTGACCCTAAGTGCTGGGAAGTGGGAGCAGCAGGGCCTGGCTCTGTTGAGCATCAGGCGGGCTGGTGCAGCTACCTCAGAGCTGGCGTGGGTCTGTCCCCCAGCTGCCATCCCAGTGTAGACGGCCCCTGAGTGCGGATGGCATGTGCTCTCCAGGGAGCTAACACAGCACAGTACGAACTGCCTGGGCCGGGTCTGCCTGGCACACCCAGCGAGATCAATGGGCATTTGGCCCCAACAGCTTAAGGCTGGTCTCCATTTCACAAACTGGTTCTGCTGCAAAGAAAAGGGGGCAGGGGCTTGCTTGTGGGGTCTCACCGGCCACGTGCTTCTCCGCCTCAGTCAGCAGGTTGTCGGCCTTCAGCACAGCCTCCGCCTCTGCCTTCTTACTGGCCAGGAACTGCTCCAGAGCCTCCTCTGCCTGGGACCAGAGATGACCAAGTGCTGGGTTATTCATGAGCTCCAATCAGTGTGGTAATGAGCCACCTCCTTTCTCAGGGGGACTTTATTCCACCTCAGGCAAAATGGTCCCCTCATGAAGATGGAGGATCGCAGGGACCGGAGTCAGGGGTGGGGAGATGGGATCTGAGCTGCAGCACAGGGGCTGATTCCTCCTTTCTATGGCCTCATCCTCTTGGAGGAGCAAAATCGAGGCTTTGGTGGGGGCTTCCTGACATTGCGCCAGAGCCCGGGGTTAGAAAGCAAGTGACCGGGTCGAGAGGAGCTGCCTGCTCGCAAGGCCGACGCTGTCACCTGCTGGGGAATGTGGGGTGTTTCTCCATGAGATCTGCTCTCGTTCAAACAGAAATCACTTTGGGGACGTCCTATGCCCTGTGCTGTGCAGGAGGTCGGACCCGCTGATCACAGGGGTCCCTTGGTGGGCTGCGTAGTGAGCCAGCGCCTCCCTGAGAGCTGCCTCATTCTCGATGGCGGCCATGGTGGTCACCGCATTGTTCCACTGGCTGTACATGTCCTGTTGCTCATCGGCACCGGTTCCCACCAGGTACACGGGCTCCTCCATGATCATGGGCTAAACAGAGGGAGCAGCAGAGAGCCCAGCAGGAAGAGCAGGAGGTGTGTGAACAGCTGGTGTCCAAAGCACTCTGCCTCAGAGGCCCACATGAAGGGAGCGTTTATCCCACATCCCCCCCAGCAACGAATGGCTCCAACCTCAAGTGTTACTGCCGGGCTGACCCATAGCTGGAACAATCAGCAGAACAGGTTATAGTGTGGTCATTAGGGTTCAGAGTTAACAGACTGTCACTAGAAAGGGGGAAGTTCATACCACTCACAGAGCTTTTAGCTTAGGCTCTCTGCACATTGAGGCAGACAACCCTGCCCAGCAGAAGTCACATCTGGAAGTTTGCTTTGCAGCCACAAGGGCTGGTGGAGCAGGGCTAGATTCTCACCGGTGCGAGGGCCCCTTTACACAGCTCAGGAAGTACAGGGGCCTTGTGTTATATTTTCACCCACTTCCAGGCTCAACAGGGCTCCAGTGTTGGTGAAAATCCAGCCCTGAGCTTCTACAAAACCTTCCCAACGTGACCTGAATCCACATGGTTTGCTGCCTGTGTCTGCAGAGAGCCTGACCGCAGTGGGAGTTGTGTTTTTCATAGCAATGGCATGTTAACCCTGGGAGCTAATGATTGCTTCCTTATCTGTGTCACTGACGATCATTTCAGCAGGAACACCCAGCCCTGGTGCTTCTTCCCTGTCATTGTGGGAAATGGGGCAGGTCTCGGAGCCTTGAACGGAGCAGGTTAAACAACACCTGGCCAGCTGGCGACAGCAAGATCACACCACCCCGCAGGGTCCTGACCGGGTCGGGATTCCACACAGCGAGTGGCTTGGCTCCTTGTGCATTTCCTGATGCCCCCCGCTGGTGCCAGCCAATCCCGCTGCTTAAACTGTCCTCCAGCATTTGCGCTGCCAGAACCTCTCTGGGTATTTCACTAATAAGCCGGTGAGAACTCTGTGCCCTGACAGGCCCTATCCTGGGGCACTAACCACTAGACACCACTCCCCTCCCAGAACTGGGGAGAGAACCCAGGAGTCCTGGCTCCCAGTCCCCGTCCGCCAACCACTAGCCAATCGCACAACACTGACCCTTCCTTGACAGCCCAAATTCAGGGCAGCTGGCATCTGCCCTGCATGTTTCTTAGTTTCAGGGGTCGATTCATGTCACCAGAGAGCAGCAAAAACACGCAGACATGTGAGCGAGGTTCATGGGGAGGCTTGTTTCATTGCAGAGTTTAAAGGCAGAGAGGCATCCTGCACCCATACCAGCTCCCTCCCTCGGCCCAGGGCTGGGGAGGTACCCAGGGCAGAATGCTGCCTCAGCTCCAGGTGTGGTTGTCTGGTGGCCACCTGACCTGGGTCCTGCCCCACAGATCAGGCTAAGAGCCGCACTCATCCCGGTATCCCTCTCCAACAAGTCCTCTGAATCTTGAGGTAACACGTCTCCCACAGTGACCCTCCCTGCAGAGCCCTGTGGGGTGAGATATTCCTCCCTGACCCCGCCAGTGGTGAGGCCACCCCAGGCCACGAAGCGTGGGGGTTGGGAGCCCCCAGCCTTGCAGTCAGAACCACCCAATGCTCTGCTGGACGTTCCAAAGCTGCTCACCGGCGGAGCGTCCTGTGGTGGGGGGTTCCGCGGGTGAATTGGGCGCTGGGGTACAGAGGTGAGCGGGACGCCCTCAGAACATCCGCCGGAAGAAGCTGCTGACGACTCCGGCGGCCTTGACAGCCAAGCCAGGTAGCACGAAGGGGGCCACGTCGGCCAGAACTTCCAGCGCCGATTGGATCCACGACGGCTCCTGGATCTCCTCGCTCTGCTCCTGCAGGCGCCGGATCTTGTTATCCAAGCGTCTGGCCTCCTCCTGGAACCCCTCCCTCAGCAGGGCCTCCTGCTCCTGGGGGGCAACGACAGTGTGAGGGGGAATCCCATCCCCGCCCCATGGACAGGCTCTGCCCCATGGGCAGTGATACCAGTCAGCTCTGTGTCCTTGGGGAACCGGGGTGCAGTATCCCACCTGTCTGACTCATGAAGGACTCCCCTCCCCATCAGCCTCTTCTTGAACCAAAACCCATCAGAGACAGGCCTTGCAGAGAGCAGTGACGGGGGTGGGAAACACACCTAGACCCCGGGACAAGGGGGACAGGATAAAGGAAACACCCTGAGTGTCATTTGCATCGAAGATGGGACAAGGAGGCATCTCCATGAGCTACAGACTGGAGAACAGAGACTCCAAGGCAGGAACACACTGAACTCTGGGACCAGAACAGCAGGGAAGCAGTGCATGATGGGGGATCTCTGCTCCAGATGTCAATGAACCCGCCTGCACGCCCCCAGCTCAGCAGTTATCAGACCAGGTCTAGTCATAAATCCTTTATTGGGATCCAAAATACTGAAGCTGCCTAATCGCACTGTGAGCTCCCTGGAAGGAACATCGCCCACGGCCAGGAATGAGCAGCTCCCACGTCCAGCCTAAAGAAAACCCTGGAGTCATCATTGTACTCATAAAAAAATGGATTGTTCTCCCTTGAACCATTGTATTTTCCCTACAAAAAACTCCTGCTCGCACTCCAGGAAGTGCTCTGATGCCTGGACCCAAACGCTGCATCAGTTCCACTGGGATTTCATCTTCTGCTGACTGATCGTGCAGGGGGGCTCAGCCTGGCTCCAGCACTCAGGACCCTGAGCTACCACCATCACCTGGGAACCCCGACCAGCTCAAGCTTCAGGGAGTGGTGAGACCCCAGCGCTCTCGCTCTCTCACTCTCTGTTTTCCTTTCTACTTCAGGTATAATTTTCTAACCTGGATTTGTTTGATCACGTAGAGTTTTTTATATATGACTTTTGTAACCTTTAATAAACTGATTGTTATGTTGGTTTAGGCTCCTTGTGCAGTTATCACAATTATCCAAAAAATAACTTATATGGTTAAGCTGGTTGCTTCCCCCTCTCTCTCTCTCTGAACTTTACTCTGGTGTTTTAACTTCCCCCATTCACTCTACAGCAACGCTTCTTTTACCTAAGGTAAAGACCCCTGCAGCACCCAAAATCCTGTGGGGTTTGCTCATCAAGGGGGTTACTACCAGAACAATTGTGACGTGAAAGAGGGGACAGGGACATGCTGAACCTGGGGTATACGAAGGTGGCTTGACCCAGACTACTGAGTCCAGGGGCATATAAGGGGTCAGCTTGAGAGTGCTGATTGACCCGGTCCTCTCAGACTGTGTGTGTGCGCGGACGTGCGCTTTTTCATCCAGTTCTGGGGGTGGAGGAAGCCAGCCAGAAGAGTAACCCTAATAAATGAGTGTATCCCAAACTAACAGGGAAATCTGCTAATGGTGGGGGGGAAGGGGACTGTGCCCATCCTGTCCCCCCAGCGCCAAGCACCCGCGGCCCCGGCCCCACCACCGCTCCCCTCCAGTACCTTGAGTTTCTGATCCAGCATCTTGCCCTGCTCCTCCAGCAGCTTCTTCCTCTCGTCCTCCAGCTTCATCTCCAGCTGCCGCAGGTTCTCCTGGTAGCTGCGTTCCTGGTCCTCCAGCTTCTGCTGCAGCTCAGCCTCCTTCTGCTTCAGGACCTGCTGCTCCTGCTCGGCCACCTCGGCCTAGGCTCACTCGGCTGGCATGAGGACAGACCGTGGATCAGCATGGGGAGGGCCACAGTGACTCTGCCTACCAGGCTGCAGCCCAGGCACCCTCTCCCCTGCCCCAGCAGTGCAATGTCCCCCCATCTCCTTCTTCTCCATCAGGGCCTCGTCCGTCTGCAGGATGGACTGGGCCACAGCCTCCTGGATCTGGAGGAACTCCTGCAGCACCTCCTCGGCCTGGGGCTGGAGAGTGGGAGCCACTGGGTCAGGGGGGTTGTCCTGTGGGGCTGGATCCGGGTCAGGATTCTGGATCACAGCACCAGAGGGTAATTGGCTGGGTAGGCAGGCGGGGAGACAGGATCCTTCCCCTCTACGGGTTGCTGCCCGTGATCCAGTCCCAGGGCAGGGGACTGGCTGGCTCGGGGGGTTGGAATGGGGGCATGGGGCCTTTCCCCTCCCGGGGGCGCTAGCTCCAGAGTCAGCATTTCATTCCCAGTCGACACCCTCGGCACTGGTTCCGGATGAGCTGGGGGCTGAACCTGTTTTGTAACAGGATAAACGGCCTCTTCACACGGGCGCTAACTGGCCCCGCACCAGCGCCCCAGCAGAGCAGCCAAGGACTGGATTGGCTGCGGGAACCAGGCCTGGGGCAAGCTGGCAGCGGGGAGGGCTGTGTGGGTGGGGTAGACGCATTCTGATGCTGCCCCTGATGCTGCAGAATGAAGACACACACAGAGAGACGGAGCCAGGCTCCAGCCCTCTCCTGCCTTTACCCCCTTCCCTGGCACCTGCCAGTATCTCTCCACCACATGCCGCTGGTCGTCCAGGAAGCGCTGGTAGCGCCCGGGCACCAAGTAGACCCCCTGCCAATCTGGTCCTCCAGCTTGTCCGACAGCTCCAGCAGGGTGGCCGTGCAGCGGTCCAAGGACGTCAGCTCATTGCGCCAGCAGAGTTCCTGCTTCTGCTCCTCCAGGCAGCGCTGCCAAGTGGGGCACAGACAGGGCAGACGTGAGCCAGAGTGGGGGGTTACAGACAGGGCAGGTGTGAGCCAGGGTGGGGGGTTACAGACGGGGCAGGGAATGTGCCAGGAGAGGGCCCAAATGGGGCAGGGATGTGAGCCAGTCCACATGCACCCAGGGCTGGAGATTGGGCCGGGTCCCCTTGGCTTGGCATCTTGGGTCTCCAGCTAAGCAGGGACTGGGCTTGGGACGTACCCAGGGAAGGGGATCAGGTGAACCCCACCCACCCCCATCCCGCAGAGGGGCAGCTATCCCATAACCCCCAGGCCGCGCAAGGGGCCATACTATGAGCTCCCCTTGGAAGCAGCGGTCGTCGTCCTTGAAGGCGCGCGCCATGAACGCCCGCAGCGCCTCCCGCTCGCACTGGGCGTGCAGCTCCAGCAGCTCCTGCACGCTCTCCGTGGGCAGCGCCACCCGCCGCCCCAGCTGCTCCTCGTAGGCAGCCACGGCCTCCCCCACCGCCGCCGAGTTCTCGATCTGCGCCAGGGCCAGCACCGCGCTCTCCATGCAGGGCACCGCCCCGCTGCGGATGGCATCCACGTAGGTCACCGCCAGGTTCCCCAGCACTGCCGGAGGGACAGGGTCAGCACCAGGTTCCCCAGTGCAGCCGGAGGGACAGAATCAGCACCAGAGGGGCCACCGCAGCCGGAGGGGGGCAGGGGGCCCAGCACGGCCTGAGAGGGGCAGGGTCAGCGCCGGGGGGCAGGGTCAGCGCAACTGGAGGGGCAGGGTCAGCGCCAGGTGGCCCAGCGCGGCCAGAGGAGGGCAGGGGCAGGGGGCCCAGTGTGGCCGGAGGGACAGAATCAGCGCCAGAGAGGCCAGTGCGGCCGGAGGGGGGCAGGGTCAGCGCCAGGGGGTCCAGTGCGGCTGGAGGGGGGCAGGGTCAGCGCCAGGGGGCCCAGCGCGGCCAGAGCGGGCAGGGAGCCCAGCACGGCCGAGGGGGGCAGGGTCAGCGCCAGGGGGCCCAGCGCGGCCGGAGGGGGGCAGGGTCAGCGCCACGGGGTCCAGCGCAGCCGGAGGGGGGCAGGGTCACCGCCAGGGGGCCCAGCGCGGCTGGAGGGGGGCACGGTCAGTGCCAGGTTCCCCAGCACTGCCGGAGGGGGGCAGGGTTAGTGCCAGGTTCTCCAGCACTGCCGGAGGGGGGCAGGGTCAGCGCCACGGGGTCCAGCGCAGCCGGAGGGGGGCAGGGTTAGTGCCAGGGTACCCAGCCCCTCTCCACACCTTCCAGGACCCTGGCTGCTCCCTGCCTGTTCCTGCACTCCTTGAACTGCCCTCTGCCTGCAGGACCGATGTCGAGCCTGGGACATGCCCCCCTCCCAAATGCCCCCCGCCCCTCTGAACAATTGGTGCCTCATCTCTTGTTGGGACATGCCTGGCTTCGCCCTCCCCGCCCCGCCATAGGGCCCTGCTCTGCAGTTCTCTGCAGTCCAAACGGCCCTTGGGACCCAGGCATCCCTCCCCGGAGGGATGCGCCCACCCTGCTATCCAGGCCTCTCCCCATTTCCCCTGGGATCCATTGACCAGATCTGCTCTCTTGCGCTCCCCCCACCTGGCCTGTTTTCCCTATGTGGGTCGTTTCTGCGGCTTTGTTTCACCCCTTGACAATTTTCCAGCGGCCCTTCTAACCGTGCACCCCAGAGCTGGCCGCAGGCTTCAGCGCTAGCCCCACCAGAGCTGGCTACGTGGGACCCCCTCCCAGCTCGGTTCACCTGCCCAGCACCCCACGAGCCCCGTTTGCCCCAGTGTCCCCTGGCCCAAGGGCTACCGACACTCACTGGCCCCAGTCACCACGTGGCCGCTTGGGATGATCCTGGGCTTTGACATCTCCCAGACGTGGTGGCAGAACCGGGCC
The DNA here is from genome assembly GCA_026122505.1 of Aldabrachelys gigantea. Lineage (NCBI taxonomy): Eukaryota > Metazoa > Chordata > Testudines > Testudinidae > Aldabrachelys > Aldabrachelys gigantea. The sequence goes on from CM047489.1 coordinate 73,432,188, forward strand.
ACCTGCTCCCGGAACTCGGGCTCCAGCTCGGCCTCCTGCAGCTCCTCCAGCTGGGCCAGGTCCCTCCTGCTGGCCGGCTGGATGAAGACGAAGAATTTCCGGGCCGGGAAGAACTGGCAGATGCACTCGCGGGGCAGGTTGTAGAGCTGGGCTCGCTGGCTGCTCCCTGGGGAGGAGATGGGAGCTGGGCAGCAGCCCTGTGCCAACATGCGGCTGCTTCTGGGGGGCAGCTCAACAGCTGTTGGACAGATTCCCTTGGGGGAAGAGACCTCGATATCCACAGAGGATTGAGGGGAGCCAGGGAACCGTCCAAGCTGGAACGTGTCTGGGACAGCAAACACCCAAACTCCCAGGGACTGGTAACCCCCGCGAGATGTCAACGGCTGGGGTCTGTGTCTCGAGCAGAAGTCACCCCCTCTGCAAGCACAGCGCCCCCTAGTGCCACCCTGGGGCCAGCCCTGACAGCCAGGGGAGAGCCCCCACCCACACCCCCTTAGAGCTGCACTGGGGCCGGCACCACTCCCCTACCTGGCTTTAGTTTCAGGGCGTTCTCCAGGTACTCGTCCTCGGTGATCTCCCGCCCATCCAGCTGCAGCTGCAGCATGAAATCCCGCATGGGCCACATGAAGGCTGGGGAAGAACTGCACGAACTCGGCCGAATCTTCCCCCTCCTGCCGGCCGCCCTCGCCTGCCGCCTTCACCTTGATGCGCTCCGTCAGCTCCGTCACGTAGCTGGGGGCCGGGCTAAGGAACCGGAGATGTGGTGCCCCCCGCAGGGGGGTCCCAATCCCTCAGAACCTCTCAACCCACCTGCAGTGGGGGCTCAGAAGAGACTGGGGGATGGGGAGGATATTCCATCACAACCCTCAGAAGCAGGGATCAAATCCACCACCTCCAGGGTCCAGAGCAGCCGACTGAAGCACTGGAGCTGAAGCAGTGACTCCGCCAACTGGTGGCAGTAGTGGGTTGTTACTCACCATGCGGAGCGGCCACTAGAGGGGGCCATGGTGCACACCCTGCACTGAGGGTCACAATTTCACTGGGGGTGAAGCATTTGGAGGGAACCGGAAACTTGCTGTTTTTCAAGATGGCTCGTTGCCAGTGTTTTGGTAAATTTAGACCCAGTTAAGAAAGAAAATAAAAAGGTGGAAAATCAAAATGAAATAGTTGAAAACGACCCAAGTTTTTTGCGTGACCCGGACCCAGGGCATGTTTCTGATTTTCAGGCCCTGGCACCTTCCCCCGAGTTTGACTTTTCATCACGATTCGGGATGGGAAACATTTTCGATCTCTCAACAGTTCTCCCCGGGCAGGACAAATGTTTCCAGCCACACCGCTGAGGCTCCCTTCCCAGCCCCGCCACCGCATCCCCAGCCCTCCCAGCATTGGCACTGCCCCCTTCAGAGGGCATCACCCCACATCAGACAGCCCCTCCTTCCCCTACGTGGGGCTCGCTGAGTCTGTCCCTTAGCAGGGGGAGCTCCTTAAATACCCCATCCCCTTTCCCAGCATGCCTTGCCCTGAACTACAATGTCCAGGATCCCCTGGGAACTATAGGGGGTGTTCCATCCTGCAAAGCTAATTGGCTGATTCTCATACGCTGCCCCCAACTCCCCACTCACCTTCTCCACGTCGCCCAGCCCTTTGGTGTCCAGCAGCACCAGGGTGTGGCCAGCCCGGCGGGGGTGGGGGTGGGGCAGGCACCACATCCAGATGCCCTTGGTGTGCGACTGGATGGTGGAGCCCAGCGAGAACCCTGGGGAGAGAGGGGCGGAGCTGGGACAGACGCAGAGCGAGGGGACCCAGGAGTCCTGGCTCCTAGCTTCCCTTGCTCTAACCTTCACACCCCACTCCCCTCCCAAAGTCAGGGAAAGAACCCAGGAGTCCTGCCCCCCCAACCACTAGACCCCACTCCCCTGCCAGCACCAGGGAGAGAACCCAGGAGTTCTGGCTCCCAGCCCCCCCCGCTCTAACCACTAGACCCCACTCCCTTCCCAGAGCCGGGGAGAGAACCCAGGAGTCCTGGCTCCCAGCCCCCAGATCCCACTCCTCTTCCAAAGCAGGGATAGAACCCGGGAGTCCTGGCTCCCAGCCCCTCCACCCCTGCTCTAACCACTAGACCCCACTCCCCTCTCAGAGCCGGGGAGAGAACCCAGGAGTCTCAGCTCCCAGCCCTCCCTGCTCTAACCACCAGCCCCCACTTCCCTCTCAGAGCCAGGGAGAGAACCCAGGAGTCCTGGCTCCCAGCCCCTCCACCTCTGCTCTAACCATTGGATCCCACTCCTCTCCCAGAGCTGGGGAGAAAACCCAGGAGTCCTGGCTCCCAGCCCCCCCTGCTCTAATCACCAGCCCTCACTTCCCTCCCAGAGCCAGGGAGAGAACCCAAGAGTCCTGGCTCCCAGCCTCTCCACTCCTGCTCTAACCACCAGCCCCCACTCCCCTCTCAGAGCTGGGGAGAGAACCCAGGAGTCCTGGCTCCCACGCTTCTGCTTTAACCACATCCGACCTTAGGAAATTTAGGTGGCAAGAGATTAAACTTTCCTCCCCCTTGTTCTTTATTCCATTTGACCCCCCTCCCCTCACTCCCAACATCTTTATTCCAGACACTTCTCTGCACTCCTCGCTTCCTTCCCTTTCCGCTCCACCAGCTCCGTGAGCTACTGACCCGCCCGGCTGGGATCCTGCAGTTCGCTCAGGCCAACCCTTGGCCTTCAGCAGCTGCTGATCAAACACTGGAGCGGAACGGGACCGGCCACAGAGCCAGCGATTCCCCTGCCCTAGGAGGGGAGCAGGATCTAGTGGTTAGAGCAGGGGGGCAGGGCTGGGAGCCAGGACTCCTGGGTTCTCTCCCTGGCTCTGGGAGGGGAGTGGGGTCTAGTGGTTACAGCAGGGAGGCAGGACTGGGAGCCAAGACTCCTGGGTTCTCTCCCCAGCTCTGGGAGGGGACTGGGGCATAGTAGTTAGGACTGAAAGCCAGGACTCTGGCCAGCTGCTCCAAGGCAAATGGACATGCCAGAGGCCCCAGCCCAGCTCAGGGCTGCTGCCAGCATACACTGGCCCCCTAGTGGCAACGCCCTTGTCGCCCGTATGGTGGGCATGTTCTCCACTGGTTTGGAGCCAGGCCACGTTTGCATCTGGCAGCCAGAGCATGGCACAACTGCACCCTCTGTCCCAGGCACTGCTGGCTTCCCCACAACCCTCCTGGGCCAGGGGCCAGACTGCTCCGGACAGGGACGTTCTGGAGAGCACTGGGCGGGGCAGTGCTGCTATATGGCGATGCCAACTTTTCCCAATCTAGTGCTAAAGATTCCCAAATCTGGTGAAAAATTCCCAGATAAAGTTTTTACAGTGCTTCTCTATCCTGGGAAATTTCCCAGAGCTTGGGAATGTGTGAGTAAAATGTTTCAACTTGGGAAATTGGGAATTTTCATTCAAAACATTTTACTCACACATTCCCAGGTTTTGGGAAATTCCCCAGGATAGAGTAGCACTGAACCAGGATGAGGGTCACCCCAGCTCCTGCCTGGGGCATGGCAGGCCAGGGCACAGGGTCCCTGGCTGCCCAGCCAGCTCGCTCATGGTGCATCGGGCCCCCAAGCAGGTGCCTGCCTCCCACCCTGGCAGCGCATCACAGGCCCCTGGAATGTGGCACCCCCCACTGTGGGCACTTGGGACCCAGGCATCAGCTCCCTCTAGTTTACAGACTGGTCCATTGCACGTCCGTGCATTGCACCAGCCCCGCCCCCAGTGTACGGACCGGACCATTGCACCCCTGTGCATTGCACCAGCCCCGCCCCCAGTGTACGGACCGGACCATTGCAGCAGCGCCCCCAGTGTACAGACCAGACTGTTGCACCCCCCGTGCGTTGCACCAGCCCCGCCCCCAGTATACGGACCAGACCACTGCATCCCCGTGCATTACACCAGCTTCCCCCAGTTTGTGGGCCGGGCCTTTGCACCTCCAGTGGTGCATTGCACGAGACTCCAGAGCTAGACCATACCAAGGGGAATAATGAAAACGGGGAGCATTATTCCCCCCATAGCAGCAGCAAAAATGGCACACTCCGTCGCACATGCGCAGAACCCTACAGCGGGGACGAAATCGCCCCAGCCTCACCGCCTCCACTCGGCGCAGGCGCATCGACTCAGGAGAGGCTTCGCGTGCGCAAAGCCCCGAAGTTCGAGTCCCCTCATCACTACGCATGCGCAATTCCTTTCGACCAGAGCGCAGACGTGAATGGGCGGCCCGCGCACGCGCAAAGACCCACGTCGGGGGCGCTGTCGGGGCCACGCCCCCTGCCTCGCTCCCGCTGCGCCTGCGCAACTCGGTCCTGCCGCGGCGGCCAGACGGGACCGGGTCAGGCCCGGAGGAGCCGGTGAGCGGCGGGCGGCGCGGTGCATGGCGGGATCGGGGGGGTCTTCCCTCCCCCCGGGACATAGCGCCCCGGTGCATTGTGGGGTCGGACCCCTCGACCTCCCCCGGTCCATATCGCCCCAGCCCGGTGCATTGTGGGATGGAACCTCCTCCCCCTGGTCCATATCGCCCCAGCCCGGTGCATTGTGGGATGGGACCTCCTCCCCCTGGTCCATATCGCCCCAGCCCGGTGCATTGTGGGATGGGACCTCCTCCCCCTGGTCCATATCGCCCCAGCCCGGTGCATTGTGGGATGGGACCTCCTCCCCCTGGTCCATATCGCCCCAGCCCGGTGCATTGTGGGATGGGACCTCCTCCCCCTGGTCCATATCGCCCCAGCCCGGTGCATTGTGGGATGGAACCTCCTCCCCCTGGTCCATGTCGCCCCAGCCCGGTGCATTGTGGGATGGAACCTCCTCCCCCTGGTCCATATCGCCCCAGCCTGGTGCATTGTGGGATGGAACCTCCTCCCCCTGGTCCATATCGCCCCAGCCCAGTGCATTGTGGGATGGGACCCCCTACCCCTGCTCCATATCGCCCCAGTCCGGTGCATTGTAGGATGGAACCTCCTCCCCCCGGTCCATATCGCCCCAGCCTGGTGCATTGTGGGATGGAACCTCCTCCCCCTGGTCCATATCGCCCCAGCCCGGTGCATTGTGGGATGGAACCTCCTCCCCCCCGGTCCATATCGCCCCAGCCTGGTGCATTGTGGGATGGAACCTCCTCACCCTGGTCCATATCGCCCCAGCCTGGTGCATTGTGAGATGGGACCCTGCTCCCGCTGGGCCATAAAGCCCCAGCCCGGTGCATTGTGGGATGGAACCTCCTCCCCCTGGTTCATATTGCCCCAGCCCGGTGCATTGTGGGGTTGGACCCCTCGACCCCCCGTGGTCCATATAACCCCAGCCTGGTGCATTGTGGGATGGGACCCTTCTTTTCTGGGCCATATAGTCCCAGCCTGGTGCATTGTGGGATGGAACCTCCTCCCTTGGTCCATATCGCTCCAGCCCGGTGCATTATGGGATAGGACCCTCCTCCCTCTGGGCCATATAGCCCCAGCCCGGTGCATTTTGGGATGTAACCCTCTCCCCTTGGTCCATATAGCCCCAGCCCACTGTGAGAGTGTCCCCTGCCCCTTGGTCTATATAGCTCCAGGGCAAGGTCGGTTTGGAGCCTCACATTTCTCCTAATCTGTATAACCCTGGTGCATTGTGGGATTGTGGCACACTGGGGGGGTCAGCTCCCCTGTGACAGAGCAGGGACCCCATGAGCAAGGCTCTCGCCCTAGCCAGGCTGATCACCGAGGGATGATGTCTGAAACACACAAGCACCCAGACGTGGAGGGGAGCGAGGATGTGATCTTCGAGGAGGAGGATGGGACCTCAACCGGTGAGGGCAGGGCAAGGTGGTGGCTGGTGGGGTGGCTTGGTGGGGAGGGGCATTGCAGGGGTTGGGATTCCCCCTCCCTCTTCCCCTTCCCCTTCGTCTTTATAACATCAGGCCAGTGCATTATGGGATTGGGATTTGTCCTTCCCATGATCCTGAGCTGCTGGGAGGTGGTGGCACACAGGAGAGGGGCCCAGTGAGCTGCAGTTGGACTAAATCTCATGCTAAACATGGTCAGGCCTGGTCATGAGTGAGTGGAATGGGAAATCTGCCGTTAAACCCGGGGGGGGGGGGGGGGAGAGAAGAGAGAGAGAGAGTGTGTGTGTGTGTGTGTGTGTTGGGCTTCAGTCCTTTGTTTTCGGTCCTAAATTACTGTGCTGTGTGGTGGTTAAACACCCACCATGTCCCACTCCAGAAGGGCCTCATCTCAGCAGTAGGTGAACACAGTGCACTTTAACAGGCGTTTGTCTCCACCCCGGCTCTCTTTTGATTGGTCCCTGTGTTGAAAGGCGGGGATCCCAGGGTTTGTTTGGTGTGTGTAGCTCTCTGGTGCCCTTAACAGTTTGTGCTCCCTGAATAGCTGCCTGAGGCTGTGGGAGAAGGGGGATTAGCTGCATCCTACCTGTGCATACTTTTGTGTGTGCCAGAACAAGGGGCACTGGGGAAAACTTCTATAGCTCAGGAACTGAGGGGCACCGGCAGAGCTGTGGGGAGCCCAGGGCTGTGGGTTGGAGTTATGGGGCACCCCCAGTGGGTTGGGTAGGGTGGGAAAAGCCAGCCTCTCACGTGCAGTGGATGTTGCAGGCGTCTCCACGGTGCAGGAAGAAGATGATGAATCGGAAGCAACCTCAGTGTCATCTGGAGAGAGCCGGCCATCCACGCCCTCTGCCAACGGGTACCCAGGTAGGTGGGCGGCTCTGCCTAGGGCTGGTCATCTCACTCTGTGGAGCTGGGAGTCAGTCGGGTCTCCTGGGTTCTCTGTGAGGGGAGTGGGGTCTGGTGGTTGGAGCAAGGGGAGATGAAGCCGGGACTCCTGGGTTCTCCTCCGACAGAGATTCAGCATAGGGCTACTAGCCAGACCCCTGGCTGTGCAGGTCAGCCCCTTCCCTGTGGTTGGGCTGCCCGAAGACTGTGGCCTCTGTGGGTCAGGGACAGTTTGCTGACACCCCCCAACCCCATCTCTCTCTAGGTCCCAGGAGCAAGGAGCTGAGGTCGGCAGTATCGGAGCCCCAGCAGGAGGTGGCGGCAGAGGAGGGGGATGCCGGCCAGGGGCGCTTGGGCTCCCCGCAGGCCCCCAGCCCTGAGTGGCATGAATGCCCTGAGTGCGGGCGCGGCTTCGGCACCTCGCGGGCCCTGAAGGTGCATCGCAGCTACCATGTGGGCCGGAAGCGGCCGCACACCTCCTCCTCCAAGCCGCCGCCGCCCCGGCCGGCCCCACCCTCTGCTGGAGACCCAGAGGGCCGCGATGCCAGGCCTGTGCCCCCCTCACCCCGAGCTGGAGCCTTCCACTACATCTGCGCTGAATGTGGCCTGGGCTTCGCCTCGCCTGCCTCCCTGGAGGCTCACCGCTGTGAACATGGCTGGCGCCGCAGCCCCCCGGCCCCGCCCCGCAACAAAGGGCCCCCTGCCCCGTCCCGCGAGGCCAATGGCGCCCGGGATGCCGAGGGAGCAGACGGACCTTACCACTGTACCGAGTGCCCGGGCGAGTTCGGCTTGGTAGCGGATCTGCATGAGCACTACATGCTGCATGCCCGAGGGGAGCTGTAGCCCCCTACCTTGCTGTGGCGCTGGGGGGTGGGGAAAGTGGGAGTGAGATGGATGGTGACAGTGGTGTGATGTGTGGGTTGGACGGCGGCGGCAGTGGGTTCCACAGGCTGGGGGCTGGTGTGTGCAGTGGGATTTGTGGGTTGGATGGTGGCTGGATGGGGATCTGTGGGAGGATATGAGGGAGCCAGAATGGTGGGTGCCGTGGGATCCACAGATGAGAATTGGTGGCTGCTGTAGTAGGAGAGAGGAGGGTGGATGCAGTGGGATCCATGGGTTGGGTGATATTCACAGTGGTTTCTGCACCTGGGGGTTGGTGGTAGTGATGGGATCTGGAGTCCTGAGCCCCTGAGACAGAAATGGGGGCCGGGGACCCCCCCCACACACTTCCTTTATTCTAGTTGAATTGTAGATTCAAGTGACTCTGACGAGGGCCCCAGACAGCCTGGCCCTGTCTTTGCCTCCCGCAGACCAGGGCCTCCCAACCTGCCCCCCAGACCTCAGAGAGGGGAGCCCCATTGGGGGCTCAGACCTGGCAATCTCCACTCACCCTTGGGGCTGCAAGATTGTGGAGCTGGAGGGGCCCAGCCCCCCTCCCACACTGCTGCCCTCGAGGATGGGGAATAGGCCCCATCACTCATTTCCTGCCCCTCTGCCCCACGCAGATTAGGCCGGCAGCCACTAAGGTGCCCCTTCCGCTAGCCCCGGGTGTGTTTGGAACCCAGCGCCCCCCCCCCGGGGTTTTGGGTGGGGCAGATCCCACCCACGCATCCTGTCTGCTCTGCCTTGGAGGTAGCAGGTTGTGGGCGGGCCAGCCAGCAGCAGAATGATGAATATTAACGAGCTCATTGAAATAGTGGGGGGTGGGGACCTTGTTTAATAATAAAAGTGATTCTGTATCTCTGCTGTACTCTGTCCCCTGCGCCCGTGTCTGCGGGTCTGGGTGGGTGGCGAAGTTGCGGGGACACCTGGCATCAGGGGCAGGAGTTTGGGGGGGTGGGGGACTGGCTCCCAGGATGATCGGGGTGAGGAGCTGGCCTGGGCCGTGATGCTGATGGGTGACATCACCATGGAGGTGGGTGACGGCGGTGGGGATGCTGGGTGTCAGGTGGGTGACGAGGTCGTGCGGCGGTGATGCCATGGCCGTGACAGCAGCAGCGTCGCATGTTGCGTTTTACTTGGCGGGGGAGCCCGGGGCCCTTCCCAGCATGTGGCCTGGTGTCCTGCGGTGTCAGCGAAGGCAGTTAACATCTGGCTTCACTGAGAACTACAACTCCCAGCATGCATCGGGCTGGGGCCTTGTTCTATCGCGAGAGCTACGTCTCCCAGCTTACCTGACCACTGCTCCGCTGGAAGAACTTCAACGCCCAGAATGCATTTGGTTCGGTCATTTCTCCGCTGAGAAGTACAGCGCCCAGCATGCACGTGGCTGGGGCTTTGTGCCTGAGAACGGGGGGAAATACCTTCCCATGGGGCTCCTGCAGCACCACCTGGAGGTGCAAGACAGAGGGGCTGGAGAACAGGGCAGGGGACCTTTCCCCATCTGGGACCCCATAGGCTGTGTGTCCAATTCATCTCTCCCCTCCCCAATCCCAGGACTCCAGCCAGGTCCCCCGGACGAGCCCCTGGCCCAGGATCTGACCTGGGACACAGCGGCTAGGAGTGGCCCTGGGTGAGCTGCTTTATGGGGGGAGGCTGGATGGGACTGTGGGGAAAGACATGGGGCCAAGGCCACACATCTGGGGTAGAGCATCCAGCGACTGAGCCACCCACTGCTGGCTCCTTGCAGCTTGTCACTGTCCTGGTGGCTGCCTGCCCCATGGCCAAGGTGCCCTCTGGGCTGCCCCATGCCCCCAAAGGGAGGAGGAGGAACTGAGGGGCCTGGGGCCTAGGGCTTGTCACTCTGTGGGGCTGAGTCAGGGCCTGGGCCCCACGGGAAGCCCATGGTTCTATAGAGCACTTCAGGCCGAGGCCCCCCTGCACTATGGACCCAGTGCAAGGGCATGGACTGTGGGTGCAGAAGCAGGACCAGGTGCAGTGACCACGCCATGAAACCCTCCCTCATGGTTATGCAGAGGCCCAGAGCCCGTCCGCACACGGTCTGGGAGCACAAGCCCTGGGGCTGCAGCTCCAGAGAGATGTGGGGTGGGAGAAGCTGGAGTCACAGCCCAGAGGTCCCCAGATTGTGGGGGGACAGTTTCAGCCCCATGGGCTGTGCAGAGCAGCACAGGCAATGAGACCAAACCTGGGATCGATACAAAGTCAAGAATGGAAAACAAACAGCCCCAAGATTTTTTCTTTGGGGGTAGAAGGTGGGTGAAGTGGAGGGGCACGGGCAGGGCTGGGCTGGCAGCAGGCTGTGGGTTGGGATTGAAGGGCACCCACAGGGGGTGGGGGGCAAGGCTGGGCCTGATGGAACATTTTGATTAGCTGCAGTTGAGATGGCAGGGGGTATGTGGGGGGAGCAGTTTGCAACAGGAACTGAAGCTGGGTCCTGGACCACCCCCCATCAGCTGAGGCCATTGTCCCAGCACCACGGATCAGCTGAGTGGACTCCTGGTGCCCTGGCCCGTGGCACCACAACTGGGCCCCTGTGGGGCAGAGCTCACAGCTGAAAACTAGAGGCCTCGAGTTCTCGCTCCATCCCAGGACCCCACCCTGCAGCCAGTGCCCCCCAGAGGGGAAGGGGAAAGGCCCCTGGCCCATTCCTCTTCCTCTGATTTTGAAATCAGGCTTTGCAGGTCCCACTCATCCCTGGCAGCTGAAGGCAGAGCTTCTCCAATTCCCCCAGCCCTGGGGCTACATGCCCATGGCTCCTTGTAGCCTTCCCCTGCCCGGTGGCCAGCCCAGCCCAGGAGACAGACACCCCATCCTGTGCTCAGCTTCCAACTCTTTATTGTTTCCATATGAAAAATAGGACCAACTCCTCACCCGTGTCCTGGCACGGCCCCGCAGCCGGCTATGGGAGCCCAGCTCTCCTCACCATCCCACATCTCCCTCATTCCGCTCCGAACTGCCCCCGAAAGCCTCCTTCCCATGGCTGCCCAGTTCCGCCCTGAAGCAGTGAAGGAACCCCCCCGCCCTGGGATCGGGTCTGTGACCCCTGCAGCACTGGGCAGTTATACCCCAGCTCATGGTGGCTCAGTGCCATACTGCAAGGGCAGACTGGTACAACAGCCCTTTGTACTGGAGTAAGTGCCTCCGTGCCAGGCGCTGCACGGGGATAACTCTAGCAGGGTAAAAGTCGCCCCCATGCTGACATGGCTTTACTGGGTCCAGCTACGCTCGGGGCAAGTCAGAGATCACACTACGCTGCAGGGTAACAGCCCAGGGACCGGACACACGGGCGCTGGAAAGCTCCCCCCTGCCCCAAACAAAGAAAGAGGACGTGTTCGGGATAGGTCCTCTCCCGCCAGGACTCCAGTGTGGGGCACTGCAGCCTCCAGCCGGTGCCGTGGAACGCTCGGTGCTTGGCTGCAGGGGAGGCATGAGGTGTTTATGGGAGGAAGAGCAGGGTGTGGAGAGAGATGCTGTGGGGTGCGTAACAGACACAAGGGGATGGGGGGGGGGGGGTCAGATAGCAGCCCCCTGACCCAGCCAGCCCTCCTGCCCTGGGACCAGATAGGAGCCCGCGCTCCCTAGAGGGGACAGGCCCCATGCCCCATTCCCCAACCCCCTGAGCCAGCCAGCCCTCCTGCCCTGGGACTGGATGGGAGCCCACGCTCCCTAGAGGGGACAGGCCCCATGCCTCATTCCCCAACCCCCTGAGCCAGCCAGCCCTCCTGCCCTGGGACTGGATGGGAGCTGGCGCCCTCTAGTCCCATCAATGTCCTTCCAGTCCCATTCTAGCTCGACTTCCTGCCAGGTGGCGCCTGCTATCCCAGTGCCCGGAGCCGATGGGAGAGGGCTCGGTGGCAGAAGAGGGGGGCATTCTGCTGCAGTCCCAGCTCTCCCCACGGGGGCTGGAGGGGGGCCAGAGCTCCCAGGGGCAGCGCCAGAGCCCCCAGGCCGGGGCGCTAGAGCTCGCCGCGGGCGTGCCGGATGTAGTGTTCATGCAGGCCGGCTTCCTGGGCGAAGCTCTCACCGCACTCAGTGCAGGAGTAGGGGCGGGAGGGCAGCAGCTCCAGGGGGCGCTGGTGGGAGGCCTGATGGCGGCGCAGGTTGGAGAGCTGGCGGAAGCTCTTGCCGCAGTCGGGGCACTGGTGGGGCAGGCTGCGGCCAGCAGCGTGACCCAGCCGGTGGCGCTGGTAGTTGGCCAGCTGGCCGAAGCGGCGGCCGCAGTCGGGGCACTCGAAGGCGGGGCGCAGGCAGTCGGGGCAGTCGGGGGGCGGGGCGGGGGCATGCCCGCGCTGGTGGCAGATGAGGGCGCGGGAGTTCTCGAAGGGCTTGCTGCAGATGAAGCAGACGAAGAGGGCGTCGCGCAGATTCTCCTGCACAAAGTCCTCGGGGTGCTCCCGCTTCATGTGCCGCTCCTTGAACTTCTCATCCGGGAAGGTGATCAGGCAGTGGAAGCACTGGTTGGAACCCAGGCGATCTGGGGGAAAAGGGTGGGAGGGAGAGCTCAAGGCTCCAGCCTAGGCTGACCCCCGCCCCCAACTCCCTGCCCAGCCTGGGCTCCCCACACCGCCAGGGGGGATCCCTAACTCCTGAGCTGCACAGCGCGGGGCTGGGGAGGGGGACCGGGGCTGCCCTCCATGAGAGAAGGGCCAGGAGTCCTGGCACTGGGGGGATCTGGAAGCCGGGGTGCAGTTCCCCAAGGGAAGGGCTGGGAGCCTCAGTGCTGTGGCGTTTAATGCCCTAGAGAACAGATACAGGGAACAGCCGCGTCCACCCCCGGTACTTACAGACGGGGCTGTTGCTGGAAGAGGCCTTAACCTTCCCCTCGGGGCTGGGCCGGGCGGGTTCATCCTCAATGCAGATGGGCTCTGGGTCAGAGCTGGGGCGCCGTGCCCGGGCCGGGGCAGCCTCCTGCTTGGCAGGGAGCGCAGGCCGCACTGGGATCTCCTGCGGGAGCGGCTCAGCCAGGGGACGCTTCTCTGCTGTGACTTCAGACATCTTGTCTCTGCCAGGCGAGGGGCGAGTTGTGTCAGAGCACACCTACCCCCCAGCTCAGCCCCATGGGCCCAGCTAGCCCCATATCCCGCCTCCTTCCAGCTCAGACCCACAGGCCCATCTAGGCCCCTATCCAGCTCCCTCCCTGCCGCCCCAGATCAGCCATGGTTTCTTCCACTCTACGTTTCTTTGCCCCTCACCATGAAGCACCTCAGCCTCCCATAGGGCCGCTCATGCGGTGTCTTGGCCTCTCACTCCACCTGCCCCACTTCCTCCCATCGCTCCTCCCAAGGAGCCCCCTCTTGTCCAACCCTCTCTCCATGCAGTCACCAGCTGTCCCCCCCATGCGGGCTCCCCCACTCCCCACATATCCCAAAAGCTCCCCATATAAAGCCACTACTGTCTGTGGACTCCTCCCCCCCAAGCCCACCCTCCCCATGGAGGCCCCCCAACTTCTTTCCCCTCCCTACAGATCCTTCTCCCCCACTCCCATGGAGTCTTCTCTCTCTAAATCCTTCTCCTCTCATGGAGCCCTTTGCCACCTTCAGACAGATCCCCCAACCCCTCCCCCCACAACAGAAAGCTACCTCTCCCCATAGCCCCTTTCCCCTGACCTCGTATGCAGCCTCCCAACTCCTCTCAACCCTCCCCTCAGAAAGCCAGACCCCCATGGACCCCTCCCAGCCACCCCTCCCAGCCACCCCCGTGGAGACCCCCTCAGCCACCCTTCCCCCCAGGGACCCCTGCCACCCACCCCCGTGGAGACCCCCCCTCAGCCACCTCTCCCCCAGGTACCCCCCCAGCCACCCCCGTGGAGACCCCCCCTCAGCCACCCTTCCCCCCAGGGACCCCTGCCACCCATCCCCCATGGAGACCCCCCTCAGCCACCCCTTCCCCAGGTACCCCCCCAGCCACCCATCCCCCATGGAGACCCCCCTCAGCCACCCCTCCCCCACGGACCCCTCACCTCTCTCTCTCTCTCTCCCTCGCCCGCTTCGCCTTCCTGTTTCCGATGCTCACCCAGCCAGGACCCCTCCCTGTATCCGGTGGGGGTGCCCCTGCCCGCGCCTGACCTAAACTACCGGCCCCTGGGCCTGCTCCCTTCCCTTCCCCTCTTACCCCCATCTGGGCTCCCTCCCCCAGCCCCGACCCCGGAGAGGAGTAGTTTTAATCAGGCATCCATCCAGGCACCCAAAAGACGGGATGACGCGGGGTCCTTCTGCTCCTAGCGTCGCGCTACTGCGGCAGGCGCATGCGCGTTGGGAAAGGCGCGTGGCTAAGTGGACTGCGCATGCGCAACATATGTCGTATTCCTCCGCGTCTGACGGTGCGCATGCGTATAGATTCTGTTCAATGCGTCGCGGCAACGAGCCTACGAGGAATGGTCTGCGCATGCGTAATACTTGGGAGGGGACGGCCGCTAGAATGCTGCGCATGCGCAGACCGCGGGGGAGCTTCCACTAGGAGGGGGGTGACAATTCAGGGGCGGAAGCAAGTTGCGGGGTCCTGCGGGAGGAGACCCACCATGATATCCCACGGTGCACCGGGGCAGGGAGAGGCCTCATTCCCAGCGAGCACAGCGGCATCCATTGCCCCAAATCCCCATGATGCACCGGGGCGTGGAGAGCCCCATATTCCCAGCATGCACTGGGGTCTGGAGAGCCCTGAGTTCCCAGAATGCACTGGGGCATGGAGAGCCCCCAACTTCCCAGGGAGGAGTGGGGTGTCCATGGGGACATGGAGAGCCCCATATTCCCAGCATGCACTGGGACATTCAGAGTTCCACTTCCAAGAATGCTCTGGGGTGTTCAGAGCTTCAAATCCCAGGGGGCAATGGGGTATCCAGGGCCATGCTGCAGGGTGGGGGTCAGCAAGGGCGCCCCCTTTCCTTTCCCAGGCAGGGCTGGCCCCCAGGGAGGCTCTGTGCTGCCAGCTGTGCCCCAGCCAGCAGCCGCGCTTTCATCGTCAGAGTTTTCCATCAACACAGTTGATGTCCGGGTCTCCATTTTATTTCTGACTGAAGGAAAACAGACAAAAAAGAACTAATACAAAGCCTGCGCTGGGGAGGGCCCAGTGTGAGTGACTCTGGCTATAACATCAGCCTCCTGGAGCTCAGTAGGTCACGCCCTAGACGGGCAGGTCGGACCTTATTCTCCCGAGTGCAGTACGAGGAAAGAGCCATGCAGTGCCCTAGCTGTATAACCACACTCCTCTAATGCAGCAGCAACCCCTGTGCCACACAGCCTCCCTGGCTGTATCTCAGTGCTGGGGGAGGGATCCCTGTACAAACAGCCCCCGCACAGCAGCCCAGAGGCGGCTGTATCTCAGTGCTGGGGGAGGGATCCCTGTACAAACAGGCCTGTGCCCCATCCCAGAGGTGGCTGCATCTCAGCGCTGACTGAGGACACATTCTACAAACAGCCCCTCCCCCTACTTCTTGGCAAAGGGTTGGCGCAGCATCCGCTCTGCGTCCTCCGTCATCTCTGCCAGGGCCTGCGTCAGCACCCTGTAGGTGGCCTCCAGGGAGATCTCGGGCTGCCCCTCAGCCCCGCGGCCCCAGTAGGGCACCAGGCTCCACATTCGGGAGGAGAAGGGCACTGGCTTCGTGATCTGCTTCAGCACCTGCTCCGGGTCTGGCCGCTTGACCCAGGGGCTCCGGATCTCGGCCTGGAGCAGCCCGGCCGGCTTCCCTGTGGCTTTGGCCACCTGGGCCAAGGACTTCTCATCCAGGCCCAGCTGGATGGAGAAAGCCGAGACTGTGTCAACGAGGCTGGTGGCCACATCCGGGCCAGGTTTCGTTGCCCAGTACAGGCAGCTCTCCAGGGTCTTGCCCCAGATGTTCTTCATCAGCGCCCTGCTCTTCCTCCTCACTAGGCGGCCCAAGGCCACGGGGATGGCCTTCTCCAGGGCTTCCCTCTTCAAGGCTGGCGCGTCGCTCTCCAGGGCTGCCCGGAGGGCTGGCAGGTCATAGGCCTCGCGGAGAAGGCTGGAAACGAGGAAGACACTTGGGGAGCCCACGCCGTCCTTCTGGAGGGCACCCACGCAGCTGCCCCGGATCTCCTCCATGGGCCTGGGCTCGGGGCCGGGCTGGGCGTCCACATCCACCTTGGTTCTGACGAAGAAGAACCGCTTCCCGGCCGCGCTGACGGCCCGGACGAGCCGGCTCTGGATGTGGCGGTAGCGCTCCGAGGCCGTCAGCAGGAAGAAGTCATAACGGGACAGATCCAGCCGCCCCATGTCCTCCTCCGTCACCCCCACTCCTGGCAAGTCCCACAGATACAGGCCAGGCACGGTAGGGTGGGCGTAAGCCGTGGCTTTCTGGGTGGTGGCCGTCACCCCCGTGGGTGCTGCCTCTGGCTCCCCACAGCCCACCCCCCTCAGAGCGTTCACCAGCGCCGACTTGCCCGAGCCAGCCTCCCCCAGAACTGCCACGTCCAGCCGGATCTGTGAGGGCTCCTCCAGTGCTGAGTGGATGATGGCAGGCACCTCTGCCAGCCCCCCCGTGGCACAGGCCTGGTACAGCTCCTGGATCTTCCTCGGGCTCACGGCCCTCAGGTCCTCCAGCTCCCCGTCGTGGGCCCTGCACAGAGAGGACAGGATGGGGGGGATTGGAGCCCCTCTGCAGTGCTTTGGGTAGAGAGGAAGCTTGTACCTGGTGTTACTGGAACCCACGACACTTGGGGTCTGGTCCCAGCTCAGCCATAGACTCCCTGTGAGTCACTGCCTCTCTCTGGGCCTCAGTTTCCCCACCTATATAATGTGGGAGAAGGAGCTTTCTTTTGTCTATGCAGAATGGAAGCTCCACCCCTTAAAGGATATGAGGCAGGGCCTGGGGCTTGGCCAGGGTCTATGCAGCACCCCACAACGAAGCCCCTGATCTCGGGCGGGGTCTATGCAGCGCCCAGCACAATGCAGCACTTAGTGTGATGGGGCCACTCAATACCCAGGGTGGAAATTTTACTGCAGTTTCTGTTAAAAAGCTGATTTTTCAAAGTGCTGTCAAAATTTCCCCCACTCCCCTCCCAGAGTCAGAACCCAGGAGTCCTGGCTCCCACCCTCCCTGCTCTGACCTCCTAGATCCCACTTCCCCCCAAGAGCCAGGGAGAGAACCCAGGAGTCCAGGCTCCTAGCCCCGCCCTGCTCACCTCTTCAGCTGGATTAGCTCCTCCTCCAGCTTGTCCTGGAACTGGTTGAACTGATACCTGTCCGGCTCCAGGGCTGAGACCAGGAAAACCCTGTTGGTGTCCAGCCCGTTCTTGGCCAGCGCCTCGGCCACCCCGTTCCGGGCCAGCGCCAGCGCCTCGGCCGAGCTGTACCGGGCCCGGAACCGCCGCTTGGCTGTGTGCAGGTCCAGGTCCACCTTGCTGCGCACCACGTAGCAGGGCTTCCGCTTCTGCTGGAAGGCCTTGAGGAGCTGCAGGAGGGGATCTGCCGGGCTTCCCTCGGCCACCACCAGCACCAGGCAGCCGAACTTCCCCAGGTCCCCCAGCCGCTTCGTGTAGTCGCCCGGCTTCTCTGGCTCCTGGAAGCCCGGGAGATCCCACAGTGCCAGGTTGGGGAAGGTGGGATGGGTGTAGCCGGCCGGCTGCCCCGGGGGCTCCGGCGCCTGCTGGAAGAAGGCCTGGGGGTCGTTCAGGCCGGGACGTTCTCCCAGGAGGGCGTGGATCAGCGTGGTGACCCCAGCGCCCCGGCGGCCCACCACAGCCACGTCAACCTTCAGGGCGTTGACCGAGTCCACCAGGGCCTGGAGGTGGGTGGCGGCCGTGCTGGGGTCCTGGGCTTCGTAGCGCATCCGCAGCTCCCGGAGGAAAGCGTCGTCCAAGCCCGCCGGGGCAGCCATGGCCACAGCTGCGAGGCGAAAAAAGCTGGAGTCAGGACCCCTGGGTTCTCTCACACCTCTGGGAGGGAGTGGGATCTAGTGGTTAGAGCAGGGGGCTGGGAGCCAGGACTCCTGGGTTCTCTCACAGCTCTGGGAGGGAAGTGGGGGCTGGTGGTTAGAGCAGGGGGGCTGGGAGCCAGGACTCCTGGGTTCTCTCCTCAGCTCTGGGAGGGGAGTGGGGGCTGGTGGTTAGAGCAGGGGGGCTGGGAGCCAGGACTCCTGGGTTCTCTCCTCAGCTCTGGGAGGGGACTGGGGTCTAGTGGTTAGAGTGGGGGTGCTGGGAGCCAGGACTCCTGGGTTTTGGGTGTGGGGGAGCCAGGACGCCTGGGTTCTCTGGGGCTGCTGGATTCTGGGGCGGGGGAGGGAGCCAGGATGCCTGGGTTCTCGGAGGGGGCTGGGGGTTGGGAAGGGGGGGCTGAGTTCTCTAGGGGAGCCAGGACGCCTGGGTTCTCGGGGGGGGGGGCAGCCGCTCACCCGCACTGGGTCCCTCCAGGCCGCGTGACAGCGGAGCCGGGAAACAGAAACCGAAGTGGCGACTCCTCCCCGCGGGGGCCGGGCCGGAGGGGGAGGAACCGGGAGAGACGCCTGCGGAGCCGTGAGTGCGGGAGGGATGGTTCGTGTGACCCCCCCCCCGATCCGCCCTATGCACCCCTCGATCCATCCCGCTGCACCCCCTCTGTGCGCCCCTTCATCCCCTCCCCTGCACCCCCTGATCCATCCCGCTGCACCCCCTCTGTGCGCCCCTTCATCCCCTCCCCTGCACCCCCCGATCCATCCCGCTGCACCCCCTCTGTGCGCCCCTTCATCCCCTCCCCTGCACCCCTGATCCATCCCGCTGCACCCCCTCTGTGCACCCCTTTATCCCCTCCCCTGCACCCCCGATCCATCCCGCTGCACCCCCTCTGTGCGCCCCTTCATCCCCTCCCCTGCACCCCCGATCCATCCCGCTGCACCCCCTCTGTGCGCCCCTTCATCCCCTCCCCTGCACCCCCTGATCCATCCCGCTGCACCCCCTCTGTGCGCCCCTTCATCCCCTCCCCTGCACCCCTGATCCATCCCGCTGCACCCCCTCTGTGCGCCCCTTCATCCCCTCCCCTGCACCCCCTGATCCATCCCGCTGTACCCCCTCCCCCTGCACCCCCCGATCCATCCCGCTGCACCCCCTCTGTGCGCCCCTTCATCCCCTCCCCTGCACCCCCTGATCCATCCCGCTGTACCCCCTCCCCCTGCACCCCCTGATCCATCCCGTTGCATCCCCTCTGTGTGCCCTTGCACCCCCTCCCCTGCACCCCCTGATCCATCCCGCTGCACCCCCTACATGCATCCCGTGCACCCCTACCCTGTTCCCTGCACCCTCCATCTCCCTCCTGCCTCATGCACCTCTGATCCATCCTGCTGCACCCCCTCTGTGCGCCCCATGCACCCCCCGCTCCGTCCACTGCACCCCCTGCACCTCCTCTGTGCGCCCCCTTCATCCCCTTCCCCCTGCACCCCCCATCCTCCACCCACCATGTGTACCCCCCGATCCACCCCCTGGGTCCCTCTGTCCCCCCATCCCCCTGGACCTCCCTGTCTGCCTTGTGCACCCCCTGATCTGTCCCTCTGCACCCCTTGTATCCGCACCGTGCACCCCGTTCCACCCCCTGCATTCCCTGATCTACCGCCTGCACCCTCCTCTGTCCCCATGCACCCCCCTCTGTCCCCCTGCCCCGATCCATCCCTGTACCCCCTCTTTCTGCCCCATGAATCTCCGATCCATCCCCCTGTACCTCCAATCCATCCCCTGTAACCTCCTGTCTTCACCCTGTGCACCCCCAATCCATCCCCCTGCCCTCTTTCTTTCTGTCCCCGTGCGCCCCCCCCCCCCCCCCCCCCGGTTTGTCCGTCCCTGTGCACACCTCTCCATCTGGTTCAAGATGCGGGCTGGGGTATTGGGGTGGGCTGGGAGCAGGGTGGGGTGGGGCAGAGTCAGGAGGGGGTGGGATGTCAGGGCTTGGGGTAGGCTCAGGGGATGTCGGGGTAGGGGACAGACTCCCCGGAGCCACCCCCCCCAGACAATCACGTCTCCTTCTGTCTCCGCAGCAGCCAGATGAACGACGCCCCAGGCCCCGAAATGCCCTCGCAGCCCCCGGCGGACGCCTCGCCGGGCTCCCCGGATCGGGGCGACGTCTCGGTCGTGATCGTGGGGGCGCCAGGCTGTGGCAAGTCGGCCCTGCTCAATGCCGCGCGGGGCCTGGTGGAGGATGACGCCCGCGCAGCCCCGCTGGGGGCCCCGGCTAGCTCCGGGGGGCCTGTGCTGTACCCCGATCCGGCCCGGGCCAACCTGCTGCTCTGGGAGCTGGCCCTGATGGAGGGCGAGGGGCCAGCACGCTGGCTGGCTGAGGGGGACGTGGTGCTCCTGGCCACCGACGGGCTATTCGGTGCCAGCCACGCCCGCCTGGCCCAGGAGGCCCGCGGCGCCGGCAAGACGGTGCATTTTGCCCGCACCAAGGCTGACCTGGACCTGCACACCCTCCGGCGGCTCCTGGGCGAGCGCTACCACCGGGCCCGGGCCCTCGACACCCTCCGGGCCGCCTGCGTCCAGTCCCTGGCGGCCCATGGCCTTGGGGAGCCCCCACCCGTCGTCTTCCTCATCTCCGGCCACGAGCCCCAGGAGCTGGACGGGCCCCTGCTGCGCCAGGCTCTGGTGGGAGATGTCGGGGTGTATGAGAGGTGCGGCTTGTTTATTGTAGGGTCTCTTGGGTGGGCTGCTGTTGTGGGGATGCTCGGGAGAGGGAGGCTGCTTTGTTATTGTGGGGTCTTGGGGAGACGACGCTGGTTGTTGCGGGGGAAGGGCCTCAGGTGGGGTGATGCTGTAGCTCTCTTTGGAGGGCGCATGCGGAGCTTTGTTATTGTAGGGTCTCTTGGTGAGTTCTTTTTATAGGGTCTCCCAGAGCCCCCAACACCCAGCCAGTCCCCCCTCCATGTCTCCCTCTCACCGGTGCCCCCTACTCATCCCATGTCTCTCCTGCTCTGCCCCCCAGCATTTCAGGCCCCCTCTAGCCCCCTCCCCAGTGCTCCCCATTGTTGTATGCCCCCGGTGCCCTCTGGCATCTCACGCCTCCATGCCCCCATTCTCTCTCCCCCTGTGCCCGCAGGGTGCTGCGCCCGGCGCTCTCCGGCTTTGAGCTGATCAGCGAGCGGGAGGTGGCCGAGATCCAGGAGGCCTACGAGCTGGGTGGCCTGGCGGAGGTGGTGACCCGGGTCCAGTGCAGCCTGGAGACCCTCTGGAACGCCCAGCTGGATGTGGCCATCACCGGGGAGTCGGGGGCCGGCAAGTCCACCTTCGTCAACGCCCTGCGAGGCCTGAGCGACGAGGACGAGAGGGCGGCCCAGACTGGCGTGACCGAGACCACGGCCCAGCCCACGGCCTACCCGTACCCCGGCTACCCCAACGTGACGCTGTGGGACCTGCCGGGCATCGGCACGCCCAGCTTCCGGGCTGACCGCTACCTCGAGGCCGTGGATTTCATTCGCTACGACTTCTTCATCATCCTGGCCTCGGAGCGGTTTAAGGAGAACCACGTCCGCCTGGCCCGGGCCATCGTGGAGCAAGGGAAACGCTTCTACTTCGTGCGCACCAAGGTGGACAACGACCTGGAGGCCACGCGGAGGAGGAAGGACCCGCCCGAGGAAGCGGAGGTGCTGGAGGAGATCAGGAGGGACTGCCGGGAACGGCTGGGCCAGGCCGGGCTGGGCGACACCAAGGTCTTCCTGCTCAGCAGCTTCGAGATAGAGAAATACGACTTCCAGGCCTTCGAGGAGACCTTGGAGCGAGAGCTGCCGCAGCACAAGCGTCATGCCTTCCTCCTCTCCCTGCCCAACCTCTCGCGGGCCATCATCGAGAAGAAGCGGCAGCTGCTCCACCAGGAGGTCTGGAAAGTGGCCTTGGTCTCCAGCCTGGTGGCTGCTGTGCCCTTGCCAGGTCTGGCCTTCACCTGCGATGTCTCCATCCTGCTGAGGAAGCTGGCCACCTACCGGCAGGATTTCGGGCTGGACGCGGCCTCCCTGGCCCGGCTGGCGGAGAGGGCCGGGAAGCCGCTGGAGGTGCTGCGGGCCGAGGTGCGCAGCGTGCTCGGGCGCAGCATCAACAAGGAGGTGGTGATCGGGCTGCTGGGGAAGGCCACCGGCGGGGCCTTGGTGGTGGTCAACTTCTTCTTCCACCGGATCCCCATCTACGGGGCGCTGGCCTCCGGGGGCATCTCCTTCCATACCACCCACTCCATGCTCAGCCAGTGCCTGGAGGAGCTGGCGGCCGACTCCCAGCGGGTTCTCATCAAGGCCTTCGACAGCGAGGTCTGAGGGGGCTTCCAGCCACGCGAGGGGATCCCCTCCCACAGCGAAGGCAGAACGGCTGTGTTACTGTAGGGTCTCCCGTGCGGGTGGGGGCCGCGTGCATTGCTTGGTTATTGTAGGGTCTCCTGAAAGGAGCCTGCACTCCCTGTCCTCTCCCGAAATCTCTGCCCCCCACCCCGTATTCCCATGGCTACCGTCTCAGCACAGCCACCCTTATAGCAACCCCCCTGCTGGGGCCATCGGCCATAGCTGCACTGCAGTCGAGGGGGGCAGATCCCCAGCTAGCCCCGATGCCCCAGCGCGGCGCTAGGAGGCGCTGTGCTGCAGGTGGCAGGGTTGGGGGGCGATTCTCCTTGCAGTTCTCCCCCCACAGTCCCTGAAATCCCCGAGGTTGCAAACACAGACCCTGTCCCACCCCTGCCCCACGGCGGCTCCGGCTCATGCAGGGTTCTTGGCGTGACGCAGGCCCACGGACGAGGCCTCTCTCGGTCTGCGGGTGGGTCTGAGCTGGCTTATGGGGCTTGGGTCCAGCCCTGTTCCCTGGCTTTTAGGGGGGTGCACTGAAATGCAGGGAGGCCCCGACAGTCCTCAAAAGGGGCAACGTGTGTGTGTGTGGAGGGGGTGCCCTTCCGCAGCTCTAAGGGCGCCCGTGCGGCTTTGTACAGCACCTAGCGCTACTGTAATGCACCTAATAAATAGCATTCGTGATGTATCACACGCAGTGCTACCGTAATGCACCTAATACATTTTTTTCTGGTGACCCAGCTGAAGAAAACTGTTGATGCCTGTGACCCAACAGAGCTGGGGTGAGGGGTTTGGGGGGTGGGAGATGCTTAGGGCTGGGGCAGGGGGTTGGGGTGCAGATGTGAGGGCTGCAGGGTGGGGGCAGGAATGAGGTGCTCGGGGTGGGGAGGGGGTCAGGGCTCTGAGCTCAGGATACAGGCTCTGGGGTGGGGCCAGGGATGAGGGGCTTGGGGTGCAGGAAGGGGTTTGGGGGGGCTCAGGGCTGGGGCAGGGGATTGGGGCACGGGCTTACCTCAGGCGTCTCCTGGTCAGCAGCACAACTGGGATGCAGAGGCAGCTTCCTGCCTGTCCTGGCATCACGATCTACGTGGCCAGCAGCAGGCCCGGCTCCTAGGCAGAGGCACACAAGCAGCTCTGCACGGCTCTCGCCACAGGCACCGCTCCCCTCCCCACTTCCATTGGCCGGGAGCGCAGTGCTGCCCAGAGCTGCCGCGGCCCAGTGCTAGGTCACGACCTGCAGTTTGGAAGCCACTGACCTAATAAATAGCAGTCGCGATGTACCGCACCCAGCACTACCATAATGCACCTAATAAATAGCAATCATGATGTTCCACACCCAGCACTACCATAATGCACCTAATAAATAGCAGTTGTGATATACCACACCCAACACTACCATAATGCACATAATAAATACCAATCATGATGTACCTCACTTAGTGCTACCGTAATGCACCTAATAAATAGCAATCATGATCTTCTGCACCTAGTGCTACCATAATGCACCTAATAAATAGTAATCGTGATGTTCCGCACCCAGCACTACCATAATGCACCTAATAAATAGTAATCGTGATGTTCCGCACCCAGCACTACCATAATGCGCCTAATAAATAGCAATCGTGATGTACCGCATCCAGCACTACCATAATGCACCTAATAAATAGCAATCATGATCTTCCGCACCTAGCACTACCATAATGTACTTAATAAATAGCAATTGTGATGTACCGCACCTAGTGCTACCGTAATGCACCTAATAAATAGCAGTCGTGATGTACTGCACCCAGCACTACCATAATGCACCTAATAAATAGATGCTGTACATCACAATTGCTAGCACAATGAGTCCTGCCTGGGCCCAGACTGGAGCTACCGTAATGCACCTAATAAGTAGCTATGGTAATGCATGCCCTCTGCCTGCGTAGGGGCGATCCTTAGCCCCAGAGAGACACACAGTCTAGTGTCCAGTTCCTGTGTGTAAGATAAAGGTCACATCACGGAGAATCCCCCCTACCCCCATATCTCTGCCTGATTCTTCAGCCAGGACTCCTGGGTTCTCTCTGAGCTAGGAGAGGGGGCTGGTGGTTAGAGCAGGGGGGCTGGGAGCCAGGACTCCTGGGTTCTCTCCCTGGATTTGGGAGGGGATGGAGGAGGAGGAAACAGTCACTTGCAATAAAGAGCCCCATAATTGTGCCTCAATAAACTGACCTTCCCTGAGACTCAGGCTATTTTTAGGCTGCTCTTTCCTGTGGGGGGGAGGGGTGTGGTTCCCACACATCTGCCTGCCAAATTACACTCTGCCTTACATCACCTTCCCTGCCCCACTGAGCCACCAACCCAATGCCCCCTAGCACTGGTCCTAAAGGCCAGGGGACAGCCCCTTGCTCCGCTCCCTGCAGTACAGCGCCCCTGAGAGGATTGAAATCAAAGCCCCGATCCTGCTGGACCAGTCTGCCCAGATTCTTGGCATCACCTGCTGTGGTGCCCCGGGCCCTTCTTGCCTGGCACCACCAGGACGCTGCTGCGGCTTTGACGTGGTACGAGCGGTCGAGGACAGTGCGTCTTAGCAGCAACCTCCTGCCTCTGGATGCTCAGACAGGCCCTGTTCCCCAGCCAAGCCCCCCCCTGCTCTAACCACTGGCCCCCACTCCCCTCCCACAGCCAAGGAGAGAACCTAGGAGTCCTGGTTCCCAGCGCCCCCCCTCCTCTAACCACTAGCCCCCACTCCCCTCCCAGAGCAGAGGAAGGAACCCTCCATGGCATTGGCCCAGGCTGCCAGCAGCTCCCCAACAGCGGCAGTTATGGGACCCACCCAGGGTACAGCAGGGAAAGGGTTAAACACACCTAGGAGCCAGGTTCTGTAGCTGCCTGGTATAGTGGTTAGGGAGGGGGCTGGGAGCCAGGACTCCTGGGTTCTCTCCGCAGCTTGGGGAAGGAGGGGAGTGGGTTGGAGTTGGAGGACTAGATGGCCAAGCCTGGAGAATGACTGGGGGCACCGAGCTGTGGGACGGGGGAGGGCTGGAATCCTGGGGGCTGCGGGTCGGGACTGAGGGGCACCGGCGGGGGCTGTGCTAATTCCTGTGGTACAGGCCCATCGCCCTGGGCATCAGGCCTCTTAATCTGTGGTTTCTGGATGACACAATCACTGCCTCTGGAACAAATCAGCCACGCAGCGAGGGGCAGCTGGTATGTCTCCGTTCACACCCAGCACTGGGTGCAGCCAGCACCACCGCCCAGCCCCCTGCTCTAACCACTAGACCCACTCCCCTCCCAGAGCCGGGGAGAGAACCCAGGAGTCCTGGCTCCCTGCCCCCCCACCACACCTCAAGACCCCACTCCTTCACTGATCTTCTCTACAGAAATTCCCCAAGTGCTGCGAGCTTCCCCCCAGCAGTGCCGTCTACCTCCTGGACCTGTGGTGGTCGGGTTCAATAGGGGACATTCCTGTGGTGGGGCTGTCACGGAGTCCCCGGGCGATGCTCTGGAACTGCTCCCCACAAAGCCAGGCAGGACTTTGGGGAGCCTCCTCTCCCTTGGAGCAGACTTGTTCAGGGCAAGACGCTCACACGTCTTCACCTCCTGGGTCTCTCCTTGGAGCATTCAGCATCTGCCCCTCCGTGCGCTTCCCACAGCGAGTTGCCCCAGCGGGGTCCTGGGGAAGCCACAGGGTCCTGCACCCCCACTTTGCAGTCAGACATGACTCTTAGCCAGCCAGTAACACAGAGGTTTATTCGATGACAGGAACAGGGTCTAACACAGAACTTGTAGATACAGCAAATCGGACCCCTCGGCCGGGTCCATTCTGGGAGGCAGTGAGCCAGACCCCCATGTCTGCACTTCACTCCTTGTCCCCAGCAAGCTCCAGCCTGACACCCCCTCCAGCCCCTCCTCTCTGCTCAGCCCCTTTCCCGGGCCAGGAGGTCACCTGATCCCTTTGTCTCCAACACCTTCAGTTGGCACCTTTGCAGAGGGGGGGCCCAGGCCATCAGTTGCCAGGAGACAGAGTGCCAGGCATTTAGGTGCACTGGGCCCTCCCTCTGCAGCAATCACACCCCCTTATCCCACCACCTAGATATTAAGAACTGCATAGAGGACACTGAGGCACCGACACAGTATTCAGAGAAAACATTAAGAACATTCACAGTTCGTCACATCTCTCCCCCCTTCAAGACCAAACTGAGCCAGGTCACTCCAGCCAGTGACCTGGGGAAGTTCGAACCCACCAAGGTTTCCATGGATGCCCCAGCATCTCTCCCATTCCTCGGTGTGAGTTACACCAGAACAGTCCAGTCTCACACCCTCCCTTAGGCTGAGTGCGCTTGATGGGACTTGCAGGCCGCATGTGGGAAGGTTTATGCGGCCTGTACCCTTTTGCCACCCCAATACTCCTGGGGTTTAAACTGGGACAGGGTCTTCTCCCAGCACTCTGGGCTGCGATTCGGGCTCTCTTGGTTAAGAGCCCCCATCTTGGCCTTGGCCAGCTCTGGGCTTGGGCAGCCGCTCCCCACCTTGTGGCCCAGACACAACACCTCTGCCATCCCCACCTTACACTTTCCAGCTTTTACCGTCAGTCCCACCTCCTTGAGGCAGCCCAGCACCATCTTCCCCTGGGACACCTGTTCCTCCCAGGTCTGGCTAAAGATGCACATGTTATCCGTGTCTGCCAGGGCCACGTTCTCCATCCCCCTCTGCTTGTCTAGAATCTCCCCAGGCCTAGGCATGGGGTCGGCATTAGACACTGTGATGGCTTTAAGCTTCTGATAGCCCCCACAAAACCAGACCATCCTGTCTCCCTTGGGGATCAGCCCCATGGGTAAGGCCCATGGGCTGTAAAATGGTTGGGTCCCATCTAAAGTCAGCACGTCCTTGATCTCTCTCTCCAGGATCTGGGTTGCTTTCCCAGTGACTCTGAATGGGGAACACCTGATGGGGAGATTGGCTCCCACCTCAGGGAAGAGATCCACCAGGGGGTCTTCCCCCTTTCTCCATCCAATCCTCCGCTTTCAGGTCCAGGGGTCCCCTCACTCTCCTCCCATACAGCGGCTCAAATGGGAAGAACTCTGCAGATTCCTGGGGCACCACCAGCTGCCTCCCGATTCCCCCCAGTTCTACTTCCCCTTGGGGAGCCCATTCCCGGGACAGGAATCCCTTCTCCCGCAGGACTGTGTCCCTGCAGCCTTCCCCAAGGGGGTTTGCAGCGCTGTGGCCAGCAAGTTCCCTCAGCTTCTCCAAGGAGGGATCTCTCTGCAGCTCGGTCTGGGATTCGGCTGCTGGGGCAGGGAGTGGGACCTGCTCCCTCTCGCTGGCTGGGCCTGGGGTCACAGCCCCCCTGAGCCCTGTCCCTGGTAGCTCCCTCCCTGCTGTATAATCACCTCCCAGCAGCACGTCTGGACCAGGCAAACCTGGTTGGCAGCTGACCTGCCCTGCCTGGGTGTCCCCCCACTCAGCTGGGGTCTCAGCTCCCCCCGTGCTCAGCGCTGCCCTGGCTGTCCCAGTGGGGGCAGGCAGCGAGGTCTCTGCTCTGGTCCCAGCATCAGAGCCAGCGTGAGCCCCCTCTCCGGTGTGCAGGGGAGCGGGGAGCATCTCTCCCTCCCCCTCAGTCCCAGGGGGCTGGTTACAGGTAGGCAGGTATCCTGAGCCCAGCAGCCCCTCCCCCCTGCCAGCCAGTTCATTTGCATTTTCACTGACCATTTCCATCCCAGCCAATTGGTTCCCTGGATTCAAATTCAAACCCTCGGCAGTTACAGGAGCAGGGCCTGGATCCTGTCCCAAGGGGAGACAGTCACCCCCCAACAGGGCCTCCCAGCCGATATCCTGGAGAACCCCAATGACCAGCCAGTCCGACCCCTCCTGCGTCTGCACAGGGATCCGGGCCATAGGCAGGGCGAGGGGCTTCACCCCAGGGACCTTCACCCAGGTCCCACAGTCCCTCAGCATCTGCGGCTGCACCACCACAGTTCCCTCTGTCCCAGGGCCTCGCCCCTGCAGCCGTGTTTCCCCACTGACCCCTGGGCAGCCCCCTATGTCTCTCCACTCCACCATCACCAGTCCATGCTGCTGCTGCTTCTCCTGCAGCTTTTCCACAGCCTCTTGCTCTCTCTCACTGTCCTCTCGCTCTCTCGGGCTCTGCTCCAATCCCATCCGTCTCCGATCCCCTGATGGGGAACCCAATCGTGAAGACCCTTGTCTGGTTGGGGACCAGACTCTCAGGAGTGCCTGGCTGGTGCTCCAGCTGCTCCCAGATCCTCTTGTAGCTCCATCTGGGTCAAGAATCTGCTCCTCAGAGCGGTCCTCCTCCTCCAACTGCACGATTAACTGTGCCTTGGTGAACTTCCCCATGCGTAACCCTCTCTTTGTGCACAGGATCACAATGTCCTTCTTGAGATGGTGACAGGCCATCACTTCACCGTTCCCAAGTGGCTCTGGACTCACAGGCCTGTGTGCTCTTGGCTCCCCCATGGTTTCCAGGAAGAACCCCTGGTGTGCCAGCTGTTCTCGTGGTCACCACCTCTTTGCCAGGGTCGAGTTGCAGACTCCTCTGCCCCTGGGACTGCTCCTGTAATCCCCAGGGGAACCCTGCTACTGTAAAATCCTTCTCTCTCCCAGGGTCGAGCGGCAAGCTCCTCCGCCCCTGAGACTGCTCGCTGCAATCCTCAGGGGGACCCCGTTACTCCAACAATCCTTCTCGCTGGTCACACACTCCCAGAGGTTAACCGCCCCCTGAAACCGTCCCTCTCTGAGCCATCAGCAGGCCTGGTCCTCATTATCCCTCCTCTGTTTCACTGCTCCCCAGTCACTTACTGCAGGAAGTGCCATTCATGGGGTGCAGTACATCCCACCTCTGCCACCAGTTGTCACGGAGTCCCCGGGCGATGCTCTGGAACTGCTCCCCACAAAGCCAGTCAGGACTTTGGGGAGCCTCCTCTCCCTTGGAGCAGACTTGTTCAGGGCAAGAAGCTCACACGTCTTCACCTCCTGGGTCTCTCCTTGGAGCATTCAGCATCCTCTGCCCCTCCGTGGGCTTCCCACAGCGAGCCCACCCAGGCGGGGTCCTGGGGAAGCCACAGGGTTCTGCACCCCCACTTTGCAGTCAGACGTGACTCTCAGCCAGCAAAACAGAGGTTTATTCGATGACAGGAACAGAGTCTAAAACAGAGTTTGTAGGTACAGCGAACCAGACCCCTCGGCCGAGTCCATTCTGAGGTGGGGACAGTGAGCCAGACCCCTAGGTCTGCACTTCACTCCTCGTCCCCAGGCAGCTCCAGACTCACCACCCCCTCCAGCCCCTCCTCTCTGCTCAGCCCCTTTCCCCGGGCCAGGAGGTCACCTGATCCCTTTGTCTCCAACACCTTCAGCTGGCACCTTTGCGGAGGGGGGGCCCAGGCCATCAGTTGCTAGGAGACAGAGTGCCAGGCATTTAGGTGCACTGGCCCTTTGCTCGGCAGCAATCACACACCCTTATCCCACCACCTAGATATTAAGAACTGCAGAGGGGATACGGAGGCACCAACACAGTGTTCAGAGCAAACATTAAGAACAGTCCCAGTTCGTCACAGGGTCCGGGAGATTGAATTGCACGGGGCGGGGGTGGGTGGAGGAACAGGTAGAGCCGGTGCCTGGGAGTTTTCCAGCCAAGCCCAGCCCAGCCCGGGGCTGCCCCTGGGTCTGCTGGCCCAGCCCAGTCTATAACAGCCCCGCGAGGCGGCCCCGGACCCACAGCCGGCCTGAGCCTACGAGACAGGATGTGGGAGCTGCTGCGCCTGTGTGTGCTGGCTGCGCTCCTGGGCACAGGTGAGGGGTGGCGGTGCACACCCCAGGGCACCCGGTCCCCAGCCCCCAGCCCCAGGGACACCCCTGTCCCCAGCCCCCAAGAACCTCTGTAACCTGCCCCCGAGAACCCGTGTCCAGCCCCCAGGGACATCCCTGTCCCCAGCTCCCAGGGACACCCCTGTCCCCAGCCCCTAAGAACTCCTGTAACCTGCCCCCAGCCCCTGGGACCCACTGTTCCCAGCCACAGGGACATCCCTGGCCCCAGATCCCAGGGCACCCGGTCCCCAGCCCCCAGCCCCAGGGACCTGCTATATCCAGCCCCCAGGGCACCCCATACCCAGCTCCCAGTCCAGCCCCAGGGAACCTGGTCCCCAGCCCCAGAGACACGCCGTACCCCGCCCCCAGCCCCTAGGACCCACTATACCCAGCCCCCAGGGCACTCTGCCCCCAGCCCCTAGGACCCGCTATACCCAGCCCCCAGGGCACTCTGCCCCCAGCCCCTAGGACCCACTATACCCAGCCCCCAGGGCACTCTGCCCCCAGCCCCTAGGACCCGCTATACCCAGCCCCCAGGGCACTCTGTCCCCAGTCCCTAGCCCCCGGGCACCCTTGTACCCAGCCCCAGGGACACCCCAACCCACCCCCCTACTCAGTCCGCGCACTCCAGGACACCCCTGTACCCACTGTCAGATCGCCACAGACACTCACTATCCCTCATCTAGCCCCATACACACAATCTGTCTAGCCCCACAGATACCTCCTCTGGCTACCTACTGGGGGGGTGGGGGGTGGGATGGAGCCTGTTGTCACTTCACCCAGTGAATTTTGGTTATTTAATGTGTAATCGAGGGGTCGGCACCCTATGGCACACGGGCCGAAGGCAGCAGGCGAGCTGATTTTCAGAGGATCTCATACTGCCCGGGTCCTGGGCACCAGTCAGGGGGGCTCTGCATTTTAATACAATTTTAAATGAAGTTTCTTAAGCATTTTAAAAACCTTATTTACTTTACAGACAACAACAGTTTAGTTCTGTATTATAGACGTATAGGAAGAGCCCTTCTAAACCCGTTAACACGTCTGACCGGCCCGGGAAACCTTAAATTAGAGGGAATAAATGAAGACGCGGCACAGCACTGCTGAAAGGCTGCGCACCCCGGTCTAATAGATCCCCAGCTCTGCGAGGGGAGCGGGGTCTGGTGGTTAGAGCAGGGGGGGCTGGGAGCCAGGACTCCTGGGTTCTCTCCTTCGCTCTGGGAGGGGAGTGGGGTCTGGTGGTTAGAGCAGGGGGGGCTGGGAGCCAGGACTCCTGGGTTCTCTCCCTGGCTCTGGGAGGGGAGTGGGGGCTGGTGGTTAGAGCAGGGGGGGCTGGGAGCCAGGACTCCTGGGTTCTCTCCTTTGCTCTGGGAGGGGAGCGGGGTCTGGTGGTTAGAGCAGGGGGGGCTGGGAGCCAGGACTCCTGGGTTCTCTCCCTGGCTCTGGGAAGGGAGCGGGGTCTGGTGGTTAGTGCAGGGGGGGCTGGGAGCCAGGACTCCTGGGTTCTCTCCTTTGCTCTGGGAGGGGAGCGGGGTCTGGTGGTTAGTGCAGGGGGGGCTGGGAGCCAGGACTCCTGGGTTCTCTCCCCGGCTCTGGGAGAGGAGTGGGGGCTGGTGGTTAGAGCAGGGGGGGCTGGGAGCCAGGACTCCTGGGTTCTCTCCCTGGCTCTGGGAAGGGAGCGGGGTCTGGTGGTTAGTGCAGGGGGGGACTGGGAGCCAGGACTCCTGGGTTCTCTCCCCGGCTCTGGGAAGGGAGCGGGGGCTGGGAGCCAGGACTCCTGGATTCTCTCCCCGGCTCTGGGAGGGGGGTGGAGCCCGGTGGGTGAGGGCAGTGAGGGCTGGGAGCCAGGATTCCTGGGTTCATTCTGGGGCCATGGGCCAGGGAGAAGGTATGCAGCGATACAGGCTGAGCGAGTGATTTGTTTCCCCTGGCTGTAGGGTCACTGTGTCTCCACGGGGGTAGGATGGACTTTCCTGCCCAAAGGCGGGTTGGTGGGGCCAGTTAAGGGGGCAGGAGACGGGATGCAGGGTGAGATGGGCCCGTTGGAGGGGCTCTGAGTGCGCTTCCCTCCCCTGTGCCCAGGGGGCGCCATCTCCTGCTATAACTGCACCAGCTCAGAGGGCTACAACTGCACCACGAACCAGGCCACCTGCACCAGCGCCGTCAACAGCTGCATCACCATCGCCCGCGACGAGGAGCAGGGTAGGGCCCGGCCGGGCTGGGGGAGTGGGGACAACAGCGCTGCAAGCATCCCGTCAGCAGTGCCCCGATGCTGCGAGCTTCCTCCCAGCAGTGCCCTGACACTGCAAGCTTCCTCCCAGCAGTGCCCCCTGGAGCTGCAGGCCTCCCCTGTCAGCAGTGCCCCAACGTTACGAGCTTCCCCCCAGCAATGCCCCCACCCCAGAGCCACAGGTAGACTGAGGGGGGTGTGGGTACGAACCCCACGTGTGCCCTAGCCTCTTGACTGCTCCATCCCAGGGGGATTCTCCCCACAAATCAAGGCTTGCACCATCCCTGTACCCCTTGTCTCACCTCCGGTGCCTGCCATGTCCTTCCAGGGGACGAGGACAAGGAGAAGACAGTGTACGAGAAGAAATGCAACTCGGACGATCGGCTCTGCAACCAGTTCTATGGGCTGACGGCCGGCACCTACCATCTGCGCTGGAACTCAACATGCTGCCGGGCGGACAGCTGCAACGTGCCCGAGATCACCCGTAGGGACCCTCCTGGGGGGCGCCAGGACGCCTGGGTTCTCTCCTCGGCTCTGAGAGGAGAGTGGGGTCTAGTAGTTAGAGCAGGGGTGGGGGCTGGGAGCCAAGACTCTTGGGTTCTTTCCCTGGCTCTGGGAGGGGAATGGGGGCTGGGAGCCAGGACTCCTGGGTTCTCTCCGTGGCTCTGGGAGGGGAGTGGGGGCCTGGGAGCCAGGACTCCTGGGTCCCATCCCCAGCTCTGTCTCACTCCCTGTGTCTCCTTCCTGCAGTGCAGCCCAGCTCCAGGGTCCCCAACGGGCTGCGCTGTCGCTCGTGCTTTGCCCGCGGCTCGGACGTCTGCGTGCCCACCGAGGTGCTGAACTGCACGGGCCTGCAGACCCGCTGCATACAATTCGCTGCCACCGCTGGCCAAGGTACCGGGGGCCGGGTTCTGCTGGGGGGGGGGGGGAGCTGAGGTTCAGCCGTGTGTGTTGGGAGGGAGCCCTTGTGCCTATGAGGGGTCATGCTGTGGGCCTGTTCCCATGGGGCAGTTGGGGGGCTGATGTCCTTGGGGCAGGTGAGGGCTGTGTGGGGGGCTGGTGCCCATGCGGTGGTTGTGGGACTGGTGTCCATGGGGCAGGGGGGCTGCGTGGGGGGCTGGCATCCATGGAGCAGTTGGGGGGGGTGGCAGTTGGGGGGCTGGTTCCCATGGGGCAAGTGGGGGACTGCGTGGGGGGCTGGTGCCCATGGGGTGGTTAGGGGCTGTGAGGGGGGCTGGTGCCCATGTGGTGTTTGCGGGACTGGTGCCCATGGGGCAGGGGGGGCTGTGTGGGGGCCTGGTGCCCATGGAGCAGTTGGGGGGCTGATCCCCATGGGGCAGGTGGGGGGCTGGTGCCCATGGGGTGGTTGGGGGACTGGTCCCCATGGGGCAGGGGGGACTGCGTGGGGGGCTGGTGCCCATGGGGTGTTAGGGGGCTGCATGGGGGGTCTCCTGCACCCCTAACCCTCTCCCCTCCCCCCAGGGTTCGAGCATCTCCGTGTGGCCTTCATGGGCTGTGCAACCCACAGCCTGTGCGACGTGGGCGCCGTGGCCCTGTTCGCCTCCCAGCGCCAGGCCGTGCTCAGGACCAACCTGTGCAGCGGGGCGGGGGCAGCCCGGGGGGGGCTGCCCCTCCTCAGCCTGGGGGGGCTGCTCCTCTGGGCGCTGCGCCCCTGATCGCATCGTCCCCCCTCTGCAGCGCCCCCCTTTGGCGGGGGCCTCCCACCCAATCGCACCTTCCCCAATAGGGCTGGGAACTACCCCCCTCCCTGGCAGTCGCTGCCTTCTGGTCATCCTGCCCCCAGCCCGGCACTGCCCCCATCGCACCCCCAAAGCTGGGTGCTGCCCCCTTAAATGCCACCTGCTATGCCCCTCCCCACCTGCCCCAGTGCCCGCCTACGGCACTCCGCCCCCGATATGGTACTTCCCACGGTCCAATTCCTTGTCCTCTTCCCTGGGGCCGGATGGAAGCCAGTGCCCCATAGGGGGGAGAGGCCCCTGCCCCATTCCCCCCTCCCCGAGCCAGCCACTCCCCTGCCTTGGGCCACGTGGGAGCCAGTGCCCCCTAGGGGGGACAGGCCCCTGCCCCATTTCCTCGCCCCCCTGAGCCAGCCAGTCCCCTGCTCTGGGGCCGGGTGGAAGCCAGTGCCCCCTAGGGGGGAGATGCCTCTGCCCCATTCCCCCCCCCCCCCGAGCCAGCCAGTCCCCTGCCCTGGGGCTGGGTGGGAGCTGGCACCCGCTAGGGGGGGGAGGCCCCGTGCCTGTTTGCTGGCAGTGATTGCCAAACCCAGGGCTTGCAGGAGTTTCTTTCTCACCTGAGATCCGGGATCTGGGCTGATTTTCCGGTTTCATTCACTTTTCACCAACCAGCTCACGCGACGGGAACGGCCAGTCTGGGTCAAAAATGCAGTTGCAGAGTTTTATATAATAAAGTTGCAAATAGGCACAAGTTTGTGTTTATACGGGGACCCCTCACCCAGGACTGGGACGCGGCCTCTCTGGGGTGAGGCTCAGGGGCTGGTTATATGGGGACCTCTCCCCCCAGTGCTGAGATGTGGCTGCTCTGGGGTGAGGCACAGGGGCTGGTTATATGAGGACCCCTTCCCCAGTGCTGAGATGTGGCCGCTCTGGGGTGGGGCACAGGGGCTGGTTATATGGGGACCCCTTCCCCAGTGCTGAGATGTGGCTGCTCTGGAGGGGGGCGCAGGGGCTGGTTATACGAGGACCCCTTCCCCAGTGCTGAGATGTGCCACTCTGGGATGGGGAGCAGGGGCTGGGTATATGAGGACCTCTCCCCTGGCACTGGGACACGGCCGCTCTGGGGTGCGGAGCAGGGGCTGGTTATACAGGGACCCCTCACCCAGCACTGGGACACAGGGACCCCTTATTTGGCACTGGGGTGGGGCGCCAGGGCTGGTTATACAGGGACCCCTCCCCCAGTGCTGAGATGTGGCTGCTCTAGCGTGGGGCGCTGGGGCTGGTTCTACAGGGACCCTTCACCCGGCACTGGGATGCGGCCGCTCTGGGGTGGGGTGCTGGGGCTGGTTCTACAGGGACCCCTTACTTGGCACTGGGGTGAGGGCTGTTCATAGAGTCTCCCCTCACTGAGTCCCCCACCCCACACCCCCCTCATTTCAGCTGGGAATGAGGGAGAGGTGGCAGCTGAGATCTGGGCTGGGATCAGAACCAGCCATGCTGGACCGGCCGGGGGCGGCGCCCCCTCATGGCAGCTCTGACGCCACCCCCAGAGGTGCCTGCCACTTGCCCCGCCTGGCTGGAGCTCCTTGGCCAAGCCCCGGGCCGGACAATGTTGCCATGATGCCGCCACTGATGGGCAAGGGAAGGAGAAGAATGTAAGGAACAAAAGGATGAAAGTGGGAACATTTCTGGGGCCGGCTGGTTCCTCCAGTGCCTTCCACCCATTTTCTGCACTCCCAGAGTCCTCCAGTCAGCCCACTGCCAGGCCCCTGCTCCCCTCCCAGAGCTAGGGAGAGAACCCAGGAGTCTGGGCTCCCAGCCTCCCTGCTCTAACCACCAGACCCCACTCCCCTCCCAGGGCTGGGGAGAGAACCCAGGAGTCCGGGCTCCCAACCTCCCCCTGCTCTAACCACCAGACACCCTCCCAGAGCCAGGGAGAGAACCCAGGAGTCTGGGCTCACCGCCTGTTCCCCAGTGACTGGAATTCCTTGGCCATGGTTGCGTAACCTGCCCCCAATTTCACCTCTCTGCTGCGGGCACTGAAGTCACGGCACCGGCCTTACGCAAGAGGGTTGTTGTGTTTGTGCCCCCGGGCTGGGCTGGCCACGGAGCTGCTGGCGGGGCAGGAGTCTGGGGGGGTAGGACCACCCCCACCATGTGTGTGGACACAGGGCAGGACTATGGGTTGGGGGCGTTGTTTGTAGTTTAGATGTTCTAGATTAATTATTTCCAATTAATTTTTTGCAGTTTTAGATTCATTGAATCTCTATTAATTATTAAGGATTATTGTTCCAGTTCAGAATGTATTGAGTTTATATTAATGATTAAATATTAACGATTCTCTCCGAAGCTGCTCTTTTATTGAACGTATGTTAATTCTTAATGATTAAATATTAATTAGGTTTTGCAATTTGTATTTAATTGGGTTTGGATTAATTACATATTTATTGGGAGGGTTTTTTTGCCGGTTATATTGAGTGGGTTTATATTAATAAACCCAGTGCCCAAGGAGGGGTATTTCTGCCCAAGAGAAAGCCTGACGGGAAGTTTTATTTGAACAGTCTGAGAAGGGAAACTGAGGCAGGCTTTGTCATGCTGCTCTGCTGGGCTGTTCACAGCAGCAAATGCTCCGAGCAGCGGCATTGGGTGGCCACCCAGCCGGTCAGGGACGCCCAGAGGATTCTGGGGGCCTGGGGTCTTTGGCGGCAGGGGGCCCCCGCTTCGGCAGTAATTCGATGGCAGGGTGTCCTTCCGCTTCGGGACCTGCCGCTGAAATGCAACCGGGTCTTTGGCGGTAATTTGGTGGCAGTGGGTCCCTGCAGCAGGTCTTCAGGGCCCTTCGGCGGCAGGTCTCAGAACAGAATGACCCCCAGCCTCCAAATTACCGCCGGAGACCAGGCTGCACTTCAGCAGCGGGTCCCACTTCGGCAGTAATTCGGCTGCGGGGGTCCTTCCATCCCGGAGCAGAAGAACTCCCTGCTGCCGAAGACCTGGAGTGGAAGAAGCTCCGGGGACCCAGGCCCCCTGAGAGTTTTCTGGGGCCTCCGGAGTGAGTGAAGGACCTCACTCCAGAGGCCCCGAAAAACTCTCCTGGAGGCCCCTGCGGGGCCTGGGGCAAATTGCCCCACTTGCCCCTCCCCTCTGGGCAGCCCTGCGGCCGTTTTTCACTGGGACAGTCCCAGGTTTTGAGTGGGGATTTAAAGGACACGGAGCTCCCCGCAGTGACCGGAGCCTCTGGCCTTTTAAATCACTGCCAGAACCCCGGGGGCTCCTGCAGCCGGGCTTCTCCGGGGATTTAAATCCCCGCCCGAGCCCTGTTGCCCCAGGGTAGCGGCGACCAGGCTCCCACGGTGATTTAAAGGGCCCAGAACTCGGCGGCGGCCAGAGCCCCAGGCCCTTTAATTCACCCCTGTGCCGTGGGGCTCGCAGCTGCCTCTGCAGCTGGTAGCTGCGGGGTGATTTAAAGGCCCCGCCTCCTCCGGCTGAGGCCACGCCCCCGCTCAGGACTTGGGTGTTACTTTCACCCCTGGCTGGGGGCAATGTGGGCTGAGTGACCTTTCCTCCCAAAGTCCGGCCTGTCTGGGAGTCTCTGAGGGGCGGGGGCAGCGATCCAGGAGCGCCACCGGCTTGGGGGATCTGCCCTGTTTTCCCCTCCAGCGCGTTCCTGCCCGCCTGGACGGTGGGGGTGAGCCCCAGCCTCTCCTTCCGCAGGGGACCTCAGCCAGCCCGCGCCTTTCCCGCGGCCACCTGGGCCTTGCCTTGAGGGAGGGGATCTAGGCAGGACTCCTGGGTTCTATTCCCTGCTACTGGAAGGGGAGTGGAGTCTAGTGGTGAGAGTAGGGGGGGGTGGAAGGGCTTGGGAGCCAGGACTGCTGGCTCTATTTCCTGGTCCTGGAAGGGGAGTGGGGTCTAGTGGTTAGAGTAGGGGGGTGGAAGGGCTTGGGAGCCAGGGCTCCTGGGTTCTGTCCCTGGCTTTCAGAAGGGAGTGGGGTACAGCTGCCAACTTTCTACTTGCACAAAACTGAACACCCTAGCCCCCCCGCCCTGCCCCTTCTCTGATGCCCCACCCCCTGCTCACTCCATCCCCCTCCCTCTGTCATTTGCTCATTTTCACCGCGCTGGCTCAGGGGGGCTGGATGGGGGAGGGGATGAGGGCTCCGGCTGGGGGTGCAGGCTCTGGGGTGGGGCCAGTGATGAGGGGATTTGGGTGCAGGAGGAGGCTTCAGCCTGGGGGGTGGAGCTGAGGAGTTTGGAGTATGGGAGGGGGCTCTGGGCTGAGGCAGATGGTTGGGGTGTGGGAGGGGGCAGAGGCTCTGGCCTGGGGGTGCAGGCTATGGGGTGGGGCCAGTGATGAGGGGGCTTGGGTGCAGGACTCAGTCAGGACTCCTGGGTTCTCTTCCTGCCAATATCTCTGGCGCACAGAACAGAGGCGGGCTCCGTGCCCCACCACTCGCTTTATTCAGCCAATGCACAAAAGGGACCCTCAGTCCCCCCCAAAGAGAAGCAGCAGCAGCCAGTGCCCCAGGGGGAGGTGCATTGCAGCCCCCACGCGCAGGGCAAGGGGATGGGGCCCAGCCGGGGCTCACAGCTCCCCGGCAGTCCAGGGAACGTGGTAGCACTCGGCCCTCTCAGCATGTCCACCACACCCTGGGCGTATTTCTTCACCCCCACTCTCTTGACGCAGGCGCCAGGGGAGCCACATCCAGCCGCAGCCTTCGTCAGGGTCTCGTTACCTGGATCGGGGGTGAGAGACGTGATCGGGGGCTCCCACATCCTGACCCCCAGGAGGCTTCTCACTCACTCCCCTCCCAGCAGGACTGCACCCACCTTTGGGTAGGGAGGAGGGGTCTAGTGGTCAGAGCAGGGGAGGTGGGAATCAGGACTCCTGGGTTCACGCCCCGGCTTTGGGAGGGGAGTGGGGTCTAGTGGCTAGAGCAGAAGTCTCCGGAGCCAGGACTCCTGGGTTCTAGCTGGCTGATGCTGCCTTCCACACCCCATCCCGATCTGGAGGAATTACCCAGCGTTAATGTCCCAGCAATGTCAACACAATGGTCCTCAGCGCCAGTGCAGGCCAAGGGCTCCACGTCCTCGCAGCAAACTGTCCCCGCAGCGAAGCACGACGGGCGCTGCCGGCCATTGGGGATGGGGCTCACGGCTGGCACTGAGAACAGACAGACACACCCAGTCAGCCGGGGGTGAGGAGTCACCACACGCTGGGCTCGATCCCAGCTCGGGGAAGGCAGTGGGGATTAGTGGTTAGAGCGGGGGGGGCGCTGGGAGCCAGGACTCCTGGGTTCTCTCCAGGCAGGTGTGGCCGGAGCAGGGCTCTAGGTTTGCAGCAGACACATGTGACAAAGTGGGGGTTTTCTTGGGTTTTCTGTGTTTTCCAGGGGGTTGCATGCAGAGAGAGGAGGACTCAGTGTCCCCGGGTGTTATTGGTTAATGAGGGGAGGGGAGAGGGAGTTTGTTGGGACACAGGACCGGAGAGGGAACTTGGGACCCTGGCCGATGGCCTGGAGGATGGAGACCCCAGCGCCTGGTGACCTGGGGACCTGGAGACCCAGCTCAGAAGACACAGACGGTTCTGGCCAGTGGGAGGACAATGGGCGCCGGGGAGAGGACCCCGGTGACCTGACCAGCCGGCTCCAGCCAGAGGGGCCAGAGGGGGGCTGAGAGGAGAGGAGACCCAGGCCACCCTGTTTACAACCCTGTTTCCCTGGAGAGAAGCCAATGGACAGAGGGGGCTTGGGGCCGGGGGTATCAGAGACCCAGCTGGGAGCAGGGGGGCTCTGGGCTGGAGAGGGGGAGCAGGCAGAGCCCCCCTGGCTGCAGGGGGACTGGGATGTGCTGGGCGGAGGGAGGCCAGGCCTGAGGCCAGAGAGTTTCCTGTGCTGCGTTCAACTCTCAATAAACCTCCTGCGTTATGCTGGGGGAGAGTTGCTCCGGGCTAGAGAGCAGGAGGCGTCAACCCCTTTGGGGGCTGAGGACGCCCCGGGCCCCAGAGTGAGGGGACTCCCTGGGGGGCCCCACGGCAGAGACAGACGTGCTGAGGCTCAGAGAGGTGCGGCTCCAGGAGGTGGAGGGGCCTGACCCCGAGAGAGAGTGGCCCCCCGAGAGGGGCTGTCTCACTGAAAGGGGCACCCCCCACGGATCGTATGGGGCCACGAGTGGGCACGATCTGTGAGTCCGTGACAACACACACCTGAGATGTCCCCGGTGTTGCAGCCATCAGTGTCACACCAGGCGATGTTCACCCGCACGGTGATATTGCGGGCGTAGGTCAGCGTGAAGGGGCCGGGCTCACAGCTCTCGGGCTCCAGGCACGACTTAGCTGCGTAGGAGAAGGAGTTTTCCTCTGTGGGAGGGAAAGAGAGAATCACCTCTTAGCCCCCCCAGTGCCCCCACAGCTGCTCCGGCTTCCCCTTTTGTATCCATCCACTCCATATCTTATCCATCTCTCCCCCTCCCCGCAGCACAATCCTCTCTTCTATCCAATCCCGTCCCCACAGCAGCCACTGCAATTCCCCATCTCATCTGAGACAGAGTCTGCAGACCCCAGGGGGCCATGGAGCACAGGCTGAAAACCCTAAGGAGCCCCCGTGCCAGGAGAGAAGTGGGGTCTAGTGCATGAAGCGGGGGTGCAGGCTGGAAGCCAGGTCTCCTGGGTTCTCCCCTGGCTCTAGGAGGACTATGGTGTCTACACTTGGTAGGAATCTTGGTTCACTCACCCAGGTTGAACTCTGCCACAGCAGCGATGCAGGTCCCTTCCGAGGGGGTGCAGGGCTGCAGGGGCCCGGAGCACGATCCCGCTTTGGACTGACACACCTCGCATTGCAGGGCGCTCCCTGGAGCATGGAAAAATCCCTCCTCAGTGCAAACCCCGGCTCCCCACCCCTCCTCAGGCAGTGCCCGGGGGAGAAATACCAGTAGGAACCAAGAGGTGGCGCTGTGGTGGTTGTTACCACCGATGCCACCTCACCGAACATGTGGGCAGGTAGATCTTGGAGAAATTCCATCTGCTTCTGCAGGAGTTTGGCCCAGTTCCCTTTGACTCACTGTGTGAGGAAAGGCACCCTGCCAGGTGGTTATGTGCTGTCACGGAGTCCCCGGGCGATGCTCTGGAACAGCTCCCCACAAAGCCAGGCAGGACTTTGGGGAGCCTCCTCTCCCTCGGAGCAGACTTGTTCAGGGCAAGAAGCTCACACGGCTTCACCTCCTGGGTCTCTCCTTGGAGCATTCAGCATCCTCTGCCCCTCCGTGTGCTTCCCACAGCGAGCCCACCCAGGCGGGGTCCTAGGGAAGCCACAGGGTCCTGCACCCCCACTTTGCAGTCAGACGTGACTCTTAGCCAGCAAAACAGAGGTTTATTCGATGACAGGAACAGGATCTAAAACAGAGCTTGTAGATACAGCGAACCAGACCCCTCGGCCGGGTCCATTCTGGGGGGCGGTGAGCCAGACCCCTAGGTCTGCACTTCACTCCTTGTCCCCTGGCAGCTCCAGACTAACCACCCCCTCCAGCCCCTCCTCTCTGCTCAGCTCCTTTCCCGGGCCAGGAGGTCACCTGATCCCTTTGTCTCCAACACCTTCAGTTGGCACCTTTGCAGAGGAGGGGCCCAGGCCATCATTTGCCAGGAGACAGAGTGCCCGGCATTTAGGTGCACTGGCCCCTTCCTCTGTAGCAATCACACACCCTTATCCCACCACCTACGTACTTAAGAACTGCATAGGGGACACTGAGGCACCAACACAGTGTTCAGAGCAAACATTAAGAACAGTCCCAGTTCGTCACATGTGCATCCTCATCAAAGCTGTAGATAAGTCTGTTTGCTGCCTGAGTGTCTGTGGCTAGAATAAATGTTCAGCTGCAGAGCTGGCGATCCCGTAAAACTCGTGTGTGTGAACAAACCCCACACGTCTGTACAGAATTACACTTCTCTATGGAGTGGTTTCTGCCTGGCTTTGAGGTGAACCTGTCACACACACACACTCCAACTTGCTGTTTGAGGACTCTGCCTCTCAGAGTAACATTAGCTCAGCCATGATCAACTTCCTGGATCACTTTTTGTCTGGGGTCCTGTGAACTGTCTTCTTCCTAATTTCATTGGTGATGATTAACCCTTTCCACTGATGGCTTCACACCTCTATCCTGCATGCAGAAAAATCTGGGCTGGCTGAAGAGCTCCCATGATCGTTCACTCTTTCCTGGGAGAGCTTGGGAGAGTTTCATTTCATTAAGTGAACATAATATTTTAATTGAAGAAAGAAAGAAGATTAATTGGTCCACTTTGGGTATTTTTCGGAGCTTTCATCTGTAAACATCACTTCAGCCTCAGAACGGCTTCCCCTGCCTTTGCCAGGGTCCCAGGTGGTAGGAAGGAAAAATTATCCCCATCTTATAAACAGGGAAACTGAGGCACAAAGAGGCGGTGTCAGAACCATGAATATAACCAAGGAGCCCTAGTTGCTGCTGACTTCCAGTCCATTCTACAGCCACCCGCTTCCCTGAGCTGGGGACAGAACCCAGGAGTCCTGGCTCCCAGACATCACGTTAGACCATGTGAGTCAGTGTGATGGTGCAGCAGTGCCCCCTCCTGGCCAGGCAGGGCGTGGTTCTGGCACACCGAGCTCAGTGTGGCCCTCGCTCGAGTCCCTGTGCCCAGAAATCTGCAAAACCCTCTCTGCTGCCCAGCCCTTTTCTCCCTTCACTCGCTGGGCTGGCCTGGGGTATCTACACCCCATGAGAGACCCCCCCACTCCCCTCTCAGAGCTGGGGAGTGAACCCAGGAGTTCTGGCAGGAATCTCAGTGCTGGGGGGCAGGGGAACATTTCCAAGCAGGATAGCAAGGGGCTGGGGGGCGGTTTTCCTGGTTTCCTGCTCCGCGTCAGGAAGCCCCATTAGAGTTGGAGGAAGAAGACGCACAGATGGACTCAGACCCCGACCCATCACCCCAGTCTGACCCACAGCCTCTGGCCAGGCCCTTCGCGTGGCCTGTGGGAGTCCCAGGCTCCAATCCCTGCTCTCCCCCAGTCAGCCAGGGGACATGGCATCGGGTTTTCCTCTCACTGGTTTTACCCACAAATTCCATCCTGACCCCAGAATCCGCCATCGACAGCAGCTCGTTTCCCGGGTGAAACCCCCCCACCTCCCGCCAGTGTCTGGCTCCCTCTGCCCAGGGACGGACAGGACTCACCGGTGGCCAGGAGAGCGGCCAGCAGGCAGAGGGACAGGGGTGCCTACATGGTGCCAGGCGTTTGCTGCAGTGACCAGAGCAGCAATGGAGCAGCTGTTGTACTTATGTTAGACAGGTTGGCAAATACCTGCCCCGGGGGATCAGCTGGGGCTGTCCCATGACATCCTGGTGGGCCTGGAGATGGGACATTTCAGAGTCCCGAGTGCTGCAAAATCGACCCCCGAGGCACATGTCTCCCCTGCAGCATGTTCCCACCCACCTTCATGGCTGGGTGAGCTTCGGCCTCATGTACCCACAGCCCTCCTTCCCCAGGGGAGCTCAGCCAGCCCATACCTCTCCCCCGGCCTCTGGGGCCTCGCCTTGGGGGAAGTGGTACAGCCCGGACTCCTGGGTTCTATCCCTACTTCTGGGAGGGGACTAGGGTTGGGTGAGTTAGATTGGGGGCTGGGCTAAGAGCCAGAACTCCTCTGTTCCCTTCCCTAGCTCTGGGAGGAGAGTGGGGGGCTGCTGGGAGCTAGGACTCCTGGGTTCTATTCCTGGCTTTGAGAGGGGAGTGAGGTTGGGTGGGTGGGACACTCAGCACTGTAGAAAGCCCGTATTCACCGCCTTGGTGTGGTTGTGATATGATCCGTACAATGTCTGCCTTGTGAGGGGTCATTTTAAAAAAGTCTCGACCTGCTGACCGTTCCCGTGCTGGTGGGTCGTGGGTTTCCAAAGGGCTGAAGTCTTGCGGGATTTGTTACTGAAATACATGGGGAGACGCTGCAGACGGCCTTCCAGTAGCAAGAAAGGAGCAACCATCATGGGCCAGGACAATCCACCCTCTCAGAGGCTCCTCGGAGAGGGCATGTACGCCGGCGGGGGATGGGGTGGGGGGCTGGCT
Source organism: Aldabrachelys gigantea (assembly GCA_026122505.1). Taxonomy (NCBI): domain Eukaryota; kingdom Metazoa; phylum Chordata; order Testudines; family Testudinidae; genus Aldabrachelys; species Aldabrachelys gigantea. The sequence goes on from CM047489.1 coordinate 73,475,851, forward strand.
CCCAGGTCACAGCGAGGATCTTTCTGGCACTGGAGGGAAGTTATAAAAGAGGGGCAGCAACATCACCACTTGACCTCCCTCCTCCCCTGTCTCAACGCAGGGACTATGGGCTGGAAGACAAGGACTTCGACCCAGGGAGACTGGTCCCAGGCTGCGGGGGAATCCAGCCCGGGTACTGAGAGCAGTGAGCTGCCTGTAGCATCATGCTGAGAACAGGCGTTCGCATGGCACTGGTGTAGCTGGTGTCACAAGATATTTACGTGCTAGATGCACTAAGGATTCATAAGTCCCTTCATGCTTCAACCACCATTGCAGAGGACGTGCGTCCATGCTGATGACGGGTTCTGCTCGATAACGATCCAAAGCAGTGCGGACCGACCCATGGTCATTTTCGTTTTTATCATCTGAGTCAGATGCCATCAGCAGAAGGTTGATTTTCTCTTTTGGTGGTTTGGGGTCTGGAGTTTCCACATCGGAGTTTTGCTCTTTTAAGACTTCTGACAGCATGCTCCTCACCTCGGCTCTCTCAGATTTTGGAAACCAGCAGCTCCAAGAAGCAGTGGCATGTCCCCACTCCGGCTTCTATGTGGACGTGGGGCAAGGCAAATCCCCCCCCGACTTCCCTGCTGGAGCCCCGGAGCAAGGCAGGGCCCCCCCCCGGCTGGAGCCCTGGAGCAGGGCAAGCCCCAGACCCCACTCCCCAGCTGGAGCTTGAGGGCTGGATGAAAACATCTGGCGGGCCAGGTGCGGCCCCTGGGTCATAGTTTGCCCAGCCTTGGGCTGGAGGCTGGGTGTGAGCAGCAGGGGAGTGGTGGCTCTCACCGTGAATCTCTCCAGGCTGAGGGGGACATGGCAGGTCATGGGTCCAGCCTGTACGCCGGGGAATGGCCCAGCCGGGACACCCTTTGCACGGGAGGATAAAGAGGATAAAGAACAAAGGAGACCCCTTTCCCCTCCCCACCTGGGATATCGGACTAAGCTCTGTCCCAGGACACCTGGGTCCAACACAGATCGGGGCTGTAATGGGGCAATTTGTCCAAACAAACACATGATCTCTGGGAAATTTAAGTTTAGGATCCGGCTTTATTCAGTGCCTTGACTTCTGGAAATATATCATGTTAAATCAGGGAGTGCCGGGTGTCAGGGCTCCTGGCTTCTGTCCCCGGCTCTGGGAAGGGAGTGGTGTGTAGTGGTTAGAGCGGGGGGGCTGGGAGCCAAGACTCCTGGGTTCTGTCCCCACACTGGACTCTCGGGGGGCTGCTGTGGAATACAATAAGACTCAGCACTGCAACACAGCACATCACAGTCTGTGCAGAGACACACCACCCCCCTCCTCCCACTCTGGCTGCAGTGAGCTTTGTGTTGGGTCCTGACTCCCTGGATCTTTGCAAACGCGGTTCAGCATCATTATCATTTGGACACAGATGAGGAAACTGAGGCACAGGTGGGTTGGAGGGAGAGGAGAGAGACCCACAGACCATGAGGGCATCATCCAGCTGCTGGATGGATCACCTGGAGGGGTACATGGGGGGGGGTGTCAGGAGAGGAATTTCACCGCTAGGAGCCCAGCCAGCCAGGGCAAGATGCTGCCCAGGCCGAAGGGGCCCAGCATCCGCTGAGCGCCGCTGGGTATGTAACACTCAGTCTGTGTTATTTTGTAGGTGAACACTCCCGAATTCAGAATCTCTCCCTTCTTGAGTTCACAGGCATGCGGCGTGGCGCAGCCTTTGGCTGCAAAGGGTATCGTGATGTCATCTGCGCAGAGAAAGAGACACTGATCAGACACGGGGTGTCCCGGCTCTGCTGAGCCAACATAACCCCCCCAACACACACACCTGCAGCCTGGAACCCCCCAGCCATGCTCTTTAGCACCAAGTGGCACCAGGATGCCAACGGTAATTAGTAGGCTCCAGAGTCAACACTTTGTTGAGGCAGAAAGGGCATGCGTCACTTCTGGGGGATGTGGGTTTTGGCCTGCCTGGAGACTCACTGTCATCTGTGAGGTTCTCTTGGGTTGGAGGGGTGGGGAAAGGCAAGTTCTTAACTCCCATTAGCTAATGTCCGGTGACATAGCAGTGACGTAGGCAGTGGGACTGGCTGAGTTGCTCTGAATAGAGTATCAAGAACTGGTCGCTGTGACGCTGGCAGACCAGGTGCCAGCTCATGTCAGAGCCCCAGGCCATTTTACTTGTGTGTTAGTGTTGGTCACAGTGATGGTGGGTGGCAGAACGGTGTATTTGGTATTGAACCGTCATGAAAACGAGTGGGGCTTTACACGCATTGGTTGCACTGATCTGCCTCCTGCTTTGATGTCATAGCAAACATTCACACCCTGTAACCAACAGAGACGGGTTAATTCCAAAGCAAGTGGCCCCTGCGTGTGACGATGGGCAGTTAATGACTCAAAGCGGGTTCCTCACTCTCCGCCATCGAAGGGAGAGCCCACGCGGGCGGGGACCCTGGCGGCTTGTTCTCTGGGAGAGGGAGCTGGAAGTTTGGCTTCAGGAAAAGATCCTGCGTCTCTGGCTGGCTTGGCATCTAGCGGGGCAGAATAGCTGGGCGGAAAGACGGAGATTCCCCAGGGTTATTCTGGGCAGCCCCGAGCAACACTTGGCAACCTGGCAGGTTGCGGGGTTACAGACTGACTCACCTGGGTGTTTATTGTACCTGCTATAACTTTCCAGAGCTCTCACCTCCTTTTACTAGCGAATAACCCTTTCGGGGGATTACTACAGCGTTACCTGCCAGCGCTGCCTTTGATGTGAGATCTAAAGCACCAGCTGAGCTGGGGTGAGTGACGGGGAGCAACCTGCTGGGGGGTGATTTTTGGTGTAAGTGACCATTGATCATAAGTGCAGTTTGGTTGGGTGGCAGGAGAGAATTGGAGCGTCTCAGGGGACGGGCTGGGACTCCGTGGGGAGGCCGTGTCAGCAAGCCAGAAAACAGGGCCTGATTTGAATACCCGGCAGCAGGCCAGGGCTTTGGCAGCACTTCAGTGGTGGGGGGTCTGCTCCAGGTCTTCCGTGGCACCGAAGGACCCCCCACCACTGAAATGCCACCAAAGCCCCAGAGCGGACCCCCTGCCACCGAAATGTCACCAAAGACCCCCGGAGCGGATTCCCTGCTGCCGAAATGTCACTGAAGCCCAAGAGCGGACCCCCCGCCACCGAAATGCCATTGAAGCCCTGGAGTGGACCCACTGCCACCAAAATGTCACCAAAGACCCCTGGAGCGGACCCCCGCCGCTGAAATGTCACCAAAGACCCCCGGAGTGGATCTCCCACCGCCGAAATGTCATTGAAGCCCCGGAGTGGACCCCCCCACCACTGAAATGTCACCGAAGCCCCCTGGAGCAGACCCCCCGCCACCGAAATGGCACCAAAGACCCCTGGAGTGGACCCCCCGCTGCCAAAATGTCACTGAAGCCCAGGAGCGGACCCCCTGCCACCAAAATGCCATTGAAGCCCCGGAGTGGACCCCCTGCCACCGAAACGTCACCAAAGACCCCTGGAGCGGACCCCCGGCCACCGAAATGTCACCAAAGACCCCTAGAGTGAATCCCCTGCCACCGAAATGCCATTGAAGCCCTGGAGTGGACCCCCTGCCGCCGAAATGTCACTGAAGCCCCGGAGCGGACCCCCGCCACCGAAATGTCACCAAAGCCCCCCGGAGCAGACCCCCCGCCACCGAAATGCCACTGAAGCCCCGGAGTGGACCCCCCGCCGCCGAAATGCCACCGAAGCCCCCTGGAGCAGACCCCCTGCCGCTGAAATGCCATAGAAGCCCCGGAGCGGACCCTCCCACTGCCAAAATGCCACTGAAGCCCCCCGGAGCGGACCCCCCCACCGCCGAAATGCCACCGAAGCCCCGGACCGCCGCCAGGTAAGTGAAAAAGGGGAAAAAAAAGGAAAAAGGCGTCTAAGACGCGGGGCCCTCTTAGGTGCGGGGTCCAATGCCGGGGAATCAGGCGAATCGGCCTAAGCCGGCCCTGCCAGGAAATCTCGCTTGAAGAAATCTAATGGGAGAACACGCCATGCGCTCAGGGGGTCTGCCCTGAGACAGGCACCCACGGTCCTGACCCGCTCCAGGCAGCGTGACAGCCACCCAGCCGGGTAACTGCCCGGGTAGAACCGGGCATTAATTTGTAATGACTGGTGAAGGGAGAGACGGCCACCATGCAACAGCAACCGGGGCCCCGGGGCAGGTCACAGCCGTGAGAGCTCAGCTGCCCAGCGCTGGGGAGCAGCTGGCCGCACGCCGCACGGTGTGGGCGTCTCTCGTTCTTCTGTCGTCGGCGGGAAGCCGGGCGCGCTGGGCTGGGCTGGGCGGGCCCCGGGGACTGCAGGACAGCTGGGGCCGGCTAGCTGAGCTGGCAACGAGCTTGAGCCTTGGCCTCACTGTAGAGGTGGATTTTGTGGGGTTGTGGGCCAGAGCAAGTGGGAGCAAATGTGGGGGGGCTCACCCCCCCCTTCTGCCCGCGGTGCCACCCCTGTTCTGCCCCTTCCCCTGCGGCCCTGCCCTGGTTCCACCCACCCCATTGCAGCCCCTGTATGCTCCCCGCTCTCCCACCATGGCCCCAAGACCGGAGAAGATCTGCCCCCCTGCCAGCACACCTGAGGCTGCGGCAAGAAGCGAGAGCTCCTCCAGTCCTTGGGCCAGGGACCAGGATTGGGGCATGGAGGTGCCCATTTTCCAGGGGGCTCCAATTGGCTGAAGCCGCTGGACACAGGCCCTGATGGCCTATTGGCTAATCTGCCACTGCCGCACTGTGGGTAGAGGCGCGGGCTCCCCCGGCTGAGCTGGCCTGGCAGGGCAGGGCAGGTACAGGCAGGGGGCAGGGGGCTCTGTGTGTGGACGGAGCGGGGTTTGGGCTTAAGCACGAGTCAGAGCTGTGTCCACAGGGAGAGGGGGAAGCCAGCTGGCTTTGGACAGGGGACCGTGTCCCCGAACTCGCTTGCAAAGGGCATTGACCTCATAGGGACCCTGGGGCTGAGCCTCCCACACTGCTGGGCCGGGGGCGTAGCCAGTTAAAGCGGCCACTGCAGGGGGGCTGCAGGGGCCTGGCATACTGGGGATCCAGGCCCTGGGCCCCCCTTTGTCCTAGTGCCAATGGGCCCGGACAGCCGGGGCCGGAAGGGATCCGGGACACGCACTCACCTTCCGAGATCTGCCCGCTGATGGAAATGCACTGGCTGGCGCGGCCCTCGCACTGCAGGGTCTCCTCACTGGAACAGCTGCCCTGACCAGGGGCAAAGCAGATCGGGCACCGGCCTCCCGTGTAGACGGAGTTGATGATCGGCCCTGCAAGACCCCCAGACAGCGGGTCGGTGGGGGTTGTCAGGGCTGGGCTGGGGACAGATGCCTTCTCTACTTTATTACCACTTACTTCTAGCACAGCAATAACTGAGATCAGGGACCCCCTTGTGCCAAGAGCTGCACAGAACCCCCCCCAGCTCAAGATCAGGGTCCCCCTTCGGGTGCTGTATGCCCTCTGCCCCAGAGCAGGGGCCCTGACTGCACTGGGCACTGCATAGATCCCCCCAGCCTGCTACTGGGGGCCCCCCACTGTGCCGGCACTGCACCCTTCCCCCCCGAAGATCAGGATCCCTCCCATGGCACCAGCTGCTACACGGGACTCCCCTCTTCTCCAGGAAAGAACCCTTGTGACACTCAGTCAGTGCCCGGGCCGCTGGGACCCAGCAGGGAGGGATGCAGAGACGTACAGACAGGAGAGAATGCGGTATTGCAGCCATTCGTAGAGCAGTTCTGGGACTGAATCTTCACGTACACCCCGTTCCCGAAGAAGAGGGAGATGTTCCTGGGGCTGGCGGAGGATACACAGGAGTAGGAATAGCCTGTATTTTCCTGACGTTCTGGTTAGAAGCAAAACAGTTACGAAAATTATTTACAGATGAAACCAGCGCCCCGAGGGCGGGCGATTCCTGGGAGACGCCTCACCCCTTTTTTCTGGTGTCCCAGGCCAGCAGGGCCCATCCCAGCTTCTAGTCTGACCTGCCATGTAGCCCGGGCTGGAGAATTCCCCCCTCCACGGGGCCTGATCACGTGTGTTTGATGAAAGCATCTTCCGGGAGGGCAGCCGACCTGGCCTGGGAGATGCCGAGGGACGCGCATCCACCTCGTCCCTGGGGAGCTTGTTAACCAGCCTCCTCAGCATGTCTAGCTAAATACTTATCTGGTCCCCATCACCATGGTCTCTGAACCCCTCGTCATCTTTAATGTATTATCCTCACAGCCACCCAGTGTGGTGGGGCAGGGCTGTCACCCTCACTGAACACATGGGGGAAACTGAGGCACAGATCCTCAGGAGTACCTAACTCTTTGAAGCTCTGGGCCTAAGTGGCGTGTCCCAGGTCACACAGGGCGGCTGGCAGAGAGGGGACTGGAGCCCAGGTGTGCTAAGAACTCAGCGCGCTCGCCCTGCCACGCCTGCCGCCAGCAAACTGTTGGCACCACCCACCTTTGACCAGCGTGTTTGCTTCCCAGACACTGAGGCAGGAGCTCTGACCGGTGGGGCAGGGTTGTGCTGGGGCAGGGCAACTACTCACAGAATTTCTCCTGCACTGGTAGCAGGACTGAGGATCTGGTGAGGAGGGAAAAAACAATCAGTGTTTCCATTTTAATTTCTGGTGCCGCCGTCCCCCCTTTCCCGTCTGGTCCCCACAGGCCTAGGCGGCCTTGGCTGGTTTGATCACACACACACACACACACACACACACACACACACACACACACACACACACACACACACACACACACACCGGCTGGCTGGCATGCCCAGGCCGTGCGGTACCCACCCTGGATACGCCCACGAGTAGCTAGCAGGTGAAAAGTGGCAGCGTTGATGTGGGCGGTGCAGGCTGGTCACCCGAGGACACGCCAGGCTCCCAGGGCAGGATCACGCGGCCACTGGGTGCATCGCCACTTTTAGGGCTTGTCACCACTGACAAGTTACTGCGCTGAAAGTTTTTCACTCAGGGGTGTGAAAAATCACAAGAAGTTTCAATGTGATAAAGCACCGGTGGAGACAGGCTCTTGGCACCCAGAGCTACACCCCACAGCGGCTGTCTCCCATGCTCTAAAAGCACCCAGGGAGCAGTGCCTGGAGTCCCTGCCTGGGATTGGTGCCAACAGCAGCAGGGGACACCGGCCGGTACCTGCAGCAGTTTGGGGCGCAGAGGGATGTGATAAAGTGGGAATTTAGCTGCTATTTCTAACATGCAGTGGCGTGCCTCGGTTTCCCTCCGTGCTTCGCAAGGCTATGCAGGGCATGGAGGGGGCTAAAAAGGGGGAGGGCAGGAGACTTGCAGTGTTTGGGCCACTGACCTGTCTGGGGCAGGAGGAATGGGTTGCTCCGAGCCAGCTGGCACCAACCTTTGGCAAGAGTGGATCAGGAGAGACAGTGGGACCCGACTGGCCAGGACAGTGTGAAGAGAAAGGAGATTCCCCCTCCCCTAGCTCTCAGCAGAAGAAGGCCTGGAGCTTGGGAAGAAAGGGGGCTGGGAGGTGAGCTGCCCTCTGGAGAAACCCCAGTGCCAGGGAAAAGGGGGCAAAGTCCAAGAGCACCAGGCTGGCACGGGAGAGCCCTGGCGCTGGGTGGTCTGAGCCCTGCCTGGACCTTTGCCTCTCAGTGCCAGGCTAAGGGTGCTCAGACTGGACAGCTGATAAAGCGTCGCATTACTCGGCAAAGGCTGCTGGGGGGCACCGCAGCCTCCCCCTGGGACAGGAGCAGCCTCCCCTGGGCTGGATTTGCTGCAGGGAGACAGGGATCGCTGGTGCCAAAGGCCCAGTGAGGCAACAAGCCGGCCCCGATGGACCTGTGGGTCCATGGAGCCCGGGGCACTAAAGGGATCCCTCTCGGGGGACCGGTGTCAGGCTGGACGCAGCCAGAACCCGTGACAAGGGTCCAGTTCCTCAAAGCCGAACTCCAGGGCGCGTTGGGGAATGGGGCTGAGAGCTGGGAACTGATTGATTTGGGTGACATCTGGGCTCGGGGCAAATTATATGTGTTATATGGGGGAGGGTTCCCCTTTCTGTTTGTTCTTTTCTGTACCAGCCAAGCGAGGAGCTGTCCCCCACCCAACAACCCCAGCGGCTCCGTTTCTTCCCCGGTCGTCGGGTCTCTCCCCTCCTCGGCTGAAACAAATTTAGGAAATTATCTGAATTTGCATTTCGGGGCCCAAAATGGTTGCCTGGTTCTAGCAGGAATGGGGGTGGGGGGCAGAGATGGGGTGACACCCTCCCACCCCTCCACTGAAAGCTGCTTTGTCCTTTGCCTGGCAGTGACGTGTTAACCTGCCCCCTCCCCTCCATCCCTTTTTTACCCCCTCCTGGCGCAGTCCAGAGTCACTCCCTCACCCTGCCCCACACACCCCCTGCCCCTCCCTGAGTCAACCCAGGGATCCTTAAAACAGTTATTGCCTCCCCTGACCAGCTCCCCCACCAGCCCCAGTGACCTCTGCTCCCCCGGAGTCCTCCTCCCTACCCCTTGTCCATGGACATAACCCCACTGAGTGTGGCTAGAAACTGGGAAAAGTCTGATTTCTCCATCCAGGCTTCCCCCCACATGCCCATCCATCCATCTGTCCATCCGTCCATCCGCCTACACATCCATCCGTCGTCCTACATGCCCACCCTTCCCCCCATAAACCCATCCATCCATAATTCCATCTATCTCTCCACCCCCCCTTGACGCCCATCCATCCATCCATCCCCCTACACACCCATCCATCCATCCCCCTACACACCTACCTTTCCCCCCACAGTTATCCATCCATCCATTCCCCTGCATGACCTCCATGCATCCATCCATCCCCCTACACACCCATCCATCTGTCCCCCTGCACCTCCATCCATCCATCCCTCCATCCCCCTGCATGCCCATCCATTTATCCATCCCCCACACATTCAATCTCCCCCCCACATGCCCATCCATCCCTCTATCCATCTGTCCATCCATCTGTCCCTTACACACCCCTCCATCGATCCATCCCCCTACATGCCCATCCGTCCACCCATCCATCCCTTGTCCATCCCTCCATCCATCCCCCTGTATGACTATCTATCTATCCATCCATCTCTCCTCCCTTAACCCATGCCCCAACCATCCATCTCCCTGCACTCTCATCCAGCCAGCCAGCCAGCCAGCCATCCCCACACTCCCTTCTATCCCCGCATGCGCTTTGCCGTCTCCCCACTTCCCAGAGCGGCTGTCCCGCTGCGATGGCCCCTGTGTCTCGGGGACACGCCGGTGCCACGGCTCCCCTGGAAGCCAGACACGTACTTGCTGTTGTCTGGGCATCAGCCACAGCCAGGAGCGCGGCGAGCAGGCAGAGGATGCGTGGGGCCGGCATGGCGCGTGGGTCTCTGAAGCCGCCGGCTCCCCTGCCAGGAGGTTTTATGCACAGAGCTGGGAGTGCTGCCAGGATGTGGGAAATCACCAGAGGGAATCCAGGAAACACAGGGAATGAAAATACCTCATGGGGCTGCCCATCACCGGGCACCTCCCAGTCTTTTACACATCCATCCCCACCATCTCCCAGTGCAGTGATGGGCAAAGTACAAGGTTGAGCTCAAATCTGGGGCCTCTGCAGGCCCCTGTGCTCCGGGGAATGGGAGTGGGGTTATTTGCGTGCAGGGACTGAATTGCTGTGGGGTGGGTAAGTCAGAGGGGAACAGCTGGGTAAACAGAGGCAGGGCTGAATAGGTGGCATTGGGCACTGGGAGAAAGATGATGCCTTTATGTGGGTTTTACAGCTATACAATAGTGATGGGTAAAAGTCCAGCTGTCATATATGCATATATGGGTAGATTTTTATGATACATCCCTGCCTGGGCCCCGGCTCCTGGGTATGGGTCAGAATCACAGCTTTCCTTTAAAAAAAAAAAAAGGAGGAATTTTCTAGCCTTTGTGGTTGGGGATGTCAAAGTTAGACTCAGGACTCACAGTTTGTCAGACCACTCTGTTTTATTAGCACAGCGCTCTGCTAATACATCCAGATAATGTGAGCACCATACAAGACACAAACTATCTTATTTATACAGATGAAAGGGCAGGAGTTTAGACAAAGGGACAAAGAAAGCAACAGACAGGAAAAACCACCTGTGACACAGCATGCATATTCCACGTCCTTACTGATTGGTATCAATCTAAGGCTAATACTTTTCCAATTGCCCTTAAACGGTGCAATTGTTCTATGCAAATGTCTGTGTTCCTGACACCTGGATTGCAACATTCCAACAATTTTGCTTAAAGGTGCAGACAACATTTCTTTAATCCATTCTTATTTTTACAATATAATTAATTTTGCTTTCACAGGGAGAAAAGTGAAAAAATGTGTGTGACTTATGCTTGCCTGAGTCTGCTGAGAGCCTGAGCTCGTTGCTGTGGAGGGAGGAGCTGCTTTGTTCATCTCAATGGGCTGTTAAGTCCCAGACCTGTGGGTCTGGAGGCCCCACCAGCAGAGGGCTCTGGATGCTCAGATGGGGTGCATGGGAAGGATGGGTAGGATAGGGGAGCATATGGGGATGGATAGAGAGACAGATGGCAGGGCCCCTGTCTTGCCAGGCTCGGCCCAGACACACAGCTCCTGCTCCCAAAGGCTCACGGTGTGAGTTGACAATGGATGGGAGGGGAAACTGAGGCACAAGGGGGGAACGTGACTTCCCCAAGCGGAGTCCAGAATAGAATCCAGAAGCCCTGACCCCATGTTCTGACCCACTAGCCAGCATGGACGTCTGGACATCTCTAGCCTCTCTCACTGCTGGCCAACCTCCGCTTTATTCCTCAGGCCCGTTAACAGCCTGTTCCAGATACGCTGCAGCAGTTGGCGGGGGCTCAGGAGCCTCTGCAGGAAACTCTGGTGTTGGGGAAGCCAGTATAAGGTTCTTTATTGCTCCAGCCAACCAGGGCACAAGGAGCTTGAGGGAGGGGGTTTGTCCAGAGAGGCTACGAACCAGAAGGACTGTGTCTCCCTTGGGTTTGCCCAAGACAGTTGCGGACCCTTGTCCCCTGGAGTCTCTCTGGATGACAGGAGGGGCTGCGGTTAGGCCCCCATCATGGCCGGCTGGTGAGGGGTACCTGACTGACAGACAGGGGTGGGGCTGTCGCTCCAGTTGGGTGGCTTGTCTGCCTCAGTTTCTCCATCTGGAGAATGGGGAGAGGTTGCTGCCGGATATCCGGTTAGACTGGAAGCTGTTTGAGGCAGCGGTTGCCTCTCAGCGCCTGGCACAACAGGGGCCCTGAGCTTGGGGAGCGGAGTGGGAGTGAGACTGGGGGTTAGGCCGGGGGGAGGGCAGGGAGAGAGGACACCTGGGTTCCGCTGGAATCCTTCGCAAACTCAGATAAATGCCCTGAACCCGAGGGCTTTGCTACAGGACTCCTAGACCCGGGGGTGATGGGCTCCCTGGGGTGCAACCTGGAACTGGGTTTTACTGCTCAGCTCTTGGGTTTATCTCACACTGTGATGCTGTGACAAGCTGCCAACCCCTCCAGGTCCTGCACTCACACAGCCATCCACAGGCAGGGACACTCCCAGCCGAGTTACACGAATGCTTCTCCCAGCCCTTCCTGAGTCAACAATCGAGAGGCTGCAGCCAGTTCCCCCCCAGCTGCCCAGCCTAGGACCTCAGGGCTGGACCGTCCTGCCCCGGGCAGACCCTGAGCAGTGTAAGGGTATGAGCCAGGTCGCCACTTCTCCAAGGGAAAGTGAACATGCACCAGCTTTTGTACACTGAGCAGATTCCCCAGGCAGCTCACGCAAAACCTACTGTTTTAGGTAAAATATAAAAACAATTTATTAACTGCAGACAGAGAGGTGTCCACTGGCTGTAAGCAGTGAGTGAGCAGATCCAAGCTGGTCACCTAAGAACTAAAAAGGAAAATCGCAGTCTGAGTTCCAGAAACCAGCCAGGGTTTGAATCAGGTCGTGTCACCCTGACGGGATCATTCCTTGATACACAGGCTGGGATTCTCCTTTCCAGCCCAGGCCCCCCTCCCCTGTTCCGTCCTTGTCCTCCAGACGTGTTTCTAGGTGTTGGGTTGTGGGGGGAGGGAGGACAGGGGAGAACGTGTCCCCCCCCCCCCCCCCGATACAGGTTCCTCCCGCTGGCTGGAAAGAAGTTTTGCTGTGAGGTGAGTCAACCCCCCCTCTCCGTCTCTGTGCTCTCCCCGAGGCGTCTCCATCGTATCCAGTTCCTGGGGTGTCCTTGGGAGTGTGGATCCCTCAGCACCGTCTGGCTGCTCCCTTGTTGCCCCTGAAAGGCTGGTTGTGGGTATTTCGAATTTCACACCATATTTCAGTAACACATACGTACCAAATGTCGTAATTCCCCATACGACGGGATGTTAATGTTCAACGGATCCAGACGTTTACAATGATCCCTCCCAAGGCAGACTGGGTACAAGACACATCATAATCCTGTCACCATAATCTAACACCCTGGGGTGTTGCTCTGGGGTGCAGAGTGTCACACCTCCCCACTTAGTTTCCTGCAGGAGCCTTAGTCACTGATTAATGCAGAGGCCTTGGGTCCAGGTTTCTCTTTCGATCTGAGTGTACAACGTCCAAGCATTGCTGTACATTGTAGTGTTACCCACACGGGCTCTTGCAAAGTTGTGTGTCCCAGTTAACACTTTGTGGCTCAGTTTAGTGATCTCAGAGGCAAGCCAGTGTGTCTCCTCCGAGTTGCTAGAAAACATCTCTTTGTATCTGTCACAGAGTCCCCGGGCGATGCTCTGGAACTGCTCCCCACCAAGCCAGGCAGGACTTTGGGGAGCCTCCTCTCCCTTGGAGCAGACTTGTTCAGGGCAAGAAGCTCACACGTCTTCACCTCCTGGGTCTCTCCTTGGAGCATTCAGCATCCTCTGCCCCTCCGTGTGCTTCCCACAGCGAGTCCACCCAGGTGGTGTCCTGGAGAAGCCAGGGGGTCCTGCACCCCCACTTGGCAGTCAGACGTGACTCTTAGCCAGCAAAACAGAGGTTTATTCGATGACAGGAACAGAGTCTAAAACAGAGCTTGTAGATACAGCGAACCAGACCCCTCGGCCGGGTCTGTTCTGGGGGTCAGTGAGCTAGACCCCTAGGTCTGCACTTCACTCCTCGTCCCCAGGCAGCTCCAGACTAACCACCCCCTGCAGCCCCTCCTCTCTGCTCAGCCCCTTTCCCGGGCCAGGAGGTCACCTGATCCCTTTGTCTCCAACACCTTCAGCTGGCACCTTTGCAGAGGAGGGGCCCAGGCCATCAGTTGCTAGGAGACAGAGTGCCAGGCATTTAGGGGCACTGGCCCTTTGCTCTGCAGCAATCACACACCCTTATCCCACCACCTAGATATTAAGAACTGCCTAGGGGACACTGAGGCACCAACACAGTATTCAGAGCAAACATTAAGAACAGTCCCAGTTCGTCACAACTCCATATTCTTATTGCCTTCCACTTTTTTAAGTTACTTAGGGTTATGTTTAGTGACACCAACAACAGGGCCTGGTGAGGCTGGCTAAAGGGAGAGGCCTGCCCAGCTGGGGGGTCAAAGCCCACAGCGGTTCCACAGCTCCCAGGCTGCACCCCAGGGTGACAGCCCATCACACCCGCCTTCGGTCACAGCGAGGCCCCTTTCCCCAGCGAGCCGCTTCTCATCTCCTGAGCCACCTCCTGAGCTCGGCACCCTCCCTAAAGCCTGTCCTGCTGGGTGCCACGTCCTTTGAACCTGTTCTTTTCAAGGCCTTCCCGTGGCTGCTGCAGCCCCTTATACACCCGGCTAGTCTCACCAGGAGGCAGCGGGGCCCAGTGCTGTCGACACTCATGAGTAGAATCATTTTCCTTAAAAGCCCCAGCTCCTGGAGTCAGGTGGGTCTGGGCTGGTTTCAGCCTGAAAGAAAAAGGAAGCTTTGAACACTCATGGCTGTGGAGAAAGCTACAAAATGTGACCCCCAGGGATCCTAATGATTCAAAGATCAGACAGCAAATAACAAGCCCCCCCCCATCTCGCATCTTTACATAATCTCGTGATTTTAAAGCCAATCTCATGATTTCTGGGGAGGCTGACTCGCAATTAAAGATATGATTCTGTCACAGGTGGAGGTCACAAATTCCAGGACTTTCCGGGACCTCCAGGACATCTTTGGGGGCCGGGCTGGAGCAGCTGTCAGACCCGGAGCAGTGGCCACCAGAGCCGGTGTCTGGCAGCCAGTCCCAGGGCAGCTGGAGCAGTGGCCAGGGTTGGGTCAGCCCCCCTGGGCCTGGAGCAGTGGGGCAGTGGGAGCAGCTATAAGCCCTGGCAATGGTCTTGCTGTGTTTGCCCCCCCTCCACCGGCCCCAGGGTATTTTTAGTAAAAGTCGGGGACACTCCTCTCTGGCTAGATCTGAAAAGCAACCCAGCAGAAATGCCCTGGGATGGGGTGGGCTGGACAAATTCAGACTGGAAACCAGGCATCCGTTTGTACCAGGGAGGGGAATGAACCATGGGAAGAATTTCCTGAGAAGCGCGTTGGATTCTCCGTCACGGACGGTTCTTAAATCAAGCCGGACTGGTCCTCCAACAGATCCGCTCTCGAGTTACTGTGGGGCAGGTCTCTGGCCTGTGCGACACAGGAGGTCAGTCCAGGTGTTCACCGTGGGGTCTTCTGGCCTGGGGTCTATGATCTATGAATGGGGGACATGGCACCTCTGGCGTGGGGGGCACAGAGCTGCTGGCATGGCAGGGGTGGGCAGGTGGCACCCAGGGAGCACGCGGGAGGGGACGGAGGGAAGCCAGGGGCCCCACGAGTGGCATGAGCTGAGCTGGTATAAGATACACAGGGTGTGACTATCATAAGCATCTTTCCCAAATCTGGACCTTAGTGTCCAAAAATCTGGGTGCCTGCATGAACCCCTCTAAGCTTAATTTCCAGCTTAGATCTGATCTCACTGCCACCAGCCAAAATTCCAGGGGTTTGGCTCCCTCTGGTCTCCCCAAAACCTTCCCTGGAGGGACCCCAAGACTCAGAGACTCTGAGTCTCATAACAAAGGGAAATAACCCACTTCCCTTCCCCCTCTCTCCCCCACCCAGACTTTCCTCTCTGGGCTAACCTGAGAGTTACTGATGCAATCTTTTTACATCACAATACCAAGAAGCATGTCTCCTCTATTCCACAAAGAGACAAACCCCAAATACAAGGAAACAGAAATGACTCTATCTCTCTTCCCCCTCCCACCAATTCCCTGGTGCTGCAGGGCTTTACCCTCCGTAGATCTAACACAAAGAGAATTCCCCTCCCCTTCGTTCCTTAGCCTATCCAGAGAGAAAAACTCAAACAAGTCTTAAAAAGAAAGCTTTATATAAAAAAGAAAGAAAAAAACACATGAACATGTGATCTCTGCATAAAGTTGACAATACACAGGGCTATTACTTAAAAGTGTAAGCAGAGTCAGGATGAGCTGTACCCTGCCGTCTGGTGGTGAATTATGGGAAGTGTGGAAAGAATGTCCGGAATGTGAAATCTCAAATATTTGCATAGGCACGCCTACCCCGTCCCAGACTGCCGAGCTGTGGGACTGCTTTGTGACAGAAATGACTCAACCTCAGTTGGGTGGTACTTGCTAGGCAAGGGACATGGGTTCCAAAACCCAGTGAGGGGAGAGAGGGTGGGGACAGGTATTTGTGTCTGGTGGTGCAGGCTCCTTATGGAGCCAGAAGCACCAGTTGTAGCCCCTCCTCTCTCCACTGTGGAATGTCAGAGTTGATTTTTTATTCCCTTAAGACTCTAGCTACAGGTTGCTGAGCTGAACTCACTTTGGGCTAATGGTGCACTAGCACTGGGGCTCCCCTGCCATGTGCTGAAATCACAAAAGAGCTGAAATTACTGAGCTGGGAGCACTGAGTGCTGTGCTAACTAGTGGGGGAGCCTGAAGCTATACTGTGGAACAGAGCAGCTGGCGGAGTGGAGCAGTTTGTGGGGATAGCTGGAGCGGACCATGGGACAGCTGGTGGAGCGGAGCGGCTGGCAGAGCGGAGTACCTGTGGGGCGTGTGGAGCAGCCCACAGAGCGAGCAGAGCAGAGCAGTTTTTTCAGGGACAACTGGAGCAGCTCACGAGGTAGCTGGTGGAGCAGAGCAGTTTGTGAGGACGGCCGGAGGAGCAGAGTGGAGCGGCTGGTAAGGCGGAAGCAGAACCCACAGAGAGGCAGGGCAGTTGGCCCTGGACCACGTAAGGTGCCCCTTTCACCCAGGCTGGGGGGAGGGACCTCTACAGATAGACTCTTGAATTCTGGGGTGGCATTGACCAGAGACTTTTGGGTTGTTGGACTTTGGAGTGATTGGACTTAAGACCCTAAGGGGAAAAGGACATTGGCAAATGTACTTGGGGGGTGGTTATGGTTTGTGTTATAACCCTGTTTGTGCTGTTTCTCCAATGGGATGCTGCATTGATTCCTTCCTTTATTAAAAAGATTTCGCTACACTCAGACTCCGTGCTTGCGAGAGGGGAAGTATTGCCTCCTAGAGGCGCCCAGGAAGGTGTGGTATGTAAGTGTCCCAGGTCACTGGGGGGGGGCTCGAGCCGGTTATGCATGGTGTTACTGAAACGGAACCCCTGGATACTGAACCCAGCCCTTGTTGCTGCCAACTCAGAGGGGCAGAAGGGTTACAAAAGAAAAATATGAACAAACAGTCTTACTCAAAAAGAGATACAATTTAAACATTCCAGGAAACTACACCCATGTAAATACAAAACAAAACATATAAAAGCCTATTGTTTTGCTACCTTTGTACTCACAACTTTGAAACTGAAGATTAGAAGCTTGAAGATAGAGAGAAGCCTCTCATAGCCGACAGACAGACAAAAGACTCAGACCCCAAAAATTCCCTCCCTGACTTTGAAAAATCCGGTTTCCTGATTGGTCCTCTGGTCAGGTGTTTGGTTCTCTTTGTTAACCCTTTACAGGTGAAAGAAACATTAACCCTTAGCTATCTATTTATGACACACTCCCCAAATCACAGACAGTGGGAACTTCACTGGCAGTGATTTCTTTCTAGAACTTAAGACTAAACAAATTAATAAAACACATGCACCTTTACATATACTACTAAGTAGGTAAACTACAAGACTTCTACATCTTAAGGACAATTTTTAACCAGTGTATTCAGGGAAACTCTCACGAGAGAGTGCATCAGCTACTTTGTTAGAAGCTCCTGAAATGTGTTGAATATCAAAATCAAAATCCTGGAGAGCTAAACTCCAACGAAGAAGTTTCTTGTTGTTCCCTTTGGCTGTATGAAGCCACTTTAGCGCAGCATGGTCAGTTTGTAGTTGGAACCGCTGTCCCCAAACATATGGGCATAGCTTTTCCAGGGCGTACACAATGGCATAGCATTCCTTTTCACTGACTGACCAGTGGCTTTCCCTCTCAGATAGTTTCTTGCTGAGAAACACAACAGGATGGAAGTTGTGATCTGGTCCTTCCTGCATGAGAACTGCTCCTATACCATGCTCAGATGCATCGGTGGTTACTAGGAATGGTTTGTCAAAGTCTGAGGCCCTTAGCACAGGGTCAGACGTGAGCATCACCTTAAGTTGGGTAAAGGCCTTCTGACACTCCTCAGTCCACTTAACTGTATTTGGCTGGGTTTTTTTGGTCAGATCAGTCAGTGGGGCAGTGATTTGGCTGTAGTGTGGTACAAACCGCCTGTAGTACCCGGCCAAGCCTAAGAAGGATTGGACCTGTTTCTTTGACTTTCGGACAGGCCACTTTTGGATAGCCTCCACCTTGGCCTGTAGGGGGTTTATGGTTCCTCGACCCACCTGGTGTCCCAGGTAAGTCACTCTGTTTTGGCCGATTTGACACTTTTTGGCCTTAACAGTTAGTCCTGCCTGCCTGATACGCTCAAAGACCTTTTCCAGGTGTACTAGGTGTTCGGGCCAGGAGTCTGAAAAAATGGCCACATCATCGAGGTAGGCAACTGCATATTCTCCCAGTCCTGCTAATAGACCATCTACCAGCCTCTGGAAGGTAGCGGGTGCATTTCGCAGCCCGAAAGGAAGTACATTAAATTCATATGCCCCCGCATGGGTAACGAATGCTGACCTTTCCTTGGCAGGTTCATCTAGCGGTACTTGCCAGTACCCCTTGGTTAAGTCTATTGTAGAGATGAACTGGGCACGTCCCAACTTTTCCAATAGCTCATCGGTGTGTGGCATTGGATAGTTGTCTGGATGAGTTACCGCATTTAGCTTACGGTAGTCCACACAAAAGCATATTTCCCCATCTGGTTTGGGTACCAGAACCACTGGAGATGCCCATGCACCGGTAGATGAGCGGATTATACCCATCTGTAGCAGTTTTGGATCTCCCGTTCTATAGCAGCTTGGGCGTGAGGGGACACCCGGTAGGGTGGTGTTCTAACTGGGTGAGCATTACCTGTGTCAATGGAGTGGTATGCCCGTTCAGTCCGTCCTGGAGTGGCTGAGAACAATGGGGCGAAGCTAGTGCACAGCTCCTTGATTTGTTGCCGCTGTAGGCATTCCAGGGTGGTTGAGAGGTTCACCTCTTCCACACCACCATCCTTTTTCCCGTCGTAGTAGACACCATCAGGCCACTCAGCATCATCTCCTCCCTGGACTGTAAACTGACAAACCTGTAAGTCTCTGGAATAAAATGGCTTGAGAGAGTTAACATGGTACACTTTGGGTTTTAGTGAGGAATTGGGAAATGCTATGAGGTAGTTAACAGCTCCCAGGCGCTCTTGGACCGTGAATGGCCCTTCCCATGATGCTTCCATCTTATGGGCCTGCTGTGCCTTTAAGACCATAACCTGGTCTCCTACAGTGAAGGAACGTTCTCTGGTATGTTTATCATACCAGGCCTTTTGCTCTTTCTGAGCATCCTTTAGGTTTTCTTTAGCAAGGGCTAAAGAGTGTCGGAGGGTGCTTTGTAGGTTGCTTACAAAGTCCAGAATGTTAGTTCCTGGAGAGGGTGTAAACCCCTCCCATTGTTGCTTCACCAACTGTAATGGCCCCTTAACCTCATGGCCATACACAAGTTCAAATGGTGAAAACCCTAAACTGGGATGTGGTACAGCCCTGTAAGCAAAGAGCAACTGCTGCAACACTAGGTCCCAGTCATTGGAGTGTTCATTCACGAATTTACGGATCATGGCCCCCAAAGTTCCATTAAACCTTTCCACCAGGCCATTGGTTTGATGGTGGTAAGGGGTGGCAACCAAGTGATTCACCCCATGAGTTTCCCACAGGTCTTTCATGGTGCCTGCCAGGAAATTAGATCCTGAATCTGTAAGGATATCGGAGGGCCAACCTACCCTGGCAAAAATGTCTGTTAGTGCCTGGCACACCGCTTTAGCCCTGTTGTTGCCTAGAGCTACTGCTTCCGGCCATCGGATAGCAAAGTCCACGAAAGTCAGTACGTACTGCTTTCCTCTGGGCGTCTTTCTTGGGAAAGGACCCAGAATATCCACAGCTACTCGCTGAAATGGGACCTCAATTATGGGGAGTGGCTGGAGAGGGGCCTTGACCAGATCTTGGGGCTTTCCCACTCTTTGGCACATCTCACAAGACCGGACATACTGGGCAACATCCTTGCCCATTCCCTCCCAGTGGAAGGACTTCCCCAATCTGTCCTTGGTTCTGTTCACCCCAGCATGGCCACTGGGATGATCATGGGCTAAGCTTAAGAGCTTCCCCCGGTACTTAGTTGGAACCACCAACCGTTTTTTCGGCTGCCATTCTTCCTGGTGTCCACCAGAAAGAATTTCCTTGTATAAAAGTCCTTGGTCTATAACAAACCGGGATCGGTTAGAAGAGCTGAGAGGCGGTGGGGCGCTCCGTGCCGCCACACAAGCTTTCTGAAGGCTGTCATCTGCTTCCTGCTCAGTCTGGAACTGTTCCCTTGAGGCTGGGGACACCAGTTCTTCCTCAGACTGTGGACTTGGGCTTGGTCCCTCTGGAAGTGATGTAGGTGATGGGGTTGTTTCCGTTGCTGGTGAACCGCTCTCCGCTGGTGCACCTGGGGGTATTTCAGGCTCTGGCTGAGCCTCTTCGGTATGGTTGTCTGTTGCTCCTGCCAGTTCAGGCTCGTTGGCCCCCTCTGGTGTTGAGGTTGAAGATGTGGTTGCAATTGCTGGTGCTGGTTGCTGTTCCAGTTCTGGTCCTGGGACTGGAGGTGTTGTGGCTGGTTCAGCCGTTGGCAAGGGATCCAGGTCCACTACCTCGGTCTGGGTCTCTGGTAACACAGACGGGTTCCCTGTGGACGGCTGAGGAACAGGAACAGGAATGGGTCTGGAAGCTTGCCTGGTTTGGCTGCGTGTAACCATTCCTACTCTTTTGGCCTGCTTCACCTGGTTGGCCAAGTCTTCCCACAGTAGCATGGGGAAGGAATAACTGTCATAGACTGCAAAAGTCCGCATTCCTGACCAGCCTTTGTACTGGACAGGCAGTTCAGCTGTAGGCAAGTCTACAGCTTGTGACATGAAGGGATAAATAGTCACTTTGGCCTTTGGGTTGATGAGTTTGGGATCCACGAAGGATTGGTGGATAACTGACACTTGTGCCCCCGTGTCTCTCCACGCGGTAACCTTCTTTCCGCCCACTCTCAAATGTTCCCTTCGCTCCAAGGGGATTTGAGAGGTATCTGGGCCTGGGGATATTCGGTATGATGGTGGTGTAATGACTTGCACCCGGTTGGGGTTCTTTGGGCAGTTGGCCTTTATATGTCCCAGTTCATTACACTTACAGCATCTTCCAGCTGACGGGTCACTGGGTTGAGGTGAGTTACTGGAGACTGGTGAGGTGGAAGAATAGGGTGTCTGTGGCTTCCCTTGGGTTGTAGGTGGGGTTTTGGGTTGCCCTCGGTTGTAGGGTTTATTGTTGGTGTGCCTCCTGGGGTATTCATTCCCCTTTACTGTAGCTTTCTTGGTTTCTGCCACTTCCATCCATTTGGCTCCAATCTCCCCCGCCTCAGTGAGATTTTGGGGTTTTCCATCTTGGATGTACCGTGTTATGTCCTCAGGAACAGCATCCAAGAACTGCTCCATTTGTATGAGGAGGTGCAGTTCGTCAATGGATTGAACATTGATTCCTGATATCCAGGCCTTATAATTCTTTCCAACGTAGTAGGCGTGTTTGGGAAATGACCCATCTGGTTTATGACCCATCTGGTTTCCACTTTTGGATTCTGAACCTCCGACGGGCATGATCCGGGGTTATCCCCATTCTGTATCTGGCCTTGGTTTGAAACAGTTTATAATCATTCATTTTGTCCTTTGGCATTTCAGCCGCCACCTCTGCTAAGGGTTCACTGAGGTGTGACCTCAGCTCTAGCATGTACTAGTCTTCAGCGATGCTGTACCCAATGCAGGCTCTTTCAAAATTTTCTAAGAAGGCCTCAGTGTCATCACCTGCATTGTAGTTGGCAAATTTCTTGTGCTGTGGAAGAAGTATTGGCGAAGGGTTAGGATTGGCTGGAGCATTTTGCCTAGCCTGCGTTAACTCCAGTTCATGCTTTCTTTGTTTGTCCCTCTCTTCACTTTCTCTTTGTTGTTTTTCCATTTCTCGTTGGTAGGCCACCTCTTCTTCTTGTAGTTTTCTTTCATGAGCTGCATTTTTGGCTTCTTGATCTCTTTTATGGGCTGCCTCATTGGCTTCTTGTTCGGCCTTAATTAGTTCCATCCGTCTCCTATGTTCATTTTCGTTGTCTATGGCTTGTTGCAGTGCTCGTTCCTTTTTCAGGACATCTTTGGTAGTCATGGTTCCTGTTTTCTGGTGTTGGGGTGCCCTCTGGTGGTTATTGTCTGAACTGCTGGCTCTCTGTTGTCTCCTGGAGTCTGCTTAGCAACTCCTTTTGTTTAACTTCTCTTCTAGCTAACCTTTGACATGCAAATTAACTAGTCAAACCAGTTTATTTACCTGTGTGTGTTTGCTGGGTTTACTTGATTCCCAATCGGAATTCTATTGTTTAACAAAAGACCCTTTTGTCAACCTGTAATGGCTCCTTGCTTAAAATGCAAGCCACCAAAGCAGCAGAAAAAAAATTTCTCTCTGGCTATTTTTAAAACCAAACCCTTTCTCTCTGCTAAAAGCCCTTAGCAGAGAAAAAGAAAAACAATATTCCTACTGGCTTCTGGATTCTTATCTTTCCCACGTTGCTGCCACTCATATCATAAGCATCTTTCCCAAATCTGGACCTTAGCGTCCAAAAATCTGGGTGCCTGCATGAACCCCTCTAAGCTTAATTTCCAGCTTAGATCTGATCTCACTGCCACCAGCCAAAATTCCAGGGGTTTGGCTCCCTCTGGTCTCCCCAAAACCTTCCCTGGAGGGACCCCAAGACTCAGAGACTCTGAGTCTCACAACAAAGGGAAATAACCCACTTCCCTTCCCCCTCTCTCTCCCACCCAGACTTTCCTCTCTGGGCTAACCTGAGAGTTACTGATGCAATCTTTTTACATCACAATACCAAGAAGCATGTCTCCTCTATTCCACAAAGAGACAAACCCCAAATACAAGGAAACAGAAATGATTCTATCTCTCTTCCCCCTCCCACCAATTCCCTGGTGCTGCAGGGCTTTACCCTCCGTAGATCTAACACAAAGAGAATTCCCCTCCCCTTCGTTCCCTAGCCTACCCAGAGAGAAAAACTCAAACAAGTCTTAAAAAGAAAGCTTTATATAAAAAAGAAAGAAAAAAACACATGAACATGTGATCTCTGCATAAAGTTGACAATACACAGGGCTATTACTTAAAAGAAAAATATGAATAAACAGACTTACTCAAAAAGAGATACAATTTAAACATTCCAGCAAACTACACCCATGTAAATACAAAACAAAACATATAAAAGCCTATTGTTTTGCTACCTTTGTACTCACAACTTTGAAACTGAAGATTAGAAGCTTGAAGATAGAAAGAAGCCTCTCATAGCCGAGAGACAGACAAAAGACTCAGACCCCAAAAATTCCCTCCCTGACTTTGAAAAATCCGGTCTCCTGATTGGTCCTCTGGTCAGGTGTTTGGTTCTCTTTGTTAACCCTTTAAAGGTGAAAGAAACATTAACCCTTAGCTATCTATTTATGACAGTGACCCAGGGAATTCAGACCATTAATACGGGGAACTGCCGGCGCCAGTGAAAAGCCCCTGGCCAGACGGGTTCAGGACCACAAGCCCTTGTCACACATCTCTGGACTCACCGAGATCCCAGCACGAGCGCAGCCGTTACAGGCCCGGCTGGGAAAAGCCTTGCGAGGGACGCGGCGAAAGCAGACAGGTTTGGTGAATGTTCCTGCCCTGGATCGGAAGGAAGTGGCCAGGATTCGGCTCTAGCAGTGGTACCCGGCTTTCTGTTAAGTACCAGATGCTAAAGTTACACATCTCGAAATCGGCAGGGCCGGGTAGGGAAGAGTAGCAGAAGAATTGGCCAAGGAGCTCCCTGCACCACTGAGTTTGATGTGTAACAAACCTTGGCACGTGCAGGAGGTCCCAGGGGATCTGAGAAAGCTCTTTCAGCAATATTAAAGGGTGGACGGGGTGACCCGGGAACCCAGGGCAGTAAAACCCCTGTGGGAAGGGGGTCAGCCCGCTGCGGGGTCTGGGCGGGGAAGGGTAGTGTTTAACCTGTGCTTTCCGGGGTGGTGCCGCGCCAATTCCCCGCAGCTTAGAGAGAAACGCAGCCCTGACCTAGTGCGGGAACAACGCTGATTTCCCGGCATCGGCTCCCGTCAGACGAAGGGCAGCTGCTCTCCTGGCCGCTCCCAGTTTCCGTTTGACACTAAGCTGTTTGCACTGCCAGCCGGTTTTAGACTCCTTGAGTTTAACATCATGGGGGCCCAGCACGATTGTCTCGTCTGACCCCTGGCACCTCGCAGGGCCCAGAACCTCCCCGTCCCCGTCCCCACCCCCGTAACAGACCCCAACCTCCAACTGACTCACCGATGGCCCCAAATCACGGGTTACAGACAGAGTGACAAAGACTCTACCATGGACACTTGTTCAAACCTGCCAGTGATCCAGGCCCCAGTGCAGAGGAAGGTGAACCTCCCTACCCCAGGTCTCTGCCAATCTGCCCTGGGGCAGAATTCCCCTCTGTGATGGAGTAAGGGCTGTCGGTGTGGGGAATGGGAGAGCAGGGGATGTCTTTAGGTGAGGTGTAGGAATGGCCCTGGGCCCACAGGCCTGGGTGCCCCTTTAACTGGGGCATTTTGTTCCTGCTTGCAAGCCGGGCACACCCAGCAGCTCTTATTGCAGGAACTTGGCCTTCCTCCATCTTGCCTCTTCGCTTCTCAGAAGCTTTTCTCAGACTACCCCCTCTGCAGCTGGACTCTCCCCCTTGCTTCTTCCCAGACTGCTTGTTTGCATCTGGCAGTGCTTTGTAATCTTGCTTCTTTGCAGCTTCTCACAAGATTACGGTGTTTTGCAGCTGGGACTGTTTTTGCCTTGCGATGCTGTTAAGCTCGTGATGGAAGATTTTTGTAAGAAATTTTGCCTTGTGTTGTGCACTTGTTGCGCATGTGTAATCTTAGATAATAAAAGAGGATGATGAACTCAGAAAAGCAGCCCTTTGCCTCCTCGGATCTCTACAACTGGTGTCAAGTTTTTCCTTCAGTGAGGGACAGGATCTTTAAGCCTGTAACCTGAGCCAGGCAGGGGGGAGGGGGTGAGCACCTTTGGGGAGGAGAGGGGACAAAGGGATCGGGCGGCGGGAGAAGGGGCAGGTCAGTTTGGGTTTGGGGCCATGGGGCGGAATTCAGGGTATCCTAGCTGGGATCCAAGCACCCTGAACCCCCAGAAGGACTGGATGGAGGAGTCCTGACTGTGCCTGCAAGCTCTGCTGTAACTTGTGTTCCTGTTGTCCAATAAACCTTCTGTTTTACTGGCTGGATAAAAGTCACTGTGGGGTCCAGGAAGAGGGGTGCAGGGCCGGACTCCCCCAGACTCCGTGACACCCTCCCCCCCGAGTCTGGCTTTAAGCAAACACTTAATATCACCGGCGATTTTTCGCTGCTAGTGGTTTTGCAATGGCTTAACAGGAAAGGGTGCACACCGCACTCGCAAGAGCAAGGGAGCGGCACAACAGGAAGCTGTTTGGGGGTGCCATGGGCTGCCCCCCTCCCCATGGAGCAGGAGCTGCTGATGTCTGGGGAAGGCCAAGCCATGGCCGGGGCCGTGCCCAGGCTGGAATGGCAGGACGGGCCAGTGCGGCACCAAACGTGGGCCAGGAAGTTTTCCAGGCACGAGGGAAGGCTCGGGACGCTTTGGCCACCTCGCAAGCTGGAACTTGCTAAGAGTGAGGAGCTGCCTGAGACATCAGCCGGAGAAGGAAGTTCAAGGCAGGCAGCCGCCCGGGGGAGGCAGGGAACCAATCAGCGAACCTGGGCAAGGCTGAACAAGGACCAAGTTTTTGACCCCACCCTCTGAGCTCACCTCTTATATCGGATGTCACCTGCTTTTGCTTTTGCTTTTCACTCAACCCCCGGGAGAGGCAGGAAGCCACAGTGCAGAGCGGCAACGAGTGGGACTTGTCCCTACATCTGAGAGAAACACTGGGTAGCTAAAGAACGTAAGTGCTCGGCCTCCGGCTTGTCCCACCGCACCCCAGGACATTATCGGCACGATTTTACCCTGGAAAGGTTTGCTGGCGACGCTGGCGTCGGTACATCAGGTCAGAGTGTGTGGGAAATCGCCCCCCTTCTGACAGATCTGTGCCAGCCAAATTCCCAGTATGGACGCGGCTCTAGCAGCAAACGTTTCAGGCTGTCCGGGTACAAGAACTCATTGGCTGGGAGAAACCGCGTCCCCACCAGCAGGGTTTGCCAGTGCAGCCCTTCTGTGCAGAGAAGGCTTTAGCCGCAGTGCTGTGATTCATGGCTGAAGATCCTTTTCATGGCATGCAGGGGGCCGGACTGTCCGTCATCATTTTGCAGAGTGAGGCTGGTGGAACAGAAGCTACAGGAGAGGCAGGGAAGGTCCTGGAGGAGAGTCAGGTCCATCCATGGCTATTAGCCAACATGGTCAGCGATACAACCCCCTGCTTGGAGCCACCCTGGACTTCTGACAGCAGACGCCAGGAGGGGAAGGTGGGGGTGGGACTCTTCAAATTGCCCTGTTCTGTGTATGTCCCCTGAAGCTCTGGCTTGGGCCACTGTCAGAAGAGAGGATACTGGGCGAGATGGACCATTGGTCTGGCCTGGTCTGGCTGCTTTTATGTTCTTAACCTGAGCAGCCTGGGCCATGAGAGCCGGGGATATAGCTGTGGGAGAACCTGGTAGGTCGTCTGGAGATTGGTCATGGGAAGGGTGGGACGAGCTGGACGGAACAGGGAGGGGAGGAAAGGCAGCGGAGTTTCATGTCAGCTTGCTAGGAAGGGAATGGGGCTAACACTGGGGTGGGGGGCTGGGTCTCCTGGGTTCCCTTTCCAGCTCTGGAGGGGGCTGGGATCTTGTGGTTAGCGCAGCAGGGGGGCTGGAAGCCCAAATTCCAGAGTTCTGTTCCCAGCTCAGTAATGAACCTTCAACAATTCCACTTCCAACCCCGGTGCCTTAGTTTCTCTCCGTGTTGAAGAGAAGAGCAAACCCACTGGGGGCTGGGAGGGTGAATTGTTTGTGTGTGAAAAACTTTCAGCCCCTCAGACGAGACGAGCAAAGTGTCATTAGTGATAATGAAACTGACTGAGGTAGAAACATAAGAAATAATATTCGAGATGAAATAACGGGGAGATTCTCGGTATAACTCTGGGGTTTGTGATGCGGTAGGTCATGGGGGTGGGGCCCCGCTGCAGGAAGCATTTTGAGAAGCGGAAAGTGGGTGTTTGCCACGGACAAGGGCAGAAATATGTTACAGGAAGGCTCTGCACAAGAGACATCGGGACAGGTGTCAATCGCTGGCGCACAGCGAACGTGCCAGGAGGTGGCGTTGCAAATCTCTATTGTGCATTAAAGCTGCTGGTGTCAGAGCTGAGCCAGTAATTGATCTGTCAGGTCAGTGGCTGAAAATCACAAAACCGCCTCTTTTCAGGTCGACACCAGATGCAAATGGAAAAACGAACAATGGTTCATTTGGGGTCAATTGAAATGTTTTATTTGGCCTCCGATTCTTTTATTTTCATTTTTCCTGGTTTTTTTAAATCCTTTGGTTCATTTTAAATTTCAAAACAAAGTCAAAACGGTTCATTCAGGAAATGTCAGAGGGAAACATTTCGACTTTCAAACCAAATATTTTCCCTCCAAACTGTTCTGCAGCTCGGGGGTTCGGCTGCAGACCCTGGCAGGAATTTCGGCTGGAGGTGCAGACCCCTTGGGGGCCGCGGAGCAGAGGCCGGGACCAGTGAGCTAGTGACAGGGGCAGGGCTTCCTCCCGCCTCGGCGCAGGGTGTTGGACTAGGTGACTCTGGAGCGTGGACAGTGGGGATGAAAGGCCAGGGAGACGCTGCCTCCCCCGGCTGCTGCGGCCGCTGATCCCTGCTTGCAGGGTTTGGTGGCGAAGGTTTTGCATTATTATGCACCATGCAGCCACATCCTGCATGAGGCATAGCAAACAAATCCGGATGAGAGGGGAAGGGCGGCTGCGGCTGGCTCAGGGCTCCTCCAGGTGGGGTGGGGGCTCCAGTGCTTCAGAGGAAATGAACAGAACAGGGCAATTATCCAGTGATCCAGCCCCTGGCGTCCAGTCCCAGCTTCTGGCACTCAGAGGTTTAGGGACACCCAGAGCGTGAGGTTGCATCTCTTACCATCTTGGCTCATAGCCATTGATGGCCCTGTCCTCCAGGAACTTGGCTAATTCTTGTTTCAACCCCGTTATACTTTTGGGCTTCACAACATCCCCCAGCAGGGAGTTCCACAGGTCGACGGCGCTGTGTGAAGAAATGCTGCCTTCTGTTTGTTTTAAATCTGCTGCCTGTTAATTTCATTGGGTGACCCCAGGTTTGTGTCATGTGAAGGGGGAAATAACACTTCCCTTGTCGCTGTCTCCACACTAGTCACGATTGTGGAGCCCTCTGTCACCTCCCCCGGATACAGGAAGGGGCACAAGGGTATAATTACCCCAGGAAATCCTGGGGAGGCGAGCCCACCTGCAGCCTGGACATAGACTGTCCGAATACGCCAGGGAAGGTCTCTCCCAACCTCTGTGTGTGCTGCTGGTGTTGCTGCATGTTCATCACTAGATCCAATCTAAGCGACTTTGTCAACATATTCTACCCATCCCAGCCCGGGCGAGCCCCTCATTCAGCACAGGATGTTGGGTCAGTGCTTGACGATCGAGTCACTAGTTATTGGTTGTGGGCGAATTATGAGTGATCGATGAGTCCTGATCGGATCACCTGAAAGGGCATTTTTTAGTGACTAAATGATTGGCCTGTAAAGTTTGGCCCCACTCCAGCTGTTGTGCCTGGGTGAGAGGCACTGTGCACTGGAGCCAGCGCCTCGGTGTTATCACTGCCGGCATTACTGCCTCCCATGGTCTCTCTGCTGCTCCTCTCTTTAGCCTGTGCCCATGGAGGGGCCCGTGTGCCTGGTGGGGAACGGCGCCGACGGGCAGCTGGAGGTGATGGAGGAGGCGCTGGGGATCCTGCGCGGCGTGGCCCAGCCCGTGGTGGTGGTGGCCATCGTGGGGCTGTACCGCACCGGCAAGTCTTATCTCATGAACTCCTTGGCTGGGAAGCAGAGAGGTGAGAGGTTTCCCAGCCCCCTTCCTGTGGGCCCCGGGCTGGAGCCGGGAGCGAGGGGGCAGGTGCGGCCGAGTGCTGGGTCTCTACCCCGTCTCCTCTCTCCCCAGGGTTCTCGCTGGGCTCCACGGTGCAGTCGCACACCAAGGGCATCTGGATGTGGTGCCTGCCCCACCCGCGCCGGGCTGGCCACACCCTGGTGCTGCTGGACACCGAGGGGCTGGGCGACGTGGAGAAGGTGAGCGGAGGGCGGGGCGGGCTGGGGGAAGGGGCTGTGCGGCCCTTGCCAGGGGAGAAGATTCTGAGACCCCCAAGGCCAGAGGGACCCTGTGACCATCTAGCCTGGCCCCCCTGGATAGCACTGGCTGGATTCCGGCCCCCCAGGAATTCCTGAAAGGGATCGAGAGGATCTGCTGCCTTCATTTGCACACTGCCTGGGATGGAGACATACCTGGGCTGGCTGCTTCCAGGGTTCATTCCCCTCCCCGGGCAAAACTGAGGCCTGATTCCCAGGCTGAATTTGCTGCACTTAGTCACCCTGATTTAAGGTTCCGCGGGCCGGTCAGACGTGTTAACGGTTTTACAAGGGCTCTTTCTATACGTCTACAATATAGAACTAAACTATTGGTGTCTGCAAAGTACATAAGGTTTCAAAATGTTTAAGAAACTTCATTTAAAATTGAATTAAAATGCAGAGCCCCCTGGACCGGGGGCCAGGACCTGGGCAGTGTGAGTGCCTCTGAAAATCAGCTCGCGTGCCGCCTTTGGCACCCATGCCACAGATTGCCGACTCCTGCTCCGGAGCCTTCCCTGGGCCCAGCTGAGCAGCGGGAGTCCTGGCCTCGCTCGCTCTGGGGCAGGGCTTCGAACCCTCGAATCATCCTCGGGGCTCTGTTCCGGCCTCTCCCCAATGTATCACCAGCCAGCAGGGATGGCTGGGCCCAGAACTGGGCACAGGTCCAGCGTGTGGCCTTCAGGCCAAGCCCAGAGGGGAGATCCCCTCCCTGCTCCCACTGGAGAGCCCCCGTTTGGGATCTCAGGCCGGCACTAGCACGGGCGGCTGGTGCGCTCGGCCCCGGAGCAGCCCCCTCTCACCCTGTGCTGGGCACCCGGGCTCGGGCTCCAGATCCAACCCCCCCTCGCTGCCCAGGGCGACACCAAGAACGACATGTGGATCTTCGCGCTGGCCGTGCTGCTCAGCAGCACCCTGGTCTACAACAGCAAAGGGACCATCGACCAGTACGCCATGGAGCAGCTGCAGTATCCTTGCCGTGGGGGGGCCATGGGAGCATGGGGGGCTCTGGGGGTGGTCCCTGGGGGACATGGGACTGGGGGGTGCTAGGGGATGGTCCCTGGGGGACATGGGACTGTGGGTGCTGGGGGATGGTCCCTGGGGGGGCCTAGCACTGGGCCTTCTAGGGGGGTCCCTGGGGGATGTGGGGCTGGGGCTCCTGGGGGTGGCCCCTGGGGGACCTGGGGCTGGGGGCTCTGGGAGGTGGCCCTGAGGGGTGTGGGTTAGAGGCTCCTGGGGGGTGGCCTGTGGGGGATGTGGGGCTGGGTCTCCTGGGGAATGGTCCCTGGGGGGCCTAGTGCTGGGCCTCCTGGGGGGGTCCCTGGGGGATGTGGGGCTGGGGCTGCTGGGGGGTGGCCCCTGGGGGACGTGGGGCTGGGGGCTCTGGGAGGTGGCCCTGGGGAATGTAAGGCTGGAGCTCCTGGGGGTGACCCGTGGGGGATGTGGGGCTGGGGCTCCTGGGGAATGGTCCCTGCGGGGGGCCAGCGTTGGGGCTCCTGGGGGGTGGCCCATGGGGATTTGGGGCTGGGATCCCCCCATTCAGTCCCACACCGGCTGGTAGCACTCAGGCCTGGCCCCAGTTTGAGCCCTCAGCCCCCGGCCCAGCTTCGTGTCGGAGCTGACAGAGCACATCAAGGTGAAGGCGCAGAGAGGGGACGACGCGGAGGAGGACACCGAGTTCATCCGCTTCTTCCCCAGCTTCGTGTGGGCCGTGCGGGATTTCACACTGGAGCTGAGGATCGAGGGGCAGCTGGTGACGGAGGATCAGTACCTGGAGCACGCGCTGGCCCTGAGGAAAGGTGAGCTGAGGTCAGCTGTGTGCAGGAGGGGCCCATCACCCTGGTATCCTGCCTCCTCCCCACCGCCGAGATCAGACCCATGGGCCCATCCACCCCGGCGTCCCAGCCCCTGGCACTGAGGGCCAGGCCCAGTCGTGGCCCAGGAGCCCAGTGCTGCACAAACAGAACAAAGATCCAGGCCCTGCCCCAGTGAGCTGACGGTGTAAGAGACACGCGGCCCAGACAGACAGACAGACAGACGGGGGGGTGCCCGGGGACACGGGGACAATATAGGGCAATATAGCTGTGAATGTTCCCTGGCCGGGCCCACACGGGCCACTCTTATCTGGGAGCTCCGCAGCCGCGGCTGGGTACCGCGCAGGTCCCTGCGTTCCCCCTCCCCTCACACACACCCCTAGCACTGGTTGGGAGAGATGTGACCCTTCTGCCGGGTGGAGCCGGCACCAACCAGGGCCGGGTTCAGTAGCTAGGGACTCCTTTCCATCGATACAACACAGAACCAGCTCGAGCCCCCACCCAGTGACCTGGGAAAATCACACCCCATCCCTGCGCCGCTCTGAGAGGTGATACTTCCCCACTCGCAAGGACAGCATCTGAGCATAGAAAAGACCTTTTTAATGAAAGGAAGGAACTCGCCCGACATTAATTAGGGAAAATGCCACCAGCCGGATCCACTGCCATCCAAACACGTGCTCTGACTGGGCACCCCACCACCCCTCAGTCACCTGCTGCTGCTCCCCGCCCCTCGGCTGGTCAGTCTCTTAGGAATTTTTCGCTCTAAGCAGGCAGGGTGAAAACAGATCCCATCACAACAGATTTCAGCTCTGCCTGAGCGTCTGAAATAAGAAAGAGGCTCCTAATGAAGCCTATTTAGCTGTGTCTGAATAGGGGAGGGAGGAACAGGTTAAACCAGGCCAGGGAACGGTAGTAAGAGTCCAGACCTCTTGGCTGGAAGACCTGCTGCCCCTCCTCTTACTGCCACAGGGCTCTGGCATTTGAGCCCCTGGCTTAACGAGGTTCTCTCAGCCTAGGGTGACCCCCTCATTTGGGGAAGGTTAAGCACAGGTTCTGCACCCCTTTATTCATACAACACTGATAACATTTCCCCACCCTGCATTCACTACTAAAGTGATTTGTAACCCAACACCACTGCTGTGCTGGGTACCTAGGCAGGGTAGGTGTGTTCATGGAAATACAGTTTGTTTCTGAAGTCTTCCCGCCGCCCCCCCGCCCCCCGCTAGCTGTCGGGGACAATTCATTCAGAGCCCACTTATGAGGCGTAGTCACAGCCAACCGTCTGGGGTTGGTGAACCCTGCGGATTAAGGCACCATGTTGCAGGTTCCAGCTGGGTTTGTTGATTTGGGAAGAAAATAAATAATAAAAAATCCAAAAATCTGGATTTTTTTTTTTTGGTTTTAAACAACTTTTGGTTCCAAAATCTCCATTTGACTTTATTCAGCATCCCAACTCCAGACATGTTTAAAAATGGCCATAATCAAAACACCACGTTTCCTTCAGCTCCAACGTCGGGTTTTCTCAGCTTCTCAGTTTTCCAAAACTTCTCATTTTCCACCTGACCTCAGCCAAATTTTCCCCTGATGTTTGGAAGCTGCCAATGATCCAAAACTCCTTTCTTTGCCCAGTGCTGGGTGTAGCCTCCTGCTTCTCCTTGGCTCTCCAGGCAACAGCAAGAAGGTGATGGACTACAACCTGCCGCGGCAGTGCATCCGCAGCTTCTTCCCCACCCGCAAGTGCTTCGCGTTTGTCCAGCCGGCGTCGCGGCAGGAGATGGGCCAGCTGGATTCGCTGCCCACCAGCGCCCTGGACCCGCAGTTCCTGGAGCAGACCCGCCGGTTCTGTGACTACGTCTTCCAGTGCTCGAACGTCAAGACGGTCAAAGGAGGGATTCCGGTCAACGGACGAAGTACGTCAGCCCCGTGGCTGCTCGGGGGGGAGACAGGCCAATGGCTTTGCTGCATGCTCTTGCACCTGGCCTTGTAGCAGGGATGGAAGCGGGGGTCATCCTGCAGTCAGAGATCCTGGGAGCTGCCCAGCTTCAGATTCGCATGGACAAAGCACACCTGCCTTGGCAATCTGTGGGTAAAATGGCTCCAGCCCGGTCCCAGCTCTGGAGAAAGGCCCCAGGGAGCCCTGCTGGCATTACCCACTGGCGGTCAGGTGTGACGGGTGCCCCCACTGGGCCGACCCACCAGGGAGAGGAGCTTGTTCTGGGCCCGGCTGCGGAGCCCTGGCTCTGCTCAGAGGACGCTCGCTCCGAGCCTCTGACAGTTTGAATCCCAGACGAGCCTCGTTGGACTGGGGTCTGCAGAGCTAAAAGCAGGAGCTCTGTGTCTGTGACTGGAATAACCCCTACCCCCACGGGTCGGCACAAAGGAGAATCTGGGACACGCTCCCCAGTGAAGTCCTCGGGGTGCAAGGTGCTGTACAAATATACAGTCCCCTGCCCCTCAGCTCTTAACCCTCCCCCTTCCCTCACCCAGGGTTCGGCGCCTTAGTCTGGAGCTACGTGGACACCATCCGCAGCGGGCAGGTGCCCTGCCTGGACAGCGCGGTGACCGCCATGGCCACCATTGAGAACGAGGCAGCCCTCAGGGAGGCGCTGGCTCACTATGCGGCCGGGATGGAGGGGCTGCGGCTGCCGGCAGAGCTGGGCGAGCTCTCGGCGGCGCACGGGACGTGTGAGGCGGACGCCCTGCGGCTTTTCATGCAGCGCTCCTTCAAGGACGAGGAGCAGGGCTTCCAGAAGCGGCTGGTGGTAGGAGGGGGCATCCCGGTCCGGGCCCAGCAGCAAGGAGAGACTTGCTGGGATGGATCTGCACTGCGGGGAGCCCCCTGGGCACCAGTGGTGGGTCAGGGCCCCTTTGTGCCAGGCGCTGTACGGATACCCGACCGAAACCTGGTCCCTGCTCCGGGGACCGTCCAATCCCTAGGTGACCTGATAGGCCAATGGACCATTGGCACTTCCAATCCTCCGACTGGCCAATGGATCGCTGACCCTCCTAACCCCTGATTGGCCAGTGGACCATTGGCCTCTGTTCCCCCAATTGGCCATTGACCCATTGACCCGCTGATCCCCCAAGTGGCCAGTGAGCTTTTGGCTCTCCCATTCCCCACATGGCCAGTGACCCACAGTCGGGCGCAGGCATCAGCCAGGGGAGGCAGGAGGGCACCGCAGTCCAGCCCCAGCCGTTGCTCTGTGACGGAGTTTCTCCCTTTCCGTGCCCAGGCCGGGATCACGGAGCAATACGCAAACATCCTAGCAGAAAACAAGGCCGTTTCGGAGCAGACCTGCCGTGTCCTGCTGGAGGAGCTCTCGGCCGCCATGCAGCAGAAACTCAGCGCCGGGCTTTACTCCCAGCCCGGCGGGTACCAGACCTACGACAGGGACCAGAACCAGGTGGTGGAGAATTATGGGGCCAAGCCCAACAAAGGGGTCAAGGTGAGTGTCTGAAATTAGCCCGCCCCCCCTCGGCCTGGCAGCTACAGGAGCTAGCGCAGCTCCAGGCAGAGGAGCCGGATTCCGCTCCGGCTTGTACCTCTCCCGCAGAGCTGGTGCCTAAACCCCAGCGGCCGAGTCAGGCTTCCCCGCTTCGCTGAGGACAAAGCAGAGGGGCAACGGCAGGGAAAGGCCGTGGGGTAACCGGGGTCTGATCGTGACCTGCAGAGTCACTGTGGCCTCTGGCGATGCCCCAGCTGGATCCTGATCCCATGTGGGGAGTTTGTAGAGCTGGAAAAGTCCCACAAAGGCCCTCGGTCATGGAGCTGCTTTTCTGAGCAGGATGGTGCTGTGGGTGAATTCCCCCCAAGATCCCATCCCACTCTGCCTGGGCCCAGTCCGGATCTTTCCATTGACTGGGCTTCAGATCAGGCCCTGTATGAACAGCAACGGGGCCCTGTGTGAAATGACACCACATGCATTGTAGGTTCATCAATTCTTAGCCCATGAGGGATCCCTGTGATCAGCAGGTCCGACCTCCTGCACAGCACAGGGCGTAGGATGTCCCTGAAGTGATTCCTGTTTGAACGAGAGCAGATCTCATAGAGAAACACCCCACATTCCCCAGCGGGTGACAGCGTTGGCCTTGCAGACAGGCAGCTCCTCTCGACCCGGTCACTTGCTTTCTAACCCGGGGCTCTGGTGCACCGTGGGGAAGTCCCCACCAAAGCATCGATTTTCCTCCCCTGAGGGAATGAGGCTGCAGAGAGGAGAGATCAGCCCCTGTGCTGCAGCTCAGCTCCCATCTCCCCACCCCTGACTCCAGCCCCTGCAATCCTCCATCTTCATGGGGGGAACATTTTGCCCCGAGGTGGAGTAAAGTCCCCTGTGAGACATGTGCCCCTGAGAAAGGAGGGGGCTCATTACCACATTGATTGGAGCTCATGAATAACCCAGCACTTGGCCATCTCTGGGCCCAGGCGGAGGAGGCTCTGGAGCAGTTCCTGGCCAGTAAGAAGGCAGAGGCGGAGGCCGTGCTGAAGGCCGACAACCTGCTGACTGAGGCGGAGAAGCGTGTGGCTGGTGAGACCCCACAAACAAGCCCCTGCCCCCTTTTCTTTGCAGCAGAACCAGTTTCCATCGCTGCAGCATGTCTGTGCAGCGCCTGGCGCCATGGGGCCCTGGGCCGGGATTGTGGCTCATGGGTGCTATGGCCATGCAGACTGCAAATAATACCAGGATCACATGCTGCAGAGCGTCTGTTGGCCAAACTCATTGCACCCACCAGGAGCTTCCTGCATCCCTCCCCTCAGCAAACTCCCTGGGTGCCCCCTCCCAGCCCCTTTTATTTTAGAGACTCCCTGCAACCCCCTGCCCCTCCTCCCATGCCAGGTGCTCTGAATGCCCCCCACTCCCCCTTTCCCCAGGGCTCTGTGGGTCCCCATCCAAACTGCACTTTAAGCCATGGTTAGGTGGGTCCCATGCTGAGATGCTGGTGTCAGGGGCTGGCTCCCTAGTTATCCGTCCCTGTCTCATGCCAACCGAGTCGGGGGTGCGGATTTGCGTGGTGCCCAGGGGCTGCTCCTGGTGGTTGGGGGAGGGTTTGTGCCTCTATTTCCCCCTTTCTTTCCCCCCGAAAGAGGAGAAGCAGAAGGCAGAGCTGCTGGAGCAGCAGCGGAAGGCGGCGGAGGAGAAGCAGCTGCAGATGGAGCAGCTGATGAAGGACCAGGAGCGAAGCCACCAGGAGAACGTGAAGCAGCTGGAGGCCAAGGTGGCGGAGGAGCTGGCCAGTGCCCGGCAGGAGGCGGAGCGGGCGCTGCAGAGCAAGCTGAAGGAGCAGGAGGCCATGCTGCAGAAGGGCTTCGCGGAGAAAGCCAGGCTGATGGAGGACGAGATCTCAGGCCTCCGGCAGGAAATCAGCTCCACCAAGAGGACTGAAACTCTGTCAGGCCTTTTGGGCACCATCAGGGAGGGGCTGAGAGCTGTCGCCAACGTGTCAGGTTATCTGAAATCCAGGCGCCAGCGGGGGAAGGGGACGAGTAAGCCAAGTAAAACCCCGAGACTAAAGTAGCCGGGCCCCTGTGGGGTCCCCCCCAGCGGCAAGTCCCACAAAAGCTGCTTCTCTGCACAATCGAAAGCTTCTGCTGACTAATTCCCGTGATCTGCCACATCCCACAGCTACTAACACAGGGCCCGGAGCTGTCTGCAAAAGGAAATCACAGGGCACCTGGATTTTGTCCCCAGCTCTAGGAGAGGAGCAGGGTCTAGTGGTCAGAGCAGGTGGGCTGGGAGCCAGGATGCCTGGGTTCTGTCCCCATCTCCTGCACTGTAATTCTGTGTAACGTTGTGCTGGTCACATCACTGTTCTGTGCCTCAGTTTCCCCTCTGTGAAATGGGGATCTTCCCTCTGGGTGCAGGGGATGAAGCGTTGTTTGTCTGTTAGGTGCTGAGCGGATGGTGCTCTCTACAGCAGTGTTAACACGGGGGTCTCCAGTGACTGGCTCCAATTTCCCTGCATGCCCCTACCGCCGTGTAAATGAAGCCCCACTCCCAGGGCTCCCCCCCATCCCCAGTGCTGTAACAGGGCTGCCGGGTGTCTAGAACCATAGACTATCAGGGTTGGAAGGGACCTCAGGAGGTTCTAGTCCAACCGCCTGCTCAAAGCAGGACCAATCCCCAATTAAATCATCCCAGCCAGGGCTTCATCAAGCTGGGCCTTAAAAACCTCTAAGGAAGGAGATTCTACCACCTTCCTGGGAAACTTATTCCAGTGCTTCACCAAAGCATCAGCGCTTCCAGTGCTTCTAGGGCGAGGCAGCTGTGGGGATGTCTGTCTCCTTTCCCTGGCTCAGCATCCTGAGAGCTTGGTCATTATCCCCCCATCTATAACGGGAGGGGCCGGCAGGTGGCTACAAGCTCCAATGCCTCTATCTCCCTGCGCCGGGAGACCCTGCAGCCCAGGTAGGAATTAAACAGGTTTTCATGAGCTGGAGCAGCCTGTCCCAGTGTCTGTATTAACAACAGCTCCTGAGTTGATCGTGGTCAATCTCCCTCCACCTGCAAATCCACAGAGCTGGAGGGGCTATTTCTCTCCTCTGCAGAAACACGCAGCTCTCCCATGAGACTTTTCAGCATTAGATCTCCCTCGCACATAGACAGATATTGATATGGAGAAGATCCTACAGTCAGAGCTAAATGGAAGGAGCAATGAAGCCCCTTCATGGAGTGAGATAGCAGGAGACTACAGAAGCCACTGTCCAAGGCACTAGGCCACAGGCCGAGGCTAGAGCTAAAATTAAAGGCAGGTAGTTTCCCTGGTTGCAAAGGCAGCGGCTGAGGTTTGGACTGATGTGTCTGTGGGTGTTTAGTGCAGAAGATCCAGGAGAAGGGGAGAAAAGCAATGGGGAGCTAACGTGACCCCGAAGCAAAGGGACAGCTTCTTGGGCACAGATCTGGCTGGAGAGGCACGCGGGGAATGTCTGAGCAAGGAAACTGCCCACTATTGTCCGTCTCCACTGGGGCCCAGGCAGCAGGCCTGGGTAGGCGTTCGTTGTACAGACACAGGATCGCACCCAAGAACAGACGTGACTCATGGCTTCGATTTCTCCTTCTCCTGGAAACACCCTGCAAAGCCCAACTATCAGCAACCCCCCCCGAGGGGCGGCAGCAGCTTTCTGAACAGCAGCCGGTCCGGCTGTGGGGAGAATCCAGCACCTCCCTTGGGAGCGTTTTCCCACGGCTTATCACCGTCCTGGTTAACTAGATTGGCCTATTTCCAGCTGGAACGTGTCAGGCTTTCGCTCCCAGCCGGCAGTTCTCGTTCTGCTTTCGCCACCCGCTCACGGAGCCCTCGGGTGCCTGGGAGATTCTCCCCACGGCCGGCCTGACACCCCGGGATCAAGTCACCTGGGCCCCCTCCTTCTGAGCGAGCTCTGAGCCTTTCCTCAGATGCCATTTTCCCCTCCCAAGTTCGAACAGCCAGTGTGTCGGCGAGACAAGCAGGGCCTCTATGGGGCGTCAGACGGCAGGATGCCCACTCCTGAGCGGGGGCGGGTCAGAGTCTGGGCATTTAACTCAAACTGCTTTGACCAGAGCACTCCGAATGTGCACCAGGGACTCTGTGCTGCAGAGCCGGGTGCAGGCACTCCCGGGCCTGCCGAAAAATCTGCTTTCAGCTGTGTGTGTGTGGGTGTGTGTGTGCGTGTCCCTGCCGCCCCCTGCTGAAGGGGATGAGCCCTGCGCTCTGTGTGTGTGTGTGTGTGTGTGTGTGTGTGTGTGTGTGTGTGTGTGTGTTTCCGTGCTGCCCCCTGCTGGAGGGGATGAGCCCTGCGCTCTGTGTGTGTGTGTGTGTGTGTGTGTGTGTGTGTCCCTGTCACCCCCTGCTGGAAGGGATGAGCCTGGCTGTTGGGGGGGGGCATGTGCAAGACCATCTACCAGCACAATGAAATCACAGCATATGTTGTGGTTGCAAGTTGTCGGTTCACTCCAGCTGCTGGCTTGCGGGTGGCCAGGGGCATCTCTGACCCCCTTGCCCCTTGAGACACTTTGGGACTGATTTTTCAGACTCGACAGGTGCCGTGGGGGCTCAGGTCCCCCCCCCCCAACCAGGCTGATGAAGCAAAGTGCCAAAGGGATTTAGGCACCCAGTGGGATGCTTCGCCTGGCCTGAGGCTGTTGGGGCCAAATGCCCATTGATCTCGCTGGCCGTGCCCGGGCAGACCCGGCCCAGGCAGTTCGTACCATGCTGCATTCACTTTAAATCCTCGGGCGGGTTCCTGGGCCTGCTGGCAGGTGGGGCCCCTGTAAGGCAGCGTGAAACCTGAGTCAGTCTGCAGAGAGACAGCCTGGCCCAGGGGTGGGCAAACATTTTGGCCCGAGGGCCCAATCTGGGAGTAGAAATTGTATGTAGGAGCCATGAATGCTCACGAAACTGGGGTTGGGATGCGGGAGGGGGTGAGGGCTCTGGTTGAGGGTGTGGGCTCCGGGTGGGGCCAGAAATGAGGAGTTCAGGATGTGGGAAGGGGCTCTGGGCTGGGGCAAGGGGTTGGGGTGTGGGAAGGGGTGCAGGCTCCAAGCAGGGGTGCGGGCTCTGGGGTGGAGCTGGGGATGAGAGGTTTGGGGTGCAGGAGGGGGCTCCAGGCTGGGATCAAGGGGTTCAAAGGGTGGGAGGGGGATTATTGAGGTTACATTCTATAGATCCCTGTGCAGTGCCAGACGGGCTAATTCTGGGGTCCCACTCCAGCAAGGGCGCGAGGCAGGGGAGCAGGGAAATGGGCTGTTCGTGAGCGACTTCGGTAAAGCACTCAGGCAGCTGAGTTCAGTGTGTGGCGCCTCCTGCTGTCGTGTTGGGTGATAACAGGGCCCGGTGAGGTTTGCTGATGGGAGAGGCCTGCCCAGCTGGGGGGTCAGAGCCCACAGCGGTTCCACGGCTCCCAGGCTGCACCCCTGGGTGACAGCCCATCACGCCCACTGTTAAGGCTGAGAGCAGGGCTTAGAGGAGGCCTGTGGGGCCCCTTGGCTGACCCAGCTTAGCCCTTAGCGCTTCAGCTCCATTTCCACCTCCGAGCACTTCTCCTCCGCGTCTGCCTCCGGGCACTTCATCGGCAGGAAGAAATTCCTGTCTTCCGCAGTTAGAGCTCGGTTCAGGTTAAGGGCATCCCTCCAGCTTGGCGCCTGGATCCCATAGGGGAGGGCTGACCATTCCCTCCAGGGGGATCTCCGGTCCCCCATCCCCTCCCTGCATTTCTGTCACAGAGCTGGATGTCTGGGCTTGACCTGGGTCTGTCTTCTCCCTGGCGTGCCGCTTTGGGATGACCGGTTGCTCTAGGGTTTCGGTGCCCAGCCACGACCTCATGCACAGAGCTGCCCTGCTCTAGCCCAGCTATTTCGTTGCCACCAAGCTCAAAGAAATTAAAGCGCTTGTTGGACTCCCTTTGCAGGACTGTTCCTCCTCAGGCAGCAAAGCCAAGAAAAGAAAGAAAAAGAACCTCCCTGGCTTTGCAGGTTGCCAAAAGGAAACGTGTGTCCTTTTCAAATCCTGAGGTCTGTGCTTCTGGTTCAAAATGATCCCACTATTGCCACCATGTCAAGGCTGATTCCCCCTCCGGCACTTCGAGTGCAGAAGGTGGGGGCCTGTAAGGCCTCTAAAAATTAATAAGGGCCACTCCAGGCTGGTATTAAACTCTCTGGCCTTGGCTTGGTAGATGCTGCCACCATCCAAGTGCAGAACCCCTTGGAAAGCCCAGGAAGACGCACTTGGGAATTCCTTCCTGGAGGGGACCCTCAAGCCCCTTCACTCCCCACTCTGGGATCAGCTGAGAAAGAAAAGAAAGGAAATCAGCCGTTGCCACCAGCTAATTAAACAACATGCACAAACCTCTTAGACACACAAATCCAATTCTGTTCTTAAAAAAGA
The DNA here is from genome assembly GCA_026122505.1 of Aldabrachelys gigantea. Taxonomy (NCBI): domain Eukaryota; kingdom Metazoa; phylum Chordata; order Testudines; family Testudinidae; genus Aldabrachelys; species Aldabrachelys gigantea. Next base: position 73,516,473 of record CM047489.1, read on the forward strand.
TACATTTTATTAATCTAAAATCAAAGAAAGAAAATTCATCTGGGAGTTCAGGCATCTGCTAGATTTTAAAAGCATAACTACCAGGGTTAAGGACCAAGCATCATTTTCTGGGGGTGCAGCTTAAAGGTTACAAGCAAAGCAAGAGCACCGGGGTTAGCACAGGGAAGTCCACGAGCCATGAAGAAATAAAAGGGATGAACCTGACTGCGTCGTCCTAGCCCAGGGGTCAGCAACCTTTCAGCAGTGCTGTGCCGAGTCTTCATTCATTCACTCCAATTTAAGGTTTCGCGAGCCAGTCATACATTTTAACATTCTTAGAAAGTCTCTTTCTATAAGTCTATAATATATCACTAAACTATGGTTGTATGTAAAGTCAACAAGTTTCTTAAAATGTTTAAGAAGCTTCATTTAAAATTAAGTAAAATGCAGGGCCCCCCGGACCAGTGGCCAGGACCCAGGCAGTGCAAGTGCCACTGAAAATCAGCTCGTGTGCGGCCTTCGGCCCGTGTGCCATAGGTGGCCAACCCCGGTCCTAGATGTTCCCTGAGCTACTCACATACCTGGGGTTCAATGAGTAGTTTCTAGGTGTGATACCAGGGACTTTTCATACCTGCCTCCAGCTTCTTACAGCATCAATGAGCCTTAGCCCCTTTCCCCAGGAGAACAACAACAGACAGACCATAGGGGAGTCTTTGTTCAATTTTAAAAAGTTCGGGCCTTCCCATTGGCTCGTTTGGCCGGGTGCCCACACCCGCCTTCGGTCACGGCGAGGCCTCTTTCCCTGGCGAGCTGCTTCTCATCTCCTGAGCCACCTCCCGAGCTCGGCACCCTCCCCAAAGCCTGTCCTGCTGGATCTGTTCTTTTCAAGGCTTTCCTGTGGCTGCTACACCCAGCTAGTCGCAACAGGAGGCAGCGGGGACCAGTGCTGCTGACGCTCATGAGTGGAATCGTTTTCCTTAAAGCCCCAGCTCCTGGAGTCAGGTGGGTCTGGGCTGGTTTCAGCCTGAAAGAAAAAGGAAGCTTTGAACCCTCGTGGCTGTGGAGAAAGCTACAAAATGTGACCCCCGGGGATCCTAATGACTCAAAGATCAAACAGCAAATAACAAGCCCCCAGATCTCATATCTTTACATAAACTCATGATTTTAAAACCAATCTCATGATTTCTGAGGATCCTGACTCGCAATTAAGGATACTATTCTGTCACAGGTGGAGGTCACAAATTCCAGGACTTTCCAGGACCTCCAGGACATCTTTGGGGGCAGGGCTGGAGCAGCTGTCAGACCCGGAGCAACGGCCAGGGTTGGGTCAGCCCCCCTGGGCCTGGAACAGTGGGGCCGCGGGAGTGTAGATTGCCACGTATTCGCAGGAGCGAAAGGAAATGCACGCCTGTTATTTACCAGGCTGCACGTGGCAACAGACTGTATTAGTAAGGGATGCAAGGAGAGTATGGGTCACGAGGCAAACTGCAGACACACACAACTAAAATTAATCAATTTAAAGTTTTATTGGGGATAGTTACAAGGGGTAAGGGAGCAGCGTATGATTAGCTAATAGGGTTAGTAAAACTTAAAACACACAATGACTAAAATATCTACTAACAATATATATAAACAAAGATGCAGCGTTTAGTAATAACTGATACTTAAAAATACAAAACCAACGCATAACGACCAGCAAACGTAGAGACTCTGTTTGAAACACGTGAGCTGAGAGAGAGGCTTCGAGGTGATCAGGCTCGGTTACGGGTGTACACAGGATACACAGGATTCGTTTTTCTTTCTCCTCTCCCTGCCTGCACATGGCAGGGCGGCCTAAAGTACCTACTATGACATCATAGAAGTGTCATAGGGGACGGGGCCCAAAACCTGTGTGTGTTCGTTTCTGATTGGCACAAGCAAAGTTTACACCAAGTAGGGGAGCAGGTGCCTAAAAGTCTGGCTTCGCCCCCAAAGGGTGAGGAGATGCATATTGTTTTAGAATGCGTTCAACACTGAATGACAAAAGAAGAGGCCAGGGCAATACCGGTATGGGCAAGTTCTACAGGATGCAGACAGGAACTCATCTTAACAGGGAGCAGCTTCAATTCCTGGCAATGCTCTCACAGGATGTGACCCAGGGAATTCAGCCAGTTAATATGGGGAACTGCAGGCACCAGTGAAAAGCCCCTGGCAAGCCGGGTTCAGGACCACAAGTCCTTGTCACACATCTCAGGACTAACCAAGATCCCAGCACAGGCGTAGCCGTTACAGGGCCCGGCTGGGAAAAGCCTCATGAGGGACACGGCAAAGGCAGACAGGTTCAGTGAATGTTGCTGCCCTGGATCGGAAGGAAGTGGGTTGAAACATTCGGCTCTAGTGGGGGTGCCAGGCTTTCTGTTTGGCCAGTGACTGGGGGGGATGTTAAATACCAGATGCTAAAATTACACATCTCTAAATCCTCAGGACCGGGTACCCTGTATGGAAAAGTTGCAAAAGAATTGGCCAAGGAGCTCCCTGAACCATTGATGTTGATATGCAACAAATCTTGCCATTCAAAGGAGGTCCCAGGGGACTGGAAAAAGCTCTTATACCAATATTTTAAAAGAGTGGAGAGGGCGACCCAGGAACCCCTGGGCAGTAAAACCCCTGCAGGAGGGGTCAGCCCTGTGCTGGAGGGGAGGGTGCTGTTTACTCCTCACTTTCTGGGGTTGTGCCGCGCTTTTTCCCCACAGTTTAGCATGAAACACAAAAGACGGGCTTTGTGTCGGCGTGATGCTGAATTCCCAGCATCAGCTCCTGTTACACAAAGAACAGCTGCTGGCCTGGCCGCTTTCAGTTTCCATTTGACACAGGGTTGGGGGGGAGGGGGTTTCGGGCCCAGCCACTTCCCCATGCCCGAACTCCGTCACCTGGAATCTAATCTGCCCATTTTCAGCAGAAAGGAGAAGCTGTTAAAGGGAATCAGTGTCCTGGTGCAAAAAGCAGCGTCGTGTCCCAGCTCAGAGACAGCGAAGAGAAGGAGCCAGTGGTTTGTGTGCAGCAAGGCAGAGGGACACAAGGAGCTCTGCTAATACGGGTGGTTAATAGATCACGTAACAGACTGGGAAAGAAAAGGGATCAGTAGTGTGCTTCAAATTCACATGCAGCCCCACTGGAAAGCCAGAGACCCACACTTCCACCTCTGCTCTCTGGCACTTCCTAGTCACCGCCCCCAGCTAAGCTCCCTACCGCAAGCTGCCCCAGTAGCAAATTGCTGAGACACAACAGTGGTGTATAGGGTGAAACCCGGTGGGCAGCTGCCTTTCAATCAAGATAAGTATCAAAGAAGCAATTAAGCTCCTTTTATGGAACCAGGCAGCTGAAACTAAAGAAGCCACCACCCAAACTGTGGGACATATACAAAACCTGTCAGGAATCCGAGCTATATTGGTGTTGTTTTTGGTGGAGGGGTGTGTGTGTTTAAGGGGAAGGTGTGGCAGAGAAACAGCAGAATCACCACTGAAGCAGACACAGAAGGAAGACAGCAAGCCCCAGAGATGTGCTTCTAACATGACCCTGAAAATGAGAGACCTTTTGGGCAGAGTGCTGTCTGGAAAGAGGCTTGAGATGTAAGTAAAACAACCTGCCTCTTGCTGTGTTCTGGGGAACAGGACTTTGTAAATAAAGACATAGCAAAGAAGTACCTGACCCATCAATAATGTCGTCCCCTCCCGCCCCCGTAACAGAAACAACACGTGAGACCCCAAATATGGCCAGGCACTCAGGCTACTGTTGGTATGAAGAGTGAGATCCATTCTCCAGGAGGAGACTCGAGATTCCCCTGTTTGGCCAGGGTTGCGTGACTTGTTTGATCCTGGTGCAGGGCCAGATTACCAGTGGCCTGGCAGCTGACAGGGAACTCACCTCTTCTCCTAATCCCATGATCATTTCCCACTCTGCAGGGGCCAGTTTTATACTGTCCATTGCTGTCTTCGAAGGGTTGCTTGTCTGGCCCAGCGACAAAAGAGGAAGCGACCAGCCCCCTGCATAGACCATCAGACCTGGAGGGCCCAGAAAAAGCCTCCCAGAGTCCTAACCCTCTGCTCCTTTCTCCCCCTTCCAGTGCTCAGCGTCTTGGTCCAAAGCGCCGTGGACACGACACACAGCGGGAACGTGCCCTGCCTGGATGACGCCGTGACACTGCTGGCAGCTGTGAAGAACAAGGCGGCCGTCACAGAGGCACTAGGCTCACTACCTGCCTGAGATGGAGACGCAGGTGACATTCCCGGTGGCCATAATGGAGCTCTCGGAGCCTCACGGCAGAAGCCTGGTGGCCGCACTGCAGCTTTTCATGCCGCGCTCCTTCAAGGCTGAGAAGCCACAGTCTCAGCAGGAGCTCATGGTAACGTACTGTCACCGCTCGTGCTTCCAGCTCTAGAGGTCCCTGGTTCGATCCTCCGTGGCAGCTGTGCCAGGGCCAGTCTAGGATCAAAACCGCTGTGAGCTCGCACGCTTGAGGTGAGCTTGGCTTGAGCAGTGGGAGTAAGTTACCCACTGGCGAAAGGACTAGAAATGCCAGGACTGTGTCCTCTCCTGCAGGGCAGGGGCCACCCTGACACTATAGGCCAGAGCAGAGAGGAGGCTGCGGAGAACAGAAATGAGTTTTTTCTTTTTGTGGGCTAGGCCGGGATAGCAGAAAACTGTGGCAAAGTCTCCAGCAGAAATGAAGCATCTCCAAGGAGCTTTGCCTTGTGCTGCGGGAGGAGCTCTCGGCCGCTGTGCGGAAGCAGCACCCGCGGCTCCGAAGTCAACCTCCGAGACCAGAGCTGCGGGGTGGAGAACTTCAGGGCAAAACCCAGCAAAGGGGTCCAGGTGAGTGGCTGACGACCCGTCACTGGAAAGGGGGCAGGTGGACGGAATGGGGGGCCAGGAGGCCATAGCCCCGTCCCTTTGAACAGGAAAGGGCTGAAGAGGGAGCAAGGCCTCCAGGGCAAGGGCAGTGCAGGGGGCAGGGCCACGGTTCGGGCACTGGTGGCCCCCTCGCTCTTAGGGACCTTCCCTCGCCCCTGTAGCCACAGCGGTGCTTTCCTACTTCATCCCCCCCAGGTTTGTTTTCAAACTCCAGCAACGGCCCTTGCTCCCTTGCTAAGAGGAAACGTGTTTTAGTGGGCAATGAGGTCAATTAGCATATTCATGAGAGCTTATGAATAATTCAACACTGTGTGATCTCTTCTTCCCAGGCAGAAGAGGTACTGGACCAGTTCCTGGCCAGTAAAAGGCGGCGGCAAATGCCATCCTCAGAGCAGAGCAGGAGAAAGCCAGTCCAGTGCTCAAGTCTGGAGGATTCCCAATTGAACCGGACCTAAAAATTCCCTAATTTCCGCAGACTGCTGAGAAAAAATGGGTCAGTGCCATGAAGAGAGGCTGTTCTTTAGCAGCACAAAAGCAGAGACTCACACCCCATTGCGGGGTGATGGTGCTGGTGACATCCCCACACACAGGAATAAATGGGTCCGTGTGTCCCTAGCGTTACGGTCACTGACATACGTGGCTCGCCAGAATTTGGGGTCTTGTGGGTTGATCCACTTGGGAGGGGAAATTGAGGCTGGAGTGTGGTGCCTTTGGGGTAATCCCGTTCATTTACCAAGCATGGACCAAGTCCAATTTTCCTGAACACAGGACGACTTGGAAAAGAGGGCCCCCCTCCCACCCCCCACAGAAAGGATGTGTACGAATTGGAGAGTCCAGCGGAGGGCAACAGAAATGATCAGGGGGCTGGGGCACATGGCTTATGAGGAAAGGCTGAGCGAACTGGGATTGTTTAGTCTGCAGAAGAGAAGAGTGAGGGGGGATTTGATAGCTGCTTTCAACTACTTGAAGGGGGTTCCAAAGAGGATGGAGATCGGCTGTTCTCAGCGGTGGCAGATGACAGGACAAGGAGCAATGGCCTCAGGTTGCAGTGGGGGAGGTTTAGGTTGGATATTAGGAAACACTATTTCACTAGGAGGATGGTGAAGCACTGGAATGGGTTCCCTAGGGAGGTGGTGGAATCTCCTTCCTTAGAGGTTTTTAAGGTCAGGCTTGATAAAGCCCTGACTGGGATGATTTAGTTGGGGATTGGTCCTGCTTTGAGCAGGGGGTTGAACTAGATACCTCCTGAGGTCCCTTTCAACCCTAATCTTCTGTGATTCTATGATTCTAACAGGAGACTGTTTACTTGCTCACAATTCGAAGCCTCTTTCAGCCAGTATTGTGCCCAAAAGCTCCCTCTCTGGGCTTCTCTCAGGGTTGTGCTATCAGTTGCTTGTTCAGGCTGCATCTCGCTTTTTGCTCCTTCTGTCTCTGAGTGTCTTTCTCCTTTTGCTGTGTCTCACACGCAGACTTTTAAGCCAAAGCAACATGACACCCCTCCGCCCAGATGTTTGCAATGTCTGTGAGTTGCTTGAGGCAATGACTGGTGCTTATCTGTCTCTTGCAGCTTATCTGAAACAAAGGGTAGCAGTTAAACCTCTAATAACATGCTAAAAAAACCCTGCAGCTAGAATGAAGAGATTAAACACTCCAGTGTGTGTGTGTGTGTGTGTGTGTGTGTGTGTGAGAGAGAGAGAGAGAGCCCCATCACTTACCCTCGATTCAGTCTCTTAGGGGTCGCTGACCCAGTCTTTTCCACCCACGTGACATTCACTTACTATAAATCAATACTGCGCTGGATTTAAATCTCTCTTCATCCTTGAATTATTTGCTGCCTGTCACAAGGCAGCCTAGCACATGTGAACTGTGGGGCATAGACTCAACTACCGTGAAGGAGACGCAAAAACCAAGCAAACCTCAGGAAGATTTAAAAGAAAAATAGGGGGAGAAAATATCCTTGTTTAATGTAAGGCCCCCCAGGAACTAATGGTGCGAGATTTCCGTAGCAACTTCAAAACACTGCTCACTTGTACAGAGAAATAATCAAAACCGGAATTAGTTCTGGGGTAAGATTTTTCAAAAGCATCTAAATGATTTAGGGGCCTATTTTGATAACTCCAGGCCAGAGACTAATAAACTCCAGCCGACCGGCAACCACTCTCAGGGCCAGACCAATCCATCAAACCACCACAGGCAACATGCCCCGTGCAGGTAGGTCTCGGGGCTTAGTCCTAAGCGTTACATCATCGTTGTACATAGTCTGAACCCCCGGTCAGGACGCCACAGCGATAACACATCAATGTTTAGCTCCTTAGCTAAGCTCCACACAGGAGGATCTCTGGAGATGGTTAGAGATTGTCGCTCCTTTGAGCCCAGGGGTTTGCCAGAATTCCCCACCTTGCAGGTTTCAGAGTAGCAGCCGTGTTAGTCTGTATCCGCAAAAAGAACAGAAATACTTGTGGCACCTTAGAGACTAACAAATTTATTTCAGCATGAGCTTTCGTGAGCTACAGCTCACTTCTTCGGATCCACAGAATGGAACACACAGACAGGAGATATTTATACATACAGAGAACATGAAAAGGTGGAAGTATGCATACCAACAGGAAGAGTCTAATCAATTGAGATGAGCTATCATCAGCAGGAGAAAAAAACCTTTTGAAGTGATATTCTGTGGTGTCATCTTGCTTATTTATAAAGGATTTTCACAGGGGCCGGTGCAGCAGGAAGTTCCCTTTCTCAGAAATCCCCACGCCTGCCTCTCCAGCAGGCTCTGTGCCCAAGAAAATCTCTCCGTGTCGAACTCCCTACGGCAGCTAGGGTGACCATGTTGTACAGACAAAACTACACAGGATCGTTTTAGGGCTCAAGACAAAGATGCCACATTTATTATGATCTATAACTACTAGCAAATACCTTAATACTCATACACATACACTCACACACACACACCCCAAATGTTCTGCAGCTGCTGGATAGTTACCAGTCCCGATTGTAGCTTGAGCGTGTGGCTTGAGTTAGCAGCTGGGGATCGTAGCTTGTGGCAGCAGGAAAGCCGGGCACGAGGAGGAGCCAGTCTCTGGCAGGCGTGCACCGATGCCCCTCGATGTTGATAGCAGAACGTTACCCAAAGTCTCTCATCTCCCCCTTCTGTTTTGTAGGCTTTAATTTGAATCCAGAGTCTATAGGTCTTGCTGTGTCGCTGCCTCTGGGTTTGGTGATTGATCACCCGTCAGTTGCAGGCCTGACTTTCAGCCTGGGATCTGGCTTTGATTTTCCTTCTGTTGTTCTTTTGTCCTTTTCTTTTTAGGGTGGATGCTTCTTACTCTGTTTAGGGCTGTCATCTGCGTCTTCAGCCGTTGGTATTTGAACTTTATCTCATCCGGACAGGCTGGGGCTGGAGGTTCACCCCGTACATACCTCATTCACACATCTAAACTAAACTAATACAATTACAGCAGGGCTCGCAAAAATGAAGGCTGCAGCACAAGCCTTCCACAAAATGGAGTAAGCATTTTAAAATGGAGTTTGAATTACAATAGTGCACAGAAGTTACAACGTAGGCAAAATGGTAAGTGTAATGAAATGGTGAACAGACGTTACAATGATACAGTGAATAACTAAAAACAATTTCATTCACATCAGTTCTACAACCAGATGTCCCAGTTTTATAGGGACTGTCCCAACTTTGGGGTCTTTTTCTTGTATAGGTTCCTATTATCTCCCGCCCCGTCCCAATTTTTCACATTTGCTGTCTGGTCACCCTAACAGCAGCCCATCTCCTGTCACCGGCGACCAGGGAAATCCCCACTCTTGCTAACAGACATTAGTAGCGTTGGAAGAAATTTTTGGTGCAATGTTTTTTTCACAGATTCAGGGCAACCAAAGCTATTGGTAATTCAGGTCAATTTCTGGCCAAACATTCTGGTCAATGACAGGATCTATTAGAACCAGGAAAAGTGCAGTGAAAGGCAGCGTAAGCGATGAGGGGGATGGAAGAGCTTCCATGCGAGGAAAAGCCTGGGACTGCTCCACGTGCAAAGAGACGATTGGGGGGCATGTGATTGAGGTCTATAAAATCTTGACGGGGTGCGGAGACAGTAAACACGGAAGTGCTATTTACCCCTGCGTGTAACACAAGAACCAGGGGTCACCCAATGAAATGAGCAGGCAGCACGTTTCAAACAAACAACAGGAAGTATTTCCTCACGCAGCACTTAGCCAACCTGTGGTACTCACTGCCGGGGGATGTTGTGAAGGGCAGAAGTTTAACACGGTTCAGAAAAGAACTAGATCAGTTCCTGGAGGACTGGTCCATCAATGGCTATTAGCCGAGATGGGCAGAGACACAACCCCCTGCTCTGGGTGTCCCTAAACCTCTGAGTGCAGAAGCTGGGACCTGACAACGGGATAGATCACGTGATAATGGCCCTGTTCTGTTCACTCCCTCTGGGGCACCTGGCGCTGGACACTGGGCTGGCTGGACCATTGGGCTGACCCAGTCTGGCCGTTCTCATGTTCTCAACAAGTCTGGAAATGTTAAAATATTTCAGAAAGACATTTTGTGCTGGGCTGACATTTTATTTTTTAAAATAATTGAAAACCACATGAAACAAAAAAGAAACAGAGACAAACACTTGTTTTGGGTTGAATGAAATGTTTCTTTGATCCAAAATCATTTTTTTCCAACTATTTTCATTTTGCCAGGAAATCTGAACATTTTTTGTTCCACTTTGATGCAAAACAAAAAATTTTCTTTTGATTATTTGATTGGGCCCCTGACTCAAAAACTTAGTTCTTCACTCGGTCCAGACAGGAGCAGCTCTGCGCCCGACAGGCCATAGGCAGGAAACGGGGGGGGCTTCATGTGTCTGAGAATCGGACTCTGGCAGATCTGCTCCAAATGCCGCCTGTTCTTGTTTAAACGTGTCTCAGGCATCGTGTCTGCCATGGGAGGGCAGTGCCGTTTACATCAGAATTGTTCGTTTCAACCCTTCTTCCCAATGTGCAGAGGAGAAGCAGAAGGCAGAGCTGCTGGAGCAGCAGCGGAAGGCGGCGGAGGAGAAGCAGCTGCACACGGAGCAGCTGATGAAGGACCAGGAGCGCAGCCACCAGGAGAACGTGAAGCAGCTGGAGGCCAAGGTGGCGGAGGAGCTGGCCAGTGCCCGGCAGGAGGCGGAGCGGGCGCTGCAGAGCAAGCTGAAGGAGCAGGAGGCCATGCTGCAGAAGGGCTTCGCGGAGAAAGCCAGGCTGATGGAGGCTGAGATCTCAGGCCTCAGGGAAGATACGTTCAGCCAACACCTCCCATGCCAATGGCCCCATTGTTCCCTTCTGTGCCCTGACCCCTTTGCCCCTGGGTCGCATTTGGCCTCCTCCTCCGTCTTCAGTATTCACCAGGCCAGACTCTCCATGCGCCACAGCGACCACAGGACCTGCTGCTCCAGCGACAGCGACTGTCTTTCACACACACCACCTGGGCCAGGACAGATCGGCAGCTGCCACCGTGACCCAGCCCCCCTCTTTGTCCAGCCCCCCAGCCCCTCACCAGCCTTGAGCCTTTGGCTTGTCTGAGCTCAGTCTCCCTGCGCTGTGGGTCTTGGGGGGGGTCTTAAGGGAAGGAAAATCCCCAGTAGATAACGTAGCATGAGCTGACAGCCTGGGCAGGGGTGGGTTTTAGGGGATCGGGCCCCAGGCTTTGGCAGGGGGTGGATGTCTCCAAAGCTGTTGGGTGGGTTGTTGGGAGCGAGGGAACCCCTGGCGCTAAAGGCAGGATGATGCCGTTTTCCTTCCCGTCAGCCAGGGTCGGTGCTTCCATTAGGCGACCCTAGGCAGTCGCCTAGGGCGCCAGGATTCGGGGGGTGGCATTTTGTGCGCTCCCCACAGGGCGCACTGGAGCTTCCGGTTCCGCTCCCGTCACACCGCCGAAGAAGGACCTTCTGCTGACGTGCCGCAGAAAACAGCGGCAGGGAACTGAGCAGCTCAGTGACTGCCGCTGTCGACTGCAGCATTTCGGCGGAGGGTCCTTCTTCAGCGGCGCGATGGGACTGGAACCGGAAGCTCCCACGCGCCCCGTGAGGAGCGCACAAAATGCTGCCCCCTGAATTCCAGAGACCCTGGCGCTGCTCCTGCCGTCGGCCCTTGCGCCCCGGCTCCCAAGTGACCTGCCTGCAGGGCCGTCCGTAGGCATAGGCAGAACAGGCAGCCGCGTAGGGCCCCACTCTGCCTGGGGGCACCGCTCTGCCGGGAGCCCGCACAGATGGGAAGCAGTGGAGGCTGCTGGGTCCTAGAGAGCCGAATGCTGCACAGTCTGAGGGAGGGGATTCACTGCTGGGGTCTCTGGGCAGGGGAGGGGGGAGGGGTTGGGAAAGGAGCTCACCTGTGCGTGTGACTCTTTCCCCCCAGCTGAGGTGAGGCGAGGCAGGCTCTGTGGCTCTGTGGCTCTGGAACCAGTATCCTTTGTTGTCCCCCATAACATCCATTCTTCTCCCCCACGGAGCACCCCACCTTTCTCCCTCCTCCCCAGGAGCATCTCTCTCTCTTTCCTCCCTCCCCTCCGTCAGGGCTGGGTTGGGTGAGGTGCTGGGGGAAAGAGGCTGGCTGGCTGCCTGCTGAGGAATGAAAGTGAAAGTAACTCACTTCCTCGGCAGCGAGCCAGGATTGGGAATGTCACATAGGGCTGGGTTGGGGTTAGCCAGATGTGTGAAAAATCAGGATAGGGGATTGGGGTACAGTGAGCAGATATCCCTATTTTATAGGGCCAGTCCCAATTTTGGGGTCTTTTTCTTATATAGGCTCCTTTTACCCCCCACCCCCATCCCTATCCTGATTTTTCACACTTTCTGTCTGGTCACTCTAGGTGGGGGTAATTGGCGCCTATATAAGACAAAGCCCCAAATATCGGGACTGGCCCTATAAAATCAGGACATCTGGATCTGGCCACCCTAGCTGGGGAGCGCCTCTCCTTCAGGCTGGCAGCTGCCAGCGATCCATCTCATCCGGGGGGAGCTGCACAGGGCAGGATGAGCTGCTGTGGCTCCATGGGTGCCCCGTCCCTGAGATCATTTGCTGTGCTAACTTCACCATGGTCCATAAGGCTGGTGGTGGTGCCCATTGGCGTGTGATTGGACCTGAGGATTTGCTGCTGCTGTTGCCACTCTGCACCCCAAGAGGTGGATTTTGGGGTCCTGCAGTTTTCCACCTATCTCCTCCTCTACTGCAGCTGTTGGATCAGCAGGCTGGGGGGTGAGCCAAGCATGAAAGCAGTACTGTGTTGCCATTTAGATTGTCATTTAACAACTTTGTTTGCCAAAAATTCTTGCTAACAATCCTGAATCCAATTTCAATATTTTTTTTTAAAAAAAAATCAATATCTTAGCCAAAAACAGAAAATTAAGTTGTTGACAATTATTAGTGACAGGTTTGGTTTGAGGCAGGGAGTGGGCCAGTTTTCATCAGAGAAACAAAAAATGTTGACTGACTTTCCTATAGCCTGTTACTCCTGATAAGAGCCCTCCAACAACTGTAATATGCTCATCTCCTTACAAGTGTATAAAGCAGGTCGGCAACCTACGGCACACGTGCCAAAGGTGGCAGGTGAGCTGATTTTTGATGGTATGCAGCGGCAGGCTGAGCGGCTCAGCCCATCACTGCTCTGGGGTTCCGGCTGCCGCCCTATTGCCAGCTGGGATACCAGCCATCGGCCCCACTCAGCACCTGCTGCTGGCCTGGGGACCCCCAAGGAACCCCAGGCTGGCAGTGGGCTGAGCAGGCCGGCTGAACCTGCTGTCAGCCTGGGGTTCCATTCACTCAGCCGGCAGCGGGCTGAGTGGGCTGGTGGTGGGCTGAGCAGGGCCGGTGGGGGGTTGAGTGGCTCAGTCTGCTGCCAGTCTGGGGTGCCAGCAGCACTCAGCCTACTGCTACTCCGGGGTTCCGGCTGCCGGCCCCTTGCCAGTCAGGAGCCCAGCCTCTGGCCCCACTCTGCCTCCTGCCAGCCTGGGTGAGCAGAATCCCAGGCTGGTAGCGGGCTGAGGGGGGTTGGCGGCCAGGATCCTGGCTGGCAGGAGTTGGTGGTCAGAACCCCAGACCAGCAGCGAGCTGAGCAGGGCCTGGGATCCTTGTCTGGGGTTCCAGCCACCAGCCCCACTCAGCCTGCTGCCGGTCTGGGGTTTCATTTACTCAGCTGGCAGTTGCCTGAGCAGGACCGGTGGCCAGGACTTTGCCACTCGTATTCTACTGAGTGTACATTGCCACTCGTATTCTACTGACAATTCCTGTAACAGTAGCATCAGGAGAACGGAGTTTCTCAAAACTAAAGCTCATTAAAAACTATCTCCCCTTGACAATGAATCAGGAATGCTTAACTGGTCTTGCTATTCTTGCAATCGAACAAGACATGACTTTGTCTTTGTCATACGATGATATTATTACTGATTTTGCAGCCAAAAAAGCCAGAAAGATTGGTTTTAATTAAAAACAAATCTTTGTTTCAATACCTCTTCATATAAATTTCCAATAAAATTTTGACAAATTTAAAAAATGATATTATTTGCATCATTCTGTCAATTCAGAATTTTTTCTATAGTGCTGCTTCTTTAGTGCTAGTGGATCAGCGTTACAGCGTGCTTAACGACTTTAAACTGGTTTTAGTAAGTGATTGTGGCAAGTTTTCCAGTACTGTATGCTTATATTTGTGTTGCTAAGAGCAGATCAGGCACAGGGGCACCAGTTTAATAATCTCGCCTAGGGCACCATAAATCCTAAGGACGGCCCTGCCTGCCTGGCTTGGTACCGGGGCCGTGTCCTCGTCAGGGTTTCCCGCTCCCACCGTTTAGGGGTTGGCTGCCAACTTTGTGTGTTTTCAGGGCATTCACTGAGACGGTGTCCAGCAAAGGGCCCAGCCTGGAGCCACTGGAAATGTCCCGCTCGGGCTGAGTCCCTGGTTACAGCTCCATTATCCAGGGCACTCAGGAGACGGCTGCAGGCCAGCACCCTGGCTACAGCCCGGCCACCGAGTGTGGCTGCATGGCTGTGTTCTCGTGCTAGCCGAACCGGTTACATCGGCAGTGCCAGGGCAGCCCCTGATTGAGTTCACCTGTCTGCCAGCCGTTGAGGCACCCTGACGGCTGCACCGTTCCTTGGGCCCGTGCGGCCGGGGGAGGGAGGGGCAGAAACCCCTTGGCTGGGCAGTAGCTGCCCCTCATTCAAGGGGCTCACATGAGCCTGAAACCGTCCAACCCCCAAGGGGCCTAAAGGAGAGCGTTGGGCTGCAGCGACAGCAGCCAGCATCGCGCCTTGGGAATACCAGGGGGGTCTGTACCGGCAGATGGGGGAAGGCGAAAGGGCTGGACCCCAACAGCCAATGGAACGAGGCAGGTCTGGCCGGGGGGTTAGCTGTGACTTGCCGCCCAACTACTGCTCGGTCCGGCTTGGCCTCTTTGGGGCGCCTTTCCCACCAATGGAGCTTGGGGTGACGAACAGCCACTTCCCTTGGACAGTTACGCTCACAGTTAAAGTAAATTAGGGAGCAGGAGGGCTGGGAGCCAGGACTCCTGGGTTCTCTCCCCGGCTCTGGGAGGGGAGTGGGGTCTGGTGGGTCAGAGCAGGGGGGGCTGGGAGCCAGGACTCCTGGGTTCTCTCCCCGGCTCTGGGAGGGGAGTGGGGGCTGGTGGTTAGAGCGGGGGGGCTGGGAGCCAGGACTCCTGGGTTCTCTCCCCAGCTCTGGGAGGGGAATGGAAGCTGGCGGTTAGAGCAGGGGGGGCTGGGAGCCAGGACTCCTGGGTTCTCTCACTGGCTCAGGGATGGGGATGGGGTCCAGGACTTTTGGGTTCTAACCTGGCTTGGAGAGGGGGGTGGGGTCCAGGACTCCTGGGTTCTCTCCCTGGCTCTGGGAGGGGAGTAGGGGCTGGGAGCCAGGACTCCTGGGTTCTCTCCAGGCTCTGGGAGGGGAGTGGGGTCTGGTGGGTCAGAGCAGGGGGGGCTGGGAGCCAGGACTCCTGGGTTCTCTCCCTGGCTCTGGGAGGGGAGTAGGAGCTGGCAGTTAGAGTGGGGGGCCTGGGAGCCAGAACTTCTGGGTTCTCTCCCCAGGCCTGGGAGGGGAGGGGGCTCTTGTGGTTAGAGATGGGGGCAGGGGGCTGGGATCCAGGACTCCTGGGTTCTCTCCCTAGCTCAAGGAGACAGGGGGTGAAGTCTGGGTGGTTTGGAGTAGTGGTGTTCAAGGCGGCTTCCTAGGAATGTCTTGAATCCAGTGAGTGCTGGGTTTACAATGGCGCCAGTGGCTCCATGGAGCCGGCCCATGCTCGAAAGGGGCCCCAGCCTGCTCCGCTTGCACTGTGCCCCGAGACCCCGCTGGCTCCCCCTGCCCACCCCCTGCTCCTCTCTGCCCCCTGGCCGGACCCCAGGGCACCTCCGGGCAGTCTCTGCTTCCCACCACCTGTGGGCCCCACCTGGCTCCCCAGAGCTGAGCCGCCTGGGACTGGTGCAGAAGCCCGGCCAGTCTCAACCCCAGGGGGGTGGGGGGGACGGGACACAGTGTTGGGTGCTTGTCTGGGCCCCTCCAGGCAGGTGGGTCCTGAGGGAGCCCAGTGGGGCAGGTCCTGGCCTGGCTGATCACACCGCTCCCGAGGGGCCGGAGCGATTCCCGGCCCCAGGACCAGCCCAGGCTGCGCTGCCGGCTCAGCCCGGCAGACACAGTCACCTCCCAGCAGGGCTGGTGAGTGCGGCCGGGAGGCAGCGGGTGGGGAGTGGGTCTCTGGGGGTGCCGGGCTGTGGGGGCGGGGGAGGATCTGTGTGTGTTGGGGCACTAGGGAGTGGGGGGTGCTGGGCAGTTGTGGTGGGGCTGGGGGTGCAGGGCAGGGGTGCTGTGCAGGGTGCTGTGCATTTGTGTGGGGGAGTAGTGGGCATAGTGGGTCTGGGGGGCTCTGGCCATAGGGAATTGGGGGGTGTCCCAGTGGTGGGGGGGGCTGTGTGGCACGGCATGGACCCCCCCAAGGGCAAGGGGCAGGCTGGCAGCACAGGGCTGGGTGGGCCAGTGTGCGTCAGGCAGCTGCCGGTCTGTAACTAGTGCCCTGGGCTGGGCTGGGTGGATCGGGGCCAACCCTGCCAGGCCTCATTGCCCCAGGCCAGCCCTTCGCTCTGGGGCCCGACATCCCCACACCAGACTCCATTGCCCCAGGGGGCCCACAGATAGGTGTGCCAGTTCCACAAAAGGTTAATCCAGCCCTGGCTGTGCTGTAGGGGGTGTGTGGGGGGAATGGGGTGCCCTCGCCTGGCTGTGCTGTAGGGAGTCTGGGGGAAATGGGGTGCCCTTACCTGGCTGTGCTGTAGGGGGGGAATGGGGGGCCCTCCCCTGGCTGTGCCGTGGGGGGGATAATGGGGTGCCCTCCCCTGGCTGCGCTGTAGGGGGGGAATGGGGTGCCCTCGCCTGGCTGTGCTGTAGGGAGTCTGGGGGAAATGGGGTGCCCTTACCTGGCTGTGCTGTAGGGGGGGAATGGGGGGCCCTCCCCTGGCTGTGCCGTGGGGGGGATAATGGGGTGCCCTCCCCTGGCTGCGCTGTAGGGGGGAAATGGGGGGCCCTCCCCTGGCTGTGTTGTACTCAAAGTACTATATGGGATCTCTTCAGGGGGTATTAAGGCAAACGCCACATTTATTAGTAATACAGGTATTAATTAATACTCTATCATATGCATATGATATATCACAGTCACGCATTCACACACACACACACACACACACACAAACACACTCCGTCTTGCTGTTGTTACCAACTAGTTGCTCCCCTTAACTGCACTGGCCAGGTGAGTTAGATGGGGGAGAGGTGGAGCCGGGCTTCTGCCGATCCGGATCGATGCTCCGATGGTGACAGGACGAGACCCAGGGTCCTTCTGCAAGACACCTCGTAATTATAGCAGCTTTCCTCTTATGCAAATCCAGACCAGATTCAAAATCGGGGTCTGTGTCCGTTGGTCCTTGTGCTGCTTTTTTCTGGGTGTTGTCCCAGTGCTGCTCAAAGAGGCGTTTTCTAAAGAAGGTGTTTGCTTCTAATCCCTGAGGTCGTCAATATGTCTGCTCTCCTCTACTGGGCCCACTTGACAAGTTGTATTGTCTCTTCTCTATTGGGCCCACTTGACAAGTTGTATTGTCTTTTGCTCTGGCTTCCATTCCCTCTTTAACTGTTGTAGCTGTCTGGAGGTGGGTGTCTGCCAAGCCTCACTCATTCACACCTCATTCAGTCAATGGGGCAATTGATTACAGAGTGGGGGGAAGATCTTATTCTACTTCTAGCAAAAAGGCACATGTTTCTTTCACTTTAACTATACTATCCTTAGGGGCTAGAACATTTGATACAAAGTTTTCTACCAATTTTCTAATACAAAGTTGTATGAGAGAGGCACAATGCCAAGTCATATGAAATACAAAATCAAACAGTGAACAGAAGTTACAATGCAGGCAAGTGTAGTGAATGGTGAATAGAACTTACATTAATAAAGTGAACAATTAAAAACAATTTCATTTATCAGTTCTACAGCTGTGCCGTGGGGGGGATAATGGGGTGCCCTCCCCTGGCTGCGCTGTAGGGGGGGAATGGGGGGCCCTCCCCTGGCTGTGCTGTAGGGGGATAATGGGGGGCCCTCCCCTGGCTGTGCTGTAGGATGGGAATGGGGGGCCCTTCCCTGGGTGCGCTGGGGGGAGCATGTGGTAATCTGGCCCTGCACCTGCCCAGCTCCGGCCTCACTCTCCGGGGAGACCCTTGGGGGGGAGGCGGGGGCATCTCTGCCGCAGGGCAGCGTGTGGGGAGCCCTCGCTCCAGCCCACTCGATGGATCAGCTTTTAATTTCCCATTTGCTCCATTAGCAGGTTGGCCAGGGCCGGCAATGAGGTGTGATGCGGAGGAGACGGGACCAAAGCTTCACTCATTAGATGTCCAGGCATTTGTCTTCATAACGGAGACAAATATTCCCCCAGCTCGGCCCTGCCTCCCGCTCCCAGGAACCGCCAGTGCAGAGATGCAGCCGCATCCGGGTTTGGAAGCGGGGGCTGTTTAACAGAAACACCACAGTTTGCCAGGGGATGGCGAGAATCCCCAATCTGTTAATTTAACCCAGCTCTAACCACTCAACACCACTTCCCCCGTCCCAGAGCCAGAGAGAACCCAGGAGTCCTGGCTCCCAGGCCCCCCTGCTCTGACCCACCAGCCCCCACTCCCCTCTCAGAGCCGGGGAGAGAACCCAGGAGTCCTGGTTCCCAGCCCACCCCACCGCATCCAGGTCCCCCATAGTGAGTTTCACCCTTTTCCCCAGCCCCCTGGAACCTCCCCCCCCCCTTTGCTCTTGTCACTTTAAGGCGGGGGGGGGGTCACCTGGCCCCCATCGCTACACTGTTGCCGAGCGGAAGGCGCTCAGCCAATCAGCGGGCCGGGGGCGGAGTTCCAGGGACCGCAACGGGCGGGGGGGTTGAGATCCCGCCCCCGGGGGCGGGAGGGGGAGGGTCCTCGCTGCCCCACCTGGTGCCCAGAGAGCAGGTGTGAAATCGGGACGGGGGGGGGGCGATAGTTGCAGATAAAACCGCCCGATAGGGGGTGTCCGGTCCCCATTCCAGCCCCCCCAGCTCAGTCTTCCCCCCCCGGTGTCTCCCAGGCCCCCCCCCCCCAGCTCAGTCTCCCCCCTCCGCCTGGTGTCTCGCAGCCCCCAGAACAAATGTCTCCTCCCCCCCCGCTCTGCCCCCCCCGGTCTCCTGTGTGAGCATCTCGCGGCTTGTCCCGGCTCCGTGCCCGCAGCCCCCCCGCCCCCCCACGGGGCCCGGAACCGGCCGGACCGGTCCAGCCGGCGCCCCGCCCGCGATGGAGGTGACTGGGGGGAGGGGAAATTTCCCCCCCCACACCCGCCCCCCCCCCAGTTCTCAGCCGGAGGTGCCCAGTTCCCCTTCCTCACGGAGGGGGTTGAGTTTTGCGGCTTCCCCGGGTCACCCCCGCACAGAACTTGCCATGCGGGGGATGGGGGGGAGGCCTAGGAATGCCCCAAATGCATGGGTCAACCGGTGCCCCTCACTCCCGCCCTGCAGCCCCTGCCCCCCCGGCTCTGCCGGGGCCCCTCACTCCCGACCCGCAGCCCCTGCCCCCCCGGCTCTGCCGGGGCCCCTCACTCCCGACCCGCAGCCCCTGCCCCCCCGGCTCTGCCGGGGCCCCTCACTCCCGCCCCGCAGCCCCTTCCCCCCCCGCTCTGCCGGGGCCCCTCACTCCCGACCCGCAGCCCCTTCCCTCCCCGCTCTGCCGGGGCCCCTCACTCCCGCCCCGCAGCCCCTGCCCCCCCCGGCTCTGCCGGGGCCCCTCACTCCCGCCCCGCAGCCCCTGCCCCCCCGGCTCTGCCGGGGCCCCTCACTCCCGACCCGCAGCCCCTGCCCCCCCGGCTCTGCCGGGGCCCCTCACTCCCGCCCTGCAGCCCCTGCCCCCCCGGCTCTGCCGGGGCCCCTCACTCCCGACCTGCAGCCCCTGCCCCCCCCCCCCCCCCGCTCTGCCGGTGCCCCTCACTCCCGACCCGCAGCCCCCTACACCCCCAGCCCTGTTGGTGCCCCTCACTCCCGACCCGCAGCCCCCTACACCCCCAGCCCTGCCGGTGCCCCTCACTCCCGCCCTGCAGCCCCTGCCCCCTCCCGCACACACTGTGTGTTGTGTGTTGTGTGTTGGAATTGCACCGTCACATGCACTTGCTGGGAGTCAGTTACAGGCGGTTTGTTATTGACTTTCCGCCCCCGGGAGGGGCCTGGGCCCTGGCGTCTCTGCTCGCCCCCCCCGCCCCCCAGGTGCTCTCCGGGGCAGGGTTCGAGGCAGGCGGAACCGCCCCCCCCCCCCTTCCTGCTCCTGCTGCGACACGGAAGCCGGACGCCAGAGTCTGCCTGGAGCCCTCGCCCGCTGCCATGGCCCTGCCAGCCCCCCTGCTCCTGCTGGCCGCCCTCGCCCTGCGCGGGGCCCACGGGGGTGAGTGGGGCAGAGCCTCGCCCCGTCTGCGGCCTCCCTTCCTCGTGGGGGGCCGAGGCTCCTTCCCCCCAGCACCCGCCCTGTTCTGCCAGAGGGGCCCAGTCGGGGCAGGGGGGCCCACTGCGGTTGGGGGGCAGCAGGGTTGGGGGAGCTGCCCCTGCGCCAGATCCCACCTAGCCCCAGCGCAGGGCCTGGCTGGGTCAGGGGGGCAGGGAATGGGGCTTGTCCCCTCTAGGGGGGTCTGGCTCCCATCCAGCCCCAGCGCAGGGCCTGGCTGGGTCAGGGGGGCAGGGAGTGGGGCACAGGGCTTGTCCCCTCTAGGGGGGTCCGGCTCCCACCCAGCCCCAGGGCAGGGCCTGGCTGGGTCAGGGGGGCAGGGAGTGGGGCTTGTCCCCTCTAGGGGGGTCCGGCTCCCACCCAGCCCCAGGGCAGGGCCTGGCTGGGTCAGGGGGGAGTGGGGCCTGTCCCCTCTAGGGGGGTCCGGCTCCCACCCAGCCCCAGGGCAGGGCCTGGCCGGCTCAGGGGGGCAGGGAATGGGCCACAGGGCCTGTCCCCTCTAGGGGGGTCCAGCTCCCACCCAGCCCCAGGGCAGGGCCTGGCCGGCTCAGGGGGGCAGGGAATGGGCCACAGGGCCTGTCCCCTCTAGGGGGGTCCAGCTCCCACCCAGCCCCAGGGCAGGGCCTGGCTGGGTCAGGGGGGCAGGGAGTGGGGCTTGTCCCCTCTAGGGGGGTCTGGCTCCCACCCGGCCCCAGGGCAGGGCCTGGCCGGCTCAGGGGGGCAGGGAATGGGCCACAGGGCCTGTCCCCTCTAGGGGGGTCCAGCTCCCACCCAGCCCCAGGGCAGGGCCTGGCTGGGTCAGGGGGGCAGGGAGTGGGGCCTGTCCCCTCTAGGGGACCCTCATACTGTGCTCCATCGACTGTTCCAGAGATACCCACCGTCCGCCTGATTGACCAAGAGGGCCCGATCCTGGAGGGCAGCTACGTGACCCTGGAGTGTCTGGCGGACGAGGCCGGAGCCGACATGAGCCAATTCACCTTCCAGAAATACAGTCGGGTCAGGATGCCCCCCCCCACACACACACGCCCTGTCGGGGATGAACCTGCCCCTCACCCGACACTGAGGGGTGCCAAGCTGCAGGGGGCGTGGCGGGGGGTCAGCAGGGGGCAGTGGGGGGGGGTCCGTGTCACAGGGGCCAGGGCACAGGGTCAGCAGGGGTGCCGTGGGGCAGGCAGGGGGTCTGTACCATGAGGGGCAGGAAAGGGCGTCCAAAGGGGATGCCATGGGGCAGGCAGAGGGTCTGTACCACAGTGGGGCAGGGCAGGGGATCTGTGGGCGGTGCCGTAGGGCAGATGGGGGTCCATGCCATGGAGGGCAGGGCAAGGGGCTCCATAGGCGGCACCCTGGGGCAGGCAGGGACTCTGTGCCACAGAGGGGAGGGCAGGGGGTCAGCAGGGGGTGCTGTGGGGCAGACAGAGGGTCCATGCCTCAGGGGCACGGGGTGCATACAGGGTGCCATGGGGCAGGCAGGGGATCTGTGTCGCAGGGGGTGGGGCAGGGCAGGGGGTTCATAGGGGGCACCGTGGAGCACGCCGGGGGTCCCTGGGGGTTGTGAGGCAGGCTGGGGGTCCGTGCAACGGGGAGGCAGGGCAGGAGGTCCATAGGGCGCGCCGTAGGGCAGGTTGGGGGTCTGTGCCATGGCGGGCAGGACAGGGGGTCCATAGGGGGTGCCGTGGGGCAGACTGGGGGTGCGTGCCATGGGAGACAAGGCAGGGGGTCCATGGGGTCGCCAAGGGGCAGGTCTGGGGTCAGTGCCACATGGGGCAGGGCGGGGGTCCATGGAGGTGCCGTGGGGCAGGCTGGGGTCCATGGGGGTGCCGTGGGGCAGGCCGGGGGTCTGTGCCATGGGGGTAGGGCAGAGGGTCCGTAGGGGGTGCTGTGGGGCAAGCCGGGGTCCATGGGGGTACCATGGGTCCGTGCCATGGGGGAGCAGGACAGGGGATCCATAGGGGGTGCCGTGGGGCAGGCTGGGGGTCCGTGCCACAGGGGCACATGGCAGGGGGTCCATAGGGGGTGCCGTGGGGCAGGCCGGGGGTCCATGGGGGTGCCGTGGGGGAGGTCGGGGGTCTGTGCCGCATGGGGCAGGGCAGAGGGTCCATGGGGGCGCCGTGCGGCAGGTCGGGGGTCCGTGCCACACGGGGCAGGACAGGGGATCCATAGGGGGAGCCGTGGGGCAGGCCAGGGGTCTGTGCTGCGGGGAGCAGGGCAGGGTGTCCATAGGAGGCACTGTGGGGCAGGCCAGGGGGTTCGTAGGGGGTGCCGTGGGGCAGGCCAGGGGTCCATGGGGGGCAGCCTATCGGGGTTTAACCGGGGGGCGTCTCTCCGCAGTGGCTCCACTCCTGGGTCTCGCTGGACAATCCCGACCGGCTGCGCTGCTGGTTCTTCGACGTGAACGTGACGCGGGCGGACGGGCGCCTCCTGCTGGCCATCGGGGCCCTGCAGTCCTGGCACGCCGGGGCCTATCGCTGCGTGGCCGCCAACAGCACCGGCAACGCCTCCGCCTCCGCCGAGCTCAGCCTGCGCGTGGAGTGTGGGTGGCGCCGCCCCGGGCCCCTCGGCGCACAAATGAATCTGGCTCCGCCAGTTCAGGGGGGCCCACCCATGTCTGTCTCTTGGGGGGCTATGGGGGGGGTTACCCCTGTTATATTTGAGCATAACCCCCCAATTTGCCACTTGCCCCCCCCGGCTGGGTGGGAGGAGATGGACGGGGGGTGCTGCAGGGAGCCCAGAGTGGGGAAATTACATCAGTTTGGGGGTCCATCTGTGGGGCAGGCGGGGGAGTGGTAAAGTGCCCGGCCTGGAGGGGGCAGTTTGATGAGGGTGTCTATTCCCCACAGCTAGAAGTGGGGTACAGAGGGACACCCCAGTTGTAACCCAGGGGCGGGGGGGGTGGTTAATTCTCTGGCAGCTGGGCAGGTGGGGGAGGAGCAAAGATTTTGGGGCACGGCGCCAGTGGGGCCTGATGCAACGTGTCCCCCCAGATCTGCGGAGCGTCTTCGTGACCCAGGCCCACACCTGGTGCGGGACCGTGGGTGACTCCGTGGCTGTGATGGAGGGCGAGGACGTGGAGCTGCAGTGCTCAGCCGACGCCTCCCAGCCCCCCCAGTACGAGTGGAGCCGCCAGGTGAGGGGCTGGGCAGGACCCCCGGGCAGTGGGGGAGGATTATACCCCAAAATATCAGGGACGGATGTGGAGTGTCACACAGTAGACCCAGCAGGGGGCACCATGGGGCAGGGAATGGGGCAGAGGGTCACCAGGGGGTGCCATGGGACAGGGAGCAGGGTGGAGGGTCAGTAGGGGGCGCCGTGGGGCAGGGTGGAGGGTCAGGAGGGGGTGCCGTGGGGCAGGGAGCAGGGTGGAGGGTCAGGAGGGGGTGCCGTGGGGCAGGGAGCAGGGTGGAGGGTCAGGAGGGGGCGCCGTGGGGCAGGGAGCAGGGTGGAGGGTCAGGAGGGGGTGCCGTGGGGGCAGGGAGCAGGGTGGAGGGTCAGGAGGGGGTGCCGTGGGGCAGGGTGGAGGGTCAGGAGGGGGCGCCGTGGGGCAGGGAGCAGGGTGGAGGGTCAGGAGGGGGCGCCGTGGGGCAGGGAGCAGGGTGGAGGGTCAGGAGGGGGGCGCCGTGGGGCAGGGAGCAGGGTGGAGGGTCAGGAGGGGGTGCCGTGGGGCAGGGAGTGGGGCGAAGGGTCAGCAGGCGGTGCCATGGGGCAGGGAGTGGGGCAGAGGGTCAGGAGGGGGCGCCGTGGGGCAGGGCAGAGGGTCAGCAGGGGGCACCGTGTGGCAGGGAGCGGGGCGGAGGGTCAGCAGGGGGCACTGTGGGGC
Organism: Aldabrachelys gigantea; assembly: GCA_026122505.1. Lineage (NCBI taxonomy): Eukaryota > Metazoa > Chordata > Testudines > Testudinidae > Aldabrachelys > Aldabrachelys gigantea. Next base: position 73,540,181 of record CM047489.1, read on the forward strand.
AGGGAACGGGGGCTCAGTAGGGAGTGCCGTGGGGCAGAGGGTCAGTAGGGTTGCCATGCGGCAGGGAGCGAGGTGGAGGGTCACCAGGGGGTGCCGTGGGGCAGGGAGCAGAGTGGAGGGTCAGCAGCACAAACCATGGGGCAGGGGGTCAGCAGGGATGCTGTGAGACAGGGAAAGGGGGCGTTGTGGGGCAGGGAGCAGAGTGGAGGGTCAGCAGGGGGTGCCGTGGGGCAAGGGGTCAGCAGGGATGCTGTGGGGCAGGGAACAGGGGCTCAGTAGGGAGCACCGTGGGGTAGGGGGGCAACAGAGGTGCTGTGGGGCAGGGAAAAGGGGCTCAGTAGGGGGTGCCATGGGACAGGGGGTCAGCAGGGGTGCTGTGGGGCAGGGAACAGGGGCTCAGTAGGGGGCCCTGTAAGGCAGGGAGCAGAGTGGAGGGTCAGCAGGGAGCGCTGAGGGGAGGGGGTCAGCAGAGGTGCCGTGGGGCAGGGAGCAGGGCAGAGGGTCATTAGGGGTTGCCGTGGGGCAGGGAACGGGGGCTCAGTAGGGGGTGCCATGGGGCAGGGAACGGGGGCACTGGGGGGCAGGGAACGGAGGCTCAGTAGGGAACGCCATCGGGCAGGGGGTCAGCAGGGGGTGCCATGTGGGTCCCCGCCCCCTAAGCGGCTGCCCTCGTTGCAGGGGGCTGACTGGGTGGTGGCGTCCAGCGTGCTGACCCTGCCCCACGTGAGCCGGGAGCAGGCCGGGACCTACGAGTGCCGGGCCCAGCACCCCAGCCTGCCCCACCTGGCGCGCAGCCGGGCCGTGCGGCTGGACGTGCAGGGGCCGCAGAGCAGCTACCAGCTGGGTGAGTCGGCGGCTCCCCCGCCCCCCCCATGGGCTGTGACCCACCTGCCCCACACTGACCCCTCTCTCTGTCCCCAGAGCCAGGCTTGGGGCTGAGCACCCCTGTGCTGCTGCTGGCCGTGGGGCTGCCGGCCCTGCTGCTCCTGCTGCTGGTGCTGGGGCTCAGCGTCCTTGTCCTGCGGCGCCGCCAGGCTGCCAAGATCCCGACAGGGTGAGTGTGAGGGGCCAGGCATGGGGTCTGCCCTCCAGGGGGCGCCGGGCTTGATCTGCCCATGGGGCCGGGCGCGGGGTCTGCCCTCCAGGGGGCGCCGGGCCTGATCCGCCCATGGGCTGGGCGTGGGGTCTCCCCTCCAGGGGGCGCCGGGCGCAGGGCCGGGCGTGGGATCTGCCCTCCAGGGGGCGCCAGGCTTGATCTGCCCATGGGGCCGGGCGCGGGGTCTGCCCTCCAGGGGGCACCGGGCCTGATCCGCCCATGGGGCCGGGCGTGGGGTCTGCCCTCCAGGGGGCGCCAGGCTTGATCTGCCCATGGGGCCGGGCGCGGGGTCTGCCCTCCAGGGGGCACCGGGCCTGATCCGCCCATGGGGCCGGGCGCGGGGTCTGCCCTCCAGGGGGTGCCGGACACAGGGCCGGGCGTGGGGCCGGGCGCAGGGTCTGCCCCCCACGGGGCGCCAGGCCTGATCCGCCCATGGGGCCGGGCGCGGGGTCTGCCCTGCAGGGGGCGTCAGGACTGATCCAGCCCCATAGCGGGGGCTGGGGGGGGCAGGGAATGTGACACGGGTTTCGGGCCCTTTGATTTATTGACTCCTCGGCCGCTGGGACCCGACTTCGGCGCCTCAGTAGCTCGTGGTGGAGGGCTGGGGGGGAACATACAGCCCCAGGGGGATCCGGATGTTCACAGCAGGCGGGGGGGGTCGTCTCTCTTCATGTCCCCTCCCCCAGCTCGGTCCCAGGAAGATTCGGGGGGCGAGGGGCGTAATGGGGGTCTGCCCACAGGGAAGGTGGAATGGGGGATGGGATCCCAGAGGCTGGTTTGGGGGGGTCTTTCCCCCTGTCTGGAGGGGGGCTGGCTTGGGGGTATCACTCACCCGGACTCTGTCCCCCCGGTTCAGGGAGGAGCCCGGCCAGCGCACCCCCATCTACAAAGGCAGCCTGGAGTCGGTCCCCTCGGTGGCAGGGGACCAGCAGCCCCTGGTGCTGTGAGATGGGCCCTGCTCCCCCCCCCCCCCGGCACAGGTAGGGGATTCGCTCCTCCCATGATCCTTTGGGAACTGCAGCTCCCCCCACCCCGGACCCCAATTTCTCACCCCTCCCATTGAAATCTCTTTTCTCCCCCCCCAGGCAGAACTGCACGGCCATCACAGATGAGCTTCAGCCACTTCTGTAATCAGCGGGAGGGAGGGTTATGGGGGGGCTTTGGGGGAGGAGGAAATTATTGGGGGCTCAGCTGCGTTTTCGGGGGGAGCTTATTATGGGGTGGTTTCTATAGGCAGTTGATGCAGATACAGCCACTGTGGGGGGTGGGGAGATACTCTGGATGGGGGGGCTGGTATTATTTTGGGGGTGGGGTGGATCTTGGGGTGCTGTTTGACCACTCCAGCTCCCCCCCCCAGGTGGTCTCTTTTTGGGGCTCTGACTTAGGGGGCTGGGAGCTTGGTTTGGGGAATATCGGCATTTGGGAGCCAACTCCCCATTTTGTAATGGGGGGGTTGTTCATGGAACCCTCCCAAAATGCAAACCTCCCGCCACCCCCAAATTCACTCTGCAGGGGTCACCGGTCCAGAGACCCCCAATCTCCAAAGGCCTGGTTCCCCCCCCCCCAGCTAAACTGAGTTAATTTGCTTTGTTAACGGGGAGACTGTAATCAGTGTAGTGAGGGAGGGGTCCCCCTAAACTGGGACCCCCCAGTGCTGATCCCTTGCAATCTGCTCTTGCCCCTCTGCTTTCATCTGCCGGGCATGTAAGTCCTTGCGGGCCGGGGCCTAAGCGTTATTTGGGGGGGGATTTCTTAGGGCTATTGCTTAAAATCTGGGTATTGTAGTTCTGTGGGAGGGGCCTGGCCCTTTGGGGGGGGGGCATGGGCCAGCCCCCGCCCCAGCTTAAATGAGATTAAAATGACACTTTAAAACTCTGGCTGCCAGTGCTGGTGTTTGAATACTCCCCCCCTCCCCCCCCTGAGGCTGGGGGTCGGGATTGAGGGGCACCAGCAGGGCTGTGGGGCAGCCCCGGAGTCTGTCATTGTCCCTAAACCCCCCTTCCCTCCCAGAGCCGGGGAGAGACCCCAGGAGTCCTGGCCCCCCACCCCACTCTAACCCCCCACTTCCCTCCCAGAGCCGGGGAGAGACCCCAGGAGTCCTGGCCCCCCACCCCACTCTAACCCCCCACTTCCCTCCCAGAGCCAGGGAGAGAACCCAGGAGTCCTGGCTCCCAGCACCGCCCCCTTGCTATCTGGGGCCCTGCCCTGTGTCCCAGCCATGGGGAGGTTGCCGGGCTGTGGGTCCTACTGCTCCTGTTCTCAGCTGCGAGTCGGGGGGTCCTTGTGATTTGGGGGGTGTGATTTTTCTTCAGCCCCCTCGGGCTTTCACCTAGAAGAATCCCAGGATCTCACTCAACCTGCATCCTCATTTCTCTGCCCCAAGCTGTGATTTTTAGGCCCCTGAGTGACACTTTCTGGAGGGGGGAGATGGGGGCCCCCGGGGACGGACCCCACAAACCAGGTCTCTGCCCCCACTCGGGTTAAAAGAATTAATGGGGAGTTTATTGAAGTATCAAAGGCGGTTAAAAGGCGACAGATATTTACATATATATTAACGTTCAGGCTGTGGCGGGGGTGGGGGAACAGTCTCAGGGTGGGGGGGGCCTGGCCCCTCCCCAGAGCCCCCTCCCCACACCCCGGTTATATATTAATTATTATATCTCCCATTCGTTTCCCCTCTCCCCTCCCCCGACACACACGCTAGAAAATAACCTCAAGCCAGAGACGGGGCTGGGACTCACTGTGGGGGGGGAGGGGGGGGGTCTTCTGGACAAAGGGGGGGCTGGGGGCAGTCAAGGAAGTGGGCAGGTCACGGGATCAGGGAGGAAATACCCACACTGGAGGTGTGGCCCCTCTGGGGTGGGGCAGGTCACGGGGGGACCCCTCACCCAGCGCAAGACATGGCCCCTCTGGGGTGGGGCGGGTTACGAGGGACCCGTTGCCTGGCGCAGGACACGGCCCCTCTGGGGGGGGCGGGTTATGGGGGGACCCCTTGCCTGGCGCAGGACACGGCCCCTCTGGGGGGGGTTACAGGGGGACCCCTTGCCTGGCGCAGGACACGGCCCCCCTGGGGGGGGGTTATGGGGGGACCCCTTGCCCAGCGCAGGACATGGCCCCTCGGGGGGGGTTATGGGGGACCCCTTGCCCGGTGCAGGACACAGACCCCCCTGGGGTGGGGCAGGTTATGGGGGGACCCCTTGCTGGTGCTGGGAGGGGGAGGGGGGGTCTTCTGGACAAAGGGGGGGCTGGGGGCAGTCAAGGAAGTGGGCGGGTCACAGGGGATCAGGGAGGAAATACTCACACTGGAGGTGTGGCCCCTCTGGGGTGGGGCAGGTTACGGGGGGACCCCTTGCCTGGCGCAGGACACGGCCCCTCGGGGGGGGGCGGGTTATGGGGGGACCCCTTGCCTGGCGCAGGACACGGCCCCTCTGGGGGGGGCGGGTTATGGGGGGACCCCTTGCCTGGTGCAGGACACGGCCCCCCTGGGGGGGAGGTTATAGGGGACCCCTTGCCCGGTGCAGGACACAGACCCCCTGGGGTGGGGCAGGTTATGGGGGGACCCCTTGCCCGGTGCTGGGAGGGGGAGGGGGAGGGGGGGTCCCTGCTCTCCAGCAGGCTGTGACGGGGAAGCTCTTGCCCAGTTTAACTGGGGGGGCGGGGAGGGAGGTCAGGGTCTGGCTTCTCTAATGCCCAGGGTGGGGGGGGTGGCACTGATTACGCCCCACCCCCACAGCACCCCCAGTGCTGGGGGCATCTGAGGGGCTGGTGCATTGTGGGGGCAGGAGGGTGAAATCTTCATTTGCCCCATTCACCCCCTCTGGGCCCAGGGGTGCCCCCTGACAGGGGAGTTCCTGGGGGTGGGGGAAGATGCCCCAGCTCCTCTGCCCCCTCCTGGCCCCATCTCAGGCTCTTGTGCTTGGTGAGGATGTCACATGACGAGGACGGACAGACAGACACTGATGGACAGACACTCCCCCCCCCAACAATCATGGCTTTAAAGAGTCCAACCTGCTTTTAAGGCCCACAGCAGGAATTCGGCAGCCCTGGATGGAACCCAGGAGTCCTGGCTCCCAGCCACCCCCACCGCCCTCCCGGAGCCGTGGAGAGAAGCCAGGGGTCCGGGCCCCAGCAGGCCCATCCAGCCAAGACCCAGTTAAGCTGTTTACAAAAGCACCTCCCTGGAGCCCCACCCCCATCAGAGGGGCATGGGGCCCCCTGCTTCACCCCCTCTCGGCCCCCTCCTCTTCCTGGGCAAAGGGCACCAGCTGGGGTCCCTGGAGGGGGGACTTTCATGAGTGGGTGGGGCCTCAGACCAAGGGCGTGGTCTTACTGCATATGGGTGGGGCTTCTTGTAGGAGGCGGGGCCTCGCAGCCCAGGGGCGGGGCATGAACCCCAGGCTGCTGGCACATAGGGCCCGGTTTCAAAAATTAAAGCAACCCCCACCCCAGACCCCCCAAATCCCAGGGTTCGGCTGCTGCTTGATGGGCTGGTCCGAACTCTCCCCTGGCTCCGCCCCCGGCTCCGCCCCCGGCTCAGATGAAGAATTCCTCCTTGCGCTTGTGGCCGTCCCCGCCGTTGAGAAACGCCTCCCGCGCCTCCCCGTGCTCGTCCAGCCCGCTGGCCTCGTGCGTCAGGTATGAACCTGCGGGGGGGGGAGAGGTGAGGGGCTGCCCCTGGTGCCGTGCCCCTCCCCTCCCCCCATGGCCCCACTCCCTGCATCCCTGGCCCTGCCCTTCCCCAGCAGCCCCACCCCTCCCCTGCTGCTCCGCCCCTCCCTCTGCTGGCCCACCCCTCCCCCCTGCTGCCACACCCCCTCTGGCCCTGGCCCCTCCCCCACTGTCCTGCCCCTCGTCTGGCTCTGTCCCCAACCCCAGACTGCCCCATCCCATCCCATCCCCTCCCCTCCCCTCCCCTCCCCTCCCCCTGCTGCCTCTGTCCCATCCCCCTTCATCCTCCCCCAGCCCCTCTCGCCCTGTCCCCTGCTCCCCACACCACACCCCATCCCCCTTCGTCCTTCCCCACCTGAGCCCCTGTGCACCTTTCTGCCGGATGGAGCACCACACCCCCTCCCCCGCTGTGCCCCCCCCCGCACACCTTTCTGCCGGATGGAGCACCACACCCCCTCTCCCGCTGTGCCCCCCCCGCACACCTTTCTGCCGGATGGAGCACCACACCCCCTCCCCCGCTTGCCCCCCCCCGCACACCTTTCTGCCGGATGGAGCACCACACCCCCTCCCCCGCTGTGCCCCCCCCCGCACACCTTTCTGCCGGATGGAGCACCACACCCCCTCTCCCGCTGTGCCCCCCCCGCACACCTTTCTGCCGGATGGAGCACCACACCCCCTCCCCCGCTGTGCCCCCCCCCGCACACCTTTCTGCCGGATGGAGCACCACACCCCCTCTCCCGCTGTGCCCCCCCCGCACACCTTTCTGCCGGATGGAGCACCACACCATGCCGATCAGGACGCAGATGATGCTGAAGACCAGCAGGGCGAGGATGCCGCCCACGATGGCGTAGGGCACCGAGGTCTGGGCCTCCACAATGGCCCCGGGGTCTAGGGGCAGAAAGGAGGGGTCAGGTGGGGCCGGGCCCAGGTGGATACCAAGTGGCCACGCGGGCTGGAGGTCCCAGCTGCACCCCCCCAGGAGGCTGCGGGTCGGGAGTGAGGGGCACCGGGAGGGGGGGGATAGTGGGCTGCAGGGCGAGAGAGAGGCACACTGAGGTGGATGGGGGCTGCGGGTCGGCAGTGAGGGGCACCGGGGCACAGGGGGCTGCAGGTCGGCAGTGAGGGGCGCTGGGGGGGACAGGGGGCTGCGGGTCGGGAGTGAGGGGCGCTGGGAGGGACAGGCGGCTGCGGGTCGGCAGTGAGGGGTGCCGAGGGGACGGGGCTGCGGGTCGGGAGTGAGGGGCGCTGGGGGGGACAGGGCTGCGGGTCGGGAGTGAGGGGCGCTGGGGGGGACGGGACTGCGGGTCGGCAGTGAGGGGCGCTGGGGGAGGACAGGGGGCGGCGGGGCGGCAGTGAGGGGCGCTGGGGGGGGGCAAGGGGCTGCGGGTCGGCAGTGAGGGTCCCCAGGGAGGACAGGGGGCTGCGGGTCGGCAGTGAGGGGCGCTGGGGGGGGGGGGACAGGGGGCTGCGGGTCGGGAGTGAGGGTCTCCGGGGGTGTAGCCATCAAGGCTAATTTGCTAGTTTGCGTCATGTGTTTTCTTCACTGGTTTGGCTGATTCTATGGTTATTTTCTTGGGGGTTTGTTGACCCCGAATTCCCGTCTGTTCCTCAGTTTCGTTGCTGTGAAACGAGGCCCCGACAGGCGTCTCCTGTCGGATTCGCTCCAGTGACTCAGTCTAATTGTTTGTAACCTTCGGCCCCGAGAAACGGCCTCCACTTCCCGTTGTGTTTGGAGAACTGAGCCCGTGCGCTTGGAGAGCCGGTAGCCGCAGGCCGCACCGCAGAGCACGGATGTCACGGGTTAGGCCAAGTACCGGTTTCGGGGATGAGCCACTCCATAGTAACGTGTCTGAATATGTGTCAGCCCCAGAAGTGACCCCGAAGATGTCGCTGGGGCTGGCAGGCCGGGCACTGATCTGAATATTCAGGGCCCGGCCAGGACCCCATGGCGAGGGCTCGCTCTGCGTAGCTTCTGCTACTCTGTTAGCTCAGCTCCGGCCCTACAGCTTAGCCACTCGATCCCCGAACCGGCTCGCTGCCACCGGGGCAGCCTGGCCCCTCGAGTTCACGGGCGCGCCAGTGCCGAGGCGGGTCGGGTCTCCAGGGAGGGGGCGAGTTTGCTTGTTTGGTGGACGTCTCTGTAACTCTGTGTTTTCTACCTTGGATTCTCCGTCCGTTCGTTCAAATAAAGAGCCTGAAATGTTGGTATTGGCCTCGGTAGACGTGTCCTGGCCACACCCGTCGAGAGCCCACCCACCCCGGAGAAAACTGTTCTCTACCCCTGGAGCCTGAACTGGGACAAGAGCCTAAATATCTTCTGCTCAGATCACTGGCGAAGCGTCATGAACTAGCCCCGTACATTCAGGTCAATGGGGCTGCGGATCAGGGGTGAGGGGCACTGGGGGGCAGGGGGCTGTGGGTCGGGAGGGAGGGGCGCCAGTGGTGCCAGGGGCTGTGGGATGGGAGGGAGGGAGGGGCGCCAGCAGTGCCAGGAGGCTGCGGGTCGGAAGGGAGGGGCACTGGAGGGCAGGGGGCTGCGGGTCGGAAGGGAGGGAGGGGCGCCAGCAGTGCCAGGAGGCTGCGGGTCGGAAGGGAGGGGCACTGGAGGGCAGGGGGCTGCGGGGAGGGAGGGAGGGGCGCCGGCGGTGCCAGGGGCTGCGGGTCGGAAGGGGGGGAGGGGCGCCGGGGGCTGCAGGTCAGTGGGGGGGGCGCCGGGCTCCTTACCATACACCACCAGCACATACTGGTCGGAGGCGCGCCCGTGTTTGTTGGCCGCGTGGCAGGCGTAGGTGCCATTGTCACCCGGGCTCAGCGCCGGCAGCATCAGCTCCGCGCCCTCGATCTGCGCCCGCTCGGGCAGCGAGTCGTTCGCCCGGCTCCACGTGATCTCCGTGGGGCTGCGGGGGGACACACCGGGGAGGGGGGTTAGCGGGGCCAGGCCCTGGGATCCGTCCCCTGGCACCAGCGGGCAGGGCCGACCCAACACCAGGGTGATGGGCAGCAGCACGGCTCACAGGGTGACGCCCCCACCCCCCGGCACAGACACGCAGCCCCCCATGTCCCGGGCACATCCGGCACTGTGAGCTGGAGGCTTGGTGTGATGCTGTACGAAACGGGGGGTGTCACGGAGTGTGGGGGAGTCAGGGCCCCACACCCCCACGTCCTGCGCTTCCCCCGGGCTCTCAGCCAGCCAGGAAGCCTGAGCCCTGCTGCCCTGGGCTCAAGCCCTGGTCTTTGGCTGGGGCCCAGGCCCTGACCTTGGTGCTGCAAGCTTCCCCCCAGCAGTGCCCCAGCCAGGGACCCTGGCGCTGCGAGCTTCCCCCCAGCAGTGTCTCCGGCTGGGACCCTGGCGCTGCGAGCTTCCCCCCAGCAGTGCCCCAGCACACAGCCCATGGCCCCCACTCACAGCGGGTTGCCGTTGACGACGCAGGTGAGGAGCAGGGTGTCACCCTCACGCAGCACGGCCTGGCTGGGCTGGATCCGCACCGTGGGCGAGTCTGCGGGGACAAGACGAGGGCAGCTGTACAGGGAGCCCAGCGGCCGCGCAACCCGACAACCCAGCAACACCACAACCCAACCCCGGTCACACCCCACCACACACCCAGTGCGCCCCCCAGCACGACACCACAACAACCCCACAACATGACAACCCAACCCCCTGCATACGCTAAAAACAGCCCAGCTCACCCCGGTCACACCCCACCACACACCTAGTTGACCCCCCAGCACGACACCACAACACAACCCCCCGCACACGCTAAAAACAGCCCAGCTCACCCCGGTCACACCCCACCACACATCCAGTGCACCCCCCAGCACAACACCACAACACAACAACCCCACAACACAGCAACCCAACCCCCCGCACACCCTAAAAACAGCCCAGCTCACCCCGGCTGCACAACCCCACCACACACCCAGTGCACTCCCCAGCACAACACCACAACAACCCCACAACCCAGCAACCCCACAACACGACAACCCAACCCCCTGCACACCCTAAAAACAGCGCAGCTCACCCCGGTCACACCCCACCACACACCCAGTGGGCCCCCCCAGCACGACACCACAACACAACAACCTGCCAACCCACCAACACCAACACCACAACCCAGCAACACAATGCCACCATGTCCCCCCAGCAACCCGACACCACCACAACCTGACAACCCAACAACACGATGCCCCCTATGTCCCCACAGCAATCCAACAACACAACCTAACACCACACCCTCATACCCCCACCAGCAACCCATCAACACCGCAACCCTGTGACCCCCAGCATCACAACCCAACACCACTGCAACACGACGCTCCCCCCAAAACAACACAGATCACCCCAGCACACGCCCAGTGCAGCCCCCCAGCACAACAGCACAACACGACAACTCACAACCTCCGCGAACAGCCCCCGCACTCCCTCAGCAACATGACAGCCTATGACCCCCACACACACAACCCCCTGCAACACCCAGCACACACAGGACAACACAACACCACCCCAGCCTCTCACAACTCAGCCCCAGCAGCACATGCCATCCAGCCCCCCCGTGCACCCACAACCCCCCCTCATCCCGGCCCCCAACACTCACAACCCAAAGCAGCCCACGGCCACACGCCGCCCCCAACCCACCGCCACAGCCCAGCCCAACCCCACACGCAACTGAGACATGAGGAACACGCCCCCCCAGGGCAGCCCCATCCACAGGCACTTCCTGCCCCCCAGCCCTAAACCCTGCCCCGCATCCCTCCCTTTCCCCCCTCAGCCCACCCCAAGCCCCCGTTCCCCTTACCCCCACCCCCATCTGCTCCCTGGCCCCCCGCCCGGCGCCCCATGTCTCCCCCCGCACTTACACTGCACGTCTAGCACGTACTGCGTCTGCTTCCGCTGCCCGCGCAGGGCGGGGTGCGTGGCCTCGCACGTCACGATGGTGCCGTGGTCCCGGCGCTCGACCCGCAGCCTCAGCGATGTGCTGACCCGGAAAACCTTCCCCAGCTGCTCCCGGCTGCTGAGCCCTGCCACGGCACGCCGGGGGGTGAGCGACTCGCGGAGACCCCGGCCGGCCCCCCGCCCTGCCCCACCCCTGACCCCTAAGCCAGCCTCCTCATCCCAGAGGGGACAGGCCCCCTGCCCCATTCCCTGCCCCCCCGAGTCAACCACCTCCCCGCCCCCCAGAGGGGACAGGCCCCCTGCCCCATTCCCTGCCCCCCCGAGTCAACCACCTCCCCGCCCCCCAGAGGGGACAGGCCCCCTGCCCCATTCCCTGCCCCCCCGAGTCAACCACCTCCCCGCCCACCAGAGGGGACAGGCCCCCTGCCCCATTCCCTGTCCCCCCGAGTCAACCACCTCCCCGCCCCCAGAGGGGACAGGCCCCCCTGCCCCATGTCCCGTAGGGGGAGTAGGCCCCTTACCCCCACTCACCTCGCAGCTCCCGCCGGTCCCGGTACCAGCGCAGAGTGGCCGCAGGGCGCGACCGGGGCACGACGCACGTCAGCTCAACCTCCCCGCCCTCCACCGCCTGCTCCTTCACCTCCACCGTCGGGTTCTCGGGGGCCACTGCAGAGACACAGGGGCAGGGCAGGGGGGTCACTGGGGCTGGCCCCTCGTCCCATCCCAGAATCCCCCAGGGCAGCCACCCCCCTGTCCCTTCCCAGAATCCCCCAGCCCCGGGGACCCCGCGCACCCAGCACGGTGAGCGAGGCGATCTGGTGGTGCGTGTCGTCGGTGTAGAGCTGGCAGAAGTAGCCGCCCTCGTCCTCCAGCCGGACGTCGGAGAGCAGGATCCGCACCTGCCTCTGGGTGAACTCCACCAGCTGGAACCGCTCGTCCTTCAGCGCTGGGGAGACAGGGACGGGCTCAGCGGCTGCCCCCCTACCCAGCGGCCCCTTACCCCACGTGCCCACTCCCTCGCCCGGCAGCTCCTCACCCCCTGTGCCCACCCCCCTGCCTGGCGACCCTTACCCGCATGCACAGACCCCCCGCCCGGCAGCCCCTCACCCCGTGTGCCCACCCCCCTGCCTGGCGACCCTCACCCCACGTGTACAGACCCCCCGCCTGGCAACCCCTCACCCTGCGTGCCTGACCCCCCGCCCGGCGGCCCCTCACCCTGCATGCCTGACCCCCCGCCCGGCGGCCCCTCACCACACGTGCACAGACCCCCCACCCAGCGGCCTCTCACCCTGCATGCCTGACCCCCCACCCGGCGGCCCCTTACCCCACGTGCCCACCCCCTCGCCCGGCAGCCCCTCACCCCGTGTGCCCACCCCCCTGCCTGGCAACCCTTACCCCACGTGCACAGACCCCCCACCCGGCAGCCCCTCACCCTGCATGCCTGACCCCCCGCCCAGCAGCCCCTCACCCCGCGTGCACAGACCCCCCGCCCAGCTGCCCCTTATCCCGTGTGCACAGACCCTCCGCCCCGCCCGGCAGCCCCTTACCCCGTGTGCACAGACCCCCCGCCCAGCGGCCCCTAACCCTGCATGCCTGACCCCCCGCCCAACAGTCCCTCACCACACGTGCACAGACCCCCTGCCCAGCTTCCCCTTACCCCATGTGCACAGACCTCCCGCCCAGCGGCCCCTAACCCTGCATGCCTGACCCCCCACCCAGCAGTCCCTCACCACATGTGCACAGACCCCCCACCCAGCTTCCCCTTACCCCGTGTGCACAGACCCCCCGCCCGGCGCCCCCTTACCCCGTGTGCACAGACCCCCCGCCCGGCGGCCCCTCACCCCGTGTGCCGTTGAAGAAGAGCGTCTGCCGGGCCGGGTTCTGGATCACCACGATGGAGCCGTCGTATCGGTGCAGCCGGCAGTTGATCTCAGCCACGCCACCCTCCACCACTGTCATGTTCTCCGTCTGCACCTCCTGCGCCAGGGCTGGGCGGGTGAGAGCAAGGATCAGGGAGAGACCAGGGGGCGGTCAAGCTGCCACCCGGACCCCCCCATGGACCCCTGTAGCACCAAGGGTGCTCATCAAACCTCCCAGTGACACAACGACCTCGACACATTGGAGAACTGAGCTCAAAGCAACTCCCTGAGGACATGTGCCAAACCCAGCCCGGGTCAGGGAAACGGAGATGATTGACCGGGAACCCACGGTGCCAAACCACCAGAGCCAGGCTGAGACCGCCGCAGGGAGGCAAGGCCCCAGACGGACTCCTGGGTCCGGTTCGGGGGGGTTGCACTTTAGTGAGGAGTCAGACAGACCTGGAGAAGGTCCCGAGAAAGCAACACAACCCCAGGGCACATCTGGCCGAGCGCGCGGCTGACTGGTCTGCCAAGGCCGGGAATCACAGCAGGACAAGCCAGGCAGAGCACGGGTCGGCGTTAGCAGAAACTCTCCCACTCCCGGGTCATTCAGCCCGGTGCAGGCTCTGTGAGACCCCGGACAAACCCCTGCCCGGCTGGTCCAGGGTCCCCGGTCCCACCTGGTGTCTGGCCCGACGCGGCGATGACCGTACGGGGTGTGCGGAGAGGAACAGATGGACATGAGCCCTCTGCATTACTGAGCCTGCCCTGGGGCCGGCGCTGCGCCAACCGCAGCTGGTGAACAGCCTGGGAGGGACATGCTGCTGGCAGCACCGGGGGAACCAATGCTGGGGCTGGCTGGGGGGGTGGCACCTCCTGGTTTGCAATGAACCCAACCCCCAGGGAGACGATCCCCCTCATAGCCCCCACCCAGACCCAGGGCCGCCGGACCTCTCCCACCCCCGGAAAGTTGGTACATGTGGCATGGAGTAGGGGCGTGGCTTGTTGGGACAGGGGCGTGTTCTATGCAGATAAGGTGGGGCTAAAACATCCTTGGTCCCCGCTGGCCCATAACAGGCCAGGCCCAGTTCACGCTGCTATTTCTGCCGCTTTCCCATCCCACCAAACAGGCCGATGGTGACTGTCCTGTGACCTTTGACCTCTGCCGTGAGGCCACTTCCTGGCTTTGGCTTAACCCAGGGCACCCGGGCCGAAGGCGGCAGGCGAGCTGGTTCTCAGCGGCACTCGCACTGCCCGGGGCCTGGGCACCGCGCCGGGGGGCTCTGCAGGTTAATTTACTTGTAAATGAAGCTTCTTAAACATCTGAAAACCCTTATTTCCTTCCACCCACCAACAGTTCAGTTCTGTATTACAGACGCCCAGAACGAGCCCTTCGAGAAGCGTTAACGTGCAGGACCAGCCCGGGAAACCTGAAATCAGAGTGAGCCCGTGCAGGCTCGGCCCCGCGCCTGGGAAAGGTGCCGACCCGGCTTAACCCTCCCCAGTGCAGACCCAGGACGCCGCGGCTCGTGTCACTTCCTGCTGCGTTCCCACCGCGGCTGCGTCCTATGCGGTGTAAATTACACCATCGCCTAGCAACAGACATGGCCGCCCCCAGGCAACGTGGACAGACACGGCGGCCGCCCCCAGGCAACGCGGACAGACACGGCGGCCGCCCCCTGGCAACGCGGACAGACACGGCCGCCCTCTCCTGTACAACACAGATGAAAACCGGTCACCCTAGGGACACTCAGTGGGGTTTGGTTGCTGGCTCCCAATACCAACAGACAGGGGATGAGACCCAGACTGGCAGGCGCCAGGGCCAATGGCGAGAGGCCAGCACTCCATTTCTGCCTGATTGATAGGGCAGGCAGGCCAATCAGGGAGTCAGGAGGCCAGGAGGTCCCATCCTCTGTGTGAGCTAGGGTAGCCTGGTCCAGAGGGGCAGAGCTAAGGGGACAGCAGGAGCTGGAGGCAGAGTGGGGCTGGGGCTGGGTGTGTGGTCCCCATGCCACGGACCAGGGTGACGGGTTTTCCTGCCCTATTTTCTCCTGAGTTTTTAATCGGTTGCTGTTTAATCAGCTGTATTTGCTGGAGCTCTGTGCAGGGATCAGTGGGCCAGAGAAGTGCCCAGAGCAGAGACGCCCCCAGATCCCGGGCCCAGGCTGGTCGGGTTTACGAGGACTCTGCCCCACAGGAAAGGGGAGCCCCTGAGGTCAGGCAGGGCTCGGGGTGCAGGGAGTGGGAGCGATCCTTTCACTAGCCCATTTCACTGGGTCGTGTATGAGCCAGGAAAGTTCCCCACCATAGCGGGACTCCCCACCTGCACCAAGAACAGGGGGCTGCAGGTCAGAATTGAGGGGTGCGGGCTGGGATTGGGGGCTGTGGGTGGGGAGTGAGGGGTGTCGCTTGAGTTGGGGGCTGCAGGTTGGGACTGAGGGGCGCCGGTTGAGTTGGGGGCTGCAGGTCAGGATTGAGGGGCACCAGTTGAGTTGGGGTGCCTGCGGGTTGGGATTGAGGGGTGCAGGTTGAGTTGGGGGCTGCAGGTCAGGATTGAAGGGCACTGGTTGAGTTGGGGGGGCTGCGGGTCGGGAGTGAGGGGTGCCAGCGGGTTGGGGCCTGCAGGTCGGAATTGAGGGGTGCCGGCTGAGATGGGGGGCTGCGGTGGGGAGTGAGGGGTGTCGGTTGAGTTGGGGGCTGCGGGTTGGGACTGAGAGGCACCAGTTGAGTTGGGGGCTGCAGGTCAGGATTGAGGGCCACCAGTTGAGTTGGGGGGCCTGCGGGTTGGGATTGAGGGGTGCCGGTTGAGTTGGGGGCTGCGGGTCAGGAGTGAGGGCACCAGCGGGTTGGGACCTGCAGGTTGGGATTGAGGGGCACCGGCTGAATTGCGGGGCTGCAGGTTGGGATTGAGGGGTGCTGGTTGAGTTGGGGGGCTGCGGGTCAGGAGTGAGGGGCGCCAGCGGGTTGGGGCCTGCAGGTCAGGATTGAGGGGCACCAGTTGAGTTGGGGGGCCTGCAAGTTGGGATTGAGGGGCGCCAGTTGAATTGGGGGCTGCTGGTCATGAGTGAGGGACACTGGTTGAGTTGGGGGCTGCGGGTCGGGAGTGAGGGGCAGCGGTTGAGTTGCGGGGGCTGTGGGTTGGGAATGAGGGGCACCGGTTGAGTTGCAGGGGCTGTGGGTTGGGAATGAGGGGCACCGGTTGAGTTGCGGGGGCTGCGGGTCGGGAGTGAGGGGCGCCGGTTGAGTGGGGGTCTGCGGGTCGGGAGTGAGGGGCACCGGTTGAGTGGGGGGCTGCGGGTCGGGAATGAGGGGGCCGGTTGAGTGGGGGGCTGCGGGTCGGGAATGAGGGGTGCCGGTTGAGTTGCAGGGGCTGCGGGTCGGGAGTGAGGGGCAGCGGTTGAGTGGGGGGCTGCGGGTCGGGAGTGAGGGGGCCGGTTGAGTGGGGGGCTGCGGGTCGGGAGTGAGGGGCGCCGGTTGAGTGGGGGTCTGCGGGTCGGGAGTGAGGGGCACCGGTTGAGTTGCGGGGTCTGCGGGTCGGGAGTGAGGGGCACCGGTTGAGTGGGGGGCTGTGGGTCGGGAATGAGGGGGCCGGTTGAGTGGGGGGCTGCGGGTCGGGAATGAGGGGGCCGGTTGAGTGGGGGTCTGCGGGTCGGGAGTGAGGGGCGCCGGTTGAGTGGGGGTCTGCGGGTCGGGAGTGAGGGGCACCGGTTGAGTTGCGGGGTCTGCGGGTTGGGAGTGAGGGGCACCGGTTGAGTTGCGGGGTCTGCGGGTTGGGAGTGAGGGGCACCGGTTGAGTGGGGGGCTGCGGGTCGGGAATGAGGGGGCCGGTTGAGTGGGGGGCTGCGGGTCAGGAGTGAGGGGCGCCGGTTGAGTGGGGGTCTGCGGGTCGGGAGTGAGGGGCGCCGGTTGAGTGGGGGTCTGCGGGTCGGGAGTGAGGGGCACCGGTTGAGTTGCGGGGTCTGCGGGTTGGGAGTGAGGGGCACCGGTTGAGTGGGGGGCTGCGGGTCGGGAATGAGGGGGCCGGTTGAGTGGGGGGCTGCGGGTCGGGAGTGAGGGGCGCCGGTTGAGTGGGGGTCTGCGGGTCGGGAGTGAGGGGCACCGGTTGAGTTGCGGGGTCTGCGGGTTGGGAGTGAGGGGCACCGGTTGAGTGGGGGGCTGCGGGTCGGGAATGAGGGGGCCGGTTGAGTGGGGGGCTGCGGGTCGGGAATGAGGGGTGCCGGTTGAGTGGGGGGCTGCAGGTCGGGAATGAGGGGTGCCGGTTGAGTTGCAGGGGCTGCGGGTCGGGAATGAGGGGGCCGGTTGAGTGGGGGGCTGCGGGTCAGGAATGAGGGGGGCCGGTTGAGTTGCAGGGGCTGCGGGTCGGGAATGAGGGGCACCGGTTGAGTTGCGGGGGCTGCGGGTCGGGAGTGAAGGGCAGCGGTTGAGTTGGGGGCTGCGGGTCGGGAGTGAGGGGCAGCGGTTGAGTTGGGGGCTGCGGGTCGGGAATGAGGGGCAGCAGTTGAGTTGGGGGCTGCGGGTCGGGAATGAGGGGCACCGGTTGAGTTGGGGGGGTCCACAGGTCATGCTGCCCCTTTTATCCCTTGCTGTTTTGTCTTCTCCTCCTTTGACATCATAATGGGTTGTCATGGGAACAGCTCTGATCAGCTGGTGCAGTCAGTGGGGGATGGGCGGGTCTGGGGGGGGGTCTGGGCGGAGTGGGGGCAAAAGGCCGGGGGAGGGGTGGTGATGGCAGTGGGGGGATGGGAGAGAACCCCCCATATAATCTCACCCCACCCAGCAGTGAAGGATTGTGAGTAACCCCCAGGCCCTGTACCCCCGTAGCTGGGATCCCCCCAATCCTGCCTGGGAGGTGGCGTCGGGGTACCAGGGGCAGTTCCCTTCACGCCCTCCAGGGGGCGCTGGGCGGCATCACCCGCCTCATCCCCACCCCCCAGGGCTCCATTCAGCTCCAGCTAACCAGGCGTTGCCATGGCAGCCGGCCACTGTGATTTGCATATTTGAGTCCTTAAATATTTGGCTGAGAGCTGGAGATGGGGGGGGCTGGAGACTGGAGGGGGCAGAGAACTGGGGCCTGGGACCCACATGGCCCCTCCCCCCACAGGTTAACACCCCTCGGCCCCTGACAGGATGGGGTGACAGAGGCCAAGCTTGGACTCATCTCTGGCTTTGGGGTACCCGGGGTGGGGAGCAGTGGGGTGGGGGTAATTGGAGGGGGGTTGGGATGGGGCTGGCTCACCGGGGGGCAGTGGGGTGGGGGTAATTGGAGGGGGGTTGGATGGGGCTGGCTCACCAGGAGGCAGTGGGGTGGGGGTAATTGGAGGGGGGTTGGGATGGGGCTGGCTCACCAGGAGGCAGTGGGGTGGGGGTAATTGGAGGGGGGTTGGGATGGGGCTGGCTCACCAGGAGGCAGTGGGGTGGGGGTAATTGGAGGGGGGTTGGGATGGGGCTGGCTCACTGGGGGGCAGTGGGGTGGGGGTAATTGGAGGGGTCTGGCACAGGGGCTGGCTCACCGGGGGGCAGTGGGGTGGGGGTAATTGGAGGGGGGTTGAGATGGGGCTGGGTCGCAGGGGGGCAGTGGGGTGGGGGTAATTGGAGGGGGGTTGGATGGGGCTGGCTCGTGGGGAGCAGGGGGGTGGGGGTAATTGGAGGGGGGTTGGGATGGGGCTGGCTCACCAGGGGGCAGTGGGGTGGGGGTAACTGGAGTGGGGTTGGGATGGGGCTGGCTCACTGGGGGGCAGCGGGCCGGAGAAGGCGCCAAGCAGAGAAAGGGGGCGCAGGCCGCGGAGGAAGGGAACAAGCCGGAGGAGAAAGGGGAGAAGCTCTGTCGCTGCCCCTCACTCCTGATACTCAGCCCCCCCCAGCTTGGCCAGTGGCCCTCACTCAGGAAGGGGGCGGGTGTGGGGGTAATGGGGGCAGAAAGAGCTGAATGGAGAAATGGTGGCCAGGTCCTCACTCCTGCGGAGCCAAGGGGCAGCGGCTGGGAACGAAGCGAAGGAGGGAGAGGTGGGGGGGCTGCAGCCAGGGGGGAGTCAGTGCGGGGAAGGGGCAGAGCCCCCAGGCAACCAGGCAGCAAACGGAAACCATCATGGGCTGGGGGGGAGGGCTGGACCCGGAGGAAAGGAGGCGACACACAATGCAGGGAGCCTGGGGTCTCAGCCCCCCAACGAGCGTCTGCTCCCCCCCACCCCTGGGGGTGCCCCTCAACCTGCCCGCCTGGTCCTGGGCTCCGACCAGAGGGACACACAGAGCATAGAAATGCCAAGGGGTGGGCCCCACGGCCCCTGCCCCACACCCCCACCTACGCCAGCGACTCACTGATATTCCAGCCACCGACGCCCACACGTCCTGCTGAACAGACCCCAGGCCTGTCCCCTCTGGGGCGCTGGCCCCACTCTGGCCCGGGGAGGGGGACACAGAGACTGGGGCCGAGCCCCCGTCGACCCCACAGGAGGGGACATGGCCCCTGCGAACACTAGGTGTTACTGGGGCGCTGGAAGCCAGGACTCCTGGGTTCTCTCCCCGGCTCTGGGAGGGGAGGGGAGGGGGGGCTAGTGGTTAGAGCGGGGGGGGGCTGGGAGCCAGGACTCCTGGGTTCTCTCCCTGGCTCTGGGAGGAGAGTGGGGGCTAGTGGTTAGAGCGGGGGGACTGGGAGCCAGGACTCCTGGGTTCTCTCCCCGGCTCTGGGAGGGGAGGGGGGGCTAGTGGTTAGAGCGGAGGGGGCTGGGAGCCAGGACTTCTGGGTTCTCTCCCTGGCTCTGGGAGGGGAGGGGAGGGGAGGGCGGGCTAGTGGTTAGAGCGGGGGGGGGCTGGAAGCCAGGACTCCTGGGTTCTCTCCCCGGCTCTGGGAGGGGAGGGGGGGCTAGTGGTTAGAGCGGGGGGGGCTGGAAGCCAGGACTCCTGGGTTCTCTCCCCGGCTCTGGGAGGGGAGTGGGGGCTGGTGGGTCAGAGCAGGGCACCCTGGGGCCATAGTTCACTCCCCTTCTCCTCACAGTGGGATCCCCCCAGCCTGCCCCTTCCCCCACGCCCCCTGCTGGGCGGGACCGGACCAGCGCAGCTGGGCCCCCCCATGCAGCTGTCTCCTCACCATCCCAGTGATGCCAGCCAGGGTTGCCGTGGCAACACCCCCATCGCCCGTTGCTAAGCACCAAGACTGTAGGACTCCCTGGTGTGTGGAGGGGGGCGGTTTATTGCTGTGTCAGCTCCTTCCCCAGCCCCCCTCCCACCTCCGGCAGGGTCTCCACGGCGACCGCGGCGCGGCCAGCTGTGATTGTCAAGGTCACTCGCGCCACCAAGGTCGCCGGTGCCCCTCACTCCCGACCCGCAGACACCCCCCCCAGCTCCACCGGTGCCCCTCATTCCCGACCCACAGACCCCCCTGCCCCAGCCCCGCCGGTGCCCCTCATTCCCGACCCACAGACCCCCCTGCCCCAGCCCCGCCGGTGCCCCTCACTCCTGACCCACAGCCCCTGCTAGCCCAGCACTGGGCTCCCCCTGCCCCAAGTTAACTCCGCGCTGCTGGCCCAGCCCCCCAGGGGACGCAGCACTGGATTCCTGGCATATTTTGGGCTGCACCCCCCTCGGCCAGTGCCAACAATGGGGCCCATTTTTCTGCCAGCTTGACCCCCTTCCACACAAGAAGGGAGAGGAATTGCCTGGGCTCCCAGCCCCACCTTCCCCCGGGTGGGAGAGGCTCAGTTCGGCCCTGGTGACCCAAGGGGGCGAATCCTCCCGGGGCAAGTGAAATCCCCTGAAGAGCTGCCCCCCATTCACCTCCAGCCACTGCCCAGCACTGCCCCCTGGGTGGGGAAACTGAGGCACATGGTGCTAAGATCATGGAGTGAGGCAATAGCAGGAATAGAACCCAGGAGTCCTGGCTCCCAGCCCCCCCTGCTCTAACCCACCAGACCCTGCTCCCCTCCCAGAGCTGGGGAGAGAACTCAGCAGTCCAGGCTCCCAGCCCTCCCGCTCTGACCCACCAGCTCCCACTCCCCTCCCAGAGCCTGGAGAGAACCCAGGAGTCCTGGATCCCACCCTCCTCTCCAAGACAGGTTAGAACCCAGGAGTCCTGGACCTCACCCCAGTCCCTGAGCCAGTGAGAGAACCCAGGAGTCCTGGCTCCCAGCCCCCCTGCTCTAACCACCAGCCCCCACTCCCCTCCCAGAGCCAGGGAGAGAACCCAGGAGTCCTGGATTCCAAGCCAGGTTAGAACCCAGGAGTACTGGCTCCCAGCCCCCTCTGCTCTAACCCACCAGATCCTGCTCCCCTCCCAGAGCTGGGGAGAGAACTCAGCAGTCCGGGCTCCCAGCCCCCCCACTCTAACCCCCCACTCTCCTCCCAAAGCCGGAGAGAGAACCCAGGCATCCTGGATCCCAGCCCCCCCCCCCCCCCCCCCCCACTCTAACCCACTGCCAGGGCCAGTCTGGCTCTGGCAGCAGCTCCAGGCTGCTGGACTCCATCCAGCCCTGGTGCCCCAGCAACCCCTGGGGGGAGGGGAGACAATGACCAGCCACCCCCCATGGGCCCATATAGAGGCCTGGGGCCCAGGGGTATCAGCCCCCACTTCAGGGCAGATTCCTTGGGGGACACCAGGGGGGACGCTGCTCCCCCCCATGGGTGCGGCCCTGACCCAGACATTCCTGCCAAGCCAGGAGCACCCGCCACTGCCCACGGTGCCGCCAAGCTGGGAACGGACAAGGGGCTTTTGTTCCCCTGCCAGCGAGCTCCCGGCACCCCACCCCCACCCCGGACGCCTGGGTCCCTCGGACTGGCTCAGGCTGCTGCGCTCCCCATCAGATCCCTCCGTCCCTAGGACACCTGGGTCCCTAACTCCAGCTCAGACTGCCCCCCGACACACACAGCCACGTAAAATCCCCCCAACCCCACCTCTGCTGGTGCCCCTCAATTCAGACCCACAGCCCCCTGGGGAGCATGGCCTAGTGGGTCAGACCAGGGTGGGGCTGAAAGCCAGGACTCCTGGGTTCTCCTCCCGGCTCTGGGAGGGGAGTAGAGGCTGGTGGTTAGAGCAGGGGGCTGGGAGCAGGACTCCTGGGTTCTCTCCCCAGCTCGGGGAGGGGACTGGGGTCTGGTGGTTAGAACAGGGGGGTTGAGAATTCAGGGAACAAAGGCTTGGGCTAGTGGGGGGGCCGGTTGCCATAGCGAGGGGATGAGCAGGGCCTGGGGGAGGGGCTAGTGCCCGGGGGAGCTGACACCACGGGGCAACAATGGCCTTTTCTCCACTGCCTGGCAGGGATAAGGGCCCGGTGTGTGGGGCACAGAGCCTCCTGTCAGCCCCGCAGCCTCCATGGGCCGTCTCCTCCTGGCACAGCCTCCGGGACATGCCACTGGGGGGAAACTGAGGCACAGACCAGTCCAGGGGACCCCCAGGAGAGAACCCAGGAGTCCGGGCTCCCAGCTCCGCCTGCTCTAAGCAGCCAGCTCAGCGTCATCCCAGGGATTAGGTGGTTTCACCCAGATACAATATTCCCTTCAAAACAGCCCCCACACCCCACCCCAGAGGGGCTGCATTCCAGCACCAGGCAAGGGGTCCCTGTGGAACCAGCCCCCCCACCCCAGACAAGCCGTGTCCCTGTGCTGGCAAAGGGGTCCCCGTATAACCAGCCCCCCCTCACCCCAGAGGGGCCATGTCCTTGGCCAGGTGAGGGGTCCCCGTGGAACCAGCCCCCCACCCCAGAGGAGCCGTGTCCCTGCATTGGCAGAAGGGTCCCCATATAACCAGCCCCCCCCCACCTCAGAGGGGCCGCATCCCAGTCCCCCGCAGGTGGCAAATGTGTTAGGAGCTAGTTGTACCTGGCCCCCCAGGCACTGACAGGCCCGGCTCCCAGGGACGCATCCATCGCCGTGCACCAGCGAGGAGAGGCTGCCAGGGGGTGGCACAGGTGTGGGGCTGGCACGGGAGATAATTGGGACAAGCTGGTCCCCCAGAACCAGCACCTCCCACAGCGAGCGCTCCCCCAGAACCACTCCCCACAGCAAACCCACCTCACCCCCTGCTGGGAGCCCCCCCAGAGCCAGCACTCCACCCCCTGTAGCCGGAACTCTGATCTCCGGCACTGGGGCTGGGACACAGAGGGGGGAGGACGACACCCAGGGGGCCCACAGCTGGTCCCAGGGGTCAGCATCAAGACTGGCTGCTTGGACCCCCACCCTTCAGAAACACCCCCCTGGCCCCTGACACCTTGTGGGATCCTAGCGGGGAATCCCAGCACCCCAAACCTGGCCCAGCACCTGTGCTGGGTGCCACTCCCCCTCGCTGACCCCAAACCCAGCCCAGCGCCTGTGCTGGGTGCCAGGACCCACACCCCCCCATTCACCCCAAACCCAGCCCAGCGCCTGTGCTGGGTGCCGGGGGCCACCCCCCTCGCTGACCCCAAACCCAGCCCAGCGCCTGTGCTGGGTGCCAGGACCCACACCCCCCCATTCACCCCAAACCCAGCCCAGCGCCTGTGCTGGGTGCTGGGGGCCACCCCCCCTCACTGACCCCAAACCCGTCCCAGCGCCTGTGCTGGGTGCCGGGGGCCACCCCCCCCCACTAACCCCAAACCCATGCCTGGGTCAGCACGATAAGTCCGCTCCCCGCCCCCCCATATCACTGTGTCGCAGGCCACCCGCTCCTCGCATCTCCTCCTGCCGCTGGGGGAGGCTGCGTCTTTCAAACGCCCTTCTGGCCCGCCAGGATCCGCGCCCGCGCCCCCCCCCCGGATCTGGTATCTTGCAAACCTCCCAAGGGGGCGGGGGGTTCTCCTGAGCCCAGCCCCCCACGCTGCAGGGCTGACCCTGGAGCAGCTTTTCCCCCTACGTTTCCCCTCCTAAAGCGAAACCGGAGCCTTGGAAATTCCCGGCCCCTCGCAAGCAATTTATGGCTTCACATAATCAGTTTCCCCCACACAAGGGCGGTGGGGGGGCAGGGATCAGAGCCTCCCCCGCTCCGCAGGCCCACTGGGGCTCCCAGCTCCACCTGTCACAGTCGAGGGAAGGGAGGTGGCGGATTGTCTTGGGGGAGCCAGACCCGGACACCTGGGTCCCACTTCCCCCCGGTTCGCCCAAGGCCCTGCCAGGGGATGGGAAGAAGGCAAAGCTGATCCCCCTAATCGCCAGCCCCTCCCCCCCGACTCTCCATCCTGGAGCCGCCCCACAGCTGCAGTGGGGCGGAGGCACAGGAGACAATTTGCCATGCGGCTGGGGGGAAGGATACCTGCTGGGTGCCCCCAGCGCTGGGCCGGTGGCTGCAGGGGGCCGGGTCGGGCCTAGGCCAGAGGGCACCAAAATGCCATCGCGGGCTGGGGAAGCTGGGCCCAGTGAGCCAAGCGGGGGGCCAGGTGGGAGCCGGTGCCCACGGCCGGCTGGGAGACGCGTCTGGTGCCCAGCGCTGGGCTGGGAGAACAAAGGCTGGAAATCTGCAGCCAGCGGGATGGGGGGGGGCACAGACACGCCATTTTCCTCCCGCTTTTTCTATTCAGACTCCCCGTTAATCATGTATGAAAATAACCCGAGGCCCAGGGCTTGGGCTGCCCGGCTCCGGCTCCCCGACCCCTGCTCTGGCCCGATCTGACCTTGGCTCCCTGGCCCGGTCCTGGCTCCCCAACCCCGAACCTACCCCGGCTCCAGCCCGACCCCGGCTCTAGCCCGACCCGATCTCGACCCCCTGGCCCGGTCCTGGCTCCCCAACCCCGAACCGACCCGACCCCGGCTCCAGCCCGACCCTCTGGCCCTGAACCGACCCCGGCTCCCCGACCCCGGCTCTAGCCCGAGTCCAGCTCCCCGACCCAATCTCGACCCCCTGGCCTGGTCCTGGCTCCCTGGCCCCGAACCGACCCAACCCCGGCTCTGGCCTGACCCCAGCTCCGCGACCTGATCCCAACCCCCTGGCCCAGTCCTGGCTCCCTGGCCCCGAACCGACCCAACTCCAGCTCTGGCCTGACCCCAGCTCCGCGACCCGATCCCAACCCCCTGGCCCAGTCCTGGCTCCCTGGCCCCGAACCGACCCGACCCCGGCTCCCCGACCCCAGCTCCAGCTCCCCGACCCTGGCACAAATCGCTCACCAGTTCCCGTGCCCCCGGAGCAGGCCGGGATAAAGGCGAGAACAGAGCAAGAGAGAGGAATTGGGGGGGGCGGGGGGGGGGGTTTGCAAGGGGACGGATGCGGCAGTTGGTCGGGACCCCCCCCCTCCCAGCAGCTAGCTGGGCACAAGCAGCTCGGGTGCAGAAATACAAGGGATGGGCAAGGCTGGAGCAGTGGGACAGGGTAACCAAGGTCCCGATTTTATAGGGACAGTCCTGATGTTTGGGGCTTTTTCTCACACAAGCTCTTACTACCCCTCACCCCCCCCCCCCCGATTTTTCACACTTGCTGTCTGGTGAGCCTACAGCAGGGGGAGGGGCTGCACTGAAGTGGGGTCCACCGCATGCAAAAAAGGGGGTGCATGAGGGATAAAAGGGGGGTGCAATGCAGAGGGTGCATGGGGGGGTTGGAATGAAGTGGGGGCACAGGGATAGATACAGGGGTGCAGGGGGCACTGTCAGGAAGCGGCGGGCTGGGGGGGCTGGCACGGTTGTTATGGGCTCTGCCTGCTGAGCTGGCGAGAGGGGGGCCCGGGGGTGGGACACGGGGCTCCGAGCCCAGGCGAGGGGGAGACTAATCCCACAGACCCGCATTTGAAGGGGGGGGGGGGAGATCTAACAAAGCCAGAGGAGGCACCGCTGCAGAATGGCAGGCGCGGGGGGGGGGGCATTGTCACCACCCCCCGCCGCAGCAGCTGCACGCGTCCTAGGCCCCGCACAACGCAGCGCGGGGGGGGGCACAGAGCCAAGAGCCCCCCGCAAATCCCGCGGCTGCCGGGCCCCCTCGCCAAGCGCGCACGGCTGCCAGGCCCCCCCCCGGAGCTGGCTGCGGGGCAGGAGACCCGCGCACCTGGCAGGGTCGGGGAGGGGGGCGTCGCGCCCCACTGCGCAGCCCCCCATCCCCCCGCGCCCCACTGCGCGGCCCACCACACACCCCGGCCCCCCCGCGCCCCACTGCGCAGCCCCCCAGCCCCGCCGCTGCGAAGCTCCCCACACACCCTGGCCCCCCCGCGCCCCCTACCTCGCCCGGCTGCCCAGAGCAGCCCCAGCGCCGCCAGCATCGCCCGGCCCAGGCCCCGGCCCCGGCCCCACCGCGCCGGCCCCATCGCTCCCGCTGCGCCCGGCCCGGCTGCACCTGCACTGGGATCGCTCCCGCCTGCACAGCTGCTAATGAGATGCTAATGAGATGCGAGGGGCCGGGCCAATGGCGGCCGGGCGGGGCCCCGGGAGCGGCGGCCGCGTGTTTACAAGTCCCATGCGGGAGTGGGGCGGGCGGGGATTTAAAGGGACAGGACCCCCCCCCCCCCCCGCACCACAGCAACGCGCAGGGATTGGCTGGCAGGTCGCCCCCCACCGCTGGATTAGGGGGGCTGTTCTGCCCCCAGGGGAAGGCGAAAGGGGCCCTCAAAGCCAGAGCAGGGGGCAGGATCTGCTGCTGGGGGACCCGGGGCTTCTCCAGACAAGAGGGGAGGGTCATTGGCAAGAAGAGAAACTGAGGCACAAGGAGGGCTCAGGTCAGGTACCGAGGCAGCAGCAGGTCTGCTGTGAGAACCGAGGAGTCCTGGCTCCCTGCCCCCTTCCTGCTCTGATCACTTGAACCCACTCCCCTCGCAGAGCCAGAGAGAGAACCCAGGGTCCCCATCACCCCAGGTGCTGCCCAGACCCCACTACACTGTGGCTATTCCCTGCCCCTCAGGGCCCGTAGGAGCGGATTGGAGCGGTGACCGCAGGGCCTAGGGGAAGCACAGGGTACATTACAGCAGCCTCGAGGCTGCTCTCATTTGCCCCAGGGGCCGGGCAGTGAAGCCAGGAAACCTGAAGCCACCTTTGTGCCCCGCACCACAGCCCGGTTCCAAGCCTGGGGCCGAAGTAAGTGAGGATTGGGCCAAGTGGCCACCTGCCGGAGGCACTGAGGCATCTCTGATCTCCCCCAACCCCTCCCCCCCACAATCTCCCATGCCCTTCAGCAGGCCGAGCGCAGCTCCGAGCCTCTGGTGGGACCATCGCAGCCATGGCAGCCCCCATGCCTGGCCCAGGTGTCACCCCAGCACAGATCTGGCCCCAGCCGGAGGCAGCCCCCAGCTGGGCTCGTCCCTGGCAAAAGGGCTGCAGTTGGTGGCAGCGCCCGGCAGGGGCAGTAACAGGAGCAGAGCCGCAGGGGGTTGCAAAGGCCACATTCCCACGGCTGCTTGAGATGGCAAACGAGGCACCAAGTCCTGGCCTGTTCCCGTGGGCGGCGTCTCTGCACCAGCCCTGAGCTCCTGCGCCACCCGGGCTGGCAGAACTCGCTAGGCAGCTCCAGGCCCTGGGGCTGGCGCTTGATTCCTCACCCTGCACCCAGGGGCCCTTTCTGCAGCCACCTCCTGACTGGGCCCTGCCGGAGCAACGGGTGGGGGCTTGGTCGGGCCTGGAGGGAGACGCGGCCCTCAGGCTCTGGCGCATTGAGCTGCCAGGCAGGGGCAGCATGGAGCCAGGTGCCAGAGAGCAAACCCCAGGAGCCCCACAGGGGAACTCGGTCCCCAGCTGAATGCAACGGGGCCGCAGCCGCTCCACCAGCTGGTGAGAGCCAAATGTCCCAGGACAGAGGCCCCTGTGCCATGAAATCACCGCCCCAGGGCCAGGACTGGGAGAAGAACCCAGCGGGACCCAGACCGTGACCCACTGCCCCCTTGCCCGAGATTTGGGGGCCCCAGCGGATCAGCAGCTGCCCAAGCGCTCCCAGTTCAGCTAAGCCCAGGGCAGGCTCCTCGTCTGTCCGTCCCTACACCGGGAGCGAAGGTCTCCAAGCCCTGCTCAGCCGCCTTGGCCTGCACCCTGGACTCCCGGCGCCCAGCCCCAAAATCTGCAGTGCGTCAGCGCACCCCTATGGATGGGACATTCGCGTGGCTGGTATCCCCTATGCACCGTTGTGTGAAACGCGGGGGCCCCATCGGAGCCGGGCCCATGGGTCACAGCCTGTCATATCCTTCGAACCGGGGCTAGGGGTCACAGGAGCTCGGGATGTGGTGCTTTGTCATCCCTTGAGGAAGGGGTGGAGGAAGGGGGAAGGGGCGGAGGAAGGGGGAAGGGGCGGAGGAAGGGGGAAGCGGTGGAGGAAGGGGGAAGGGGCAGAGGAAGGAGGAAGGGGCAGAGGAAGGAGGAAGGGGAAGCAGCAGAGGAAGGGGGAAGCAGCGAAGGAGGGGGAAGGGGTGGAGGAGGGGGGAAGGGGCAGAGGAAGGAGGAAGGGGCAGAGGAAGGGGGAAGCGGCAGAGGAAGGAGGAAGGGGAAGCGGCAGAGGAAGGGGGAAGCAGTGAAGGAGGGGGAAGGGGTGGAGGAGGGGGGAAGGGGCAGAGGAAGGGGGAAGCGGCAGAGGAAGGAGGAAGAGGGAAGCGGCAGAGGAAGGGGGAAGCAGTGAAGGAGGGGGAAGGGGTGGAGGAGGGGGGAAGCGGCAGAGGAAGGAGGAAGAGGGAAGCAGCAGAGGAAGGGGGAAGGGGTGGAGGAGGGGGAAGCAGCAGAGGAAGGTGCAGAGAAGCTGTCACGCCCCCGCGTTTCACACAAGGGTGTGGTAGGGGGACACCAGCCACGCGAACATCCCGTCACCAACCCCACAAACTGGGGGGCCCCCAATGGGATTAACAGGCAGCAGGTGTGAGATTAACCCAAGGATGTAATTTCACCTGCCACAGAGCAACCTGGGGAACTCACCGCCGGGGGATGCTGCGGAGGCCAAAGCTCTAAGCTCCTGGAGGGCAGGTCCATCACTGGCTACTAGCCCAGGTGCTCAGGGCCACGGCCCCTTGCTCGGGGTGTCCCTGAGCCCCCGACTAAGAGTGGCAGACGGGGCTGGGTGCACTCGATATCTGCCCTGTGCTGTTCATTCCCGCGGAGCAGCTGGGCTCGAGGTACTGCTGGGGGAATCCTGCACCCAAAATTACAAATTCTTCACACAATACCTGGAAATTCTGCATATTTTATTTGTCAAAGTAACACAATCGAATGTGTTTCAATGATTCTGGTCATTTATTTCAAAATATCGGCCAGCAAGCCTGTCCCTAACAACACTGACCAAAAAAACCCCAATGATACTAGGAATCTTTTTTTTTTGACAAATAGATTCCTCCCGAGGCATTTTAACACAGCACTTTGTGTAATTCGTTGACACTACAGGGCAGAACTGTGTTTTCTGCACCCCGCAGAAGCAGGGCAAAGGCTGGGGGGACTTGGGGTAACAGAGGGGCTGAGGGAAAGGGATGGAGCCTGGGAGTGAACCTGGAGGGTGTTGGGGGGGATTCTTTGGGGGGGTATTGTTATGGAGTTTGGAAGCGTCCCCCATGCAGACCCTGCCTGACCCCAAACCTCTCCTGTTCAGTCAGGCACCTCTGCCCCAGGGCTGCCCACGGGGGGCAAGTAGGGCTATTTGCCCCAGGCCCCGGGCCCCACAGGGGCCCCACGAGCCCTGGCCCGGCGGCAGTCCAGGTCTTCGGCAGCATTTCGGCAGTGGGGGACCCTTCAGTGCTGCTGAAGACGCGGACCACTGCTCGGTGAGTACAAGTGCTGCAGCTCCCCTGCTTTGCCCCAGGCCCCCTGAATCCTCTGGGCGGCCCTGCTCTGCCCCAGTCCCTGCACCCCCCCATCCCCATGGATCTCTGCAGCCCCCTCTCCTGTCTCCAGACTGAACGCGGTCCCCCCACTAGGTCCTGAGCCCCAGTCTGTGACCCCACAGCACCCCTGGGTGCCCCACTCTTTCCTAGCCTGGCTGCGCGGGCAGGGGCTGTGACGCACCTGGCTCTGGGGGGAATGTGGAACACTGGGCATGCACAGATGTTCTCCCCCCACACACACACCCCCAAATAGACTCTGCCGCAGATGTGCTGCAGTTCCACCTTTTTCCCACCAGGGGATGCTGTGGCGCCAGAACCGCCGGCTGTGTCCTGGTGCCCCAGCGGCCCCTGGTGGACAAAAGGCGGAACTGCAGCACTGCTGGGGCTGGGATGGTTTTGATGCGGGAAAGGACGAAATGCTGCGGGGCAGATGAATTCTGTGTGTCCGCAGCTGCGCCGGATGTCCCGGGCTACAGGCTGGAGCCCTCGGGGGGTCATGGGATTCTGACATGGGGGTCAGGGAATCTCAGGGTGGGAAGGGACCTCAGGAGGTATCTAGTTCAACCCCCTGCTCAAAGCAAGACCAATCCCAACTAAATCATCCTGGCCAGGGCTTTGTCAAGCCTGACCTTAAAAACTTCTAAGGAAAGAGATTTCACCACCTCCCTAGTTAACCCATTCCAGTGCTTCACCACCCTCCTAGGGAAATAGTGTTTCCCAATATCCAACCTAGAGCTCCCCCGGGGCATGAGCTGCCAGCCTCCCCCCCAACCCCGCTTTGCCTCCAGTGTTTATAATAGGACATCTGACGAAGTGGGTATTCACCCATGAAAGCTCATGCTCCAAAACGTCTGTTAGTCTATAAGGTGCCACAGGATTCTCTGCTGCTATAATAGGGTTAAATATATAAAAAGTGTTTTTAATTGATGGGGGGGTCACACTCAGAGGCTGCTGTGTGAATGGGGTCACTAGGACAAAAGTTTGAGACCTGCTGGGCTAGAGGGACCATTGATTCCCCTGTAGCAGCTCTGGATTCTCCCTCACTCAGGCACTAGCTCGGCCCTGCGTCCGTCCAAGGCAGGAGGTCTCCAGGGGAAGCACAGGCTGTACTGGTGCTTTCAGCTCCGCTCCGGGGTTGGGATGGGGCCCGTCTCCCCCGGGAGGAGCTGGTCTGGACCGTGCCAGTTCCTCCACAGGTGGATGCTGGCCAAGAACCCAGCCAG
Source organism: Aldabrachelys gigantea (assembly GCA_026122505.1). Classification (NCBI taxonomy): domain Eukaryota; kingdom Metazoa; phylum Chordata; order Testudines; family Testudinidae; genus Aldabrachelys; species Aldabrachelys gigantea. The sequence goes on from CM047489.1 coordinate 73,570,576, forward strand.
GGGCAGAGAGGGACGGGGGATGTGGAGGGAGGTTAAGGTGCCTGCGAAGAGCCGGCTGCAACTCTCTGCTGCTCCACACTCCTGCCGCCACCGTGTGCCTGTGTCCCCCTCCGTGGTCGCAGGGCGGTGCCGACTCCATGGAGCTATGGCCCTTGGGGGCTCACTGATGGTCTGGCCCCCCAAATCCAGGCTGATTACAAATCAGGAGGAGCGGGGGAGGGTCAGATGCTCCTTTCTATTTCCCTCCCCAGGATTTAACTGCCACTTTTTAAAGGAGCTGTTTCGCCTTCCCTGCTTCTTACTTGTTGTTTAGTCACAGTGGCTCTTCACTGATTCTCTCACGCTGGGTTTTGAATTTGGGGGACACATGAAAGTTGAGCCTCTGTTAGGGTGTCTTGAAAAACTTTCCCCGCAGCTTGCAGAGATTTCACATTTGGTGCTAAACCTTTTAATTCCTGTTTCACCAACCTCCTCCTCTTTGTGTAGTTCCCCTTTCGGAAATGAAATGCTGCAGCGTGGGGCTGCTGGGGTGTCCTCCGTCACAGGGACGTTACATTGAATTATATTATGGTCACTATTACCAAGGAACCCAGCTACAGTCACCTCTTGGACCAGATCCTGTGCTCTACATCGGACTAAATCAAGAATCGCCTCCGCCCTTGTGGGTTCCAGGACTCGCTGCTCCAAGAAGCCAACGTTTAAAGTGTCTAGAAACTCCATCTCTGCATCCTGGCCTGAGGTGCCAGGTACCCAGTCAATATGGGGAGAGTTGAAATCCCCCATTGCTATTGAGTTTTTTATTTTATAGCCTCTCTAATCTCCCTGAACATTTCCCAGTCACTGGCGCCTGGTCAGGTGGGCAGGAATAGATCTGCACCGCTCCGTTCTTCTCGTGCGCAGTGTTACTATCCAGAGAGACTCTCTGGTGCAGTCTAGTTCATTCAAAATTTTTACTCCATTTGATTCAGTTCCTTCTTTCACATCTAGTGCTGCTCCCCCACCAGCACGAGCCATTCTGTCCTTCCGCTGGATTTGTAGCTGGGATTACAGTATCCCACCAATTATCCTCATTCCCCCACGTTTCTGTGAGCCCGTTACATCGATCTCCTCACTGAACACGACACTCTAGCTCAGCCAGCTTAGTATTTTGACTCCTAGCAGTGGTAGAGAAGCACTTTAAAAACTTGTCTCCCTTTCGCTGTCTGCCACTGCACGATGTCACTGACTGCGCCTGTCTTTTACTGGGTTGTTTCTGATCAGACCCCGCCGGTATTTTATCATTTTCCATCCTCTGGGCCTCACTAGGACAGATTCTCCATGAACAGACCGTCCCCAAGGGATGTCTCTGTCCGAACCACCTGCCAGCTTTCCCTGAACCCTTGGCTTCAAAACTGCTCAACGACCCCTTTGATGTTAAGTGCCAGCAATCTGGTTCCAATCTGGGTGTGGGTGGAGCCCATCCTTCCTGCACAGGCTCCTCCTTTCCCCAAAGTTTCCCAATTTCTAATAAATCTAACCCCTTCTCCCTACCCCATCGTGTCATCCACGTATTGAGTCCCACCCCGTCTAGCTCACCCTGCGTGTGGAATTGGGAGCATTTCAGAGAATGCCACCATGGAGACCCTGGGCTTCAACCTCTTCTCTAGCAGCCTAAATTTGGCCTCCAGGATGTCTCCCCTACCCTTCCCTAGGTCATTGGTACCTACATGTACCACGACCAGTGGCTCCTCCCCCGCACCGCACATACGTGTGTCTAGATGTCTTGAGAAATCCACAACTTTCGCCCCAGGCAGGCAAGTCACCATGCAGTTCTCCAGGTCCTCGCAAACCCAGCTCTCTCTGGGCTTGGCTACACTGGAGAGCTGCAGCACTGGTGGTGGGTTTACAGTGCTGCAACTTACCGTCCACACTTGCAAGGCACATACAGCACTGCATCTCCCTGGCTGCACTCCTGCTCTGCCTGGGTATAACGATTGCAGTGCTGGCGATGCAGCGCTGCTCCGCCAGTGTGCCCACCAAAAGCGCCGTAATTGGCCTCCAGAGGTATCCCAGAATGCCTGTTCAGCCACTCCCAACACTGCTGCAAATGTGGCCACACTGCAGCGCTTTCCCTACACAGCTGTAACTCCCAGCGCTGTACAGCTGCACGTGTAGCCATACCCTGTTTCTAGTGATCAAATCACCCCTCACTAATACCTGTCTCTTCCCAATAGCCGGAGTTCCCTCCCCCAGAGAGGTGTCCCCAGTGCGAGAGGAGCCCACAGCATCACCTGGATCCCAACTATGGATCATTTCCCTCTGCTCCCGTTGGATGTTCTCCTGCCCTGAGACTTTCATCCTCCTCTGCAGCACAGAGGTTGTCAGACCAGGGGAGGAACAATCTCCTGTGTCCAGGAAAGTCTCATCTCTGTCCCTCTCGGTCTCCCTCAGCTCCTCCAGCTCAGCCACCCTGGTCTCCAGGCCTGTACACAGCCTCTGAGGGCCAGGAGCTCCCTACACCAAATGCACAAATCCACCCCCCGCCCACAGGGCAGGTAACCGGACACGCTGCATCAGCAGAGTAGGGGCAGCTCAGTTTCTCGCCTTCTGCCTGCAGCTGGTTCCTTTGTTGCTCTTTTGTTTGGGGCTTTAAGCGTAAGGAAGGGTAAGTGTCCCAAGCCCCCTCATGCTCCCCCATGAACCCCCTCGCAGACCTCCCGGTCCCGAGCTCCGCAAGCCGCGTAGGAGCAGGCTCTGGAAAGCCCTGGCCTTCCTGAGTAGCCCCCCGGCTAAGGGCTGATGGGGCTAAAGGGATTGGGATCAGAGCCCCACCAAGAAGCCCTCGGCCTTGCCTAGCCAGCCGCTCCGGTCAGCGCACATGGGCCCCCACACAAACAGGCCACGTGGTGTATTTCAGTCTCCTCCGCGCGCTCGCCGGGCCATGGGGGCTGGTTCTCTCAGCCCAGTTCCCCAGGCAGATCTGCGGCAGCGGATGTACCAGGTACAGCGCAGCACCGGGAGTGTTACGAATAAACCAGCAGACGCAGCCAGGGCTGCACGTCAGGGCTCCTGGTAGCTGGGGCGAGAGCGAGGGCCTGGAGGAGTCTGAGCGTAACGAACTCGGGAGTGAGGGAGTCTGTCCGAGTCCAGGTGGGCGGCCAGAGACTGAGCAGCCCCCAGCAGCCACCCTGCACCGGCACCAGGATACCAGAGCCCCCACACTGCTCCCAGCCTCCACGTCCTGCCCTGTCATTTACCCGGCTGGGACAGCCGTGAGGTGCTGGGGCAGCTGCAAGGCTCCGGGGCATGGAAAATCCAGCCGCCCCCACGCCGGAGCTACTGACCTCCCCCGGCGTAGACGCAGTCGGGTCGAGAGGAGGATGCGCCGTTGGAAGCTCTCCGGGGCCCGGCCTGTCCCTGCGGCCCAGGCTGCGGCGACATTGGTGCTGCAGTGATGGCAGTGCGGGAGGACGGGGGGTGGGGTGTCCTACACACTCCCTTACCCTGCTGGGGAACCTCTGATCTAATACACAGACCTGCTTTTTTTGTGTGTGTGGGGTGGGGGGGAACACTCTGCAGACACCCAGGATGGTGACATGTCTCCCCACCCATCAGAAAACACCCTGGGACACCCTGCCCCCCCAGGGCCACTGAGTGACAGGAAGAAGGAGACCAATTTTTGGATACCTGGGGGACTTCAAACAAGCGCCTGGAGGAGAAATCCCCCTCGCCCGACAGAAAGCTCCAGGTGTCCATTGCTGATGCGCCCCATCCCCGAGGGTCGCCCCAGAACGGGCCAGCTGCCCCAACGCAAAGCCTCGCAAAGGAACAGGCGCAGGCGTGAAACAGGAACCGGGTTTTATTATCTGACGCTCATTTTAATGTTTCTTGTTTGCAGCTGCCACCTGGAAGAGAGGAGGCGGATGAGAGCCGTGCTGGAGAAGTGGGGGCAGCCTAGGTGCCCCCCCCCCACCCCTCTCCCCAGGACAGGTTGTGGGGGTCACACGGCCACTTCGCGCAGAGCCCAGCAGGGAGTGAGCGAGGAATGGGGACGCTCAGCACTATGCGGCCGGGCCTGCTAGCCAGGGGACCAAAGGCAGCGGCTGGCTCTGTCCTGGCCGTGGGGCAGGAGAACGGCCCTTGCTACGCCGCCATGGGCTGAACCACACCCGCTTTCAGGGACCCTGAACGCACAGGCGGGGTCCCCGGGCCCTACCCACCATACAGGGGTGGGAACGCAGCCTTACCTGGCCAGCGATTCTGTCCAGATCTCTCTGTCCCTGGGGGGTGAGTTTGCGACCTCTGGAAGGAAACATGAAGGATAAAGAATCTGCCGCTGTGGACTAACGCTCTCGCAGCGCCCCGGCCCCTGGAGCTGGCTCGGCTGCAGCCCATGCCCGCCACACAGCGTTCAGATCGGGCTCCAACGCCCGGCACACTCAGTGTAAACCCGACAGGCTGCTCCGAAACCCGCCTCCCCTCCCGCCCAGCAGCCATGTCCGTCCTCATCACGAGCGGCTGGCCAGGCCCCTCGACACTCACCCGTCCTGATCCTTCTCCACCATTTTCAGCCCCTCCAGGGCCTGCAGCACCCGCCTGGCCACGCTCTTGGAGCCGCGGCTGAAATGGCTCGGCATGACGCCGTTGCGCTGCCGGCCCCCGTAGATCTTGGTCATGGAGCCAACGCCGGCACCACCGCGGAGGTACAGGTGCCGGGCTGTGGAAGCTGCAGAACCACAGGCAGAGCCCGTTAGCCTGGTGCCCCGGTGGCTGCTTCCAAGCCAAAGCATTAAGGCCCCCCTCCCCCACCCAGCCGCTCCGCGCAGTCAACACGGCAGGGGAGGGAAGGCGCCAGGGATCGGCCCAGCTGGGCTGCGACCAGGAGACTCACGGGGGTCAGGGCTCGGTTTGCCAGCTAGGAAGCCGGAGGTGCTGGAATCGCTGTGCAGGGCAGAGTTCCTCCCGCTGCCACCTGCTTGGGGTTCCCTGTATGACTCCCGCAGCCTGCGGGCTGGTGAAATCAGTGCACACCCCCAGGTGGTGAGCTAACCCCTCACTAACAAACCCAGGACAAAGGGGGCTGGGATCAGAGCCCAAACGTTTCTCTAGTTCAGCGCTGGAGGGTTTGGGGCGCAGGACGCGTTCGAAAGCCTCTTGCCAGCCAGACGAGGCTCCCAGCCGGGCAGGAAAGGCTGCGGCGCAGGCTGAATTCAGAGCCCGTTCCTTTGCCCTATGCGGCGTGTTCACGAGCCAACCCAAGAGTCACAAACAAGCCGCAGTGCCCAGAGGGAGGAGCACCGCCCGAGGCCCTCAGACAGCGTCAGGAGACAGACAGAGGAACCGCAGCGGCCATGCCCACGGATCAGAGGCACAAGGCCATAGTCCCTCACTAGCAACGCAGGGTGATCGCGATTCGATCGTCTCCTCCCACACCCCCAGCTCCCAGCAGGAGCTAACACAACACGCTTCTCAGTGCCCAGCACTCACATTTCGGGTTCAATAGGCACTTGCCGGCTGAGGCGAGCGGCTGCCCTGCAGAATCGCCCCTCCCCAGGACACGCCACACAAGCCGTAGCCCCAAGAGCACTTGCCAGCGCCACCCAGCGTGGGAGGGACGTGCGCTGTGACTCCCCAGCTCATTCGGGGGTCACTGCTCTGCTGGTATGGGGGGCAGACGTGCCCCTTGCTGCTATGGGCAGGGCTGGGATTCGATTCTTACCTGCTCTGGTATAGAACCAGTTCTCGTCGTACGGGGCCAACTCCTTGTGCTTGGCCAGCTTGACCGTATCCACCCACTCGGGCACCTTCAGCTTCCCTGACCTGGAACCAAAGCAGGGACAAGTCAGCACCAGCTCCCAGCAGCCTGGCCAGGGACAGCGCGGGTAGCAGGCCCCCGGAGGAGCCTTCCCAGGCCCAGGGAGTGCAGGGACCCACGGAGATCAGAGGGGGCTTGTGGGGAGAGGACACGTGTCCTCTGCCCGAAGGAGCCTCCGCCCGCCCCGGGAAAGGGCGAACTCACTTCTTGAGAAAGGCCGCCAGGGCCCTGACGAACTCCTGCTGGTTAACGTCTTTCACCGTCACCCCGGGCATCTGCAAGACAGGACAGCCGGTCAGCGGCGCGCGCACGGGGGGCCCGGCCCGGCTCGGCGGCGCGCACACGGGGGGCCCGGCCCTGCTGGGGGGGACCCAGCCCCGCACCCCACCGCGGGGAGCCCCCTCCCCCACCCAGCGAGGGGCCCCTCACCCCCCCGTGCGCACGGGCCGCCAGGCGCTGCGGAAGCCCCGCTGCCCCGCGGGAGCGGGGCCGGGTCACAGCGGCACAAACCCGGCTGATCCCGCCCAGGCCCCGCGCTCCCCCCGCACCACGGGCCCCCAGGTCCAGAGCCCCGGGGCGGCGCCTCCCCTCCGGGCGCGCGCGGGGCGGGAAGGGCTGCGGCGCGGCCCACGCGGAGATCGGCCCCCCCGCTGCCCGCACCCAGCGACTCGTCCCCGCTCAGAGGCGCCCAGGGCCGGGCGGGGGGGGCAGGTCCAGGGGGCCCCACGGGGGGGTCCCGGGGGGGCAGAGGCCGGGGCCGACCCCTCCCCCTCCTCACCTCGCTGCTGGCTCCGCGCTGCCGGGCTCGGAAAGGGCCGTACGGGGCCGCCCGCCCTCAGAACACGGGGCCCCAGGTCCCGCGAGAGCCGCTCGCCCAATCGCGCCCCGCGAGAGCTGCGCCCAGCCAATCGCCGCCGAGCGGGAGAGGGGAGGGCGGGGCCCCGCGGGGCGGACGTCAGGGGGCGGGGAAATCTGCGCGGGGCGGAAGCCGGGCTTGTCTGGAGCTGCGGGGCGGAAGTTTGACGTCACATCGATTCGTTGTGACATTAGAGCCTCGACGTGTGATGTAGCCTCATCCAGTCGCGGTCCCATGACATCACAGCATCCAAATGTGATGTAACCGCTTTTGACCCCACGGTCTTGTGACGTCACAGGGACTCATTGTGACATCATCTCATCTTATCACAGTCTCATTGTGACATCACAGCGGCTCATGCCATGCTGGGGAGTTTCATTGGGTCACTTTCACTGTGACCGGGGGGCTCGAGCCAGGCCCCCCCCCCGCACCTGAGAACGGCCTGCGCTGGACAGAGCCATGGCCCGATCCCCCTCCCCCACCAACGCCAACCCCCCCCCCCAGCTGGCCAGTCCCCCCCACCCCCACCTGGAAACGGCCTGCGCTGGACAGAGCCATGGCCCGATCCCCCTCCCCCGTCAACGCCAACCCCCCCCCCAGCTGGCCAGTCCCCCCCCACCCCCACCTGGAAATGGCCTGCGCTGGACAGAGCCATGGCCCGATCCCCCTCCCCCGCCAACCCCCCCAGCTGGCCAGTCCCCCCCACCCCACCCCCACCTTGATACGGCCTGCGCTGGACAGAGCCATGGGACGTCCCCACCATCCACCCCCCCCAATCTGGAAACATGCTGCCTTTGATGGAGCTGTGGCCTGTTCCCCACCCCAAACCAGCCCCCACCCCAGTTAGTCCTTCCCAACACCACCCGCCCCTGCCAGCTGGGAACCATTCCCCCCGAACCCCAGCCAGCCAGTGCCTCCCAACCCCTTCCCCCCCCCCAGCCAGTCAGTCCCTTCCAGCCTTCTGCCCCACCCCCAGCAGGGAACCATTCCCCTGCTCCCAGCCAGCCAGTCCCTTCCAGCCCCGTTCCCCGCCCCGCCGAGCCAGCCAGTCCCTCCCAGCCTCCTGCCCCCACCCAGCTGGGAACCATTCCCCTGCTCCCAGCCAGCCAGTCCCTCCCAGCCTCCTGCCCCCCGCCCCACCAGCTAGGAACTACACCGCCGCCGAGCCAGCCAGTCCCTCCCAGCCCCCCACTTCCCTCCCCCAGCGGGAAGGGAGCCCTGGCCTGTTTCCCTGCCACCCCAGCCAGCCCGTGGCCACGCACCCCTGCCCTTTCCCAGAATCAATTTAGCAAATGTTTGGTAAAAGCAGGAGGCCAGTTACGGGACAGTTTTATTGCCTGGCAGCGGGATCCATTATCCGCCCGACAGCTGCATGATCGATCCCTGCCACCACTTCTTCAATAATTGCTCCTTGAGCCGGCGGGAGCCCCCCCGTTTTCCCTGGTCGCGCTGGCTGGCGGGGCTGGGTGCCTCCGACGCGCCCAGAGACCGGGAACCCATGGCCGGAGCTCAGCATCAGCCAAGCAGCTCAGCACCGTCCAGGTGGGGCCAGTATTTAACAGACAATAACCCCAGGGACACAAAGCCAGGAGAAGAAAAGCCTGCCCCTGCTGGGGGGTTGCTGAGGGGGCAGGCACCAGAGATTGGGGTGGGGGGGCATCACCCCTTCCCTTTACCAATAGGACAGGGAGCTCAGCGAGGCGCTACGCCGGGATCGGGGAATAAGGACCAGGCCTGAGCCTTGGTCCCTCTTATCTTCGGCCGCTGTGGCCCTGGGGCTGAACCTTGGCGCTGGAGCAGCAGAGGACGTAGCGGAGGAGGACAGACCTGAGCGCCCGCCCGAAGTCCTTCTTCCTCATGGCGTAGACGAGCGGGTTGGCCAGGGAGTTGAGGTGGGACAGCAGCACGGCCAGGCGGTCCAGGGCCGCGTAGCTCCGGCAGCCGGGGCAGAGGAGCTGCACGCAGTAGACGATGTGCAGCGGGATCCAGCAGAGGCAGAAGATGCCAAGCAGGAGGAGGAGGGTGCGAGCCATGTGCAGCTCCCCGCGCTTGGCTGCCCGCAGCGGCTGGGCAAGGAAGTGCCCGCGCACCAGCCGGAAGAGGTCAGCGTAGATGCCCAGCAGGGCGCCCAGGGGCAGCAGCGTGCAGGCGAAGAAGATGAAGTAGACCAGGTATTCGGGGGCGAAGACGGAGGTGAAGGAGCAGCGCCCCAGGTGGTCGTCGTGCAGCTGGCTGTAGGGGGACGCCCCGCGCGCAGCCGGGTACACCTTGGAGAGGAAGCCACCGTAGGGCTGGTCGCGGGCGATGAGGACCACAGCGGCTCGCTCGGCAGTGAAGCTGGTGGCCAGGGTCCGGTTCCCCTCCACATAGTGCCCCAGGCGGTTCCAGCCCATCATGGGGGAGAGGCCGATGAGCAGCGAGAGCAGCCAGCACAGGCCCACGGCCCCCAGCACCCGGCCCTTCCTCACGTGCACGGCGTAGCTGCAAGGAGAGAGCCGGCTCAGGGCCCTCGGCAACCCCCTGCAAGCCTGGAGCCCCAGCCCTGGTGGGCTCCAGCTGCCTGGCACCCTGGGCAGAGCCACTCCCGCCGGGATGGCCTGGCACATGCCAGAAGCTGTGTGCCAATGCTGCCTGCAGGATGGCGGGTGCCCTCCGCGGCCTGCTAGGAGCCACTCAGCCCCCAGACCCACCGGAGCCAGAGACTGGCTTGCCCAGCCCCGGAGCCAGCCAGCTGGCGTATCCCACTGCCCCTTGGCTGGGGAACTCCCCACGCCCACACCCCCAGGAGGCCCTGCTCCAGGGGGCCCCATCTCTCTTGCCTGCTGGGCAACCGGATTTTCAGGTGGGTGTTGAGCGCGATAAGCAGCAGCAGGAGGATGGAGAACTGGGTGGTGACCAGCGGGAAGCAGGCGAGGAAGAGGCAGGTGTAGAAGCAGAGGGTGAGCTCCAGGCTGAGCACCACGGAGAAGGGGATGGCCAGGGCGCCCACGCCCAGGTCGGCCAGCGCCAGGCAGGCCACCAGGCAGTTGGTGACGCTCCGCAGCTCCCGGTACAGGCAGAGCGCGGCACACACCAGCAGGTTGGTGCCCACCACGGCCAGGGCCAGGAGCCCCTCCAGAATGACGAAGCCGAGGTACAGATCCATCAGGGCAGGGGCGAGGGGTCACCCGCCAGCCCTGCTGCCAAAGGGAGTGTCCCTTGCAGCCGGCCCTGCCTGGTGATAAGCGGCTGCCAGCTGCGTTTGCCAAGCTATCTCTGAGCAAACAGATCAGGGCGGTGGAGGGCAGGTGCTGTGTGGATCGATCCGCCTCCCACGCGGGTGTCAGGCGCCAGCTGGCGGCGGGAGAACTGCAGGGACCAGCGAGGTGCCTGCGGGTTTGGGGAGCAAGCGAGGGCACAGGCAGACTGAGGTGCTGCTCACATGGGGGTGGGGCGCTGGGGGGCACCGCTGGGGGGGTAGAGGTTCAGATAAACGCCTGACCTCCAATTCTGGCACTTCAGCGGTTCGCCCCTCATGATGAATGCAGAGCTGGGAGCACCTGGGGCAGGGCCCGGCTCTGGGTTCTGTGTGCGTGCAGCCCCTGGCACCCTGGGGTCCTGGGCCAGGACGGGGGCTCCTGGGCGCTACCATAATACACCTAATAGCAACCGTAACGTGCAGCCCCATCAGAGCCCAAGGGAGCAGCTGCTAGTGCAGGTGGCGTAGCAGATGGCCCTGGAGCCCCGTGGGTGGCAGCCGAGGGAGGTGCTGGTAGCCAGAGACTGAGGATCCGCACGCCCTTCCCTGCCCTGCCCCATCCGTCCCAGTTGTCCCTCACAAGAAGCAGGGACCTTCGCCTGGCGAGTCTCCCAGCATCCTCCTGCCGCGGGTAGGGGTGTGGGGGGACACTGGGGCTGGGTCCCTGGACTAACGGACCTCACAAGGTGCCCAGACCTGCCACCTTGGCAGCTGCAATACAGACTTCCTGGCTAGAGAGGGGCTGTGACACTCCTGCCTCCTTCTATGGAGTGACAAGGCCGGGGCGTTAATGTCACTTATTGGACCAACTTCTGCGGGCGAAAGGGCCGAGCTGCCGAGCTCCATGGAGCCCTGTCACAGCTCGCCGGGTTCGTCTGAGGAGCGGCCCAAATGGCCCCCTGAGCCCGAGGGCAGGAGGGGGAAGGACTAAATGTTAATCCTCTCTCACCTGTGAATGATCTCGGGTCTGTAACGCACGGGGGGACAGGAGCCTCCCACAGCCACAAGAGTCACCGAATCACAGCCGGTACAAAGAGGCAGAACTTACATGCCACCTTGTCTCTGCCCGCTTGAGGCCAGTGCCGGCATCTGCCCGGCCGTGCCGGAGTTTCATGCCCCAGCTGAGCCCCAAAGCTTGGGGGAGGCTCCAGGGTTAAAGAGAACTAGGTAAGTTCATGGAGGACAGGTCCACCAGTGGCTATTAGCCAGGCTGGGCAGGGATGGTGTCCCCAGCCTCTGTTCCCCATCAGCTGGGAATGGGCAACAGAGGCTGAATCACTTGGTGATTCCCTGTTCTGTTCACCTGGCACTGGCCACTGTCAGCAGGAGGACACTGGCCTGGATGGACCTTTGGTCTGACTCAGTCTGGCCGTTTTTACGTTCAGGGGGGGAAGGATTCACTCACTGGGAGGAAAACAAGCTGCCTGTTTCCTCCACCTCCCTATTGCCGAGCCAGCCGGAGGAAACCCGGGCCCAGCCTGTGCCAATAGGAAGCGCCAACAGCCACAGATGCGCACAGCCCCCAGCGCCATTCACACCAGCTGCCCGAGCGCCCGTGCAGGGCCACGACCCGCCCCTCGCTGGCGCCCTGCTGTGAGCTCTGCAGGCTGCGCCCTGCTCGGGGCTGTGCAGCAGCCAGGGCTTCGGGAGAGGGGAAGCGCTCGCCCCAGCGAGGATCTACCCTCCAAAGGCCCTATCGCCTGGTAGCCGCCCCCCGTCTTCCCTGTCCCAGGCCAGGCGCATCCCAGCTTGGTGTACGCAGGAGGCTGGGCTGCCCTGGGGATTACAAGTGAGAGTCGAGCCCGAGTCTGGGGGGAGCAGAGAGCTTGGGAACCAGAGTCCAGAGTGGCGGCTGCTGGCCCGGAGCCCGAGGGCAGCTGCAGCTCTGCTCCCCCTCGACAGCCCAGCAAGGCTCCGCTCCAGGCTCCCTGGCCTGCCCGGCTCCCGGTCACACAGCGAACTCCCCAGCAAAGGCAGACGAACCAGGCCGGCTGGTTATTCCTCTGAGACCGATTGCCAAGTCCTCGCCAGGCGTGGGGCGCTTGCGGCCAGTGCTCCCTGGGCCAGGTTTATTATTCTTGGGGTAGAGACGTTACAAAGAAAACACACTGAAAACAACCTGAGAAGCTGCCCCCCTGCTAGCGAGCTCACCAGCGAGTCCCCGGCCGGCACCACCGGGGCTCTGGAGCGTGAGTCCTTCACACTCCCCTGCAGCAGGCGTCTCCCAGGCCCCAACCATAGTTCAGAGCTACCTCCCAGCCCTGTGGGGCCTGCCGGCCCTCCCCAAAGGACTGGGCCCCCCACGGGCCAGGGCGGGGTTGGTTAAAGGCCCCGAGCCTGCTCAAAGCCAGGCGATTTAGCCCCAACCCTCTTTCTCTGGCTGCCGATCCCTGGAGAATCCAGCGTGAGCCCCTCCCGGGCCGGCTTAAGAGGAGGAATTCCACAAGCCCCCCCATGACATACGGCCTCACAAGACCCAAACAATTGCGTTTCAATGCAATGCCCCCAAAGGCACTGAACACAATTCAGGTGGTGCAACGATGCTGGTTCTGGTGGGACCCAACTGAGGTGCCAGTTCAGGAGAAATTGCTCAGAGCAGGGCAGTCACAGTCCAGGCTGCGGTTTTTCCATTTCTAAGGCACCAAACCTGCCCGCCAGAGAGGACGTCGGTCTCACCCCACTGGCCAACCACAAGTCACACCAGCAATTCCCTCAGACCCTCCACTTTCCCAGTAGCCCCACCAGTGCCACTCATACGGGGACGAATGGTTATGAAAACCAAAACCCCAGTGAAAGAAAAAAGGTTCTCTCGATACCAAAGGACCAGGCCCCAGACCCAGGTCAATATACACATCAGATCTTACCCACAAATCACACTCGTGCCAATCCTTTAGAATCTAAAATCTAAAGATTTATTCACAAAAGAAAGAAATAGAGCTGAGAGCTAGAATTGGTTAAATGGAATCAATTACATACAGTGATGGCAAAGTTCTTGGTTCAGGCTTGTAGCAGAGATGGAATAAACTGCAGGTTCAGATCAAGTCTCTGGAACATCCCCAGCTGGGATGGGTCATTCAGTCCTTTGTTCAGAGCTTCTGTCTGTAGCAAAGTCCCTCCAGAGGTAGGAAGCAGGATTGAGGACAAGATGGAGATGAGGCATCAGCCTTTTATAGGCTTTTCCAGGTGTAACAACCTCTCTGTTCTTACTGTGGAAAAATTACAGCAGAATGGAGTCTGGAGTCACATGGGCAAGTCCCTGCACTTCACTCAGTTACAAGGCAGATCTGCAGGAGCGGCGCCAGGGTGTTTGGTGCCCTAGGCAGGGGTCCTTCCGTGCTCCCGGTCGGCGGCAATTCGGCAGCGGGTCCCAGAGCGAGTGAAGGACCCGCAGCCGAATGCCACCGAAGACCCAGAGCACAGAAGGACGCCCTGTCGCCGAATTGCCGCAGAGGGCGACAAAATGCCGTGCCCCCCCCCCCCCATATCCTGGCGCCCTAGGCAACGCCTAGGTCACCTAAATGGAAGCACCGGCCCTGCATATCTGCCTTCTCTCCATGGATCAATTGCATAGTGTATGGTCCTTAATGGGCCATCAAGCAGGCTAGGCAGAGCTAACACCAACTTCTCGGGGGTGTCAGCATAAGTTTGAAATACAGACAGTACAGAGCCAATATTCATAACTTCAACTACAAAAATGATACACACACAGAGACAGCATCATCATAACCAGCAAACCAGAACCTTGTCTTAGACACCTCATTTGACCCCCTTTATACAAGATTTGGTGCCACTACAGGACTTTGGTTGCAACAACGATCTACATGGTCCCAGTTCAAGTCAATAACGTGACAGGCGGGTGTCGCTGGACTCCAGCAGGTCTGCCCAGGAGACTGTCGCACGCTGGGGAAGGATCAAGGGGAAGGATCAAGCGCCAGACCCGCGACTGATGCAGGGCAGAGACGCTCCATGCAAGAGGGGTGGGGAAGAGGCCAGCGAGAAGCGGAGCTGTGGGGCACAGTGAGAGCTGCGGGCGCTGCGTCTGGTGTGGTGCTGATCCTGGCGGGCCGTGGCAGCTCGAAGGCGCTGGGGGATTAGGGCTGGGGGACATTTCTAATCAACGACCCCTGCCCAGGCCTGGCTCGATTTGGGGAAGCCCGTGTGCCGTTATGGGGGAGAGGAAAATGGAGGCCCAAGGACACTTGCATGGCCCCCCCGGCCCCTGAAAGAGTCTGAATCTGGTCTCCCAAAGGACCCGCTTTTGCAGACCCCTCTGGCACCCACCTGCACCTGCAGGGGCTGAAACCCCTCTAGAAATCTGGCCCCAGGGGCACTGCTGAAAAGGTCCCACTGGGCCTTTGGAAGCTGGTGACCGGCAGGGGCAGCTCCCTGGCCCTGGGGCTGGCTAGAGCCACAAATGGGCCATGGGCCAGGGCCACGGGGACCCACGCTAACCTAGCTCCCAAAGTCCTGGGGTAACACATCCAACCGGGCCTAAGGGCTAGGCTGGCTTACACCACGCAGGGCTTCCTCCCCCCGGGGCGAATCTTCCGCTGGCCCAGACGGATGGTTTTTCCTCCCCTTTGCGCCACAGAGTGCACAGAAATCAGCATATGAAACCATCCAGCAGGCCCCCAGCTAGAGCCCTTGCCAAGGTGTGACAAAGTGAGACCGGTCTTAATGTTTCCTCCGAATAGTGTAGGGATGCCTCAGTTTCCCCTATGCACTTCTTAAGCCTCTAGGTGGTGGGATAAAGGCCAGTGCGCATAAATCACTGCAATCTGTTCTCCCCCACCTTTAGCATCCACTTGCCAGGAGACAAAGAGATCAGGTGACCTCCTGGCCCGGGAAAGGGGCTGAGCAGAGAGGAGGGGCTGGAGGGGGTGTCAGGCTGGAGCTGCCTGGGGACGAGGAGTGAAGTGCAGACCTAGGGGTCTGGCTCACTGCCCCCCAGAATGGACCCGGCCGAGGGGTCTGGTTCGCTGTATCTACAAGCTCTGTTTTAGACCCTGTTCCTGTCATTGAATAAACCTCTGTTTTACTGGCTGGGAGTCACGTCTGACTGCAAAGTGGGGGTGCAGGACCCTGTGGCTTCCCCAGGACCCCACCTGGGTGGACTCGCTGGGGGAAGCACACGGAGGGGCAGAGGATGCTGAATGCTCCAAGGAGAGACCCAGGAGGTGAAGCCGTGGGAGCTTCTTGCCCTGCAGACAGTCTGCTCCAAGGGAGAGGAGGCTCCCCAACTCCTGCCTGGCTTGGTGGGGAGCAGTTCCAGAGCATCGCCTGGGGACTCCGCGACACAAGGAGGCGGTGCCAACACCTGAACCCCCCGGGAGGGCTCCTTTCCCTGGACTCAGAGTATCCCCAGGTGCTGCAAGCAGGGCTGTCCCTAGCCATTTTGGTGTCCTATGCAGCCCCCTGTGGGGGGGAGGGGTCTGGCCCCAGGCCTCCGCGGGGTGGAGGGCTGCACCCAAGGCCTGTGGGGGGCAGAACGCTTGGAGGGCAGGGGGGAAACTGCCCCCCAGCACAAGCTGGCAGAGCGGAGCGGGTTGCTCCACTTCCTGCTGCCCGGTGAGTGCAGGGAGCCCGACCCCTGCTGCAGTCCCCAGGGGAAGGAGTGGAGTGGGGGCGGGGCTGGGCAGAGCAGGGGTAGGAAGAGGCAGTGGGAGTGGGGTTGGAGCAGCAGGCAGCTGCGTAGGGCACTGGGGAATTTGGCGCCCCACATTGCCGGGTGCCCTACGCAGCTGCGTACGTTGCGTCTGGGTAGGGCCGGCCCTGGCTGCAAGCTGCAGGGGTGCAGAGCAACCAAACACCCAATTGCTGCATGCGTCTGGGGTTACACCCATCGCTAACGGCCTAGATTACATCCGCCGCCCGGTTCTCTTGCTGGCCTGGCTCTGGGAAGGGGTGGGGTGGGCATCGTCGTCGTCACAGACCCACGCGTCATAAGCTATCATGAGAGCCTTAGCTAAGACTTTTGCCGTGTTGAGAAGCTCCTGCTCTTTGGAACGGGTTATTTCCTTCCTCAGCTCGGTGATCTCCTCCCCCAGCATCTGGGCCATTTCCTTAAAGCCCTGCTGCAGCATGGCCTCCTGCTCCTTCAGCTTGCTCTGCAGCGCCCGCTCCGCCTCCTGCTTGGCATTAGCCGCCTCCTCCGCCATCTTAGCCTCCAGCTGCTTCACGTTCTCCTGGTGGCTGCGTTCCTCGTCCTTCATGAGCTGCTCCATTTGCAGCCGCTTCTCCTCCGCCACCTTCTGCTGCTGCTCCAGCAACTCCGCCTTCTGCCGCTGGGCTTTTGGAAAAGCAGATGACAATTAAAACCCAAGCCAGGCTCCAGCTTCCCCAGAGCCTTGCGGGCTGAGTATCCGAGAGAAGCATTGTGGGGCACCGCTACCCGACCCACAGCACATGGGCAAGGCCGTCCTGCCAGCTGCGTGCCCACTCACACGGCTATTGCACACGGAGGAGACGACACAATGGGGAATACGTGGGTACATCCCCACAGCGCTGGGGAGGTGATGGAGCTCTGGGGATGATGGAGAGGGCTCTGGCCCCAGATAACTTTCAAAAGCCCTTCATGTTTCCTTAATCTGCTCCCCTGAAAATGCCTTTCCCTTCCCCAGGAGCAGAGCTTGGCCAGCGCTGAGCCGTTTGGAACCTCCCGCCTTAAATACACACAAAGGAAAGAGCAGGGCAGGCCTAGTGACATCCAATGGGTCTCAGTTATCCCGGTGTGGATGAGAAATGACCCTATTGCCTTCAGATGGAGTCACTCTGGATTTACACCAGTGACCTGAGACGGGAATCTGAGCATTCCCATTTGGGAGGTTTTCAGATGTTTCATGCCCAGTGTGTGTGCAGCCAACCCCAAAAACGCGAGGCTGGCAAGTCCTGAAAGAGGGAAGGTGAGGCAGGAAAGGGTTGAGTGGGGTCTTGAGGACTTTGTTGGAATTGCAAGCTCTCGCCGTCAGAGCAGGGGGGTCTATGCTCTTGCTAGAAGGCTGTAGCAAAGCCTGGAGCAGACGGCTTAAATCATTGGGAGTGAATGGTGCCTCACTGCCTTAGGGAGCAGCCTGGTTTGTCTCTCCCTGGTTTGTGCTCCCTCTTGTGTACTCTGAAATCTACAGAAATAAAGCCATGCTACTGTGCAACCTTCCAGCAAGAGGACTGATGGTTTCGTATCTAACTTCTCCGCATGCGTGTTGTGAGCAGAGCAGATCGGGGGAAGGACAGAGGGAAAAAAATGTTTTCTTGCATTAATATTTCTTGTATAATATTATCAAATATCTTATTTGACTTTATGACTTACTGGCCAGGTTCTTTTCTGCTTCAGTCATCTTTTTGTCGACATTGAGGACTGTTTCTGCTTCGCTCCTCTTGCTGGCCAGGAACTGTTCCAGTACCTCCTCTGCCTGGGAAGAAGAGCCCGCATAGCACACAGTTTGGAATTGTCTGTGAGCGCCCAGGCGTCCGATACCAACCCTTTCCCCCGCGAAAACACGGCTGGTGGGAACACTGAGGACTCGGAAACTCCGCGCTGCCTGGGCTGGCTGCAGAGACTCACCTTGACTCCTTTGTTGGGGGTCTTGCGGAAATCTTCCACCACCCGGCTCCGGTCTCTCAGGTAGAGCTCGTACCCACCGGGCTGGGAGTAAACTCCATCGCTGAGCTGCTTCCGCATGTCGGCTGAGAGTGTCTCCAGCAGGGCGCGGCAGGAGTCCTTGGACGCAGCTTCGTTCTGGCCCAACAACCGCCCATAACTTTCCTTCATCGCCTCCTAATCAACAAAAGGCAGCACTGCCCTCAGTCCGCGGGGCAGACACTCCCCCTATGATTGTGCCTGGTCTCCGAGCTCAGCTCCCTGGACTGGAAACGCCCCTCTCCCCAGCTCTCCCCGCTCTTCATGGCTCGCGGGCCCGGCTGCCCTTGCTGGGTTTGGCTACGTCTCCCCCAGGACAGAACATAGCGTCAGGCACCAGCCAGCCCACCGACCCAGGGAACAAACTAGGAGATGGCTGGGCAGGGAGAGCGGCAGTGGCAGTCACACGGTGTTTCTCACCCGCTTGGCCACGGGATCACGAGCTGCTGGAAAGGTTTTTACAAACCGAAGTCAAGAGAATCTCTCTCCCCGGCAAGATCAACTCTCCCCTGTCCAGCTCTCGAAAGAGGCGTGAACAGAGCAGATGGGCTCAGCCCTGCTGGGGTCCAGAGGCTGGTTCACTCTCACTTTCATGGTACCTCTAAAGGAGCCATGCCAGTTTTTGATAAGGGGTTGCCCGTCTGATGGGGGCCAGATTGTTGTCACTGGCTCGCTCTCCCCTCTCTCGCCTGCTCCACTCAGTGAAATCATAACCAAGTTTGCCAGGTAAAGTATCACATTCGAGTTGGCACCATGCTGGGCTGAAGTCCCACCTCTCGGAGCTCAGGCTCAGACACCTTGCTCGGTGTTAGTTACCCCAGCCCTGGGTCCTGATTTCATAGGAATTCCCACCCCGGATCAGAGCCAAAGTCCATCGAGTTGCATTGCCTGGATTAGCTCCATGACCATCCTTTGCCTCTCCCCCAGGATGACTTTGCCTTTAACCTCAGAAGCCTTTTGGAAGCCGAAATGAGTGAGGTCCCCACATTCTTTACGTCTACACTGACAGCCGGGGTGTAAGTCTGGGTCAGGCCTTAGGATCCGGGTCTCGCCCTCAGAATCCCAGGGCCGCGCTAACGGTCCGGGGCGTCTGTCGCAGGGTAGCCGCTTTGTGCGAATGGCCTGGCAGCAAAGAGTTCAGACAACGCGGGGGAGGACGGCAGGGCCCCTGGCTTTCACATACCATCAGCCGCTTCTGGTACGTGTAACCCTCATCCTTGAAGGAGCGCTGCATGAAAAGCCGCAAGGCGTCCCCTTCGCACGTCCCGTGCACTGCCGAGAGTTCACCCAGCTCCGCCGGCAGCCGCAGCCCCTCCATCCCGGCCGCGTAGTGAGCCAGCGCCTCCCTGAGGGCCGCCTCATTCTCAATGGTGGCCATGGCGGTCACCGTGTTGTCCAGGCAGGGCACCTGCCCGCTGCGGATGGTGTCCACGTAGCTCTGCACTAAGGTGCCAAACACTGCGGGGAGGAAGGGAGGAGAGAGTCCAGTGCAGGCCTGGCATCCGGCCTGCTCAGCCGCGTGCCCCCAGGATCAGGGCCACCGGGGGGGGGGGGCAAGTGGGGCAATTTGCCCCGGGCCCCACAGGGGCCCCCACAAGAATACAGTATTCTATAGTATTGCAACTTTTTTTTATGGAAGGGGCCCCCAAAATTGCTTTGTCCCAGGCCCCCTGAATCCTCTGAGTGGCTCTGCCCAGGACATGGGGTCTGCCCAGCCAAATACTGTGCTGCTCTTAGATCTCAGGAGTTCTGGTTCTCAGCATCTGGGAGCACAAAGGGACTTTCCACGTGGTCATAAATAAGCTTGTGCCGAGAAGATGAGCTGGGATGACAGTCAGTCACCCAAACACCCGCAAATCCAACAAACCCCTAAAGCACCAGAGCCCAGCAGAGATTTTACCAAAGAACCAGAGACGTCAGGAACCCCCAAGGGATGGGCCCAGCTCCTCAGACATGTCAGCTCCTAACTCCCATTGATTTCAGTGCGAGTTAGGTACCTAGGTACTTCTGTGGACCTGGGCCGTGGCTACTGCTATTGACTTTACGTGGAAAGCGCCAGATACTGAAAGTGCTGAGGGGCAGGTTACAGCTGATGAGAGAGAGAGAGAGAGAGAGAGATGGGGGTGGGGATAGAGAGATAGATAGATAGAGGAGGGTGGGGATAGATAGATAGATAGAGGGGGTGGCTGGGGATAGATAGATAGAAATAGGGGGGTGGGGATAGATAGATAGATAGATAGAGGGGGTGGGGATAGAGAGATAGATAGAGGAGGGTGGGGGTAGATAGATAGAGGGGGTGGCTGGGGATAGATAGATAGAAATAGGGGGGTGGGGATAGATAGATAGATAGATAGAGGGGGTGGGGATAGAGAGATAGATAGAGGAGGGTGGGGGTAGATAGATAGAGGGGGTGGCTGGGGATAGATAGATAGATAGAAATAGGGGGGTGGGGATAGATAGATAGATAGAGGGGGTGGGGATAGAGAGATAGATAGAGGGAGGTGGGGATAGATAGATAGATAGAGGAGGGTGGGGATAGATAGATAGAGGGGGTGGCTGGGGATAGATAGATAGATAGAAATAGGGGGGTGGGGATAGATAGAGGGGGGTGGGGATAGAGAGATAGAGGGAGGTGGGGATAGATAGATAGATATAGGGGGGTGGGGATAGATAGATAGCTAGATAGATAGATAGAGGGGGTGGCTGGGGATAGATGGATAGATAGATAGATAGATAGATAGATAGATAGATAGATAGATAGATAGATAGATAGATAGGAGGAGGCCCTGCAGCAGGACCGCGAGGTGGCGTTGGGGCGGGTTACGGGAGCTCCTGCCAAGGCAGGGGGCAGCTGGGGAGAAAGCCCCCAGGGGCTGGTTTGAAATGCAGCAAGCAGGCGCTGGAGGCTGGGGCATGGCCTCTTTAGCTGGGCAGCAGCTATTACAGGATGGGCCGAAGGCCGTGGTCCCTTCGCTGACGTACGTCGGCCGGTGACGGGCTGCCCTCCGGGGATGGTCTTGACCTGCGACTCCCGGAGGACGTACTCGCAGAACCTGGTGGCTTGCGCGAGGAACTGCGGGTGCAGGGCACTGTCCGGCAGCGTGCAGAGCTGGCTCATTTCCTCTCCCGCCACGGGCGGCACGAAGACAAAGCACTTGCAGGTGGGGAAGTAGTTGCGAAGGCAGTCGCGGGGCAGGTTGTACTTGGTCACTTCATTCGTGAAACCTGGAGACTCGGAACAGAGACCCGCTCAGCCGCATTGACCCGACCACTGGCCCCCACCCGGCCCTTGCGAAACAGCTCCAGGGGCTTTCTGGGGGCTGCGACTGCTGCATTCACATCTTACTTCAGTGCCGGGGGGACCTGGGGCTGTGCTGGAGTGTGTGAAACGCTGAGCAGCCTTTTGCCTTTCTCCAGCCAACGGGCTTTACTCACACCCCCGAATTCATCCCCCCTCCTCCCTGGGAAGGAGGAAATGTCGTTAGGCAACTTGTCCAGTCACACAAGCCCTGACCCCAGAAGCCCCATTTCCCTCCCCCCAGAGGAGAGCCCAGAGCTCTGCATGCAGAGGGGACCGACGCCACAAGCCAGCGAACGGGAACAACCAACCTCAACTGACTTCAGACTGTGGCTGTGTCCGCAACTCACATTAACACAACTCCTGGCTCTGTTCTCGCCCGCCAGCCTTGGGGAGGTGGATTATCTACATCGCTGAGACCCGCCCCATGGCCCCAACCTGCTATGACTTCGGAGTGAACAGACTTGGTCGCTTAGCTCAAGCCGAACAGGCTCATCATTTTAGATTCAGGAGCCAAGAAGTTAATTTCCTGGATCTTCTCACCCACAGTCAACCTGTGGAACTCTTTGCTGGGGGATGTTGTGGAGGCCAAAAGTGTAAGTGGGTTCAAAAAAGGATTAGATAAGTTCATAGAGGCCAGGTCCATCAATGGCTGTTAGCCAGGATGGGCAGGGACACAACCCCATGCTCCGGGTGGCCCTAAACCTCTGACTGCCAGAGGCTGGGACAGGATGACAGAGGATGGATCACTGGAGAGATGCCCTGTTCTGTTCCTTCCCTCTGAAGCACCTGGCACCGGCTGCTGTCAGAGACAGGACACTGGGCTGGAGGGACCATTGATCTGACCCAGTCTGGACGGCCTTACGAAGCAGATGCAAAAAACGCTGAAGAAAATTGGCCTTAAAAGAACAGAGGTTCCATGAAGTCTCCCAGGGACTTTGCTGCTGGCGCCGGGTCACTGGAAGGCCTGGAGATCCCCGGGGCTGGGCTGCGGAGAAAACTCTCCCAGAGCGAGCTGGCCAGAAGGAACACACATGGCCAGGTCTGCTCGCCAAAGCCGAGGCCGTCGTTGCCCGAGTGGTGACGAGGCTGGGGGAAAACACGGACGTGTCTTTCTTACCCTTCCTTCTCATTAGCGCGTTCTCTAGATAGTCGTCCTCCGTCACCTCCCGCCCGTTGAGTTTCAGCTCCAGCGTGAAATCCCGAACAGCCCAGATGAACTTGGGGAAGAAGCGGGAGTACTGAGTGTCGTCCTCAAAGCCATCCTCGGCCTGGGCTTTCGTCCGGATGTGGGTGCTGATCTCGGACACAAAGCTACTCATGGGGCTGAGGAATCTAGGTGGGGCTGTAGCAAAGGCACGGGGCAGAACAGCCCCCCGTGTCCAGTGTGGAGCCCTCCCCTGCCCCCCCATGGCCACCCCACGACAAGGATACTGCAGCTGCTCCATGGCATACTGGTCAATGGTCCCTTTGCTGTTGTAGACCAGGGTGCTGCTGAGCAGCACGGCCAGCGCGAAGATCCACGCATCGTTCTTGGTGTCGCCCTGGGCAGGAAGGAGAAGGCTGGTGGCATGACACAGACTCCTGGGGTTGAGTTTTGGGGCCCTAGCAGCCAGCGGGGCTGGAGAGACGAGCCCCCTCCCAGTGACGCCGTGACGAGGGACAGCCAGGCCGGGAGACGCAGGCCTTCGCCTGGTTTTGTACCCCTGGTTCTGGGATTTCTGGGGATGCTGCTGAACGCACGATCCCTGCAAGAGCTGCCACATGGCTGCCGCCCGACCAGCCCAAACTCCAGGTGGCCCCTCCAGAGCTGAGCCCCGAGTCCTCCGGCTCCACCGCTTCTGCTGTCAGTTACCGAGCCGGCCTCCCTCCCTTCTGCGCTGGGCTGACCTGTGCCGAGTGGGGAAACCCCCCGACATATTTAACCGGCAACCTGCCAGGCCGTGCGAAAACCGGCCAGGTGGCAGCTCTACCTCCCGCTCAGCAGCTCCTACCCCGGATCACTCTGGAGGAAGCTCCTGCAGACGGCGCTAACCTTCCCTGGGGCCCTGTGCTCCTGACGCCCTGTGGAGCCTGGGAAACCCCCGGACCTGTTTGCCCAAGATGCCCTGGAGATCCCACATCCCTGCAGCCAGGCGCCCAAGGCTTCGTTTCGTTTCCTTGCCCTGCAGGAGTTGAGGGCAGCTCCGCCAGGCGTTAATGAGATTCCATGTGCCACGGGGCAGAGCTGGGGAGGGGGCAGAGCTGGAGTCTCTGAGAACGGCGCCCGCCGTCTCCTGAGGTCGTGAGTGTCCTGGTAGCAGTGGGCAGGTGGTGCCAGGGCTGGCCCCGATGCCCCAGGCTGGAGCTAGGGGGCCTGTGCTGCAGGGGGCGGGGGGGGGGGCTCAGTCAGGGGGCTGCTACTCAAAGTCCATTCGGGCAATGATTTTGCCTCTGACATTCCCTGCTGGGGTGCTGGAGGAGATGCCCCCCTTTGCTCAGGTCTGTGGGTGGGGGAGCGTTTTGCTCAGCCCCCCAGGGCAGCAGGGGGTTGTGACGTGCCCCCTTTCACCGGAGGGGGGCTGAGTCCCTGCACACAGAGGCTGCCTCCCACTCAGACCCTGCCAGTGACCTCGGCAGCTCCTGCCCCCGCTCACCTTCTCCACGTCGCCCAGCCCCTCGGTGTCCAGCAGCACCAGGGTGTGGCCAGCCCGGCGCGGGTGGGGCAGGCACCACATCCAGATGCCCTTGGTGTGCGACTGGATGGTGGAGCCCAGCGAGAACCCTGAGAGAGAGACACGGTTGGGTCCCGGGAGGTCGTTGTCCCACTGCCCTTATGGGGGAGAGGGGGCTCAGCTGGGGCACATCTGGTACAGCGACTACATATGATAGATGGGGGGGTGTGGATGGGGATGGATAGAGGGGCAGGGCCGTCCTCAGCCATAGGCAGAACAGGCAGCCGCCTAGGGCACCCCGAGGTGTGGGGGCACCGCTCTGCCGGGAGCCCGGACAGACGGGAAGCAGTGGAGGCTGCTGGGTCCTAGAGAGCCGAATGCAGCACAGTCTGGGGGGCGGGGGGGGATTGGCTGCTGGGGTCTCTGGGCAGGAACTCACTGTGAGTGTGACTCTTTCCCGCGGCCTGAGGTGAGGCAGGCTCGGCGGCTCTGGCAGGATCCTTTGTTGTCCCCCATAACGTCCATTCTTCTCCCCCCTGGCCCAGGGAGCACCCCCCCTTATCCCTTCCCCCCACGGAGCACCCCTTTCTCCCCCACTCTCCTCTGTCAGAGCTGGGTTGGGTGAGGTGCTGGGGGAGGAGGGGAGGCTGGCTGCCTGCTGAGGAATGAAAGCGAAAGTAACTCACTTCCTCCACAGGCAACAGGGGCGGCTCTAGGGATCTTGCCGCCCCAAGCACGGCAGGCAGGTTGCCTTCGGCGGCTTGCCTGCGGAGGGTCTGCTGGTCCCGCGGCTTTGGCGGACCTCTCACAGGCATCCTGCAGGAGGTCCAATGCCACAGGACCAGCGGGCCCTCCGCCAGCATGCCTGCAGGAGGTCCACCAAAGCTGTGGGACCAGCGGACCCTCCACAGGCAAGCCGCCGAAGGCAACCTCCCTGCCGCCCTCGTGGTGACCAGCAGAGTGGCCCCCGTGGCTTGCTTGGTATGCTGCGACCTGGAGCCGCTCCTGACAGGCAACCAGGATTGGAAGGGTCACACACGTCTGGGCTGGGGATAACCAGACAGCATGTGTGAAAAATCAGGACAGGGGGTTGGGGTAGGGTGAGCAGATGTCCCGCTTTTATAGTCACGGTCCCAATTTTTGGGTCTTCTTCTTATGTAGGCTCCTATTCCCCCCTCACCCCAGTCCTGATTTTTCACACTTGCTGTCTGGTCACCCTAGGTGGGGGTAATTGCTGCCTATATAAGACAAAGCCCCAAATATTGGGACTGGCCCTATAAAATCAGGACATCTGGATCTGGTCACCCTAGCTGAGGAGCGCTTCTTTCTCCCAGATGGAGCTCAACAGGGCAGGATGAGCTGCTGTGGCTCCATGGGTGCCCCGTTCCTGAGATCAGATGCTGTGCTAACTTCACCATGGTCCGCTGGGCTAGTGGCAGTGCCCATTGGCATGTGATCGGACCTGAGGGTTTGCTGCTGCTGTTGCCACTCTGCACCCCAAGAGGTGGATTTTGGGGTCCTGCAGTTTTCCACCTATCTCCTCCTCTACTGCAGCTGTTGGACCAACAGGCTGGGGAGTGAGCCAAGCATGAAAGAAGTGCTGTGTTGCCATTTAGATTGTCATTTAACATATTTGTTCCCCAAAAATGCTTGCTAACAATCCTGAATTCAATTTCAATATTTTTTTTTTAAAAAATCAATATCTTAGCCAAAAACAGAAAATTAAGTTGTTGACAATTATTTGTGACAAGTTTGGTATGGGGAAGGGAGTGGGCCAGTTTTCATGAGAGAAACGAAAAATGTTTACTGACTTTCCTATAGCCCTGTTACTGCTAAATAGAGCCCTCCAACAACTGTAATATGCTCATCTCCTTACTAATGTATAGAGCAGGGGTCGGCAACCTACGACACACGTGCCAAAGGTGGCACGCGAGCTGATTTTTGTTGGCATGCGGCGGTGGGCTGAGCGGCTCAGCCCGCCACTGCTCTGGGGTTCTGGCTGCTGCCCCATTGCCACCCAGGGTCCTGGCCACCAGCCCGACTCAGCACTCACTGCTGGCCTGGGGACCCCCAAGGAACCCCAGGCTGGCAGCAGGCTGAGCAGGCCAACGGCTGAGACCCTGGCTGAGCCACTCAACCCGCTGTCGGCCTGGGGTTCCATTCACTCAGCTGGTAGGTGGGCTGAGCAGGACTAAATTCAACGAAATAGGAAAACAAGAGCAACTAATGACAAAGTGCAAGAACCTAGAGCAGTGGTCCCTAACCTTTTTCGTCTCATGGGCCAGTACGCAGGTGCACTGAGAGGCCCCTGCAGGCGCCATGGCACCTGTGGGCACCGTGTTGGGGACCCCTGACCTAGAGAGCCCCCTGAAGCACGGCCATCGTTTTGATTTAAATGGACTTGAGCTGTACAAAGAATTGAGGACACTGTCATCAATGTTGCCACCTGCAAAACTGATGATGGACATTGTACAGTTTACTCATACCAGCAAACTTGTTGACATATATCCTAATGTGCACATTGCCACTCGTATTCTGCTGACAATTCCTGTAACAGGAGCATCAGGAGAACGGAGTTTCTCAAAACTGAAGCTCATTAAAAACTATTCCCACTCTGCAAGGAGTCAGGAACACTTGACTGGTCTTGCTATTCTTGCAATCGAACAAGACATCACTTTGTCTTTGTCATACGATGACATTATTCCTGATTTTGCAGCCAAAAAAGCCAGAAAGATTGTTTTTATTTAAAAACTAATCCTTGTTTCAATACCTCTTCACAGAAATTTCCAATAAAATATTGACAAATTAAAAAAATTATATTATTTGCATCATTCTGTCAAATCAGAATTTTTTCTACAGTGCTGCTTCTTTAGTGCTAGTCCATCAGAGTTACAGTGGCTTCACTTCGTTCAACTGGTTTTAATAACATGCATGTGGCAATTTTTCCAGTAGTGTCAGCTTATGTCAGTGTTGCTAAAAGCAAGACAGGCACAGGGGCCCCAGTTTAATAATCCTGCCTAGGGCACCATAAATCCTAAGGACGTCCCTGTAGAGAGGTGTCTGGGGACAGACAGACAGACAGCGGCTGCGCACAGGGTTAGCTGTGTGGATGGTCACCCACTAGCCAGCACACATTGGTCGCAGATTGGACAGACCCCTGTCCCGGCCGTTCTCGGTTCCTGGCCCTGCCTCCGCGCCGGGGGCTGCACGCGACGAGCCCGCAAGGTCCCTTCCAGCCCCACGTTCCCGTGGCTCAATAAGAGACTCACGCAAGCCGCTGGGAGCAGGGGGATTTCCCAGCCAGCCCAGGCGGGAGGTGAAGCAGAAGGTCTCACCTGTTCTCCTGCCAGCCAGCTGGTTCAGGAGGTAGGACTTGCCGGTGCGGTACAGCCCAGCCACGGCCACCACCACCACGGGCTGATCCACGCCGCGCAGGGCCTCCAGCGCCTCCTCCGTCACCTTCAGCTCCCCGGAGGCCGGGTTGGTGACGAGGCACACGGGCTGCTCCATCGCCCACCTGCGGAACAGCAGGTGCAGAGCTGGAGCCAGGGGGAGAGTGGGGGGAGGGCGGCTCCGACGTTTCCCTCCACCCCAAACCCCTGTTCTCAGGCCGCTCCACAGGGGCTGCAGCCCCCAACATGAGAGTCACTGTCAGACACACGACTGCTGCCTCGCCACCCTCCCAAGAGAGACGCCGCGAGGGGAACCCAGGCCCTGCGAGGGGAAGTGACTTGCTGAAGGTTGCATATGAAGTCAGTGGCACAGCAAGGAGAGAACCCAGGAGTCCTGGCTCCCAGCCTCTCCACCCCTGCTCTAACCACTAGACCCCCCACCACTCCCCTGTCAGAGCCAGGGATAGAACCCAGGAGTCCTGGCTCCCAGCCCCACCCTGCTCTAACCCACCAGCCCCCATTCCCTTCCCAGAGCCGGGGAGAGAACTCAGGAGTCCTGGCTCCCCCCCCGCCCCCACCCCCAGAGCTCACTCCTCTCCCAAAGCAGGGATAGAACCCAGGAGTCCTGGGTCCTAGCACCCCCCCTAACCACTAGACCCCACTCCCCTCCCAGAACCAGGGAGAGAACCTAGGAGTCCTGGCTCCCAGCCCCCCCACTCTAACCACTAGATCCCACTCCCCTCCCAGAGCCGGGGAGAGAACCCAGGAGTCTCAGCTCCCAGCCCTCCCTGCTCTAACCACCAGCCCCCACTTCCCTCCCAGAGCTGGGGAGAGAACCCAGGAGTCCTGGCTCCCAGCTCCCCCTGCTCTAATCACCAGCCCTCACTTCCCTCCCAGAGCCGGGGAGAGAACCCAGGAGTCCTGGCTCCCACGCTTCTGCTTTAACCACATCCGACCTTAGGAAATTTAGGTGGCAAGAGATAAAACTTTTCCTCCCCCTTGTTCTTTATTCCATCAGACCCCACCCCCATCAGGGAAAATCTTTATTCCAGACACTTCTCTGCACTTCCCGCTTCCTTCCCTTTCCGCCCCACCAGCTCTGTGAGCTACTGACCGGCCCGGCTGGGATCCCACAGTTCGCTCAGGTCAACCCTCAGCCTTCAGCAGCCGCTGATCAAACACTGGAGCGCGACTGGACCGGCCACAGAGCCAGCGATTCCCCCGCCTGGCTCACCTGAAGAACTAATGGAGAGAAACGTCCCAGCCGTTCGCTTCCTCTCGGCTCTCTGCACCTTGGCGGATGTGTGAGATTGAAAGTGAAATCAATTTCTGAGTGGGCCGGGGTGGGAGAGGGGGAGTAGCTTGTGTGGGACCCACTCCTGCGGGGGAGAGACGCTTTCGCGCTTACTCCAAGGTCCTCTTCGGGGCTGGGACATGGGCCTGGGCGGTGGGAGAGTTCGGGGGAAGGCAGCTTCCCTCAGCCCAGTTCTGGCTGTGTCCACACACCGGCCTTGCTCCCGTCAGTGTAAGTGGCCCGCTCCCCAGAACTGCTAACGCCGCCTCCACAAGCAGCGCAGGGCTTATGTCGGTGCAGTTACCCTGGTGTGGACATGGCAGGATACTTCGGCTGTGGGCTCTCACTCCCGTCCATTTCATGGCTCCCTGCTTCCCTGCTCAGAGCCATGAAACTCTGTCACCCCAGAGCGAGTGGGCAGCTCCAGCTCCAGCCAGCTGCCCCCTCCCTGGGGTCCTGGCTCCCCCCTGCCAGTCAGCCTGATGCCTGGGCTCTGGGGTCCCTGTTCCCCACTGGGAGGGAGTGGGGAGCCGAGAGCCGGGGGGAACTGCACACAGCTGAGTGGGTCTGTAAGTCACCTAACGTACATGGACACATGGTTGTAGGTTAGAGGAGCCCTTAGTACATTTCCCAGCCCTCCAAGAGAGCTCGGTGTGGCTCGAAAGCTCGTCTCTCTCCCGCCAGCAGCTGGGCCAGTGAAAGCGATTCCCTCCCCCACCTTGTCTCTCTAACGTCCTGCGACTGACACGGCTACCGCTGCACTGCAGAGTTTTCTCATGGAAAGTGAAAACAGGAGGGAAAAGATTGATTTCACTGGGGCTTGGGAACAACACACAGAGCAAATTCCAACCCTGCCATATCCTCTCCTCTGGGAATTGTAATAATTAGCTATCAACAGGACGGGCCAGTCCATCAGAAATGAACTCTGTCAAGGTTATGCTTCATGCCACGCAGGCAGAGATGTTAGATAAAAGCACCAAATCCTCTTGCTGGAAGGCTGCAGAGTAACATGACTTCATTACTCGGAATCCAGGACAATTACACACAAGAACCAAAACCACAGAGAGACAAAGCAGGCTGCTCCAAAAGAGCAGGAGGCCCAGTTCACCCCACCTTGCTCTAGGCTGGCTCTCCACAGACTAATTTGGATGCACACTTCCTTACAGAGTCTCCGACTGGCCAGCAGGCTCAGGAAAACCCCTGGGTAAATGCAAGCAAAAGCTTGCATTTTTTTAACACAGTTTGTGATACACGGCCGGTCTAGCTGTTCAGGGGAGAGCCCTCGCTTTTGTGTTCTTCCCACTGTATGTCTCCAAAGCCGAGGGACTGGTGTGACATTACTAACATAACCTGGGACCATATAGATCATTGTTGCAACCACTATTATATATTTGCAGCAAATATTATACAAAGGTTGTTGTGTAAGGGGTCTATGGAAAGGTTATGATTTGCTATTTATGATGATGCTGTCTGTAGGGTGTATCATTTTTGTAGCTGAAGTTATGAACATTGGCTCTGTCCTTGTATCTCAAAGCGTTTTGATTCTAAGTAGCCTCAGTGAAGCATTTGGTCAGCTTCTTGAGAAGGGGCAATTCTCAGTAAGTGCCCAAGCAAGAAACCCTTAACGGACAATGGACCTTGGGAGACTCCAGTCCTCATAAGAAGTCCTCCAGGGAACATTCAAGGTAGCCTGTGAGCAATGGCTGTCGCCTGTAAAGAACGGAGTCATGCATCGACATGTGACTTCCCATGTCACTCCACACTCCATTTTGCTGTAATTTTTCACGATAAGAACAAAGAGGTGTCTTTACACCTGAAGAGACTATGAAAAGCTGCTGCATCTCCTCCATCCTGCTTCATACCTCAGGAGGGACATTGCTACAAACTGAAGCTCTGAACAAAGGCCTGAATGACCCATCCCAGCGGGGGATGTTCCAGAGACTTGATTTGAACCTGCAGTTTATTCCATCTCTGCTACAAGCCTGAACCAAGAACTTTGCTATCACTGTATGTAACTGATTCCACTTAATCAATTCTAGCTCTCAGCTCTATTTCTTTTATGAATAAACCTTTAGGTTTTAGATTCTAAAGGATTGGCACCAGTGTGATTTGTGGGTAAGATCTGATGTGTATGTTGACCTGGGTCTGGGGCCTGGTCCTTTGGGATCGAGAGAACCTTTTTCTTTTACTGGGGTGTTGGTTTTCATAACCATTCGTCCCATAACGAGTGGCACTGGTGGGGATACTGGGAAAGTGGAGTGTCTAGAGAATTGCTTGTTGACTTGTGGTTCGCCAGTGGGGTGAGACCGACGTCCTCTCTGGCTGGCTCGTTTGGTGCCTTATAAAGGATCCCCAGCCTGGGGCTGCGACTGCCCTGCTCTGAGCAATTTCTCCTGAACTGACACTCTCAAGTGTCCCAGCAAAGCCAGAATCGTTACAACCGGCTCAGCCCAGGTGTCCTCAGGTGCGATGCCCTCTAAAGGCCACAGGTTTGTGCCTGGGTCAGAGTGACCCCAAGTGCTGGGACGCAAGAGCAGCAGGGCCTGGTCCCCCTGAGCCTCAGGCCCCTGATTACTTATACTAAAGGCCATGGGTGCTGGCGTAATTGCAGCTTCCCAGATATTTTTAACTGCGTCAGCTACCTCAGAGCTGGCGTGGGTCTGTCCCCCAGCTGCCGTCCCAGTGTAGACGGCCCCTGAGTGCGGATGGCGTGTGCTCTCCAGGGAGCTAACGCAGCACAGTACGAACTGCCTGGGCCAGGTCTGCCCCAGCACAGCCAGCGAGATCAATGGGTGTTTGGCCCCAACCGCTTCAGGCCGGGCTGATCGTCCCACTAGACACCTAAAGCCCTGTGGCAATCTGCCCCCTCGGCCTGGTTTGAGGGGGGGGCTGAGCCCCCACAGCGCCTGTTGAGTCTGAAAATCAGCTCCAGTGTATCAACGGGAGAGGAGTCAGAGACGCCCCCGGCCGCCCCGCAGGCCAGCAGCTGGACTGAACCGACAACTTGCGAACACCACAACGGATGCTGTGATTTCATTGTGCGGATAGATGGTGGTCTTACACACATGCACACACACAGAGCAGGGCTCAGCCCCTCCAGCAGGGGGCGGCAGGGAAACACGCACACGCGCGTGCACACACACAGCTAAAAGCAGATTTTTCGGCAGGCCCGGCAGTGCCCGCACCCGGCTCTGCAGCACAGAGTCCCTGGTGCACATTCGGGGTGCTCTGGTCAAAGCAGTTTGAGTTAAATGCCCAGACTCCGACCCGCCCCCGCTCAGGAGTGGGCGTCCTGCTGTCTGACGCCCCATAGAGGCCCTGCTTGTCTCGCCGACACACTGGCTGTTCAAACTCGGGAGGGGAAAATGGCATCTGAGGAAAGGCTCAGAGCTCGCTCAGAAGGAGGGGGCTCGGGTGACTTGATCCCGGGGTGTCAGGCCGGCCATGGGGAGAATCTCCCAGGCACCCGAGGGCTCCGTGAGCGGGTGGCGAAGGCAGAACGAGAACTGCCGGCTGGGAGCGAAAGCCAGACACGTTCCAGCTGGAAATAGGCCAATCTAGTTAACCGGGAGGGTGATTAGCCGTGGGAAAACACTCCCAAGAGAGGTGCTGGATTCTCCCCACAGCCGGACTAGCTGCGGTTCAGAAAGCTGCTGCCGCCCCTCGGGGCCTCGGGGGGGTTGCTGATAGTTGGGCTTTGCAGGGTGTTTCCAGGAGAAGGAGAAATCGAAGCCACGAGTCATTTCTGTTCTTCGGTGTGATCCTGTGTCTGTACAACAAACGCCTACCCAGGCCTGCTGCCTGGGCCCCAGTGGAGACGGACAATAGTGGGCAGTTTCCTTGCTCAGACATTCCCCGCGTGCCTCTCCAGCCAGATCTGTGCCCAAGAAGCTGTCCCTTTGCCTCCTGCTCGGGGTCACACTAGCTCCTCATTGCTTTTCTCCCCTTCTCCTGGATCTTCTGCACTAAACACCCACAGACATATCAACCCAAACCTCAGCCGCTGCCTTTGCAACCAGGGAAACTACCTGCCTTTAATTTTAGCTCTAGCCTCGGACTGTAGCCCTGTGCCTTGGACAGTGACTTCTGTAATTTCTGGCAATCTCACTCCGTGAAGGGGCTTGATTGCTCCTTCCATTTGTCCTTTGATTGTAGAATCTTCTCCATATCAATATCTGTCTGTGTGCGAGGGGGAATCTAAGGCTGCAAAGCCTCATGGGACAGCTGTGTGGTTCCACTGGAGGAGAAAAATAGTCCCTCTGGCTCTGTTTTCCTGGATTTGCAGGTGGAGGGAGAGTGAGAGATGTCATTAATAAAGACACTGGGACAGGCTGCTCCAGCTCATGCAAACCTGTTTAATTCCGACCCGGGCTGCAGGGTGCAGAGTCTCCCAGCACAGGGAGATACAGGCGTCAGAGCATGTAGCCACCTGCCAGCCCTTCCCGTTACAGACGGGGGGATAATGACCCAGCTTCCAGCATGCTGAGCCGGGGAAAGGAGACATCCCCACAGCTGCCTCACCCTAGACACCCGGCAGCCCCGTTACAGCACTGGCGGGTGGGAGCCCTGGGAGTGGGGCTGCATTTACACGGCTGTAGGGGCATGCAGGGAAATTGGGAGCTGGTCGCTGGAGATCCCCGTGTTAACACTGTGTTTAGAAAGCACCATCCGCTTAGCACCTCACAGACAAACAAGGCTTTGTCCTCCCAACCCAGAGGGAAGGTCCCCATTTCACAGAGGGGAAACTGAGGCATGGAACAGTGATGTGATCAGCACAAAGGTTCACAGAATTACAGTGCAGGAGATGGGGACAGAACCCAGGCATGCTGGCTCCCAGCCCACCCACTCTGACCACTAGACACTGCTCCCCTCCCAGAGCTGGGGACAGAACCCAGGAATCCTGTGATTTCCTTTTGCAGACAGCTCCGGGCCCTGTGTCAGTAGCTGTGGGATGTGGCAGATCACGGGAATTAGTCAGCAGAAGCTTTTGATTGTGCGGAGAAGCAGCGTTTGTGGGACTTGCCACCACGGGGGAACCCACAGGGGCCCGGCTACTTTCTTCTCTGGGTTTTACTCGGGTTACTTGTCCCCTTCCCCCACTGGTGCCTGGATGTTAGAAGATCGGACACATTGGCGACAGCTCTCAGCCCCTCCCTGATAGTGCTGAAAAGGTTTGACAGAAAGTCGGTCTTGCTGGAGGAGTTGATTTCCCGCCGGAGGCCTGAGATCTCGTCCTCCATCAGCCTGGCTTTCTCCGCGAAGCCCTTCTGCAGCATGGCCTCCTGCTCCTTCAGCTTGCTCTGCAGCGCCCGCTCCGCCTCCTGCCGGGCACTGGCCAGCTCCTCCGCCACCTTGGCCTCCAGCTGCTTCACGTTCTCCTGGTGGCTGCGCTCCTGGTCCTTCATCAGCTGCTCCATCTGCAGCTGCTTCTCCTCCGCCGCCTTCCGCTGCTGCTCCAGCAACTCCGCCTTCTGCTTCTCCTCTTTGGGGGGGAAAGAAAGGGGGAAATAGAGGCACAACCCCTCCCCCAACCACCAGGAGCAGCCCCCGGGCACCACGCAAATCCGCACCCCCGACTCGGTTGGCGTGAGACAGGGGCGGATAACTAGGGAGCCAGCCCCTGACACCAGCATCTCAGCATGGGACCCACCTAACCACAGCTCGAAGGGCAGTTTGGATGGGGACTGGAATGAACTAGGACTGTTCTTACTGTGGGCTGTGAATACTGTGTTGGTGCCTCAGTGTCCCCTAGGCAGTTCTTAAGTATCTAGCAAAGCAAAGGGCCAGTGCACCTAAATGCCTGGCACTCTGTCTCCTGGCAACTGATGGCCTGGGCCCCCCCTCTGCAAAGGTGCCAACTGAAAGTGTTGGAGACAGAGAAGTCAGGTGACCTCCTGGCCTGGGAAAAGCAACTGAGAGAGGAGGAGGAGGGGCTGGAGCGGGTTTGGCAGTCTGGAGCTGGCTGGGGGAGGAAGGGAAGGACAGACAGGGCTCTGACCCCCCAGTGGGGCTGTGGGGCTCCTGGGGCCCCAAGATGGACCTAACTGGGGGGATCCTGTTGTCTGTACTTGCAAGACCTGTCCTGAGCCTGTGTTCCTGTCATCTGAATAAACCTGCTTTCCTGGCTGGCTGAGAGCCCTGGGGAATCGCAGGAAGTGGAGGTGCAAGGCCCTGACTCCCCCACACTCCGTGACAGGGACCCACAGAGCCCTGGGGAAAAGGGGAGTGGGGGGCATTCAGAGCACCTGGCATGGGAGGAGGGGCAGGGGGTTGCAGGGAGTCTCTAAAATAAAAGGAGCTGGGAGGGGGCACCCAGGGAGTTTGCTGAGGGGGGGGATGCAGGAAGCTCCTGGTGGGTGCAATGAGTTTGGCCGACAGATGCTCTGCAGCGTGTGACCCTGGTATTATTTGCAGTCTGCATGGCCATAGCACCCACGAGCCGCAATCCCGGCCCAGGGCCCCACGGCGCCAGGCGCTGCACAGACATGCTGCAGCGATGGAAACCGGTTCTGCTGCAAAGAAAAGGGGGCAGGGGCTTGTTTGTGGGGTCTCACCAGCCACGTGCTTCTCCGCCTCGGTCAGTAGGTTGTCGGCCTTCAGCACAGCCTCCGCCTCCGCCTTCTTACTGGCCAGGAACTGCTCCAGAGCCTCCTCCGCCTGGGCCCAGAGATGGCCAAGTGCTGGGTTATTCATGAGCTCCAATCAGTGTGGTAATGAGCCCCCTCCTTTCTCAGGGGAGCAGGCCTCACTTTACTCCACCTTGGGGCAAAATGTTCTCCCCATGAAGCCAGAGGATTGTAGGAGCTGGGGTCAGGTGGAGTGAGGGGAGCAAAGCTGCAGCACAGGGGCTGATCCCACCTCTCTGCGGCCTCATCCTCTCGGGGGAGGAAAATCGGCACTTTTGTGGGGGCTTCCCAATGGTGCACCAGAGCCCCAGATTAGAAAGCAAGCGACTGGGTCGAGAGGGGCTGCCTGCCCGCAAGGCCGACGCTGTCACCCACAGGGGAATGTGGGGTGTTTCTCTACGAGATCTGCTCTTGTTCAAACAGGAATCACTTTAGGGATGTGCTACGCCCTGTGCTATGCAGGAGGTCGGACCCGCTGATCACAGGGGTCCCTTGTGGGCTGAGAATCGATGAAGCTATGACACGTATGGTGTCATCTCACCCAGGGCCCAGTCACTGTTCATACAGAGCCTGATACAAAGCCCATTACAGCCAATGGAAAGATTTGGATGGGGCCCATGCAGAGCAGGGCAGGATCCTGGGGGGAATTTGCACCTGGTGCCTTCCTGCTCCGTGACCAAGGGGCTTTGCGAGACCTTTCCAGCTCCCCAAAACCCCCACATGGGATCAGAGTCCATCACCATGGGCCACAGTGACTGCATGTCACAATCAGACCCAGGGGCAGATTTACCATGAAACACACAGCCCCTGGCATGGGGCCCCCACAACAATAGGGGGCCCCAGGGCCGGGCACTTGGGCAGCTCAGCACCAGCGGGAGGGGACTGCGGGGGGCAGAAGCTGTGGGGGGCAAGGGAGCAGGGAGAGAGGCTCACCCCAGACTCAGGGGAGCAGGCGGGAGGTGCAGGCGGCAGGAGCGCCGTGAATGCAGCTAGAGGACTCAGGAGGCGCACGGGGCGGCCGCACAGCCAGCCGGAGAGAAGCGGCACATTGAAGGGGAAACTGATGCTTCTCTCTGGCCGCCAGCTGCACGGCCACCCCGTGCTCCTCCTGAGTCCCCCAGCCCGTGCTTGCAGGGCCGGGTTCAGAAAGTGGGCAGGGTTTAGGGGCCACAGCCTGCGGTTCTGGGGCCCCCTTAGCCTGGGGCCCTGGGCTGCAGTCCCCAAAGCCCTGGCATTCTGGGCAGCCCAGCCTGGTGGCGGGGGGGAAGAGGGGGCTCTGAGAATCACGGCCAATGGGAGCTGCGGGGGACGTGCAGAGCCACTTGCACCTCCCGCACCAAATAGGAGCTGCTCCAGGTAAGCGCTCCGCACCCCAACCCTCTGCCCCAGCCCTGAGCCCCCTCCTGCACCCTACCTCCCACCCAGACCCTCACCCCCACCCTAAGCCCCTTCCCACACCCTAACTCCCTTCCAGACCCCACCCCCCAACCCTGATCCCCCTCCCACACCCTAACTCCCTTCCAGATCCTGCACCCCAACCCTGAGCCCCCTCCCACACCCTAACTCCCTTCCAGACCCCGCACCCCAACCCTGAGCCCTAGGAGAATGGTGAAAAAAAAATGAAAAATAGGGGGGAATAAGAGAGAATGTTCCCCCCACAGGAGGGCTCAAAAAATGAAACTGAGCACAGGGCCCCACTAACTGTCACTGATCAGACCCCAGTTACCCCACGGCCTTTCCCTGCCATTGCCCCTCTGCTTTGTCCTCAGCGAAGCGGGGAAGCCTGACTCGGCCGCTGGGGTTTAGGCACCAGCTCTGCGGGAGAGGTACAAGCCGGAGCGGAATCCGGCTCCTCCACCTGGAGCTGCGCTCGCTCCTGTAGCTGCCAGGCCGAGACGGGGCGGCTAATTTCAGACACTCACCTTGACCCCTTTGTTGGGCTTGGCCCGATAATTCTCCACCACCTGGTTCTGGTCTCTGTCGTAGGCCTGGTACCCGCCGGGCTGGGAGTAAAGCCCGGCGCTGAGTTTCTGCTGCATGGCGGCCGAGAGCTCCTCCAGCAGGACACGGCAGGTCTGCTCCGAAACGGCCTCATTTTCTGCTAGGATGTTTGCGTATCGCTCCGTGATCCCGGCCTGGGCACGGAAAGGGAGAAACCCCGTCACAGAGCGACGGCTGGGGCTGGACTGCGGTGCCCTCCTGCCTCCCCTGGCTGACACCTGCGCCCGACTGTGGGTCACTGGCCACGCGGGGAACGGGAAAGCCGAAGGCTCACTGGCCACTCAGGGGATCAGCGGGTCAATGGGTCACTGGCCAATCGGAGAAACAGAGGCCAATGGCCCACAGGCCAATCAGGGGTTAGGAGGGTCAGCAATCCATTGGCCAGTCGGAGGATTGGAAGTGCCAATGGTCCATTGGCCTATCAGGTCACCGGGGGATTGGACGGTCCCCAGAGCAGGGACCAGGTTTCGGTCGGGTATCCGTACAGCGCCTGGCACAAAGGGGCCCTGACCCACCACTGGTGCCCAGGGGGCTCCCTGCAGTGCAGATCCATCCCAGCAACGCTCTCCTTGCTGCTGGGCCTGGACCGGGACACCCAGCTGCTTCTGGAAGGACGACCTACCACCAGCTGCTTCTGGAAGCCCTGCTCCTCGTCCTTGAAGGAGTGCTGCATGAAAAGCCGCAGGGCGTCCGCCTCGCACGTCCCGTGCGCCGCCGAGAGCTCGCCCAGCTCCGCCGGCAGCCGCAGCCCCGCCATCCCGGCCGCGTAGTGAGCCAGCGCCTCCCTGAGGGCTGCCTCGTTCTCGATGGTGGCCATGGCGGTCACCGCGTTGTCCAGGCAGGGCACCTGCCCGCTGCGGATGGTGTCCACGTAGCTCCGGACTAAGGCGCTGAACCCTGGGCGAGGGAAGGGGGAGGGTTAAGAGCTGGGGGGAGGGGACTGCATGTTTGTACAGCACCTGGCACCCCGGGGACTCCACTGGGGAGCGTGTCCCAGATTCTCCTTTGTGCCGACCCCTGGGGGTAGGGGTTATTCCGGTCGCAGACACAGAGCCCCTGCTTTTAGCTCTGCAGACCCCAGTCCAACGGGCTCGTCTTGGATTTGAACCGCAAGAGGCTCAGAACAAGTGTCCTCTGAGCAGAGCCAGGGCTCCATAGCCAGGCCTGGAACGAGCTCCTCTCCACGGCAGGTCAGCTCAGAGCGAGAGGCACCTGTCACACCTGCTCACCGGCGGATGACGCCAGCACCATCTCAGCAGTCAGCAGGGCTCCGAGTGGCCTCTCTGCAGAGCTGGGACCAGGCCGGGGCTGTTTAACCCGCAGCTTGTCAAGGCGGGTGAGCATCGGCATCTGGCCAAATCTGAAGCCGAGCGGCTCAAGGATCCCTGAATGCAGGAGAGCCCCCAGTTTCCATCTCTGCTACAAGGCCAGGTGCAACCCACGGCAGAGTGTGTTACCGGTGCCCCCCCCATGCCCATCTCCAGGCGATCCGAGTGGTCACAGCCTGCGAGGGGACTCTCGTCTCCCTGGCTCCAGGGCTAACAGCTCCTGCTTGGGAGGGTTCTGCTTTCACCCTGGCATGTTGGTGCCAGACAGGGGCAAAGGGAGAAAGACCAAGGACCCAGAGGATCTCCCAGAGTCAGACGGTTCAATTCTCCAACACCTGCTAAATGCTCTCTGAAAATAGCCCCCGCATGCAGGGGAAATTCCCCCCTCCTCGGGGCTGGGTTTCTC
Organism: Aldabrachelys gigantea; assembly: GCA_026122505.1. Taxonomy (NCBI): domain Eukaryota; kingdom Metazoa; phylum Chordata; order Testudines; family Testudinidae; genus Aldabrachelys; species Aldabrachelys gigantea. The sequence continues at coordinate 73,609,099 of CM047489.1, forward strand.
TCGGCCACAGAGGGCAGATCGGCCGGCAGAGCCATCAGCCTGCGCCTCCCCTGGGCAGCCACGGGGCTGACGTACTTCGTCCGTTGACCGGAATCCCTCCTTTGACCGTCTTGACGTTCGAGCACTGGAAGACGTAGTCACAGAACCGGCGGGTCTGCTCCAGGAACTGCGGGTCCAGGGCGCTGGTGGGCAGTGAATCTAGCTGGCCCATCTCCTGCCGCGACGCCGGCTGGACAAACGCGAAGCACTTGCGGGTGGGGAAGAAGCTGCGGATGCACTGCCGCGGCAGGTTGTAGTCCATCACCTTCTTGCTGTTGCCTGGAGAGCCAAGGAGAAGCAGGAGGCTACACCCAGCACCGGGCAAAGAAAGGAGTTTTGGATCATTGGCAGCTTCCAAACATCAGGGGAAAATTTGGCTGAGGTCAGGTGGAAAATGAGAAGTTTTGGCAAATTGAAAAGCTGAAAAAAGCCTACTTTGGGGCCAAAGGAAACGTGGTGTTTTGATTATGGCCATTTGTAAATACGTCTGGAGTTGGGTCGTGGAATAAATTCAAATGGAGATTTTGGAACCAAATGTTATTTAAAGCCAAAAGAAAAAAAAATCCAATTTTTTGTATTTTTTTATTATTTATTTTAAGCCCAGCAGAACAAGTCAACAAACCCAACCAGACCCTGTGAAATGGCGCCTTAATCTGCAGGTCTCCCCAAACCCAAACCCAAACGGTCGGCTGTGACTACACACCTCTCCCAACCGCCGCTCGAGAGCTCGGGGGGTCAGGGGTCCCCAGTGCCCTGGAGACGCGAGACCTGCGCGTTATCCAGCGGTCGTGGCAGAGCTCAGAGGTAGGCAACGTAGCGTTAGGGTTTGGGTTTGCATGAGTAGGATCTGTCAAGTTGGGATGAGGCTTCCTGCGGGGAGGCCACTGAGTTAGGGTTAAGGTTCCCATGAATAGGGTTTCCTGCCCTTGGGGTCTTGTTCATATGGGTCGGCCGCTTGGGGTTAGCGTGAGGGTTCCTATGGGTACGGCCCATAGAATTAGGTTTAGGGCTTCGTATGAAAAGTGTTCCTCATCTTTCGGTTAGGGATCCTATGGGGACGGATCCCCACCCTAGGGGTCGAGTTCCTATGGGTGGGCTCTTCAGAGTTAGGGTCAGTGTTCCTGTGGGTGCATTTCCCCTCCATAGGGTTTCTGTGAGTGCATCTCCCCTCTGTAGGGTCAGTGCTCCTGTGGCTGCAAATCCCCTCTCTAGGGTTAGTGTTCCTGTGGGTGCAAATCCCCTCTGTGGGTCAGTGTTCCTGTGGGTGCATCTCCCCTCCGTAGGGTTCCTGTGGGTGCAAATCCCCTTCTTAGGGTTTCTCTGGGTGCATCTCCCCTCTGTAGGGTCAGTGCTCCTGTGGATGCATCTCCCCTCCGTAGGGTCAGTGCTCCTGTGGGTGCATCTCCCCTCCGTAGGATCAGTGCTCCTGTGGGTGCAAATCCCCTCCTTAGGGTTTCTGTGGGTGCATCTCCCCTCTGTAGGGTTCCTGTGGGTGCATTTCCCCTCCATAGGGTTTCTGTGGGTAGGGCCACTTGCAGCTAGGATTAGGGATCCTATTGGGTCGGGCTCCCCGCTCTGGGGCTAGGGTACCTATGGGTCGGTCACTTTGAGTACGTTTAGGGTTCCTATGAATGGGGCTTCCTTCCCTGGGGTTAGGGTTTGGATGGGTTATGCCTCTTAGGCTTAGGGTTAGGGTTTCATTTGGAACTGACCAAGGAACGTTCACAGCTGCGAGGGCTAAGAAGGGCCGTTCTGATCACGTTGCCCTATCATGTCCCGGGTGCACCCCCATCTATCTCCACCACGTGTCTCTTACACCGTCAGCTCACTGGGGCAGGGCAGCACTGGGCTCCTGGGCCACGACTGGGCCTGGCCCTCAGTGCGAGGGGCTGGGACGCCGGGGTGGATGGGCCCATGAGTCTGATCTCGGCGGTGGGGAGGAGGCAGGATACCAGGGTGATGGGCCCCTCCTGCACACAGCTGACCTCAGCTCACCTTTCCTCAGGGCCAGCGCGTGCTCCAGGTACTGATCCTCCGTCACCAGCTGCCCCTCGATCCTCAGCTCCAGCGTGAAATCCCGCACGGCCCACACGAAGCTGGGGAAGAAGCGGATGAACTCGGTGTCCTCCTCCGCGTCGTCCCCTCTCTGCGCCTTCACCTTGATGTGCTCTGTCAGCTCCGACACGAAGCTGGGCCGGGGGCTGAGGGCTCAAACTGGGGCCAGGCCTGGGTGCTACCAGCCGGTGTGGGACTGAATGGGGGGATCCCAGCCCGAAATCCCCATGGGCCACCCCCCAGGAGCCCCAACGCTAGCCCCCCGCAGGGACCATTCCCCAGGAGCCCCAGCCCCACATCCCCCACGGGTCACCCCCAGGAGCTCCAGCCTTACATTCCCCAGGGCCACCTCCCAGAGCCCCCAGCCCCACGTCCCCCAGGGGCCACCCCCCAGCAGCCCCAGCCCCACATCCCCCAGGGACCCCCCCAGGAGGCCCAGCACTAGGCCCCCCAGGGACCATTCCCCAGGAGACCCAGCCCCACATCCCCCACAGGCCACCCCCCAGGAGCCTCTAACCCACACCCCTCAGGGCCACCTCCCAGAGCCCCCAGCCCCAGGTCCCCCAGGGGCCACCCCCAGGAGCCCCAGCCCCACATCCCCCAGGGACCCCCCTAGAAGGCCCAGTGCTAGGCCCCCCCAGGGACCATCCCCCAGCACCCACAGCCCCATGTCCCCCAGGGACCATCCCCCAGCACCCCCCAGTCCCATGTCCCCCAGGGACCACCCCCAGAGCCCCCCATGCCCCCATGGCCCCCCCACGACAAGGATACTGCAGCTGCTCCATGGCGTACTGGTCGATGGTCCCTTTGCTGTTGTAGACCAGGGTGCTGCTGAGCAGCACGGCCAGCGCGAAGATCCACACGTCGTTCTTGGTGTCGCCCTGGGCAGCGAGGGGGGGTTGGATCTGGAGCCCGAGCCCGGGTGCCCAGCACAGGGTGAGAGGGGGCTGCTCCGGGGCCGAGTGCACCAGCCGCCCGTGCTAGTGCCGGCCTGAGATCCCAAACGGGGGCTCTCCAGTGGGAGCAGGGAGGGGATCTCCCCTCTGGGCTTGGCCTGAAGGCCACACGCTGGACCTGTGCCCAGTTCTGGGCCCAGCCATCCCCACACCCACCCAGTCCACCCAGGACTCCCGCTGCTCAGCTGGGCCCAGGGCAGGATCCAGGGCGCCGTGATCCCTGTCTGTCCATCCGTCCATCCGTGGAGAGCACAGATTTGCTCGGGGCATCGAGCAGAGGTGGGGGGTGGGGGGGTGTGAGCCAGTGGCTGGGAGATGAAATGCAGCAAATTCAGCCTGGGAATCAGGCACCGTTTTGACCAGGGAGGGGAACGAACCCTGGGAGCAGCCGGCCCAGGGGCTCGGGGGATTCTCCGTCCCCGGCAGTGTTGGAATCAAGGGGCTGTTCCCGGGGCTGCCGACATCAGTAAATTCATGCACAGTCCGAGAGAAAGAGCGAAAATTGGGCCTGTCCGTAAATCCATAAACACGTTTCAATATTAATAAAAAACCACCAGCTTTGCAGCGAAGTTGAGGAGTCCCTCGCCTTGGCCCAGGGCGAGGTCCATGCCATGGGGCAGCCCCAGGGAGTCCACAATTCCCGGGGCAGGGGAGAAGGGAATTCTCCTGGCAGGGGATCCCCCCCACCTGCTGCTGGCTGGCGGGGGGCTGCTTTTCTCCCCCGCCGGCTTTGAACTTCTTTGGCGTCACTAGCGTCAGCTCAGCAGCAGCTTCGGGTGGATGGGCGGATGGGCAGGTGGATGGGCGTGCAGTAAAGCCCCCTGCCGGGCTCCCCACAGCTGGGGGGAGTTGGGGGGCAGTGCACAGCAGCCTCCCACAGACTCCCCGCTGGTAAGTCACAGCAGGGCCGGCCCTGACTCTTTATGTTGTAAGAACGTTTCCGTAAAAAGATGGGGTCGTCCGTCACTTTTTTCTGTACTGTCCATACAAATAATTTCCCACAGTTGGCAACCCTGGCCGGAGACTCCCCCGGAGCCCCCCCTCACTCAGCCGAGACTGGATACACAGGTGGGGGGAGGGGGGCACCCCCACATCAGCACCTGCCCCCCGCCAGGCTCCAGGTCCAAGCTTGGGCGGGCGGCTCCGCCCCCGGAGGGGGCAGTGGAGCAGGACAGGGGGGGAGGAGGGGCACCCCCACTTGGGAGGAGATACCTGGCTGCTCCACCTGCCCCCCTGCAGCTCCTCCAGACACTGCTGCCCCTGCCTTGCTGCCTCTAGCCCCTCAACAGGCCAGTGGGTGGGAGGTCCCAGCACAGCACCCCCTTGAGTACCGCGCCCCAGGCCGGGCCCCAGCTGCCCACCCCTTAGACCCAACCTGGGGCCAGGCTAGATAGTCATAGGGTCCCTCGGGCCTTGGGGGTCTCAGAATCTGCTCCCCTGGCAAGGGCCACATGGCCCCTTCCCCCAGCCCCCCCACCCCCTGCTCACCTTCTCCACGTCGCCCAGCCCCTCCGTGTCCAGCAGCACCAGGGTGTGGCCAGCCCGGCGCGGGTGGGGCAGGCACCACATCCAGATGCCCTTAGTGTGCGACTGCACCGTGGAGCCCAGCGAGAACCCTGGGAGAGAGGAGACGGGGTAGAGACCCAGCACCCGGCTGCACCTGCCCCCTCGCTCCCGGCTCCAGCCTGGGGCCCACAGGAAGGGGGCTGGGAAACCTCTCACCTCTCTGCTTCCCGGCCAAGGAGTTCATGAGATAAGACTTGCCGGTGCGGTACAGCCCCACGATGGCCACCACCACCACGGGCTGGGCCACGCCGCGCAGGATCCCCAGCGCCTCCTCCATCACTTCCAGCTGCCCGTCGGCGCCGTTCCCCACCAGGCACACGGGCCCCTCCATGGGCACAGGCTAAAGAGAGGGAGCAGCACAGAGCCATGCACAATGGATAGGAGGGTGTCAACAGCTGGTGTTCAAGGTACTCTGCCCCAGAGGCGCACGCAAAGGGAGTGTTTCTCCCAAATTCTCCCCCGCCCAGCAACAAGTGGCTCCAACCTCAGGCACTATGCCTGGGCCAACCCATAGCTAGAACAAGCAGTGAAATAGCTCACTGTGTCATCATTAGGTTTCAGAGTTAACACACCAACACTGGAAATAAAGCAATGCATGCCACTCACAGGGCTTTTGGCTCAGACTCTCTGCACACTCAGGCAGAAAAGCCTGCCTGGAAGAGATCACATTTGGAAATGTTTTCTTTGCAGCCACAAAGGCTGGCAGGGCAGGGCTGGATTCCCACTGGCGCTAGGGTCCCCCCCCCCCATTGCTGATCATTTCAGCAGGAACAGCCAGTCCTCCAGCGTCAGGGATGAGCCGTGCTCGTCTGTGTCCACAGAAACAACAAAGAGTTAAAGACTAAGAGATATATTTGGGCTTAAGCTTTCATGGGCAGAAAGCCCCCTTCAGTCCTTGTGCTTTGTCCCTATGGTTAGGGGGAGCCTGGAGCCCGGGGGCAAGGCCAGAGCGATCCCTGAGCACTGGAGCGGAGCAGGCTGAACCACACACTGCCCCAGCAGCAGTGAGATGACAACCCCCCAGCAGGGCCCTGATCCAGTTGGGTTTCACACAGCCGGGGAGCGGGGCTGGGTTCCCTCTCCATTTCCTGATGGTCCCCCTACCCCCATGTGCGCAAGCCAGGCCCACTGCTTAAACTGCCCTGCCAGGACCTCCCTGGGGAACTCCCTAATGAGCGGGTGAGAGCTCTGTGCCCTGACAGGCCCTATCCACAGCTCGGGGAGGGAAGTGGGGGTTGGGAGCCAGGACTCCTGGGTTCTCTCCCTGGCTCTGGGAGGGGAGTGGGGTCTGGTGGGTTAGAGCAGGGGCTTGGGGGCCAGGACTCCTGGGTTCTCTCCCTGGCTCTGGGAGGGGAGTGGGGTCTAGTGGTTAGAGCAGGGGGGGCTGGCAGCCAGGACTCCTGGGTTCTATCCTGGCTCTGGGAGGGGAGTGTGGTCTAGTGGTGGGAGCGGCTGGGAGCCAGGACTCCTGGGTTCGCTTCCCAGGGCCAGCAAGGCAGATATGTCCCGCAGGTGCCGGGGGTCTCTTACCAGGGGCTGGTCGCTCAGCGTTGAAGCCGGCTGAATTCAGCGGGGGGCAGCGTCTTTCCTGCTCGGTCACCAGCCCCAGCCGATCTGGAAAGTGAGAGGAGAAGTCCCAGGACACCCAGAGCCGAGCTCGGCCGCTGCGTGACACTCTGTTCCTCCTCCAGCTGGGGCGGGACGTGGGAGCAGGACTCCTGGGTTCTTTCCCTGGCTGGCTGGGGAGGTGTTTGGTGAGTTAGAGCGGGGGTCGTGGGCGCCCAGCCCTGCCCTGCAGCTGCCGACCCACATCCTGGGGCGGGGGACGAGCCGGGTCTGGCAGCTCCAGTCCCTGAACGTGTCAGACTCAGATGGAAACCGAAAGCGGCTGGAGCCTTTCTCAGCAGAGGGCTGATTCCGGGAAACTGGCTTGCGGGGGGGCGAGTCTCTCCGAGCTGGGGGCCCCGGCTGAGCCTGCAGCCGCCCAGCGGTGGGGGTGGGGGGCGCGATCCCGCAGAGCTGCGTCTCCACCCTGAGGGTGTTTAACTGTGGGTTTGCCAAGCAGGGTTTCCAGGCGCAGAGGCAGCCGTTGGCAGTAAAGGGGCCATGACACACAGCACAGCGGGCAGAATGCACCCAGGGGAAAGCCTCACTGAAAAGCCTCCTGCTGCCTCCCTGCTCAGGGGGCAGAGCTGAGCCCCAGTGTGCTGGGAGTGCAGGGGACATGTCCAACCTCAGATGCAGCTGCTGCCTCAGACCCCCCTTTGCCTCAGTTTCCCCATCTCCCCCCTCCAAAGTGAAAATCTTCCCTCCTCGGGTAATGAAACAGGAACCCATCACCCTTGGAGTCCTGGGATCCCAGCACTGCCCTCACCCCTGCAACACAGCAGGGAGGTGTTAGCAGTCGGGTCGGACCCTGCTCTTCACCCCCTCCCCCAGTGCCAACCCGAGGTGACCCCCGCTGGCTCCCTCAGCCCCCACATTAGCCGCCGCTCCCTTTGCTACATGCCCAGGTTACAGCCCCCAGTGCCCTCTGCCCACAGCTGGCACCTGACCCAGAACAGCTGCCCCTGTGGATCTGAGCCCCGGGGGGCAGGGGAGCAGCTGGGGCCCTACCTGCCTGGGGTGAGGGTGGCCAGCTACGCGCCCGCCTGTCCAGCCGTCGGTGCGGCTCAGAGCCGGGCTTTCCCCACAGCTGCTTTGGAAACAGGACAAGTCAGATGGAAACCGAAAGAGCAGGAGGGGCTGGGGTCAGTTTAACTGCTTCAGACTCAGGGATGGGGACGCCTGCAGGGACCCCGGGATCCAGTCTGACCCCCTGCGCGGCGCAGCCCCTCACCCAGCCCCGACGTCGGGCTGAGTCCCTGCCAGCCCCACCGCACCGGTGACAGACTCCAGGGACGGCAAATCCCCTCGTTCAACCTGCGAGTGCCCCGTGCCCCACACTGCAGCAGGAGGCGAAAAACCCCTGGGTCCCAGCCCCCACTCCCCACCTCCCAGGGTCGGTGCTGGTCCAATGCCGTGCTAGGGGGCTCTGTGCTGCAGGGAGCAGGGTGGGGGCTCAGCAGGGGGCACCGAGCTGCAGGGGTGGGGGCTCAGTGTTGGGGGAGCGCTGGTGGGAAGACTCTCGCCCCCCGACCCCTGCCAGCTTTCCCGGAATCAGCCCTGTCCCAGGAAAGGCTCCGGCTCTTTCGGTTTCCATCTGACTGGTGCATTCACAGGATTCAGAGCAGCCAGACCCAGCTCATCTCTCCCCCGCCTGCCCCCCTCCCGGTACCACGGACATTTCTCTGGACACATTCGCTCCACCCGCAGCAGCAGCCCGAAGGACGAACGGGCTGCAGAGACGGGCAGGAGAGGGAGTGATAACCAGAGAGACACGCTCATAATGCCCCTGCCCAGGGGCCGCGCACCCCGTCAGCACTGCAGGCACTTCTGGGCACCCAGCTCCAAAAAGATCCATTCGAATTGGAAAAGGGGCCGAGACGGGCACCACACGGGGTGGAGGAGCTGGACTAGCTTCCGCCTGAGGAGAGATTGAATTGGGACTGTCCCGCTTGGGAAAGAGACGACGAAGGGGGGTGAGCAACGTCTGTACCATCACGGCTGGTGCAGAGCATGTGACCCCTTCGCATGCCAGGCCAACCGGGGCCACCCGATGAAAGCAGCCCCCAGCCCATGTCCCCCCCCCCTCAGGTGCATCGGCCAGGGCAGGTGGGGGGGCTGGGACTCCCCACGGCAGCTCTGGCTTCTGGCCTAGTCAGGGGCAGGGTGTCGGGGGGAAGAAGAGGAGCAGGGACAGCGCCATGGAGGGGGTGGGACCTCTTGGCCCCCCCACTTCTACCGAGATTCCGGCCCCCCTGGATCCTGCCCACATAGGGTCATTAGGCCTATGGGTACACCGGTCCCGAGGTGCCTGGGCAGTCAGTCGCAGGATCCCTTTTATTGAAACAAATGCAAAAGTGCTAAATGGAGGAACGTGTCTTCAGATCGTCTGCTCTTGTAAAGCGTTTATTGCTTTACGAGCCGTAATCTACTTTTCACCTCCACTTGTTAAAACGTGGGGGAAGACGCCATTGTCTCCTCTCCGATCCACGGGCTCCCAGACGCTGGTTTTGCTGCTGCTTCAAACTGTCCTCACGGAAACACACTCTGTTCTTTCAACCTTTTTTCTCTAACCAAGCAGCCAAATCTATCACAGCACAAGCACCCAACATCCCCCCTCTTCAAACATAAACAATTATCAGTTATTTTTTCAAAATGGCCGATGGCGCCAAACCTCGACACCGACGGAAACGGGGAGGGAGGGCAGGACACGGAGCGTGGAAACCTGTCAAAAATACATGGTGATGAACACTATCGAGCCGTGTCCTCCTGAGGTTATTTTGCCACTGTGCTTTGAAGGCCCCGAGTCCTCAAAAGAATGACAATAGGCACATTTCAGGAGTTGTTAATAGCATAACAGAGGAGGTGAACCTGCACCCCCGGGTTTGTATTCTAAGCCTGTTTTTAATGGCGGTTTCAATGATTTACCACTGAGGTTTTGGAAATGTGGGAAAACACCGGCAACGTGGTTTTGTGATCTCAAACCCCCCATTCCCTCACTCCGAGCTCCGTGTTCATCAGCTGCTGTTTCTACAACATCACGGCCTCAATCCTTATGCTTTTTTGCTAAAGGCAGCGCACATGGCTGGTAAAGTCACCAAGTACAATTCCTGCAACGCAGCTGCCTCGCTCTGTGCTTCCTTTACTTTAGGATTGGTCAGAAAGGCAGAAAAACATTTGTCTTCATGGCTGCCTGTGGATCTTTTGCTTTTAACGTGTCAGTGGAATACAGCAGACCTCGGGGATGCTTTGGCAAAAACAACCCCAATAACTTTTCACACAGGTATCCAAAGTGCACCCCGTTCATACTTCAGAAAAACAAAAGTGCGAGGGGGGGAGGGGAAGCAACTGATTAACCCTGCAAAGTCATTTTACAGGACAGTGGAAAAGCAGCAAGCGCTGAGCAAAGACTGGGGCTCTCTGGGTTAAGACAGTGAGGAACCCTCACCCCTGGTAGTTATCCTGGCTCTGGGAGGAAAGTGGAGGGCGTTACCTGTTCTTGCAAACCCTGAATTTATTCCCCCAGTGGCTGTTGGTTTTTTTGCATGCCCCGGCGATGGCAGGACTGCCTTTCTCTGCTGCAATTAATGGTTTCTGGGCAACTCCATGTGTTAACACATCAGTTCTAGACTTTAAGCTGCTCACTCTCCATTTTCCACTTTGAAACTCTTTTCTCCACGCCCTGGTTACCAAGTCATAGCTCCTGTCTTTTAAGGCAGCTGCTTCTAACTCCACACCCTGTAGCGCAAAATTATCTGTAACCATCCCTAACTTCAATTTACAAGCCCCAGCTGCCTTTCCTGGAGCAACACCAAGTTTGAAAGACTCCTGGCAGCTTTCTATAATGCTGCCGTGACGCTGCACTTCTCATGCTTTATAAAAATATGTTTGTAACTGAAATATGCTTCCTGCAAAAGGTCCCTTGTAAGGTATCATTACAAAGCTTATAATCTACTGAGTGTGATCATCCTGTTTGTATGAATGTACCAGTCTTGTATCTAAAACTAGAAGTATAACTCTGAAGTCCTGTTATAATTATGCAAAGTGTGAACCATTAATGGTGGTTTAGAATCTTGATGGCTCCCATCAACCAGGACAATTGGTTGTAAATGCCTCTGTTTACTTGCAAACCTTCCTGTGAGTCAGGCCAGGAACAATGAAGGCTTGGGGGTCTCACGGGATCTGTGTTGCAGCAGGCTGGCATGTCTGGCTCAACAAGGCAGAGTTCTGGAGTCCCAAGCTGGCAAGGAAAACGGGCTCAGAGGTAGTTTCGACACATCAGGTGACAGTCTGAAGGGGTCTCTGTCACCGAACCTGTCACACTGCCGGTATCATATCTTTATCTGGTTTTGGCTTCATGCCTTTACAATATACTTCAAATCCCTTACAAGCAGACCGAAGTGCCTCCTTTTCCTGGAAGGCTCCTGTCCACATGTGCACGAACCTCATTTTACTACCCATTTACCAAGGAGGATGGGCTCCTCGGCTAGCACCCACCCCTCAGGTCCCCTTCCTTGGCGTCTGGAGTGGGCATTCTGCCACTAGGCGGCAAATCTTGGCTAGCGGAATGGCCTGGGAGTTCTTTTATTATTCATTGTGTTAGACTCGATCAATTTGGTCCAAATGACCTTAGCGTGCCCACATTCCTCACCAAATCTGTTACCCGCCAAACACATGACTTCACCCCTAACCCTCCCTCGTGGGTACTCAGGGTATAATATAGGGCTCCCACCCCTACCCATGCTCATAGGTACTCGGGGCATAAGAGACCCAGTTTTACCCATTTCCAGTGGGCTCAGAGCAACACCCATTCCCTGGGGATGGATCTGCAAAGACTTTTTCCTCCAGTGAATATCCTTAAACATGTGCAAGTATTTATGAACAATTAGCAACAAAGCAAAAGAATACACATGTCAAGCGTCTTCGTGCTTTTCACTCCCAACAAAGGCAGAGAGACGTCTCCAGCTTCGGTCTTGAACTGTACCCTGGTTTTATGTTCCAACAAACTTGTTTTCTGACCCTCATTATAAGGTAAAGAGAAGGACTTCTCCTATCTCTGTCTTCAACAATTCTTTTACCCAATGTATCGCTATGCAAAGCCATTGACCAGTCGTTTTCTCGATGGGGGGTTCACGTGGCTAAGACTCCCTACTCATTCGTTTTGTATTTTTCAGAGTTAGTAAAAAGTTCTCAAGGTCATTTATCTTTATGCTTCGTTAGTGGGATTCACTTGCAACAGCGCAACCTCCAACTTTTCATTACCAAGAAGCTGCTGCAGGAACTCAAGGTTAGCTTGTGCAGTCTCTCCCCATTCCAATGACTGTGTGAATATCTAGCCCTGTGATTAACACTGCAGCTGCAGCTCATCATTTTCTGTCTGTCTGTTACATCAAGGCCGAATTCTCCTGACCCCACAGTTTTGTTTCCACTCGTGGTGGCTGAGCACACCAGATGGCTGCGGGTGATGCTAACTCCAGACACAAGGTGGCTGTGGGTCATGTCAAGCCCAGGCCTCTCGTTACACTCCCCACCTTGACAGCACTTTACCAAAGCCATTGTCACCACCACAGGAATCCAATGCTCAGACCTGCCGAGCTCAGGCTTGCCTCCTGGGGAAAGCCAAGAATGACATTTGTGGACTTCATATCCCAACCTTTCGTACCTTCTGCACAGTTCTCCTTCCCCGGCAAGCCAAAGCCACCATGCTTACCAGTAAAACCAGCTGAACCCTCACCACAACTAGATGTAAGGCCCCATGGGAGACCAACCCAACAAAGATTCCCACAATTTGTGTTTCAAATCTTAACTAACCCTCTTAAACACGTGTTTAATCTTATAGGTGGAGTAATGGACCTTGAGTCCGCATGCTTCTTCCTTAGCAACAAAGCTCCTCCTCTATTTCGGTGGGTCCTGCGATTATTAGCAGATTTGCTCACCTCAGAGATTCACCATGTGGGCCAGGGAACCTCCCAGACACCTTCCCCTCTGGTAGAACCCACAGTCCAGGTCAATTCCTCCTGTGTCTGATCAGGAGTTGGGAGGTTTGGGGGGAACCTGGGCCCAGCCTCTACTCCAGTTCCAGCCCAGGGCCCTGTGAATCGCAGCTGTCTATAGTGCCTCTTGTAACAGCTGCATGACAGCTACAGCTCCCTGGGCTACTTCCCCATGGCCTCCTCCCAACACCTTTATCCTCAGCACAGGACCTCCCTCCTGGTGTCTGATAACGCTTGTCATCCTCAGTCCTCCAGCAGTACACTCTCTCACTCTCAGCTCCTCGTGCCTTGCTCCCAGCTCCTTGCATGCACACCACAAACTGAGGTGAGGTCCTTTTTAAACTCAGGTGCCCTGATTAGCCAGCCTGTCCTAATTGATTCTAGCAGTTTCTTTCTAATTGGCTCCAGGTATCCTAATTAGCCTGCCTGCCTTAATTGGTTCCAGCAAGTTCCTGCTTGTTCTGGAACTGCCCCTGTTACCTTACCCAGGGAAGAGGGATCTGCTTAATCTGGGACTAAGATATCTGCCTTGCGACTCTCCTGTAGCCATCTGGCCTGACTGTGTCACACAGCGTGTCAATAATTCCTTCAATAGGGGTGCGCAAGCAGTCGTTTTAAAACAGTCAAATTCACTCCAGTAGGTGGAAGCTTTATCTTGGAGTATAAAGTGTATGTCACCTGCCACTGGTTATGTGTGAACGCAGGCACTGGGCATGGGAAATCACGACCTCCAGTTGTTACAATGTGGTAAAAACGCTTGTTTTCATCTGGATGAGGAGGTATTTTGTGCAGATAGTGGATGATGAGCACCGGGCAGCGGCTATTCAAACACACACAGTTACTGCCCATTCACACAACCCTAGAGTCATTTGCAAAGGGGTTAACAGCATAACGGCATTTTCCCTCTGCTATTGCGAACCCACGTCCTGCGGCTGTAAGGCCCTTCCCACTGTGACGCCTGGGTTCTCTCCCCGGCTCTGGGAGGGGAGAGGGGTCTAGTGGTTAGAGCAGGAGGGCTGGGAGCCAGGACGCCTGGGTTCTCTCTCCGGCTCTGGGAGGGGAGTGGGGTCTAGTGGTTAGAGCAGGAGGGCTGGGAGCCAGGACTCCTGGGTTCTCTCCCCAGCTTTAGGAGGGAGTGGGGTCTAGCAGGTTAGAGCAGCAGGGGCTGGTATCTGTAACTAGCATTTTGAAGCTTTCTCCACAGACATGAGCCACCTGACTCCAGGAGCTGTGGCTTTACGGGAAAGGATAATTATCATGAGACTCACGACAGACTCATGAGTGTTGGCATCACTGCAAATCTCTCCGAGCTGGTGACCCTGGCTGAGCTTGCAGCCGCCCAACTGGGGGGATGACCCCGCAGGTGCAAGGGGAGCAGGTCAGAGCCCTTGTGGCCTATGTCTCTATCCTGACACAGGGGATGTTTAACCCTGTGTTTGCCATGCCGGGTTTCCAGACTTGGAGGCAGCTGTTGGCAGTACAGGGGCCATGACACACAGCACAGCAGTTCCAAGTGCACCCACAGGAAGACCTCACTGCAAAGAATCCTGCTGCCCTCTGCTTAGGGGGCAGAGCTGAGCCCCAGCATGCTGGTGGGTCTGGAATGAGGCCATGTTTGAATCCAGTGGGGGGCCAGCCCCAGCCAGGAAGCAAGGAGGTTGGGAGCCTTTGCTGGACATTCCTAAGCTGCTCACTGGCAGAGCATCCTGTGGCAGGGGGTTCCGCAGGTGAACGGGTGCTGCGGTGCAGAAGCGAGTGGGCGGCTGGGGATCCCATCAGAACAGGCGCCGGATGAAGTTGGTGACGACCCCGGCGGCCTTGCCAATGAAGCCGGGTAACATGAGGGTGGCCACGTCGGTCAGCACCCCCAGCGCCGACTGGATCCACGACGGCTTCCGGATCTCCTCATTCTGCTGCTGCAGGTGCCGGATCTGGTTCTCCAGGCGTCCGGCCTCCTCCCGGAACCCCTCCCTCAGCAGGGCCTCCTGCTCCTGGGGGGCAGCGAGAGCATGAGGGGGATCCCCAGCCCGCCCCACAGGCAGGGAGAGGTCACGGCAACAGCGTGGGGCTGGCCTGGGGGGATGTGGGGCCGGGGTGTGTGTGTGTGTCCCTGCCACCCCCTACTGGAAGGGATCAGCCCTGCAATGTGTGTGCACGTGCCGTTCCCCACACTGCGCCCCCCAGCAATCCCATCTCGGGGGGATCCACCCCATGGGCCCATCTAGCCCAGTATCCTGCCACTGCCTGCCATATGCCAGCAACCCGGCTGCCCCACAGATGGGAGTCCCACCCCTGGGCGGGCAGAGGCTGATGGCAGGGGCACCCTTGCCCAGGCTGTGCCCATCCGAAGGACCGTCCCTAGGCAGGTGCAGGGTCCGAACACACCTCCCACTCCAGCCCCACTCCCTCTCTTCCTGCCCCCTCCCTGCTCCCATTCTGCCCTGCCCCCTCCTCTCCCAATCATTGCTGGGAGCTGTCAAAATGGGGCAGAGCAGAGCTGCTACCAGCCCCTGTGCCACCGAGGCCCCACGTCTCCCTGAAGCGTGGGACCCCCCAAAGCACGGGGCCAGGGTTGACCACGATGGGTCTGTCCATCCATCCCCCGCAGTGCCAAGCACCCGTGTTCCCCTTGGTACCTTGAGTTTCTGATCCAGCATCTTGCCCTGCTCCTCCAGCAGCTTCTTCCTCTCGTCCTCCAGCTTCCTCTCCAGCTGCCGCAGGTTCTCCTGGTAGCTGCGTTCCTGGTCCTCCAGCTTCTGCTGCAGCTCAGCCTCCTTCTGCTTCAGGACCTGCTGCTCCCGCTCGGCCGCCTCGGCCCGGGCTTGCTGGGCTGGCACGGGGAGAGAGAGCTGGGTCAGCATGGAGAGGGCCATAGTGACTCTGCCTGCCAGGCTGCAGCCCAGGCACCCTCTCCCCTGCCCCAGCAGCACGACTTCCCCCCAGTGGGTACCTGCCATCTCCTTCTCCTTCTCCGTCAGGGCCTCGTCCGTCTGCAGGATGGACTGGGCCACGGCCTCCTTGGACTGGAGGAACTCCTGCAGCACCTCCTCGGCCTGGGGGTGGAGAGTGGGAGCCATCAGGTAGGGGGGGTTGTCACGCGGGACCGGATCCAGGTCGGGAGTCTGGATCGTGGCACCGGAGAATAATGGGAATGGCTGGCTCAGCAGGACAGGGGCTGGGACACGGAGCCTTTCCTCTCCAGGGGGCACCAGCTCCCATCATCCCCAGACTCAGCATTTGGTTCCCACTCGACACCCTCGGCGCCGGTTCCAGATGAGCTGGGGGCTGAACCCGATTTGTAACAGGACAAACGGCCTCATCACCCAGGCACTAACCGGGCCCCCGCCCCCCAGCAGAGCGGCCGAGGGCTGGAGGGGCCACGGGAACCAGGTCCCCCCGGCACGCTGGCAGGCGGAAGGACTGTGAGAGTGGAGTAGGTTCACTCTGTGATGCTGCCCCCACTCAGGGGAGGAGCCAGGAACTGCCCAGGTGAGGGAAGCTGATGCCTAGTTCTCAGCAGGGCTTCCCAGGCTGCACGAGGGGGCACAAAGCCCCACAGAGCCGAGCACCAGCCCTCTCCTACCTTTACTCCCTTCCCCGGCACCTGCCGGTATCTCTCCACCATGCGCTGCCGGTCATCCAGGAAGCGCTGGTAGCTCCCAGGCACCGAATAGACCCCCTGGCGGATCCGGTCCTCCAGCTCGTCTGACAGCTCCAGCAGGGCGGCCGTGCAGCGGTCCAAGGATGCCAACTCATTCCGGCGGCAGAGCTCCTGCTTCTGCTTCTCCAAGCGGTGCTGCCAGGTTGGGCACAGACAGGGCGGGTGTGAGCCAGGGGGGTGCAGACAGGGCGAGCGTGAGCCGGGCGGGTGCAGACAGGGTGGCCGTGAGCCGGGGGGGGTGCAGACAGGGCGGACGTGAGCTGGGCAGGGTGCAGACAGGGCGGACGTGAGCCGGGGGGGTGCAGACAAGGTGGGCGTGAGCTGGGGGGGGTGCAGACAGGGTGGGCGTGAGCTCGGTGGGGTGCAGACGGGGCGGGTGTGAGCCAGGGGGGTGCAGACAGGGCAGGCGTGAGCTGGGGGGGTGCAGATAGGGCGAGCGTGAGCCAGGCAGCTGCAGACAGGGCGGGTGTGAGCCGGGGGGGTGCAGACGGGGCGGGCATAAGCTGGGCGGGGTGCCGATGGGGTTGGGGTACAAGCCATGACAGGGCCTGAATGGCGCAGGCCTGTGAGCCGATCCACATGCGCCTGGGGCTGGAGATTGGGCCAGGTCCCCTTGGCCTGGCATCTCAGGTCCCCAGCTGAGCAGGGCCGAGTGTGACACTGCAACCCATATTGTTCAGTGATGTGATGGTGACACGAGTCTGCCATCATTGTAGTGTATTTTCTGCAAGGTCAGGCATGTGCAGGGTGACTGGACAAGTGAGGATCTGCTGAACACCGTTACCCCAGGTGTGTGCCTGGAGCATTTCTGTATGTGAAGTAGAAATATTGACCAAACGTAGTCACACCTGGGGAACGCCCACTGGACGAGATGTTTTCAGTCTAGATAGTGGGTGGGGAAGGGCTTATTCAGGGCCATTAGGAAAAGACACTGGCCTTTAGGAGAAGTTTATCCCCAACCTGGGGGGCCTTCCTGGGAACCCCCCCACAGCCTGTGAGTGACGCTGCTATGACCCTACAGGGACATGTCATAAGACCACATGACTCCAGCCTCCATCTTGGGGTGTCAGTATTTCCCCACAACCCGGTCTGGGAACCAAGCTTGGGAACAAAGGTTCCTGCCAGATGCTAACGCTGTGTAAGGCAAGGGAGTGAGGTCATCTGGGGTTCTTCACTCCCCACCCAAAGAAAACCCTGGAAACAGCCAAGGAACAAAGACTGACCGGGGGGAGGTGCTGGACCCAGGCTAAGGGATTTCTGGCCTGTGTATGGAACAGCCGGGGATGCCAAGCTGTGAGCTGGGGCAGTTTGTCCCTTAAGGATCTGCAGCTGCCTTGTACCATCCCTTAGGGTGAGAATCTGCGAATTCACGTCCAATCCAGTTAGTGTATTAACGTAGTTTGCGGTTTGGTGAATTTGCTGGGTAATCGGCTTTGCTATCCCTGATAATCACTTACAATTGAGCGTTTGTAGTTAAAAACTTCTTTTTGCTTTATCTAAACCAGCGAGTTGGAGTGAAATGTGCGGGAATCATAGCTCAGGGGCAAAAGGCTGTTGCATATTCCTCTCCACATCGACAGAGGAGGCAAATTTTATGAGCTTTCACTGTACAGTGCAAGATGGAAAAAAATTGGGTTTATACTCCAGGGGGGTGGGGTGCCTGAGGGGCTGGGAGTTGCCTGCCCATGCAGGGGCTGGTCAGAGAGCCTGCGCGTAATTGCAGCTGGGGATGCTCCAACCTGTGTGAATGCTGGTGGAAGTGCAGCTGGAGGGTTTTGCAGCTTGAGACAGCAGCACAGGGTGAGAGGGAGCCCAGGCTGGTGGGTCAGGAGGCTCTGTGGTACCCCAGTTCCGGGTGGCTCCCTGGCGGAGAACCCATCACACCAGGGTTGGGATATCCCCCAGGGAAGGGGGTCAGGGTGCAGGGGAGCCCCATGCCCCCCATCCCACAGAGGGGCAGCTATCCCATAACCCCCAGGCCGCGCAAGGGGCCATACCATGAGATCCCCTTGGAAGCGGCGGTCGTCGTCCTTGAAGGCGCGCGCCATGAACGCCCGCAGCGCCTCCCGCTCGCACTGGGCGTGCAGCTCCAGCAGCTCCTGCACGCTCTCCGTGGGCAGCGCCACCCGCTGCCCCAGCTGCTCCTCGTAGGCAGCCACGGCCTCCCCCACCGCCGCCGAGTTCTCGATCTGCGCCAGGGCCAGCACCGCGCTCTCCATGCAGGGCACCGCCCCGCTGCGGATGGCATCCACGTAGGTCACCGCCAGGTTCCCCAGCACTGCCGGAGGGACAGGGTCAGCACCAGGTTCCCCAGTGCGGCTGGAGGGACAGAATCAGCGCCAGAGGGGCCAGCATGGCCGGAAGGGGGCAGGGTCAGCGCCAGGGGGCCCAGCGTGGCCAGAGGGGGGCAGGGTCAGCGCCGGGGGGCCTGGCGCAGCTGGAGGGGGCAGGGTCAGCACCGGGGGGCTCAGCACAGCCGGAGGGGGGCAGGGTCAGCGCCAGGGGACCCAGCGCGGCTGGAGGGGGCAGGGTCAGCACCGGGATGGCCAAAGGTGAGCAGGAGTAAGGTCCCCACCCAGCCCCTCCCACACTCTCCATGACTCCACCTGCTCCCTGCCCCGCCTTGCACAACAGATACTGAGCCTAGGATGTGCCCCTTCCCCACCCCAGATGCACCCTAATCCCTCCTCTCCATGAACAATTGGTGCCTCGTTCCTCATTGGGACATGCCCGGCTTCACCACCAGGCGTGGGGCCCTGCAGAGAAATGGCTCAGGGCCCTGCCAAATTCACAGTCCATTATGGTCAATTTCACAGCCATAGGATTTGAAAATTAGTAAATTGCACGTTTTCAGATGATTAAATCTGAAATTTCATTGTAACTGTTGGGGTCCTGACCCAAAACGGGACTGTGCTGGGGTCAGAGCTGGATTCTGAAGGCAGCAGCCGCAGGGGGTTCCTGGAGGTGGACGTGCGTCTGATCTCCCCCTCCTCCCCCCCGTGAGCAGCTGTGCAGGAGATGGACAAGTCCTGTCCCCCCTGCCCAGCCGGAGTTTGGGGCCCCTTTGCTGGGGTGCTGCTGGGAACAAGGGGACATCAGATTTCACGGGGAAGAGCTTATTTCACGGTCCGTGACACATTTTTCTTGGTTGGGCAAATGGTAGGGCCCTACCAATGGCCCCTTGGGACCCAGGCGTCCCTCCCCAGGGAAACGCGCCCACCCTGCTATCCAGGCCTCTCCCCATCTCCCCTGGGATCCATTGACCAGATCTGCTCTCTTGCGCTCCCCCCACCTGGCCTGTTCTCCCCATGTGGGCCGTTTCTGCGGCTTTGTTTCACCCCTTGACAATTTTCCAGCGGCCCTTCTAACCGTGCACCCCAGAGCTGGCCGCAGGCTTCAGCGCTAGCCCCACCAGCGCTGGCTACGTGGGACCCCCTCCCAGCTCGGTTCACCTGCCCAGCACCCCACGAGCCCCATTTGCCCCAGTGTCCCCTAGCCCAAGGGCTACCGACACTCACTGGCCCCAGTCACCACGTGGCCGCCTGGGATGGTCTTGGGCTTCGACTTCTCCCAGATGTGGTGGCAGAACCGGGCCACCTGCCCCCGGAACTCGGGCTCCAGCTCGGCCTCCTGCAGCTCCTCCAGCCGGGCCAGGTCCCTCCTGCTGGCTGGCTGGATGAAGACGAAGCATTTCCGGGCCGGGAAGAACTGGCGGATGCACTCGCGGGGCAGGTTGTAGAGCTGGGCTCGCTGGCTGCTCCCTGGGGAGGAGACGGGAGCTGGGCAGCAGCCCTGTGCCAACATGCAGCTGCTTCTGGGGGGGCAGCACAACAGCTGTAGGACAGATTCCCCTGGGGGAAGAGACCCCGATATCCACAGGGGATTGAGGGGAGCCAGGGAACCGTCCAAGCTGGAACGTGTCTGGGACAGCAAACACCCAAACTCCCAGGGACTGGTAACCCCCGCGAGATGTCAACGGCTGGGATCTGTGTCTTGAGCAAAAGTCACCCCCTCTGCAAGCACAGCGCCCCCTAGTGCCACCCTGGGGCCAGCCCTGACAGCCAGGGGAGAGCCCCCATCCACACCCCCTTAGAGCTGCACTGGGGCCGGCACCACTCCCCTACCTGGCTTTAGTTTCAGGGCGTTCTCCAGGTACTCGTCCTCGGTGATCTCCCGCCCGTCCAGCTGCAGCTGCAGCGTGAAATCCCGCACGGCCCACACGAAGGCCGGGAAGAACCGCACGAACTCGGCCGAATCTTCCCCCTCCTGCCGGCCGCCCTCGCCTGCCGCCTTCACCTTGATGTGCTCCGTCAGCTCCGTCACGTAGCTGGGGGCCGGGCTAAGGAACCGGAGATGTGGTGCCCCCTGCAAGGGGGGTCCTGATCCCTCAGAGCCGCCCTACTCACCTGCGACGGGGGCTCAGAATGGACCAGGGGATGGGGAGGATATTCCATCACAACCCTCAGAAGCAGGGATCAAATCCACCACCTCCAGGGTCCAGAGCAGCCGACTGAAGCACTGGAGCTGAAGCAGTGACTCCGCCAACTGGTCGCAGTAGTGGGTTGTTACCCACCATGCGGAGCAGCCATTAGAGGCCATGGTGCACACCCTGCACTGAGGGTCACAATTTCACTGGGGGTGAAGCATTTGGAGGGAACCATGGGGCCCTTCCCTGGGGACATGGGGCCCCCCAAGCCTCCAGACCAGGACCCCCAGCCCCAGCCCCCAGGCAAGGATACTGCAGCTGGTCCATGGCCTGCTGGTTGATGGTGCCCATGCTGTTATAGACCAGGGTGCTGCTGAGCAGCACGGCCAGTGCGAAGATCCACGTGTCGTTCTTCCCGTCCCCC
This sequence comes from Aldabrachelys gigantea, assembly GCA_026122505.1. NCBI lineage: Eukaryota > Metazoa > Chordata > Testudines > Testudinidae > Aldabrachelys > Aldabrachelys gigantea. Next base: position 73,629,824 of record CM047489.1, read on the forward strand.
TGGAACGACACCCACCATCACCATCCTGAGTGCGTCCCAGTCACAGAGCTCACAGCCCATCACAGAGCACGCCGGGATCACCAGCCCCATGGCACAGATGGGGAAACTGAGGCAGAGGGGGGAGCCAGAATGGGTTAAGCATCCCGCAGGGCAAGTGACCCACAGCAACCTGGAGAGGCAGGTGAGGCCAGTGTGCAAATGATCACGAGGCCCATTCAATGCCAGCAAGGATGGAACTTCGAAGTGCAAACCTGGATTGCTGGAAATTGGAGGTAATTACTACATAGATACGTTTCCTTCTCTCTATTAGCTGCTAATCGTGTAACCAGACAGTTCCTGTCCATTCTCGGCGCTACTGCTGCAGAGATCGAAGGGGAAGGTGACTTGAGGAGAACCTTGAAGCAGCAGCATTGTTCACCTCTCTTTAAAGTCTGTGGTAAACGGTCTATGAGCTGCTTAATGGGCAAATGCCCTCGTGTTAATCACTAGGATATCGAGAAAACAAGGAGCTGGATCACAAGTCTGTTGTTCACCCAGGACTGAATGGTCAAGAGGCTGCTGGAGACGTATAAAGAGCCTTGGGACCTGATCCTGTTGGTCGCAGATCTGCTTAAGGTTTCACACAGGGGAAGCCTAAACCACAAGGACTGAGATCCCAGTCACTGGCTGGAGTCACCCTGAATACGGACATTGGACTGTAACCTCTGGACTGTTTCTAGAAGGACTTTTGGCAACTGCAAGCTCATCTCTGCTGTGTCTGAACCTCAAGAACTGAACTCACGTCTGTCTGTACATTGATCTTTTCACCAACACTTGCTCTCTTTTCCTGTTTACTACATTTTAGTTTAGTTCACAAGGATGATTTTGGCATAAGATCTAAGTTATATATTGACCTGGGCACACAGCTTGTCCTTTGCGATCAGAAGAAACTTTTCTTTTATTTGATGAAATAAGAGTGTCAGAAATCATCATGTTTTGATGTGGGTACCTGGATGGGGGCCTGAGGCTGGGCACTTTAAGGGAACTGCATTGTTTGGACTTTTGAGCAACCAGGGTGGTAACACAGAAGCTGTTTTGGCAAATCTAAGTATTGGAATATCCACCAGCGTTTGGGGTTTGTCTGATTGAGTGACCTCAGCTGGCTCCCACAGGCACCATCGTCACAGAGAGTCACTCTTTGGAGTTGGGGTATTTCCCCCCACACACCCTGTGAAATCCCCAGCTCCCGGAGGCATGGGAGGGGAGGGAGCTCTCATTGCTCCCCTCTTACTGAAGAAAGTTTCCAACCTATGTGGCTGCATTAAAGCTTTGGGAAGGCGACACCTCTGTGCCCCACGGGTTCAGCTGCAGCAGCCCCCACTGCAGGGCACGGCATTTGCAGCTGCTTTCATACGTTTTTTGGGTCCCAACTATATTTTGCCTTTTGCTTGCTGGTGTTACCGGCCCTTCCATCTTATCAGCCATGTCTGAGCCCCCCTCCAGAACGAATATATTTATCGTCACACTCCCTCTGGCAGGCAGGTGGGGAAACTGAGTCCAAGGTCAAACCGGGGCTCTGTGAAGCAAAATTTGAACCCGGCTCTCCTGAATGCCAGCCCTGCCCTCCACTGCTACAGCGAGTCAGGAAATTGTCACAGGAGAACATTGAATTGTTGATACCAAAATCACTAGCGAAACAGGGTCACTTAAGGCAAATTTCCCAACTTGAAAAATTAGTGGGAAAAAAGTTTCAGAATTGTAGAAACGGCCCAACTGGCCATTTGTCTAAATAGAAACTTTCCATTTGTCAAGGTAAAATGACATCTCATTGCCAATGTTCTGGTAAATTTGTACCAAGTTAAGAAAGAAAAAAAAGTGGACAATCAAAATGAAATGTCTGAAAATTATTCAAGTTTTTGTGTGTCCTGGACCCAGGACACATTTCTGATTTTCAGGCCCTGGCACTTTCCCCCCATTTTGACTTTTCATCAAGATGCGGGACAAGGAACATTTTAAATATTTCAACAGTTGTCCCCGGGCAGAACAAATGTTTCCAGCCACATCCTGAGCCTCCCTTCCCAGCCCTGCCACCGCATCCACAGCCCTCCCAGCATTGGCACTGCCCCCTTCAGAGGGCATCACCCCACATCAGACAGCCCCTCCTTCCCCTATGTGGGGCTCGCTGAGTCTGTCCCTTAGCAGTGGGAGCTCCTTAAATACGCCATCCCCTTTCCCAGCATGCCTTGCCCTGAACTACAATGTCCAGCATCCCCCGGGAACTACAAGTCCCAGAAGCCCCTGGGAACAGCAAGGGTCGCTCCATCCTGAGGGATATTCCATCCTGCTCTGCAAATTGGCTGATTCTCATACGCTGCCCCCCCAAGCTCCCACTCACCTTCTCCACGTCGCCCAGCCCCTCGGTGTCCAGCAGCACCAGGGTGTGGCCAGCCCAGCGGGGGTGGGGGTGGGGCAGGCACCACATCCAGATGCCCTTGGTGTGCGACTGGATGGTGGAGCCCAGCGAGAACCCTGGGGAGAGAGGGGCGGAGCTGGGACAGATGCAGAGCGAGGGGACCCAGGAGTCCTGGCAGCTAGCTTCCCTTGCTCTAACCATCACACCCCATTCCCCTCCCAAAGTCGGGGAGAGAACCCAGGAGTCCTGCCCCCCCAACCACTAGACCCCACTCCCTTCCCAGAGCCGGGGAGAGAACCCAGGAGTCCTGGCTCCAAGTCCCTCCCCCCTCCTCTGACCCACTACACCCCACTCCCCTCCCAGCGCCAGGGAGAGAACCCAGGAGTCCTGGCACCCGGGTGCTTGGCTCACTTCTCTCACCTGTTCTCTTGCTGGCCAGTCGGTTCATGAGGTAGGACTTGCCGGTGCGGTACAGCCCGGCGATGGCTGCCACCACCACGGGCTGGGAGATCTCCGCCAGCACCCGCAGCGCCTCCTGCTGCACCCGCAGCTCCCCCGCTGGGCTGTTCTCAATCAGACAGATGGGGACCGGCATGGGGATCTCCATCGCGCTGTGGGGGCGGCCTGCGGGACACAGAGCGGGGAGGGTCAGCGCGGGGGTGTGAGACAAGACACAGAGCCATGCCCCCCCCAAACTGCGGGAGACCCTTCCGCCCACCTGCGTGCAGCTTACGGACCCCAGCGGTGCCTGCAGCAGCTCACCCGGGGCAGACAAGCCCTGGCGCTCCTGGGCATCGCTGCAGACCCCCAGCCGGTGCCCCTTAGGCTCTGGCAGCAATTTGAAAGGCCGAAGGCTCCTGGGCACTGCAGCAGCAGGCAGAGCCCCGGGCCCTTTAAAATCGCCGGGCCGACGGGCAGCTGCCCCTTTTCCTCGGCCCCTGTTGGTTTGGGTTTGTGTCTACGTCCTGGCCACATCGACCCACTTTCATTTCCGCTCGTTAGTCCCTGGATGCAGGACCTGGTGCTTCGCACAGTTAAATCTCATCCCATTTCTGTGACTCCAGGTCACCGGGTGGGATATTCCGGTCCTCCCCCGCCCTGCCAATGCCTCCCCACTCTGTGCCGGCCGTAATGAACCCGGTAAATACGGCTGGTCCCAAGAGGGAGCCGTGAGGGGCTCCACCAGCGACTCCCCAGCCTGGCAGTTCCCCTTTCAGGGTGACCCGCTGTTGTCCCCACTTCAACCACTTCCCTGTCCCCCTTCTCGGTCTCACAGTAACCCCCATCTCCTCCCATGTGAGGGACAGTATCAGGGGTGGGGGTGGGGGTGAGGGAACTGGGTCAAACGCCTCCTGGCCCCGCGGAGACTCGAGCCACCGCGTCTCCTGTGGGTCCCCTCCCGGACAGACACTGGGACTGTGCGCTCCGCCCCCTGCAGCCCACGCATGAACCGGCCCCACTCTGGGTGAACCGGCCCCTGGTTCCGCATAACGCCTGGCGCCCCCGGCGCGTCCAGACCCGGCCCAGGGGCGCGGCAGGGAGCAGCTCCCGGCCCCTCGCTCCGGCTGCGCCCCCTATTCCTCCCCCCAAACTCCACCTTCCTCCGTGGGCAGCTCCCGCGCCCCGCTGCCCATGGCTGCCCCTCCCGGCCCGGCCCGACCCCGTGGATCCGAGCCCCCGGGGGCGCCCAGGGGAGCAGCCGGGACGCGACCCACCTGCCCGGGTCGCAGGCTCCGCTCTGTCTCCCACCCGCGGGGCTGGGCGGCTCTGAGCCGAGCCAGGAAACAGAGCAAGTCCGCTGGAAACCGAAAGCAGCGGGCCGGGCTGGTTTAAGCGATTCAGGTTCAGGGACCCGGGATCCAGCCCGAACCCTTGGCGGCGCCGCCCTCGGCCACCCCGGGACCAGCCCCAGCCCCAGCCTCCAGGTGCATTGCGGGGGGCGAAGCCCTCATCTCTGCCAATCTGATCCGGGGGAAACCCCCTGCTCTGGGTCTCCTCCCAGAGCCGGGGAGAGAACCCAGGGGTCCAAGATCCCAGCCCCCCCGCTCTGACCCACCAGCCCCCACTCCCCTCCCAGAGCTGGGGAGAGAACCCAGGAGTCCTGGCTCCCAGCTCCCCTCCTCTGACCCACCAGACCCCACTCCCCTCCCAGAGCCAGGGAGAGAACCCAGGAGTCCTGGCTCCCAGCTCCCCTGCTCTAACCACCAGACCCCACTCCCCTCCCAGAGCCGGGGAGAGAACCCAGGAGTCCTGGCTCCCAGCCCCCCCTGCTCTAACCACCAGACCCCACTTCCCTCCCAGAGCTGGGGAGAGAACCCAGGAGTCCTGGCTCCCAGCCCACCTCCACAACCCTCACAGTAAGGGCTGGCCCCAATGCAGTCCTTAGGGGTGTTGGGCAGCAGGGAGCGGGGCAGGAGGTCAGTAGGGGGTGCCAGGCGGCAGGGAGCGGGGCAGGGGGTCAGTAGGGGGCGCCAGGCTGCAGGGAGCAGGGCAGGGAGTCAGTAGGGGGCGCCAGGCAGCAGGGAGCAGGGCAGGGAGTCAGTAGGGGGCACCAGGCTGCAGGGAGCAGGGTAGAGAGAGGGTCAGTAGGGGACGCCAGGCTGCAGGGAGTTGGGTGGGGGTCAGTAGGGGACACTGGGTGGCAGGGAGCAGGGCAGGGGGTCAGTAGGGGGTGCCAGGTGGCAGGGAGCAGGGCAGGGAGTCAGTAGGGGGTGCCAGGCGGCAGAGAGCAGAGTGGGAGTCAGTAGGGGGAGCTGGGTGGCAGGGAGCGGGGTGAGGCATCTGTAGGGCGCGCTGGACGGCGGGGGGGGGTGGAAGTCAGTAGGGGATGCCGGGCTGCAGGGAGTGGGTTGGGGGGAGGGAAACTGAGGCAAGGGGGGTGAGGCAGTGTCTGTAGCTGAGCTTGGGCACAGCATCCACACCCAGCACATTCTGCGCTCTAAGCAAGGGAGCAGCAGGAGGCTTTGCAGCAAGGCCTTCTGCTAGATGCACTCGGGACCCCTGTGCTGTGTGTCATGGCCCCTGTACTACCAGCATTTGCCTCTGCGCCTGGAAAGCCGGTGTGGCAAATCCGGGGTTACACACCCCCAGGATGGAGACGCAGGCCCCAAGGGCTCGGGTCATCCCCACCAGCTGGGTGGCGGCAGGGTCAGCTGGGGTCACCAACTCGGAGAGACTCAACCCTCTCTCTCACCCCCACCACCGGGTTTCACGGAATCAGCCTCATGCTAGGAAAGGCTCCGGCTGCTTTCGGTTTCCACCTGACTCTGACACGTTCAGGGGATTTTGAGCTGCCACACACAGATCATTGGCCTGGTATGTGAGTTGGCATCATGGACAGTTCTCTGAAAACATCCGTTCCATGTGCAGCTGCAGCCACAGCCACAGCGTGAACAGGCCGGGAGGGGCGGGCAGGCGCGGGAGCAATAATCGGACAGATACATTCATATGCTGCTGGCCACGGGCCGCCCGGGCCACCCCGTGAGCACTGCGGGCAGTTGTGGGCACCCAGCTCCTAAAAGATCTGTTAGAACGGGAAGAGGGGCTGAGAGGGGCCATAAAACTATCTGGAGGTGTGAGTCAGCTTCCCCCTGAGGAGAGCTTGAAAAGACGGGGGCTGATCAGCTTGGCAAAGAGACACCGGGGGCAGGGGGTGACCGAGGTCTGTACATTTCTCCCTGGTGGAGAGAAATGTGTCTTCACATGTCACACAAACCGGGGGCCACCCGCTGACATTAATGAGCAGCAGGTTTGAAACCAACAGCAGGAAGTATTTCTTCACCCAACGCCCCATTAACCTGTGGAACTCCCTGCCAGGGGATGTTGTGGAGGCCAGCAGAGCGGAGTTCAGCAAGAACTAGCTGAGTTCCTGGAGGATCGGGCTCTCAGTGGCTATTAGCCAGGATGGGCAGGGACGCCAGCCCTTGCGCTGGGTATCCCTAGGAATGGGTGGCAGGGGATGATGGGTGACTGGCTGATGACCTGTTCTGTTCGCTCCCTCTAAAGCAGCTGGCACCCGCCACACTCAGAAGACCGGATCTGGGGCTAGATGGGCTGTCGGGCTGACCCAGTCTGGCTGTTCTTACGTTCTGGCAGCTGGCGGCGCTGGGCCCAGTGAGGCAGTGGGGGGCGCTGTGCTGCAGGGGCGGGGGGCTCAGCTGGGAATGTCTCGCTGCAGGGTGTGGGGCAAGGGACTCAGCAGGGGGCGCTGCGCTGCAGGGTGCAGGGCAGGGGACTCAGTAGAGGGGTGTCATGGAGTGTAGGGGGAGTCAGGGCCCTGCACCCCCACTTCCTGCCATTCACCAGGACTGTCAGCGAGACAGTAAAGCAGCAGGTTTATTTGGAGGACAGGAACACAGGCCAGGACAGGTCTTGCAGGCACAGACAGCAGGATCCCCCCCAGTTAGGTCCATCTGGGGACCCGCTCCCAGGGGCACCACAGCCCCGTTGGGAAGCCCAAGCCCCGTCAGGGGGCCCCTCTCTCTCTTCCAGCCAGCTCCAAACTGAAACCCCCTCCAGCCCCTCCTCTCTGGGCTTTGTCTCTGTCCTGGGCCAGGAGGTCACCTGATCTCTCTGTCTCCAACACCTTCAGTTGGCACCTTTGCAGGGGCGGGGCCCAGGCCATCAGTTGCCAGGAGACAGAGTGTCAGGCATTTAGGTGCAGTGGCCCCTCCCTCTGCAGCAATCACACCCCCTTATCCCACCACCCAGATACTTGAGAACTGCAGAGGGGACACTGAGGCACCAACACAGTATTCAGAGAAAACATTAAGATGATCCCCAGTTCGCCACAGGGGGTGCAGTCCTGCAGAGGCGGGGAGCTTGGCTGGGAATGTCCCACTGCGGGGGGGGGGGGGGGGCTCAGTAGGGGACACTGTGCCACAGGGAGCAGGGCAGGGGTCTCAGAGGGGGGTGAAGTGCTGCACGGAGCAATAGGTCCAGTGCAGATTTAAATGCCCCATTGCCGGGGATTTCCCAGGCCTGCCGGGCAGGGTTGTGAGCCAGCATCGAGCTGCCGCAAAGGCGCCATGGGGCGGAGTTACCCCAGCACAGGGTCTGGGCTTGGAGCCAGGCGACCCCCTGGCACGGCCTTTGCCAGCAGCGGGCCAGGCGGGCACCTGCCGCAATCCCTGTGGCTTGGGCACCGAGCAGCCCGGGCGGATTTCCCAGGGTGCTGACTGGGGGGAGCCTTGGGGGCTTCCCAGACTGGCCCTGTGTGTCCCAGTCTGGGAGGTTTTAACGCTGAGCAGCACGGGCTGGGATGCTGGGACACCCCCTCACCCGCTCCACACCCAGTGAGCAATTCCTGGCCTGTGCCCCCACCCTCTGACCAGAGTGGGCACCTAATTCCCCGTGGCAGACACAGAGCAGGGCTCCTGGGTTCTCTCCCCAGTTCTGGGAGGGGAGTGGGGGCTGGTGGTTAGAGCAGGGGGGCTGGGAGCCAGGACTCCTGAGTTCTCTCCCCAGCTCTGGGAGGGGAGTGGGGCTGGTGGGTTAGAGCGGGGGGGGGGCTGGGAGCCAGGACTCCTGGGTTCTCTCCCCAGCTCTGGGAGGGGAGTGGGGCCCAGTGGGTTAGAGCAAGGGCAGGGGCTGGGAGCCAGGACGCCTGGGTTCTCTCCCTGGCTCTGAGAGGGGAGGAGGGTCTGGTGGGTTAGAGCAGGGGGGGCTGGGAGTTAGTGGACCCCAAAGGAATTAAACTCATTTCAGCTGGGTTTGTCTGGCCCCGTGGGGTTTGGTCAGGGGGAAGGACACCCAGGGACGGGTGCTGCCCCGAGGGGCTAGACCGGGGTGTACTGAGCACTGCAAAGGACGAGCTGCTGAGGTGAATCCCCGGGAGGGAGGGTCAGACTCGGTCTGCAGGGCCAGCCTGGAGCAATCCTGCGCTCGGGGGAGCCCCAACCTCTGTGCCCGTCCAGCCGCACAGGGACCTGCCGTGGCCCTGCTCCCAGCTCCCTGGGGTTCACTGCGGCAGGAGGGCGCCACAGCGAGTCCTTGTGGGGCGTCCAAGACACCACGGCCGCCCAGCAGCGTTTTCATCCAGAGCCGGGCAGCGCTTCCCCTCAGCTCAGCTTCCCGCAAGTCCTGCCGGCTCTGGGCAGGGCACGGGGCAGACTGCGCGCAGGGCGACCCAGCCACGGAGCTGAGCGAGGGGAACCAAAGTGACTCGCTTCACTTTCTCCCCTGCCCATGGAGCGGCTTCAATCAAAGCGACAGCGGCTCCAGGAGCAGCTAGAGCCAGAGAAAGGGCCTGATTCTCCTGCTGGGCAGAAATGTTCGGTCGCCCCCCAGAATCCCAGGAAACGTTACGTGGGAGCTCCATTGCTGCACTCCTATATTGGGGGTGCTTGTGTCCAGCCGGCCCCCCTGTTCTGATTGCTGGGGGGCCCTTGCGGCTACGCTCGTTACACACCCCTGGTTCGCTTGTGTTTTTAGGGCTTCTTGGACTAACTCTCAGGTTGTGGCTCCATCTCAGTGCTCCCGATCCCCCGCCCCTCATCGCATTACCGCCCGCCAGGCGCATCAGCGGATCTGGGCCGCGTAGGAATTCTGTCCCTCACCGTCAGGTCATTGGGACCCATTGGGTTTCCTTTGAGACGCTCGGGGGCCTGACCATGAATAATGCCCCTGTGCTTGTAACTCCCTCATCCACGGTAGCGAGCCCCCTCGCCCCATCCTGCCGCTGTCCGTTGCTCCAGCTCTATCTGTGTGACCAGATCTCGGAGCTCAGTCATGCTTGCGGGGGGGTGGTCAGGTGCCCACACACTAAGCTCGCACCATGGGCCCTGTGATGAAGTGGGGCTGTTCTTAATGTTTCCTCTGAATACTGCGTGGACGCCTCAGTTTCCCCTATGCATTTCTTAAGTCTCTAGGTGGTGGGATAAAGGTCAATGTGAATAAATCACTGACACTGTCTCCTGGCAACAAATGGCCAGGCCCTTCCCCCTGCCAGGGGATGCTAAAGGTGGGGGAGAACAAAGGGGTCAGGTGACCTCCTGGCCCGGGAAAGGGGCTGAGCAGAGAGGAGGGGCTGGAGGGGGTGTCAGGCTGGAGCTAGCTGGGGACGAGGAGTGAGGGCAGATGGGGGGGTCTGGCTCACTGCCCCCCAGAATGGACCCAGCCAAGGGGTCTGGTTCGCTGTACCTACAAGCTCTGTGTTAGACCCTGTTCCTGTCATCAAATAAACCTCTGTGTTACTGCTGGCTGAGAAGTGGGGGTGCAGGACCCTGTGGCCCCCCCAGGACCCTGCTGGGGCGACTTGCTGTGGGAAGCGCACGGAGGGGCAGAGGATGGTGAATGCTCCACGGTCAGACCCAGGAGATGAAGCCGTGTGAGCAGGGCCAGCTTTAGGCCGATTAGCCCGATTCCCCCGAATTGGGCCCCGTGCCTGAGGGGGCCCCGCACCGCAGCATCTCTCCCGGAAGCAGCAGCTGTTGTTGCTAGTCAATGAGAGACGCCAGCCGGCAGAGGGCTGAGCAAAGGCAGCCACAGGGATGTTGCAGGTCAGGAGGGGGGAGCGGGGAGAAGGCACATGTGCTTTGCAGCCTCCCCCCCCCCCCCCCCAGCACTCACCTGGAGGAGACGCTGAGGGGGACAGGAATCTCTGCAGTGGATCTCACCTACCTGAGCAGCTGCTGGGGCTCCTAGCGGTGAGTGTCTGACCCTGTGATTCCCCGCAGGTTTGTAAGATTGGGTTGGTGTTGTGGTTTTCAGGGTGTTGCTGTTTGAGGGTGAGTTTGTGTCTGCCTGTGTCTGTTTCAGAACTAAAGTCGGGATCATGTCACGTAACCCAGGAAAAAAGCCCCCAGCCGATTCTTAGTGCTGTGAACTCCAGATGAGAGAGGGAGGGAGGTTTGGAGGAGGAAATCACATACATCAAGAGGGGAGAATGCGAAAGGTCTGCAACACGGCAGGCTGAGACTTTTATCTCCCCCACACCCGCAAGAGGGGAAACTGAGGCACGAAGTGATCGGATTCCTTCTCCACATTATTTTGCAAAGGAAGAGGACTGGGGCTTCTGCCCAAACCAGTTCCCTTCCCATCAACTCTGCTTTCCCAGCTGCAAGACCGCTGTAGGGGCTGAATATTTCCATTAAACTCTGGCTCCTTCATTTGCCTTACAATAAATTAGACTGGCTTGTGGGGGGGCTATTCCCCCCTGTGATGATGTGGTTCTGGCGGGACCCAACTGAGAGTGCCAAATCAGGACCACTTGCTCAAACAGGGCACTCACAGCCCAAGGCTGGGGTTTTTCCACCTCTAAGGCAAACCAAACCAGCCAGACAAAAATGACTTTCATGTCACCCCACTGGCTAACCACAAGTCACACAAGCAATTTCCTTAGACACTCCAGTCTCCCAGTATCACCACCAGTGCCACACGTCCTGGGGATGAATGGTTATGAAAACCAGCACCCCAGTAAAAGAAAAAGGTTCTCTCGATCCCAAAGGACCAAGCCCCAGACCCAGGTCAACGTACCCATCAGATCTTACCCATAAATCACGCTGTTGCCAGTCCTTTAGAATCTAAAATCTAAAGGTTTATTCACAAAAGGAAAAAGATAGAGATGAGAGCTAGAATTGGTTAAATGGAATCAATTCCATACAGTGATGGCAAAGTTCTTAGTTCAGGCTTGTAGCAGAGATGGAGTAAACTGCAGGTTCAAATCAAGTCTCTGGAACATCCCCAGCTGGGATGGGTCATCCGTCCCTTGTGTAGAGCTTCAGTTTGTAGCAAAGTCCCTCCAGAGGTAGAAGCAGGATTGAAGACAAGATGGAGATGAGGCCTCCGCCTTATATAGGCTTTTCCAGGTGTAAGAACACTTCTTTGTTCCTACTGTGGAAAGTTACAGCAAAATGGAGTCTGCAGTCACATGGGCCAGTCCCTGCACACCCTGCTGAGTCACAAGGCGTATCCGCCTCCTCTGAATGGGTCAATTGTGTAGCTGATGGTCCTTAATGGGCCATCAAGCAGGCTAAACAGAGCTGATACCAACTTGTCTGGGATCATTCCCAGTAACACAGCACAAGTTTGAAATACAGACAGTACACAGCCAATATTCATAACTTCAACTACAAAATGATACAGACATACAGACAGCATAATCATAACCAGTAACCCATAACCTGGTTTTAGACACCTTATATGACCCTCTTTACATAGGATTTGGTGCCACTATAGAACCTTGGTTGCAACCCATGTTCTATATGGTCCCAGTTTCAATAACATCACACCCCCAATGCAAAATTGATGCAGGAAGGGATGACACAGACATCACTGACTGCATCCCAAGAGCTCCCCATCCCTGGGTCTGTCTTACTACAGCCCGTGTTGGGTTAGAAGCCATATCAGTGTGTAACAGAAATGGTTTATCAAAGTCATGTTCAATAATATGATTGAATCTTTTTACAAACTTAAGGTAAAACCTGGCTAGAACAACAGTGGATTGGATCTGCTCTTGCAGCAGGATTTCTGTATGTCTCATATGATCTTGCCAAGAGCTAAAGAAACTAGCTATTTTATCTATACAAGCTCTGGCAAATGTTTGGAACCCAATTAACATCAACATAGATATTAATGTTGTTCACAGTAGAGGAATCTTGGCATTTAGCCACGCATTCAATATGGTAGTGTGCCTCAGTTTCCCCTTCCCTAGTGCACATCAGGTCTGGAATGTCTTTTCCCCTGTGAAAAGTTCCAAGACTGTTTACAGGCACTAGCGGTGAAACAGCAGCATAACAAGGCCTTTTAACATAAAGTGTGTTCTCATGTATTTCTCTTAACATGTTCAAGGGATTTTCCAAAAGCTTAGGCACATTGTACATTTTTACAGTTTTTGGTCATAGCAACACACTAGTTACAAAAATCACCATTAGCAATAACAACAAATTCATTGCAAGTGTCCATCTATAATCATGTTTGTCATGCCACACCTTTGGCTCAATACCATTGGGGTTTTGACATTTTAGGGTTAACCTGCGGCTTCCCTTTGCAAAATCCAGTTTTCTCTTTCCTCCTCCTTCTGCAGGATCACACCCTTATTTCTCTTGCTTAACCAAATTCACTGGCTGATGGAGGGGCTCTCTTTGCTAACAGCTATTAGCAAGTCTTTCTTCTCCCTGCCAGTCAGGTAATTTGCATCAACACAGACACTAGCTTTTAGATTTTCAGCTGCGACCAATTCCAAGGCTGGACTCTGTCTTGCAGAGATACCACACAAATCCAAAGGGTTTGAGGGTGAGAGTTTGTTTGCTCTTCCCTGCATCCTCAAGCATTTGGCCATAAAACCATTTAGCTTTGAAACACCAGCAACCAAATCTGTCCTTAGACTCTGAAGCACAGACTGCTCACTCACAGAATTAGCATGGAGACAGTCCTGTCCCAACACCATCGTCTTCCCAAAAAGCTGGCCACACACAGCCACATGATTACAGGGCTGCTCAACTTTCTTAACAGCTGCTACTCCATCTGAGACCTTCTCAAAGCTCCCCACACTGGATCTTTCAAAAGGAAAGTCAGTGGATCCATTCACAACAGAAAATTTTTGGCTGTTAGGAACTAAAACTTCCTTGATTAAACCACTTTCACACCCTTCAGCTGCAGTAAATTGCTTACTGCGATTACCCTGAGGATTTCTTTCCTCAGGAGCTTTTCTAAGCAGCAATTCACCCCTCTCAGAATTTCTGCCCTTATCTTCTTCATCTAGGGCTTGCTCTAAAGGAACACTTTCCTGAGCAACCACAGACTCTTTCTGGGTCTCATTTACATTCAGAATCACCTCTGGCCCATCAGGCAGATTTTTACACAATTCCCTTTTAGGCAAACTTATAGACTTTCTAGATAAAATGTTAGAGGTACTCTCCTTCCCTTGGCAACTTTCCTCATAGTCACTGGCAACCTGTACGTTGTCAGGCTCAACACCCACATGTTTAGGAATCATTTCCTTCTTTTTACAGGTTGTTAAACTGTCAGTAGGTAACACAATTAAATTGCCTTTTGGTTTCCTTGTGCCCTGGCTAGGGTATTACCCTGATCAGACAGAGCTGCTACACCCTTTTCCAGCCACACGTTAGCAGCTGACAAACTACAAGCACCAGAATTGTCTGGTCTCTGGGATTTTGCTAAGACACTAACTGGACACAACCCAGTTACAGTGCCAGTCTCCTCAGCAGACACAATCTTAGGACCATTCCCTTCCTGGGCTTTAGCTGTATTTACAGCCAACTCCGAGACAACTGAATCACCCTCAACCATCACAGGCTGAAAGGCCCCTTCTGTCTGCTCCACAGACACAGAAGAGCCAGAGACACATTCTCCTTCCCAAGACACACAGCTTGGGATTTCCTTTCCCTGGTCCCAGCACACAGGGCTGTTTACAGACAACTGCTTGGAGACGGAGGTAGCTTCATTCATAGGCAAGTCAATACCCCTGACAGACACAGGCACATTTCCTTCACTGTTACAATTCTCCACACAGGAAACAGGTAAGGGATAGGGACACTCATCTTCCCCTATCTCTGTCTTCCCAAACTGCTGACTAGACAAAGCCATCAGCTCACAAGGCTGCCTAGGCTCATCCAAACTTTCCCTACCAGGCACATTGCCACTCCCAACAGATAAGCTGCTGCTTTTTTCACCACACTGAGCTACTTCCAGCAAATCACACTTACCCATTTCAGGTTCACTTTTACAAGCTGTACTAGCCACCAATCCATCACCCATCACAAATCTACCCTTTCCTTCCTCAGTTAGGGCTTCCACCTGACCATTTATTTGAATTTGCTCCTGAGAAACATTTTCCTCCCCAGTGAGATTTTTTTGCTCTTGATCTAACTCCAGATTCACTTCTGAGACATCAGACAGACATTCAGAAACTCCACTCACAGACACACTGCTTTCCTGCACAGACAAACAGCTATTACCCACCAGGTTAGACTCCCTCTCTCCCTGGCCATAGCAAAACTGGTTAGACACAGAAAACTGCCCGGAGTAATACCACATATCAACATAGTTATAAACTGGATTGTCAAGAGGATACAGTTTCTGCTGTTCTTCCCTTGCTTTTTTGACTTGGAGCCGAAGTCTAGCAGTTTCTTGTTGCATCTGTTTTCTCCTCAGCAGCCAGCAGCTCCAGACGCCCCTTAGGAGCTTTTTCTTCTCTCTCCTCAGCCTCCTTCTTTCGTTCAGCAGCCTCTTTCTCTCTCTCAGCAGCTTCTTTCTGTCTTTCAGCAGCTTTTTCCTTCACCCAGGCCAAGGCTTGCTTCTCATTCGAATTTCTGCCAGTTTTTGCTCATGTTCAAACTGCAGGCTGTCCATCAGGGCTTGCAGTTTCATTGCTTTTGCTGATGCTTTTTGTCTCATGGTCACTGATCTTTAGCCAACTGAACTCTCAATCCCAAATTTCAAATTTGGATAGTGAGGGGTTCTGACCGAAAGCTTAATTGACCTGGTTCTGTGGATCCTGCCGACTACACCACTGTGACGATGTGGTTCTGGCGGGACCCAACTGAGAGTGCCAAATCAGGACCAATTGCTCAAACAGGGCACTCACAGCCCAAGGCTGGGGTTTTTCCACCTCTAAGGCAAACCAAACCAGCCAGACGGTGTCACCCCACTGGCTAACCACAAGTCACACATGCAATTTCCTTAGACACTCCAGTCTCCCAGTATCACCACCAGTGCCACACGTCCTGGGGATGAATGGTTATGAAAACCAGCACCCCAGTAAAAGAAAAAGGTTCTCTCGATCCCAAAGGACCAAGCCCCAGACCCAGGTCAATATACACATCAGATCTTACCCACAAATCACGCTGTTGCCAGTCCTTTAGAATCTAAAATCTAAAGGTTTATTCACAAAAGGAAAAAGATAGAGATTAGAGCTAGAATTGGTTAAATGGAATCAATTCCATCCAGTAATGGCAAAGTTCTTAGTTCAGGCTTGTAGCAGAGATGGAGTAAATTGCAGGTTCAAATCAAGTCTCTGGAACACATCCCCAGCTGGGATGGGTCGTTCAGAGCTTCAGTTTGTAGCAAAGTCCCTCCAGAGGTAAGAAGCAGGATTGAAGACAAGATGGAGATGAGGCCTCCGCCTTATATAGGCTTTTCCAGGTGTAAGAACACTCCTTTGTTCCTACTGTGGAAAGTTACAGCAAAATGGAGTCTGGAGTCACATGGGCCAGTTTCTGCACACCCTGCTGAGTCACAAGGCGTATCCGCCTCCTCTGAATGGGTCAATTGTGTAGCTGATGGTCCTTAATGGGCCATCAAGCAGGCTAAGCTGAGCTGACACCAACTTGTCTGGGATCATTCCCAGTAACAGAGCACAAGTTTGAAATACAGACAGTACACAGCCAATATTCATAACTTCAACTACAAAATGATACAGACATACAGACAGCATAATCATAACCAGTAACCCGTAACCTGGTCTTAGACACCTTATATGACCCCCTTTACATAGGATTTGGTGCCACTACAGGACCTTGGTTGCAACCTATGTGCTATATGGTCCCAGTTTATATCAATAATGTCACCCCGCCCCCCAAAGCTGTGTGGATATTAAGTTTTTTTGGGGGGGGGGGCATGAAAATATTCCAGATCAATCAAATCCCCAGCTCAGCTTTCTAGCCATCCAGCAGCTCTAGGGCAGGGAAGGAAGGTGCTCTTGGTGCAGAGTGGTCACAAAACAGGGTGAATTCAGCGGGGGGTTGGGAGATCTGCTTGAAATCCCACCCAATGCAGCCACACAGAATCACTGGCAGTGCTGGGAGAGGCCAGGAGTGGAAGCAGGTGGCCTGGGGGTGGGGGGACATTGCCCTCAGTCCTGGGCTCTGGGATGGACTAGGCTGGGTGGTGGGTTCAGTCTAGTCTTCCAGCCTGTTGCTCTCACTGGGGTTTGTGGTTTTCATCTGGCTCCACTGAAAAGATCAAACAAGCCCAGTAGAAAAGGGGGGTGAGAGAGGCGGGAAAGGATGTGTAAGGGGTTAAAGTGACCCATCAACGAAAGAGTAAAACCAGAGTTTGACTGGATTTCCCCCCAGCCACCACTCCTGCAAACACTGGGCAAGGGGCAGCCCCATTCCCCACCGAGGCTATGGTGAGGGGCAGCAGAGGAGGAAGGAAGCCACATGTGATGGCAATCCCCTCCCCTCCCCACTCAAGCACCCACCACCCCCTCTCTGGCCCCCAAACTCTGTCCCAGAGCCTGCACCCACCCTTCCACACTCCCTTTGAGAGCCTGCATCCCTCCACCCTTCCTGCACCCCGCCCCGTGCCCCCGCCCAGAGCCTGCACCCAGCACCCAAACTCCGTCCCACTCAGCCTGGGCAAACCTCTCCTTGGTCTGGCTCCCAGCCCCTCTCCAAGGGGTGCAGCTGTCTGGGGGTGCTGCCTTCCACACCTTCCTAATTCACACCTCATTCATTCAACAGGGCGATTGATTACAAAGCAGGGGGAAGATCTTATTCCACCCCTAGCAAAAAGACATTTTTCTTTTACTTTAATTACACTACCTTTGGGGCCTGCTATAACATATTACCAAGGTTCAATACAAAGTCATATAGAATTATACAAAAATCCATAATGCAGAGATTTATCTACAACTCCATTGATTGACTGGTTTGTGCCGTAATATTGTGACCCCTTGATCTTTGAATGAGGCTTTATACTTTGAGGGGGAGGGGGCAAGTGGCGGGTGGGCAAAGAGGCAAGCTCTGAGCCAGCAGGAGTTCTAGGGGTGGGCATGGGGGTTTCTGGCAGGGGAGGGAGAAGGTGAAAGGAGGCGAGTGGTGGGTGAGGGACTGACTAGGAGGGATGCAGCAAGCCAGTGGGGGGTTAGGGGGTGAAGACGGGTGTGATGTTGGGGCTGAGCAGGGAGGGGACAGGTCCTATTTTACTGCTGTGATCTAGTCACCCCATGTGTGCTGTTTCTTCCTGCCCCCACCCACCCCCCAACCTTGTTTAGACAGGGCAGAGCTGGGGAAGGAGAGTTTGTTTCCATGGGGCTGGGCGGCACTGGGGTGGGAAGGAGGGGGCAATTTTATATTAATAAGGAAATATTTTATAAATTTTAATAAAATAAACATCAGTGAAGAAAATCAATTGTACAACTATCAAAACAAATTATTTTCCTAGTATGAAAGTGCAAATCAGCTAATTAATATGTGATGCAATATATGTAACGTGTAATTTTGTTATTATTTATATAGTCATGGAAAGGAAATAATACATGGAAGAAATGAAAAGGTTTTTTTTGTTTTAGTCATCCCTGCTGGGGCCCCATTGAAACTGTTCAAATTGGGCCCTGCACTTCCTAAAGCCAGCCCTGTGCGTGAGAACAGAACCAAATCATAGAATGTGAAGTTGGAAGGGACCTCAGGAGGTATCTTGTCCAACCCCCTGCTCAAAGCAGGACCAAGCCCCAGACAGTTTTTTGCCCTGATCCCTAAATTGCCCCCTCAAGGATTGAACTCACAACTATGGGTTTAGTAGGCTAATGCTCAAACCACTGAGCAATCCCTCCCCTCCAGCTTCTTCCCCTGCAGACAGTCTGCTCTAAGGGAGAGGAGGCTCCCCAGACTCCTGCCTGGCTTTGTGGGGAGCAGCTCCAGAGCATCGCCCGGGGACACCGTGACAGGCCCTTAAGGCATTTGTGCCGTATCAGGGTTCTTTGCGTGCTCCCTAGGTGTTTGCAGGGGGGATGGTGCCTGCCATGACCTGCATTCATCCCCCTTGGGACAGGTCCCCTTCGGGGTCTTCATTAGGTTCCTGCATCCTGCTGGCTGCCTGCAGCATTAGATGGGGAGACCTATTTGTTCCCCTCGGCTCGCAAACGGGGAAGAAAGTCTCATTTTCCATTTTCTCTTCTCACTCGCTCAGCGACTCCCTGTCATTCTGGGGCTGCATAGGCTGTCAGGAGGCGCTGAAACTCAGGGACTGTTACATTTTCTCTGCCTGCCAATCGTAGCACACGCAGAGTCCATTTTGGGACATGTTCACGGCTAAGGGGTCCCAGCATTTGCTGTCGCTTGGAGATCCGCTGCTGACACAGGGACGGTTGCAGTGGGTGCGCTCCTCCGTGCAGCTGGGTCCGTTTCTGTTACAGTAACTCTGGTAACGGCTGCAACCGGCCCCTGGGGCTCAGAATTGCTGCCCTGTATCTCTCTTTCCCAGCCCTCGCTACATTCCCACGGGGCAGCCTCCCACCCAGGGGCTCACAATCCCATTCCCCTGCTGTCACCGGTGCTGTCTGGCGGTTCGGGAATCCCAGCCTCTGTGTAAGGTGTTTGGTTAGCGGGGAGAGCCCTGCCTTGGTCATTGTGCCCTGCAGCACTTGATTTTCTGTTTCTATTTCTTCATCTTCCCCAACTTGTTCCTCCAACCTTTTTCCTTTGTTTGCCCTCCCTGGTTGCCTCCCTGAGGGGTCTAGCTGGCTTTGCACCCCTGTCCCTATCACTTTCCAGCTTTCTCCCTCTTTCTCCACCTGAGTGAGTTTTTCATGCGGGGAGGCATTCTCCCCCACCCGGCAGGATGTCAGGAGGGAGTAAAAGTCCCTGCATGCGTCCCACAAAAGCCAGACTGCTGCTGAATCCCTTTGATGGGAGCAGGCTGGTACAGGGTTATATACCGTGTGTGACGAACTGGGACTGTTCTTAATGTTTGCTCTGAATACTGTGTTGCTGCCTCAGTGTCCCCTAGGCAGTTCTTAAGTATCTAGGTGGTGGGATAAGGGGGTGTGATTGCTGCAGAGCAAAGGGCCAGTGCCCCTAAATGCCTAGCACTCTGTCTCCTGGCAACTGATGGCCTGGGCCCCTCCTCTGCAAAGGTGCCAACTGAAGGTGTTGGAGACAAAGGGATCAGGTGACCTCCTGGCCCGGGAAAGGGGCTGAGCAGAGAGGAGGGGCTGGAGGGGGAGTTAGTCTGGAGCTTGCTGGGGACGAGGAGTGAAGTGCAGACCTGGGGGTCTGGCTCACTGCCCCCCAGAATGGACCCGGCCGAGGGGTCTGGTTCGCTGTACCTACAAGCTCTGTTTTAGACCCTGTTCCTGTCATCGAATAAACCTCTGTTTTGCTGGCTAAGAGTCACGTCTGACTGCAAAGTGGGGGTGCAGAGCCCTGTGGCTTCCCCAGGACCCCGCCTGGGTGGGCTCGCTGTGGGAAGCACACGGAGGGGCAGAGGATGCTGAATGCTCCAAGGAGAGACCCAGGAGGTGAAGCCGTGTGAGCTTCTTGCCCTGAACAAGTCTGCTCCAAGGGAGAGGAGGCTCCCCAAAGTCCTGCCTGGCTTAGTGGGGCGCAGTTCCAGCGCATCGCCCGGGGACTCTGTGACAACTGGTGTTAGCGGTGGGATGTACTGCACCCCGTGAATGGCGATTCTTGCAGTAAGTGACTGGGGAGCAGTGAAACAGAGGAGAGATAATGAGGACCAGGCGTGCTGAAGGCTCAGAGAGGGACGGTTTCAGGGGGCAGTTAACCTCTGGAAGTGTGTGACCAGCGAGAAGGACTGTTGGAGTAACAGGGTCCCCCTGAGGACTGCAGCGAGCAGTCTCAGGGGCGGAGGAGCTTGCCGCTCGACCCTGGGAGAGAGAAGGATTTTGCAGTAGCAGGGTTCCCCTGGGGATTGCAGGAGCAGTCCCAGGGGCGGAGGAGTCTGCAGCTCGACCCTGGCAAAGAGGTGGTGACCACGAGAAGGGCTGGCACACCAGGGGTTCTTCCTGGAAACCATGGGGGAGCCAAGAGCACACAGGCCTGTGAGTCCAGAGCCACTTGGGAACGGTGAAGTGATGGCCTATCACCATCTCCTTAAGAAGGACATTGTGATCCTGTGCACAAAGAGAGAGTTACGCATGGGGAAGTTCACCAAGGCACAGTTAATCGTGCAGTTGGAGGAGGAGGACCGCTCTGAGGAGCAGATTCCTGACCCAGATGGGGCTACAAGAGGAGCTGGGAGCAGCTGGAGCAGCAGCCAGGCACTCCTGAGAGTCTGGTCCCCAACCAGACAAGGGTGTTCACGATTGGGTTCCCCATCAGGGGATCGGAGACGGATGGGATTGGAGCAGAGCCCGAGAGAGCGAGAGGACCATGAGAGCGAGCAAGAGGCTGTGGAAAAGCTGCAGGAGAAGCAGCAGCAGCACAGACTGGTGATGGTGGAGTGGAGAGACATAGGGGGCTGCCCAGGGGTCAGTGGGGAAACATGCCTGCAGGGGCGAGGCCCTGGGACAGAGAGAACTGTGGTGGTGCAGCCGCAGATGCTGAGGGACTGTGGGACCTGGGTGAAGGTCCCTGGGGTGAAGCCCCTCGCCCTGCCTATGGCCCGGATCCCTGTGCAGACGCAGGAGGGGTCGGACTGGCTGGTCATTGGGGTTCTCCAGGATATCGGCTGGGAGGCCCTGTTGGGGGGTGACTGGCTCCCCTTGGGACAGGATCCAGGCCCTGCTCCTGTAACTGCCGAGGGTTTGAATTTAAATCCAGGGAACCAATTAGCTGGGATGGAAATGGTCAGTGAAAATGCAAATGACCTGGCTGGCAGTGGGGAGGGGCTGCTGGGCTCAGGATACCTGCCTACCTGTAACCAGCCGCCTGGGGCTGAGGGGGAGGGAGAGATGCTCCCCGCCCCCCTGCACACCGGAGAGGGGGCTCACGCTGGCTCTGATGCTGAGACCAGAGCAGAGAGCTCACTGCCTGCCCCCACTGGGACAGCCAGGGCAGCGCTGAGCATGGGGGGAGCTGAGACCCCAGCTGAGTGGGGGGACACCCAGGCAGGGCAGGTCAGCTGCCAACCAGGTTTGCCTGGTCCAGACGTGCTGCTGGGAGGTGATTATACAGCAGGGAGGGAGCTACCAGGGACAAGGCTCAGGGGGGCTGTGACCCCAGGCCCAGCCAGCAAGAGGGAGCAGGTCCCACTCCCTGCCCCACCAGCTGAATCCCAGACCGAGCTGCAGAGGGATCCCTCCTTGGAGAAGCTGAGGGAACTTGCTGGCCACAGCGCTGCAAACCCCCTTGGGGAAGGCTGCAGGGACAGAGTCCTGTGGGAGAAGGGATTCCTGTCCCGGGAATGGGCTCCCCAAGGGGAAGTAGAACTGGGGGGAATCGGGAGGCAGCTGGTGGTTCCCCAGGAATCCGCAGAGTTCTTCCCATTTGAGCCGCTGTATGGGAGGAGAGTGAGGGGACCCCTGGACCTGAAAGCGGAGGATTGGATGGAGAAAGGGGGAAGACCCCCTGGGGGATCTCTTCCCTGAGGTGGGAGCCAATCTCCCCATCAGGTGTTCCCCATTCAGAGTCACTGGGAAAGCAGCCCAGATCCTGGAGAGAGAGATCAAGGACGTGCTGACTTTAGATGGGACCCAACCATTTTACAGCCCATGGGCCTTACCCATGGGGCTGATCCCCAAGGGAGACAGGATGGTCTGGTTTTGTGGGGGCTATCAGAAGCTTAAAGCCATCACAGTGTCCAATGCCGACCCCATGCCTAGGCCTGGGGAGATTCTAGACAAGCAGAGGGGAATGGAGAACGTGGCCCTGGCAGACACTGATAACATGTGCATCTTTAGCCAGACCTGGGAGGAACAGGTGTCCCAGGGGAAGATGGTGCTGGGCTGCCTCAAGGAGGTGGGCCTGACGGTAAAAGCTGGAAAGTGTAAGGTGGGGATGGCAGAGGTGTTGTGTCTGGGCCACAAGGTGGGGAGTGGCTGCCCAAGCCCAGAGCTGGCCAAGGCCAAGATGGGGGCTCTTAACCAAGAGAGCCCGAATCGCAGCCCAGAGCGCTGGAAGAAGACCCTGTCCCAGTTTAAACCCCAGGAGTATTGGGGTGGCAAAAGGGTACAGGCCGCATAAACCTTCCCACATGCGGCCTGCAAGTGCCATCAAGCACACTCAAGCAAAGAGAGGGCACAAAACTGGACTGTCCTGGTGTAACTCACACCAAGGAATGGGAGAGATGCTGGGGCATCCATGGGAACGTTGGTGGGTTCAAACTTCCCCAGGTCACTGGCTGGAGTGACCTGGCTCAGTTCAGTCTCGAAGGGGGGAGAGATGTGACAAACTGAGACTGTTCTTAATGTTTGCTCTGAATACTGTGTTGCTGCCTCAGTGTCCCCTAGGCAGTTCTTAGGTATCTAGATCGTAGAATAAAGGTGTGTGATTGCTGCAGAGCAAAGGGCCAGTGCACCTAAATGCCTGGCTCTCTGTCTCCTACCAACTGATGGCCTGGGTCCCTCCCCTGCAAAGGTGCCAGCTGAAGGTGTTGGAGACAAAGGGATCAGGTGACCTCCTGGCCCAGGAAAGGAGCTGAGCAGAGAGGAGGGGCTGGAGGGGGAGTTAGTCTGGAGCTTGCTGGGGACGAGGAGTGAAGTGCAGACCTAGGGGTCTGGCTCACTGCCCCCCAGAACGGACCTGGCCGAGGGGTCTGGTTCGCTGTATCTACAAGCTCTGTTTTAGACCCTGTTCCTGTCATCGAATAAACCTCTGTTTTGCTGGCTAAGGCCAGGTCTACACTACGAGATTAAATCGATTTTAGATACGCAATTTCAGCTACGAGAATAGCGTAGCTGAAATCGAATATCTAAAATCGATTTACTCACCCGTCTTCACCGCGCGGGATCAATCTGCGCAGCTCGCTGTGTCGAATCCGGAAGTCCGGTCGTCTAGCTGGAGTTCCGGAATCGATCTAAGCATGCTCTGGGATCGAGATATCGCGTCCAGACCAGACGCGATATTTCGATCCCCGAGCAATCGATTTTAACGCGCCGATTCGGCGCGTAGTCTAGACGTGGCCTAAGAGTCACGTCTGACTGCAAAGTGGGGGTGCAGAACCCTGTGGCTTCCCCACGACCCCGCCTGGGTGGGCTCGCTGTGGGAAGCACACGGAGGGGCAGAGGATGCTGAATGCTCCAAGGAGAGACCCAGGAGGTGAAGACGTGTGAGCTTCTTGCCCTGAACAAGTCTGCTCCAAGGGAGAGGAGGCTCCCCAAAGTCCTGACTGGCTTAGTGGGGAGCAGTTCCAGAGCATCGCCCGTGGACTCCGTGACACCGTGCAAGCCTATCCACTAAATCTGAAACGGCGCATACATCTCCCAGCCCCGCTTCAGTCCACGCCCTGTGTTCAAACCTTTGTAAGGGCTGTTTAAATGGGGACGTGGGTTTCTGTACAAACGGCAGCAGTTCCTGTTTTTCTCTAAGAATATCTTTAGATTGTGTTTTCTTAAACATTTTTCCCAGCAATTGTGAGCAACAACCAATCACAACACAAAACCGAATTGACAAATATCAATCACTATAACCCCCTGACGCCTGGAAGAGCAATTTCACTATTGTAATAATATCCAAACCTAAACTCCTATTTCCTTCAGGGTTGATGTGGTTAATCAACTGAAAGCTTTTCGTCTTTTTCCCACAGTGCCAGGCTCACTAAAGCTGGCGGGGTGCACACCGGTTTTTATAATAATCGGGGATATTATGCTTGCTCCTCTAACGCATTCTCCACCAAAAATGCTCCGCTGATAAAAATACACAGGATCTACATGAAACAGCAGATGATAAATGGATGATAAATGAACTATTTGGCTATAAGATGGAGCAGGAGCCCTGGGGCTGGCTCATCTCCTTCCTCAGGTTCTGCATCTCCTGCTGCAACTGTGCCGCCTCCTCCCGGAACCCCTCGCGCAGCAGCCGCTCCTGCTCCTGGGGGAGAGAGCCGAGGGTTAGTGCCGCCGACACAGAGCAGTGGGGATGTGGGGTAGGGAGCAGAGATGGGAGAGAACCCAGGAGTCCTGGCTCCTTGCTCCAGGCAGTTCAGTACCAGCTCCCCAGGAGCCTGGGGCAGGTACCTGCAGTTTCAGGGCCAATGCTCTCTCCTGCTCGGCCAGCAGCTGCCTCCTGTCCTGCTCCATCTTGGCCGTCAGCTGCTGGACGTGCTCCTGGTGGCTGCGCTCCTGGTCCTGCAGCAGCTGCTCTGTCCTGGCCTGCATCTCCTGGCTCAGCTGGGCCTCCCGCTCAGCCGCCTCGGCCCGCGCCCGCTCCACTGGGGGGTGAGGGGGGCACATGGTCAGGGACAGGGATTCGGGGTGCAGAGCCTTGGCTCGGGGTCACTGGGTCATTGGCACCCAGGAGCAGGGCCGGTGTAACCACTAGGGTGCCAAAATTGGGGGGTGCCAAAAAGCAGTGTCCGGCGTCACAGGAGTCAGCTGAGCGGGGCAGGGTGGGGAGCGAGGCCTCCACAACAAACCCGCCCCCACAGCGACGATCAGTGGGAGCCTGCAGCGGAGCAAGGAGGAGACAGCCGGCCGGGCGCGATGACCAGAGCGGCTGAGGGACGGAGCCGTTGGGGGAGGCAGGACGAGGTCCTGAGCTCAGGTGAGCTTTGCCCTCCAACGCGCCACGCCTGGGGCAAGGGATAGTGAAACTAAACCCCACAGCGCGACGGAGGGGAAAGGCCTGGTGCAGGTACCGCTTCCAAACAGCGACCCCTCCCCGGTGGCCCTGTGCCAATGCGGGGAGCCGGCCCTGATCCCCAGGGAGAGCCTCCCCTGCTCCCGGGAGAGCCCGGCTCTGCCCTCCTTGCCCCTGGGTCCCCCCCCGGAGGGCGAAGTACTCGGAGCCTGGGAATGTTTAGAGACCCCGCGAGCTCGCTCATAGGTTCCCCTGGGCCAGAAGGGACCGTTGTGATCCTCTCCTCACCCCCTTGTGTTAATTCTAACGAACAATCCCGCATAATGCAGGATTCATTTCTGAACGTTTATAATTCGTGATGCTCCAGGAGGAGGGGAAGGGGAGGGGGAGGGGGCGCAAGTTTCGCCTAGGGCCCAAAATATCCTTGCACCAGCCCTGTCCAGGAGTCACCAGATCTATGGAGCCAGAGCCCTGGCCCTGGGGTCACCACGTCCATGGGGCACTGGATCTATGGGCACTGGGGTCACCAGGCTTGGGGTCACTGTCTCCATGGGGCACTTGACATATGGGGCCCTGGGATCACAGCATCTATGGGACCCTGGGGTCCCCATGGCTGTGAGGCCACAGAGACCCTACCCTGAGGCACCGGATCTATGGGGCTGCAGAGCACTGGTATCTGTGGGGTCCAGGAGTCACAGGATCTATGGAGTTGGGAGGGCCAGGGGTCACTGGGTCTATGGGGCCGTGAGGGCCAGGAGTCACTGGGTCTATGGGGTCATGGTATTCAGGGGGGTGAATCTGTGGCCAAGAGACCCCCCAGATCCATAGGGCTGTGGGGATCACAGGACTATAAGCCCCAGCTCTGGAGTCACCTTCAATCTCCCTCTGTTTGTCCGTGAGGCTCTGGTCCGTCTGCAGAACGGCCTGGGCCACCGTCTCCTTAGACTTCAGAAACTGCTGCAGCACCTCGGCCGCCTGGGGGCACCGGGAGAAAGGGGGTGAGCTGGGGCCCACAGCCCCTCCTGCCTCCCCCCTGCCCTTGCCCCCCCCCACACAGACAGATCGAGGGGCCCACAGCCCCTCCCACCTGAACCTGCCCCTGACCCATATACCAAGGGGGCCCCAGACCAGTGGGAGCCTCTGCGCTGCTCTCTCATCCCGTCAGGCCAGGACGAGCCCAGACCAAAAGCCCACAGCGGGATCCAGCGATGTCATCGGTACCTCCCACCCCACGGTGCCTTCAGACTGTGTGTGAGCTCAGAGCTACAGCCAGAGTCAGAACCCAGGAGTCCTGGCTCCCAGCCCCCCTGCTCTAACCCACCAGACTCTGCTGACCCCCGCCCGAGCCAGGGAGAGAACCCAGGAGTCCTAGCTCCCAGCCCCAGTTAATGCTATTCAGCCAATTCACCATGATCCCTTTCTCTGGCACCAGCTGGTATTTCTCCACCATCTCCCGCTGGTCGTGCAGGAGGCGCTGGTAGCCCCCGGGCACCGAGTAGCTCCCCTCGCAGACCCGCTCCTCCAGCTCCTGCGACAGCTCCCTCAGCACGGCCATGCACCGGTCCGACGACGCCTGCTCGTTCTGGCGGCAGAGCTCAGCGCGCTTGGAGTCCAGCCTGTCCTGTGGAGAGAGGGGACATTGGAGCCGGTGCGCCCCAGAGGAGAAAGTTCCTGTGCCCCATTCCCTGCCCCAGAGAGCCAGCCAGTTCCCTGCCCTGGGGCCAGCTCCCCTGGAGGCCCCATGCCCCACTCCACAGACCCAGCCAGTCCCCTCCCCGGGACCAGATCGGAACCAGCACCCCCTGGAGTGGAAATGCCCCACGCCTTATTCCCCTGTGGGTCACTGCAGGCTGGGGCAGGAGGGGCTGCGCTCCCATTGCAGGGTCCCTGGTACCTTCAGCTGCCGCTGGTATTGCTGCTCCTCGTCCTTGAAGGCGCGCGCCATGAACGCCCGCAGCGCCTCCCGCTCGCACTGGGCGTGCAGCTCCAGCAGCTCCTGCACGCTCTCCGTGGGCAGCGCTACCCGCCGCCCCAGCTGCTCCTCGTAGGCAGCCACGGCCTCCCCCACCGCCGCCGAGTTCTCGATCTGCGCCAGGGCCAGCACC
Source organism: Aldabrachelys gigantea (assembly GCA_026122505.1). Taxonomy (NCBI): domain Eukaryota; kingdom Metazoa; phylum Chordata; order Testudines; family Testudinidae; genus Aldabrachelys; species Aldabrachelys gigantea. Next base: position 73,656,700 of record CM047489.1, read on the forward strand.
GCGCTCTCCATGCAGGGCACCGCCCCGCTGCGGATGGCATCCACGTAGGTTACCGCCAGGTTCCCCAGCACTGCCGGAGGGACAGGGTCAGCACCAGGTTTCCCAGTGCGGCTGGAGGGACAGAATCAGCGCCAGAGGGGCCACCGCAGCCGGAGGGGGGCAGGGGGCCCAGCACGGCCGGAGGGGGGCAGGGTCAGCGCCGGGGGGCCCAGTGCAGCCGGAGGAGGGCAGGGGGCCCAGCATGGCCAGAGAGGGGCAGGGTCAGCGCCGGGGGGCAGGGTCAGCACCAGGGGGCCCAGCGTGGCCGGAGGGGGGCAGGGTCAGTGCCAGGGGCCCAGCACAGCCGGAGAGGGGCAAGGTCAGCACCGGGGGGCAGGGTCAGCGCCAGGTGGCCCAGCGTGGCCGGAGGGGAGCAGGGGCAGCACCAGGGGGCCCAGCGCAGCCGGAGGGGGGCAGGGTCAGCGCCAGGGGGCCCAGTGTGGGCGGCAGGGTCAGCATCCCCCACCCAGCCCCTCCCACACATTCCAAGACCCCGGCTGCTCCCCTGGACCTGCCCCTCCCCATGTGCCCCGGTCCACAGATCCCAGCCCGAAATGCCCCGCCCCCGTCCCCCTGAGCAATTGGTGCCTTGTCTCTCGTTGGGATGTGCCTGGCTTCACCCCCTCAGCTGCAGGACCCTGCTCTGCCTTTCTCTGCAGCCCCATGGCCCTGTGGGACCGAGGCATCCCTCCCTGCCAGCCAGGCCTCTCCCCATCATCTTCCCTGGGACCCGCTAACTGGACCTGCTCTGTCTGGCTCTGCACGCCCTGTTCTCCCCCATGGGTCATTTCCATTCCTCTGCTCCAACCCTCGATGATTCTCCAGCGCCTCTTCTAACCACGCACCCCAGAGCTGGGCGCAGGCTCCTGCGTCGCTGTCACCAGCGCTGGCCATACGGGACCCCGTCCCAGCTCGGTTTGTCCCACCCAGCACCCCATGAGCCCCATTTGCCCCAGTGTCCCCCAGCACAAGGGCTACCGACACTCACTGGCCCCGGTCACCACGTGGCCACCCAGGAGGGTCTTGGTCTTCGACGTCTCCCAGACGTGGTGGCAGAACTGGGCCACCTGCTCCTGGAACTCAGAGTCCAGCTCATCCTCCCGCAGCTCCTCCAGCCGGGGCAGGCGCTTCCTGCTGGCCGGCTGGACGAAGATGAAGCATTTCCGGGCAGGGAAGAACTGGCGGATGCACTTTCGGGGCAAGTTGTAGGGCTGGTCCTGCTTGCTGCTGCCTGGCAAGAGTAGGGAGCCGGGCAGAGCCTTAGCCAAGATGTGGCTGCTTCTGGGGGGCAGCGTACGACTGATGAACAGATTCCCATGGGAGGAAGAGACCCTGCTATCTGGGGCGGGAGGGAGGGATTGAGGGGGGCCGGGGAACCGTCCCAGCTGGAATGTGGCCAGGACAGTGAAAGTCCCAATTCCCAGGAACTGGTAACACCCATGAGGTGTCGACGCCCTGGGTTTGTGTCTTGAGCAAAAGTCACCCCCCAGCAGCACAGCCCTGGGGCCAGCCCTGACAGCCAGGGGAGAGTGCCCACCCCGTCCCCTTAGCTCTGCCCTGGAGCACTGGGCCAGCACCGCTCCCCTACCTGGCTTTAGTTTCAGGGCGTTCTCCAGGTACTCGTCCTCGGTGATCTCCCGCCCGTCCAGCTGCAGCTGCAGCACGAAATCCCGCACGGCCCACACGAAGGCCGGGAAGAACCGCACGTACTCGGCCGAATCTTCCCCCTCCTGCCGGCCACCCTCGCATGCCACCTTCACCTTCATGTCCCCTTGGCTGCCCTCAGCCGCCGGCTTCACCTTGATGCGCTCTGTCAGCTCCGTCACGTAGCTGGGGGCCAGCTAAGGAGGAGGCGATGTGGTGCCCCCCGCAGTGAGGTCCCACTCCCTCAGAGGCCCCCCTACCCCCCTGCAATGGGGCTCGGAAGGGACAGCTGGTAGGGGAGGATATTCCATCACAACACCCGGTGCCCTGCACGGGAAGGAGCGACTCTGACAGCTGGTGGCAGTAGTGGGTTGTTACTCCCCTACATGGGGCAGCCACTAGAGGGGGCCGTGGTGCACACCCTGCGCTGCGGGTCCCGATTTCACTGGGGGTGAAGCGTTTGGATGGAACCGCAGGTCCCTTCCCCAGGGAGATGGGCCCACCCCGCTCCCCGGGTCCGCAGGGCAGGATACTGCAGCTGGTCCATGGCCTGCTGGTTGATGGTGCCCATGCTGTTATAGACCAGGGTGCTGCTGAGCAGCACAGCCAGCGCGAAGATCCACGTGTCGTTCTTCGTGTTGCCCTGGAACGACACCCATTGTCACCATCCTGAGTGCGTCCCAGTCGCAGAGCTCACAGCCTATCACAGAGCACGGCGGGATCGCCAGCCCCATGACACAGATGAGGAAACTGAGGCATGGGGGAGGGTGGCCAGTGGAACAGCCCCCAGTTCTCTGGAGTCCCAGTCCAGGCCACATTGAATTCCCATTCTCCAACCCAGCAGAGTCACTATTTGGGGTTGGCATATTTCCCTCCCGCAACATGTTAAATCCCCAGCTCCCAGAGGCACGGGAGGGGGCAGGAGCTCCCATTGCTCCCCTCTTACTGAAGAAAGTTCCTAAGCCACACGGCTGCATTTAACCTTTGGGAAGGCGACACCTCCCTGCCCCCCGGGGTCTAGCTGCAGCGGCCCCCACTCAGGGCCGGCACTTCCATTTAGGCGACCTGGGCGGTTGCCTAGGACACCAGGCTGGGGGTTTGCAGCTGCTCCCGTGCATTTTTCAGGTTTCATCCTCTTTTATCCCCAGTGGCCGCTACACCGGCTCTTCCCTCTCCCTATGGCAGGGCAAAGCCAATGTAAACCCAAGGCTGCAGGATCCTTCTCAAAGGATCCATTTTATCGGCTGTGTCTGAGCCCCTCTCCAGAGCGAATGTGTTTATTGTCACACTCCTTCTGGCAGGCGGGTGGAGAAACTGAGTCCAAGCTCACACCGGGGGTCTGTGGAGCAGGGATTTGATCCTGGCTCTCTGGAATGCCAGCCCTGCCCTCCATCCCTACAGCGGGTCGGGAAATTGTCACTGAAGAACATTCCAATTTTTGATACCAAAACCACTGACGAAACAGGGACAGTTAAGGTGAATTTCCTCACTTGAAAAATTATTGGGAATAAAAGTTTCTGAATTGTGGAAACAGCCCAACTGGGTTTTTCAAGGCAAAATGACGTCTTGTTCCCAATGTTTTGGTAAATTTGTACCAAGTTCAAACGAAAAAAAAAGTGGAAAATCAAAATGAAACGTTTGAAAATGATCCACGTTTTTTGCATGACCCAGACCCAGGGCACGTTTCCGATTTTCGAGCCCTGGCACTTCCCTCCCTTTTGACTTTTCATCGCAATTCAGGACAGGAAACATTTTAAATGTCTCAACAGCTCTTCCTTGGCGGGAGAAGCGTTTCCAGCCCCACCCCGGCCTCTCTTCCCAGCCCCGCCATTGCATCCCCAGCCCTCCAGACATTGGCACTTCCCCCTGAGAGGGTGCTGGCTCCTCCTCAGATGCTGCCCCCCTCTCGTGCCGGGGGTTTGCTAGGAGTGTCTGTGCGCAGAGGGGCAGGGAGCTCCTTAAATACCCCAGCCCCTTTCCCAGCCTGCCTTGCCCTGAACTACAAGTCCCAGCAGCCCCTGCATGCCAAGGGGTGTTCCATCCTGCTCTGCAAATTGGCTGATTCTCATACGCTGCCCCCCCAAGCCCCCACTCACCTTCTGCACGTCGCCCAGCCCCTCGGTGTCCAGCAGCACCAGGGTGTGGCCGGCCCGGCGGGGGTGGGGGTGGGGCAGGCACCACATCCAGATGCCCTTGGTGTGCGACTGGATGGTGGAGCCCAGCGAGAACCCTGGGGAGAGAGGGACGGAGCTGGGACAGATGCGGAGCGAGGGGACCCAGGAGTCCTGCCCCCCTGACCATTAGACCCCACTCCCCTCCCAGCGCCAGGGAGAAAACCCAGGAGTCCTGGCTCCCAGCCCCTCTCCCCCGCTCTAACCACTACAGCCCACTCCCCTGCCAGAGCTGGGGAGAGAACCCAGGAGTTCTGGCGCCCGGGGGCTGGGCTCACATCTCTCACCTGTTCTCTTGCTGGCCAGTCGGTTCATGAGGTAGGACTTGCCGGTGCGGTACAGCCCGGCAATGGCCACCACCACCACGGGCTGGGAGATCTCCGCCAGCACCTGCAGTGCCTCCTGCTGCACCCGCAGCTCCCCCGCTGGGCTGTTCTCAATCAGACAGATGGGGACCGGCATGGGGATCTCCATCGCGCTGGGGGGGCGGCCTGCGGGAACGGGGAGGGTCAGCGCTGGGGGTGAGACATGGGGGGGAGTGAGACACAGAGCCAGGCTCCCCCAAACTGCAGGAGACCCTTCCGCCTACCTGCATGCAGCGTACAGACCCCAGCATCGCCCGCAGCAGCTCACCCTGGGGCAGACAAGCCCTGACGCTCCTGGACAGGCAGGATGGTCCAGTGGTTAAAGCGCAAGCCTGGGAGCTGGGGTCGCATCCAAGCTCCTCCACAGATTTCCCGACACTTGGGCCAGGTTTTGGAAGGGGTTTCGTTATTGCTGCACTCACCAGGACGGATCTGACTCTCCTCCAGGACCTTCCCTGCCTCTCCTCTAGCTTCTGTTCCACCAGCCTCACTCTGCAAGATGATGACGGACAGTCCGGCCCCCTGCATGCCATGAAAAGGATCTTCAGCCACGAATCACAGCACTGCGGCTAAAGCCTTCTCTGCACAGAAGGGCTGCACTGGCGAACCCTGCTGGTGGGGACGCGGCTTCTCCCAGCCAACGAGTTCTTGTACCCGGACAGCCTGAAACGTTTGCTGCTAGAGCTGCGTCCATACTGGGAATTTGGCTGGCACAGATCTGTCAGAAGGGGGGCGATTCCCCCCACCCCCCACACACTCTGAATTGAGGTACCACCAGGAAACCTTTTCAGGGTGAACTCGTCCCAGTAACGTCCTGGGGCGCGGTGGAACAAAGGCAGAGGATTTACCTTCTTTAGCTGTCCGGTGTTTCTCTCCGACGTAAGGGGATGTCCTGTGACAGATACCTGTGACCAATCTACCTGGGGTGTCAGGTGATCAGGCTGAGGCTGCAGAATCTCTCGGTGAGGAGATGAAGGAGCACGCCAAGTGACTGAATTTTAAAGCTTTATTCATAAAATAATAAAATAACAGCAGTGAGTGTTGGGACTACGCCCACGCAGGGTCGGCTCCACGCGTGCTTGGGGCGACATGCCGCGGGGGGCGCTCTGCCGGTTGCCGGGTGGGGTCAGGCGGCTCCGGTGGACCTCCCGCAGGAGGCAGCGAAATGGCTAGAGCCGGCCCTGCTCCCACGTCACTCAAAGGAAGCAAGAAAGCATTAGTACCCAGCCCTAACCCACTTTCAAACTCACACAAACACGACCCGAGGCTGGCCAAGAGGGGGAGGGCACTGGTCATCCAGGGTCCGCTGTGATCTCCAACTTGCTTTGGCTCTCAGGAGGGTTTTAAGCTCTGGGTTCTTCTGGGGGGCGTTTTGTTCAGGGACCTCTGTTCCTGGTGCTCTTTGTACCAGCCCAAACCGGCTCTCTGTGGCCTCCTCAGCTTCCCAAATCCACTGGCTCCAGGGACGCCCTTCCCCGCCATTTTGCTTGTTTTTGCAGTCTTTGCAGTCCTGCTCAGCGTAGTTCTCCTTTTCCCCTGGCTGGCTGGGGTTAGGTAAGATGTGAATGCAGCTGCAGACGTCTCGCCGTGACCTTGGACCGGGGGCCAGCGTCTTATCTTCAGAGCTCGCTGAAGCATCGAGTTAACCCCTTCTCTGCTCTCTTCCTTCCTCCTCCTTTGGCCTCCAGCAACCTGCAAAGGAATCTTCCACTCCACACTCACACCTTTGACCCTCCCCCAAAATGGCTTGCAATCATGTTAGCAACATACAGTGCTGATCTGCTTCCCCAGGGGACCCCCTGAGGGAGGGAGTCCTGGGGCCTGTGACAGTCCCACGCTTTGCCACTTTCCTTCTCTGCCGCTTTCAGTCTCTTGGGTTGACGTGAAAAGTAGGCCAGGCAGCATCCTATATAGGGGGTGAGCTTAGGGGTGGGGTCGAAAACTTGGTCAGTGTCCAGCCCAATCCTCTGATTGGTTCTCTGTCTTGCCCAGGCGACAGCTGCCTGCCTCTAATCTGCAACAGTTGAACTTCCTTCTCGGGGGAGCCCCAGCCACCTGCCCCGCACACCACATCATGCCAAGCTCCCCCACCCCCATCCCTGATGCCCCCTCCCCCAGGCAGAGTAGAGGGGCGCTGCAGAGCGAGCTGAGGGGGCAGGAGGCCATGCTGCAGAAGGGCTTCGCGGAGAAAGCCAGGCTGAGAGAGGACGAGATTTCAAGGCTCCGGCAGGAGATCAGCTCCGCCAGCAAGAGAGACTTTCTGTCAAGCATTTTCAGCAGCATCGGGGAGGGGCTGAGAGCCATTGCCAGCATATCCGATTAGCTGAGATCCAGGCACCAGTGGGGGAAGGGGATGAGCAACTTGAGTAAAACCCAGAAATGAAAGTAGCTGGGCCCCTGTGGGGTTCCCCTGGCTGGAAGTCCCACAAACGCTGCTTCTCTGCACAATTGAAAGTTTCTTCTGACTAATTCCTGTGATCTGCCACATCCCACAGTTACTAACACAGGCCCCGGCGTTGTCTGAAAAATGAAATCACAGGATGCCTGGGTTCTGTCCCCTGCTCTGGGAGGGGAGCAGGGTCTAGTGGTCAGAACAGGTTGGCTGGAGCCAGGATGCCTTGGTTCTCTCCCCATCTCCTGCACTGTAATTATTGGTAACTCTGTGCTGTGCACATCACTGTTCCATGCCTCAGTTTCCCCTCTGTGAAATGGGGACCTTCCCTCTGGGAGGACAAAGTAGTGTTTGTTAGGCGCTGAGCAGACGGTGCTATCTACACGCACAGTGGTAAAACAGGGATCTCCAGCGACCGGCTCTGATTTCCCTGCATGCCCCTAAGGCCGAGTAAATGCAGCCCCCCCCGCCCCGCTGGTGCTGTAATGGGGCCTCCGGGTGTCTAGGACAAGGCAGCTGTGGGGATGCCACCATTGGACCCTTCTCCCCACTGTGTAAGAACAGAGCTAATTTAGACTCTTACTTGCTACACAGGCACCTAAGCACTAGTCCTGCTATGGGACAGTGTCTGTGATGCACAGGACTTCCCAGGATGTGTGAGTGGTGCGGATCCCCCACTAACAGCTGAAATCCCTGAGTGCTGTGATAAGTGGGGGGCCCTGAAGACGTCTCATTAGGGCTGGTGGAGCTGCGCAGCCAGTGGGATGGCTGGCAGAGAGGTGTGGCAATCAGGCGAGTGAGTGCCCGGGCTGTGGTGTGTGCAGGGTGTCTCCTTGTCCACCCCGTGACATTGCAGTCTATATGATTTTATAAAATTATGCTAATGAGTGTGAATATTATGTAACTGGAATACACTTCATGCAAAAGGTCCCTTGTAAGGTATCATTGCAAAGCTTATAATCTACTGAGTGTGGTCGTCCTGTTTGTATAAATGTACCACTCTTGGATCTGAAACTAGAAATATGAAATACAACTTGTGATGAACTGGGACTGTTTTAATGTTTGCTCTGAATACTGTGTTGGTGCCTCAGTGTCCCCTAGGCAGTTCTTAAGTATCTAGGTGGTGGGATAAGGTTGCTGCAGAGCAAAGGGCCAGTGAATATAAATGCCTGGCACTCTGTCTCCTAGCAACTGATGGCCTGGGCCCCTCCCCTGCAAAGGTGCCGGCTGAAGGTGTTGGAGACAAAGGGATCAGGTGACCTCCTGGCCCGGGAAAGGGGCTGGAGGGGGAGTGAGTCTGGAGCTGCCTGGGGACAAGGAGTGAAGTGCAGACCTAGGGGTCTGGCTCACTGCCCCCCAGGATGGACCCGGCCGAGGGGTCTGGTTCGCTGTATCTACAAGCTCTGTTTTAGACCCTGTTCCTGTCATCGAATAAACCTCTGTTTTGCTGGCTAAGAGTCACGTCTGACTGCAAAGTGGGGGTGCAGAACCCTGTGGCTTCCCCAGGACCCCGCCTGGGTGGGCTCGCTGTGGGAAGCACACGGAGGGGCAGAGGATGCTGAATGCTCCAAGGAGAGACCCAGGAGGTGAAGACATGTGAGCTTCTTGCCCTGAACAAGTCTGCTCCGAGGGAGAGGAGGCTCCCCAAAGTCCTGACTGGCTTTGTGGGGAGCAGTTCCAGAGCATCGCCCGGGGACTCCGTGACAACTGGTGGCAGCGGTGGGAGATACTGCACCCCGTGGATGGCGCTTCCTGCAGTAAGTGACTGGGGAGCAGTAAAACAGAGGAGGGAGAGTGAAGACCAGGCGTGCTGAAGGCTCAGAGAGAGACGGTTTCAGGGGGCAGTTAACCTCTGGGAGTGTGTGACCAGCGAGAAGGACTGTTGGAGTAACAGGGTCCCCCTGAGGACTGCAGCGAGCAGTCTCAGGGGCGGAGGAGCTTGCCGCTCGACCCTGGGAGAGAGAAGGATTTTGCAGTAGCAGGGTTCCCCTGGGGATTGCAGGAGCAGTCCCAGGGGCGGAGGAGTCTGCAGCTCGACCCTGGCAAAGAGGTGGTGATCACGAGAAGGGCTGGCACACCAGGGGTTCTTCCTGGAAACCATGGGGGAGCCAAGAGCACACAGGCCTGTGAGTCCAGAGCCACTTGGGAACAGTGAAGTGATGGCGTATCACCAGCTCCTTAAGAAGGACATTGTGATCCTGTGCACAAAGAGAGAGTTACGCATGGGGAAGTTCACCAAGGCACAGTTAATCGTGCAGTTGGAGGAGGAGGACCGCTCTGAGGAGCAGATTCCTGACCCAGATGGGGCTACAAGAGGAGCTGGGAGCAGCTGGAGCAGCAGCCAGGCACTCCTGAGAGTCTGGTCCCCAACCAGACAAGGATCTTCACGATTGGGTTCCCCATCAGGGGATCGGAGACGGATGGGATTGGAGCAGAGCCTGAGAGAGCGAGAGGACCGTGAGAGAGAGCAAGAGGCTGAGGAAAAGCTGCAGGAGAAGCAGCAGCAGCATGAACTGGCAACGGTGGAGTGGAGAGACATAGGGGGCTGCCCAGGGGTCAATGGGGAAACACGCCTGCAGGGGCGAGGCCCTGGGACAGAGGGAACTGTGGTGGTGCAGCCGCAGATGCTGAGGGGTTGTGGGACCTGGGTGAAGGTCCCTGAGGTGAAGCCCCTCGCCCTGCCTATGGCACGGATTCCTGTGCAGACGCAGGAGGGGTCGGACCGGCTGGTCATTGGGGTTCTCCAGGATATCGGCTGGGAGGCCCTGTTGGGGGGTGACTGTCTCCCCTTGGGACAGGATCCAGGCCCTGCTCCTGTAACTGCCGAGGGTTTGAATTCGAATCCAGGGAACCAATTGGCTGGGATGGAAATGGTCAGTGAAAATGCAAATGACCTGGCTGGCAGTGGGGAGGGGCTGCTGGGCTCAGGATACCTGCCAACCTGTAACCAGCCACCTGGGACTGAGGGGGAGGGAGAGATGCTCCCCACCCCCCTGCGCACCGGAGAGGGGGCTCATGCTGGCTCTGATGCTGGGACCAGAGCAGAGAGCTCGCTGCCTGCCCCCACTGGGACAGCAAGGGCAGCGCTGAGCACGGGGGGAGCTGAGACCCCAGCTGAGTGGGGGGACACCCAGGCAAGGCAGGTCAGCTGCCAACCAGGTTTGCCTGGTCCAGACGTGCTGCTGGGAAATGATTATACAGCAGGGAGGGAGCTACCAGGGACAAGGCTCAGGGGGGCTGTGACCCCAGGCCCAGCCAGTGAGAGGGAACAGGTCCCACTCCCTGCCCCAGCAGCGGAATCCCAGACCGAGCTGCAGAGAGATCCCTCCTTGGAGAAGCTGAGGGAACTTGCTGGCCACAGCGCTGCAAACCCCCTTGGGGAAGGCTGCAGGGACAGAGTCCTGTGGGAGAAGGGATTCCTGTCCCGGGAATGGACTCCCCAAGGGGAAGTAGAACTGAGGGGAAGCAGGAGGCAGCTGGTGGTGCCCCAGGAATCCACAGGGTTCTTCCATCTCAAGCTGCTGGATGAGAGGAGAGTGAGGGGACCCCTGGAGCTGAAAGGGGAGGATTGGGAGGAGAAGGGGAAAGACCCCCTGGTGGGTCTCTTCCCTGAGGTGGGAGCCAATCTCCCCATCAGGTGTTCCCCATTCAGAGTCACTGGGAAAGCAACCCAGATCCTGGAGAGAGAGGTCAAGGACATGCTGGCTTTAGATGGGATCCAGCCATTTTACAGCCCATGGGCCTCATCCGTGGGGCTGATCCCCAAGGGAGACAGGATGGTCTGGTTTTATGGGGGCTATCAGAGGCTTAAAGCCATCACAGTGTCCGATGCTGACCCCATGCCTAGGTTTGGGGAGATTCTAGACAAGCTGAGGGGGATGGAGAACTTGGCCCTGGCAGACACGGATAACATGTGCATCTTTAGCCAGACCTGGGAGGAACAGGTGTCCCAGGTGAAGAGGGGGCGGGGCTGCCTCAAGGAGGTGGGACTGATGGTAAAAGCTGGACACTGTAAGGTGGAGACAGCAGAGGTGTTGTATATGGACCACAAGGTGGGGAGTGGCTGCCCAAGGCCAAGATCGGGGCTCTTAACCAAGAGAGCCCAAATCACGGACCAGGGGGCTGGGAGAAGACCCTGTCCCAGTTTAAACCCCAGGGGTATTGGGGGGCAAAAGGGTACAGGCCGCATAAACCTTCCCACCTGCAGCCTGCAAGTGCCATCAAGCAGGCTGAAGCAAAGAGAGGGCACAAAACTGGGAGGGCCTGGTGTAACTCACACCAAGGAATGGGAGAGATGCTGGGGCATCCATGGGAACGTTGGTGGGTTCGAACTTCCCCAGGTCACTGGCTGGAGTGACCTGGCTCAGTTCGGTCTCGAAGGGGGGAGAGATGTGATGAACTGGGACTGTTTTAATGTTTGCTCTGAATACTGTGTTGGTGCCTCAGTGTCCCCTAGGCAGTTCTTAAGTATCTAGGTGGTGGGATAAGGTTGCTGCAGAGCAAAGGGCCAGTGAATATAAATGCCTGGCACTCTGTCTCCTAGCAACTGATGGCCTGGGCCCCTCCCCTGCAAAGGTGCCGGCTGAAGGTGTTGGAGACAAAGGGATCAGGTGACCTCCTGGCCCGGGAAAGGGGCTGGAGGGGGAGTGAGTCTGGAGCTGCCTGGGGACAAGGAGTGAAGTGCAGACCTAGGGGTCTGGCTCACTGCCCCCCAGGATGGACCCGGCCGAGGGGTCTGGTTCGCTGTATCTACAAGCTCTGTTTTAGACTCTGTTCCTGTCATCGAATAAACCTCTGTTTTGCTGGCTAAGAGTCACGTGTGACTGCAAAGTGGGGGTGCAGAACCCTGTGGCTTCCCCAGGACCCCGCCTGGGTGGGCTCGCTGTGGGAAGCACACGGAGGGGCAGAGGATGCTGAATGCTCCAAGGAGAGACCCAGGAGGTGAAGACATGTGAGCTTCTTGCCCTGAACAAGTCTGCTCCGAGGGAGAGGAGGCTCCCCAAAGTCCTGACTGGCTTTGTGGGGAGCAGTTCCAGAGCATCGCCCGGGGACTCCGTGACAACTCTGAGGGCCTATTGTAACTATGCAAAGTGTGGGCCATTAATGGCGGTTTGGAATCTTGATGGCTCCTGTCAACCAGGACAATTGTCTCCAGATGGGTGTTTTGCCTGTATGTGTGTGTGCTGGCAAGTGGGCAATGAAGTCTTGCAGTGTCATGTGATCATGTCACCTGAACTGGAATCCATCTTTAACCTGGTGCTTTTCCATTGTGGGGGGGGGACCCAGAGAGGGGCAAAGGTTTCCTGCCTCATGCAAAATAGATCTAAAGGGGTGAAACAAAACAAAGGGCGAGGAGCCGTCATGAGGAATCCGCTGGCTACCAGCTGAGCTGGAACAAGAGCTGTACCAGGGGAATGATTGTGCCCAGGCCTGGAAGGGGTCCAGTCTGAGGAAAAAACTTACTGAAGCATCTCTGAGGGTGGCATTATCTGTATTCCATTTGATTAGACATGGATTTGCGTGTTTTATTTTATTTTGCTTGGTGATTTACTTTGTTCTGTCTCTTACTACTTGGAACCACTCAAATCCTACTTTCTGTATTGAATACGTAAGCAGAGTCAGGATGAGCTCTAACTTGACATCTGGTGGTGAATTATGGGGAGTGTGGAAAGAATCTCAAGGAGTGTGGAAAGGAATTCCAGGTATTTGCATCAGCACACTCACCCCATCTAGCATAAGCCCACGGCAGCCTGGGACGGTTATTTTAACAGCTCTGGGATCCCCAATTTCTTTGTTATTGGGGCAGAAGGAAAAAAAAAAGTGCTGTCACCCTAATTATGTGAATGAGGAACTATGAGACTGCTTTACAACAGAAATGACTCAACCTAAATTAAGTGACACTTGCTAGAAAAGGGACATGGGTTCCAAAACCCAGTGAATTGAGAAAGGTTGGGGACTAGTGTGTGTACCTGATGGCATGGGCCCCTTTTAAGGGCCTGGAACACCAATTGCACATCCTCCTCTCTCCACTGTTAAAGAGTAGAGCTGATTTTGATTCCATTAGGACTCCATCTAGAGACTGCTGAGCTGAATCCATGTTGGGCCAATGGTGCGCCAGGGCTCCCCTACTAAGAGCTGAAATCACTAAAAGAGCTGAGCTGAGCTCACTGAGTGCTGTGTTAGCTAGTGGGGGAGCCTGAAGACCTATTGCTAAGCGGCTGGCAGAGTGGAGCAGTTTGCAGCATGTTGGAGCAGCCCATGGAACAGTGAGTGGAGTGGAGCGATTTGCAGGGACGACTGAAGTGGCTCACAGGTTGGCTGGAGGAGCAGCACAGCTGGTGTAGTGGAGTTGATCGTGGTGAAGGCTGCAGCAGAACTCCACAGAGAGGCAGGGCAGTTGGCCCTGGCCCATGTAAGGTGCCCTACACCCTGTGTGGGCTTCCCCTCTCCCCATTTCCACCCAAGCTGGTGGGGAGTAAAACTCTGCAGATAAACTTTTGAACTCTGGGGTGGCACTGACCAGAGACTTTCAGGTTGTTGGACTTTGGGGTGATTGGAGTTAAGACCCTAAGGGGGAAAGGACATTGCCAAACGTACTTGGAGGTGGGCTTTTGCTTATGGTTTGTGTTATAACCCTGTCTGTGGTATTTCTCCAGTGTGATGGCAACTCAGAGGGGCAGAAGAGTTACAAATAAAATCACTTTTTACTTATTAATTAACCCAGAGTACGGATTAATACTGGGGAGGGGGGGAACAGCTGTGCATCTCTCTCTGTCAGTGTTATAGAGGGCAAACAATTTATGAGTTTACTCTGTATGAGCTTTATACTGGGTAAAACGGATTTATTTGGGTTTGGACCCCAGAGAGACGTTCAGCCCAGTGGATGGTGTTGAGACAAGGGCTATGACCTATTCAAACAGGCTTTGCTGCTGAAGGTTGAACTGACCCCGAGGCAAACAGGAAATGATTCTGGGGTGTACGCAAGACGCCAGGTGTCACTTACAAAGAGGTCACCAAACTGCTGGGGAAATATCTCCACAAGTGGGGGAATGGCACAGGGGCCACCACCACAGAGGATGTGTATAACCTGGTGGGGTTGGAGCAGCTGGATGACATCTCCCCTCCAGACCTTAAGATGTGGCGAGTGGACCGGAAGCCCAAGGATCTGCGCAGTGCAGGGGCACTGGCAGATGAGTTTGTGGACAGTAGATTGAGGGCAGGAGGGAGACCCACATCGGGGGCTCAGAACGGGAGTCATCCCAAGACCTCTCCAAGGTGGGACTCCAGGAAGTCCAGCTCAGGGATGGCCGGGAATGCCGGGGACGGCTGACCTTGTGGGACTTGAGGGACCTGAAATGTAATTACTGTGGCCAAAAGGGGCACAAGGTGGCCCAGTGCCTGAAGATGAAGGACATGGTGGCCAAGCAGAACCCGCGGGGTGTTAACTGGGTGGAAGCCCACCGAGAAGGGGCACTGCCGGGCCAGGGGGCTGCAGTTGAGAGGGCTGTGCCAGGGGGAGGGGACCACCAGGCCAGGCCAGCAGGGGAAGGTGGGGCCCCAGGTCCAGAGCAGCCGTACTCCCCCATTTTGAGGCTGAATGGAGCAGGGTCACTTAGCCAGGGGCCTGGGGAAGTTCAGGGCCCTGCCCCGTGACAAAGCATCGGCTATAGCATTGGCCTCCCCCTCACATGGACCACCTCCATGTCATACCCTGGAGGAGCAGGCTCCATCTCAGCAGCTTGGCATTAGCCCCTTTCATTTGGTGCAGCCAAGTCAGAGCCAAATGGTCAGTGCACACGGTGAAGCGATGCCCACCTCTGCACCTCAGTCTGTGCCCGTCCAGCCGCACAGGGACCTGCCGTGGCCCTGCTCCCAGCTCCCTGGGGTTCACTGCGGCAGGAGGGCGCCACAGCGAGTCCTTGTGGGGCGTCCAAGACACCACGGCCGACACCACGGCCGCCCAGCAGTGTTTTCATCCAGAGCCGGGCAGCGCTTCCCCTCAGCTCAGCTTCCCGCAAGTTCTGCCGGCTCTGGGCAGGGCGCGGGGCAGACTGCGTGCAGGGCGACCCAGCCACGGAGCCGAGCTAGGGGAACCCGCCCGCCACACTTCAGAGCCCTGAGCGGGAGGGAACCGCTGCTTCTCGCCTGCCCACTGAGCTCGCCTCGCCGGCTGCACTAGGGCTCGCCCGGGGCCAGCATGCCTGGGTGTTGAGATGTGCAATTGCTCCAGTCCTGAGGATGGCAGCCGCTGCCCTGATCCGCGGCCTCCCACGCACCATTCTTGATGCTGGGACCCGCATGAATTTACCGGCTGGAAAACGGGCCAAACCCAACCCTTCCCCTTTCTCACCAGGGCTCCGGCTGCCGGCCGCCTTCTGACAGGAGCTTCCAGCGGCTCAGTTCCATCCCCGGTAGGGTTGGTTCAAGGAAGAGAGGAATGAAAGTCGCGCTGCCCCCGCCCCCCAATTCCTCTGGGGCAGCTGGCACAGGAGGTGAATGCAGATCGCCTGGGGGGGTGGATCCCCACCCCTGCAGTCTGACAAGCAGCGGCCTCATCCCAGGAGAGGCTTTGCTGGGGACGGGAAGGGGGCTTTGTCACTCCAGCCTCTAAAAGTCCCATTCTAGCTCGACCACCAGCTATGGGCTGGGAGCAGACCCCAGATGTACCCAGGAGTCATCCCGCCGCTGCCCCCTCCAGGGCACTTTGGCCCTGAGCTCTCAGGCACCCAGAGGCCCCTTTACAGCACCGGCAGGGTGGAGTCCTGGGAGCAGGTGCATTTACATGGTCATGTTAGCCAAATGGGCTCATTCTCCCCGGAGCTAGTCAATTACTCCAAGGAGGCACAGAGAACAAGACTGAGTTTTATACAGACCTTTATTATACGATCAGCTGAGCGGGTGCCCTCCCCGACTAATGCCAGAGGAGTGACACCCAGAGACATAATAGTTATCACATATATATACCATTATTTACGTCATATCAGACCACACTGACAGCATATTTTGCAGGGGTTTGCAGACGTGGGGTACATAGGTCTATTTGCCTGTTGATACACTCTAAACATTCCACGTTGTTCTCCTTGACCAAAGTACTTAGCAATGTTTGGTATTGGTTATGAAAGCAGGTCACTATTTCACAAGAACAGCAAAGCCTTAATCATTTTATCTATCAATCCCCCCTTTTTATGAAAGCAGTTTGAGAGCCTTAGTATCCCCAATCTTCAGTGTTTACCGGCCGGAATAGTACCATCATCCGTTGATTTATAATTTGATTAGCCATTCGTCTAATTAATGCTACTAAGCAGGGAGTGAGGCAAGCTAAAGCTAATAACACATACAACAAGGAGGAAGCCCTGCCGTAGCCACTCATTTTGTGGCAACCAGGAAGTAAGCCAGTCTGTGTTCCACCCATGCCATGTTTGAACTGGGACATGGGCTAGCTTTCTCATTTCCTTTGTTAGCTGTTTAATTTTGCACACAATCCCTCTTCCTCTGCTAGTAAATAATCAAGGGCTATATGGTGTTGATAAATTGCGGTACTTAAAGTACTTAAAAGCAAATCATCACAGTACTGAACTATGTTACATGAGGGGTGTCTAGCCAGGAATGGGGCAAGGTCTCTCTTTAACTGGCCGCCAAAAATCTCGGGGGCACAGGTCAGTCCCTGTGGAATAACAGTCCACAGATACTGAGCCTTATAATGGGTATCCAGATCTTCCCATTCAAAAGCAAACAGTTTTTGAGATTCGGGGTCAAGGGATATGGAAAAGAAAGTATCTTTCAAATCTATGACAGAAAACCAACCATGAGTTTTGGGAACCTGGCCCAGGATAGTATGGGGGTTTGGGACAATTGGATAGGGGGCCTCTACAAGTTTGTTAACTTGTCTTAGGTCCTGTACTAAACGATACTGTCCATTAGGTTTGAGTACCCCTATTATCGGAGTATTGTCCAGGATGTGCCTTCTCTAAGCCACCCACACCACAGAAACTTTAGAATGAAGGGTTTTAGCCCAATTTGTGTTGCTAATTTTAGAGGGTATTGTCGGACACGAACCGGGCCGCTTTCTTCTTTAAGCTTAATTCGTACTGGGGAAGCATTCCGAGCTCATGCAACGCCCCCTGTCTCCGCCCAAACCTCGGGGTTAACCCTTGGTATCAAGTCCTCTTCTGTATCCTGGCAGTCGGAATAAAAAGTTCCAGCACTCATTAGAGCCATTATATAATTAGAGGTCTGTTGTTTAGGCAATCGTACTTCAATATTCCCACTGTTGAATGAGATTTCCGCCTGCAGTTTGGTGAGGATATCTCGTCCCAGCAGTCCAATGGGGCACGAGGGGTGACAAACAAACTGGTCGGAGATCTGCTGGTCTCCCACTTTTACTAAAAGGGGAAGGGTTTTTGCTAATACCACATTTTGTCCTTTAATCCCTTGAACAATAGCATGACCTGGGGCTCTGCCTGGCGGTGCTGTCTTTAGGGGGAATAAACTCAGGGCAGCCCTGGTATCGATCAAGGCTTCAATTCGGCGGTCCCCTACCTTAATTTGTACCATGGGATCCAGTCTAGCAGCTTGCGCTGCTAAGAAGGGCTGCTGGGTCCCTCGGCCTCCTCATTGGGGAGACTCGTTGTCCGATCCCCCCATATTGTAAAGAATTGGGGGTGGTATGGCCTCAGTCCTACGTCCCTGTCTTATAGTGTTTCTGTTGGGACACTCATTCTTCCAATGTCCTTCCTGTCTGCAAATGGCGCACTGGTTTCATCCTAAGCGGGGACCCCGTGTTTTCCCTGTATCCCCTGTATATACATACTCACTTGCTATACTCTGTTTTTCAACCTTTTCGTTTCCCTTTCTTAAAGCCATTGCAAGGGCCCGTGCCCCTTTTTTCTGTTCTTCCTCATCTCGTCTATCATACACCTTTAAAGCAATCTCCAACAGTTCCTCTATATTCTTTCCTGATGCTCCCTCCACCTTTTGCAATTTCTTTCTAATATCATCATAGGATTGGCCAATGAAGAGAGGAATTAATACTCGCTTCCCATTTTGATCCCCCGGGTCTAAGTCAGTGTACCTTCTACAGGTGTCGCACAGGCGCTCATAAAAGGCTGCTGGATTTTCCTTCCTTTCTTGCCTTATATTGTATAATTTGGCCCAATTAGGGGTTTTTCGAATGCAACGCTTCATACCCTGCACTATAGCAGTGGCATAGTTCTGATGCTCTTTGATCCCCACCTCATTATGTGACCAGTGCGGGTCCTTCTTGGGCAATAGGTCAGTCACTGAACCTACATGTGCATATGTCTGTGTTACCCACTCACGGGCCTTTGACAAAACCGTACGTCTTTCGTCAGCGGTTAATAAAACATTCAATGCAACTTGCATATCCCCCCATGTTGGGTTATGCGCCGTTATCAACATTTCAAAAATTGCCATCGGGGGGCTGGATCATCGGAAAATGGGGGATTCTGCTGTTTCCAGTTATACTAATCACTTGTTGCGAACGGAACATATATCATAGTACGCTCGCCATCTTGCCCTATCGTTTCGCGTAGGGGCATCTCATGCAGTGTGCTTTCCTGGGTGCCACTAGTGTGGCTCCTTGTGAATCGAAACACACCGTCCACCGTTGGGACAGGGATTAACGTCTGTTCTGGGCTTGCCTCCTTCGTCTTTACAGGCGGAGGGCAGTCTGTACCTTCCCTTATCCTCCTATCCAGGTCCTTCAGGCTGGGGTATAATGGAGGGGGAAATACACAGTCCGGGGTTTGTGGGATTACAGGAGGCGGGCATGGCTTCTTAACAGGGGTACTGGGTTTTTTAATCGGGACATGGGCCATCAGCATCCTGAAGGTTTTTGGTCTACATTTTTGTAACCAAGGAGGGGAATTTGCCACCAGATCCTGCCAAATATCAATATACGGATACTGGTCCCAATGTCCGTCTCGGGTCACAATGCCATGCACTGCTTGTACTATTTCTAACTTCAATGTACCACCATTGGGCCATTCCACCCCAAAGGTTGGCCATTCTATCGTGCAAAATTTAATCAAATCATCTTTACATAATACTGTACCATAATCTGCCTGGCGCCGAAACGCCGTCCAATTATCTAACATACATCCCAGGGGTGTTCCAGAGTAAAAGCTCTGAGTAGACCCCATTCTCTTTTAACTAAGCAAATCAGTTTGCTGCAGAGTGCCACCAGGTCACAAGGTGCGACTGACCCCCCTTGCAATCAAGATATCCTGGTCACTTGGTTTCCCCTTGCAGGAGTCTTGGGGCGGCTGGAATCAGCTTATGCCTCAGACCTGGTTGCATTTGCATAGGACTTACTCACAATTTCAGCCTCCAACATACAATGAGAAGGAGAAACAGGAGTACCCCTACTATGAACAAGAGCAGTCCCTGGGGTTGTCTCAAGTCCCAATAATTATCCACAACGGTCCATAAACTGATGTAGGCACCAACATTACTCATGGGCCATTGCCTGCTAATGCCAAAACCAAACACAAGACAAGGAGACACAAAACAGTCACAGAACTACAACAATACTAACATGCATACACCTTCCCATATACGGGCTGCCTACAAAGTTCCCTTATCCAACCCACACTTCGGGGGCGTTACTCCTCAAGCCCTAGAGGTAAACGCACTTACCGCCCGGAGTGGCCGCGTCCGGCTCTGGGGACTTGAAAGAAGGTAAACTCAATGCCTCTGTGTCCTCTGGGACCTTCTCTAAAGAGGACACTGCTGCCCCGGTCGGCCAAGGTGGTCCGAAAGCACGAGCCGCACAATCAGCTCGAGGTGGCCACTTCTCTCAGTACCAGCTCACTAGCCCCCGGTAGCATCAGCACCCTCTACAGGGAGGGTCCCGGCGGAGTCGCCAATTTGTTAGCCAACTGGGCTCATTCTCCCCGGAGCTAGTCAATTACTCCAAGGAGGCACAGAGAACAAGACTGAGTTTTATACAGACCTTTATTATACGATCAGCTGAGCGGGTGCCCTCCCCGACTAATGCCAGAGGAGTGACACCCAGAGACATAACAGTTATCACATATATATATACCATTATTTACGTCATATCAGACCACACTGACACAGCATATTTTGCAGGGGTTTGCAGACGTGGGGTACATAGGTCTATTTGCCTGTTGATACACTCTAAACATTCCACGTTGTTCTCCTTGACCAAAGTACTTAGCAATGTTTGGTATTGGTTATGAAAGCAGGTCACTATTTCACAAGAACAGCAAAGCCTTAATCATTTTATCTATCAGTCATAGGAGCACAATGGAGAGTCGGAGCCGTTTGCTGCAGATCCCCATGTTAACATCATGTGCGTCGGTAGCACCATCCGCTCAGCACCTGATGAACAATGGTTTTGTCCTCACAGCCCCGAGAGGCGGGGGGAAACTGAGGCACTGGACTGTGACGTGACTAGCCCAAAGTCACACAGGATGACAGTACAGGAGATGGGGATAGAGCCCAGGCATCCTGGACCCCACTCCCCTCCCCGAGCCCACTCTGTCCTGGGCTGATGTGGGGAGGGGGGCCTCGTGGACCAGGAAGTCATTGAAGGGAGAAATCACCTGAGGTCGCCACCCCCCGACCCAGCCTACCACCCCCCAGGCCTCAGGAGTCGTGGGGGGGGCATAACTCTGCCAAGCCGCCTCCCCAGCCCATCTTCTGCCTTCCCCGGAGCCAGGAGGTCCCATCAGCTCTGTGTCCTTGGAGAACCGGGGCACTGTATCCCACCTGTCTAACTCACAAAAGACCCACCACCCCCAGTCTCTGCTTGAACCAAAACCCATCAGAGAAAGGCCTTGCAGAGAGCAGTGACGGGAGGTGGGAGACACACCTAGACCCCAGGACAAGGGGGACAGGATAAAGGAAACACCCTGAGTGTCATTTGCATCGAAGATGGGACAAGGAGGCATCTCCATGAGCTACAGACTGGAGAACAGAGACTCCAAGGCAGGAACACACTGAACTCTGGGACCAGAACAGCAGGGAAGCAGTGCATGATGGGGGATCTCTGCTCCAGATGTCAATGAACCCGCCTGCACCCCCCCAGCTCAGCAGTTATCAGACCAAGTCTAGTCATAAATCCTTTATTGGGATCCAAAATACTGAAGCTGCCTAATCGCACTGTGAGCTCCCTGGAAGGAACATCGCCCACGGCCAGGAATGAGCAGCTCCCACGTCCAGCCTGAACAAAACAACTCTGGTATCTCCACTGTTCACCCATAAAGAAACCAAGTGTCTCCCTTCAACCAGTGTCCCTTCCCTACAAAAACCCTGACCCAGGCTCCAGGAAGTGCTCTGATGCCTGGACCCAAACTCTGCATCAGTTCCATGGGGACTTCATCTTCTCCCGACTGATCGTGCTGGGGGCTCGGCCTGGCTCAGCTACCACGATCACTGGGACCCCCAATCGATTCCAGCTTCACGGAGTGGTGAGAACCCAGCTCTCGCTCGCTAGGTGTAGCCTTCTGGCCCTGACTCGTGGGAACAGTGACAGTTTTCTAAACGTGACTTTTATCATCAAATGTAAGTTAGAGTTAATATTAGCACAGTTGCTTTGCTTGGCTCTCTTCATTACCTGGCATAAATAACTCTCATGATTAAGCTGGTTGCTTCTCTCTCTCTCTCCCCCGCTTGTGGGTGTTTTTTGGTTTCCTCCTCAGACCTAAGCTAAAGATCCCTGCAGCGCCCAAAACTCCTGTGGGGTTTGCTCATCAAGGGGGTTACTGCCAGAACTGTTAACGGGAACGTGGGGCCAGGGATGTGCTGAACCCGGGCCATATAAGGGGTCAGCTTGGGAGTGCTGATGTCGCCTCAGATATCTCTGTGTGTGTGTGTGTGTGTGTGTGTGTGTGTGTGTGTGTGTGTGTGTGTGTGTGTGTGTGTGTGTGTGTGTGTGTGTGTGTGTGTGTGTGTGTGTGTGTGTGTGTGTGTGTGTGTGTGTGTGTGTGCTCTCTGTTATAGGGCCACCCGGGGGGGGGGCAAATGGGGCAATTTGCCCCAGGCCCCCACGAGAATATAGTATTCTATAGTATTGCAACTTTTTCTTATGGAAAGGGCCCCCAAAACTGCTTTGCCCCAGGCCCCCAGAATCCTCTGGGCAGCCCTGCTCTGTCTGTCTGATTCTGGGGCTGGTGGGACGCAGCCCTGGGGAACCAAGGTCCGGCAGGACAGCTCCACTGGGAGGGGACTTGCAGCAGGGAGCAGCCCAGCTCCGTATGAGAACACACGTGACACAAGCAGCACATTGACAGAATTACAGAAACTCCCTCCCAGAAGAGTAACCTGAATAAATGAGCCTACCTCAAAGTAACGAGCAAATCTGGTAATATAGCAGATACCCTACAATGACACGCCTGGGCACACACCAGGGCCAGGGTTTACAAGAGACCCTACAATAACACAGCACTGCATGTAGCACCAGCAGGGTTACAAGAGACCCTACAATAACACACCTGGGCACACGGCAGGGCCAGGGTTTACAAGAGACCCTACAATAACACACCAGGGCATGCACCAGTAGCAGCAGCAGCAGATTTCATAAGCAGGGCCCTACCAACTTCAAAGCCGTGAAACACGTGTCCCAGATCGTGCAACAGCCCTGATCTCCCCTGTGCTACTGGGAACGCCCAGCTGGGGGGCTCCCGCTGCAAATCCCACATTGGCTGGGGTGGGACAGGACTTCTCCTTCCCCTGCATGGCACTCTCGGGAAAGATCAGACCCACCTCCAGGTGCCCCTGGCTTGGGACCCCCATGCTTACAACATTGTGAAATTTCAGATGTAAACAGGTAAAAATGTGAAACTGATCAATTTTAAAAGCCTCTGGCTGTGATCAAAATGGCCTGTGAATTTGGTAGGGCCCAATACCTAAGAGAACCCACAGTAACACTCCAGGGCAAGCAGCAGGTGCAGTGTTTATGAGAGACCCTACAATAACACAGCATGCATGCAGCACCAGCAGGGTTACAAGAGACCCCACAGTAACACTCCAGGGCAAGCAGCAGGTGCAGTGTTTATGAGAGACCCTACAATAACACAGCACTGCATGCAGCACCAGCAGGGTTACAAGAGACCCCACAGTAACACTCCAGAGCAAGCAGCAGGTGCAGTGTTTATGATAGACCCTACAATAACACACCAGTGTGTACAGCTTTCCAGTATCAAATCTCAGTAAACAACAAGCATCACTCAGTGCGAAGTCAGAAGCCCTCCACCCGCAAACGGACCACAACCCGAGTGGTTGGCTCTGCCCAGCACCCCCACGTCTCAGGCTGGTGGGAGGGGAACCAGCCCAGCCCTGCTCCCCAAGTCCTCTGGGTCTCTGTTCTCAGCAGATGATGCAGCGGGAGCGCCGGGGCTGGCTCCTCTCCTTCCTCAGGTTCTGCAACTGCTGCTCCAACTGCGCCACCTCCCCCCGGAACCCCTCGCGCAGCAGCCGCTCCTGCTCCTGGGGGACAGAGCTGAGCGTTAGTGCCGCCAACACAGAGCTGTGGGGCTCTGGAGCCGGAGGCCAGGGGTACTGGCTCCCACCTCCCCTCCCCGATCTAACCACCAGACCCCACCCCACCCTCCTCCCAGAGCCAGGAGACAACCCAGGACTCCTGGCTCCCAGCCCCCCCTGCTCTAACCCACCAGACTCTGCTGACCCCCACCCAAGCCAGTGAGAGAACCCAGGAGTCCTGGTTTCCAGCCCCCGTTAATGCTATTCAGCCAATTCACCATGAACCCTTTCTCTGCCACCAGCTGGTATTTTTCTAACCACTAGATCCCATTCAGCTCCCAGAGCTGGGGATAGAACCAGGGGGCTCCCACCCCCCTGCTCCAGGCAGCCCAGCTCCCCAGGCGCCCAGGGCAGGTACCTTCAGTTTCAGGGCCAACGCTCTCTCCTGCTCGGCCAGCAGCTGCCTCCTGTCCTGCTCCATCTTGGCCGTCAGCTGCTGGACGTGCTCCTGGTGGCTGCGCTCCTGGTCCTGCAGCAGCTGCTCTGTCCTGGCCTGCATCTCCTGGCTCAGCTGGGCCTCCCGCTCAGCCGCCTCGGCCCGCGCCCGCTCCACTGGGGGGTGAGAGGGGCACATGGTCAGGGCCAGGGATTCGGGGTGCAGAGCCTTGGCTCGGGGTCACTGGGTCATCGGCGCCCAGGAGTCACCAGATCTATGGACCCCTGGCCTTGGGATCACCGTGTCCATGGGGCATTGGATGTATGGGGCCCTGGGATCACTGGATCTATGGTGCTGGGGTCACCAGATCTATGGGTCACCGGGCCTGGGAGGCCACAGAGACCCTACCTTGAGGCACTGGATCCATGGGACTGCAGAGCCTTGGCATCTGTGGGGTCCAGGAGTCCCAGGATCTATGGAGCCATGAAAGCCAGGGAACACTGGGTGTATGGGGCCATGAGGGCCAGGGGTCACTGGGTCTATGGGGCCACAGCGTTCGGGGGGTGAGTCTGTGGCCAAGAGATCCCCAGATCCATAGGGCTGTGGGGGTCACAGGACTATAAGTCCCAGCTCTGGAGTCACCTTCAACCTCCCTCTGTCTGTCCGTGAGGCTCTGGTCCGTCTGCAGAACGGCCTGGGCCACCATCTCCTTGGACTTCAGAAACTGCTGCAGCACCTCGGCCGCCTGGGGGCACCGGGAGAAATGGGCTGAGCTGGGGCCCTCAGCCCCTCCCACTTGCCGCCCTGCACCTGTCCCCTGCACAACCCCTCCCGCCTGCCCCCCTGCACCTGCCTCCCCACACATTGAGGGGCCCACAGACCCTCCCCCCTGCACCTGCCTCCCCACAGACACCTAGGGGGCCCCAGACCAGCCAGTGACTCCGTGCTGCCCTCATTCCGTCAGCCAAGGATGAACCTGGACCACAAACCCACAGCGGGATCCAGCGACGCCATTGGTACCTCCCACCCCAGAGCACCCGCAGGCTGTGTGTGCAGCTCAGAGCCACGGCCAGAGACAGAACCGAGGAGTCCTGGCTCCTAGCTCCCCTGCTCTAACCACCAGCCCTCACTTCGCTCCCAGAGCCAGGGAGAAAACCCAAGAGTCCTGGCTCCCAGCCCCATTTAATGCTATTCAGCCATTTCACCATGATCCCTTTCTCTGGCACCAGCTGGTATTTCTCCACCATCTCCCGCTGGTCGTGCAGGAGGCGCTGGTAGCCCCCGGGCACCGAGTAGCTCCCCTCGCAGACCCGCTCCTCCAGATCCTGCGACAGCTCCAAGAGCGCGGCCGTGCACCGGTCCGACGACACCTGCTCGTTCTGGCGGCAGAGCTCAGCGCGCTTGGAGTCCAGCCTGTCCTGTGGAGAGAGGGGACATTGAAGCCGGTGCGCCCCAGAGGAGAAAGTTCCTGTGCCCCATTCCCTGCCCCAGAGAGCCAGCCAGTTCCCTGCCCTGGGGCCAGCTCCCCTGGAGGCCCCATGCCCCACTCCACAGACCCAGCCAGTCCCCTCCCCGGGACCAGATCGGAACCAGCGCCCCCTGGAGTGGAAATGCCCCACGCCTTATTCCCCTGTGGGTCACTGCAGGCTGGGGCAGGAGGGGCTGCGCTCCCATTGCAGGGTCCCTGGTACCTTCAGCTGCCGCTGGTATTGCTGCTCCTCGTCCTTGAAGGCGCGCGCCATGAACGCCCGCAGCGCCTCCCGCTCGCACTGGGCGTGCAGCTCCAGCAGCTCCTGCACGCTCTCCGTGGGCAGCGCCACCCACCGCCCCAGCTGCTCCTCGTAGGCAGCCACGGCCTCCCCCACCGCCGCCGAGTTCTCGATCTGCGCCAGGGCCAGCACCGCGCTCTCCATGCAGGGCACCGCCCCGCTGCGGATGGCATCCACGTAGGTTACCGCCAGGTTCCCCAGCACTGCCGGAGGGACAGGGTCAGCACCAGGTTCCCCAGTGCGGCCGGAGGGACAGAATCAGCACCAGAGGGGCCACCGCAGCCAGAGTGGGGCAGGGGGCCCAGCACGGCCGGAGGGGGGCAGGGTCAGCGCCAGGGGGCCCAGTGCAGCCGGAGGGGGGCAGACCCAGCGCTGGGGGGCCCAGTGCAGCTGGAGGTGGGCAGGGGCAGCCTCCTTCCACCCAGCCCCTCCCCCAGCCTGCCCATACTGCTCCTGAACCCCAGCCCTGGCCAGCAGCCCCAGCCTGACCTGACCCCACAGCACATACACGGACCCTGGGACGTGCCCCCATCTCTCCTCCTGCACTGGGATCTCCTGTCCCCAGCCCCGCTCAGAACATTCCCCACTCCCTATCCCCTGCCCCTGTGACACACCCCAATCCCCACCCCCCACCCCTCCGCGACTCCTCCCAATCCCCATCCTCCCAGCCTCCCAGGATGCACCCCAATCCCCATCCCCTGCCCCCAGGACACACCCATCCCCCAAGGGCTGTGCCCCGATCCTCCTCCCGAGGGCCGCGCCCCGATCCCCACTCACAGGTGCCCGTCACCACGTGGCCACCCGGGAGGGTTTTGGTGCCCGCGTGCTGGTGGATGTGGCTGCAGAAGCGCTGCGCCTGCTCCAGGAAGTCAGGGCTCAGCGCTGCCTCAGGAAGCTCGTCCAGGTGGGCCAGGTCGCGGCGCGGGGCTGGGCGGTCGAACACGAAGCACTTGCGGGAAGGGAAGTACTGGCGCAGGTACTTCTTGGGCAGATCCAGCTTCTTGGGCTGGCCTGGGAAAGACCCTCAGGGTCACAGCCAGCCTGGTACCCCCAGCCCCGCCCTGCTGCCCCCTCAGACCCACAGCCCATCTACCCTAGTATCTCACCCCCTCCCTGCCTCCCAGATCAGCCCACCGGCCCACCTAGCCCGGTCCCCACCCACAGCTGGCACCTTGTCTGCGTTTCAGGGCGTTCTCCAGGTACTCGTCCTCGGTGATCTCCCGCCCGTCCAGCTGCAGCTGCAGCGTGAAATCCCGCACAGCCCACACGAAGGCCGGGAAGAACCGCACGAACTCGGCCGAATCTTCCCCCTCCTGCCGGCCGCCCTCACCTGCCGCCTTCACCTTTATGCGCTCCGTCAGCTCCGTCACGTAGCTGGGGGCCGGCTAAGGAACCGGAGACGAAGCCCCCTCTGCCAGGCTGTCCCTGAGCCCAGCGCCCACTGCCCCAGGAACGGCACCCAACAGTGGCACTGCTACTGGCACCCACCCCAAAGCCCAGCTCCCAAGAGGGTGTGACAGGTGCTACCCAGTTATGGGAGGGGAATCCCAGCTGCTCCCACCTCCCAGACTCCTGGGTCCCTCCCAGCAGGGGCAGGATACTGCAGCTGCTCCAGGGCGCGCTGGTCGATGGTGCCCAGGCTGTTGTAGACCAAGGTGCCGCTGAGCAGCACGGCCAGCGCGAAGATCCATGTGTCGTTCTTGGTGTCGCCCTGCGGGGAGGGGAGGGGGAAAATCGCAGTGTTGGACCCCACTGCAGAGGGGTGGGGCAGGGTGGATATTGGGCAGGGAGCTGGTGCTCCCCCTGCAGACCACAGGTGGAAGCACAGCCCATCAGACCCCACTGCAGAGAAGCAGGGTGGTGGGGTGTGACGAAGTGGGGGATTTTCTTATGTTCTTAGTGTTTTGCATGAACACCGTGTGTGCCTCAGTTTCCCTGGGGCTGCACGTGTAACAAGGGACGGGAGGGGGTTTGTTATTGCAAGGGGCCAGGTGTGACCTCCCCCAGCAGCCGGGACCTCGGACACTGGTCAGGAGATTGGGGACCCAGCGACTGGCGATGGGGAGGCCCGGCCCAGCCCGGAGGCAGCTGGTTCTGGGCTGAGGAGAGAGGGGCCCGGGGACCTGCCCAGCCAGGTCCAGCCAGGGGGGAACAACAGACGGCAGAGAGGGGCTCAGCGGCCTGTCAACCTGGGACTGAAGACAATGGGCGGAGGAGGGGCTGGTGAGGGAGGGGATTTAGGGGGCTCCGTTGGAAGGAGGGGGCTGGGCAGGGGACAAGGGGCAGCCGGACCCATGGGGCCAGGACAGACCCAGTTGACCTGGCCGAGGGCCCTTAGACCTCCTGGGCTGCGTCCAGACGCTCAATAAACCTCCTCTGTGACGCTGGCAGAGTCACTGCAGCTAGAGATCGGGGGTGTTGCTCCCTCTAAGGGTGGGGGTCCCAGGGGCCCAGATCGAGGGGACTCCCCGAGGGGCCCCAGGCTGCTGGGGGTTCAGGGGTGCGGTCCCAGGGGGTAGCGAGGCCAGAGGGCCTAACCCCAGAGAGACAGTGAACCCCTGAGAAGGGCTGCCACACTGGGGGGTTCCTCCCAGGGGCATACGGAGCCAAAGAGCCGGGGGACTGGGAGTCTGTGACAGGGGGATACGGGGCAGAGAGCTGGAACTTCCCCTGTAGGTCAGGGGTGGGGAGCATGGCCCACCAGGCCCCACTGCAGAGGGATGGGGTGGGGGCATATGGGGCAGGGGAGACTGACCTATGCTGATCCCTGGGCCACCCACCCCCAAGCCCAGAGTCCTTCCCACATCCAGAGGGTTCTTGATCCCCTTAGGTCTCCCTGGATCCCCAGAGCTGAAACCCAGCCCTGCTCTCCCATCACCCCCCACTCACCTTCTCCACGTCGCCCAGCCCCTCGGTGTCCAGCAGCACCAGGGTGTGGCCGGCCCGGTGGGGGTGGGGGTGGGGCAGGCACCACATCCAGATGCCCTTGGTGTGCGACTGGATGGTGGAGCCCAGCGAGAACCCTGGGGAGAGAGGGGCGGAGCTGGGACAGATGCAGAGCGAGGGGACCCAGGAGTCCTGGTTCCCAGCCCCTCTCCCCTGCTCTAACCACTAGGCCCCACTCCCCTCCCAGCACCAGGGAGAGAACCCAGGAGTCCTGGCTCCTACGCCCCCTGCTCTGGGCACCCCATTCTCCTCCCAGAGCTGGGGGTAGAGGGGGGCCAGTGGAACGACTGGCTAGCGCTGACCTGTCACCTCTGTCAACCCTTCCCCACTACCCTGAATCACCCCACGGATAAGGCCCTTGTCTGCAGCCATTAGCTGAGAAGCAGAAAGTCACGTCCTCACATTCCATCAGGCTAGTGAGAAGGAGACCCCGTCCTAATGCCACCCCACTATCGCCAGACACAGAAACTGAGCTTAAGATGGTTACAGAAAACGTAGTTTCGTAAATCGTGTCTGGCAAGAAACCACTTATCAGTAGCTCGGGTGTGAAATCCTCATTTTCTTCATTGTTTCATCTCTATGGTCCCCACTTCCCTACAGTTTGGCTGTACAATCTGTGCCTGGTTCTTTGCTTGGTTCTCTCTGCTGTAGAATTAATTTGGCTGGGTGTGAATTCATGAAGGAAAGACCAGAAAGGAGAAGAACTCACCCACAGACACAGCCTAAGATCAAAGCTGCCAAGAATTCTCTGCATGCCCAGAATCCCTACGAGACTGACCTTGCCTGGCCAACAGGGATGTCCGCTTGCCTGACCGGGCCGAGTGAGCAGAGCATTGTCTGCTCAGCATGTGTGTCTGCTCGGTAATGGTTCATAAATAGAGGTTAAGGATTTTACTGTGTAAGGCTCTTTCTTGGCAGATCGTTCACCCTGAAGCAACAGGAGGGAAAGGAAACAAAGCAAAGGGACCGGGAGGGGTGGGGGTTAGCTTGCTAAATGGGTAGAGGAATGGGGTCCATGCCCATGGGGACAAGATTCCTCCCAGGGGAGGGATGTCCTTGAGTCTGCCTGGAAGAGGTTTGAAGCATTCTGTGAGTGCAGGAAACCCAAGCCAAAGGCGGCGGACATCAAAGCTGGGTGGGCACTGTGCAAAGCTGCCAGGAATGTCTCCAACTTGGGAGCGCTCCAGGAAAGGCGAGGAGAATTTGCCTCAGTATAAGGCATCTGGGTGGGCCAGTGCAGCCTCCCCATTACACAATGTAACGGCTCAAAACAGGAGAGTGTGAGCAACTGAAACTGAAAGTAGAAAACCAGAATGGGGAGGGAATCTACACGGCAGCTGGAGCTGGGGGATGCTCAGGCAGCCGTCAGAACAGTGTTACAGGGAAATACGGATCCGGCCAGACAGGCGGTGACCACACAGTCTGCAGGCAGCCAACAGAGAACCTGGGAATCGTGTGGGGAGCCCAGAGGGGCCCAGGGGAGGCATGAGTGTGGGCCCGGGGGATACAGACACCTGGGAGGACACTTGGAATGGAGACAGTTGGGTGGATTCTGGAGAGAAGGATCCTGGATGCTCATCTGCCCCCGATGCTTCCCCTGAGGGCCCCATGCCCCTGCAGAAAGGGACTGGCAGGATTTGAAATTAAAAGCAGAACTCAATCCTGTGGTTCCAGTTACCACAAGGGCGGTAACAAGAACAGACCTTGACCCAAATGATGCACAATGATGAAGGAAAACAAGGCAAAACATTACAGAGATTCCTGGTTTTACCCCAGAGCAGGTACAGGCGGCTGCGCAGTTACTGGGACTCCTAGAAAGGGACATGTGTCTGGACGGGATGGGGAAGGTGTTGGCATGAACCGGGCGGAGGCCGGCAGACTATGAGGTTCTAGTGCTTCTGCCTGGGCAGCAAGAGGCAGTGCTGAGGGGAGCCTAGGTGCGAATGGTGCTCTTGCCACTGAATGGGACTGGGTGAAGGGATGGCGGCCCGACAACCGGGGAGATTGTCCCATGTCACAGAACAGGGCCCTGTGACCCCCCAAAATTGTAGGTGTAAGCAGAGTCAGCATGAGCGCTACCCTGAAATCTGGTGGTGAATTGTAGGGAGTGTGGAAAGAATTTCAAGAATTTCAAAGAGTGTGGAAAAATTTGCATCGGCATCCACCCCCCACTTACCATAAGCCCACAGCAGACTGGGATGGTTATTTTAACAGCTCTGGGATCCCCAATTTCTTTGTTATTGGGGCAGGAGGAAAAAAAAGTTTGTCACCCTCATTGTGTGAATGGGGAGCCGTGGGACTGCTTTGTGGCAGAGATGACTTAACCTCAGTTGGGCGGTGTCACGACGTCACCGGGCGATGCTCTGGAACTGCTCCCCACCAAGCCAGTCAGGACTTTGGGGAGCCTCCTCTCCCTTGGAGCAGACTTGTTCAGGGCAAGAAGCTCACACGGCTTCACCTCCTGGGTCTCTCCTTGGAGCATTCAGCATCCTCTGCCCCTCTGTGCGCTTCCCACAGCGAGCCCACCCAGGTGGGGTCCTGGGGAAGCCACAGGGTCCTGCACCCCCACTTTGCAGTCAGACGTGACTCTTAGCCAGCCAGTAAAACAGAGGTTTATTCAATGATAGGAACAGGGTCTAAAACAGAGCTTGTAGATACAGCGAACCAGACCCCTCGGCCGGGTCCATTCTGGGGGTCAGTGAGCCAGACTCCCAGGTCTGCACTTCACTCCTCGTCCCCAGCCAGCTCCAGACTAACTCCCCCTCCAGCCCCTCGTCTCTGCTCAGCCCCTTTCCCCAGGCCAGGAGGTCACCTGATCTCTTTGTCTCCAACACCTTCAGTTGGCACCTTTGCAGAGGAGGGGCCCAGGCCATCAGTTGCTAGGAGACAGAGTGTCAGGCATTTAGGTGCACTGGCCCTTTGCTCTGCCAGATACTTAAGAACTGCCATGGGGACACTGAGGCACCAACACAGTATTCAGAGAAAACATTAAGAACATTCCCAGTTCGTCACAGGCGGTACTTGAAAACATGGGACATGGGTTCCAAAGCCCCATGAATTGAGAGAGGTTGGGGAGTGGTGTGTGTATCTGATGGCATGGGGCCCTTTTGAGGGCCTGGAACACCAATTGCACATCCTCCTCTCTCCACTGTTAAAGAGTAGAGCTAATTTTGATTCCATTAGGACTCCATCTACAGACTGCTGAGCTGAATTCATGTTGGGCCAATGGTGCGCCAGGGCTCCCCTACTAAGAGCTGAGATCACTGAGTGCTGTGTTAGCTAGTGGGGGAGCCTGAAGACCTATCGCTAAGTGGCTGGCAGAGCAGAGCAGTTTGCAGTGTGTTGAGCAGCCCATGGAACAGTGAGTGGAGTGGTTTGCATGGACAGCTGGAGGAGCGGCACAGTTGGTGTGGTGGAGTGGGTTGTGGAGGAGCGGCACAGCTGGTGTGGTGGAGTGGGTTGTGGAGGAGCGGCACACCTGGTGTGGTGGAGTGGGTCGTGGTGAAGGCAGCAGCAGAACTCCATGGAGAGGTGGAGCAGTTGGCCTGCCCCTTAACATCCTGTGTGGACTACCCCCCGCCCGCCCATTTCCACCCAGGCTAGGGGGATAAAACTGCAGAAAAACTCTTGAATTCTGGGGTGGCGCTGACCAGAGACTTTTGGGTTGCCGGACTTAAGACCCTAAGGGGAAAAGGACATTGCCAAATGTACTTGGAGGTGGGTTTTTGCTTATGGTTTGTGTTATAACCCTGTTTGTGGTGTTTCTCCAATGGGATGCCGCATTGTCTCCTTCCTTTATTAAAAGGATTTTGCTACACTCAGACTCCGTGCTTGTGAGTGGGGAAGTACTGCCTCCTAGAGGCGCCCAGGAGGGTGTGGTATGTAAGTGTCCCAGGTCACTGGGCGGGAGCTCAAGCCGGTTATGCATGGTGTTACTGAAACGGAACCCCTGGATACTGAACCCGGCCCTTGTTGCTGCCGACTCAGAGGGGCAGAAGGGTTACAGATGTTATTAAAAAGGAGATCCTGGCCATGTCTGCCGGGGTTGTGCCATAGGAACTGGAATGCCCCCCGATTCCAACCCTTCAGGTTTTCAGACGGCAGTGTTAGATGGCTTGAACTGAAGAATGAAAGTGATTTTAGACCCCACAGATCCAGCTGGGGGATATTTGGAGTTGAAACAGGAGATTTTTCGAGCAGCTGTAGTTTTTCGAGACACGCAGGGAGAAGGGGGAAAAGGAAATAGGGACGGGAGAATGGAGCCTGTCCAGGAGGTAGCTTTTGCCGCCAATGGGCCCCTAGATCTCCAAGCGGAGCCAGGGGAAAGGGCCCGATGCACAATGGCACGTTCGGGGGAGATGCAATGGGCAGTGGAGGAGCCAGAGGAAGAAATGGATCTGGGTCTGGGTCTGGGTATCAGATGCAGACCAGAGGACGTCTGGCTGAAGGTGGGAAAGGTATCCTGAGAGGGGAGGCATGGAGGGAACTCATGACGGCAGGGAACCCAGAAGAGAAATAGGACGGGAAGCTCACAAGTGAGTTACTGCAGAGGGCTGCCCAGTCAGACAGGCAAGAGGAATTGATTTCTGGGGTTCCTGTAGCTCACAGAATGGACCCTGAAGCATCGGCACCACTCCAGTAGGGGTGCCCCCCTCCCCAGAGTCCCCCTGAGGTAGTGGCCCAACTACAGTATGACAAGTGAGGATGTCCCATTGTAGGGGCAATAATAGGGAGATCAGGGGAACAAACATGCCCAGGGCTGGTGCTTTAGGGCACCAGGTTTTGGGAGGGGAGGCAATTCGGCAGAGGTGGGTCCTTCCGCGCTCCAGGTCTTCGGCGGCAATTCTGCGGCAGGTCCTTCACTCACTCCAGGACCCGCCGCCGAAGTGCCCCAAAGACCAGGTGCGCGGAAGGACCCCCTGCTGCCGAATTGCTGCCAACGATCGGGAGCGCAGAAGGACCCCCGCCTAAGGCGCCAAAAACCCTGGTGCCGCTCCTGAACATGCCCCACTATGCTAACTGACACCTGTGCATCAATATCTGTGCTTGGAGAGCAGTGGCTTCCCGGGGACGCTGTGGAAACAGACAATTCAACACAACTAGTATCCCATACAGGCGAGACAATGAAAGCGTTTATCATGAGACCAGTCGTGACCCACTTAGGGAATCGGGAGCCATGGGTAAGATACTGTGTTCAGAAGCAGGATCAAACTGGGAACGAGGCTGAGGAGGATGGAATATTGGGAACATCTTAACCTTAATGAGGGGAGACGCATCATGGAATTAGCCAACAGGCTCCTATGGGCAAATAGCGACGCGCCAGCAGACACATCTACCCCCCACTCCCTTAATGCTGTACAGAGGTGTGGGCTGTCAAGGCCCGGAAGGAGGGAAATCGGAAGAAGGGGACCCATGAGCGGACAAGTTTCCCGGGGTATCGGCTGAAAAGAAACTGGAGTGTGGGAAAATTGATGCTGAGGTTTTAATTCGAGGCCCTGACCCCCCTCCACAGCGTCAGTACAAGTATCCTCAGGAGGCAGAGGAAGGAATAAAATCTACATTGAACATTTGTTAGAACAGAGTGTTATGGGGCACATGGCGAGTACTAATCCCGCCCCGATTGGCCTGTCCTGAAAGCGGATGGGAAGACCTGGCGAATGACAGTGGATTTTAGAGCATTAAACGAGGTAACCCTGCCCCTGCCCCGGTCATGGCCAAGTACCAAGAAGTAGCTGCTGCAGTAGCAGCAGGGGCACAGTGGTTCTCAGTACCAGATTTAGCAAACGCCTTCTCTGCCATTCCCTTGCACCGAGTCCTGGTACAAATTTGGGTTCACTTCCAGGGGACAACAGTTGTGTTTCACCAGAGTCCCCAGGGTTTTCATAACGCACCTGCAATTTGTCACCCCATGTGGTTAAGATGTGGGGAAAATGGACACCTGAAGCTCCAGAGAGGGTAATTCCTTATGCTGATGATACATGGGTCCCTGGGGACCATAGGGAGGAGATTGGTAGGATCACTGAGCAGACGTTACAGATCATCCAAGATACCACACTCCAGGCTAACAGAGCCAAGGCCCAGCTGGTACAGCAAGAGGTAAAATACTTAGGGGTCATATCAGGAAAGGAGGGACAAACCCCAGATGCACAACGGGTGGAACTGACTGGAAAATTTCCTGCCCCAATTCATGTGGCATCCTTAAGAGCCCTTCTGGGAACCTGAACCTCTTGAGAGATGTTACTGAAATGTCGCCCACTGGGTTTTCTCCTAAAGAAAGGGCGGCAGTGGGAGTGGGGGCCTGGTCAGGCAAAGGTATCACTGACCCTGAAACAGGACTTGGCCCCGGCCCCACATATCCAAAGGTGGGAGAATCATCCATCCTGCCACTGCCTAGTCCTGCTGAGGCGCTGGGAGCAGCGCTGCTACAGCAGCAAAGCACCAGGAACTTACAAATCGTGGCCTATGGGTCCAAAACAGGAACTACCCTGAGCAAAATGTCACCCCTGTGAGAAACAGAAAGTATGCTGGGTCTTGGTGTGCACCTTGCAGCGTTGGGGGTATATAACTGGAGGATCTAAAGTCATAGTACAGACAGTACATTCCCCACTGAAATACATAACACCAGGAAAGGCGCCGGAGGGGCAGGTATCTAACCCTAGGTTGGCACAACGGCCTCTGGCCCTTGTAAATGGAGGGATAACCGTAGAAAAGGGAAAGGTGCTGTCCCCTGCACCACGTGGCCTTGTAGTGCATTATTCCCTCTGGGAGTGGAAGGCCAGGGGGCCCAGAGCGAGGGGACCCCCTGAGGGGGCCCACGGCAGAGACAGGTGTGCTGAGGCTCAGAGAGGTGTGGCTCCAGGAGGTGGAGGGGATTAACCCCCGGGAGGGAGTGGACCTCCGAGAAGTGCTGTCTCACTGAAGGGGGCTCCCCACAGAGACTGTACAGAGCTGAGAGAGAGCACGAGTCCTGTGAGTCCATGAGATAAGGTGTCATGGCAAAGGTTACGATCTGCTGAAAACCACTGTCCCATCTACATATGTGTCTCACCCGCGCGTACCAAGTGAGGAGAGTGTGCAGGATGGCTGTCACCAAGATATGCACCCAGATACCAGCTCTCCAGAGACAATGTCCGGGAAAGTACCCAACGCCCGGGCGGGTGCCAAACAACCATCACCAGCCATTGCCCAGCTAGGGAGCTACAATGTGATGACTCACCTGCATGAGGCCACACCAGGGGGAACTGCTCAACCTCGCCTGGGGACTCAGCAACGCCCCCCAGACGTGCCTGGGGACTTGTGCTCCCCAAGCACCTGGCCTAAGGGCACAAAACAGAGCACAGAGACCCCATGCTGGGCCTTCCTCCTCCCCCCACCTACACTGGGAAGACTGAAGCCTCCCACACAGGGGACTGGCCCAGGTTTCTAGGGGGAAAGCTGTGTACTGTGAACTGCAGTATCCAGTGGGGGGAGAAAAACTGCTTAGTCTAGATGTTGCCCAGTCTAATGGGCTTGGGAGTTTAGACTGTGGGCTTATATTTTACTTTATTTTGGTAACTAACTCTGACTTTTTCCCTATCACTTATAACCACATAAAATCTCTTTTGTAGTCAGTACATTTGTTGAACTGTGTATCGTTACCAGTGAGTTTGCCTGAAGTGTTTGGTAAATCTGCACAGGTTACAAAGGCTGCGTATATTCACTTTCCATTGACGAAGTGGGGAACCAGTGAATAAATTTGCACTGTTCGTCTTCAGCAGTGCAAGACGGTACATTCCTGGGGTACACTGCTGGGAGCTGGGGGGTTCGGCTGATGCCTGTCCCTGTGTGATCCATTGTGATGGAGTAGGGGCTGTCGGTGTGGGTAATGGCAGAGCAGGGGATGTCTTTAGGTGAGGGACAGGATCTTTAAGCCTGTAACCTGAGCCAGGCAGCGGGGAGGGGCATCAGCACCTGTGACCAGGGAGCGGGAGAAAGGGATTGGCCGGCGGAAGGAGGGGCAGGTCAGTTTGGGTTTGGGGCTGTGAGGGCGGAATTCAGGGTATCCCAGCTAGGATCCAAGCACCCTGAAAGCCCAGAAGGACTCGATGGAGGGATCCTGACTGTGCCTGCAAACTCTGCTGTAACCTGCGTTCCTGTTGTCCAATAAACCTTCTGTTTTACTGGCTGGCTAAAAGTCACTGTGGGTCCCGGGAAGAGGGGTGCAGGGCCAGACTCCCCCAGACTCTGTGACATTCATGACCACCTCTGGGAGTCTAGCTGCGTGTGGGGCTCCACACACGGTTGTGCTGAGTGATCACAGCGCCCGGAGGGGTTTGCTGCTGGTCACTACAAAGCATTGTGGGAGACAGCCCAGGCTGGATAGCTGGGGGGGCACAGCGGTCAAACAGTCCCAGGCTGCACCCCGGGGATCCCGTCGTGTATGGAACAAGTTATCATATCCCCAATACGATCTCTACAGCAAACTAAGCTGGACCTCTCCGGGTTAAATGTGTGCAGGGTTGTACCTCAATGTGCCCCACATGTACAAATGCTCCATACAGGGTGGGCAGCACAGTTACAATTATGGTATGTTGAAAAACCCCTAAGGATTAGCATGTGTGTTCTGCTTGGTGACTGTTAATAAATAGAGGAGAAGGATATTGCTGGGTAAAGCTCTTTCACTGGGCAAAGGCCCTGCAGACCCACAAAGCGCACGCCCTGAGCCCTAGGAACGGGGTACGGGTGGGCACCCCCTACAGTGTGTGTGTAACGGAGAATTTTGTGCAGGTAACAGGCCCGTCTAGCCAGGTATCCCACCCCTCCCTCCCCTGGGATTAGCCCCACGGGCCTGTCTACCCTGGTATCCTCCCCACTCCCTGCCCCCTGGATCAGCCCCACGGCCAAGCACCTCCCCAGCGCTCACCTCCCTGGTCCTTGCCGGCCAGTCTGTTCATGAGGTAGGACTTGCCGGTGCGGTACAGCCCGGCGATGGCCACCACCACCACGGGCTGGCGGACGCTCTGGAGCAGGGCCAGAGCTGCCTGGTTCAGCTGCAGCTCCCCGTCCAGGCTGTTCTCGATCAGGCACATCGGCTTCTCCATGGCACCTGGCTGTGCCGTGCTGGGGGCAACCTGGGGGCAGCAAGGTGGAGTGAGGCTGGGAGCAAGGAGGGGGCTGTTTCCACCTCCCCCCTAAAGGCAGCCAGGAGGGGGTTGGGGCTGGGCCAACGGGGGCCACTCACCTTGGCCAGGACCGGCAGGGCAGGTCGAGACGCCTGAAGTGGGACCATGTGTTCCCTCTGTGCGGGAGAGACAACAGGGGGGCAGATACATCATGGAGAGCGAGAGAGCACAACCGGATCCACTGCCCGGCAAAGGGCTGACGCACCCCGTCACCTGCCACAGAGCCGCTCAGCGCCTTTCCCCTCTAGGGGGCGCCGGCCCCAAGACACCCCGCGGCAGGGACGGGTTGGCTCATGGGGATGGGGAATGGGTCACGGGGCCTTTCCCCTCTACGGGGCGCCAGCCCCGATGTACCCCAGGGCAGGGACGGGCTGGCTCAGGGGGGCGGGGAATGGGACACGGGGCCTTTCCCCTCTAAGGGGCGCCAGCCCCAATGCACCCCAGGGCAGGGACAGGCTGGCTCAGGGGGGCAGGGAATGGGACATGGGGCCTTTCCCCTCTAGGGGCCGCCAGCCCCGACGCACCCCAGGGCAGGGACGGGCTGGCTCAGGGGGGCAGGGAATGGAACACGGGGCCTTTCCCCTCTAAGGGGTGCCAGCCCCGACGCACCCCAGGGCAGGGACGGGCTGGCTCAGGGGGGCAGGGAATGCGACATGGGGCCTTTCCCCTCTAGGGGGCGCCAGCCCTGATGTACCCCAGGGCAGGGACAGGCTGGCTCAGGGATGTGGGGAATGGGACATAGGGGCTTTCCCGTCTAGGGGGTGCTGGCCCCAACACACCCCAGGGCGGGGACGAGCTGGCTCAGGGGGGTGGGGAATGGGTCACGGGGCCTTTCCCCTCTAAGGGGCCCCGGCCCTGACGCACCCCAGGGCAGGGACGGGTTGGCTCATGGGGACGGGGAATGGGTCACGGGGCCTTTCCCCTCTAAGGGGTGCCAGCCCCGATGCACCCCAGGGCAGGGATGGGCTGGCTCAGGGGGGCGGGGAATGGGTCACGGGGCCCTGCCCCACTAGGGGACACCAGCTCCCACCTAGCTACAATGCTCCATGGTTATAACTGGTTCGGTGTATGAAATGAGTTGCTGGGTCTCAGCCCAGTTCCTACCAGGAAGCCCTGCACCCGCCCCCATATGGTCCAACCTCTAGCTCTCTCTAAGCCGAGCTGGAACCAGGAACAGCTCCCCCACACCCGTGCAGCCCCTTCCCCCTAGTCCTGGTGCTGCCCCCGACTGACCTTGGGCTCCAGCACCGAGGGCTGGGCAGCGCTGGCTGCTGCTCTGCTTGGTGGAGCGCCCCCCATGGGGTCCACTGGGTACCCCACGGAGTAATTGCTGCCTTCCTGCTGGGAGCAGAAACCCCCCCCCCCCATTAACTGGAGCCTTCTCTGCCCCCACCCACTGCACAGATCCCATGGGACCCCCGCCCAAGCATGAGCCCCTCTGCATCTTCCAGCACCCAGCTCCATTCCCCCTGCCACACAGATCCAAAGGGACCACCCTCCCCCATCCCCACTTGAGCCCCTCTGCCTCTCCCAGCGCCCAGCCTCCACCCACCGCACAGATCCCATGGGACCCCCACTCCACGAGCCCCTCTGCCTCTCTCAATGCCCAGCCCGCTTCTGCCCAGACTCTCCCTCACCTGCAGGCCATTGCAGATCTCACTCAAGAAAACGGGCTCATCGCGGGACAGCAGGTCCACGATGCGCTCCAGGAAATCAGCCAGGACTGGAGAGAGAGGACAGACCAGGATTCGGTGGGCTGGGGGCTCCTGTCCAGTCACTCCCTTCCCCACACCCTGGTCTGGCTCAGGTACTGAGGTTTGTGCTGCTGCTCCAGGGTGGGATAGGACTTCTGGGTTCTGGCCCAGGCTCTCCACTGGCCTGCTGGAGGAGCTTGGGCTAGTCACAGCCCTGCTTTGTGCCTCAGTTTCCCCTGCTGTACAAGGGGGACAATGGTGCTGACAAATGGATGGCTGGGAAGCACTAGAGAAGAGCCAGGGATCGTTATTGTTACAGGCAGCTGAGTCCCTCGTTCCCAGTCATCGAGGCTGGTGATTTTCCAGCCTGAGGACAGAGCCAGAACTGGGTGACTGATGGGCTTTTGGGTCCTGGCAATTCCAAAAAAGCAAATTGTTTCGGATCGAATGAAAGAATAAAACTGCTCAGAACTTCCAGTCAACTGAAAAGCCAAAAACCTGACATTTCGGGTTAAAGGGAACGTTCCACCGACACCCCGAGAGCCCCAGGCTTTGGGGACAGTTTTTTGGTTTAAATACAATAGGAAATCTGAAAATGGAAAGTTGTTTTGAACCAAAAACCAGACTTCTGCCATTTTGGGAAGTTTGGGTTTCTTTTAACCCTACACCAACAATATGGAGAAAGCAACAGGAATTCAGGGGAAACGTCGCTGCTGCCAAATCTGCATTTTTCACCAAAAAAATCTGTCCAGCAGTACCCAGGTTCCTGAGTTTTCATCTAGAATGATCACTGCTATTTATTAGGTATATTACGGTAGTGCCCAGGCGCCCTGGTCCTGGCACACGACCTGGTTGCGCTAGGCGCTGTACACTAAGATTGCTATTTATTAGGTATCTTAAGGTAGCACTGAGGCCTCCCAGTCCAGGCCTACGACCTCATTGCACTAGGTACGGTACAGACATCCCACAGGCTGCTCACCCACCCCCAGCCAGACACTTACACGCCCCATCAACTGCTCTGTTCCCCACCACAGTCTTAGGGCTCCGGCTCAGGGCGTAGTCCTTAAAACGCCCCACCTGCTCCTGGAACATGGGGTGCAGCTGGCCTGCAGGAGACAGCTGCTCGCCGTGCCCTCCATCCCCTCGGGGGGAGCAGAAACGGAACAGCTTCCGGCAGGGGAATAACCTCTGTATGCAGCTGGACGGGGAGTCCTCCGAATCTGCGAGAGAAAGAGGGTGGCGGGTGAACCCTGGGGTCACACCGAGAGGCAGGGGATACTGAGGGCAGAGATGTGGCCGCTCTGGGGCAGGACACGCAGGCTGTTGATACATGGACCCCTCATGCAGCATGGAGATGCAGCCACCTCTGGGATGAGGGGTGGGGGCTGTTTATCCAGGGACCCCTTGTCCAGCGCAGAGATGCATCCGCTCTGGGGCAGGGTGTGGGGGCTGTTTCACACCAGCGCTCGTTTAGGACAGGAAGTGAAGCGGGCTCCTGTACCCCTCTGAGACGACAGGGGTGAGCTGGGGAGGCAGGATGGAACCTGAGCCGGGCTGGGGACCTGCCCGGACGCCAGGGTTCCCCTCCGCTGGGGAAGGGCCCTGATGGCCATGCACCTTGCGGGGAGCTGAGAGCCGAGTCCAGCTCATGGTCCGTGGCTTCCAGCACCTCGTCCAGGCAGGGGTCGGGCACCACGTCCCGCAGGCACCACACGAAGTCGGGCAGCACGCTGCTCAGGAGGAAGCTGTTCTCCCTGGAGCACTCGCTGCTCAGGAGGAAGCTGTTCTCCCTGGAGCACTGGTCCAGCACTCGCACCACCCGAGGCAGATCCCTCACGTACCTGCAGGGGGCACCATGAAGGAAAAGACAGGGCCGAGCGACGGGAACCGAACCGGGGGGGGGGGGGGGGGGGGGTGAAAGGGACATGGGGCCTTTTCCCTCTGGGTCACCAGCTCCCATCCGGCCCCAGGGCAGGGAACTGGATGGGGTGGGAGACAGGGCATGAGGCCCGTGGCCTTTCCCCTCTAGGGGCGCCAGCTCCCATCTGACCGCAGGGGGGTAGGGAACGGCAGAAGGGGCCTTTCCCCTCTAGGGGCGCCCAGTCCCACGGTAGGGGGACCAGCTGGCACAGAGGGGCAGGAAATGGGACACGAGGGCTTTCCCCTCCAGGACGCCAGTCCCAGAGCAGGGTAGGGGCCGTGCTGGGAAGGATACGTCAGGCGGTCAAGCTGCCTCTGGGGGTCACCCTCACTCCTGGTGTTATAGACAAAGACGCTGCTGAGCAGCACGTTCAGGAGGAAGAGGTGGGAGAGCTTTGTCTCATCGCCCTGCAACGGTAGCGAAAGGAGCATGAGCAGCGGGTCTAAGCACGGCACCCCACTGCCCTCCCGAGCTGGGAGAGAACTCAAGAGTCCTGGCTCCCAGCCCCCCCTGCTCTGACCACCAGCCCCCACTTCCCTATCAGAGCTGGGGAGAGATCCCAGGAGTTCTGGCTGCTAGCTCCCCAACTCTAACCCACCAGCCCCTCCCCTCCCAGAGCCAGGGATAGAACCCAGGAGTCCTGGCTCCCAGCCCCCTGCCGCCCTTGCCCCGCCATACACTCTAACCACTAGACACCACTACCTCTTGCTCGGGGAATCCTTCCGTGTCCAGAAGCACCAGGGCCTGGTCGGGCTGAGTCGGGTGGGGCAGGCACCACACCCAGATCCCCGGGGAGCGGGGGAAACCTGTGGGGAGAGAGAGGCGCATTGAGTGGGGGCTGTGGGGAGAGGGGGAGGCCCAGGCACAGGGGTCACGGAGGTGCAGGTGGAGGGATTGAGAGGGCCAGGTGGGCAGAGGGATCGCGGAGGCCCCGATGTGCGGAGGGGTCGGAGAAGGCTCCAGGCAGTAGATTGGGAGGCCCACGCAGGTGGAGGGATGTGGGAGGACCAGGCAGCGGGGTTAGAGATGGGGGGTCGGCCAGGTGCCAACGGAGGGTCAGCGAGAGCCAGCGGTGGGATAGAAACTTAGCAATACATCCTGGCAGGGCCCGGCGAGGCCGACTCGACGCCGGCAGCCCCCAGGGCTGGGGCAGGACCAGCAAAGCGAGACCAGCCCCGACAGGGTCTGTCTAAGCCCCGATGCTGCAATTCCCGGGCCAGCAGCGACCCCTGTGACCATCCACCCTGATCCCTGACAGCTCAGCCCAGGGCCAGTCGCCGGGAGACCTGCCCTGTCCGCGACGGAGATGCTCAGCAAGCGGCTCTTCTGGTGAATTCCCCTCATCCGTCTCAGCTGATGCCTTATTCCAGCCTGCATGTATCTGGACTCCCTTTCTGCCGGGACTCTCCTCCCGTGGTCCTGCTGGGGCTCCCCTTCCCCGCTTCCTCCCATGGGTCACATCCCCCATTCCAAGGTCTCATCCTCGGGCCTCTGCTCTGACTCTCTGCACCTGACCCACCTCCCCCTCAAGCGGAGCTGAGAGGGCCAGTGTAGGCGCCTGCCCTGGTGCTGCCCAATATCCCCCCTTTTTCTCCCTCCCCAGCGACACGCCGCACGCTGCCCCTCACTCGTTTTCCCCCACCCAGACCTCCGGAGCAGCCCGGACCCCTCTGGCCAACGACCCAGCTGTTCCAGGGATACCGCCATGGCTCCGGGCAGCCAGTTCAGCCACAGCTCGGTTTGCCTGCCAAGACTCCCCACTCCGCGTTCCCCATGCTCCTCGCATCAGGGCACGGACATCGGAGACACCGGGTGGGCTGGTCCCACAGAGAACCCTCAAGTCCAGCTTTCAGCTCTGTCCAGGGCTGGGGGAATACGAGGAGGCTCAGGCAGGGGTCAGGGAGGTCCAGGCGAGGGGTTGGGGGAGGCAGAGGAGTGGGGGAGGCCCCGGCAGGGGGTTGGGGGGGAAGCCCAGGAGGGGGGCACAGGGGGATGAGGGAGGCCCAGGCAGAGGGATGGGGTGAGATGGTGGAGGCGCAGGCAGGGGGTAGAGGGATGCCCAGGAGGGGGGCACAGGGGGATGGGGGAGGCCCAGGCACAGGGATGGGGTGAGATGGTGGAGGCACAGGCAGAGGGAAGGGGGAGCAATGGGGACCCCTCACCTTCACCCTGCCCAACCAGCCGGTCCATGAGGAAGGATTTCCCAGTGCCACAGGGCCCGAAGATGGCGAGGACGTGCAGGGGCCGGGCGAGGACCCGCAGCAGGCCCAGGGCGGCCGGGTTCACCCGCAGGGCACCAGAGCTGGGCACCGACTCTACCAGGCAGACGGGCTCCATGGCGTCCGTGGGAGGGGTCGGGCACACGGGGTCTGGGGGAGAGAGGGCAGTGTTACACCAGAGGCTGTGCAGCGGGGATGCCTGTCACCCACAGAGCCTGGCCCATATCTGGGAGCCACAGTGCCAGGGGTCTGACCAATCATTCGGGCCCATCTGCTCTCCAGGAGCAGGACCAACCCAGGGCCCCGGCCC
This sequence comes from Aldabrachelys gigantea, assembly GCA_026122505.1. Taxonomy (NCBI): domain Eukaryota; kingdom Metazoa; phylum Chordata; order Testudines; family Testudinidae; genus Aldabrachelys; species Aldabrachelys gigantea. Next base: position 73,700,234 of record CM047489.1, read on the forward strand.
CAAACCTTGCTGCAGAAGGTGGGATTTGTGGGTGTTTGGCCAGCTGGTACCACCAGCGCAAGGCCCACCCAAGGGCACTCCCTCTGCAAAAGGAGGGGGCAGAGGGACTCGCTCTCCAACCACACGGTCCTCCAGAGGAAGCTAACTGGCCCTGTTTCAAAGGGGAAACTGAGGCACAGAATAGCGACAAGACCCCCGCTGCTCTAACCCACTAGACCCCATTCCCCTCCCAGAGCCGGGGAGAGAACCCAGGAATCTTGGCTCCCAGCCCTCCCTGCTCTAACCACCAGCCCCCACTTCCCTACCAGAGCTGGGGAGAGAACCCAGGAGTCCTGGCTTCCAGCCCCCATTGCTCTAACCACCAGCCCCCACTTCCCTCCCAGAGCTGGGTAGAGAACCCAGGCGTCCTGGCTCCCAGCCCACCCTCGCTCTAACCCACTAGACCCCATTCCCCTCCCAGAGCTGGGGAGAGAACCCAGGAATCCTGTTCCCAGCCCCCCCTGCTCTAACCACCAGCCCCCACTCCCCTCCCAGAGCTGGGGAGAGAACCCAGGCGTCGTTGCTCAAACCTGGCTAGGGCCGTTTGAGAAACCCCAGGCTGGAGCCGAGCTGGGGTGCAGCAAGCTGTGAAGTGTCCCCGGGCTGTGGGAAGTGGGACTTTCACTTTCTCTTTCGCAGCTGCCGACACTTCCCCCCCACCCCCCACACAGTGAGGCAGCGTTAAATCAGTGAGGAGTCCGGTGGCACCTTAAAGACTAGCAGAGTGATTTGGGCAAAAAGCCCCTTCGCCAGAAGCGGATGCCCAAGTCACTGCGAGTCTTTAAGGTGCCACTGGACTCCTCGGTGGTTTTGTGGATACAGACTAACACGGCTACCCCAATACTTAGTGTTAAATCAGTGATCCTATGGGAGGAAGCGGGGAGCCAGAACTCCTGGGGAGTGGGGGCTGGTGGGTTAGAGCAGGGGGGGCTGGGAGCCAGGACACCTGGGTTCTCTCCCTGGCTCTGGGAGGGGAGTGGGAGCTGGCGGTTAGAGCAGGGGGGGCTGGGAGCCAGGGCTCCTGGGTTCTCTCACTGGCTCAGGGACGGGGGTGGGGTCCAGGACTCCTGGGTTCTAACCTGGCTTGGAGAAGGGGGTGGGATCCAGGACTTCTGGGTTCTCTCCCTGGCTCTGGGAGGGGAGTGGGGGCTGGTGGGTTAGAGCAGTAGGGGGCTGGGAGCCAGGACTCCTGGGTTCTCTCCCCAGCTCTGGGAGGGGAGTGGGGGCTGGTGGGTTAGAGCAGGGGGACTGGGAGCCAGGACCCCTGGGTTCTCTCCCTGGTTCTGGGAGGGGAGTGGGGTCTGGTGGTTGGAGCTGGGAGCCAGGACTCCTGGGTTCTCTCCTTGGTTCTGGGAGGGGAGCGGGGTCTGGTGGTTGGAGCTGGGAGCCAGGACTCCTGGGTTCTCTCCTTGGTTCTGGGAGGGGAGCGGAGTCTGGTGCATTAGAGCAGGGGGACTGGGAGCCAGGACTCCTGGGTTCTCTCCCCGGCTCTGGGAGGGGAGCGGGGTCTGGTGGTTAGTGCAGGGGGGGCTGGGAGCCAGGACTCCTTGGTTCTCTCACTGGCTCACGGACGGGGTGAGGACTCCTGGGTTCTAACCTGGCTTGGAGAGGGGGGTGGGATCCAGGACTCCTGGGTTCTCTCCCTGTCCCTGGGAGGGGAGTGGGGGCTGGGAGCCAGGACTCCTGGGTTCTCTCCAGGCTCTGGGAGGGGAGTGAGGGCTGGTGGGTTAGAGCGGGGGGGCTGGGAGCCAGAACTCCTGGGTTCTCTCCCTGGCTCGGGGAGGGGAGCTTGAAGCTCTGTTCAGCACTGCTCTGTTATTGCTCATGGTCGCTGCTGCCACCGTCAGGAACTAAATGAGAACAAGAAACGATGCCCCCACTGCTGAACAAACGCTAGACTGGCAGCCCCCTGTGCAGACACCCCGTCGCCCGGCATAGGACGCAGCCCCTCTGGGGTGGGAGCTGGTTATACAGGGACCCCTCAGCCAGCGCAGGGACATGGCCCCTCTGGGGTGGGGCGGGGGCTGGTTATACGAGGACCCCCTCACCCGGCGCAGGGACGCAGCCCCTCTGGGGTGGGGCAGGGGCTGGTTATATGGGGACCCCTCGCCCGGCATTGGGACGTGGCCCCTCTGCGATTGGGCATAGCAGCAACTTACCACCATGACCAGTAGCACTTTGGGACAGGAAGTTAAGGGCAATGTCTTACCCGCTGACTGTGCAAAGGCTGAGCTGAGTCCCCCAGCAGGGATTTAGTGGAGAACTGAGGTCAGCGCCCCAACCCGGGCAAAACGGTCCTGGCCTTAGGGCTAAGAGGACTTTGCCATTTCTCCTGGGCCAGGCTGCAGCACAGCATGCTGGGAGCTGCCACCTCAGTGGGCCGCTCTGCAGTGGTGCATGCTGGGAGCTGCCACCTCCGTGGGATGTTCTGCAGTGGTGCATGCTGGGAGCTGCTGCCTCAGTGGGCCGCTCTGCAGTGGTGCATGCTGGGAGCTGCCCCCTCCGTGGGATGTTCTGCAGTGGTGCATGCTGGGAGCTGCCGCCTCAGTGGGCCACTCTGCAGTGGTGCATGCTGGGAGCTGCCACCTCCGTGGGATGTTCTGCAGTGGTGCATGCTGGGAGCTGCCGCCTCCGTGGACCGCTATGCAGTGGTGCATGCTGGGAGCAGTTGCCTTCATGAACTCCACACAAGCAATGCCTGCTGGGAACTGTCCCCTCCCTCGGTCATGTGGGAGCAGTGCATTCTGGGAACGCTTTACCTCCATGGGTTCCAGCAGAGTATGACCCTTTTAAAGGCCAAACCTCAGATGAAGCAGTGCATTCTGGGAGCTGCCATCCCCACAGGCTACATTGCAGCATTGCATGACGGGAGCTATTGCCTCTGGGAGCAGTGATTGCTGGCAGCCCTCACCTCCATTGGCTGCACCGGCGCATTGCATGCGGGGAATTATTATCTTGGTGGGACCCCTCCAGAGCCCAGAGACATGTGCATCCTGGGGGATGGCAGCTATGTGGGGCAGTGTTCAGCCCCCTATTTACCCCCACTGGTCCAGTCCCCATCTCTACCCTTTTATCCCCCCCCCCAAATGGTTCTGTCTCCATGTGCACAATGATTCATTCCTCATTAACTCCCATCTACACAAGGAAGCAGCTCTTCCTACGTTTACAATGGTTCAGCTCAGTGGCTCCCCCTTTCCTTCTCCCATATGGTTCGGTCCCGACCGCAGGAGGTTCCCTCCTCCCCTATTCTCCCGTCTGAGGCGCATCCGCCGCTGATTGGCTGGCTCCCAGGGAGCGCGGGAACGGAGACGCCGCTCGAGCTACTCTTGACTCTGAGGGGAGCACGAGCCTGATTAGCTGCCCAAAGGCGGGAAAAGGGTCATCGCCTCTGATTGGACATCTTCTAGAAAATGAGACGAAAGGAGAAGGACGATTGGTCCACTGGTGAAAGGCAGTTGAAAGAGGCGCTGTGATTGGCTCCTTGGCTCTCTGGGGCAGGCAGGGTTGGTTAGGTTCAGTCAGTGTAGGTGGAACGCGCTGGCACAGAGCCCTCTGCAAATTAATGAGCCCTGAGGTACCAAGGGCTGCCCTCCATAGAGCCAGGCCGTTCTCCCTGCAGTCATGTCAACCTGAGTGCACAGCCAGCACTTGGCTGGCAATAGCCACCGCCCCAGGGATATCAACACCGTTCCCTGGGAAACATCCCCACAGAGCCACCCCTGGCAACGTCAACTCCTCCACAGCCATCCCCCTGAGAGAATCTCAACCTCCAATGGCGATGTCCCTGGGAGACATCCGCACACACAACCGCACACACAATGTCAACCCCTCCACAACCACCACCACCACCACCTCCAAAGGGTTATCAACCTCTGATGGTGACATCAACCCCTCCACAGCCATCCCCCCTGAGAGGAAATCAACCTCCTATGGCGATGTCCCTGGGAGAAGTGACGTCAATCTCCTCACACACACACACACACACACACACACACACACTCACCTTACAGGAGATGTCTACCCTCTCCAAAAGCCTCCCTATGGGGACACACTTACAGGAGACATGCCCCCACCGACAACCTCCCTGTGATGACGCCAACACATCCAACGTCACCCAGCTCAGCATGTCAACCTGGCCACAGAAGACACCCAAACACCCTCCTCATGGTGACCTTAACTCCCCCTCCACCTACAAACCACTGTCCTACAGAAGATGCCCCCCAGCAACCTCCTGTAGTGACATGAACTCTGCCGCAGCTGCCTCATCCCAAGGGGATGTCAAACCCCCACAGCTATCCCACAGAAGACACTCCCCTGACACCCACCCAGTGCCAGTGGTGCTAAATCTTCCACAGCCGCCTCACACGGAGGGGATGTCAGCCCTCACAAGAAACATCCCTCCAAAAGCCGCCCTGTGGTGATGTCAACCCGCTCCCCACAGCTACTCCACAGGAGACTGTCACCCCAACAGTCATCCCATCCTGACATCAACTCACCCACAGCTACTCCACAGGAGACCCCCACCCCAACAGTCACCCCATCCTGACAACCATCCTCCACAGCTACTCCACCAGAGACCCCCACCCCAACAGTCACCCCTTCCAGACATCAACCTCCCACAGCTACTTCACCAGAGACCCCTGCCCCAACAGTCCTCCCATCCTGACAACAACCCCCCAGGGCTACTCCACAGGAGATCCCTGCCCCAATAGTCACCCCATTCTGATAACAACCCCCTACAGCTACTCCACAGGAGACCCCCACCCCAACAGTCACCCCATCCTGACAACCATCCTCCACAGCTACTCCACCAGAGACCCCCACCCCAACAGTCACCCCTTCCAGACATCAACCTCCCACAGCTACTTCACCAGAGACCCCTGCCCCAACAGTCCTCCCATCCTGACAACAACCCCCCAGGGCTACTCCACAGGAGACCCCTGCCCCAATAGTCACCCCATTCTGATAACAACCCCCTACAGCTACTCCACAGGAGACCCCCTCCCCAGCAGTTGCCCCGTTCTGACATCAGTCCCCCACAGCTGCTCCACAGGAGACTGTCACCCCAACAGTTATCCCATTCTGACATCAACTAAATCACAGCTACTACACCAGAGATCCCTGCCCCAACAATCACTCCATCCTGACACCAACTGCCCCACAGCCACCCCACAGGAGACCCCCACCCCAGCAGTCACCCCATCCTGACATCAAACCCCCACAGTTACTCCACAGGAGACCCCTGCCACAGCAGTCACCCCATCCTGACATCAACTCCTCAACAGCTGCCTTACAAAAGATTCTTCCTTCATAGTGATGCCAGGCTATGCTAGCCCTCTTGGCGACTGCAACCCCCCCGCCCCCTACACATCCACTCTATGGTGACTTACCCTGTCTGCCCCCCCACAGAAGAACCCTCACCCACCTAGTCACAAGTGGCATCTTCCTCAGCCCCACGTGTGCCTCCTCAACAGATGCCCCACTGTGACGTCAAGGCAACCCTGGCCATCGCACAGGGATGTCAGCTCCTGTGCAGCCAGCCAACAGTGCCAGCCTATAACAACTATAACCCCATGCCCCCCACTCTCCCGACAGTCCCACCCCTTTGCCGCAGAATTGTGTGGGAGATGGGGGGTAGCATGTTCGGAGCCAGAGTGAAAGCGGGGCGTCCAGGGGTGCAGGATCCATGGCCCATATGTGATCTTGACCCTGACACAAGCCATAACCTTGGTGCACAAGATGGGGGGGATCAGGGGCAGATCCTGAGGCAGGCCCCAGACCCCTGCTTTATCTGAGCTGAGCAGCTATGGACATGCCTAGGGCCTGGGCTCTGTCCCTGGGGTCAGGAACGGCCCTTGTGTTCACTCACTGCTCCCCTCTCAGGCTTACGGACCATGGAGGAGAGCGGCGACCCCTCCACCACGGCAAGGCCACGCATTCAGTGCTGCCCCTCGGACTCCACCACAGATGACGGCAGTGCCCAGGACAACTGTGCCCCGCCTGCCCCTGCCCGCTCCCCAACCTGTGCCCGCTGCCGCAACCATGGCATCCGGGTCCTGCTCAAGGGCCACAAGAAGGACTGCCAGTTCCAGGGCTGCCAGTGTGACAAGTGCATCCTCATTCTGTATGTGCTGGGGCGTTCTCTCCACGGAGTCAGTGCTGAGCACAATACCAGGGGCACTGTGTTGTAGCAAGCAGGGTGGGGGCTTAGTAGGGGGCACCCTACCTTGGCAGTCAGGGCTGGCCCAATGCCCCAGCATGATGCTTGGGGGGGCAGTGCAGCAGAGAGCGGGTTGGGGGGCTCTCCTCTGGCAGTCAGGTTTGGCCCCAATGCCCCAGCATAGGGCTGGGGGGCAGGTGCTGCAGGGAGTTGGGGGGGGGGCTCTTCCCAGCACTCAGTCTGGCCCCAATGCCCAATTTTAGGGACACCCGTCAGGGGATGTCTGGGTTTGCACTGCCTTCTCTCTCTGCTCTCCTACAGGCAGCGCCGGCGTGTCATGGCTGCCCAGGTGGCCCTGCGCAGGCAGCAGGAGACGGAGCTAAGGAAGCAGCTGGTCAGAGGTTTGCTGCGGCTCAGGGATGGCTGTTCCGTGGCCTCTCTGGGCTTGGCCAATCCCTGCGAAGAGGCCAAGCCAAAGCAGCGAGCAGCCACAGGTGTGTATCTAGCCCCCCACCACCAGCAGATGGGCTAATGGCCCCCTGCTCACTTCAGGGCGACATCAGAGCTCACATCCAGCTTCTCTTCACACGCTCTCCTCCTTCCGCAGCCGCAAAGGAAAATGCAGAGCCAGGCTCCATGGCTGGACATACCCATCAGGGGACTGCAGGGCCCACCGGCCACCGGAGTCATCAACCTGCCAGAAGAGTGATGAGAGGGAAGAGTATTGCATGTGGCCCCGAGGTGCTGGGTCTGATAGGATTGGAACTGACTTCTCATAGAGGGGAAGGCCCCATAACCCAACCCCCACAACTCACCCAGTCCTTCTAACCCCAGTATGGATTGGAGTTAGTGCCCCATAGAGGGGAAGGCCCCATAACCCATTCCATCACCCTCTAAGCCCATCCAGTCCCACTAACCTTGGTCTGGATTGGAACCAGCACCCCCTAGAAGCGAAAGGCCCCTTAATCCATTCCACATGCCCCCAGAAACATCTGGTCCTGCTAACCGAGGTGCCTCCAGGAAGGGAAAGAGCCCATATCCCATTTCTCAATTCCCCTTGACGCTGCCAGTCCCCTGACGTGGGGAATCCCCTTACTGAGGGGTTTGAGCTCCGTGTGATCAGGCTGCTGCATCCTAGTGTTTGCTGTTTCCAAGCAGCTGCCTGTTCCCTGAGTCGTATGCACATGTCCTCTGCATTGCTTTCTAGGAAAGCCCTTGGCTGCCTCTTTCCCACCAGCCTGAGGTGACTCAGCTGTCCTGGCCCCTTGGAGAATGCCAGCCACCCTACACACCTTGGTTCTTGCCAGCTCTTCCCCTGCCACCACCCGTCCTCTGCCAGGTGTTGCCCCAAGAGCCTCCCCTTTGCTTCACAGCTCACCCAGGTGGGTAGCCCCATCTCTAGGATGACACGAATACAAGCCCCAGGGCCCAAGTGCCCTCTGGCATTTCCTTGTCTCTTTACGATGCAGGATGAAAGGTTACAGACAAGACAGGTAGGACTGGGCTGGACTCAGAGGGGCTCACTGGTCTGACCTTGGGGGCAGGGATATTGAGGTGCTGAGATACTGAGGTGGCAGGGATGGTGGGAGGATACCAGACCATGGGTCTGACCAGTCGCAGCAAGAAAAGGGAGTGATACCTGGCTAGCCGAGGCCACTGATCTGCTCTGGCGCAAGGGCTACCGCACTAGATGACTCTGTGGGTTTTAGGGTGACCAGACATCCCAATAAAATCGTGAACGTCATGATATTTAGGCGCTTGTCCCGCATCCCGGTTGGGACGCAATTTGTTCCAATATTTCACGGTACTTCTTTTTTATCGTTTTTTTTTGCTCCACCAGCGATGATCGCCCCATGTGTCCCAATATTTTCTTCCTCTCATCTGGTCACCCTAGCGGGCTCCATCAGTGGAACTCTCCCTTAGCCAGGAGGAGAATGCATCACCTTGTCAACAGTGCCCCGTAGCCCCAGTTGCCTCCACTGCTGGTTCCTCAGCTGCTCAGCTCTGACTGACATCAGCTCGTATTTATCTGGCAGGTTGTGATGGCGGCAAGGTGACACATGCCCCAGGGGGTCTCGTGGCAGTCCCAGGACGGCTGTTCCAGCAGGCACCAAGCCCCCCTTGGTTCCCACCAGCAGCTTCTGCATCCACTGAACTGCTTGGGTGTGTATTTCTGCAGGGCCAACAGCCCTGGCTGGAGCTCGCTCACAGCGTGTAAAAGAAGCAACCTGAAATTGCATGGGAAGCAACTTCTGCACTGGAGTATTTCGATATCTGTGGGCTGGAGGCAGCCTACGATACTCCAGAGCCATCCCCTTTCCTGCCTGGTCTCACTAAATGCCAGCCTAGACCAGTCCTACTCTATAAGCAGCAAACCCAACACCTGCCCCCTGGAACAGAGCGGCGTGGTGAGAGAGGCCCCATGGTGTAGGTGTAACAGTGCCACCAGCCTGATCTAGTTTCAGGCTAGCTGCTGCCTCAGTTTCCCCTCATGCAGGTTGGATCTCCCAACCATCCAGCCTGCTTTGGCTGCTCCTGCAGCCTCTTCATTCTGCAGCTAAGACATAAAAGAAACAAGTCCACCCCTTCAGGGGGTTCAAAATAAGGACTTGTCTACACTGGCAAGTTTTGTCGATGAAACTAATATCGACATGAAAAAATCAACAAAAGCAAAGTTGCCAAGGCAAGATTACATTTGCTTCCTCTGTCAATAGATCATGTCCACATTTGGGGAACCATTATTGACAGTGTGAGCAATGCACTGTGGGTATGTATCCCACAGTGCCTGGCGACACCATCTGTCACTAGGTGTTGTGGGAAGGCGGAAACAGAGCACGGCGCATCCTGGGATGTGCAAAATGCCCCGTCATGCATTGCTTTGTGTCCCAGCCCTCCAGTGGCTTCTGGCTTCCTTTTGCTCTGTTTTTCCAATTGTCAGTCTTTGTAGTGTGCGCCAGCATCTGCAGTGAGAGAGGATAGATCCCGCACTTCTCTTCTATGTGCTATTAACTGTCATGAAGACATTGTGCATGGCAGTAGAGTTCTCGCAAAGTTACTGACAGAGGCTGAATCGTAGGCACCCGAGTGTGATATGGACGGCAGCAACTTATCAGTGCTTTTGGCATTCACAGAGCAGCTGCATATGGTAGTCTGTTGCTATTGGGCTAGGGAAACAAGCACTGATTGGTGGGACCGTACTGTCATGCAGGTGTGGGATGAAGACCAGTGGGTACAGAACTTTCGGATACATAAAACAACCTTCCTGGAGCTATGTGCTTAGCTGGCCCCCGACCTGCGGCGCAAGGTCACCGCATTGAGAGCTGCCTTTTTGGTAGAGAAGCGTGTTGCAATCGCTGTATGGAAGTTGTCGAATCCAGACTGCTGCCGGTCAGCTGCAAATCAATTTGGAGTGGGCAAGTCCACTGTTGGGGCTGTATTACTCCAAGTGTGCAGGGCAATAAATCGCATCCTGCTGCGGAGCACCGTGACTCTGGAAAATGTGCATGAAGTAGTGGCTGGCTTTGCAGAGATGGGCTTCCCTAACTGTGGCGGAGAAGCACAGGCCACCTTGCCTCTGTGTACATCAATAGGAAGGGATACTTCTCCGTGGTGTTGCAGGCACTTGTGGATCACTTGGTATGTTTCACAGACATCAATGCAGGCTGGTCTGGAAAGGTGCATGACGCATGCATCTTCAGGAACAATGGTCTGTACAGAAAGCTGCAGTCGGGGAATTTCTTTCCAGACCACAAGATCACAGTGTGGGATGTGGAAATGCCCATAGTAATCCTGGGAGACCCGGCTTACCCCTTACAGCCCTTGCTCATGAAACCTTATACAGGGCACCTGGACAGCAGCAAGGAGCGTTTTAATAACAGGCTAGCCAGCTGCCGCATGGTAGTCGAATGTGCCTTTGGCCGTTGGAAAGCTTGCTGGAGGTGTCTCAATGGCATGCTAGACCTTACCGAGGATAATATTACTGTGGTCATAGCCGCATGCTGCACTTTGCATAATCTGTGTGAATCAAAGGGTGAAATGTTTGCTCAGGTGTAGAGCAGAGGCAGAGCACTTGGCTGCACAGTTTGAACAGCCAGATGCTAGGGCTGTCAGAGGAGCCCAGGGGGCTGATATTAACATCAGAGAGGCTTTGAGGAACCACTTGGACAACGAGGGGCACTAACACATGTCTGCTTTGGAGTTACTTCCCTGGTACATCTATGTACAATTTTAGGGCCCAAGATCTATGCAACAAAATGATTTAGAATCCTGTTCCCGAGAGTGAATTGATTGCTATACGCTTTTGTAGAACACAGAATAAAAACGCTGTACCATTAAATACCTTGGCCGTTGTTGATTGTTAAAAAGGGTAAAACCTCATAACTATGTATAGCTACAGCTATCATTGTCCAAGCTGTGAGAGGGGGTGGAGTGATGGGGAAACTCAGGACTGCTGTGAAGTGAAAAGCAATGTGTGAGCATAGAGGTGGGTGTGGTTGGCAAAGAATTGTGCATGTGCATGTGCTGCAGTGGAGGTCAACCACGGATCTGCTCAGTCTGCAGCTGTATCAAAGACTTGAGAATCTCTGTCTCATCCTCCATAACTTTTATCATCCGCTCTGCCATGTGCCTAGCAAATACTGCATTCTTTATTCTGTCCCTGGTCTGTCTCTCATCACGCTGCAGCACCTCCCTGAACATGTCTTCTTTGCTGCGTCTCATCTTCTTCCTTATCTGCCGAAGCCAGTCAGCAGCAGTGTGTGGTGCATTCCTCAAGGTCTCGGCTGCTGTGGACAATTCACAGAAAAGGGACTGTTACATTCCAGCAAACGACCTTTTGCAACTAGTAGCTATCACTTTCTCACTGACTCTAGGCAGGCATACAGCTCCACAAGCACCCCAATCGTGGGGAGTGTTGGGGCGGTTGTGCGTATGGACAAAACGGTCATGGCTTGCAGGGCAACTTTGCACGGAACTCATTCTAAAATTATCCCACATTTTTTCACATGCGGCCAACTTGCTGGCTGACATCTCGCTGCTGCAGGTGACCAGAGAAACCAGGGCACAGCTGCTGAATGCTTTTGTCTATGCAGTTCAGCTATGTGCTGCTTTGGTCCCAGCTCCAATGATTGCTAAATGTCATGGTACAGTTTCCTACAATGGGGGAACTAACAAGGCTGCAGTCCCTTAGAATCTGTGGCAGAGGATTAACAAGTACCTCTTGGAAACTTTCCAGAGCCTCTCTCCGGAGGATTCCCTGCAGCTCTCGATGTCCATCGACACCCTGCTTAGCCATGCAGATTAGCTACACAGGCCGATGTTCAGCTCACAGAAAATGCTACCTGCCTCCCACTTTTCGATTCCCTACACAAGCCACAGCAGCCTACCCGGCGTCTCATCTGCTTTCTGCTCCCCACAGAGCACTTCTGGAATGGAGAAAAGTTCCTGGCTGCCTGCCCCACTGGGCGACCCTGCTGGGAGCTCCACATCCTCTTATAGCTCGACTTCTTCATCCAGAATTTCAGCCTCTGGGTTACCCCCTCTTTCTGCTGCCTCCGAAGTATCCATGGGGCAATTGGCGATGGAGGTGGGGTCACCACTGCAGATAGCATTCAGTTCCTTATAGAAGCGGCAGGTCTTAGGTGCACCACCGAAGCGATGGTTTGCCTCCCATGCCTTATGGTACGCCTGCCTCAGCTCCTTTATCTTCATTCTGCACTGCTGCATGTCCCAATCAGAGCCCTTTCCACACAAGCCTCGAGAAATTTCCCCATATGTGTCCCGATTCCTATGGGTCACTCACAGCTGAGACTGAACAGACTCCTTTCCCCATATACTGATCAGATCCAACAGCTCAGCAGTGGTCCAAGCAGGCGCCTGTTTGGTGCTGTAGCCAGCCATGCTCACCTGGGAAGCCAGCAAGAAGGAAATGAGATTTAAAATTCCTGGGGCTTGCAAGGGGGAGGAGCGGGTTGGCTTCAGGGCAACGGAGTTCACACTGCTGACCAGAGTGGCAGCGTGGGAATTGTGGGACACTTTCCAGAGGCCAATAAAATCAGGAAAAAAAGGCATGGTGTCTACACTGGCTGTTTGTCGACCATAAAGGGAGGGGAAAAGACAAAAGTCTCTTGCAGGAATGGAAGTTTTTTGTCGCCAAAACTGGGTGGGTTTTTTTTTTTTACAAAAGGCCCATTGCAGTGTATACACTATTGCTGTTTTGTCGCCAAAAGGCAGTTTTTGGCGACAAAAATTGCCAGCGTAGACAAGCTCTAAAAGTCTTCCCCGCCCCGTCTCAAGCTGGGCTCAGCACTCCTTCCGGAGCGTCTGTCCTCTCTTCCCTGGGCTCCCACCCCAAGGCTCTCCAGAGCAGTGGTTTTCAAATGGTGGGTCGTGACCCAGTACTGGGTGGCAGAATGTTAAGGCACTGGGTCTCAGCAGCTCTGGTCAGCACTGCTGACCGGGCCGTTAAAAGTCCCATCGGCGGTGCTGCCTGGCCAAGGCAGGCTAGTCCTTACTTGTTCTGACACCGCGCTATGCCCCACAAGCGGCCAGCAGCAGGTTCTGCTCCTAGGCAGGGGGGCCACAGGCTCTGCATGCTGCCCTCACACCGAGCACCGGTTCGGCACTCCCATTGACCGAGAGCAGCTCCATTGGGTCACGGGCATCAACAATTTTCTTCAACTGGGTCACCAGAAAAAAAGTTTGAAAACCGCTGCTCTAGAGCCTCCCTTCTCTATCTCCACAGGCTTCTGTCAGAAGCCTGATCTAGCCACATGACCTGCCGTCATCATGTGACTTTGCTAATTTTCTCTACCTGGGGAAGTGAGCTAAGGGTGTCACACATGCCTGGAACTAGGGTGCCCAGATAGCAAGTGTGAAAAATCGGGATGGGGTGGGGGGTAGTAGGACACTATATTAAGAAAAAGACCCAAAAATCGGGACTGTCCCTATAAAATCAGGACATCTGGTCACCTTGCCTGGAACCATCTCTTAAAGGGCCAGAGGTTAATGTGGCTCTATCTGGAAAGATTTCCATAGAGTGCTCTTGCCCCTTCTTTTAGCACTGGCGTCTCATTGCCAACATCAGCATTACCCCTTGGACTAGCAGGAGCGAAATCCTGGGGCTTTGCTGGTCACCTTCCTCATGGAGGAGAAATCAGTGACATGGAGTCTGAGTATTCTCTATGGGTAGCATCTTTTATTTGCATGGCGTGCACCCAGTCCTGGAACAGAGCTTGTCACTAACAGCTGCACAGACAAAACTAACCCCACAGTATTTCTCCAAAGGCTGAAAACTTGCTCAACCATTAAGAAAAAAATAACCTATAAGACTCTGTGTATACGCTTCCCAGCCAGACCCGTCTGGTGTCTCCCACCATGACAGTTTATCTGTAAATGTCATGGGAAAGCCAGGGACCTGGCATGGGAGATGGGCCATAAACAGATACTGAAATGACTCTCCCCAGCCAGTGGCTTTTGGTTTAGCAGACTTAGAGTGAGAGACGAGCTGCCAAGCACAGCGTTTTCTGATGCACTGTCTCTTGCCTGTTCCAGCCCCCTGGCGCTGAGTCCCTTGGATGGGAACATGGATTTGAGCAGCCACTTGGAGTCGACACTGCCAGAAGCCCAGGTGCGTAGCTCTGAGATCTGTTCTCCTCAGAGAGCTGAGATATGGCAGCCGAGAGACCCCCCTTTGTGTTCCCCGTGATGCTGACACATGCTCCCTTGCTGCTCCAGGTGTTGGGGATGGTTGTTAAGCTCAGGCATCCATCCCAGACTCAGCTGGCTCTCTTCTTCCTTTCCAATATGTGTCCCTGGCTCCCCAGGTCCTCAGCCGGTCCCTGAGGAGCATGAGTCCACTGCACAGGAACGTATTGTGGAGCTCCAGCCCCAGCACAGTGATCAGAACAGAGATAGAGATGACTGGGCATCTTTCATTCAGCGCCAACCTGGGGCTGGATTGGAACTGCAGTCTCCTATAGGGGAAATGCCCCATGGCTCGTTTCCCAAGAACCAGCCAGGGCCCCATATCCCAGCCAGCCAGCTCCACCCTCAGCAGTTGTGTAATGGGGGGATATATTGGGCTGGGGTGCGTATGACCTGGCCTCAGCCTGTGGTTCTGTGCTGATCTCAGCTGGATCTGCGTGTCTGTCCTTCCCCTGATATGGGAATCATCTCTTCGCTCTCTTTCAGCCTCCTTTCTCCTCGGCTCACCTCCCGCTCAGGTGCACCAGGGGGCTTGTCTTCTCTCCCGTCTCCGAAGAGCAGCTGCAGAAGGAGGCTGCCGAGGCCTTGATGGTGCTGAGAAATTCCCCTCAGCTGGCCCCCTCTGCTGCCATGCCAGACTTCCTGCCCCTCACTGGCACTGCACCCCCCTTGCTGGCCTTTTCTGCTTTCACCCCTCACCCTGGAGACCCTGGTAACATGGGGCCATCTGATCCCACCCAGCAGCAGGCCCTGAAGGCCCCTGGGGACAAGGCTTTGCCAGCAGAGCGGGCTGGCGCTGGTGGGCAGCAGGGCTCGGGACGTGTGCTCCCTCGTTTGCTGCACTGCAGCACTCTTGCTCAGCCACACAAGAACTTCCGCCTGGTCTCGACAGCACCACAGGGAGCCACAACCCCGATGGTTTCCAACATTCAGGTCTTCAAACCTGGTTCCAGCCCCCGGGAGATTCCTAACCATGATGCCCCCCATCCTGCCCCTTCTGACTCCCTGGGCTCCACTGCACAGACCCTCTGCGTGGCACAGGCTGCAGATCCCGGTGGGATTCCAGAGACAGCTGCGTCTGCCCCGGATCCAGCTCGCGCTGCCTCTGCTCTCAGCAGTCCTCGGTCCCTGCCCTTGTGCACCCCTCCTGCAGAAATGCCCATCTCCCCGCTGCCCACGCAAAGCCCCCCTGCCATGGTGGAAGTGCACACGCTCCCCAGGCTGTCCTTACTGACTCCCAGCCCATACCTCATTACCCACCATCCCCTCCCAGACACTGTGCTTGCCCCAAGGTTCAAGTGCCAGCAGGGCCCTGCGAGCCAGGGGAGCAGCAGTGGCAGCAAGGGGCAGGTGGCAGAGGAGAGCAGCAGAAGCAGGGCACCTGGGACCTGGGGCCTGGCAGGTACAGTGTGAGCCACTCGGCTGCTCCCATCACGGAGGGGACATGTCCGATTACTGACCCTTCCCGCCAGGGGTCTGGCCTGCTCAGGCACAGAGACCAAGCACACTCAGCTCCCATTCAGGCCACTGAACGGCTGTACGATCAGAACAGTGTTCGCTCCTGAGCCCACCAGGACAGCAATGAAACTGGTGCCCCCTAGAGGGACAAAGCTCCATGTCCCATTGCCCACCCTCTGAGCTAGCCAGTCGCCCTGCCCGGAGTAGGGTGACCAGGTGTCCAGTTTTTGACTGGAACACCCAGTTAAAAAAGGGACCCTGGTGGCTCCAGTCAGCACCATTAAAAGTCCGGTCAGCGGTGCTGCGGAGCCAAGGCAGGCTAGTCCCTACCAGTCCAGACTCTGCACTGCACCCTGGAAGAGGCCAGCAGGTCTGGCTCCTAAGCAGGGGGCCCATGGGGCTCCATGCACTGCCCCCAGCCCAAGCACCAGCTCTGCACTCTCATTGGCTAGGAACTGTGGCCAGTGGGAGCTGCGGGGGCGGTCCCTGTGGGTGAGAGCAATGCACAGAGACACCTGCCATGCCTCTGCCTAGGATTTGGACCTGCTGAACGCTTTTGGGGCGCAGTGCAGAATCAGCACAGGCAGCAAGCCTGCCTCACCCGCCCTGCACCGCTGACCAGGAGCTGCCAGAGGTAAGCCTGTGCCCCAACCCCCTGCCCCAGCCCTGAGCCTCCCTCAAACCCAGAGCCCCCTCCTACACCCCAAGTTCCTCATCCTTGGCCCCACACCAGATCCTGCACCCCCAGATAGAGCCCTCATCCCCCTGCACCCATCCGCCTGCCCCAGCCCAGAGGTCCCTCCCTGAACGACTCTACCCTACCCCCCAGCCTGGAGCCCCCTCCTGCACCCAAAATCCCTCATCCCTGGTCCCACCCCAGAGCCTCTACCCCCAGATGGAGCCCTCACCCCCTGACCTACTGCCCCAGCCTAGAGCCCCCTCCCACAGCCTGAACTCCTCTGCCCCACCTACCAGCCTGGATCCCCCTTCTGCACTGCAAACCCCTCATCCCCAGCCCCACACCAGAGCCCTCACCCCCTCCCATACCCCAACCCCTGCCCCAGCCCAGTGAAAGTGAGTGAGGGTGGGGGAGAGCGAGCCACTGAGGGAGGGAGAATGTAGTGAGTAGGGGGCAGGGCCTCAGGGAAGGGGAGGGATGGGGGAGTGGCCTTGGGGAAGGGGTGGGGCTAAGTTGTTTGGTTTTGTGCGATTAGAAAGTTGGCAGTGCTACACCGGAGTCTGGATTAGAGCCAGCACCCCCTGAAAGGGACAAGCTGCGTATCCCATTTCCTGCCCCCTGCAACCAGCCAGCCTTCTCCCCTGGGACTGGCGGGAACAGGTGCCTGTATCCTATTTCCATGAACCACTCAGGGTATGTCCACACTGCCTCATAAACCTGGGTCTGTGGGACCCCGGCTAGTGGACTTGGTGTTTCCAAGCCATGCTCTCGTGACCAAACTGCACTGTAAACCTAGTGTGACACACCCCGCCCCCCCCCAGGGTGCAACCTGGAACTGGGGGATTGCTGAGCTCTCTGTTTTACCAGGCTGGGTTCCCTTTCACACTGACCTTGTGACAAGCAGCAAAGCCCTCCAAGCTGACCCTCACACAGACATCCACAGGCGGGGCCACACCCAGCCGTGATCATCAATGCTCTGGCCAGCCACTGCATGAACCAACACTAGAGAGGCTCCAGCCAAAATACCCCCAGCTCCCCAGCCTAGATCCCGGAGCTGTCCTGTGCTGTCCTGGTCCAAAGCCTGACCAGTGTGAACTTATTACCCAGTCTGCCACGTCTACAAAGGCAAGTGGACATGCACCAGCTCTTGGTCCTGAGCTGAGATTTTGCCCCAAGCACTTCACTCGAACCACCGTCTTAGGTAAAATATCAAACAGATTGAGTAATTTCAGAAAGGCAGATTTTAAGTGATTAGAAGTGATAGCAAACAGATCAAAGTCTATTACCGAGCAAATGAACAAAACCGTAATATAAGCCTAATGTACTAGATAGGATTTGAATTAAGCAGCATCTCACCCTGTCAAATAGTATAAAAGTCCACCAAGGTTTCCTACACAGGCAGGCTTCCTTCTTTCCTGCTTGGGACCAGCACTTCCCAGTTCAGTCTTTGTTCCTCGGGTAGGGTGACCAGGTGTCTGGTTTTCGACCGAACACCCATGTGAAAAGAGACCCTGGCGGCTCTGGTCAGCACCGCCGACTGGGCTGTTAAATTAAAAGTCCAGTCGGTGGCACTAAGGCAGGCTAGTCCCTACCTGTCCTGGCTGGCATCGCACTGCGCCCTGGAATTGGCCACCAGCTCTGGCTCCTAGGCAGGGGGGCCACAGGGCTTCACACGCTGTCCCTGCCCCAAACACTGGCTCCGCACTCCCATTGGCCGGTTCCCAGCCTATGGGAGCTCAGGGGAGCAGTGCCTGTGGGAGAGTGGTGCATGGAGCCTCCCGACCCGCCCCCCACCTAGGAACTGGACCTGCTGGCTGCTTCTGGGGCACACACAGCGTGGTGCCAGGACAGACAGGCAGCCTGCCTTAGCCCCCCCGCAGCGCTGCTGACTGGCAGCCACCCAAGGTAAGCTCATGCCCCAGTCCCAGGCCCCAGCCCCCTGCCCCAGCCCTGAGCACCCCCCCAAAGCCAGAGCATCTTCCTGCACCCCAAACCACCCAGCCCCAGCCCTAACCCATAGCCTGCACCCCCAGCCTGAGCCCTCACCCCCTCCTGAACCCCAACCCCCTGCCACAGCCCAGTGAAAGTGAGTGAGGGTGGGGGAGAGCAAGCCACTGAGGGAGCGGAAATGTAGTGAGCAGGGGGAGGGGCCTCGGGGAAGGGGCAGGGCTAGGGTGTTCGGTTTTGTGCAACTAGAAAGTTGGCAACCCTCTCCTCAGGTGTTTCCAGGCGTTCTCTTGCGTGGGGAATGAGGCCCATTGGTTATGTCACATGAATCTTTCATAGCTTCTTCCATATGGCGGGAACCCCTTTGTTCCAAGCCAAGTCCCAGTCCAGTTTGTGGAAAAATACAGGTACCAAAATGGAGTTCAGTATCATGTGATCTGGTCACATGGCCTTGCATACTTTGCCGAGTCATGGCAGCCATTATCCATGGGTTGATTGAAGCCTCCCCAGGTGAGGATAAGCCTTTTCCATGACCATGCACGATGTGCTGTCTAGCCTGAATGCAACGAGCGTTTGGATGTTGCCCAGGTGCAAGCACCTACAAAGTCAATATTCATAACCCCAGATACAAAAATGATACATTTATACAAGAAGGATAATCTATTCAGCAAACCATCACTTTTCCATAGACACCTCACAGGCCATATTTTGTCCAAGATGCAGCATAACTATGTCATAATCATATAATCCTACCACTGTGATGAATACAGAGTGCGGAGTGTCACCCCTGGGTCAGTGGGACTCCAGCTAGTGGACTCAGTGGTTCAAAGTTGTGCTCTAGTGACCACCCTGCACTGTAAACCTGAGTCTGTGGGTTCCCGGCTAGTGGAATTGGTGTTTCCAAGCCATGTTCTAGCCACCACACTGCACTGTAAATCTGAGTTTACGACTGCTGGACCTGAGTTCCCTCACAGCCATGCTAATGCATCCATACCACGCTACATAGGCCTTCTGACGCGGGTTTGCTGCTTGAGGTGCCCATATTACAAAATGACCTGAGTCCCAGCTGGACTCAGTCTCTGATACATGCCCCCAGCAGGGTCCTAGGACCTGCGTCCTGAGTATTCACTGACCCAGGTCAGACTGATGTGTGCGGACGGAATTGGGGGTTGAGCTCAAACCTGGATCAGCTTAGTGCGCAGTGTAGACATACCCTCAGTCCTCCAGTACAAAACAGACCTCCCCATGTGACGGGCCAGGTAGTGAGTGGCCATATTCATGCCCCAAGTCAGGGGGATGCTCTGTGGCTTCCTCAGTATCAGCTTGCCTCCTGTGCTGGGAGGTGCAACCACTGAAATCCCAACAGCATGGGCCATACCTCATCTCTGGGCAACACCAGAGGAGAGTCACCGGCCTGTCTTAGGGGAGGGCTTGGCCTGCTTGGCCAGCCTGGGATTTGAACAGTGGAAGGGGGAGGGAGTGCAGGGATCGGGTCCTGGAAGGTAACGCTGACTCATGTGTTTTGTTTAGATCCCGCCACAGCAGAGACTGGCTTCCTCGTCCCCAAGCAAACACGCAGTTTCTCCATCCAGGGGGCCTTGCCTAGCCTCACCTGCTCCTCCAGCCCAGCGCCTCTCCATCCGCCACACTGAGCATCAGCCAGCTGAGCTTCATCTGGTTCCCGGCTCCTTGGGGACCAGAGATGGAGCAGGCCCTACCTTTAGGAGAACGGCACTGGGAGGAAGGCCATGGGGACCAAGATGGATAATCATGGGGAGCGGGAGGGAATTTCACCCCACCTCCGCACTGGTGTTTGTTTTTAAGGGGCTTGGGGGAACAGCCTCTTGTTGGTTTTTAAACTGCCTGTCCTGCTTTCCTTGTAGAAGTGTTAAAAGCCAGGCCAGCGCCATGCTGCAGTGTGGGGCGTGCAGGGACTCTCCATGCGCATCTTCACTGGGAGGAGAGGTGCGCCCTTAACCCAAGTCAGCTAGCACAAGGTAAAATCCCAGTCAAGACAAGGCACTGCAGCTTGGAGTTTTCACACTGTGGTGGGTTGAGGTAAGAAGAAGGGGGAGCCTAGGGTCTGTCTTGTCTTGCCTAGTATTTCACTTCATGTTCATTACCATGTGGTAGCTAACGTGAGTCAAGAACAAACCTTGGTCCTAGTGAAGACACGGCACACAGCTGTGTTTGTCATGGGAATGTTAAAGCAGTGCGTTTTTAATGGCATTAGGGCCATGGGTTTTTAACAATATCGTATTGAGTAGTTTGAGTTCCTCCTGAAATTAACAGGGATTGAAATGAATTCCTGCTGGTTTTAAAGACCAGCATGTTTATTTAAAAGTCACTTTTGAGCTGCATTGAAGGATTTATCCCCCTTCTGGCATGTCCAAGTTGCCAGGGAATTTGTGGGGTTTATTCTTTTGGGAATGAGCGGACGTGAGTATCACACCATGAGTGGGTCCCGCTATTTGTTGCCAATAAAACATTGTGAACCAGTCTGAAACGTCACTAGTTGTGAGCGTTACTGTCCACGGATGGAGGGATTAGGCCAAATTTTTAAACACATATGGCGCTTTTGAAAATCCCATCAGGCTCCTACCAGTATCTTTAGGCACTGAAATACCTGTAAATATCTGGCCTTAGGTGGCTGCCTCTGGCCTTCCTTCCCACACCGGGATAGGGCAGGGTTGGATATTTCAGCATCACTGGGTGGGTGCAGGGTTTGGGTTCCTCTCTGGGTGTTCTGTCTGACCGAAGCCCAGCCACTGCTGCCTGGCCGTTATGTCAGCAGCTAAGCCAGATTTGATTGCTAACTGCCAAGGGACAGCTGGACAGTGGGAGGTGCACCCCCGCCACCAACCCCACTGCACCAGCATGGCGCTGGGAGGCATCATGCTGCCAGGAGTGGGGGATACTGGGTGCCAGCCTTAATCCCAGGTGCTTCCTTTCGGAGGGCTCCTCTACCTATGAACGGTAATTTAGGCTTAGGAAGCAAGGAGTGCTGCCCGTGGGGTGACTTGGCCTATCCATGCCCTACAGTGATTTAGGGGGCAGTGGGAGGCATTGTGACTGCAGACATTGTGCATTTTCAGCCTGCTTTATATGAAGAGTGAACAGCCCAGGGGGACATTAGGACGGGGGGCTGTGAGGGTGTTGGTGTCACCAAGCATAACCCTAAGTAACTTGGGAAAATGGAAGGCAAAAGGAATATGAAGTCTCCCTGTTTTAGGCCTCTGGCGAGCAAAAGTCCTTCCATGTTTGAACTCTAATTGACCTAAGAGGCTGGCAGATGGGAAAGGCCAGGAGTAACAGCCGTTATCAGCTGCAACAGTTCTAATTGGTCTAAAGCAGAAATAATGAGGCCTGTGCACCTTTAGCAGAAGGACAAGATAACTTGCAGAAGGAAAACTTACTAACGAGCTGCCGCGGCCAAGATTACTTAATGCACCTGCGCTTACATAACTGCCATAGGGGGAGGAAGGAGAAGGGGGGGAGAAAGAAGAAAGAGAAAAAAAAACTTATAAAAAGAGAAAAGCTCCTCGTATTAGGTGTGCTGGATGTGAGGCATGCTAAGTCTCCCAGCACCGCTTTGAGATCTCAAATAAACTTTCCTTGCTTCTCCACCCTGGTGTGTTTATTGGCGCTAAGCACTCCGGGCATGGACCACTTTTGCTTGCCTTGGGCACCTTCTGTGCCTGCAACAGTTTTTGGCGTCCCTGGGTGGGCATCGAGGCTAAAATCAGCCTTGCCTGGACCCCTCTCAGCGGCCGACAGATCGCAGCGATGACCGACCTCCAGCGCGCACTGGTGACTTCACCGGGGGCCTCGGCGGAGACGCGGTGTGAGCGACCCCGGAGGGCACAACAGTGCAACACGCTCGAGTAGTGGAGAAGCAATTGCGGGCGACGGTGAGGAACCAGTCCCTTGGATAAGGTAGGAACAGTCCAGTGGTGTGGACTTAGGCCCGAGGCTGGGAACGCCCAGTCGTTGTAATTCCCATTAGACGATAGAGCATCATATAATGGGTCAAGGGCATGGTATGGGGCGCCAGGTACGATGTACACCCTTCGAATGCATTCTAGTGAATTGGAAGGTGTTTGGATCGAATTCGATGACCAAAAATAAGTTACAAAAGTTCTGTACAGTAGACTGGCCTCATTATCAACTAGAGGACCAGAAAAAGGTGGCCACCGGAAGGATCACTTAATTATAACACTATCCTCCAATTACTCCTGTTTTGTCAGCGAACGGGTAGCTTCTGAAGCTGTTTGTATGGAGAGCTCTTGTAAAAATCCCCCACCCTAGCTCCTGTTCTTCCCTCTGTCTGGCGGAGTGCAAGGATTCAAAAGCAGGTTAGGGATAGTGCAGGGACAAAGGAGGGACCTATCTAGAAAGGGGAGACCTATGTCCTAGTGCACTCTCTCCCTGTTGTAGCTAAAAAGCAAGATCAGATGCAGAATGGTACTGGAGGCCAGCGTGAGTGACTGTTACCGGAAGACGCCCAGAGTACCCTGTGAAGCAAAAGCTCGTGACCAGGACTACTCTAACACAAGCCCGGTAACTAGTGGATCTTTAGGAGGTCTGACCCATGGTGGGCTGACTTGGCCTGGCATCGTCCGGTGAGGAAGCTGCCTGGGTCTAGGAGTGTGTGAACCCATCTTCCCTCCCCCTTTCCTTTCCGTGTGAGCTACTGACAGTCTGATCATCTCACTGGATGCAATCAGAGTAAGCGGCGCCGTCTCCCAGAGACTAGCCGATGCTCTTTGCTGAAGGAAGGTGTAGGAGGGTCGTGGCCATCCTCATTAGCCTCTCCTGTGTGAGTACCCTGTAGGGAAAAATCCTTAGTTTATGAGCCGCTAGCGCGGACAGGGCACCCTCCCTGTATGTGTAAGTGGAAAATGGGTGGGGGACAGTCTAAACATTCCATCTCACCCCCTAAGGGTACCCCAGCATTTTACATGTACGTACATTATGGTTCAACGACCTGCAGGTATTTAGAGAATTGGAATATTTACACGCATGAAAATGCATCTAAACAATGCCCACTAGAAGGTACTTCACTCTAGATAAGATCATACATCTAAGAGGAGCATTTAATCACCCTGACACAGCGTGAGCAAATTTGTCTATTGAGGAAAGGAATGGGTTAATTTGAAATTCAGTTTGGCCCAGGGATAAACAGAAAGTTGCTCTGCGTTCAAGGTCAAGAATCAACACAGACTATGCTAAGTACAAAGAAAAACTACTTTCGGCCCCAGCTGGCTGTGGAAAAAGGAAAATTGACAGAGGCGAACCAAAGGCAAGATAAGTTACAGAACTGAGATTACATCTGCAAAGCTTAACTGTCCAGTAAGATCCAACAGTGTGCCTTTGTGACCCCGGAGCCGGAGTGGCTTGGTGACACCAAAGAAGCCACAGGCAGCCGACCTGGACTGGAATCTCTGAAAGAGACACCCCAGGAGATTCCAGGGTGTAAAAGAACAGCCCTCCCAAGAGTGGAAGCATGTTGGAAATTCTGGACAAGCTGTATACAGGATAATCTCCCGTCCACCTCTCCCCCTTCTCTGAACATTATACAGAGAAGTGGCCACTCTGGACGTACGTGTGTGAGTATGAAAGGGGCTTGGGGCATTAATGTTTTCCTGAGTGATGTAAGAGCATTCCCAACACTCTCTGTTGTTGTTTTATTATTTTATTAATGGAACTTTAAAAATTCAGTGATATGGTGTGTTTTCTTTATCTTCCCCCAACGATCCTGTAGTGTCAGCCTGATCACCTGACACGAGGGATAGATTGGTAACAGAAATTTGTCACAGTTTGGTGAGCAATTAAGAAGGGGGGAGCCCTGCAGAATTTACACCATCTATTTGTTTTACCCTTGTTATTTTATGTTTGCTTTGCTTGGTACTGCTGGTGTTATATGTTGAGAACTGCATGAGTAAAAGTGAGCCCTAATAGGATAAGAAAATGCTATCTGGTTCTGTTCTGTTTAACCGGTTACTGTTGTTTTTCTGCTCTGTTCGTTTGGGTGTTAGGAATGTGGGAGGAACTGAACCTCTCGTTCGTAATTCCTTGGAGTGGAAGCCATGCGTGCGAGGAAGCTCTGAGGTCGAATTGAGATCCTTCTGTCCCATCCCCTGTAGCGGTCAGTGTATAGAAGTGGGGAAACCTGGCTTAGACTGCAATTTCCTCTGTCCTCTGTGTAATTCTCTTTTCTGTTTAAGTGTCAGCAGACAGATGGATGGATCTCTGGGTAAACCCTCTAAAGGGGTTTGGATTATATGTTAAATAAATGGCCTTTGCCCAATGGGCCATGTGTTTTTGTCCAGGTGACAAGCCTCACGAGGAAGGACTCGGGTAGTCTTGTGAGTAAAAATGTTTAAGGGAAGAGACCAGGAGGGGTGGGGGCTAGTTAAGAACCCCACCCTCCTAACTAAACTGGTAGTGGAACAAGTTGGTGCCCATGGAAGGGACGATTCAGCAAGAAAAGCAGGATCGGGCCCAGGCGGGCAGGCAACAGACAGAGAGATTGGAAAACAGACTGGAAAACTTTAAGGGTGTAGTGCAAGGAAGGAGTCAGTAAGTGTAAGCATGAGGATTTCAAATACCCAGGATTTACTTGGAATGGTGAGTTAAGTTGATAAAAGTGGCTGTTGGGAGACAAGCAAGTGATTTAAGGGAGAGTGAAAAGTTAACTCTGTAGTTGCTGAAGGGAACAGCAGTTGAACTTTGGAAAAAAAATGCTAAAGAAGCAAGTTCTTGGTGTTTGTGAAATGTTTGTAAATAAATTCAGGCAAAGAAATGATTGGATTGCAATCATTTGGTTTGGCTATGAACAATGTAGTTAAATGAGCTGAAGAATGTATAGAGTGTTCTGTAATTAAAAACCTGGGCTGCCTATGAAACAAATACAAGAAAATATGGGGTAATTCCTCTGTTTTGCCTGAAGCCAACAAGGGTATTTGTATATTTTAAGCGATGATGGTCTGCCCAGAAGGGGTAGACCTCTGGGTTTTTTTGTCTTTCAGATAACCAGAGAAAACTGATGCCAGCTGAACAGCATTCAACGTATCATGCATTTACTGGCACAACAGGAATTATGTTTTGTGTTCTATGTCCTGTCTTGTGGTGTTTGTCTCGTGGCCAGAATTGTTGTGTTTAATATTTTCATAGGATAGTCTTGTTAAAATCAAACAGAAGGTGTAAATGCAGATACTTGTTGTATTCAACTTTGGAATACAAAGTGTTTGGATAAATCAGGACAATGTGATATATTAAAGTCTAAGACATTTGCTTAAGTAAGAAAAAGAAACTTCATTGGCCAAATTGTTAATTGCAAAAATTGTTGTTAAAATTTGCATACCAACAGTCTTTGAAAGCAAAGACATGGAAAGTTAACCCACTCTCCATATTGTACATGGGATCTTTCTGGCTACCTCAGATTTCTAGCCAGGGGGCTGGGGATGGTGGGAAGCTATTGGACTAGAGGTTGAATTGAATGAACTCCTCAGAGTGGGTGTGCTTGTTCTAGCTTGTTGCTCAAAGTTCTGTAATAAGGTTATTTTAGTAAAAGGGTATGTGTGGTATAATAATAAGACTAATGTACTGTATAATGACAATGTTTATGTGTTCATTTTTTGGGACAAAGGTGTAGAAGTGGAAGTTCGCTTTGCAGGGTAAAAAAAAAAAAAAAAAAAAGCCAAGAAGGGAAAAAGGATAAAGAACAAAATGACTTAACTGGGAAAAAATAATTAGCTGGCAAGCTCAGGCTATAGATAAGACACTGACTCCACTCAAGGACACTGCTCACAGTCAAGACTTAGCTGACAACCAGGAAAAGGAGGGCTTGAATGTGCCCACGCAGCTGTGAGATCTGCAAAACACTGCCAAGCACTAATGAAACGTGTTAGGTTTCTTTTCTCACAGGTACAGAAGCGCTACCCGAAGAGACTGGAGCCCGGCCACTCCTTGGAACCAGAAAACTGGATTGATGTAAAGGTCCACCAACGAAAGACTGCTTTGGCTCCATGCTGGAAAGGCCCTTATTAAGTCCTGCTGACTACCAACACTGCTGTGAAGTGCCAGTGACTGACTGCTTGGACCCATGATTCTCACTGCAAAAAGACCCCTCCACCGTGGGAGAATTCTCCTACTGATGATTAGCCTATTTCCCCTTCCAGCTCCACTGTGCCTTCTGGACAGCAGGGGAAAAAGACAAGGTGAAGTGCTAGTAACCTCTCCCTTGTCCACTGACAGATCTACTGTGTCTTTGCATTTTTCTAGAAGAATCAAAACCATTACAGGGTGATGTGCTGGTAACCTCTCCCCTGTAGGATGCTCAACCACAACTGTTTTGGGAAAGAAGAAGGAACACTCACTGCACTGAAATTGTCCAGGAATTCCTGACTAGAAAGGACATTAAGAACTGACCCTGGTGAAGAAACAAAGAATTATACACTGGCAGGAGGACATTTGTGGGACCCATGCTTGGGAGTGTGGTATTGATTGGAGTTTGGGGTTTATTCTACAAGCTGCGCCCTGTGTCCTGGAGAGTGACTGACAATGTAACCCCCCCTCCTCCTATGCTATTAATGTCCATGCCTTTTGAAAGTACCTGAGAATAGTAATATAACAGGTGTATTATAGCACTACACCAAGGAAAGGTGGTATTGAATATCACTGAGGCTGGGAAGGCATTGCAGTGGGATCTAGTATGTGTAGGAATCCGGGATTTCCTGAATGACCAGCTGATGGCCATTCGGAGTGATCTTGATTACAGGACTTGGCCCACTGCCCTTACAGATCCATCAGAAATACCATCTGATCTGTGATCATGGAGACATACGTGGACACTTCCTGGGTGGAAGTGTGGCTTCCCAGGGCGGGATGTGTGCCCTTATTGGAAGTGAATGCTGTACTTATGTCCCAGAAAATGCACAGGATATTAACAAGCACATCCTGTCGCCCGAACAAGCTTTAGAGCAGTGGAAAGCCCAAGAAAGGGAACCTACCATGTTTGACTCCCTCTGGAGTTGGTTGCCCAACCTGGGAGGAATAGGAGGGGGACTTGTGCGTCTTCTCCTCATAGGGGTGATGCTGTGTCTGGTCACCCTATCCTAATAGCTTGTTTTAAGATGCTCCCCCGTAAGCTTTGTGCCTCCCGTTCCCCAGAACTATAGCCCCAGCTCCATAGCGTTTAATCATATCTTGTCCGCAGAGTATGAGAAAACTCAGACAAAAGGTTGGTGAGTATTCTCAAAAGAGGGAATTGTTGGTGTCACTAAGCATAACCCTAAGTAACTTAGGAAAATGGAAGGCAATAAGAATATGGAGTCTTCCTGTTTAGGCCTCTGGCAAGCAAAAGTCCTTCCATGTTTGAACTCTAATCGACCTAAGAGGCTGGCAGATGGGAAAGGCCAGGAGTAACAGCCGTTATCAGCTGCAACAGTTCTAATTGGTCTAAAGCAGAAATAATGAGGCCTGTGCACCTTTAGCAGAAGGACAAGATAACTTGCAGAAGGAAAACTTACTAACGAGCTGCCGCGGCCAAGATTACTTAATGCACCTGCACTTACGTAACTGCCACAGGGGGAGGAAGGAGAAGGGGGGGAGAAAGAAGAAAGAGAAAAAAAAACTTATAAAAAGAGAAAAGCTCCTCGTATTAGGTGTGCTGGATGTGAGGCATGCTAAGTCTCCCAGCACCGCTTTGAGATCTCAAATAAACTTTCCTTGCTTCTCCACCCTGGTGTGTTTATTGGCGCTAAGCACTCCGGGCACGGACCACTGTTGCTTGCCTTGGGCACCTTCTGGTGCCTGCAACAAGGGGAGATGTCTCTGTGCAGGGGAAGTTACACTGCGGGGGGAGCAGTCAGGGGAGGATGGGAGGCACATCTCTGTGCTGGGGGGAGCAGCGTATGTTGGGGTTACACTGGGGGGCAGTCAGGAGGGACGTCTGTGTGCCAGGGATAGCAGGGTACATGGGGAGGTTACACTGGAGGGCAGTCAGGGGTGGTTGGGGGGACATCTCTGTGCCAAGGGGAGCAGGGAATGTGGAGGGGGTTACACTGGGGGGCAGTCGGGTGGGTGAGCGGGGGCATTACACTGGGAGGTAATGGGGGCTGTGTCTCTGTGCTGGGGGGAGCAGCGTATGTTGGGGTTACAGTGGGGGGCAGTCAGGAGGGACGTCTGTGTGCCGGGGATAGCAGGGTACATGGGGAGGTTACACTGGGGGGCAGTCAGGGGTGGGTGAGCGGGGAGGTCATGGGGGCCGTGTCTCTGTGCAAGGGGGGAGCAGGATATATGGAGGGTGGTTACCACTGGGGGGCAGCCAGGGGTGGGTGAGCGGGGAGGTCATGGGGGCCGTGTCTCTGTGCAAGGGGGGAGCAGGATATATGGAGGGAGGTTACCACTGGGGGGCAGCCAGGGTGGGGGGCAGGTCTCTGTGCCTTGTGACATGGGGGGGCAGCAGTGATTGGGGGAGGACACTGTCTGCCCCTCCCCCACAGCAGGGCCCGTTGGAAGATTCTAGAAGCGGCCAGTCACTCCGTGCGATCCGGGGTCGGGGCCGTGTGCACCGGCTGCCGCCACGTGCCGTGTAACAACCACCAAGGGTGCCTCGCGCTGCTCCCGCCCCCTCCCCTACTGAAGGGGAAACGGCCGCTTCAGGCTCGCTCTGTCCCCACCCCCGTGCCGCGTGGTGATTGGTCAAGCGGCTCTGGAAGCCACACCCTGATTGGCTGGCCTCTTGCGTGAGCGAGCCCTTAGGGAAGGGCGTGCGCTGGACAGGTTGGATCCAGATTAGGCTGGTCTGGACTGGGCAGAGTGTGACCCCCCAAGCATGCCCCGCCCACCCCATGGGGCACTGTGACCCCCAAGCAAGCCCCACCCACCCCATGAGGCAGCGTGACCTCCAAGCATGACTCACCCCATGGGCACTATGACCCCCCTGCGCAGGACTAACCCGCATGGGGAGAACATGACAGACCCAGAGGGTGGAGTGTGACCCCCCCAAAGCAGGGCTGACCCTCGGGGCAGCATGACCCCTGAGTGGGGCCAACCCTGCAGCGTGAGCGTCCCAAGCAAGAACCCTATGCCAGGCTGACCCCCAGGGCAGAGGGTGTGCAGGAGACTCCAGCCTCCTGCACTAGGGGCAGGAGTGAGCCCCGTGGGCAGGGCAGGGCAAGCCCCCCCCCCGCCAGGCCAAGCTGAACCAAGGGTCCAGGGGGCAGGGCAGAGCTCAGGGACCACAGTGGCAGGGCCAGGAGAGCTGGCTTCTTGGGGGGCAGAATGGAGACAATGGGGCAATTTTACACTTTGCATGGGTGTTTTTGACAGGCCTGGCTCTACTCCACCAGGGATCCATGCAGGGCAGTCCTGGCCTGTGTGACGCGGGAGGGCGGGCAAGACACTCAGCTGTCTCCTCCTGGCCGGCCAGAGTGAGATCTCAGCAGGCTGAGACTCATCGCCAGCACCTGCTGCTGGGGTGTGGAGGTTTCTTGGTGCTCTGTCGCCATTCGCAGCTGCAGCGGGGATCAGGGAGGCCCAGGTTTTGCATTGCCACCTGCTGCACCGTGAGCTTATTACAACAGTAGCATCAGCTGGGCGAGGTGTCTAACCCAGAGTGCCCTCTGTGAGGCAAGGGGCAGGATGCGCTCCCGGTTTTACAGCCACTGCGAGAGTGAGAGAGATTTGCAGCCCTTGGGACACAGGGACACCAGGGGCCTGAGGCTGCCCACCTCCAGGGACCAGCTTGCGCTGAGGACCTGAGGTGAAGGGTTTCAATAGAGGCCACGGGTGTTAAGGGACCCTCTTCCCTCCCACCCGAGTATTTCCTGTCTTGGCCTGGTGCTTGATTCAATATGATCTGGGAGCCTGTAAAAGCCTCTGCCCTAAGCCCCTTGCGCTTGCCTGGCCATCGCGCTACTAGTTTCCCTGAGCTGCAGCCCCAGCTCTAAAAAGTGCTTTTGAATTTGAACAGGCTTGTTGGTGTCAGCAGACAGATGGGTGGGTCTCTCTAAAGGGAATTGAAGTATATGTTAAGTAAATGGGCTTTACCCAATGGGCCATGTGTTTTTGCAGTAAACAATTCGGGTATAAAGGAGAAAAGCCGCTTGTTTTAGGTGTGCTTGATCTGAGGCATCAGTCTCCTTGCACCGCTTTGAGATCTCAAATAAACTTGGTTTGCTTCTCCACCCTGGTGTGTTTATTGGCGCTAAGCACTCCGGGCAACGGACCCCGCTGTTGCTTGCCTCAGGCACCCTGTGCCAGTAACAGGCTGAAGTGGCAACGTTTTATTGCAGTCGACACAGCAGTCTGGGGAGGTCAGTGATTCCCACGGCAGACAGGGAGCAGGGGTGGCCCGGCCACTGGGCTGCCCCGCCATCACCAAACACGGAGGCCCCCACAATCTGAGTGACTCTGAGAAACTGGTGAGAAGGGTAGGTCCGTCCCTGCTGCTGCTCCTCTCCCAGAGACCCCAGAGTGTCTGCAGCAGCTTTCCAGCTAGTGAGGGCCCAGGCCCAGCGTCCCTGCCTCTGGGGTTACTGTGGGTACTACGCTCGGCGCTGCAGGGCTCCTTTCACACTCGACAGGAATTGCACTGCCTGTTTATCACTGTTGTCGAGCCTCACAGCTCATGTGTTTTCTATGAGCCTCGCAGAGCTCTGAGGACCCCCATCACTTGCCAGCACTTCCCCTCCCCACAGCAAGTCCTAAAATCCCATCAGTGCTGCTGCATAACTGCCTGCAGGGGTTACCCTGAATGAATCCCCCGCTCCAGGCTGTGCATGCAACCTGCGGGATCCAGGAGTGAGAAATCCTAAGCCAGCCCGGCAGTGCAGACTGCCCATTCCCCGCATCTGCTTTCCAGACGTGGCAGAGGGTCCGAGCTGCGCTGCTTTGGGATGAGAATGAGCATGGCCCAGGGCAGCTGCTGAAGGCGCTTCTCTCTGCAGCAGGTTTGTGAGGCTTAAACACCTCCTGGCGCTCATCTGGGCTCCGAGTTAAAGAGATGGCATCTCCCCGAACCAGTTCCCATCAGAAAGTCTCCTTGTCACTCGCTCCTGCGGCTGCGGCGCTGGTTCTTCTGCCAGCATTTAGGAGCCCCAGTGTGGCTCATCTTTCCGCATGTGCCACTGCTGAGGACGTCACTGCCGATTTATTTCTACAGGGCCCAGCGCTGCAGTGATGGACGTACCCTGTACATCTCCTGCTGTAGCTCTGCCCAGGGAACCCATCGCCGAGATACATGGGCCTGACAGCACGGCGGAGAGGGGAGAAAGCCAGCGCCAGGGCGAAGGAGCTGGCAGATCCCAGCTCCTTCTGCCCAGGCCACTGCTTCCCCTGAGCTGCACCCGCTTTTCGGCAGGTTCATGGCAGCTTCCCCGTCCGTAGGGATCGGTCTGGACCTGGACGCTCCCCTGCAGTCTAAGGACTGAATCCCCTTTTGGCGACTGGGAGCTGCGAGTACCGGCCCGCCAGCCAGTCCCGGGGCCGAGTCCAGAGGGGGGCGTGCAATGCAGCTGGGGGGGTGATGAGAACAGCCAGAGTCACACAAAGGCTACATGCAGGGGTAGGGGGGTACTGGGAACAGCCGGGCTCTGGTGGGGAGGGTAAAAGGAAGAGCCACAAGCAGGGGAGGGGGGTGAACAGCCAAACTGGCTCATACCATCTCTGCGCGGTGGTGGGGGGGTGCACTTCCTCCCAGCCCTCCTGTCACATGGTTCCGCCCAGGCTGCCCTGCTCCCAGACGCAGAGTGAACGTGCTGGCAGCTGCGGCGGCTCCGGAACCATTCGCTCCCCTCCCCCGCCAGCCTCCTAGGTGAGCCTCCCCCGGCCCAGGGGAATGGTACCGCCCGCATGCATGGGGGGCGCTCAGCGTGGCTCTAACCATTATACCCACAGGAGGGTAGGAGAAGGGGAACCAGCCCCTTTCTCTCTCTCCCCCCCATGGTCTCATCCATTCTATATGGGGGGGCTCGAGGGGCGGACCAAACCATTGTCTATATGGGGGGATGGGTAAATCCCTTTCCGGGGGACCCTCAAGGGGTGGACCAAATCATTATTCTTCATGGGGGGTATTATGGGGGGCTCAGCCCCCTTCCCCATACGCTAGCCTGGGAACTGAGTTTGATCCTGCCCCGCATGAACCTGAGGCGTAAGGATCAGTCAATATACACCGGTGGGGGGAACGATCAGCTCCCCTCCAAAAGGAATGGTATCTCCCACTCTGCATGGGATCTGGGGGGATGGACCCAACCACTATCCCATCTAAGGGGGTCTGATCTAGCTTAGAAATTTCAGCCACCTTAAAAATGGTATCTTCCGTGAGCGGGCTGAGTGGATTCAACCATTATCCTCGGGCATGAGTAGACTAGACCCATCCCCCTATCCCAGGGAATGGTATTATCCACGCTGCATAGGACTTGAGGGTGTAGACTCTACCATTATCCCACATGGCGGGAGGTTATGAGGGGACCAATCACCCCCCCAGTCCTCTGGCAATGGTACTGCATCCCCCGAGGTCCATGGTGGTCTGGGCAAAACCATTATCAGAGCTGGGGGGGAGGGGTTTCCTGCAGTGACCTGCTGGCTTTGCCTCCTAGGAGCTTCCAGAACAATGAGCGACGGGGACAAGAACCCGGCCAGCACCCCCACGCCGCTGGCCGACGTGCAGGGGGACGGGCGCTGGCTGGCGCTGGTGGGTCAGCGCCGCGCAGACCCCCTGCCCTGCCCCCCCCCCCACTGGGACCCTGCACAGACATCCCCTGCCCTCCCCCCACGGGGACCCCCTGCCCCACAGAGGGAGCTGCACAGACACCCCTGCTCCACCCCACCGGGACCCTGCATGGACATCCCCTGCCCTCCAGGAACCCTCCTGCCCTGCCCCATGGGGACCCTGTACGGACATCCCCTGCCCCCTAGGAACCCCGCTGCCCTGCCCCACGGGCGGTGCTGCACAGACACCCCCTGACTTGCCCTGCCCCATGGGGACCCTGCACGGACACCCCCTGTCCCATGGACTCCCCCTGC
Source organism: Aldabrachelys gigantea (assembly GCA_026122505.1). Lineage (NCBI taxonomy): Eukaryota > Metazoa > Chordata > Testudines > Testudinidae > Aldabrachelys > Aldabrachelys gigantea. Next base: position 73,733,254 of record CM047489.1, read on the forward strand.
CCTGCCCTGCCGAGCCCCACGGAGACCCTGCACAGATATCCCCCCAGGAACTCCCCTGCCCTGCCCCACGGTGGGTGCTGCACAGACCCTTCTGCCCCACTGGGACCCCCTGCCCCACCACATGGACACTCCCGCCCAGCTCCACAGGACCATGCACGGACACCCCCTGCCCTAGGGGGACCCCTGCCCTGCTCCACAGGGACCCTGCACAGAGCCCCCCTGCCCCATGGGGGGTGCTGCATGGATACCCCTTGCCCCACCCCATGGTGACATTAATGATCTGGCAGATGGCGTGGGCTGCACCCTCAGCAAGTTTGCAGATGGCACTAAACTGGGTGGAGTGGTAGATACGCTGGAGGGTAGGGATAGGATAGAGGGACCTAGACAAATTAAGAGGATTGGAGCACAAGAAACCTGATGAGGTTCAACAAGGACAATTGCAGAGTCCTGCACTTAAGACAGAAGAATCCCATGCCCTGCTACAGACTAGGGACCGAATGGCTAGGCAGCAGTTCTGCAGGAAAGGATCTGGGGTTACAATGGATGAGAAACTGGGTATGAGTCAGCTGTGTGCCCTTGTTGCCAAGAAGGCTAACGGTATTTTGGGCTGTATAAGTAGGGGCATTGCCAGCAGATCGAGGGACGTGATCATTCCCCTCTATTCAACACTGGTGAGGCCTCATCTGGAGACTGTCGTTTTGGGCCCCACACTACAAGGATGTAGAAAAATGGGTGAGAGTCCAGCGGAGGGCAACAGAAATGATCGGGGGGCTGGGGCACATGGCTTATGAGGAGAGGCTGAGCGAACTGGGATTGTTTAGTCTGCAGAAGAGAAGAGTGAGGGGGGATTTGATAGCTGCTTTCAACTACCTGAAGGGGGTTCCAAAGAGGATGGAGCTCGGCTGTTCTCAGCGGTGGCAGATGACAGAACAAGGAGCAATGGTCTCAAGTTGCAGTGGGGGAGGTCTAGGTTGGATATTAGGAAACACTATTTCCCTAGGAGGGTGGTGAAGCAGTGGAATGGGTTCCCTAGGGAGGTGGTCGAATCTCCTTCCTTAGAGGTTTTTAAGGCCCCGCTTGACAAAGCCCTGGCTGGGATGATTTAGTTGGGGTTGGTCCTGCTTTGAGCAGGGGGTTGGACTAGAACCTCCTGAGGTCCCTTCCCACCCTGAGATTCTGTGATTCTATGACCCTGCACAGACAGCCCCTGCCCCGCCCCACAGAGACCCTGCCCAGCCACCCCCACCCTGCCCCACAGGGACCTTGCACAGACACCCCCTGCCCCACCCCATGGGGAGTGCCACAAGGCCATGCCCTGCCCCACCCCACAGGGGCTGCATTGGTGGCGGGTGAGAGGTCCCCTTGGAGCTGGCCCCGTGCCCCACTCCACAGGGGCCACATCCCAGCACTGGGCCTTTCAGCCTGTGAGGGAGAGTCCCTGCCTGACACAGGCTCTGGGGTCCATCTGCCCCCCCAGCACCATCGCTTCATCGCAGACAGCAAGGACAAGGAGCCCGAGGTCGTGTTTATCGGTGACGCCCTGGTGCAGCTGCTCCAGCAGTTTGAGGTGAGCCCCCCGCTTGCCCTGGCCCTGCCCTGGCAGGCTGGGGGTGCCATATAGGGACCACGGTTCCCCCAAGGGCCCCAGCTCTGACTCTCTGTCCCCCCAGATCTGGCGCGAGCTCTTCTCCCCGCTGCACGCGCTCAACTTCGGCCTGGGGGGCGATGGGACACAGCACGTGCTCTGGCGGCTGCAGCAGGGCGAGATGCAGCACATCCGGCCTAAGGTGCGGGATCAATGCCGGGGAGGGGGAGGCACTGGGGCCAAGGTGAATGGGCGGGTAGGGGGCACTGACAAGGTGTCAGGGGAATGGGGCACTGACAGGGCAGGTGAATGGGATGTGGGGGCGCTGATAGGGGCAGTTGACAGGTGAATGGGATGTGTGTGTGGGGGGGGTGCTGATATTGGGCAGGTGGCAGGTAAATGGGATGTGGGGAGCTAAGGGGATGAGCCCTGGGCATAGGGGGCTGGTCCTGGGGCCTCCCTGGGGGGCAGGCGCTGTCCCCGCTCACACCTGGCCTCCCTGCAGATCGTGGTCGTCTGGGTGGGCACCAATAACCACGGGCACACGGCCGAGCAGGTGGCAGGCGGCATCGAGGCCATTGTCCGGCTCCTGCAACAGCAGCAGCCACAGGCGCGCGTGGTGGTGCTGGTGAGTAGGGGGCACAGTGGGGGGGGATGGGGCCCCTCCACTGGGCCTGACGGCGCCACATCTCCCCCCAGGGCCTGCTGCCCCGCGGCCAGGGCCCCAACCCGCTGCGGGAGAGGAACCGGCAGGTGAACGAGTTGCTGCAGGTCCGGCTGCCGCGGCTGCCCAACACCTGCTTCCTGGACGCCGACCCCGGCTTCGTGCACTCAGACGGCGCCATCAGCCACCACGACATGTATGACTACCTGCACCTCAGCCGGCACGGCTACGCACGCCTGTGCCCGCGGCTGCACGCGCTGCTGCTGCGCCTGCTGGGGGAATGCCAGGGAGCCGGACCCTGAGCCACCGCCGCTGCCACCAGGGAGCGCCACGGGGCCAGGCCCTGAACCCATCTCCTACCCACCCACACCCATGGCTCCCCGCCCCCTGCACCCCCACAACCATCCCACCTGAACATGTGAGTGCCCAAGGCCCCTTGCACCCACGTGGACATTAAACACTGATTTGCCATCTGGAGGCCGATTCTTTGCCTGGCCCCCGGGTCCGGGGGAGGCTTGTGCCCTGTGGGATGGGGCGAGGCTGGGGGGGGTGACATGGACCCAAAATGTGGGGTCAAGAGGTCCCACACACAGGGCTCGGCGGGGTGGGCAGGCTGCCATCATCAGGGCCCCAGCGAGGGGGTGACAGACACAGGTTTGCTGGCGGGTGACAGAGCATTGCCAGCGTTGGGGGGCAGACAGCCCAGATGAGGGGGTGTTGGGCTGCACCAGGTGCCAGCTCCCCTGGAGCAGGATGACCAGCTGGGCTAAGCCAGAGCCCCTGAGGGGGCCTGTGGGCAGGGCCACCAAGAGGATTCGGGGGGCCTGGGGTCTTTGGCAATGGGTCCTTCACTCACTCCGGGGGTGTTCGCTGGCACTGAAGGACCTGCCAAAAACTGTCGTGGGGGCCCCTGCGGGGCCCATGGCCTATTGCCCCTGCCCCCGGGCGGCCTTGCTAGTGGGTGGGGGACAGATCCTGGATTTATCGCTGGCCCCTTAGGCAGCTTGAGGGTCGGGGGTGGAGCCTGGCAGTTCCCACCCCCAGCACGGCCAGGGGCAGAGCCCAACCCTGTCCTCACCCCCAGCACGACAGGGGGCTGGGCCTGGCATAGTTCCCACCCCCAGCATAACAGGGGGCGGAGCCTGTCAGGCAGAGGCTGACACAAGCCAGGAGCACATCAGGTCTCAAAATATTTAACATTATTAAAAGTCGTCACTTTCCAGGTGTTCATGTCCCCCCCGCAGTTCCCACGGTGACAGAGGCGGGGCCAGTAGCCTGCAACGGGTGGGTCAGGGTGCCACCATGGGGATGGGGGGAGCCACTGGTATAGCGGAGCAGACCATCCCAGCTGGGGGCAGGGGGGGAAGCAGGAGCACCTGTGGTGGAGCAGACCATCCTGGCTTGGGGGGAGGTGCTGGCATCCATGGTGGAGCAGACCATCCCGGCTGAGGGGCGGGCAGGCACTGGTGCCTGTGGCGGAGCAGACCATCCTGGCTGTGGGGGGCAGGTGCTGGTGCCCATGGTGGAGCAGACCATCCTGGCTGAGGGGGTGGGGAGGTGCAGGTGCTGGTACCCATGGCGGAGCAGACCATCCTGGCTGGGGGAGGCAGACACTGATGCCGATGGTGGAGCAGACCACCCTGGCTGTGGGGGGCAGGCGCTGGTGCCCCTGGCGGAGCAGACCATCCCGGCTGAGGGGCGGGCAGGCGCTGGCGCCCGTGACGGAGCAGACCATCCCAGTTGAGGGGCGGGCAGGCGCTGGCGCCCGTGGCGGAGCAGACCATCCCGGCTGAGGGGCGGGCAGGCGCTGGCGCCCGTGGCGGAGCAGACCATCCCGGCTGAGGGGCGGGCAGGCGCTGGCGCCCGTGGCGGAGCAGACCATCCCGGCTGAGGGGCGGGCAGGCGCTGGTGCCCATGGCGGAGCAGACCATCCTAGCTGAGGGGAGCAGGCGCTGGTGCTCATGGTGGAGCAGACCATCTCAGCTCAGGGGCGGGCAGGCGCTGGTCCCCGTGGCAGAGCAGACCATCCTTGCAGGGGGGCACTGCAGTTCATGGCGGAGTGGACCATCCCGGGGGAGCCAGTCAGGCTGGGGTGTAGCAGGAAGGCGGGCGAAGCTCCCAGAATGCTTTGCTTCCAGCCGTGCCGCTCAAGGCCCTTCATCTGCTGCTGCCTGCGGCGCCACCCGGGGGAGACGTCTGGCTATTGTCCCAGCTGGTGCTGCCACCAGCCTCCGCCCCTGGGTCTGAGTCCTGGGGGGGCACAGGCTCTGGGGGCTGCCCCTCTGTGGCACTGCCACTGCCCGGGCCCCCCGGCTCAGGTGTGCTGGGCGCTTGCTCTGTGGGGGTGGCCGACTGCATGATTTTCTGCCGCACCTCGCGGATCTTCAGCTGCAGGCAGACCTTGGTGGGGAAGATGTCGGAGTAGCGGGCCTGGAACGCGGCCGTAGCCTGGGCTGCGGGAGATGAGACATCACATCAGTTACGTGGAGTCAGGTTCCACAGGGACCCCTCGCCAGTGCCGGGATGCGGTCCCTGTGGGGCGGAGGCCGGTTCCACGGCGACCCCTCGCCGGCGCCGGGACGCAGCCCCTGTGGGGCAGGGGCCGGTTCCACGGGGCCCCTCGCCAGTGCCGGGACGCAGCCCCTGTGGGGCGGGGGCTGGTTCCACGGGGACCCCTCGCTAGCGCCGGGACGCAGCCCCTGTGGGGCGGGGGCCGGTTCCACGGGGCCCCTCGCCAGCGCTGGGACGCAGCCCCTGTGGGGCGGGGGCCGGTTCCACGGGGACCCCTCGCCGGCGCCGGGACGCAGCCCCTGTGGGGCGGGGGCCGGTTCCACGGGGACCCCTCGCCGGTGCAGAGATGTGGTCCCTGTGGGGCGGGGGCCAGTTCAGCGGGGACCCCTTGCTGGCACTGGGGGGTGGCTAAGGTGGGGCCACACAGCAGTTTGGTACAGGACACAAAGGAGATACCTGCGTCCCCCAACGCTGGGCTACAGAATTGCCAGGGCTGGAACTAGCCAGGACACAGGGTCCTGCCCCACTCCTGGACTCAACACACAGAGGAGCCCACAATTGTCCGTACATTACACCAGGAGATACCCTATGGGAGCCCCTATGGAGCCCCTGGTCCTGCTCCCTGCCGCACGGAGCCCCTGGCCCCGCTCCCTGCCCCACGGGACCCCCTAGGGAGCCCCCTCACCCCACTCCCATAGCACAGCACCCCCTGGCAGCACTGACCTGAGGGGAAGAAGCCGTGGTCTTGGAAGAGCTGCATGACCAGCGCCCGCCTCTGGTCCAGGGTCCGGCGCAGCGACGAATACGGGACCTTCTCATACTCCAGCTCCCCCAGCACATCCTCTGCCTCCGCGCCTGGGAGGGAGAGGCCATAAGCCTCTGCCCCGCCCCTTCCTGCTGGCAACGCCCCCGCCCCAGGGAGCCCCGCCCCTTCCCACCAGCCCTGCCCCAGGGTGAGCCCCGCCCCTTCCTGCTGCCCCACCCCTTCCTCTAGGCCACACCCCATCCCCCGTCTCATCATTCCAGCTCTGCCCCCCGGCCAGGCCCCACCCCCAGGCCCCACCTGTTTTGTCAAAGGTGAAGATGTCGCCCTCGCACTTGGCGCTCTTGGGCGTGTTGGGCTCCGAGCTGCAGCTTGAGCGGCGCCGCATCTTCCGCTTGGGCGAGATGGGGTCCTCGGTGGAGGAGTCCAGGTCTGGGGGAGGCCGAAGGGTTAATGAGTCCCCCATCCCCTCCTGCATGGGGCCTCTGCCCCCCTGGGCCTGCTTGTGCCCCTCACTCCCGCCCCCCAGCCCCCCGCGCGCCAGTGGCCCTCACTCCCGCCCCCCAGCCCCCCGCGTGCCGGTGCCCCTCACTCCCGACCCCCAGCCCCCTGCGCGCCGGTGCCCCTCACTCCCGCCCCCCCGCACGCCGGTGCCCCTCACTCCCACCCCCCATGCGCCGGTGCCCCTCACTCCTGACTCCCAGCCCCCCCCCGCACCGGTGGAGTTCTTGCGTTTCTTGCGGTAGCTGCCCAGAATGGCGCGGGGCGACGTAGCCAGGGACTGCAGCGTGGGCGAGGGCAGAACCTCCTCGGGCTTGAACTCAGGCAGCTCGGCGAATCGTTCCTCGAAATCCACCTCGGACAGAACCCTGCTGGGGGAGGGGTGTGGCGCGTCATGCACCGGCTCTTCCGGATGCTGGGGTCCCCTCCTCTCCCCCCAGCCTGACCCCAGGAGTGAGAGTCCTCTGAGATGGGGGCAACAGGTGTCTGCCCCTGCCTTGACTCCTAGGCCATGTGACCCCCGACCCCCACGTCACTCACTTGTCCACCGAGTCGAAGGTTTTCTTCAGCGGTGGAGGCCGGACCTTCACCTTCTTGCCGCCTGCCCCCTCCTTGTGCTCTGGGCCCTCGGGCACACCGGGGGTGGGACCTGCCCCCCGGGACCCATCCCCAGAGCCAGCGGGGGTGGGACTGAGCGCAGAGGACGATGAGGGGCCAGCAGGGGGAGCTGGGGCTTCAGGGCGGCTCTCAGGACCCGGGACCCTCCAGTCGGGAGAGACAGGCCCCCGGGGGGTCTGCGGGGGAGAGAAGCGTTAGCGCCAGTGGCAGGAAAGGCCTTGGGGGCGGAGGTTGGGGGAGATCAGGGAATAATGGGAGACAGGAGGGAAGGGGGGTGGGTCACTCACCGACTCAGGCCCCTTGCCCCCCAGGGGGCAGTGGGTGGAGGTGGGAGGGTGGGCAGGGGGATGATGGGAGGGTTGCTAACTGTCTCGGGCCCCTTTCTCCCCAGGGGGCAGTGGGTGGGGTGAGGAGATGATGGGGGTAGTCACTCACCGTCTCGGGCCCCTTGCCCCCCAGGGCAGCTCCAGGGGTGCTTGCTGGCTCTCTGGGTGTTCGTTCCTCACTGGGCCCCGGCACTGCCTCCCGCTGGCTCCAGCCCTCACCGCTCTCAGCCTCAGGGGGTGGGTGCTGGGGGGGCGTGGGCGAGGGGGGGCGCCCATCCCAGCTCTCTGGCTCTGGAGCTGGCCTGGGCTGAGGGGGCTGGGGCTGGGGCTGGGGCTGGGAGGAGGCGGCAGGCGGCTCTGGAGGCTCCCTGGGGCTCTCCAGCTCCCGGGGGACGCGGGGGGGGGCCCCCGGGCTCCATCTGCTGCCCCCCCAGAGGCCGAGTGGGGCCTGGTGATGGGGCCGACTCGTAGGAGCCCACAGGGATGCTGGCGATGGCGGCCTTCACCTTCTGGGGGGGCTTCGGTGGGGGGCAGGGGGGCCGGGCAGGTGCTGGGGGGAAGGCGAGGGGCCCTGTGGGGGGGAGGAGAGAGAGAGAGTGCGTCATGGGGGGTCAGGAGGCCACAGGGACTTCCCACTCACCCTCCCCCAAACCTCCAGCTCCAGTTCCATACCCATGAGGGTGGAGCCTACCCCGCTCCCACCCCATAACTCTGCCCCCAGCCCATACCCATAAGAATCTCCATTCCATAACCATGTGGTTGGGGATCTGCCAAACTCGCCTCCTGTTCTATGTCCCACCCACATTCTGACCAGTGTTGCCCCATACCATAGCCCCACCCCCATCCTGTGGCCATGTGGGTGGAGCCCTGACCAGCCCCACCCCCTGCTCCATAGCCCCACCCCCATTCTGTGGCCACATGGGTGGAGCCCTGCCCAGCCCAGCCCCCTGTTCCATAGCCCCACCCCCATCCTGTGGCCACATGGGTGGAGCCCTGCCCAGCCCCAACCCGTTCCATAGCCCCACCCTCATTCTGTGGCCACATGGGTGGGGTCCTGCCCAGCCCCACCCCGTTCCATAGCCCCACCCCCATTCTGTGGCCACATGGGTGGGGTCCTGCCCAGCCCCACCCCGTTCCATAGCCCCACCCCCATTCTGTGGCCATGTGGGTGGAACCATGCCCATCCCCGCCCCCTGTTCCATACCCCCGCCCCCATTCTGTGGCCATGTGGTTGGAGTGGGTCCCTACCCAGCCCCACCCCATTCATACCCATGGGTCCAGGCCCCATTGTGCCCTGGCTGCTGGCACTGCTCCCCTTGGGCAGGATGGGGGCAGGGGCGGGGCTGGCCACGCTGTAGACGAGACCGTGGGCGGGTGATGGGGTGGGGCCGGCGCTCGGGGGGCCAGGGTAGATGGCCGTGATCACCGGGCCGCTGCAGGAGGGGGGCAGCTGGGGGCTGGGCAGCGGGGAAACCCCCACCTGCCCTGGAGCCAGCAGGGGGCTCTGCCCTGGGGAGAGAAACACCAAGGGTGAGACAGATGGACGAACGGACCCGCCCTTGACCCCATCCAGCACCATCCCCACCCCAAACCCTGCTCCCATCTGGCACCAGCCCCTTGGCTGCAGCCCTGACCCAGCCCCCTGCCACCATCTGCTGCCATCCCCTGTGCCCCCCAGTGCCCTCAAACCAGCCTCCCACCTGGCACCAGCCCCATGCAGGTCACCCAACCCAGTCCCAGCCCGCCCACCCCCCCACCATTTCCCTGACCCAACTATCTGCCCCTCCCTGGTACCAACACACCAGCGCCAGCCCCGCCAAACACGGGGGGAGCAGGGGTCTGGATTGAGAGTATCGCCCCCCCCATTCACAGCCCCACCCTTACCCGAGAGCAGCGGCTGCACAATGGCTGGCCCACTGGGCCTGATGGCCGTGAAGCCCAGAGCCATGGGGGCCGGCCCCACGGGGGCCTGCACATAGGTGGCGGCGGGGGTGGCGCCAGGCTGCGAGGGGGAGGCCGAGGTGCCCAGGGTCAGCTGGTGCCCGCCTGTGGACTGCACATAGGTGATCCTGGGCAGAGAGGGGGAAGCGTTACTGGCAGGTGGGGGCGGGACACGGAGCCCTGCCCCCCCCACTGCCCCGGTCCCTACCTGGTGGAGGAGGGCAGCAGCACCTTCTGGGCCTGGCTGGGGGGTCCCACGAGGGCTGTGGCGGGGCTCAGGGGGGGCGCCAGTGCAGCACTGTTCGGCGCAGGGGTCAGCGGCGTCAGCTGGATGATCTGGGGGGCAGAACAGGGCGGGTGAGAGGGACCCCCAAGCCGCCCCCCTCCCCTCCCCTCCCCAGCACAGACACACACTCACCTTGCTGGCGGGCTGGGATCCGTTCTGCAGGGGCACGAAGGGTGGCGCCACCTGAGCCATCGGGCCGGCCCCACCCCCGGGCCGCACCGTCACCTGGGGGGCTGCCACAGGCACCAGCACCTTCCCCTGCACCAGGTGGGCCGAGCCACCAGGGCCCGAAGCCTGCACCGGAGACACCGACTGGGCTGAGGGGGAAACAGGGGCGCATAAGGGCGGGCAGGGAGTCCCTGCCTCATCCCACGCCCCAGCCAGCCCCCCCGCGCCAGCCCCCACCCCCGAGCCAACAAGGCCTCTGCGCCTCCACCACCCCATACACCAGCCAGACCCTGGGGCCGGCACCCCCCTCACCTTTCGGCGTGGTGGAGACGACGGTGACGGCGGTGCTGGCGCTGCCGGGCCCGGGCTGGAGGATGGGCAGGCCGTGGGGTGCAGTGGCGAGGACCTTGCTGCTGGTTGGGGGCAGGGTGAAGTGGATGCTGGCAGCTCCGGCCCCTGCCCCCTTGCCCCCGGCCACCTGCAGCTGCTGGGGCAGGGTGGGCAGGATGTACTGCACCTGGGTGATGCCCCCTGCCTTGCCTGGCGCCCCCGACAGGAGGCCCTGGGGCTGCAGGATGCCCAGGGGCACCGGCCCATTGGGGCCGGCCCCCGGGGGGTTCTGGGTGATGAACTGCACGGAGGGCTGTGGCGGCAGCACGGCCACGGGGGCCGGCCCGGACGCCGCGCCCCCCGCCTGCCCCACCAGCAGGTTGGTCACCACGTTTCCCGGGGCCGCTGGGACCTTGCTCATCGGCCCGACCACCACGTGGGGGGAGGGGGCCTGGCTGGCGGGGGGCAGGGGCTTCTTGTCGGCGTAGAGCAGGCCGATGCGACCCACAGGCACGGCCTCCGGCTTGGCACCCCCCAGCACGGCCAGGGGCGGCGGGGCCGGCTCCAGGGCCGGGGGACTGAGCAGGGGCCCGCCCTCGCCCGCCCCCCGGGGGAAGGGCTTGCTGGCGATGGGCACGGGGGTGCTGCTGACCGGCTTTACCACGTTGGTGACGACGGTGGAGGCGGTGCGCACCAGGCCCGGCACCCCCCCGCAGCTGCTGAGTGAGGGAGCGGGCACCAGCACGGTGCCTGCAGACAGGCGCCCCGGATCTGGCAGCACCAGCGCCTGCAGCACCCCCCCAGGGGAGGAGATGACCGAGGGCCCAGCAGCGCCCGGCTCAGCCCCCCCGGCGCTGTCAGCCCGCTTCCGGCGGTAGGTGGGGGCTGGCTCAGGGCGTTTGGCAGGTGGCGGGGCGGGGGGCCCCCGTGAGTCCTGGGCCTTGAAAGGGCCAAGCGCCAGTGAGAAGGGGCTGTAGGGCTGGGCCAGAGGGGGCTGGTCGGGGCCGTGGGGCAGGTCTAGCTCAGGGGGGGCTGGAGGGCGGCAGGGAGCGAAGGCACCCGAGGAGGGGGGCAGTGGCGGGGAGCGGATCACTGGGGAGAAGAGCTTCTGCCCAAAGCCCTGGGGGCAGAGAGAGAGACATGGGGGGAGGTTAGGTACTGATCCACACAGCTCCACTGCCTCTCCCTGCCCCCCATCAACCCCCACACAGCCCCACTGCCTCTCCCTGCCCCCCATCAATCCTCACACAGCCCCTCCCTGCCCCCCATCAACCCCCACACAGCCTCACTGCCTCTCCCTGCCCCCCGTCACCCCCCCCAGCTCCCTCTGCTCCCCAGCCCCCACCTTGCCGTCTGGCTCCTCGCCCGAGGAGGTCTCGCTTTCACTGTCTGTCACCCGCTCCTTGCACTTCAGGTCGATGTCGGGCGGGTTGAACCCATCGTCCGCTGGGGGACAGAAGGGGGCAGAGTTAGTGACGCCCCAAGGCCCCCCCTCACTGCCCAGATCCGCACCCTCCCTGAGGAGCTGTGCCGGGGAGGACACGGGTGTAGGGTGTGCGGCCATACAGCGGGGCCACAGGGGCAGGGCTAAGGGGTGTTCAGGAGGCAGTGAGGAGTCCGGGGCTTTGGGCAGGCTCCAAGGGGGCCGGGAGGTCGGGGGTTTCGGGGAGGGGCTCACCGATGACGTCATCGTCCCCCTCCTCCTCGCAGATGACCATGCGCTCCTCGTCGCTTGTCATGTCCTCACTGGCCACGCGCTGGGAGCGGGCGGTGCGGGGGGCCGGCGGCAGCAAGGGGGGCCGGGGACCTTCACCTGGTGCTGCGAATGGGGACCCTGAGGCGCCTGGCCCCCCATACTGCCCCTTCCCGCTGGGGTAGGGCGACGGGCCGGAACACATCTGCAACAGAGCAAGGAGCAATTGAGGATTAGGACCTCCGCACCTCCTCCCAGCAGGGCCCCCCAACCCAGACCCTCAACGCTCTGCCCCATCAGGGATCCCATTCCCCTACCCAGCACGGCCCCCCACCCAGAAACAGTCTCCCCACAGGGGACCCAATACACCCACCCAGACCCCAATCCACCATGAGCCCCCAGCCCGCCCCCCAAACTCCCAGCCCCCCGGTACCTGCGTAAGCTCCTGCAGCGCCTGGCTGTCCCGCTCTCCGGCATCCAGCCCGTGCACCCCGCTGTGGGAGAAGGCCCGGGGGCGCTGCACCCCAGCTCCCGGCACGTGGATCAGCCGCTCCCCAGGCACGTGCCCTGGGGCCCCTGCCTTGCCCTCTGGCCCCGCCAGCACCGGGATCTCCGAGGAGGCTACAGGGGGAGAAGAGGGGCTGAGCTGGCTGTGGGGGGAGACCCACGGGGGGGAGAGGGAAGGGGGGGTCTCACCTCCCAGCACAGCAGCCGTGCCCGTCTCCGACATGCTGCGCTCCCGCGCCTCCTTGGGGCCCCCACTGGGCCCCGGTGCCGAGGGCTTGGCGTCCGAGCTGGACTTCTTCCGGTCCTTGTTACACCACTTCCAGTCGGGATGCGCCTTGAAGTGCGCCTCCTTCACCTGCGCATGGACCAGGTTAGGGGGCGCCCCGCTGCCCCCCGAGCCTCCCACCCCCCGGGTCCCTGACTCCCCCAAGCCCCCCACCTGCAGCAAACTGTCCCCATACCCGCCTCCCGCCCCTCTGCTGACTCCAATGCTGGGCCCCCGACCCCCTCGCTGTCCCTCTACAGCACCGTCTCCCCATACCCGCCTCCCGCGCCCCTGCTGACCCCAATGCTGGGCCCCCGACCCCCTCGCTGTCCCTCTACAGCACCGTGTCCCCATACCCGCCTCCCCGCTCCCCTGCTGACCCCAATGCTGGGCCCCCGACCCCCTCGCTGTCCCTCTACAGCACCCTGTCCCCATACCCGCCTCCCCGCTCCCCTGCTGACCCCAATGCTGGGCCCCCGACCCCCTCGCTGTCCCTCTACAGCACCATGTCCCCATACCCGCCTCCCCGCTCCCCTGCTGACCCCAATACTGGGCCCCCGACCCCCTCGCTGTCCCTCTGCAGCACCGTGTCCCCATACCCACCTCCCCGCTCCCCTGCTGACCCCCATGCTGGGCCCCCGACCCCTTTGCTGTCCCTCTGCAGCACTGTGTCCCCATACCCGCCTCCCTGCTCCCCTGCTGACCCCCCGACCCCCTTGCTGTCCTCTCGCAGCACCATCCCCATGCCCACCTTCCCGCCCCCCTGCTGACCCCAGTGCTGGGCCCCCAACCCCCTTGCTGTCCCCCCGCAGCACCGTGTCCCCATACCCACCTCCCCACCCCCCTGCTAACGCCAATGCTGGGCCCCCAACCCCCGCGTTGAACCCCCCGCAGCACAGCGCCCCCCGCCGACACTCCTGCCCCGGTGCCCGCACCTGGAAGGCCAGGTCATGGTACTTCTGCTTCTCCTTGGGCCCGAGCGCGTACCACCACTCGCCCAGGATCTTGCTGACGGTGCGGTTGTCCTGGTTCGGGTGCCGCTGGTGCACCAGTGCCCGGTGCCGCTTGCTGAAGATCATGAAGGCGTTCATGGGCCGCCGGATATGGTCCTTCTCCCGCTGCAGAACAGGGAGGGGTCAGTATGCAAATAGACATGGCACCCACAGCCAATCACATCCCTCCTACTGGGAGGCTGGGGAGGTCTAGGGGAGGGGTCAGTATGCAAACAAGCAACACACTCGCAGCCAATCATATTCCTCCCACAGGGAGGGGGGCTATGGGGGATCCTCATGGAGTATTCCATGTATTAAATACAGAGAGCAGTGAGTTCTCATGGCACATTCCATGTGGGGGATTAAGGGGGCTGGTGAGTTCTTGTGGAGCATTTCATTTGGATGGAGAGGGAATTAAAATGGAGCATTCCAGATGGAGGAGGGGGCGCATGAATGGCGCGTTCCATGTGGGAATTAAAGGGGGGGGTGAATTCTTGTGCTGCATTCCAGGTAGGGATAATGCACTTGGCCTTGGGGAGATGCAAGTCTCTCTGGGCTGTTCCATGCACACAACACTGGGGGGGAGGGGGCAGGAGCATTTGTCTCTGTATCATTTCATGCACAGGGATGGGGGACAGCTGGTCTCTCTGGGCTGTTCCATGCACACAGCCGGGGGGGACAGTCTCGCTCACCTTGTTGGGGCTGCGCCCATCCTTCTCGGAGGAGGAGTCTCGGTCCTTGGGCAGGGCGCTCAGCGACTGTGTCCGACGCTTCCCAGGCTGCAGAGGGAGCTGGATCTCGGGGGACACGATCGACAGGAACCTGTGTGGGGTGGGCGTCACTCTTGTAACCCTGCTGCCCCTCGATCCCACCCTGTCCCTGACCCCTCCCCAACCTCCCCCCAGCCTGGTCCCTGACCCAGATCCCCCCACATCGCACCCCCAACCCTACCCCTGCCTCCACCCCACAAGCCCGAATTCCCCAACCCATGTCCCCCTGCCAGCCCTGACCATGTCCCGACAAACAACCCTTACTCCCCCACCAGCCCCACGTTTCTTATTCTCCTCAAACCCCTGCACCAGCCCCATGTCCCCTGTGCCAGCTCCCTGTCCCCCATCCCCCTTGCATCAGCCCCATGTCCCCTCATCCCTCTCGTACCCCCTGCCAGCCCCATCCCCACCCAAACCTCCACACCAGCCCCCACCCCCCCGTGACAGCCTTCTTTCCCCCCCATCCCCTCACACTAGCCTTATGTCCCTCAACCCCTCCCCCACTCACGGGTCATCGTGGTCACTCTCTGTCTCACTGTCCAGCCTAGGGGGTCCCAGGGCCTCGTCCTCGAGCTGGGAGGGGCCCTCTCCCCCTCCAGCCGCTGCCGTGGCCTGGGGGGCTGAGGCTGGACTGTTGGGGCGGGAAGCCCCCAGCTCAGCCCCCGCCACCGCCCCCGGGAGGTCATGGGCAATGGCCGCTGATTCTGGAGGCTCTGGTGGGGGCAAAGATCAAGAGCAACAGCCCATGAGAACACACCAGACAGAGAGGGGCCCTTTTTGTGGGTCACACTGAAACACAAAGGACGCCCATCCCCCACCATCAGCAGCAAAGTGGGGGCCATTTTTGTGGGTCACACTGAAATGCAACAGCCCACGCTCTCCTGCTGGCTTCACTCCTTGCTTGCTGCATGGCAGCATTTTGGTGGGTCACACACAAAAGACAGCAGCTCCCCTGTGCTGGCAAGGAGCTGGGCTGGCTCACAGCCCTCTCCGGCCCTCCTCAAGTGGCCCACATGGGGTTGCCCCACCCTCACCTTTGTTCTGATTGGACACCAGGGGGTGACTGACAGGCTGCTGCCCCTCGCTGGGCTGGACGGAGGAGTCCGGCTGGCTGGGGGCCAGGAACGGCACAAGGGAGTGCCATGGGAACACGGCCACAGAGCGCGGCTCCACGTTGGTCCAGACTGAAAGGGAGAGAGCAAGCAAAGGGTTAAACACACAGCCAGGACTCCTGGGTTCTCTCCCCAGTTCTGGGAGGGAAGTAGGGTCTGGTGGATTAGAGCAGGAGGGGTTGGGAGCCAGGATGCCTGGGTTCTCTCCCCCTGGGTCACTCTGCCTTGTACCGTACCCCCAGTATTGGGGCTCCCTGGCCTTCCCTCATGCTCAGATGCCCCCCCCCCAATACTCCCAGCAATGGAGAAGGACTCAGGAGTTTTCCTTTTCACCCTCCCCTCTAGCTGGGGTTGAACGAGGAGAGGAGCCCCAGAGGTGCAGATTGTAGGAGGGGAGGGCAGGCGTGGGGACTCTGCTTTGACCCACAACGGCTGCCAAGCCCAGGGATGTATGCGGTGAGGGGAGCCTCCCCAGCACTGAGCCAGCAACCCCCCAGAGTAGGGCATCACCCCACACCACTCTCTGGAGGGGGTAGCTCAGAGCGCAGGGCGAGGAAAACACGGAGCACCATGTCCCCCCCCAGCTCCATTCCCAGCAGATCCCCTCCCCGCCGGGCCTCTCAGGCTGAGCAGCACTTCAGGGGGTGGGGGGAGGGCCAGGCACAACCACACACAGCACCTACGGCCCTGCCACACACCCCAGGACAGTGCAACACTTGCAGCAACACAGAAATACACACAGCAGCACAACACAATGTCCTACAACCCATCACAGCCCTTACACACACAGATGCCCCAACATAATGCAGCTGGGCCATCCAACACACACAGAGTGGTACCACATCCTGCAACACGCACACACTGCAACACTACACAGCCATGCAACATAACACAACACACCCCATCCTGCAGTGCAACGCAGCTCCGCAAACACAAATACACCAGGACATCCTGTAACACACCACGGCAACCCGAGTCTTGCCCAACGTGCATCACACAAAGTGCTGCCAGACACCCGAACGCAACAACCTCCGCGTCCCACCAGTGAGACCCCAGGCTGCCCCCCACACCTGCCTGTTCAGGCCCCACCCTGATCCCTGCCTGGGCACAACCCCCATAGGCCTCAGCCCGGGCTGCAGCACCCACATGGGCAGGCCGGACACGCCCGGCTGCAGCCCCAGCTATGTGGTGCCCACCCTCCAGCTGCCTGTGCCACGACGGGGATCTCCCCACAGGCAACAAGGCAGCATGCCACAGCCACCCCCAAGACACAGCATCATAGCCCCAGCCACCTGCCAGGGAACCAACCCACCTCCCACCCCAGCCCCGCTGCCCGGCCCGTGGATCCTGCCCAGCCCCCTGGCCTGCAGGTCGCCCGGGCGCTTCCCCCGGCCCAGGAGCAGAGCGCGTGCGCGGCTAACTCAATTATTAAAGCCCTTAAGTGGCTGGTGGTGGGGCGCTGCCGGGAAGCCAGCGCTGCCTTCCTGTTCTCCGGCCGGTGACCACATCCCCCGCGGGGGGGGTGGGGGGGACAGGATGGGAGAGGATTTCAGTGGGGGGGGTGTCGCTGCACCCCCCAGCCTCAGAGGGTCAAGTCACTGCTCCCTGTCCCCCACAATGGTGCCAAACTCCAACCGAGCATGGGTCTGAAGGGCTATGGGGGGCACAGACCCACACCCCCCAAAAGGCGTCACAACCATGAGAGCACAACACCCCGCAGCAGGGTCAGGCAGGAAACCTGAGGCACTGGCCAAGGTCACACAGCCAGCCAGAGAGAGAACCCAGGAGTCCTGGCTCCCAGCCCCCCTTCCCACTCCCATGATACCCACTCCCCTCCCACAGCCAGGAGAGAACCCAGGAGTCCTGGCTCCCAGCCCCGCTCCCCACTCCACTACACCCACTCCCCTCCCCTCCCACAGCCAGGAGAGAACCCAGGAGTTCTGGCTCCCAGCCCCCCTTCCCCCCACTCTAACTATCAGACCCCCTCTCCAGAGGGCGGGAGAGAACCCAGGAGTCCTGCATGCTGCACCTGGCAGGCGAGGGGCAGATCTGCGCTGGGAAGTTAATTCAGACTCTGGGGATGGCACCAGCTCAGCTGGCCCCAGAGCCCGACTGCCCCGGGGGAGCCCGGCAAGGGGGCAATGGGAGCCCTGGCATAGACGGGGGGAGCAGGGGGCCCTGGTGGCCCATCCAGTCCTCAGCCATTGTGCTGGGGCTGTGACCCAAACATTTAGCCACTGCCCTAGAGCTGGATCGGGGCCAGTACCCCAGAGGGGACGGGAGGGGAGGGGAGGGGCCATGCATCCCATTCCTGGCCCCCCACAAGCCAGCCTCCAAACATGGATCTGGATGGGACTTGGCGTCTCTAGAGAGACAGGGCCCCGCACCCCACTCCTGCCCCCCCACAGGACCCGGTGACCCCCAGAGGGGAGGGACCCCACACCCTGCTCCTGCCCCCCAGCCAGTCCCCCCCACAGGACCCGGTGACCCCCAGAGGGGAGGGACCCCGCACCCCGCTCCTGACCCCAGCCAGTCCCCCACCACAGGACCCGGTGACCCCTAGAGGGGAGGAGCCCCGCACCCCACTCCTGCCCCCCAGCCAGTCCCGCCCCCCACAGGACCCGGTGACCCCCAGAAGGGAGGGGCCCCGCACCCTGCTCCTGCCCCCCAGCCAGTCCCCCCCCACAGGACCCGGTGACCCCCAGAGGGGAGGGGCCCCGCACCCTGCTCCTGACCCCAGCCAGTCCCCTCCCACAGGACCC
Source organism: Aldabrachelys gigantea (assembly GCA_026122505.1). NCBI lineage: Eukaryota > Metazoa > Chordata > Testudines > Testudinidae > Aldabrachelys > Aldabrachelys gigantea. The sequence continues at coordinate 73,751,048 of CM047489.1, forward strand.
GGTGACCCCCAGAGCGGAGGGACCCCGCACCCCGCTCCTGCCCCCCAGCCAGTGCCCCCCACAGGACCCGGTGACCCCTAGAGGGGAGGAGCCCTGCACCCCACTCCTGACCCCAGCCAGTCCCCCCCCCACAGGACCCAGTGACCCCCAGAGGGGAGGAGCCCCGCACCCCACTCCTGCCCCCCAGCCAGTCCCCCCCCCCCACAGGACCCGGTGACCCCCAGAGGGGAGGGGCCCCGCACCCCGCTCCTGCCCCCCAGCCAGTCCCCCCCACAGAACCCGGTAACCCCCAGAGGGGAGGGGCCCCGCACCCCGCTCCTGCCCCCCAGCCAGTGCCCCCCACAGGACGCGGTGACCCCCAGAGGGGAGGGGCCCCACACCCCGCTCCTGCCCCCCAGCCAGTGCCCCCCACAGGACCCGGTGACCCCCGGAGGGGAGGGGCCCCGCGCCCCGCTCCTGCCCCCCAGCCAGTACCCCCCCACAGGACCCGGTGACCCCCGGAGGGGAGGGGCCCCGCGCCCCGCTCCTGCCCCCCAGCCAGTGCCCCCCACAGGACCCGGTGACCCCCAGAGGGGAGGGGCCCCACACCCCGCTCCTGCCCCCCAGCCAGTGCCCCCCACAGGACCCGGTGACCCCCAGAGGGGAGGGGCCCCGCACCCCGCACCCCGCTCCTGCCCTTCCCCGCACCCCGCTCCTGCCCCCCAGCCAGTGCCCCCCACAGGACCCGGTGACCCCCAGAGGGGAGGGGCCCCGCACCCCGCACCCCGCTCCTGCCCTTCCCCGCACCCGCCCCCCAGCCAGTGCCCCCCCACAGGACCCGGTGACCCCCAGAGGGGAGGGGCCCCGCACCCCGCTCCTGCCCCCCAGCCAGTCCCCCCCACAGAACCCAGTAACCCCCAGAGGGGAGGGGCCCCGCACTCCGCTCCTGCCCCCCAGCCAGTGCCCCCCACAGGACCCGCTGACCCCCAGAGGGGAGGGGCCCCACACCCCGCTCCTGCCCCCCAGCCAGTGCCCCCCACAGGACCCGGTGACCCCCAGAGGAGAGGGGGCCCGCACCCCGCTCCTGCCCTTCCCCGCACCCCGCTCCTGCCCCCCAGCCAGTGCCCCCCACAGGACCCGGTGACCCCCGGAGGGGAGGGGCCCCGCGCCCCGCTCCTGCCCCCCAGCCAGTGCCCCCCACAGGACCCAGTGACCCCCGGAGGAGAGGGGCCCCGCACCCCGCACCCGCCCCCCAGCCAGTGCCCCCCCACAGGACCCGGTGACCCCTGGAGGGGAGGGGCCCTGCGCCCCGCTCCTGCCCCCCAGCCAGTGCCCCCCACAGGACCCGGTGACCCCCAGAGGGGAGGGGCCCCGCACCCCGCGCCCGCCCCCCAGCCAGTGCTCCCCACAGGACCCGGTGACCCCCGGAGGAGAGGGGCCCCGCGCCCCGCTCCTGCCCCCCAGCCAGTGCCCCCAACAGGACCCGGTGACCCCCAGAGGAGAGGGGCCCCACACCCCGCTCCTGCCCCCCAGCCAGTGCCCCCCACGCAGGACCCCCGTAGGGGCTCGGGCGGGGGCAGCTCTGGGGCCCCGCGCGCCACTGACCGAACATGCCGAGCGCCCGCCGCGGCGGGGGGGGCAGCGCTGCCGGGGGTCGCTCCGTGGAGAACATCGCGGGGGGGCGGCGGCGCGCATGCCCCCCCCGCCCCCTGCCGGCCGGGGGCGCCTCACCGGCGGGGGCGCGCGGGGCGGTGCGAGGCGCGGCGGGCGCGAGGCCGGGGGCGCGCGCGGGGGTCTCCGCCTGTCGCCGTTGCCGGGCACCCGCCGCCTGTCGCCGCTTGTCCCGGCCCGGCCCCGCCTGGGAACAAGGGCGGCCCCCGCCCCCCCCACCGCGTCACGCAGGCCCCATCACCCCCCCCCGCCCCATTGGCTGCCGCCGCCCCGGGTCATTCACATGCAAATAAGCGGCGCTCACACACGCCGCCCGCCCATTGGCCGCCGCGCCGACGTCACCGCTATGCAAATAACCCTCTCGGCTCCCATTGGCGGAGGGCGGCTACGCCAGCCATTGGCTGCTCCCCCCACCCCCGGCAGCCCGCGAGGAGGGGCCGCTCAGCCCGGGCCCTGCTGTGCTGCGCCCCTCACCCGGGCCTCGGGGCACGGCAGGACACGGGGCCACGTGGGCAGGCCCGGCACGCGCCTGCACACACACCGCACGCACTCATGAGCACGTCTGACACACTCACACTCCACCCACCCTCGCGCGCACGCCTGACACCGCGCACACACCTGTCCATGCTTAACACGCTCACTCACGCTCCACACCCCGTTCGTGCGCACGCCTGACACACTCACACTCCACCCACCCTCGCGCGCACGCCTGACACCGCACACACGCCTGTCCATGCTTAACACGCTCACTCACGCTCCACACCCCGTTCGTGCGCACGCCTGACACACTCACACTCCACCCACCCTCGCGCGCACGCCTGACACCGCGCACACGCCTGTCCATGCTTAACACGCTCACTCACGCTCCACACCCCGTTCGTGCGCACGCCTGACACACTCACACTCCACCCACCCTCGCGCGCACGCCTGACACCGCGCACACGCCTGTCCATGCTTAACACGCTCACTCACGCTCCACACCCCGTTCGTGCGCACGCCTGACACACTCACACTCCACCCACCCTCGCGCGCACGCCTGACACCGCGCACACGCCTGTCCATGCTTAACACGCTCACTCATGCTCCACACCCCGTTCGTGCACACGCCTGACACACTCACACTCCACCCACCCTCGTGCGCACGCCTGACACCGCGCACACGCCTGTCCATGCTTAACACGCTCACTCACGCTCCACACCCGGTTCGTGTGCACGCCTGACACACACTCCACCCACCCTCGCGTGCACGCCTGACACTCTCACCGCACACACGCCTGTCCATGTTTAACACGCTCACTCACGGTCCACACCCCGTTTGTGCACACACCTGACACACTCACACTCCACCCACCCTCGTGCGCACGCCTGACACCGCGCACACGCCTGTCCATGCTTAACACGCTCACTCACGCTCCACACCCCGTTCGTGCGCACGCCTGACACACACTCCACCCACCCTCGTGCGCACGCCTGACACTCTCACCGCACACATGCCTGTCCATGTTTAACACACTCACTCACGCTCCACACCCCGTTCGTGCGCACGCCTGACACACTCACACTCCACCCACCCTCGTGCGCACTCCTGACACTCTCACCGCACACACGCCTGTCCATGTTTAACACACTCACTCACGCTCCACATCCCGTTCGTGTGCTCGTTCATGCTACACACTCACCCTTGTGCACCTGTCTAACACACAATCCACATCAGCTCATGTGCACATCTGACACACTCACCACACACTCCTGTGCACATTTAACACGCTAGCTCACGATCCACACCCCACTTGTGCGCTTGCTCATGCTTGTGTGCACGTCTGACATGCTCACTCACGCTCCACACAGACACTCGTGTGCACTTCTAACATTCACACAGCCCAAACTCCTGCAGCTGACACACTCGTAGCAGTGTGTACTCTCCAGTGACACATGCCTGCACTTCAACCACACTCCCACCCAGGCCTCCCACTGATGCCCCGGGTGGGCATGAAATGCTCACATGTTCTCACACCAATACCTGCGTTTACATGCACAGAGCAGTGTGCATGTTTTCACACCCAGCTGTGCACATTCACTCTCACAGAGCTGTGCATATCTACACACTCCTCACACACACGTGGGCATGTTGACACTGACACACGTGCTTTCTCTCTCACACAACTGGGCATGCTGACCCACTCACACACCAACTTGGAGACACACACACCCTGCACTCTCACACCCAGACACTGATGCATCTGGCTATGCACACACAGGCTGACCCACACATAGCTGCTATCACACACACACAGATGCACGCTCCTAGGGGCGCTGGCTCCGCGCTGGCTTCCCACCAGCCACTCGCTGGGGGCCCAGCTGCATTCTTGGGATAACTTCCCCCCACCCCTGGGTGTGGGGGGGAGGAGCCGGCCCTGCCAGAGAGGCCCTGGCCCCCACGTCCTGGGGACCTGCCAACCCGGGGCCGTGCATGCTCCCCACATAGGCTACTGGGCCCAGTGTGAGTCAACACGGCTTCTGCCCACACCCCAGGCAGGCTGTTCCTCCCCCACCCCCACCCGGGTCAATGGGGTAGGGGGCGGAGAGAGCTCAGCAACCCCCCCCGACACACACACACAGCCCTGGGCTGAGAACTCCTGGGGGGGCACAAACACACACCCCACATGAGAGAGAAACACACCACCCCAAAACACACCCACACTGCAAGCAAGAGACACACAGCCTCCCACAAAGCACCCACAGACACATCGGAGACACACCCACGCAGAGAGAGACACGAATGTACAGTAGGCGACATGCACACGCCCCTTCACCCCACAAAAGAGACAAGATACACTGAGAGGGACACACACACGGCAATGCACTGGAACACAGCTGCAGTTTAACACACTCGGACACGTAGAACAGAGACACAACGAGAGCAAGACAGTTAGCAACGCAGCCGCACACCTGAAGAATAAGAACACGCACCCCCTGTACAGAAAAAAAACCCACACGCCGCACAGCCAGCAAGAGACAGCCCACAACGCACACACAACCACCACAATGTAGAGTAACACACACACGTAGACACACAGAGCGCACAGGGCCCATCCCCTCCAGCAGAGGGCAGCAGGGACAGGGACAGACACACACACGCACAGAGCAGGACTCAGCCCCTGCAGCAGGGGGCGGCAGGGACACATAGGCTTGGGGTCCCCGTCCCCCCATGCGGTTCTAGGGGGTGGCAAGGGGGGATGGCCCGTGGGACATTCCAGTGGCCACCAGGGACCCATCTCACAGCCAGGGGACTGGGGGGGCCACCATGAGGACACAAAAGGAACTAGGGGGCAACCTGTCTGCCCTCCCACCCCCCAGGGCAACCTTGCCCCACACGGGAAGGATGTGGTCTCCCTGGCAACCCCAGACACCCACCCCCAGAAAGCAGCAGCTGTTGCCAAGGCCTCCATGGGTCTCCAGGGTGACCCAGGGCCCAAGTACCCCCCTAGCAATGCCAGTGTGAGGATGTGAGACACCGCCCTGGGGGAGGTGAACATGCAGAAGCAGATGACAGCGCATGGGGGAGGGACGGAGGAAGTGCAAAGGGGTGCAAGAGTGTGAGATGGCAGGTGAACATGCCATGTGTGTGAAGCTGCCCAAGCACGGCTGCGCCAAAGACACCCAGGACCTCTGGACCCCGTGCATGTGAGCAGGTGCTCCGGCCCGGCGAGCATGACGCTGTGGCTGAGGGCTGGTGTAAGCCTGCGCCCCCTCCCCCTAGCCCCACTGCTGTGAGACCCAGGTGCAGATAGGCGGTGCCCATACCCAGCATCGGTGTGAATAACACACACGTCTGTGGGAATGGGAAGGCATCGGTTTACATGCTATGCACGTTTGACAGCCTGGAGCTGCCAGGACAGGTGTGCACAAGTGTGCAGGAGCAGCAAGCGAGGTGAGACCAAAGTGTTGTGCCAAGTCTGCGGTGTGTTAGGTGTGGCAGAACCACGTCTGCCCCACAGGACTGTGACTAAGGTGAGAGGGTCTGTGAAACATGCTGTCCAGGCAAATGATACGTGAACCGGGCGTAACACTTGTGCACATGACTGTGCTCCATGTAAGTATGTCACGTGTGCAACTGCTTTTGTGCACATCTGTGCCAGCCACACATGTGCTGAGGAGAGCTTATGTACATGCATTATCCGCAGGGGAGGTGGAGAGGCCGGCTCCGTCATGTCCCCTGAACTTGTGCAACCCCATTGCACGCCCACTTGCACACCCACCCCTCTTGCTCCAATATAAATAGAGACAGGGCTAGGAGCACAGGGAGATGGTCGCTCTGGTTACCAGTTGCCAGGAGACGGCAAACTACATCCCCACTACTGCAGGGATGGTGATGGAAGGGAAGCAAGGGAGCTGCCTGTTCACACCCACAGCCCGGGGCCCAGGGGCAGAGAGCTGGGCCCCACCCCCGCAGCGATTCCCCCCCACTTCCACAAGACCCGGCCCAGGATGGAGGCCTCTGACCAGAGCCCCAGTTCAGTGCGACAGCGAGTGTGTGAACCGTGCACTGGGAACCCCAGACCTGTGCATGAATGAGCGTACGAAAGGCCTAGTGTGCGAGTCCCTGGTGCAAATGCTGCCCCAAGAGCCCCAGGCTGTGTAAAACTGAGCATGTGAGTCCCACGTGCAAGCCCTGCACCAGAGATCCAGACCTGCATAAGAACAAGCCCAATGGAGAATTGCCGAGACGCCCCACACCAGCCTAGGTGAGCAAGCGTGGCTAGCACAGAATAGTAGGGGCGGGTGCCAGCAGGGTGTGGTGACAGCCACGTGGGGAACCAGGCCCCCAGAGCCAGGCAGCGTGACACACACACACACACACACACACACTCACTCAGAAGCACTGACACACACAGCATCCCCTTCAGGGCACTGGCATTTCTTGCACACACACCCAGGCTGTGCACGCTCAGCATCTTCCTCCTATCCCACCTGCTGACCCCAGAGCTCCTCCCCAGCCAGACGGCATGGTGGGGCGGGGGAGTTAACTTTTAGGCTGAACTAGGCTAGAGATCAATGTCGAGAGCTGAGCTGAGCCCACATACTAGTATTCAAACAAAGGCACAACTCCATCCCACCGCTGAGATGCAGCCACCTCTGGGGTGGGGTGCAGGGGCTGGTTATACAGGGACCCTTCACCTGGCACAAGGATGCAGCCATGTCTGGGATGGGGCGCAGGAGCGGTTCATACAGGGACTCCTCTCCCAGCATAGATATCCAGGTTAAAGAGCAACGTATATGAGAGGGGAGAGCACCCCCTCCTGAGACCCCACCCCACTCCCTGCAGCACCGCGCTGAGGCCAGGCCTGAGGCCCCCCCAGAGGTCCCTTACCTGTGCCAGGCCGGCCCATGATGATCTCTTTCTTGGGGGCTGGCGGCCCGGAGTAGTCGTTAGGCACAATGACAGGCAGCAGGGCGGCTGGGGAGGGGTGGAAGGCGACCGGCTGGAAGGGGGAGGAGACGCTGAAGACGGGGGGCGCCTGTTCTGGGGCCGGGACAGCGCTAGGCTGGCTGCAGGGCAGCGCCCGCCCCATATTGATGGGCACCGGCACCTGCAGCTGTTCTTTGGTGCCCACCTTGCCCAGCCGGGGGCTGCCAGCCTGCCCCTCCCGCGGCTTCTCTGTGAACTTGGAGGGCAGCGGCACATCAGGGTTGCGGACGATGACGGGAGAGTCCCGCTGCACGGCTGGCACCCGGCGCACTGTGGGGCTGGGGTCGGAGGTCAGCCCTGCTGGCGGGGAGAGTAGCAGCAGCGGCGAGGCCTGCTGAGAGCGGGAGGAGAAGGGCCCGGGCGGCGAGACGGCCCGGAAGCCGGCAGGTGTGGACGGGGTGGGGGTGTGAGAGACCGACTCCACCCCCGAGTCCAGGCTGTCACTCTTCTGAAAGTCGGCGCCCCCACCTGGCCCGCCATGGGGTGCCTCCGCTTTGCGCTTGCCGGGGCTCATGGGCACGGTGAAGGTCAGGTTGGTCTGGAAGGTGGGCACGATGCCCGAGGAGTGCCGCTCCCGGTGAGGAGCGTGGTGCAGCATCTCGGGGCTCAGCACTCCGCCCCCCGCCCCCTTGGGCGTGCTGGCACTGACATGGCGGCTGCGGGCAGCTGCCCGCTGGATGACAGGCGAGGCGTTGATGGGGCTGAAGTTGGCGGGCCGGAAACCAAAGAGGGGCGAGGGGGATGGCGAGGGGGCAGGTGAGAAGGGCGACTGGGTGGAGACGGGCGAGAAGGATGGGGTGCCCGAGCGCGAGCTGCCCAGCGACACCAGCATGACGGCCGCCTCGCACTCGTCGAACTCGAAGCGGGACAGGTCGGCCGGTGCCACCAGGCGGGGCCGGGAGTCGCCACGGGCGCTGCTGGCCTCGCTGTCGCGGGACGTCTCATCCCAGTCGAACTCGGCGCTGCCCTCCCGCAGCCCGCTGGCCCGGCCCTCCGACAGGCTCTCCAGCTCCTTGGTGCGCATAGAGAGGTGGCGGGAGCAGTAGCCGCGCCGCTGGGACTCCTTCATGCAGCCCTCGCGGGAGCAGAGCCGGCGCCACTGTTTGCCGTTGAACTTCTTGCGGATGCCGTTGGGGGTGCAGACCACGTCCCCCTTCTTGTACTTCTGCTGGGCGGCCGTCAGGGGCGTGCGGGAGCGCGCCGAGCCCGGCGTGCTGCACTTCTCCACCGACACCACGCTGCTGCTGCGGCTGCCGCCCGCCTCGGGGCTGAGCAGTGGAGAGGCCTGCTCCGGTAGGCGGGCAAAGGCCGGGGACTTAGGGGGTGACAACAGCTGCGGGGCAGCGGCCGGAGGCTTCTCCTCCCCAGCCCCCCGCACGCCAGCGCTGATCTTGGAGACCTCTGCGTCCTCCGGCTGCTTGGGCTCAGGGCAGGGGGGCTCCTCCTCCTCTGGCTTGGGGGGTGCGGCGACAGCCGGGCTCCAGGGCGGGCGCAACAGCCGCAGGCCAGAGCGTGGCACCCACACCGTGTCCTTGCAGGGGACCGGGCTGGGGCCGGCGAAATGCACCTTGTAGGAGGCCGGCTTCAGGCTCACCTCCAGCACGATGCCCTCGTAGTAGGCTGTCTCCTCGGGGGCCACACAGACGCAGACGTGGGCCCCCACTGCCACAGTGCCCGCAAGAGGCGTGGTGTCCAGGACCACGTCCAGGGCCCCTGAGCCCAGCGCCCCCTCGTAGTAGGTGATGGCCCGGTCGCCGGTGAACTGAACTCCCAGGTCCTGGCCACGCCGGATGTGCTTGACCACAGCCGGCTGGAAGATGCCCTGGCGCCGGGCCAGGACCCGCTGCGAGCGCAGCAGCCGCAGGTCATAGTCGCTGGGGCCTGGAGCCGTGCCCCACAACTCCCCCCCAGCTCCCTTGGCATCCTCATCGGCCGAGTGCTCGCTGGCCGTGTCGGTGCTGGAGGAGGGGCAGTGCCCGGTGCCCTCCTCACCTGGTGCCCCGGAGCCCTCGGAGCTGCTCCACTCCTCCCCGGCCGCTGGGTTCTTGCGGGGGGCTCGGGATTTGAAGGTGGCCGTCTTGCGGCTCAGAGGGGGCTCCCCTGGGGGGTCGTCGCACCCCGGCTCCCCGTCGGGCGGCTCATAGGGGTCACTCTGCCGCCCAGGCAGCTCCCGCGAGCCGGGGTCCATCTTCACTGGCATGAGATGGGGGCCCGGCAAGGGCAGGGGCTGGGCAGGACTTTCCTCTCCGCCTCCCCTGATCCCCTCCTCCTCCCCTGCCGACTTGGGCCCCCCCTCAGCCGTCCTGCGCTTCTGGGTCTTGGCCCGGGTGGATGGGGGAGATCGGCTGTTGCTGCTGGACGAGGAGGAAGAGGAGGAGCTGGCAGCCTTCCTCGCAGGTTTCATCTTCCAGCCTCCAGGCCGGGTGGACACACAGGACCTGGGAGGAAAGGAGGGGAAGACCATGTCAAGGGGTGAGGGCTGGACAACCCAACCCTGGGCCCCCTGAACCCCAACGCACAGCTCCCTGCTAGCCCAGCCCTGCCCCTCCAGCTCTTCCAGGGCCCCTCAACCCCAACCCACAGCCCTACTAACCCAGCCCTGGCCCACCCCACATCCCGACTGGCAGGAGGGAGTTTGTGCGTATAGCCCCAGGGGGCAGAGGCAGTGCTGGGACCTTGTGTCCACCCACACATGGGGAATGGGGGAGGAAATGGGTTCCTGGGGGGCCAGTAAGCCCGTGTGTGGGAAAGGGACATCCCCTTATACACCCTGTTCATGGCATGGGGCTAAGTCTGCCCTCTCACTTGCCCCGAATCCTGGCCCGGCCCAGCCTACTCCAGGCAGGGAGAGGTTAACCAAGGTTGTTCGGGTGGGGGGGGAAATCTCTCTGCCCATGTGCAGATCTTAAAGCCTGGCTCCCCCTGAGTGTGTAAATGTGGGTGGGACGTCCCAGCTGCTGAGATGCCCCGAGACCATTCCTGCCCCCCAATCTCAGGCAGAGCCCCAGGAGTGGCTGGAATGTCACCCCTCTCCCCTTAGACGGAGGGAAGGAGGGACAGTGGCTGATCCCTCCCAGGCTCCCCTGGAGTCCTGGGCCGCTTGGCCTAGCGGGGCCCCTCTGGGCACCACTGGGAGGAAATGGGTCCAGAACACACACACACCCCCCCCCAGTACCAGGGAACCCCAATTCCAACACCCCCTGGGCCAGCCCCATCTCCCTTTTCTGCTTTGCCTACTCATCTCCCCCAGCTCCAGCCTCCCCCCCCAACACTGACAGCCCAGCCCCCCAAGACATCCTGCCATCCCCCGTGCCCTGGGCCCCATTTCCCCTAGTCTGCCGGGCCCAAGAACCCCTGTCTCCCCCAGCTCCCCCCAGACACACATGCTGGGGTCTCCTGAGTGACTCACCTCTCTCCACCCCATAATACTACCCCAGGGGTCCCTCTGACCCGGGAAACCCCATCTCATAACAGCAATGCAGCCCCCTTGCCCACCCCACAAAACATGGTGCAGCCCTTTCCTGCCACACTACTGAAGGTTGGTACCGCCGCGGGGGGGGGCGGGAAGAGGGGGGGGCTCCCCACATTCTCAGAGGGGGGGTTGGTTGGCACTGCTCGGGGGGCTCCCCCATTTTTGAGAGGAGATAGTTGGTACCGTCCGGGGGAGGGCTCCCCCCATTTTGAGGGGGGGTTGAGTGGTTGGTACCGCCCGGGGGCTCCCCCCATTTTCTGATGGGGGAGTTGGGTGATTGGTACCGCCCGGGGGGCTCCCCCCATTTTGAGGGGGGGGTGGTTGGTACCGCCCAGGGGGCTCCCCCCATTTTGAGGGGGGATTGGGTGGTTGGTACCGCCCGGGGGCTCCCCCCATTTTCTGATGGGGGGTTGGTATCGCCCTGGGGCCCCCTTACCTGTTTGCCCCCTCGTCCGAGGGGGAGCCGAGTAGAGTCTTACCCCCTATCCAGGGGGTTGGTACAGCCCGGTCCCCCCTGCACCACGGGATGGTCCAGCCCGAGCCCCTCTCGGCCCCTCCGAGCCCCTTTTACTCCAACAGACAAAATGGTGAATGAATCTGGACCAGCTGGAGCCGCCGGCCAATCAGCGCTCAAAAACCTCTGACAGGCAGCTGCGAGGTCCAACGGACACGAGGCATAAATGCACACGGCCCACCCTAGAAGAGTGGCAGTGGCAATGGCCAATCAGAGGCGAGGAGAGGCGAGTAGTAGCCCAGGCTCATCCTGCCCCTTCCTTCGAGTGACACTTACAGTAGTCAATGAGAGGCCGATAGCGGGAACAGGAGGCCGGGGCAGGAGGTACAGTAGCCAATAGCAGAGAAGGGGCGGGGCGGGACCAGGCCCAGACTTGTTTACCTGGCGCTGGGAGAGGAGGAAGCGCGAGGCTGCGCCGCGCGTCAGGGCAGTTGTAGTCCGCATCCCGGCACGAGCCCCCGCGTCCCCTCCCCGCGGAATCACTACGGCTCCCGGCATGCAGGGCGGCCGCTTCCCGCTCCGCGCGGGACCTGACGGGAGATGTAGTCCCCTCCGGTGGGCTCCCCAGACTACATCTCCCAGCAGCCACCGCGACCGACCCCCCGCTCCAATCCAGGCCTGGTGCCGCACCGTGCATGCTGGGAGATGTAGTCCCCGGCGTGGCCCGCCACAGGGAGGCACCTGGGCTCCCCCCCCCCCCGCGGCAAGACTACGACTCCCATCACCCCCCGCGGCGGCTCCACCCCCCCCCCCCCCCGCAGGGCCTGGGAGCGAAATTCCAAGGGGAAAGGGCAGGTGCCCCCTCCGGACGTCTTCCTGGAGACGGGTTATTTGCATGTCATTTGCATCTCATTTACATATTCATGAGCTCACCCGGCAGGCTCTCCCAGCCAGGTCCCGTCGCGCCTCGTCCGGGCTCCTCGAGCTTCCTCTCAGCAACAGCGGAGCCGCCGCGGCCCGGACCGCAGCCAATCAGCGCCCGGACCGGGAACCCCCTCACCCCCCCGCGCCCCCAGCGCGCGCGCGCGCACACACACACACACACACACACACACACACACACACACACACACACACGTCCCACGTGGGGGTCGGAGGCGGGGCTGACCACAGCCAATCCGCGCCCGGGGCGACAGAGGGATGAAGTCATCGCACTCTGCTCCCATTGGCTAGGAGTGGCAGAGCCCTCGTCCAATGAGGAGCTGCCTCCGGCAGGCCGGAGAGAAAGGCGGGGCGGAGGGCGTGTGACACGCTGGAGCCTGGTATCCCTTCGCCGCGCGCCCGCAGTGCATGCAAAGCAACCGGCCCGCACACCGGACCGGTTAATGCAACGTATATACCTCGCGCGCACCGATGCATGCAACGCGACCCACCCACAACCAGTGCATGCAATGCAGTGCCTTTCACACACCCCTTTGTATGCAGTGCAACCGCTCTGCGCGCAGCAATGCGTACACTGCAAGCTCACACACTGGTCCATGCATTGGATGCTCCAACATGCCTGCAAGGGGTTGCATGGCATGCACACGCGTGTGCATGGGTGCTTTTTAAATGCGCCCCGTGTGTGCACCAGTGCATGCTATGCGACCCACACACTGGTCCATTTATTGCAAGCAGTGGTGTGCATGGGGTTGCATTTAATGGGACTCCTGCGCACATTTCCTGCATGCAATGCAAACTCTCCGACACAGAGACTGCTGCGTACTATGCAATATCCCCTCTTGTGCATGCACAGGTACACTCAATGCAACCCCCGCACACAGTTGCATGGAATGTGACACCATCACCCTGTGCCGACACTTGCATGCAATGCAACCCCTTCCTTACACAGATACCTGGGGATGCAATATAACCTACCCCCTCACAGAGACGGGTGCATGTAATTCAACTTTCTGTGCACAGAAACTGGTGTAGGCAATGCAATCCCCCTCCCCTTCCCCTGCACAGACACCTGTGCCTGGACTGCAGAGACTCACCCACATAGATGGGCGCATGCAATGCAATGTAATTCCCCTATCATCATGGACAGACATCTGCACATCCAGTGCTGCTCCACCCTCCCTCGCTCCACAGAAATGGTTCATGGACTACAACTCCTTTCATCAGTCCATGGCATGTAACCTGCACGCACAGGTACTAGTGGCAGTGTATGCAGCACAATGTCCATCTGCTTGTTCATACACTGCAACACCCTCTATACAGAAACACTGATGCATAGAATGCAACTCCCAGCTACACAGATACAGATGCCTGCAACATATTCCCTGCCTGCAGGGCGGGCTTTAGGCCAATACGCCTGATTCCCCCAAATCGGGCCCCGTGCCAGCACGTAAGAGGGCCCCACGCCAGCGCCTTTTTAATTTTTTACTCACCCTGAAGCGCTCCTGGGGTCTTTGGCAGTGGGTCCTTGGGTGCCGCAGAAGACCGCGAGTGAGGGACCCACTGCTGAAGTGCCGCCGAAGAACTGGAGTGCCGCTGGGTGAGTACGAATGGGGCCCCGCACTTGTTAAAGCTGGCCCTGCCTGCCCGGGCCCGGTGCTGGGAATGCAACTGCCCCCACCAGCGTATATACATGCAACAAAACTTTGACCACCAGCACATGTAATGCAAGTCTCCTACACACAGACACCAGTGCACAAAATGCAGCTCCATGTATGCAGAGAAACCAGTGCATGGAGTACAACTCCCTCCTGCTCCAGTGCAATTAAACTCCCCATCCACCCACAAACTGTTCTATATCCTGTGCGCACACACAGACACACACACAGACACAGAATGCAATGCAAAGACCAGCAGTGCATGCAATGCAGCCGCCCCCTCACAGAGGCAGTGGTGCATGCAATGCAGCCTCAGACAGCTCAGGAAATTGATTCTACACACAGTGCATGCAATGCGATACTCCACACAAGTGGTGGGCAACCTGCAGCCCATCAGGGTAATTTGATTGGGGGCTGCAAGACATTTTGCCAGCGTTGACAGCAGGTTGCCCACCACTGACCCATACACACACACACCCATACCAAGGAACATGAGGCCACTCTCCACCCCAGAGTGAAGGCAATTCCACAGCCACGAGGCAATGCTGGTTGCACGGTAACTCACTTCTGCATGTGCACAATGCAGCTTACTCCCCTCACACCCTGGCTCCGCACACACACCCATGCCCCGTTAGTGGAACCTGTGCAATGCACATTCTGTCCCCTGGGGTGGCTACCATAGGGGTCTGGGTGCCACGACTGTGCTGGCCCTTTAAGAACCTGTCCTGTCTTATCTCTTATCAGCCCAGGTTGGGGGAAGGTGAGTTGTCATTGGGGCTAGTGCGTTCCAAGGGGAGGGGTCCCACGCTCCACCCCAAATAGGGTTGCCAACTTTCTAATTACACAAAATCCAACACCCTTGCTCCACCCATGCCCCGCCCCTTCTCTGAGACCCCACCCCTACTCCGCCTCTTCTCTGAAGCCCCGCCCCCACTCACTCCATCCCCCTCCCTTCATTGCTTGCTCTGCTCCACCTTCACTTTCACTGGGCTGGTGCAGGGGTTGGGGTGTGGGCTCTGGGGTGGAGCCAGAAATTAGGGGTTCAGGGTGTAGGAGGGGGCTCCAGGCTGGGGAGTGAGCAAGGGGCTGGGGCAGGAGGATGGGGTGTGGGAAGGGGTGAGGGGTGCAGACTCTGGGAGGCAGTTACGGTGTGGGAGGGGGTTCCAATCTGGGGCAGGAGTTTGGAGTGCAAGTGGGGGGTGCAGACTCTGGGGCAGGAGTTTGGGGTACAGCTCCGGGCGGGCAGCACGTACCTCAGGCAGTTCCCAGCTGGTGATGCAGCTGGGCTAAGCCAGGCTCCCTGCCTGCCTTGGCTCCGCGCTGCTTCCAGAAGCGGCTGCCATGTCCGGCTCCTAGGCACAGGGGTGGCCGGTGGTTCTGCGTGGTGTGTGCTGACCACGCCCACAGGCACCACCCCCACAGCTCCCATTGGCTGTGGTTCCTGGCCAATGGGATTGCAGAGCTGGTGCTGGGGGTGGGGACAGCCCACAGGGCTTCCCTGACCACCCTTGCACCTAGGAGCTGAACATGGTGGTCACTTCCACCCTAACCCCAACCTCTCTGGGTTTCCTTCCCCCTCTTCAACTGTATCCCTGCTCCCACCTCCCCTCTCCTGCCCCTCCACTTGCTCCAGTCCCCGCAGCACCCTTCCATCACTGACCCAGACCTCTCCTCTCTCTGCAGACCAAGAAGGACACCCAGTGCTGCGAGCTTCCCCTCAGCAGTGCCCCCAGCCATGGACCCTGGCACTGTGAACTTCCCTGCAGTAGTGCCCCAGCTGGGGACCCCAATGCTGCGAACTTCCCCCCAACAGTGCCCCAGCTAGTGAGCAAGTTTCTGCTTATGTGAGCCTGGTTGTAAGTGTGTAAGTGTGTATGAGCAAATGTACAAGAGGATGCCTGTGTGCATGTCTGCTTGTTCAAATGAGTGTGTGAAAGAATGACTGTGCCTGACTGTGTCAGTGAGTGTGCAACATGACCACATGTGGCACCAGCTTGTGTGAGCGACTGTGCAAGAGGACACTGGTGCATGCCCCTGCTTGTGCAAGAGGGCACTGGTGCACGCATATGCAAGAGAGCACGCCGGTGCACATCCAGGTGCCAGGCAAGCCTTGCGCCCATGCGAGGCCCTGCAGGCATGTGCCTCTCCCCTGTGCGTGAGAAGGCTGGTGCGAGCCCATGCGAGGACTCTGCCTTGCCCGCAGTGTGGCAGCCAGGGCAGGGCAGGGCAGGGCTGGGCCGGGGCTCTGCCAGCTGGCTGCCATCCAGGGCTGGGGACGGGCCCAGATTTCCCAGCAGCTGTTTTTAGCCCCTGCTAATTCAGTGGCAGGAACAAACTTTTCCTTTTGCCTCCCATGGCTATTTCTGCTGCCGGCGCCCACCCTGCAGCCCCAGCCGCATCCTCCCTCCCCTCGGCCTGTGCTCCCTGCCCGCCCCTCCCTCCCCCTTCCCACACTGTCATTCCCTCCTCCTAGGAACCCTCACCCTGGAGCCAAATACCTGCCCAGGCACTGCTCCTCCCTAGGGGTGGGGGCCATTGGAAAGCGATAACACCCCCCCCAGCCACCTTCTCACACCTGCCACATCCATCCTTTTCCTCCTAAGTGACCTGGAGCTTTTCCGACTATTGGGTATTTGGGGGCATTGAGAGCCAGGACTCCTGGGTTCTCTCCCTGGCTCTGGGGAGGGAGTGGAGGCTAGTGGCTGTGGGGGAGGGGGGTGGGAGCCAGGACTCCTGGGTTCTTTGATACTGACTCAGTGCCCGAGATACAGCAGGTCCTTTTGCTGTCCCATGCCACAGTTCCCCACTAGAAAACGGGGACCAGACACTGCCTTTCCTTGGGCTGCAAAACACCCCAGGCTGCCGGTGGGGGAGGGGCAGCAATAATTAGCAACCATGATTCTTATTAAATCACATGTCATCTAATCTTAGAATGAAAAAGGGACCCAGTGCCGTATGGCAGTGCCTAGCCGGGGAACCAGCGCTGCGAGCTTCCCTGGGGCAGTGCCTAGCCGGGACCCAGCACTGTGAACTTTCCTGGGGCAGTGCCCAGCCAGGGACCTGGCACCACAAACTTTCCTGGGGCAATGCCCAGCCGGGGGCCTGTTGCTGTGAGCTTCCCTGGGACAGTGCCCAGCTGGGGACCCAGCGCCGTGAGCTTCCCTGGGGCGGTGCCCAGACAGGGATCCAGCACTGCAAACTTCCCTCAGCAGTGTCCAGACGGGGGCCTGGTGCCCTGAGCTTCCCTGGGGCAGTGCCCAGCCAGGGACCCGGTGCCGTGAGCTTCCCTCAGCAGTGCCCTGACAAGCTCCATTCCTCCCAGTGCAGTTGCGGGGTGGGGGTGTTTGCTAGGTTCCTGGCTCTGGTTTGCCAATTCACTCCCCAAGCAGGTGGGGAGTGGCTGGGGGGGGGGTCGGGGCACAGGGGGAGGGGCAGGGGCACTGTGCCTAATGCATCTGCCCGGCCACAGGCTTCCCAGCCGATAATTATAGCGAGAATAACGCTGCATTATTTATAAGGAAGCTATTTATACCTGGGGCCCAGAACCGGCGGCTCCAGCCCCTCTCCCCGCTAGGCACACGGGCAGCTCCGGGCCGAGGCGTCCACTCAATAGGGGGCGCTTCCCTCAGAGCCAGGGGACATAGGGCAACACAGGGGGACCCAAGGGGGCTCCTGGCTACTCCAGCCCCAGGCTGCCACAGCAGGGGGTGCTGTGAGGGCATGGGGCAAGAGCCCTGGCTCTAGGGGGCTGGGTGGCCCAGCAAGGGGAGTTGTCACAGGTGCTATTTATTTAGGGGTCTCTGGTGCATTGTAACCCCCCCCACACTTCTGTCCCCCAGCACCCCCCCAGCCTCCAGCATGTGCTGCCAGTGCCCCTCCCTAGAGCACAGATGGGATAGACCCACCTGGAGAGGGCAAGGTAAGGGGGCGGGGGTTGGGGTACATCCATGCGTGCAAAGGAAGGGGCACACCCAGGCCATCACACCCTGTTGCACACATAGATTCCATCGTGGGCCTCACACCCTCTCTCCCTTTGCACACTCACTCACTCCTCCTTTCTCATACACACTCATCATCCTTTGCACACCCACTCACCCCTCCTCCTTTCTTATGCACACTCATCATCCTTTGCACACCCACTCACAAGGCCTCTTCCATACACAGTCACCCCCTCAGATGCACACTCATCTCCTCCGCACGGCCACTCACACATCCCCTTGCACACACACTCCTCTCCTTTGCACACACATGAATCCCCTTTGGATACATACTCACTCCCTTGCACACTCTCACACAGATTCCCCTTCTCTCACACACCTGCTCACACCCCCCTCTCCTTTCACACACTGTCCTCTAGATCACACTCGTGTGTAGAAATTCCCCATGGGAGCTGCCTCAGGCCTTGGTAACAACCCAATTAATAGTGATCTTGTCGCTGTCTCAGAGCAAGTGTCCCCCCACATCCCCCTCTCCCGACTGAGCACCTGATTTAGGAATCAGAATCTCCACCCGAGTAATTTGGGCCTTACTGTGGGCGGGGGGGGAGATCCCCTGGCCTCTGACCCCCAGGTGCGGGGTCAGCCCCCCTCCCATGCGAGGGGAGAATGTTTCCTGTTCTCTGAGAAGTGTGTGGTTGCATCAGACACGCACACGTGCATACACCAAACAAAAGCCACTTGTGTCTAAATGAGGCAATCGAAAACAAACACCTTTATAATTACCCCCCCGGGCCCCACGTGGGCCAGAGCCGGGGGAGGGGCCCGGAGAGATCCACACGCACACACGGACACACAACACAGACACACACACGGACGGACACAGGGAAACACAACACAGACACGAACACACACAAGAACGAATGCATGGACACATGACACACACGGACGAATGGATGGACGAACATAACAAACACACACATGGATGGACACAGGGATGCACACATGGACACGACAGACACGGACAGACACATGGACACACAATACACACACAGACATGGACACATGACACACATATGGACGGACACACAGAAACACGACACGCAGAGACCTGGACACATTGACACACAAGGACAGACATGGGGACACACATATGGACACATGACATGGATGGACACAGGAACATAGACACACGCCACACGGATGGACGGGTTGAAGGTTCTGGGTCCTGGCTCGGCACAGGGGCCGCACTTGCTGACTTCCTGAGATCGCCTCCAGCCTGACTTTTCCATGACTGTGTGACACATGGACACGCACACACATGAACATGGACACACAAGGACACACCCACACCTGACACCCACACGCAGCCAGATGCAGACACACAAATGTTCCCCCACAGCCAGGGAAGGGTCTCCCACAACAGCGACACGCGCTCGCTCATACCCCCCATGCCCAGACCGCCCATCAGGCACCGAACTCCCTCTGCCACTCAGCAAGGGCTGGGTCACCGCAGAGATACCCCAGGCTCACACACCCCCTCCCCACTCTGCACACCCAGCCTTGCACATTCATGCCCTTTACCTGCAGCCACACACGCTCCACACCCCCTGCACACTCAAACACACCTTGCACCCCCTGCACCCCCAAATGCATCTTGGACACCCCACACACCCGGCACTGCACCCCCCCCACCTCTACGCACCCCACCCCCACTTTGCACACATGCTCCCAGACCCCTGCAGGCAGGCGAACCCTTCACACGCACACCCAGCCCACAGCCCCCTGCCAGCCCAGCCCTGCTGGTGCCCCTCACTCCCGATCCGCAGCCCCTTGCCAGCCCAGCCCTGCCGGTGCCCCTCACTCCCGACCCGCAGCCCCCTACACCCCCAGCCCTGCCAGTGCCCCTCACTCGCGACCCACAGCCCCCTGCCAGCCCAGCCCTGCCAGTGCCCCTCACTCCCGACCCGCAGCCCCCTCCCAGCCCAGCCCTGCTGGTACCCCTCACTCCCGACCTGCAGCTTGCACCTGCCTTCTCCCCCAAAGGCAGCCCAGCTCCTGCCTCATCGAGTTTGCTGGGTCTCAGTCCAGGCACACACCCTGGCCCCTTTGCAAAGCCCACCATTGCCCCAGGCCTGGGGGCCTCCTGGCAACGGAGCCTGGGGAAGTCTCCCTGTCCTGGCTCAGAGGATGACAAGACCCCCCTGCCCCCCCAGCAATGGATTGACCCACGTATCCCATCCGTCTGGGAATCCCCCATATGTCCAGACACAGAGACACAGCAAACCCCTGGCCCACATTGCTCTGGCTCCCCCAACCCTGAACTTTGCCGGTACCCATCACTCCTGACCCACAGCCCCCTGCCAGCCTCAGGCTCCCCCACAGCTCTGCCAGTGCCCCTCACTCCCGACCCGCAGCCCCTGTCAGCCCAGCCCTGCCGGTGCCCCTCACTCCCGACCCGCAGCCCCTGTCAGCCCAGCCCTGCCGGTGCCCCTCACTCCCGACTCACAGCCCCCTGCCAGCCCAGCCCTGCCGGTGCCCCTCACTCCCGACCCGCAGCGCCCTGCCAGCCCCGGGCTCCCCCACAGCTCTGCCGGTGACCTTCACTCCCAACCCACAGGCCCTGCCAGCCCAGCCCTGCCGGTGCCCCTCACTCCCAACCCGCAGCCCCCTGCCAGCCCAGCCCTGGGCTCCCCCTCAGCTCTGTTGATACGTCCTAGCTGAGTCCCACTGGCACAGGTTTGTCCTCTGTCATGTCCCCCATGGGTCCCCCCATCCCTCCCCCTCCCAGGTAACTCCTGGTCTCCTCTTCCTTCCAACCCAGCTCCCCCCTCTTGCTCTGCACTCCAGAGCCTGCCCCAAGCCCAACTTTCACCCCCCCCACCTTGACCCTGTGCCTGTAAGCCCCCCATTGCCTTCCCTCCCCTCCCCCACCCTGTCCCCATCCTCCAGTCCTGTCCTCTGAAACCCAACCATTGTGCTGAGCTCCCTCCCCCAGTGCCCCCCAGAATCCCCATCCTGCCCGATCCCCCCAAGTTCCCCCATCCCAGACACCCCCTTTCTCCCACATCCCCCCAGCCTGAGCCCCCTCCTGATCCTCCAGATACTCTCCCTTCCCGTCCCCAGCCCCCTCAGCGCCCAGTCACTCGCCCCACCCCACCAGAGTCCTGCCCCCCACTCCTTTTCCATTTGCCCTGCCCCCAGATACCCCCACTGATTCTCCCCAGATACCCCACTGATTCCCCCCAGATACCCTCTCCATCTACCCAACACCCCCAAAACTCTCATATGCCCCCGTCCCACATCTCCATCTAACACCCCGATCTGCCCAGATGCCCCCTACCCCGATACCCCCATGGGACCCGCTTCCTGCCCCACTCCCTGCACGGTCCTTTTAAGCCGCCCCTCCCATCTGGCGTCTGTGGGCGGAGCCGGCAGAGGGGGCGGGCTCAGTGTCCATGGCGACGCGGCGGTGACGTGCTTGCAGGGGGCGTGGGCGTCCCGGCTCCATATGAGGCCGGGAAGGGGTGGAGGGGGGGAACCGGGGGGGGAACGACCGAGACCGACCCGGCGGCGGCTGCAGTGTAGGAGCCATGAAGACCCCTGCGGACGCAGGTGGGGACTGCGGGGGGACTGGGGACCACGTGGGGCATGGGAAGTTGGGGGGCGCCCCAGGGGTTGGGGGGCTGGAGGAGGGGGGGCCGGGGCTTTCCCCTAGGGTTTGGGGGGCTGGGGTTCCCGCTGGTGGGTCTGGAGGAATTTGGAGGTGGGGTGTCCCCCCAAGGTTTCGGGGGGGCTAGGAGCGGGGCTTGGAGGAGGCACCCTGGGGGCGTGGTGTGGGGGCGCCTGGGGGGCAGGGAGAGGAGGAAGTGGGGGGCTGGGAGCAGTGGGGGAGGAAACTGGGGGCGGGGGAGGCAGAAGTGCCGAGGAGGGGGATACAAGTGTCGGCAGTGGGGGGCAGGGAGCTGGGGGGTGAGGCCTCGGGGGGGGCTCGCAGGGCTCTCTTGGCGCTTGTGATGGAGGCGGCTGGAGCGCGGGGGTTTGGAAAATTCGGGGGTCTGGGGTGGGGGGCTTCCTCCCCCTCCCCGCGGCTTGTGGGGGGCCGGGACAGGCGGCGGCGGAGTTTGGCGCAGCGGGACCTGTTGCATTTCCCGGCCCCGGCTGCTGCCAGGGCCGCGGCGTGGGGGGCCCCGCGCGTGGGGGGAGGGGAGCTTGGGGGGGCTCCGGGGTGACTCCGCCTCTCGGCATGTGGGGGAGGGTGGAGTAGGGGGCATATGGGGGGAGGGGGCGCGTTATTTTGCCGGGGGGGCTGCACACCCCGATACCCCCGGACTAGCAACACCCCCCCGCTGTCGGTCCGGGGGGGGGTGTGTCTGCTCCTACCCCCCGCCCGCGGGGCCTGGGCAGAGAAAAGTTGCAAAGTTCCGAACTGGAAACTCAACGTTCGAAAAGGAACTTTTTGTTTCCGACAAACAACGCGGCGTTAAGGTGGCGCCGGGCGGGAGGGGGGAAATCTGCCCCCCCTTTAATGTTTGTGTTGGGGGGGCGGCAGGGTGTGTTCCCTCCAGGGAGACCGAGCCGCTTGGAATTCTCTCCCCCCCCCATTTTTAACGTTTAAGAGGACGATACCACCTTAAACCCAGCACCAATCTTGTCTTCCTTGGCGGGGGTGTGGGGGGGTTAATCGGCAGGTTTACCCCCCCAGCACACCCAAAAGGGGGGCGTCGTAGCTATCGTTGAGGTAGATCCCCTCCTCAACTACAAACAGGCTGATACCACCTTAAATCCAGACCTGGCCGGGGGGGGGGAATGTGTAGCCTTAATTCCGGACTTTACTCTGGGGGGGCTCGATTGTGCTGTGGCTGAGCTGGATTTGTGGGGGGGGGGAGAAGCCACTTTACAACCCGCTTTCCGTGGGGCGGGGGGTGGTTCACTGTCCACTCTGCTGCTGGACTTTGGCCTGGTGGGGGGAGGATTGAGCGGCTTCATTGCTTGAAAATGCCCCGTCCGCTTGCCTGTGCGAGGTGGGGGGGGAACTCCCTCTGCAGGGACATGCCCCCCCTTCCCCTCCCCCTGGCTGCTTTTGTGCTGAGCTCCCCCTCCCCCCTGGCGCCACCCACCCCAGCCCCATTGTCTCCAGGAATCTGGGTGTTTTTTTTGAAGTGCTTCTCGCTTCTGTTCAAACTTGTCTCCCCCCCCTCCCCCCCGCCCCATAAGTGAGGTGGCGGCGGCGGCTGCAGAACTTTTTCGACTCTGGGAAAGTTCCGGACAGACCGACCGAGTCCCCCACCGAAATCGGAGCTCGCAGATTTTATACCCCCCACGCCCCCGGTCTCTGCTGGCGACCCCCGCTTTCGTACAACCCTGCAATTTGAGCCCCCCAGTTTTGAAGGCTCTGGGGGGGCGGGGGGGCCTGGGCGGCCCCTCCAGCGCGCAGACACCCTGCTGTGATGTGGTTGCCCCCCCCCGCACCCCCCTGGCCGGAGGCTGCGGCTTGAGGCTGCTGGAATGGGAGTGATGTAATATTCGGGGGGGTGGGGGGCTGGAATTCGATCCCGGCTCTGGTAGCTGCTGGCTCCAGGGATTAGTCACAGAGGTGGTGCGGTTTGGAGGGGGTGCGCTTAAAGAGACAGTGACGCCATTTCCCCCCCAACTCGAGATGCCACCTACTCCCCCTAGCCAAAACCTCAGTGGCGCTCCCCCAGGTCCGGGGTCCCGGCCATGGGCGTGGGGGTCCTGCCCCCTACCCCGGGGTGGGGAAGGAGGTGAATCGTGTCTCTCTGCTGTGCCCCAGACGTGCCCGCACTTAGGGAGCCGTGGAAAATGTGGGGGGGCTTGGCCGGGAGTTGAGACTTGGAAGGCGGGCAGGGAACAGTCTGTGCATTGTGTGTGGGCAGGGAGCGGGTGGGGGAGGTGGCCCAGGCTGCCTCTGGGCTAAACCCCGGCAAATTCCAGCCCCCCAATTCTCTGGAATTGCCCCAGATCCAACATCTCCCCCCTCCCCCCAGCTCAGTTGAGCGGATATTATGGGGCAGCTAGGTTACATAACGGGGGGGGGGGGCCTGCTTCCAGGAGTTTGCAGCTGGCAAGGCCTGGGGGGGCCGGGTGGCAGCACTCCCCCCTCCCGGCGTCTGGCCTTCCCACCCATTGGCACCAGGCTGCCGGCGGCTCGTGCCAGACCCGGGGGCTGCGCCTGCCAGCAGACGGTGGTTTTGTCGTCCCCCCCCCCGCCCCCTTCTCCCTGGCGGAGAGCTGGCGGGGGATGGGGGTCGGTGGGCAGGAGGTGGGCACCCGCTTAGTCACTGGCTGCTCTGCCTTTGTAGGGGGGCATAGACCTGACACCCTTGAACACACTGAGCTGGGAACCTCTCAAGGAGTGTGTTTGGGGGGGGCAGTGATGTAAGGGGTTGGGGGGGTTGCTGGGGGCTCTGTGAGTGCCCTGGGATGGGGGCATGCACCAGCTCCTGGCTGGGGGTCTGCTGCCTCAGCTCTTTCTTACAGAGGTGGGGCTGGGGGCTACCCCCAGGCCTGGATCTAGGAATCACCACCTTTGATCACTTCCCCTACACCAACAGCCATTGGAGTGGGGGTGCCACTGTCTGGGGTGGGGGGAGCATGCCTCAGTCAGCTCCCCTACAGCAGTAAGGGGGGGGGTTATTCACCCCATAGATATGGGGCTGTGGTTTCTATCCCCTAAAGTCTCAGTGGGTGTAGGGTGGGGGAAGCCTAGGGTGTGGGGGTGTCCCACCCAGTGCCCCACTCACGTATCCTTGTGTTGGGGGGCCCCCCCAGCTCTTGCACCTGGGGAGGGCTTTGTTGGGGGGGGCTGCGGAGGGGGGTCACCCCGCGTGTCTGGCTGCGCCAGCCGGGGAACAGTGACCCCATTCACAGGATCTCTGCAGGCGGCTGATGTCAGAGCCCCCCCCTCCCTGGGCTAATTAGCAAGAACAGGCCCCTGTGTGTAAGTGGGGCTGAGTCAGAGGCTGGGGGGAGGGGCCCATGGGGGAGGGGAGCTTCCAGCTATCTGGCTGGGGCCAGTGGGGATTTGGGGGTGGGGGGTTTCATACCCCATGGTCCCTCCTCCTTCCTGCTCACTTTGCCCACTTGATCTTTCTGGAGAGGTCTTTTGGGGGGAGGGAGGGATGTCTCCTTCCAGTGGCTCCTCGCCCTAGATCTGAGGGCAATACTGGCACTAAGACACGGTCCCTATGGGGTGAGAGGCAGAGGCTGGTTATAAAGCACCCCACCCCACCCCACCCCCTGGCACTGGGATGCAGCCACCTCTGGGGAAGGGCATAGGGGGCTGGTTATACAGGGACCCTCACCTGGCACTGGGATGCAACCACCTCTGGTGTGTGTGAGGGTCCCTGTATAACCACCCCACCCCCCCACCTGGCACTGGGATGCAGCCACCTCTGGGGAAGGGCATAGGGGGATGGTTATACAGGGACCCTCGCCTTGTGCTGGGAAGTAAAAGGCAATTGTGCAGTTGCACCCCAGGTGGGACTCCAGGGAGGTGGGGGAGGGGAGATGTCCTGATCACCTGGGTTCCTGGCACGTGCGGGGGGGGGGGACTGTGGGTGCCAGGGGCCCTCCCCAGGCTGCTCCTTCCCTTGGCCTCCTGGCGGGTTATTTTTAGTGCTCGGCTCCTTGGCGTGCTCTGTTGCCTGTTGCTTGGAGACTGGAAGGTGGATGGGGGTGGGCTGGATGTATTTGCCGAGGCCCCGTGGTACCTAGTGTGTGTTTGGGGGGGCAGGAAGCTGGAGGGACCCCCTCAGTGCTTTGGGGTGCAAGGCTGGATGTTACCTCACATTCCTCCCGTTCCTGGTGCCCTCACCCTGGTTTGGAGTGGGGTGCGAGCTGCCTCCATCTCTGAGCTGTGTGTATGGGGGGGGGTCTTCTGTGCTCCACCCCTGCTGCGGGGGGGGTTGGACTGGAGGGGGGGGTGAGATCATCGCCCTAATGGCTCCGTCTGCGGCTCTGCCTTTGCCCCCCCTCGGCGCCCAGCCTCCATTACAGAGGCTCTGAATTATTGATGGGCTATGAGCGCCTGGGGTTTGGGAAACGGGAAACTGCCCCCACCCCAGCCTGGCCTGGGGTCGGGGGGCAGCCACGGCTGGGATGCTGGGCTGGGCCCCTTTACAAGGACACCCTCCTGCCACTGGGGGGGTGGGGGTCAGCTTCCCGCCCCCCAGCTGGGCTGTCTGGCCCTGACAGGGTTAACAAGGTGGGGGGTGCTGCCCAGCGCTGCCCCTGTGTACTGCGGGAGCTGGGCAGGTTGAGGGGCTGGGGCTCCCCCTCATTATTTTGGGGGGCCAGTGGTTTGTGGGAGATGCTGCTGGCTCAGCCAATCAGGGGCTGGCCCATGGCATGCTGGGAAATGGCCTATTGGGGGGGGTGAGGGGCAGAGACCAGACCCCCGGGTGGGGGCTGAGCCCAAACTCTGATCCTGGAGGTGCTGCCTCCTGCCAGGCTGTGGGTGGTGTAGGCTGGAGGGTTCGGGGGGAGGGGGCTGGACAGGGGCAGCTCGTCTGGGAGGTGCTTGCCCGCAGCACAGACACCCCCGACCCCGTCTCACAGGGCTGGGGGGTTGGATTCTGCCCCATACGTGAGGCAGCCACCACTGAGTGTGGGGCAAGCCCCCGGGGGCGCAGGGACCTCTCGTGAGCCTTGAAATGGGGGAGCTGCAGGTCGTGGGGGCGGGGCGGGGTGGTCCAGCTGGCCTGTGGCCCCAGCCTGGAAGCAGCTTGGCGGGTCTCCCAGGCTCCTGGCGGCCAGCAGCTTCCTGTTCCCTCCCGGGGTGGGGATGACGCGCACACCTTGTGCCTACACCCCAGGACTTGGCATGGGTGGCATTAACCCCTCACACCCTGCTCCCCTCCCAGAGCCAGGAGAGAACCCAGGAGTCCTGGCTCCTGTCATCTTGTTTTGAGGGGGGCCAGTTTGGGCATCTCTGGACCCCCATGTGAAGCAGACATTAAAGGGCGGGTTCCCCACCCCGTGTTGGCTAACAGCTCGCCCCTCCCCCCTGCAGGGTTTGCCTTCCCCGACTGGGCCTACAAGCCCGAGTCGAGCCCCGGCTCGCGGCAGATCCAGCTGTGGCACTTCATCCTGGAGCTGCTGCGCAAGGAGGAATACCACGACGTGATCGCCTGGCAGGGCGACTACGGCGAGTTCGTCATCAAGGACCCCGACGAGGTGGCGCGGCTGTGGGGCGTCCGCAAGTGCAAGCCCCAGATGAACTATGACAAGCTGAGCCGGGCGCTGAGGTGAGCGGGGACACTTTGAGGCGGTGGGGAAACTGAGGCAGGGAAAGAGCACACCATTGGTCGGTGTCCGAGCTGGGGATAGAACCCAGGAGTCCTGGCTCCCAGGCCCTCACCCCGCCCCCAGCTCTAACCTGGAATGGGAGCTATGGCTGGGGGAGGGATTTGGGGGGGGTCTATGGGGGGCTGATGGTCCTGGCGCTCTCACTCCCACTCCAGGTACTACTACAACAAGCGGATCCTGCACAAAACCAAAGGGAAACGATTCACCTACAAGTTCAACTTCAACAAGTTGGTGCTGGTGAACTACCCCTTCATCGACATGGGCCTGGCAGGTGAGGGGCGGTGGTGGGGAGGGGGGGCCTTCTGGGAAGGGCTGGGGAGAGGGCACCTCTTGGGGCCTGGGGACTTGGTGGAAAATAGGGGGGGCAGTGGGGGAGGGTTGGCCAGATGGGGGTATGGTGGGGGGTGCTGTCAGGATGGATGGGGGGATGGAGGCAGTTGGGGGGGCAAAGGATGGGTGTGGAGGATGGGAGAGGGTTGGTTGAATTTGGGGGGGACTATGGAGGTGGGAAGGGATGGGGCTGGTACTGGGGGGCTGGGCAGGCTTGGGGGTGGGGCTGTGGTGCTGGGGCTGGGGGGGAAGATGGGTTGGTGCTGGGAGGCCAGGCAGGTGGCAGGGGTCCCCCTCACCCCTCTCCTTTTGTGGCAGGTGGCCCCGTGCCCCAGAGTGCCCCGCCAGTGCCCTCGGGTGGCTCCCACTTCCGCTTCCCGCCCTCCACGCCGGATGTGCTCTCGCCCGGGGCAGAGGAGCTGCGCTCGCCAGGCGTCTTCTCAGCCGTGGCCCGGCGCCTCGCCCGCGGCTCGGTCAGCGACTGCAGCGACGCCACCTCAGCCACCTCGGAGCTGGAGGAGCCGCTGGGCGAGGAGGGGCGCCGGGGCGGAGGGCCAGGCGAAGGGGGTGGCTTCCGTGGGCCCCTCCTGCCTGCCCACTCTCGGCTGGCCCACGATAGCCTCTTCCGTGCCTACCCCCGGCCCCGCGGGCCCGAGCCCCTCAGCCCCTTCCCGGTGTCCCCCATGGCTGGCCCTGGAGCCCTGCTGCCCCCCCAGCTGTCGCCCGCCCTGCCCCTCACCCCCACCCACATGAACTACACCCCCTCGCCCACCCTGAGCCCCATGTACCCCGGCGGCTCCCACTTCTCCTTCAACCCCGAGGACATGAAGCGCTACCTGCAGGCACACACCCAGAGCGTCTACAATTACCACCTCAGCCCCCGGGCTTTCCTCCACTACCCCCACATCCTCGTGCCCCAGCCCCAGCGCCCTGAGAAGCCGCCCCCGCCCGAGGAGCCCCCTGCCCCCTTCAAATTCAAGCTGCAACCTCCCCCACTGGGCCGGCGGAACCGGGACAAGGCACCGGCGCCCCCCGGCGAAGGGGCCGCCCCGGAGCCCCGGCTGCCCTGCATCAAGGTGGAGCCCATCTCAGAGGGGGAGTCGGAGGAGGAGGAGGTGACAGTGGAGGTGACAGATGTCAGTGAGGAAGACGAGGAGGTGTTCAAGGCTCCCCCTGCCCCGTCCGAGAAGCCTGGGGAGCCCCCGGTGCCCCTGGCCCCCCGGCAGTGCGAGGAGAGCGGCCTGTGCATCCCCCTCAAACTGCGCTTCAAGCGGCGCTGGAGTGAGGACCAGCGGCTGGAGGCGGGTGGGGGGGGCGGCCTCGAAGAGGCGGATGACAAGAAGGTGAAGGGGGAGCGGGAGGGTGGGGACCCCCCAGCTGGAGGTGGGCGGCGCGTCAGCACCGACCTGCCCCACGCCACAGCCCAGCTCTCGCTAGAGAACAAGGACTTGTAGAGCCGGTGCTGGCGCCCCCAGGGGGGGCTGGGGGGCCGTCTTCTGCCTTAACTCAGAGATTTTAAACCCTTCCCTGAGCCGCCACCTCTCCGGGATCCTGTACGCTGAAATGGGGTGGGGGGCGCTCACCTGTTTTTACTTCAGTATACATACACATATACATATATATATATTTTTGGGGGGATGATTTTAAATCTGGGGGCAGCTTTCCTTTCAGGGTCTCTGGTTTTTAAAGAGGAGGTGACCCTGGGAATTTATATCATGTAGAATTTTTTTAACCTTTTCCCACCCCTGAATCCTCTCGTTTATATCCAGTTGCTGCCTTGTTGGGGGAGGGGGGGTGTTTTCATCTTAAGGGGGGGGGGATGTTGAGGGATCTCAATGTCCCTCTCCCCTCGTGTGGGGGGAAACAGGCTTTAAAGCACAATGAACTCTCTTTAATCCCTGTCTGGCTGGATCAGAAATGGAAACCACTCCTGCAGCACCCCCATATTAGTGGGGCTGGGGGGACATAAGAATGGCCTGACGGGGTCAGACCAAAGGTCCAAGTAGCCCCGTGTCCTGGGAGAGAGTGGATGCCATATTGTGCCCCCTGTGGCCTATGGACCTAGCGTCTCCCTTTCCCCCCAGCTTAGACTGGTCTGTATGAGGCTGTATGGCCCCTTCTTTTATGAGGGGTGGCAGTCTGGCGTTTGGGGGCTTGCAGATTGCTTGGGGTGCTCGAGATGGCTTTAGATAACCAAAAATGAGTGGGGTGTGTGCAGCCACAGCCCTGAGCCACCCCAGGGGAGCTGGGGGGTATCTCAAGTGCCTGTTGAAGTACTGTCTGTGTGGGATGGGGGTGGGAGGAGTAGGCACCCCATGCCCCCCCCAATGGGGTAGGACCTGAACTGTCATTTCCCCCACTTCCCAATGCCTGCAAGGACCCCAGGAGCTATTCCCCTACTTCCCTGTAGTGACAAGGGGGGGGAGAAGCGGGGGCTTCTCATGAATTGGGCTGGGCCCTGGCTGAGTGGTGTGGGTGCAGCTGGTGCATGGTGGGAGCTGGGTCCCCCCCAGTTGTCCTGGGGGGGCAGGGCTTGAAGCCTGGTCTGAGAGGGGCTGGTGGAGCAGGAGCTGGAAGCAGGGATGGGGGCAGACTCCAGGCTGTGATCCCACAGTTAGCAGGGGCTGGGGGGTGACTTAGGAAGCCTCATTGAAATTCCTGTACAGCGGGGGGGGTGGGGGGGGCCCGGGTTACGAATGTATAAAAATAACCAATAAAAGTTGGAAACTTGGTCGCTCTTTGCTTCTTTTTGTAGCACCGGTGCGGGGGGGTACCCCCATGCCAGGCTGGGGGGCGCGTGCTGAGGTGAGGGGCTGGCCCTGTTGGAAGGCGGGGGGGGCACCATGCCGGGGGGGGGGCGCTCTGGGGGGGCCCTTGGGCCCTTGGACCCCACAGGGCTGGATCCAGCGCTGCAGCCCCGCCCAGGGGCACGGAGACATGCGGGGGGGGAGGCCTGGACCCCCCCCCGGCAGGGAGGACCTGGGCCCCCCAAGGACCCACCGCCAACCTGGGGGCCTCGCTCCCGAGGGCCGGAACTGGCGGGGGGGGGGGGGGCTGCCGGACACGGGCCCTTCCCCCAACTCCCCGTCCCGGGGAGGGCGGGCGGGGGAGCCCGGACGCCTGGGTTCCGAGCCTGATGGTTTTACCCGCGGCCCGGAGCGGAGGCGGGTTTCTTCGGGTGGCGGTGGAGGAAACTACATTTCCCGGCGCCCCCCGCTGCAAGGTGGGGGCGGGGCCCGGACTTCGTTTCCCGGCGCCCCCTGCGGCAAGATGGGGCGGGGCCCGGACTCCGTTTCCCGGCGGCCCCCGCGCCGGGGAAGGGGCGGGGCTGGCGCGGCGCAGGCGCACTCTGACTCGCCCCCGCCCCCCCCCCCGTCCGGCCTCGCCATGAGCAGCGGCAGCGCCGGCCCCTCCCGGGCCCGGACCAGCTCCTTCGCCGACGCCGCCGCGGGCGGGGCCCCCCCCGGCCCCGGAGCCCCCGCCCCGCCCGGACCCGTCCCGGGGGCCGCGCCGGGCGCCAAGGCGGGGGCGGCGGGGCCCGGGCCGGGGGGGGGGCGGCGGCGGCGGGACCGGGCCCTTCCCGCCGGGCCTGAAACTCGGCCGTGAGTGGGGGGGCCGAGGGGGGGCAAGACGGGGGGTGAGGGGGGGGCCGAGACGGGGGGCCGGGGGGTGAGGGGGGGGCCGAGGGGGGGGCGAGACGGGGGGGCCGGGGGGTGAGATGGGGGCCGAGGGGGGGGCGAGACGGGGGGCCGGGGGGTGAGATGGGGGCCGAGGGGGATCTGGGGTGCGAGTGGGGCAGGCCTGGGGAGTTGGGGGCGGGGCCTGTGTTTGAGGCAGTTGGCATTGGGGGTGGGGAGCTGGGGGGTCCCTGGGGGACGGGTGATGGGGCAGGAAAGGGGTCTAGGAGGAGTCGCTGGGGGCAGGAGGGTAGGAGTGGGGGTACTGGGAGTCGGGGGACCCATGGGGAGCTCTGGGCGGGCAGGAAGGGCTGCAGGGGGGCTCAGGAAGCTGTAGAGGGGAGGGGTTCACAGGCTGTTCGGGGGGTGGGGGCGAGGCTGCGTTGTAGGGAGGGAAGAGGCGCTAGAAGGGGGCGGGGGGCAGGAGAAAGGGGGACTCCATGGGGGGTGGAAGAACCATTGTGGGTCCCTGAGTGCATCACTTCACCAAGGGTGTTTGGAGCCTACGGGCTGTTCGTGCGACAGGGGTGGGGGGCTCTAGAGGCTGAAGAGAAGGGGGGTGAAGCTGACTGGGGTTTGGGGTCAGGCTCTAGGGTCCCATTCAGGGTTGGGGGACTGGCAGGTGGCTCTGTCGTTAGATTTGGGAATCGAGTGTTGGGGTTCAGGGCCTTGGGTGAGCCCCCCACTTGGATACCCCATCTCTGCTGTGGGGGAGCTGCTGAAGGGGGGTGCTACCTGGGGTGGGGATTGGGGGTTCTCATGGCAGGATTTCTCTGGTTGCTGGGCTTCCTCTCCGTGTTTCTAACCCCGCATCCCCAGGGCCCAGCAGGAGGGACGGGAGGGGCAGTGTTGGGGTGCTTTGGGGGGTCCCTGGTGTGTTCTAGCCCCCCTGTCCCTAGGGACTAGTGGACAGGGCAGGGCTGGGGGGTCCCTGGCTGTGGCTCTAACCCCCCCCTCCATCCCCAGGGGACAGTGGGAAGGTGAGCACGGTGGTGGCCACGCCCGGCCAGGGCCCGGAGCGCCCCCAGGAGGTCTCTTACTCTGATATCAAGGTCATCGGGAACGGTTCCTTCGGTGTGGTCTATCAGGCCCGCCTGGCCAACTCCGGGGAGCTGGTGGCTATCAAAAAAGTGCTGCAGGACAAGCGCTTCAAGGTGAGCCTGGGGGGGGAGTGTGAGCCAGGGCGGGGTCCCCCATCCTTATGGGGCTCCCTCACTCACCCCGTCTTTATTTCCCCCTCTCCCCCCAGAACCGGGAGCTGCAGATCATGCGCAAGCTGGATCACTGCAACATCGTGCGGCTGCGCTACTTCTTCTACTCCAGTGGGGAGAAGGTCAGAGGGCACCGGGGGGCAGGACAGGTCCATGTGGGAGGGGGGAGGTCTGGGAGGTGGGGTGCATCCTGGGTCCCCTTGCATCCTCCCTGTGTGAAAGGGCTTGGGGGGTGTCCTGGGTCCCCTCAACCCCAACGGGGAGGATCCATGAGACTTTGTGGGGGGCACAGGGGGTCCTGGGTCCCCTCTCACCCAGCCCCGTTGCAGAAGGACGAGGTGTACCTGAACCTGGTGCTGGACTTCGTGCCCGAGACGGTGTACCGCGTGGCACGCCACTTCACCAAGGCCAAGCAGCCCATCCCCGTCATCTACGTCAAGGTGAGCCGGGGGCCAGCCGCACACAGGAGGGGGGCAGTGGCAGGACCCCCCAGGCTGGCTGTGACTGTCTCCCTCTTCCTGCCAGGTGTACATGTACCAGCTGTTCCGCAGCCTGGCCTACATCCATTCCCAGGGGGTCTGTCACCGCGACATCAAGCCCCAGAACCTGCTGGTGGACCCCGACACCGCCGTGCTCAAGCTGTGCGACTTCGGCAGGTGGGAGCCGGGGCCCCCTGGTGCGAGAGCCATGCAGACGGGGAAGGGGTGGGCTCCTGGGACAGTCTCTCCCTGACCAGCATGGGCGACGCGTACGGGGAGGGGTGTCTGCCAGGGTGAGATGGTTGACCCCACACGCAGACCGAGGGCCAACCTGGGGTCTGACCCGGCCACAGCGCACCCGTCTGGCTGAGGGGCGAGGGGCGTGGACCGACGTGGGGGCAGGGCTGGCCCACTCACCGTGGGCGGTTGGTCTTGCAGTGCCAAGCAGCTGGTGCAGGGCGAACCCAACGTCTCCTACATCTGCTCCCGCTATTACCGTGCCCCTGAGCTCATCTTTGGGGCCACCGACTACACGTCCAACATAGGTGAGCTCCCACCCCCTCCATCACCTCTGCTCCCACACACAGCGAGGGGGGGGGCCAGGAGTCCTGACAGCCCCCTGTCCCTCCCCAGATATCTGGTCAGCAGGCTGCGTCCTGGCTGAGCTGCTGCTCGGTCAGCCCATCTTCCCCGGGGACAGCGGAGTGGACCAGCTGGTGGAAATCATCAAGGTAGGAGACCCACTCCCCTCTGAGAGCCAGAGAGAACCCAGGAGTCCTGCCTCCCAGCCCCCCTGCTCTGACCACTAGACTCCACCCTTCTCCCAGAGCCAGAGAGAACCCAGGAGTCCTGCCTCCCAGTCCCCTTACATCTTGGCTCCCAGCCCCCCAGCTCTAACCCACGAGACCCCCCTCCCAGAGCCATGGAGAGAACACAGGAGTCGTGGCTCCCAGCACCCCTGCTCTAACCACTAGACCCCACTCACAGAGTGGGGAGACGTGGGCTGGAGCACATTGAGGGGGCCTTACCGGGAACTTAGGGGCCTTCATTCCAAGGGTTTGCTGCAGGCATTGCAGAGGGGGAGAAGGTGCCCAGTCTGTGGGGTCAAGAAATGCCCCTTGGGAGTAGCTGGGGCTCTGCCAGGAACTGGTCGTAATGGGTTACCCTCCCACACCCCCCCCAGGTGCTGGGGACGCCGACGCGGGAGCAGATCCGAGAGATGAACCCCAACTACACAGAGTTCAAGTTCCCCCAGATCAAAGCACATCCCTGGCTAAAGGTATGTGGGGGGGGGGGGGGGCACTGCCTTGGGGAAGCTCACAGCTTCAGGGCGTGGCTCAGGACAAGCGGGTGTGGCTGTGTAGCGAGGGGGACTGTGTCCTGGGCTGACCGGGTGGGGTTTGGGGTGGGGCTGTGCCCACAGTGACCCCCCTGACCCCCCAGGTGTTCAAGCCGCGGACCCCGCTGGAGGCCGTCTCGCTGTGCAGCCGCCTGCTGGAGTACACGCCTGCCACCCGCCTCTCCCCCCTGGAGGCCTGCGCCAACGCCTTCTTCGACGAGCTGCGGGAACCCAGCGCCCGCCTGCCCAGCGGGCGTGACCTGCCCCCCCTCTTCAACTTCAGTGCTGTGGGTGAGTGGGGGCGACGGGAGGGTGGGGGGCAGGGTGCCTGCGGCCGTCTGACCCCTCTGCTCTCTCCTCCACAGAACTGGCCATCCAGCCCTCGCTCAACACCTCCCTCATCCCACCCCACCTGCGGGCCCAGAGCACCTTGCTGGGGTGTGCGCCCGGCACCCCTGCCACACATGGTGAGTGCTGGAGGAGTGGGGCAGGGTGCTGCGCTGGGGGGCCAGGACTGTCCCCCCCAAGCACCCACATCCTGATGCACCCTGAGAGGAGGGGGTGGGAACACTCCTTTCCTGCATGCTGGGAGCAGGGGGTGGAGCCGGGCAGGTGGCCCCGCCATGCTGATTGTTCCTTTCCCATGCAGGCACTGACCGGAGCCAGCCAACACCGGGGGACGGTGCGGGACCCATCGCCAATGCGTCCTGAGGGGCTGGGGGGCAGGCCCCCTCCCCACCCCATGGACTTGTCTGAACTGTGAACTGGGTGGGGGCGGTGCCCATGGACCACACGGAGCCTGCTTCCCATTGGCTGGGGGGCAGCTGTCAGAGGCGATGTTGCCCCTTGCTAACACACCAGGCCTCAGTGTGGGGGCGCTGGTCATGCTGCTTTCCCAGCCTGATCTCTGGAAGGGGCTGGGGGCCGGGGGGCTCAGGCCCCCTGGATTTTAAGTTGCTTTTGGTTTTTAACATCCTACTCCACTGCCCCCCCCGTTTCCTATGCTGCTGTCCTGCATGGGATGCAGGCCCTGGCCCCCCACATAGGGGAGATGGGTGCCCCCTCCTCTGTGCTGTGAGGACAGAGGGGGATCCTGCAGTGGGTCAGGAGTGGATGGATGTCTGGACATGGGGTGTCCCCCAGGCATTCCCCCCAAAAGCCCCATGATGGGAAGGGCACAGCTCTGTGGGGGGGGGAGTTTTTATTTCCCCTCCTGCCTGCCCCCCCCCTGTAAATACCCCTCTCTGTAAACCAGTTTCTTTTACTGACCGCTGTGTACATAGATGATTTTTTCTTAATCTGAGTGCCCCCCCCAACCCCCCCAATGTGTGTTAGTTTCTCTTACGTTCTGGCTCTGTACAGGCACCTGGTTCAATAAATTATTGGCATGAAAGGATGCAGGGGAGTGTGGGGCTGCTGGGGGGGACCCCTGGGCTGGCTCTTGGGGTAGTTTGTTTCACTGGGCTGTGATTCTGTCTGGGGGTGTGTGTGTGTCTGCCCTGAGGGGGCCTAGCAGCCCATCATCACAGCCTGAGCTCCCCCAGGCATGGCCCTGGGGATCATCATCCTTCAGGTGTGCCTGGCCTGGCACTGCAGTTCCTCTGGTTTCAGGGTGGGCACAGAATGAGTGGCCATCTGCCCCCACTCCCTTTACAATCTACCTCGAAGCTGGGGGGGGGGGCAGTAACCTGCTGAGCCCCTGGTGCCTACCTGGGGCTGGGGAGAGCCTCTGGGGGTCGAGGGGGTGGCTGACACTGTGATGCTTCCTGAGGCTGTTGCTGGGGGGACTGAGGGGGTGACAATCCCTGAGTCTGGGGGCAGGGGGGGAGCTGCTTGAGTTAGCACCTGTTGCTGGGGGGGCTGCCCAACTCCAAAGGTTGATCTGTTAATGCCCCAGCCTAGGTTTAATGACCATGGGGCTGCTACATCCTGTGTGGGCAGCTCATGGGTCCCCCTTTCCCAGACCCGCCTGAGGGCTCCCACTGCACAGGGGGTAGAGGAAAATGTGAGCAGTTCCCCCCAGCACCAATTCTCAGGCTGGAGGGACAAGTGTAGGGCCATGCCGGGGGCATCGTTTAGTGCCCCTGCGCTGCTCCAGCCCCTGGGGCGGGGTGGGAGCCTCGGCCTGCAGCACTGGGAGATGGGCGCCTTGCACTAGAACTGTGGGCATCAGGACTCCTGGGTTCTCTCCCCACCTCTGTTGTGCCTCAGTTTCCCCCATGATGGCAGTGGTCACCCAGCTGAAGGTGTGCGTGGTGCCCTACATGCTCTGCAGGGAGTGGGGGGCACCCTCCAGTCAGGTCCAAGGCTGGGCCTGCTACTCCCTCTTCTCTTGATGCCAAGGGTTGAGGGGAGGCCCCTGGTCTGGGGCCAGCCCGGGAAGGGAAGGAGGCCCAGGCCAGAGCTGAGGTCACAGTTTGCTTGGCCTCTCCTGAGCTCAGAACAGCCCAGACCAAACAGAGCAAAGGGGGCTGGGGCAGCATCCTGCCCCATTTCTACCCCCATGCCAATCCCTTGCCCTGGGGGGCAGATGGGAGCTAGTGCCCCCTAGAGGGGACAAGCCTCATGTCGCAGTCCTCCATCTCCCTGGTGCACACCAAGCCATACGGGTGCCATGCTGACATCTCCCCCTAGCCAATCCCAAGCCTGCTGCACCTGCCCCACTGCCCAGCCCCACACCTTGGCAAGGAAAGGGGCAAAGGGTGGTACTGATTTGGCAAGAAGGAGCAGCTATGGGGAGGGGATTCCTACTGACCCCCACAGTCCCCTGCCAGAGCAAGGTTGCCTAGAGGGAAGGGCCCTGCCCACAGCTTGGAAGGCTCCCATTTAAAGCCCAGCCCCTCCTACTCAGCCATGGGGGGTGGGGCCTGGAGAGCAGGAAGGAAGGGCAAAAGGACAAGCTGCCCCCCTACCCAGCCAGCAACCCCGGGGAATGGAGGCCCCCACCCCCGGTGCCAGGATGAGACGCAGCAGGGGGCCGGGCAGGCAAATGGGCAAAACCAGAACTTTTATTTACAGGGGGCGGGCTGCGCCCCTATACGAAGGCGTTGACCTGCAGATTGTCCACCTGGAGGCTGCCCTCCAGAGCAGCCTGGTAGATTTCAATGGTCTCCACCAGGGGCAGTGGCTCTGCTGTCTCGATGATAGCGATGGTCTCCCCGAACTCGGTGCACATGATGGTCTGGGTGGGCTGGGCAGCTGGGGGGGGCAGCAGCAGCCCCATGGGTCTTGCGGTGGCTGCGCAGGTTGGAGAGGGTCTTGAAGGCCTTGGTGCAGTGTGGGCAGCGGTGCGGGCGCTCCCCGGTGTGGATGCGCCGGTGCTCGGCCAGGTGCATGGACTGGATGAAGGCCTTGCCGCACTCCGGGCACTGGTAGGGACGCTCGCCGGTGTGCAGCCGCCGGTGCTCCCGCAGGTGGGTGGCCTGCCGGAAGGCCTTGCCACACTCCGGGCAGGGGAAGGGGCGCTCGCCTGTGTGTGTGCGCTGGTGCAGCTGCAGCCCTGAGGCTGCCACGAAGGTCTTGGAGCAGAGCGGGCACTTGTGGGGGCGCACGCCTGTGTGGCGCTGCTGGTGTCGGGTCAGCCCGCTCGGGTTGGTGAAGCCCTTGCTGCAGAGGTTGCAGGTGAAGGGGCGCTGGCCAGAGTGCACCAGCTGGTGCAGCGCCAGCTTGGCCAGGGAACCCAGGCACTTGCCGCAGGACGGGCATGGGTAGAGCTTCTTGTGGGCACAGCGGTGCTCCTCCAGCTTGGCCAGGCGGACAAAGAGGGCGCCACAGTCCGGGCAGCGGTGGGGCTCGCGCCCAGCATGGGCCAGCCGGTGCAGCTCCAGCAGCCGCTTGCGGGCGAAGGATTTGTCGCACTCAGGGCACTGGAAGGGCAGCTGGCCCGTGTGGCTGACGCGGTGCAGGGCCAGCTTGTGGGCCCGCGAGAAGGTGGCGTCGCAGTCCTGGCAGGGGAAGGGGCCGGTGCCCGAGTGAAGCAGCCGGTGCTGCTGGAGGTTGGAGGACTGGGTGAAGCGCTTCTGGCAGACATCGCACTGGTAGGGGCGCTCGCCGGTGTGGGTCAAGTGGTGCCGCATCAGGTTGGCCTGGGAGGCGAAGGTCTTGCCGCACTCAGTGCACTGGAAGGGACGCTCCCCTGTGTGCGTGCGCAGGTGGTTCCGGACGTGCACCAGTTTCTTGAAGGTCTTGCCGCAGGTGGGGCACTTGTGCTTGCGCTCCAGCACGTGCACCACCCGCTTGTGCCGCACCATGCGGATGTGGCTGGAGAACTCCTTGCCGCACTGCGGACACAGGAAGCCAGCGGCGGCAGGGGGCGCCGGTGAGCCATTCACTGTCCCGGCGGCGGGCGGCTGGGCCGGCTCCTGCTCGGGCGGCTGGGCTGGCTCCAGATCAGGGGTGCGAATGCGGGCTGGCGGGGCCCCACTCTTGCCTGCGTGGGTGCGGCGGTGGTAGAGGAACTTGGTCATGTTGCTGAAGGTCTTGCCACAGGCGCAGCGGTGCAGGGGGTTGGCCGTGTGGCTTTTTCGGTGCACCACCAGCGTCATCTCAGTGCCGAAGCCCAGTCCACAGTCGACACACAGGTAAAGGGCCTCGCCCTTGTGAATGCGCATGTGCTGCTCCAGCGAGGCCGCCTTCTTGAAGACTTTGCTGCAGTTGGGGCACTCGTGCGTGCCGTCCACGTGCACGCGCTGGTGAGCCAGCAGCCGGTTGGCAGTGGTGAAGCCGCGCTGGCACTCGCTGCACAGGAACTCCTCCGAGGCGTGTTCCCGGCGGTGGCGCCGCAGCTCCTCTGCCGTGCCGAACTCCTGCTTGCACTCACCGCAGAGCCAGGCCCGCGGAGGAGCCAGTGTTGGCATCTGCTGTGAGGGGGTGGGGGAGCAGGGGACCTCCTGTTTGACCCCCTCAGGCACAGCTGGCTCCCCGCTCTCCTTCTCTGTCTCGGTGAAGTGCTCGCCCTGGTGCTCCAGCAGCTCCTCAGGCGTCTGGAAGAGGCCGGCACACTCCGAGCATTCATAGGGGTGCATGGCCGGCTGGGCTGGAGAGGGGGCTGGCGGCGGCTGGGGGGCAGCCACGGGCTCCTGGGCCTTGTGGCTCTGGCGATGGGCCAGCCACAGGTCAGGCACGGCAAAGAGCTCCTTGCACTCGCTGCACTGGTAGTGAATCTGGCTGGCGGAGGCAGGGGGGGCCGGGCGGGGGTGCAGGCTCTGGTGGGCCAGCAGCTCGTCGGGCGAGAGCAGGACGCGCCCGCACTCCAGGCACTGGTAGTGGTTCTCCTGCAGGGGCCCCACGTCCAGGGCCACGGCGGGGGGCAGTGCCGGGGGGCTGGCAGGGCTCCCCCAGGTGGCTCTGCTGGTGGATCAGCACCTCCTCCAGCGTGTTGTAGAGCAGGCCGCACTCGGAGCACATGTACTGGTGCTGGAAGAAGAGGGAGGGGGGCAGCTCCTCTGCCATGGCCTGTGGGGAGAGACCGGCTGAGCGGGGCGGGGAGGGCGGCCCTGGGCAGCTCAGGGGCAGGGCCTGGCTGGTCTGGGGCGGCTTCTGGGGGGGGTCCCGGGGGGCGGGGCCCCGCTGCGGGGCGGATTCAGCGGGGTGTCGCGGGGGCGTCCCGGGGGGCGGGGCCCAGCAGCGGGGGGGGCCCCGGGGGGTCCCGGGGGGCGGGGCCCAGCAGCGGGGGGGATTCAGCGGGGGTGTCGCGGGGGCGTCCCGGGGGGCGGGGCCCAGCAGCGGGGGGATTCAGCGGGGAGGGCCCGGGGGGGCGGGGCCCCGCTGCGGGGGGAATTCAGCGGGGTATCGCGGGGGGGGCCCGGGGGGGCGGGGCCCCGCTGCGGGGCGGATTCAGCGGAGTGTCGCGGGGGGGGTCCCGAGGGGCGGGGCCCAGCAGCGGGGGGGATTCAGCGGGGTATCGCGGGGGGGTCCCGGGGGGCGGGGCCCAGCAGCGGGGGGGATTCAGCGGGGGGTTCCGGGGGGGGGCAGGGCCCGTCACTCACCCTGGCCCGGCCGCCGCCGCCTCTCGCTCCGACTCCTCCCGGCCGGACCCCGCCGCCCTGCGCCTCCTGATTGGGCTCCGCCGAGCAGACGCCCGCGACCAATCAGCGGCCTCGATACTGAGCGGGGGCGGGTCGACCCCTGACCCAGGGAGCGGGAACGAGGCTGCGAGGCGGGAGGGGGCGTGGCCACGAGTAAGTCCCGCCCCGGAAACCCGCGACGGCGGCCGGGAGCTAACAGCGGGGCGGGGCTTCCATGTGGCTCCGCCCCGGATGGATTTTCGGGTGAGGGCGTCCGACAGTGACCCCTCCGTCTGTCACACCCCCGTGTGACACACCCACAGCCACACACTGCATGTGACAAACACACACAACCCCCACACAGCGACACCACGTGTGTCACACACATACACCACAACACACAGCGTGACACCGCATGTACATGTCACACACACACACACTGCACCACACTGCAACACCTAAGACTGCATGCGACAAACACACACAACCCCACTCTGCAATGACACACACAGCGACACCATGTGGTGTCACACACATACACCACAACAACACACAGCGTGACAGACCGCATGTGCATGTCACACACACACACTGCGACACACAGCGACACCATGTGGTGTCACACACATACACCACAACAACACACAGCGTGACAGACCGCATGTGCATGTCACACACACACACTGCGACACACAGCAACACACTGCATTGATACACGCCAACATACCGCCACAACACTCACACAGAGTACAAGACGTATCAGGAGAGACACAAACAGATACAGCACATTGAGAGACACTTCGTGAGACACGTGCAGAGTGGACATACTGCAATGAGACACCCAGATGGACACACCATAACAACACATGCACAACAAGAGACACAAAAGAGACACATGCAGACTGGACACACTTCAATGACAGAGTAAGAGACACATCAGGAGAGACCCACACAGACGGACACATCACAGTAACACACACAGCCAGAGACATACCAGGAGAGACACAGGCAAACTGGACATACTGCAATCACACACACCCACACGCACAGGCGAAACATATTCAGGCCAGATCCACTGCAATGACACACTGAGTGAGAGACATGACAATACATGCACTGCAAAAAGACATGCAGACGGACATACCGCAATGACACACACACACACTGGACAGACTGCAATGACTCACACAGCAAGACTCACACCAGGAGAGACTGCCAGGACACACACACACACACACACAGAGGGGCAGACAACACCCAGCACGGATAAGCAACCAACACAGACACATGTTAACACATGCTGCAATGACAGACGTACAACATCAGACACACATCCAGGGGCACATAGTGAGACACACACACCGTCACACACGCCCATGGCACCCAATGAGAGACACACACTGCACACAGCGAGATGCACACAGAAACACAAAACACAAGCCCAGGAAACATGCAGTGACAGACACAGATACATATTACACAAAACCACATGCACTTCTCCCTGCCCCTCTCCTGTGTATGTGCGTGGGGGGGGCTGCCTCTCCCTCTCCCCCTCCCCATGTCCTGTGTGTGGGGCGGGGCACCTCTTCCCCTCCCTCTGTGGGGGGGAGTGCCTCCCCCCTCCCCGCCATCCTGTGTCTGCATGGGGGGGGGCACCTCTCCCCCTTCCTGCCATCCTGTGTCTGTGGGGGGGGCACCTCTCCCCCTCCCACCATCCTGTGTCTGTTGTGGGGGGCACCTCTCCCCTCCTCGCCATCCTGTGTGTGTGTGAGGGGGACACCTCTCCCCCTCCCCGCCATCCTGTGTCTGTGGGGGGGGCGCCTCTCCCCTCCCCACCATCCTGTGTGTGAGGGGGGGTGCCTCTCCCCCTCCCCGCCATCCTGCATGTGTGTCTGTGGGGGGGCTGCCTCTCCCACTCCCCATGTCCTGTGTGTGGGGCGGGGCACCTCTTCCCCTCCCTCTGTGGGGGGGGAGTGCCTCTCCCCCTCCCCGCCATCCTGTGTGTGTGGGGGGCACCTCTCCCCTCCCCACCATCCTGTGTCTGCATAGGGGGGTCACCTCTCCCCCTCCCACCATCCTGTGTCTGTTGTGGGGGGCACCTCTCCCCTCCTCGCCATCCTGTGTGTGTGTGAGGGGGACACCTCTCCCCCTCCCCGCCATCCTGTGTCTGTGGGGGGGGCGCCTCTCTCCTCCCCACCATCCTGTGTGTGAGGGGGGGGTGCCTCTCCCCCTCCCCGCCATCCTGCATGTGTGTCTGTGGGGGGGCTGCCTCTCCCACTCCCCATGTCCTGTGTGTGGGGCGGGGCACCTCTTCCCCTCCCTCTGTGGGGGGGGAGTGCCTCTCCCCCTCCCCGCCATCCTGTGTGTGTGGGGGGCACCTCTCCCCTCCCCACCATCCTGTGTCTGCATAGGGGGGTCACCTCTCCCCCTCCCACCATCCTGTGTCTGGGGGGGGGGCACCTCTCCCCCTCCCTCCATGGGGGGTGCCTCTCCCCCTCCCTGCCATCCTGTGTGCGTGTGGGGGGCACCTCTCCCCTCCCCGCCATCCTGTGTCTGTGGGGGGGGCGCCTCTTCCCTCCCCACCATCCTGTGTGTGTGAGGGGGGTGCCTCTCCTCCTCCCCATCCTGTGTGTGTGTGTGTGAGGAGGAGCACCTCTCCCCCTCCCCCCACCCTGTGTCTGGGGGGGGGGCGCCTCTCCCCCTCCCCCCATCCCGTATCTGGGGGGGCACCTCTCCTCCTCCCCCCAGCCTGTGTCGGGGGGGGGGGGCACTTTACACGCTTTGGCCTCTCGCGTCAATAGCGGAGCCGCCCTGCCCCCGCCCCCGCCCCTGCCCCTTTACGCCAGTAGCGCAACCCGGCCTCCGTCACGCCCCAAAGCTCCATTAGAAGCAACAGCGCAGCTGCCACTCAGCCTCCCCTCTTACGTTAGTAGCGTAGCGGCCTCGCTCCCTGAACCGGACTCTTCCCAGCTCCTCGCCTCGCGCATGCTCGAGGCGTGACGTCAGGAGAGCAGCGAGTCAATCCCGCCCCCACACGTGGGTCACGAGGACATAGGCCGGACGTCCGCGTGCAGAGCGCGGTGAGGTTGGGATGGGGAGGGGTGTTGTGGGAAAGCGCACGCGCAGGGAGACCTTTTGCGCATGCGCAATAGGTGGGTCTGAGTGCGGCGCGTGCGCTCCGTGCGCCGGGTACCTTCGACGCATGCGCTGGGGGCGGGGATGGGGCGGGAGCTGGTGTAGGTACGCATGCGCAAGGGGTGTTGTCGGCGCCCGTTGATGGGCGGCGCATGCGCAGAGGGATCGAAGGTGCCAGAAGGAACCAAGCCGCGACTGAGGCAGCGAGACCTGGGTGAGGTCGGGGCTTCAGACGGGGGGGGCCGGGGCCGGGGCCGGGGCCGGCTGGTATAAGCTGGGGAGGGCAGGAGGAGGCGTTGGCCGGGGGGCAGGGCGAAGCCGTGGCTGGTTGGGGGCGGGGGGGAGGTACAAGCGGGGGGGGGAGGGCGAAGCCGTGGCTGGTTGGGGGCGGGGGGGAGGTACAGGCGGGGGGGCAGGGCGAAGCCGTGGCTGGTTGGGGGCGGGGGGGGAAGGTACAGGCGGGGGGGGAGGGCGAAGCCGTGGCTGGTTGGGGGCGGGGGGGGGAGGTACAAGCGGGGGGGGGAGGGCGAAGCCGTGGCTGGTTGGGGGCGGGGGGGAGGTACAGGCGGGGGGGCAGGGCGAAGCCGTGGCTGGTTGGGGGCGGGGGGGGAAGGTACAGGCGGGGGGGGAGGGCGAAGCCGTGGCTGGTTGGGGGCGGGGGGGGAGGTACAAGCGGGGGGGGAGGGCGAAGCCGTGGCTGGTTGGGGGCGGGGGGGGAGGTACAGGCGGAGGGGGGCAGGGCGAAGCCGTGGCTGGTTGGGGGCGGGGGGGAGGTACAGGCGGGGGGGGGAGGGCGAAGCCGTGGCTGGTTGGGGGCGGGGGGGGGAGGTACAGGCGGGGGGGGGGAGGGCGAAGCCGTGGCTGGTTGGGGGCGGGGGGGGGAGGTACAGGCGGGGGGGGGAGGGCGAAGCCGTGGCTGGTTGGGGGCGGGGGGGGGAGGTACAAGCGGGGGGGGAGGGCGAAGCCGTGGCTGGTTGGGGGCGGGGGGGAGGTACAGGCGGGGGGGGAGGGCGAAGCCGTGGCTGGTTGGGGGCGGGGGGGGGAGGTACAAGCGGGGGGGGGGAGGGCGAAGCCGTGGCTGGTTGGGGGCGGGGGGGAGGTACAGGCGGGGGGGCAGGGCGAAGCCGTGGCTGGTTGGGGGCGGGGGGGGAAGGTACAGGCGGGGGGGGAGGGCGAAGCCGTGGCTGGTTGGGGGCGGGGGGGGAGGTACAAGCGGGGGGGGAGGGCGAAGCCGTGGCTGGTTGGGGGCGGGGGGGGAGGTACAGGCGGAGGGGGGCAGGGCGAAGCCGTGGCTGGTTGGGGGCGGGGGGGAGGTACAGGCGGGGGGGGAGGGCG
This sequence comes from Aldabrachelys gigantea, assembly GCA_026122505.1. Lineage (NCBI taxonomy): Eukaryota > Metazoa > Chordata > Testudines > Testudinidae > Aldabrachelys > Aldabrachelys gigantea. The sequence goes on from CM047489.1 coordinate 73,795,467, forward strand.
AAGCCGTGGCTGGTTGGGGGCGGGGGGGGGAGGTACAGGCGGGGAGGGGAGGGCGAAGCCGTGGCTGGTTGGGGGCGGGGGGGAGGTACAGGCGGGGGGGGGGAGGGCGAAGCTGTGGCTGGTTGGGGGCGGGAGGGAGGTACAGGCGGGGGGGGAGGGTGAAGCTGTGGCTGGTTGGGGGCGGGGGGGAGGTACAGGCGGGGGGGGGCAGGGCGAGGCTCTGGCCACACTCCCTGGGGAGGCCCTGGGGCTATGTTGGCAGCTCGGGGTGGTGGTTCTTGTCCCTTTGGTTGCAGCCACCTTGTGGCGCCTTTGCTCTGGGACACCTGTGCAGGGAGCCATGGTGCTGCTCAGCCGTGAAACAGCCATTTACAGCACAGGACTGGCAGCCAAGTTCTGCAAAGGGACTGGTGCCTAGTGGTGCTTAGACTTCTGGGGTCTGTGCCCAGCTCTGGGAGGGGAGTGAGGGCTGGTGGTTAGAGCAGGGGGGCTGGGAGCCAGGACTCCTGGGTTCTCTCTCTGGCTCTGGGAGGGGAGTGAGGGCTGGTGGTTAGAGCAGGGGGGCTGGGAGCCAGGACTCCTGGGTTCTCTCTCTGGCTCTGGGAGGGGAGTGGGGGCTGGTGGTTAGAGCAGGGGGGCTGGGAACCAGGACTCCTGGGTTCTCTCCCCAGCTCTGGGAGGGGAGTGGCGGCTGGTGGTTAGAGCAGGGGGGCTGGGAACCAGGACTCCTGGGTTCTCTCCCCGGCTCTGGGAGGGGAGTGGGGGCTGGTGGTTAGAGCAGGGGGGCTGGGAACCAGGACTCCTGGGTTCTCTCCCCGGCTCTGGGAGGGGAGTGGCGGCTGGTGGTTAGAGCAGGGGGGCTGGGAACCAGGACTCCTGGGTTCTCTCCCCGGCTCTGGGAGGGGAGTGGGGGCTGGTGGTTAGAGCAGGGGGGCTGGGAACCAGGACTCCTGGGTTCTCTCCCCGGCTCTGGGAGGGGAGTGGCGGCTGGTGGTTAGAGCAGAGGGGCTGGGAACCAGGACTCCTGGGTTCTCTCCCTGGCTCTGGGAGGGGAGTGGGGGCTGGTGGGTTAGAGCAGGGGGGCTGGGAGCCAGGACTCCTGGGTTCTCTCCCTGGCTCTGGGAGGGGAGTAGGGGCTGGTGGGTTAGAGCAGGGGGGCTGGGAGCCAGGACTCCTGGGTTCTCTCTCTGGCTCTGGGAGGAAAGTGGGGGCTGGTGGGTTAGAGCAGGGGGGCTGGGAACCAGGACTCCTGGGTTCTCTCCCCGGCTCTGAGAGAGGAGTGAGGACTAATGGGAGAGAGCAGGGCATCAGAATTCTGAAGTTCATGAGGGAATTGCAGCCCAATGCTTAGCACAGGACTAGGAAGGGAACCCAGATGTCCTGGTTCCATGTTCCCAGCGCTGCATAGAGTCACTCCTGGCTCTGTTCTCAAGAACTCTGGGTGACTCCCTGGCTTTTCCTCTCCCCAGTGACACGGCATCAGGTGCTCTCTTGCTCTAGCTCACAGTCCTGCTGTCCTTTTGCAGACGCTGTTTGGACTCGAGTGCCCAGAGAGATTTTGTGCTGTAGGATTCCCCACGGATTCTCCGTTGAGCCCTAACACGTGGCAGACCCCAGGTCTCCCCCCATTCACCTGCCCCAAAGCGCTTGCGATCTGCTGCCCTAGCCAAAGTCAGAGCTGATCTGCAGGCCCGTGAGCTGGGATGGCTGAGATGAAGCGGCCGGTCATTTCCCACCCTTGGGAGGAGGAGGAGTGCTTGGAGTACTACGGCATGGTGTCCTTGCACCACATGTTTGAGGTGATTGGCTCCCAGCTGACCGAGAATGATGTGGCTGTGCTCTCCTTCCTCCTTGATGAGACCCAGCCCTGGACCCATCCGCTGGACCCCAGGCTGTGGGCTGTGGTGGAGGAGGATGGAACAGAGACCCCCTCGCCTCTTCTGGAGAACTGGCAAAGGAGGAGCCGGTGCTGGCAAGCTCCGGTGGAGGCAGCTGGGAGCCTAGAGGTGGTGGGTGAGCAGCACCAGCCCAGGAACGGGGTCGAGCTGCTGCTGGAGCTGGAGAGGAGGGGGAGATGTGACGAGACCAATTTCCTGCAGCTCCTGCAGCTCTTGCGGTTGCTGACCAGGCATGACCTGTTGCCTTACGTCACCCTGAAGCGGCAGCGGACAGGTACCAGGGCTTGGGAGGAGAAGGGGGCATTGGCTCCAGGCTGTGCTTGTGGGGGTGGAGAGCTCTGAGGTGTGCCTGCTCTGAGCCAGACTTGGGACAATGAGGCATACACGGGGCGGTTTCCATCCGCTGAATCCCGCTGTGGTGCTATCTCAGGGGAACTCGCCTCTCTTCTCCCCCTTAGTGTCCCCTGAGCGATACACCTACGGCCCATCTGTGACAGCTTCCGACCGGCAGATGGACAGTTGCCTCGGCTCAGCCTCTGCAGAGACCCAGCGCGATCAGTGGGAGACAGGTACGATGGCAGGCTGCGCTGGGGTAGGGGGGATGTATTGCCCTCTGCCAGTACTAACCCCTTCCCCTTCTGCATAGCTAGGAATGGGAACGCAGGCCATTGGCGCCTCTTCTCATTTGAGGAGGCCTCAGCACCCTGGGGAATGAGCCTGCGTCTCAGCCCTGGCATGCGGTGTGCTCCTTTCCCTGGCTTGGAAATGAAGCAGTGCCTGCCCCCTGGCGGTGTGGGGAGCTGAGGGCAAGGGCTGTGTGGGAGGTGGGTCCTGAATCCCTCTCCTCTCCCAGTGCCGGGGTAGAACCCAGGAGTCCTGGCTTTAGCCAATAGAAGCCACGCCCTTTGTGGAGCTCTGCTCTGAGCACTTGCCCTGTCCTCTGCAAGTCTCCTCTTACCCAGACCTTTCTTCCCTTCTCCAGGCTCCAACTCCAGCAAGAGGAAGCGAGTGAGCAGAGGCAGGGCACGGGCCAGTGCCCTCGGCAGGCGGCGCGGGGCCAAGACAGTCCCTGCCCTCAAGCAGGAGCCCCCGTCCCCCACCAAAGTGACCTGTGGTAGGTGTCTGGCTGGCGCATGCCCAGGGTCCCCCTGCCTTTGGACCAGGCCATGGAAAGACTCCGGTTCCTGGTGGGGGATAGATTGGTGCCTCCTGCTCTTCCCCCACAGCCGGGATGGGGCAGGGATGCTGGTCTGAGTCTCTAGCCAAAGTGCAGGCCCCTTCCGTGTCAGTGACTTTGGGCCGGGGGGGCTGCGCAAGTCCAGCAGGGTGCCTCACCCCAGCCCTGTGGGGCCTCTCTCTGGGGTGGGGGAGCAGGGAGCACTGGCCCACTCCTGTGAGCCTGTGGGTCCCATCCCCTTGGCTGTCCTGCTCTAACTGTCTGAATGGCTACTCCTTGTGAGAGGGCGAGAGAAAACGCCTGAGATGTGCCAGCCCTCGAGTGCCAGGTGCTGGCCTGGGCGGGGCCTGACTTCCACCCGTGTTATATGCTGGTCTAGGGGCTGAGCCCGGGGTAGGCTAGCTAATCCCCAGGCCAGTGCAGACTAGGAGGAGCAAGCAGCGGATTTAATGGAGGCAAATAACTGAGAGAACGCTGGTTCCACTGCAGGAAATTCTAATCCCAAACCAGATTGATTCCAGCTGCGTGTCTGTACCGCCTCTAGTGCGGGAGGGCCTGGTGTCGGACTGAGGTGCTTGGGTGCTATTGGAGAGCAGAGAGCTGAGATTATTTAAATCCTGCCTACGGTACCCTAGCATGTGGGACTGTGCTGTCTTCCCCTCTTGGGGTGTCACGGGGTTCAGCTCTGCTCTCTGTCTGTTCCTCAGTCACTGCCTTTAGATTAGCAAAGGCCATTGAGGCTGGCTCCTGCAGTGGTTGGTTGTGCAAAGTGCCAGTCCCAGGTGCTTCCGAATTCCTGCGTTCTAGGCCCAGCTCAGCCGCTGCCCTGCTGGGGGATTTTAGGCAAGTCACACTGCCTTTCTGTGGCTCAGTTTCCCCATCTGTAACCGAGAGAGAACAATCCTGAGCACTTGGTAAAGTGCTTTTGAGATCTATTGGTGGAAAATGTTGTCGGAGCCAGGGCTTAGCATTGTTCAGGTCCAGGAGTCCACAGACTTGTGACTAGAAGGTCAGGGCCCTATGAGCTGCTCCTGCTTAGGTGGGGGGCTCTCTAGCAGGTGCTGGCGGGGTATGGAAGCTGCGTGGTGTCAGGCACACTCTGAGGGCTGACAAGGTAGTGCAATGATCACGTCTGACCTTAAATTCTAGGAATCTAGCATGACTTGTGGCCATTTCCAAATACCCACCTAGCTCTGATAGACCCCAGATGCTGCCCTTCGTGGGGTAAGCCAGCTCAGTTCCAAGGTGGTGGCCTGGATTTCTGTCTCCAAGACCAGCATATAACCCCTGCGCCCCGCTCAGCCTGCCGAGCGCCAGCATCACCACCACTCTGTGTCCTGTTGTCTGTCAGTGCGATGCGAATGACCAGAAAAGCAAACTGCACAAAAACGTTCTCTTCCCGTTTGACCAATTTGCAGGCCATGGGTTCTAACGAAGAAGGTTCAAAAATAATTCAATGAGTCTCAATACTGCAACTTCACGGTGCAGCTAAGCCATCCGGCGGGTAGGTGCACGGATCGGACCGTAAGCTCCCTTCCACACTAGATTGTTGCCTGTCTGTCTGATAATGTTACCTTGCTTCTTGGGGGCACAAATCCCAGGACCGCTGGTGAGGTCCAGACGGCAGCTCTGCATTCATAATTTCCTGAGCCGCGGGAGGCTGGGCCCTCCCCTCTATCTGCCTTCCAGGTTAGGGCCTGGTGACCAGTCTGATTTTCCTTGGTATCACGATTTTTTTGTTGCTGCTGCTGCTACTTGATTTCTGCCAATTCTCTCTCAATCCACCATTTAAATTCCAGGTTACTAAGCAAAAGTTGATGATAAAGAGACCCTGTGTCTCTATTGCAAGCTACTCAGAACTGTCTCGCAAAGGTAACTGACTCCAGCGCACCCAATCTCTCCTGCAGTTGTCGGTGAAACCCATCCTGTTTTGAATGTGTGCTCTGAACCCCCACTGCAGGGCTCTGACAGAGGGCTCCCCTCATGCATGCTGATCCAGAGAGACCTCAGCAGTGCTGAGCCCACCCCCCTTTTGGGACAGCTCCTGTGTCCCTGCCAAGAGGGTCCGGTCGCTCCAGAAGGGCACGGCGGGGAGTCTGTGCCACAGACCCCAGCAGGTTCTGCTGGGAGCGGCTCCGCATGCCAGCTTGCATGCTGGGGCGCCAGTGGGAATGGGGGATGGACCAAGTAACCCCCAAACCCCGGCGTGCTGGATTCCTCCCAGACTCCAGCCAGTGGCTCACGTCTTAGATGGTCCCCAACCCATGCCGCTGGCCACTGCTGAAGCCATTAGAATCTGGCACCTTCCTGCCAGCTGCCTGCCTCATACACTCCCCAGCCACTCTGCACAGCCTGGTTAGCAGCCCACCCCGGCTGTGTCACTGGTTCCCATGCTCTCCTGTAAGCAAGAGTGAGCCTCCAAGTGCTCCCCCGAGTCTCTGGGGGGCGCCTCTCAGCCCTGTGGCCTAGTGTCCATCCAGCAGCCGGCCCCCCCGCAGCTGAGGTTCTTTGCCATATTGATGCCCAGAATGATGTCTTGCTGTTACCATGTGCTAAAATCTTTGAACCCTGTTTCTCTCGGTCCACAGTTGAGATCAACCCCCTGGAAAAGCATAAGTATCGGCCAATGCAAGCAGGCCGAGTGCCAGGCTCTGGTAAAAACCCAAACTCACTTCAGAGCGTAGCTCCCCTGGTGCCCCTGCGCCAGGGCGGCCCCACCTGTTAGCTGGGCCGGGAGGGACAGGGCCCTGGATGTAACAGGCTCTGTGCAGACCTGGCAGCAGAGGCTGCCAGTGCCTGTCCTGGCGAGGGACTAGCTCACCCACCCCACGTGTGGGGAGTCTGGGCTGCTAGTGTGAAAACCCCAGTCAGCTGCTCACCCCGACCTTCTCACGCTGATGTGGGGGGAGCCAGTAGAGCAGCAGCCCCCACTCTGCGGTGCTCAGTGGTTTACAGCGTTGAGCAGCTTGCTTCGTGCTACCCATGGCTTTCCCCAGCTGCTGGCAACAGCTTGTCCCCTCTGGGGCGCTGGGCATGCCCTGGGCACCTCCTTGGGGGCAGCAGTCCCACATGTCTGTAACCTCAGCAGCTGCTCAGGTCCCCGTCTCTCCCAGCCACAGGGAGGGCAGGTTTGATCCCTGGGGGAGGAGGTGACCCCAGTCCTGCCCCGCCAGCCCTTCCGAGGAGGGCACCGGATCCCAATGGGTTAACGTCACCCCTGCTGTTCCTGGATTCAAGGTTCCCTTGAGCCAAGCCTCCAGGTACAGGCTGTGTGTGGTGTCAGTAAAACGGAAGGAAGCTGTCAGCTGCTCAGCATGTCGCTAGCATCTGGAGGAGCAGGCTTGAGCGGGGGATTGAGATTGCTGCCAGGGCACTCCGTGACCCGCCCCCCCTCAGTCTGGATTGCCTGACTCCCGAGTGCTCTGAACCCGGGGGCGGCAGGGACTCCTATCACAGCTTGCGCTGGCCTCTCAGACAGCCCACAGCCCGAATGGGTGAGAAGGGTGCCAAGCCCAGTGGGCATCCTGTTTTGGCACACCTTTGCCAGCCCCTTGCCTGTCCGAGCTCCTCAGCACCACCGTGCCCCTCTGGCAGCCTGCGTTGGGCATGACTTTAGCCCTGCCCCCTCTCTGGCAGGTGGGGGGTGTCTCGGAGTGTGAGCAGAGCGGTGTGGTTTTGGGGGGCCCGGGCTCTGGGCGGGGTTCCCTGGCAGTGGAGGCCGGGGCTGTGACTGCACTCTGAGTTAATGCTTCTACAGGTGAGGACCACAAGACAGAGCCCTTAAGCAGACGGCCTTGTCGAGCGTATGTAACACCCACCTGCCTCTCGGGTTCTTTATTTGACCGTATCTTGCTCTGTAGCCATTGTTCTCCCTTGGATGCCCCCTTTTGATTTTGGCCTGACAGGCGGCTGATCCAAAACTACACCCCACCTCTTCCTGGCTACAGCCAAACTCTGCCAAATCTGGGGAAGTGAGCCTGGAAAAGCAGATTCTCCGACCAGCTGAGTGGGGCTAGGGCAGGGAGGGCCGGCTGCGGAGATCGTCGGTCAATGGGGCACTCTCCCCTCCCTGTGGGGTGCTGATCTCACCGGCAATGGGGGCTCTATGGAGAGAGCAGGGCAGAAGCCAGCAGAGCTGCCCTGGTTGCTCAGTGCGAGGCAAGCTGGCTGGGTGGGCCCCCAGAGCCGCTCCAGAGGGTCTTGTCTAGCTGGGGCAGGGATGGTACGGGGCCGGTGGGGTAGGAGGTGGATGTTTGGCAAGGTTTGGCTGTAGCCCTGTGGTGAGAGGATGCTCTAGGGAGGGAGTCTGGAGCCCTTGGTGGGCCCCCCCAGGCCCGTTGAGAGCCGCCCTGCCCCCCAGCATCACACTGCATGAGCGCGCGGTCTGTATGCCGCTGGCCTGTGCCCTCTGGCGCTGATGCCCCGTGTCTCTCCTCCCCTCCCGTGTCTGTCTCTGCCCTCTTCCCCCAGACATCCGGCTGCGGGTGCGCGCTGAGTTCTGCCAGCACGAGCCGGTCCTGCGGCAGAACGTGCTGTCCAACAAGCAGCACCGGCTGGAGCGCCAGTTCGACATCTTCGGCCAGTCCAACACCATCCTCAAGTCGCGCGACCTGGGCTCCATCATCTGTGACATCAAGTTCTCGGAGCTCTCCTACCTGGACGCCTTCTGGAGCGACTACATGAATGGGTCACTGCTGGAGGCCCTCAAGGGCGTCTTCCTCACCGAGTCCCTCAGGGACGCCGTGGGGCAGGAGGCCATCCGGCTGCTGGTCAACGTGGACGAGGATGACTACGAGGAGGGGCGCCGGCTGCTGCTGGAAAGCCTCGGCCCCCAGTGACAGCGCCGTGGGGCGGGGACACAGCCTGGCTTCCGGGGAGCTCGGTCTGGGTGGGTAGCGCTTCCTGCCCTTCCCGGGTGTTTGCTGGCCTCTTCTACCTTGATAGCTAGCCATGCACGCACGCCGGGTCCCCCCCGCTAGCCCCATCATCCCTAGTCCATGCAGACACACCAGGTCTGCTCCCCCCATGCTAGCCACCATCACCCCCAGTAGGTACGTGTACACACGCACACACTTGTCTCTCTCCTCCCCTCCCCCCCATGCTAGCCCACCATCACCCCCAGTCCCTCCCCCTCCACACACTCACACCAGGTCCCTCTGTCCCCCATGCTAGCCACCATCCCCACTGGCGCCATCTGACCCTAGGTCCCAGCCCCTGCATGCTAGGCACCATCACTCCCAGTCACACACACACACACACACACACACACACACACACCCCCAGACATTAGCCACCCTCACACTGGGTGCTAGCCCTCCTGCCCCAGGCTGCTTCTGGGTGCTAGCAGAGAAATGCGCGCGGGGGGGGTCCCTCTGCCACTGCCCTGAGCCCACCCCCTGTGATGGGCCATGGCGCTTACCCCCCCCCCTTCTCTCCCAGGTCTCGGGCTGTACTTTTTTCTAAGCCACTGGAGCTCATCCACTTGGGACACGGAGACTCCTGAGAAGGACCCTGTCTGGGTGCTGCCACGGGGAAAACCTCTGCCCGCCTGCAGGCCTCTGACTGTGCCAGCTGGGCCAAGCACTGGACTGAGTGATGCACCTCCTGTGTTGCCGAGGAGATAGGACAGGCAACTCCAGATGCACAGGGTGTGGGGCCAGCCCCCTCGAGGGCTAGCCGTGGCTCCTGTCCCTGGACAGGGGCACCGCTGACCAGGAGACTTGAGCTTTCATTATTTTTAGGACACAAACCTGGTTTTCCTCCTGCTGCCGTTTGGGCTGGGGGGTGCAGGTGGAAAGGGGGAGTCAGAGTCACTTAGGGACGTTTTCCTGGGCTCTGGCTATTTGTACATAATATAAATATATCATGGGGGGATGGGACGGACAGGGCTCAGGCAACGGCTGCAGGAATTTGTCCTCAGTCCTGGGGGTAGGGGGTGTCAGCTGGTGTAATTATTTAAAAAAGATGGTATTTTTTTAAGCAAAAGAAGGAAAAATGCACACAAAAAAAACCAAAACAGCCTGACCTGATCTTTTTTGACAAATGGTTTTGCTGCGTCTTGTATCGAGGATGGAAAAAAATCAATAAAACAGAGAATTTGTAGTGGAGACTCTTCTTGAACAGGCACTTTCAGTTCCTTCTCCGCCAGCCTGGGGCAGAGCCCAGGGGTCCTGGCTCCCGGTCCCCCGCGCTGGGGCAGAACCCAGGGGTCCAGCTGTAGTAAGGGAAGTCAGGTGGTGCTGGGTTGCTGCAAGGGCGACTCTGCTGAGCTGCCCTTTTCCATGTCCAGTGCAGGCCTGTGGAGAACAGGGCCGGGCTGGTGCCAGAGTAGGGGGGGGGGGTGTCCTGGCCCCTGGGCTAGTCACCCTCCCCCGCTCTTCCCTTCACCTCTCCAGGCCGAAGCCCCTGTGCGGCTGAAAGCCTGGCTGTCGTGAGGATCCACAACTCCCAAGCCAGGCTCCCAGGAGTGTCTCGTTTTGGCCTTCACAACATCCTCGGCAGTGAGATCCACAGGTTAACTATGCTCTGTGAAGAGATGGGGCCTGTTTATTTCACTGATGAGCCCTGGTTCTTGTCATTTCCACATTCGCTCTCCACGCCAGTCAGGATTTTATAGCCCTGAGTCGCCTCTTTCCCAAGCTGAACAGTCCCAGTCCTCACACAGGCGCTGTTCCAGCGCGCCCCCCCCCGCCGCCCATCCTTTTGGTTTCCTGCGTTCTAACAGCTGTTCTGAGGGGGGCGCAGGGGTACCCGGGGGTGTGTGAGAGGCGTTATATTGTCTGTCGTCTTCTCCCTTTTCTAATGGCTGCCAACAGCCTGATCGCGTCTTTGGCTGCTGCTGCACATGGAGTGGATGTTTTCAGAGAAGGATCCACCGTGACTCCAAGCTCTTTCCTGAGGGGGAAAAACTAATTTAGAGCCCGTTTGTGTGTTTAGAGCTGGGATTATGGTTTCCAAGGTGCATCAATTTGCACTTAGCAGCATAAAATTTCATCTGCCTTTTTGTCCAGTCTCCGAGTTCGGCGAGATCCCTTTGTAGCTCTTCACAGTTGACTTTGGCCTTAACTATCTTGAGTAATTTTGTATCGGGAAATGTTACCACCTTGCCCTTTGCCAGTTCACTTGGGAATATGTTGAACAGACCTGGGCCCAGTACAGAGCCCTGGGGGACCCTGCTATGTACTTACCTCCACTGTGAAGAACGACCATTGTCCCTCCCCTTTGCTTCCTGTCTTTTAACCACTTACTGATCCAGAGAAGACCTGCCCTCTTATCGCAGGATTGCTTAGTTTGCTTAAGAGCCTTTGGGGAGGGCCCCTGTCCAAGGCTTTCTGAAAGTCCAGGTACGCGATAACCGCTGGCTCCCCCTTGGCCATGTGCTTGTTGACCCCTTACAGAATTCTAGTAGATTGGGGAGGCGTGATTTCCCGTCACAAAAGCTGAGATGACTCTTCCCCAACAAATCGTGTTCATCCCTGTGTCTGACAATTCTGTTCTTTACTAGAGTTTAACCAGTTTGGCCGGCACTGAAGTCAGGCTCACCGGCCTGGAATTGCCGGGATCGCCTCTGGAGCCTTTTTACAAAAATTAATGTCCCATTAACTATCTATCCACCAGTCAGCTGGGGCAGTGTGATGGAGTAGAGGCTGTCGGTGTGGGGAATGGGAGAGCAGGGGATGTCTTCAGGTGAGGGACAGGATCTTTAAGCCTGTAACCTGAGCCAGGCAGGAGGGAGGGGGGTCAGCACCTTTGCCCAGGAAGCGGGACAAAGAAATCGGCCGACTGGAGGAGGGGCAGGTCAGTTTGGGTTTGGGGCTGTGTGGGCGGAATTCAGGGTATCCTAGCTAGGATCCAAGCACCCTGAAAGCCCAGAAGGACTGGATGGAGGGGTCCTGGCTCAGCCTCCAAGCTCTGCTGTAACCTGCGTTCCTGTTGTCCAATAAACCTTCTGTTTTACTGGCTGGCTGAGAGTCACTGTGGGGTCCAGGAAGAGGGGTGCAGGGCTGGACTCCCCCAGACTCCGTGACAGGCAGATGCCAGTGGGGCCTCCACTGCAGCGTGGCTCAGGGGGGCGCTAATTACCCTGCTCTGCTGTACAGATGCTGCCCCGTGTCTCTGCCAGCCCTGCCCGAGGGGCGTCAGTCCCTGCACGAGGCGCGAATCCCCCAGCAGCCTGGCCGTGCTGGGCAGTGCGCCCAAGGTGAGGGGCTGATCCCCCAGACTCCTCCCTGCGCTGGGGGATCTGGCCCATTGCAGGGCTCCTGGGGGGGGCCCTGGCACCCCCACTCCATTGGCCATATGGGGGTGTCTCCTGCCCCCTCCCCCAAGCTCTCTCTCTTCTGGACTCACCCCCTGGTCTGTTCCTCTGGCTGGAAAGTTACCCCCTGTTACTCCAACTGGGGGCGGGGGGCTGGGCCAGGTCCCCCCAGGCTCCCAGCCCCACGGTGCCCTAGGCGGGGTCACTGAAGCCTGAGGCGTTGCGGGCGGCGGCTGCTGACGCTGCTTTGGCCACGAGGGGGCAGCAGGGGGTCTGCGATTGCTACAGCTGTTGCTGTTCGCTTAAGGGCCGCCAGGTGGCTCCACTCCTCTATATATTTGTTCCCCTTCCGCCCTCGGCTCCCAGCCCCCCCCAACCACCAGACCCCTCCCCTCCCAGGGCTAGAACCCAGGAGTCCTGGCTCCCAAATCCAACCCCAGCTCTAATCACTGAACCCCACTCCCCTCCCAGAGCTGGGGAGAGAACCCAGGAGTCCTGGCTCCCAGCCCCCCCTGCTCTAATCACTGGACCCCACTCCCCCCCCAGAGCTGGGGAGAGAACCCAGGAGTCCTGGCTCCCAAATCCAACCCCAGCTCTAATCACTGAACCCCGCTCCCCTCCCAGAGCTGGGGAGGGAACCCAGGAGTCCTGGCTCCCAGCCCCCACTCCCCTCCCAGAGCTGGGGAGGGAACTCAGGAGTCCTGGCTCCCAGCCCCCCCCTGCTCTAATCACTGGACCCCATTCCCCTCCCAGAGCTGGGGAGGGAACCCAGGAGTCCTGGCTCCCAGCCCCCACTCCCCTCCCAGAGCTGGGGAGGGAACCCAGGAGTCCTGGCTCCCAGCCCCCCTGCTCTAACCGCCAGCTCCCACTCCCCTCCCAGAGCTGAGGAGAGAATCCAGGAGTCCTGGCACCCAAATCCAACCCCAGCTCTAATCACTGAACCCCACTCCCCTCTCAGAGCTGGGGAGAGAACCCAGGAGTCCTGGCTCCCAGCCCCACCCTGCTCTAATCACTGGACCCCACTCCCCTCCCAGAGCTGGGGAGGGAACCCAGGAGTCCTGGCTCCCAGCCTCCCCTGCTCTAACCACCAGCTCCCACTCCCCTCCCAGAGCTGGGGAGAGAACCCAGGAGTCCTGCTCCCAGCCCCCCTGTTCTAACCACCAGCCCCCACTCCTCTCCCAGAGCTGGGGAGCCCCCAGCAGAGTGACCCAAGCCTGGCTGGAGCTTTGCCGCCCCCTCTGAGTGATGCCCATGACCCCTCCCCGCTGCTCCACCAGGACAGGCTGCCAGGTGCCAGCTGGGCCTGGAGCCATGACCAGCACCCCCCCTCCAATGGAGGTATTGGCCTCACCCCTCTCTAGGAAGCCACCTGGGCTTCCGTGGAGGACCCCCCCCTCCCCGCCACGCACACAGTGTGTCAGGGAAGGATCCAGACAGAATTCTCTGGGCTAATGAGATGAGCTTGTTCGGGTACCACCTTGGAATATGCCACACAGTGGAGCCAGGACTCCTGGGTTCTCTCCCAGGCTGTGGGAGGGGAGTGGGGGCTGGTGGATAGAGCAGGGAGGACTGGGAGCCAGGACTCCTGGGTTCTCTCCCTGGCTCTGGGAGGGGAGTGGGGGCTGGTGGGTTAGAGCAGTGGGGGCCGAGAGCCAGAACTCCTGGGTTCTATCTTCACCTTTAGGAAGGGAGTGGGTCTAGTGGGATGGGGGCTGGAAGCATTTTGTCTCTCAGCTCTGTGTGGGTGGAAGGGAACACACAGAACATTCAATCAAAGCTTTGCATGGAGACTGCAAAGACCTCGTCCACCCCCAGCCTACACTGAGCTGAGGGGTGGGCAAAGAACATGCTCTGTTGGGGTTCAGTTCTTTGCAACTTGGAGTCGGATTTTTCCAGAGGCCACTGTTAATTTCCAGCCACCCCCCCCCCCCCCCCCAAGGCAGCTGCATGCGCGAGGTGTCTGCCTCCTTCCTAGCAGCGGACGTGACCTGCTGTCTGTTTTTTATTAGCCTGGACACAGGCTCTGCGGTCAGGCACAGGGGCTGGAATGACACACAAAGCATTAGCCATGTCAGCGGCAGGCAGGCTTGGCGTGTGAGGATGAATTAACAGTAAATGAATACAGGGCCCTTCGGCAAGGGAGCAGCCTTTCTGCTAGGGGTGGGTTAAGTTTGGGTCCAAAATTCAGGCCGATTTGGGGTGCAGTTTTATTTCCCCCTAGGAAACAATTCTCCTGATTGTTTCTGGCCTGTTTGCAATCAGAGCAGGGTGCTGATGGTCTGGGGCTGCAAGGGCGGCCGTTTCCCCAGCCTCTGTGTTCTTCCCCCGAAGGAGAATTCCAGGGTTACAATACAGAAAACGGCCTGCACCAGGCCCTGTGCTGGTGCAAGTTGGTCTTTTTCCAAACACCTCACTGCAGAGTGCACACCAGCTCCAGCCTCACCATCGAATAATGAGCCTAATGCTGAGCACTTTTACGCGAGTGTGACACTCTAGCTAATTAACCCCAACACTTCCTAAGTGATTTGACTCTTTCTGAAACCCTGCACTGAATTCAAGTCTTAATTCTCAGTATTACTGCTGGCAAGTTTTCATTTCCAAGATACATTTCATGCCATTATCTCAATTATTGCACAGAACGGCGAATCTATGTTGTATGCAGTTCTGATTCTGTGCGATAATGTTAAATATTGCATGCAAATTCAAAACTATCAAAATGCAGGCGATGCTTAATTTATGTTGCATGTAATACAGCTTTAATGTAATTATCTCAAATTATCTCCAAACTTCGCTTCCAATAAGCACAGAAAGATGAATTTAGATTGCCTGTAATAAGACAACTTCACATCTGTGCCAAGTCCTTCATCTATGTTGCACACACCAGTCTCAATTTTCAACATACGCAAATTTTCAAGAGCGTGTTATATAAAATTAATTCTCGCTCCCAGAGCACTTGAAGTGAAATCGGCTTGTAATATACATTGTGCATTGACCTTAAGCCCAATATGTATCGCACCAAAGCCTCCCTTTTCAGAAACACACAAACCCAGTCTGTCTTCCACACCATGATTACAAATACAGCAATTAATTTTCCGAATGGGGGGGACCCTTTCCCTAATTTGAAGTATTTTGCAACAATTTTAAACTCTGATATACTGCCTGCAATGCTCAATTCTTGGGATAAGATTTTCTCAATTCTACAATAGTTTAGCAGGGTCCCAATTATCTTTCAGAGACGACTCGAATTCTCAATCTCTCTACATACACCGAATTCTCCGTTTATAAATGTATATCACACAAGCCAGTTAGGCCAAAATTTCGTAAGTTGGGTGACCACAGTAAAACCGATAAAGCCATATTTTAAATTGCATTTCACTGACGAAATGTGGCTTTCTGAGCACAACTGTAGACACCCAGTTTTGCAAACGTTAGCCTTAATTTTTGCACATAGTACTTCAAATTCTAGCGATGCTCTGAATGTGATCAATTTTATACTGTACCCTGAATTATTCCTGATTTCTCCATACATGCAGTTCTCCCTAGTCTCAGTGTGCTAGGGCTAAGAAGCTTCTTTGTCAATTTTGCCCAAAATGCTTTAAAATCTTGGCTCATATTCCTCTCAGCGTCTCATATTTACTGCATGCAAAAAAACCCAAACCCAATCTGAATGATTTCTGCATCTCATCCTCTTTATTTTCAGTGGAAAATACATCGAATGGTCTTTTGAAATTCCTTATATATATTGCAGCACAATCCTTTTTATTGTTCTTCAGGTCTATGAAACACGGATGCAGCAACTACGAGTATTGTGTATAACGGTCTTAATTTCCAACATTCAGTCTGCAATTTTGCTCTGATTTTTGGCAAATAATTCTGTTAACACCCAGTATTCACCTAATGTAAAACTAATAATTTTGGCATACGATGATCTCAGTTCCTAGCAATTCTCTGGGTTATTTTTCATATTTTTCTAATTCTCAAAAATAATGCTCTTAGATTATATAGAATATTCTTAATACTTCTTCACGTAATACTATTAATTCTTCATACATATTGCATGCATTACTTCCACATATTGCATATCATATCCTTCCATTTCTTTAATATCAAATCCCCCAAATGTCTGGTTAATTATGGTATATAATAATTTAAAATCTATATTCACTATGGCATTTTTTATTTCTGTTCTCTTAATTATTTTGTATAATAATCTGCAAATCTCACTGTATTTATGCCCTAAACTTCATTTCTAAATTGAAGTTCCACACAATACTTTTAATTGCCAGTAATATATCCTCTCTCATTCTCCAATGCAATGCATGTCCTTATTCTGTCTAATGCCACTCATTTCCATATGCATTACATGCACAAAATCATATTTTTCATATAAACCTTTCATACCAAATATGTATTTATATATTGCATGTAGCACTCAATAGTTATATTAATTCAATATAAAACTCAACCATTGCACAGTATACTCTTCATTATACATACGCATTTCATGCAATTAATTATTTTGCATACAATATTCAATATTAATTTTATCCAACATTCTAACCCTTCCCTGTACACCCTGTATTTTATTTTTTTGGCATAGAGTATTTTCTTTCTCAATATGCATTGCATGAACCAATCTCTTAATTATTTTTGCATAAGAAACTCTTAATTTCCAAATAATCCTACATGTACTATTAAGGAGCCTAGCACACAATATTCTCCTTTCCAAATATATATTGCAAACTACCGAATATAGTGCTTTCAACGTTCTGTATGCATTGCATAAAATGTTCTTAATTGTTTTGGCATAAAAAACACTTAATTTCCAAATTCTTGGGCATGCAATACTCTGAAATTTTGCCACAATGCTCTCCATCGCCAATCCACGTTGCATGCAATATTCGGAATGATTGCATAGAATATTCTTAATTCCAAATATGAATTTAATACAACAGTCTAATTATTTTGTTTCAAACACTCAATATCCACTTCAGGCAACATTCTTAAGCCTCACTAGATATATGGTTATGTCGGTTTTACACTGCATTGTATATAATAATCTGAATGCTTGTATGCGATATGTTTAAATCTGAATATGTGTTGCATAAACTTTTCTTGATTATTCTAATGTCATGCTCTTACCTTTCAAAATCTGCTCTGTGCGATATCATAAAATATTGCACACAATGCTGTTTGCTCCCAAATACATATTGCCAATTCCATTCAGAATTATTGCAATTAGTACTTCTAATGCTAAACAGGCATTGCATAAACATCTCTGCATTTTTGGCATATAAAACTTAATTTCCAAAATACCCTGCATGTTGCATTCTCAAATATTGCATATATGCCCTCCAATTCCAATGTATATTGCAATAATGTTCTGCCTATTGCATATAGTAGTTTTAATTCTGATTGGGTGTTGAATATGTCTGTATTCTTTGTCATATAAAACTTCATTTCCAAAATATCCCAAACACAGTATTCTAAAATACTCCTCACATGCCCTCCACTTCCAATGTATATTGCAAATAACCTTTGATATGATTGCATAGAACACTTTTAATTCTGAATATGCAGTGCATAAAAAGTTCTTGATTATTCTTGGCATGTAAGATTATTGATTTCCAAGATATTCTGCATGCTCCATTCTCAAATATTGCCCAGATGTGCGCCACTTCCAATGCATATTTCACATAACATTTGGCATTATTGCATGGAGCACTTTACATTCTGAATAGGCACCAATATCTCTGGGTTATCTGGCATGTAGGAGTCTTAATTTCCAAAATCATCTCCTGCATGCAGTACTCTGAAATAGTGCCTCTGTGCTTTCTGCCCTCAGTACAGATTGCCCACAAAAGTGTTGTAGGGAAAACTTGGACTTCAGAGTGTCTCTACCGCATGCAAACTCCTCATCACTGTGCAAATGATGCCCTCAATTTTCTCCGTGAAAGTTTGAAGCTGAAAAACAAAGCGTGCGAGAGAGACAGAGCGAGGGGTGCAGCAGGAGAAAAGGGTGTTGTGTTACACACACTGCCCCCCTTCCACGCACAGCACTAGGGAAGCACACACACAACCATGCAGCCATGCAGCCATACCCCCCTCATCCACCCCCTCAACATCAGAGCCACTCAAGCACAGCCCTACAAACACACTCTCCCTTTCCCTCAAAACTTGGGCTCCCCCCTCTCCTCCCCCAAGTCCTGGGACTCCCCCCTTCCTAGCCCTCCCTCAACCCTGGCCTCCCCACTCCCCTCCCCCTTCCTCACCTGCCCCCTCCTCCCATATCCTGGATCTCCCCCTTTCTAGCCCTCCCCCAACCCTGGCCTCCCCACTCCCCTCCCCCTTGCTCACCTGCCCCCTCCCCCAAGTCCTGGGGACTCCCCCACTTCCTAAACCTCCCTCAAACCGTGGCCTGCCCCCTCCCAACCCTGCCCCTCCACCTTCCTAACCCACCCCTCCTCCCAGCCCTGTCCCTCCCCTCCAAGCCCTGGGGCTCCCCCTCCCCCCACCAACCCCCCCCCGCTCCCTCCCCATCCCCGGCTATTGCTGCTGCTGCCGCCCTGAGCATCCTTCATGCCTGGTGCTGATGCTGCTGCATCCTCCCCGTTGCCAAGGCAACCGCGGCTGGCGGGGGGATGATGGAGAGAAGCCGGCGCGCGCCCCGGCTCGCGCTCCGCCTGCTGCTGCTGCTGCCGCTGCCGGCCCCGCTCCCCCCCAGCCCGTGGCTCGGCTGCAGCCATGCGCGCATGGAGGAGTCAGCGTGCGCCCACCGATGGAAGCAGAGGTAGGTGCAGTCTCCGGGCAGCCCCCCGCCTCCGCCTCCTCCCGGCTCCGTGCCTCGCTCGCTCCCATTTAAAAATCTTTAAAACTTTGCATATTAATATCTGCGCTTTGCATAAATCTCCCCCGCGCTTTATTGATTGCAAAGCGCTTAATGCAGCGGCTGGCCCGTGGCAGGCGCGCTCACGGGCTCGCTCGCCTCCTGCC
This sequence comes from Aldabrachelys gigantea, assembly GCA_026122505.1. Lineage (NCBI taxonomy): Eukaryota > Metazoa > Chordata > Testudines > Testudinidae > Aldabrachelys > Aldabrachelys gigantea. The sequence goes on from CM047489.1 coordinate 73,813,792, forward strand.
CGCGCAGCGCCGCCGATTGTTCCGAGCTCTCTTGTCTCGGGCTCGCCGGCTCCCGGAGCGGAGCGGAGCCCGGGGCCGGGCCGGGGGGAAGGAGAACGAACCGGCCGAAGCGGAGCGCGGCGGCCGCGGGTTTCTTTGCGCTTCCAGCTTTAGGCTCGGGGGGGGTTTTGCACTTGCAAAAGGGGCGCGAGCTTCGCTTCTGCAGCGCGCCCGGAGCGGAGCCGCGGAGCCGGGAATAAAAGCCGGGCTGGCCCGGGGCTCCTGCGAACGCCCCTGGGCTGCGGGCGGAGGATGCTGGAGGTGGAGGGGAAGGAAGAATGGGAGAAAAAGGAGCGTGTGTGTGTGTGTGGGGGGGGGGGGGGGGGGTTGTGTTTGCAAAGCGGGCATCTCCTGCGTGGGAATTGTATTCCAGTGCAGCGGGAATGGGGGGGCTGTTACATGGGGGGGTCTCCGATCTGTTTGGGGGCGATGTGTTGGAGGGGCCGTGGTTAATTAGGGGCGCCTGTAGCATTGGATGGGGGCTGTGGTTAATTGGGGGGGCTGTTGCATTGGAGGGGGCTGTAGTTATTGAGGGGCTGTTGCATTGGAGGGGGCTGTGGTTAATTGGGGGGGCTGTTGCATTGGAGGGGTGCCGTGGTTAATTGGGGGGCTGTTGCATTGGAGGGGGGCTCTGATGCGGTTTGGAGGGGGGCTTTGCTCACCCCGCGGCTGCAGGTGTTTATGCGGCGACGCTGGATGCCCGATGCACAGAGCCGGGGGATTGTGGATTGTCCGGAGCTTGGGGGGGGGGGGGGGCAATGGCCAGAGTCGGGGGGGCACGGTAGGATGGGGGGGCAGATGCAGTCAGCCAGCGCTGGACTCGCCTTTTGTCCACGGCGAGGAGGGGGGCAGCCGGGGAGTATTAATGATGATCAGCAGCGCTCGGTTGTTCCTGGGGGGAGCGCGTCGCGTAGCTGGGGGTCCAGGGGGAGGAGGGAGAAGAGGCATGAAGGGGGGCGCCGGAGGGGTGTGGATCTGGGGTGCAAGGGGAAGCAGAGGCTGGATCTGGAGGTGTATGGGAGGGAGGAGGAATCTGGGCGTGGGGAGAAAGGGGGAAGAAGGGACCGTGTCTGTGGTGTGTGTGTGGGGGTCACATTCCCTCCTGCCCCCCCTTTCCCTGCTCTTTGTCATATTAAAATTAAATTATTTTGGAGAGAAAATAAAACACACCAGTGAATCTCCTGAGCCCTGAAATCCCGCTGAGCCCCCAAACTCTGAGTCACCTGCGAACCTCCACCCCCGACTCCCCTTCATGCCCTCCCCAGCTCAGCATGCCCCACTGCCCCCCCATTCCAGAGGCTGGGGTGTGGGTGGGAGCAGAGGGGGGGGTTGTTCAGGTGCCCCCTCCCCAAGGCTGAGTGGGCGGCTCACCCCCTCCCGATTTCATTCCTCCTCGCTGGGCTCAGCGAGTCTAAAAGTACCAGGTAATGCTGATACGGCACTGCTGTGGGAAGCTTGCAGCACTGGAGGGTCCCGAGTGGGCACTGTTGTGGGAAGCTCGCAGCACCAGGGAGGTCCAGGGGGGCACTGCTGTGGGAAGCTTGCAGCGCTGGAGGGTCCCGAGTGGGCACTGCTGTGGGAAGCTCGCAGCATCAGGGGGTCCCAGGTGGGCACTGCTGTGGGAAGCTCTCAGCGCTGGAGGGTCCCAGGTGGGCACTGCTGTGGGAAGCTCTCAGCGCTGGAGGGTCCCAGGTGGGCACTGCTGTGGGAAGCTCTCAGCGCTGGAGGGTCCCAAGTGGGCAGTGCTGTGGGAAGCTTGCAGCGCTGGAGGGTCCGTGCTGGGCACTGCTCTGGGAAGCTTGCAGCACCAGGGGGTCCCCACTGGGCACTGCTCTGGGAAGCTCGCAGCACTGGAGGGTCCTTGCTGGGCACTGCTCTGGGAAGCTCGCAGCGCTGGAAGGTCCCAGGTGGGCACTGCTCTGGGAAGCTCGCAGCACTGGAAGGTCCCAGGTGGGCACTGCTCTGGGAAGCTCGCAGCACTGGAAGGTCCCAGGTGGGCACTGCTCTGGGAAGCTTGCAGCGCCATTGGCTGAGGGTACCGGAGTGGGGGGTCAGTTCCATGTCTGTGAGTCTGTAGGGGATGGACACACGTACAGCCGAGCTCTGCGGCTCACTTGGCCCCTGGCCCTTCCAGCCTGTGTGAATGACAGTGTGTGTGATGTGTGTATGCATGTGTGACAGTGTGTGTGTATATGTGTGTGCACGTGTGACAGTGTGTGTGTGATGTGTGTATGTGTGTGCATGTGTGACAGTGTGTGTGTATGTGTATGCATGTGCATGTGTGATGTATATGTGTGTGCATGTGTGAATGTGAGTGTGATGTGTGTGTGTGTGGACAGTGTGTATGTGTATGCATGTGCATTTGTAATGTGTGTGCATGCGTGTGCACGTGTGACAGTCCGTGTGTATGTATGTGACTGACAGTGTTTGCATGTCTGCATTCTTAGCCGATGGAACCATTGTGTCTGGGTTCCCAGGGGTGAAGCTACCCCCAGGCTGCAGAGGGGGCTGGGAGCCAGGACTCCTGGGTTCTCTCCCTGGCTCTGAGAGGGGAGTGGGGTCTGGTGGTTAGAGCAGGGGGTGCTGGGAACCAGGACTCCTGGGTTCTCTCTCCGGCTCTGGGAGGAGAATAGGGGCTGGTGGTTAGAGCAGGGGGGCTTGGAGCCTGGACTCCTGGGTTCTGTTCTGCCCAGGGTAGCTGATTTTCCCTTGATAAAGAAAGCCCCTGGGGACAATGGTGGGGGGGCTGGGGTCTGCCCCAGAAACCCCTCATATCCCCCCTCCTTGGGGTTCACAAGGAGGGGGTGGGGCCGGGGCCCAGGGACCCTGTTGTGTGTGCGCTGTGTGCATTGTCATGAGTGCAAGTGTGGGGGGTGTGCTGTGTGTCTCTGTCCCCTTGTGCCCAGTGTGTGTGTGTGTTGTGTTGTGTGGGTCTCCATGCAGTGTGGATGTGCCTCTTGCTGTTGGCTGGTTGTGGTGTGGTGTGTGTTGCAGTGTGGGTGAGCATGGGGTTGTGGTGTGGGCGTCTCTCTCCCTTCTGTTTGTGTGGTGTGTTACGAGGCGGTGAGTGCGTGTTATGGCATGTGCATGTCTCCATCCATGGTGCACAGTGTGTGTTTGTGCAGGGTGTGTGTCAGAGTATTTCTTCCTGGCATGGGGCTTCTGCTGCTAAGTGAGACCTTATATATCTGCAGTGACCTTTTATATTGTGTGTGTGTGTGTGTGTGTGTGTGCGTCTGGTCTGTGTGTGTGTGTGTGGTCAGTGTGTATGCGTGCATGTCTGCTCAGTGTATGTGTGTGTGTGTGTGTGTGTGCCTGGTCAGTGTGTGTGTGTCTAGTCAATGTGTGTGTATGTGTGTGCGCGCGTCTGGTCAGTGTGTGTGTGTCTGGTCAGTGTGTGCATGTGTGTGTGCGCACGTGTCTGGTCAGTGTGTGGCCTTCTCCAGAGGCCCCTCAGAGGGACTCGGCGCATGGGGGTCCTGCTGCTGTGGGGAGGGGCGTGTCCGTGTGTTGGCTGGGCTGGGGGTGTGTCCGTGTGTCGGCTGGGTGGGGGTGCGTCCATGTGTCGGCTGGGCAGGGGGTGCATCCGTCTGTCAGGTGGGAGGGGGCGCGTCCGTGTGTCGGCTGGGCAGGGCCTCGTCCGTGTTTCGGCTGGGTTGGGGGGTGCGTCTGTTTGTCAGATGGATGGGGGGCACATCCCTGTGTCAGCTGGGTGGGGGGCACCTCCATGTGTCAGCTGGGCAGGTGTGCATCCGTGTGTCGGCTGGGCGGGGGGCGCGTCCGTCTGTCAGATGGGTGGGGGTGCGTCCGTGTGTCGGCTGGGCACGGCCCGCGTCCGTGTGTCAGATGGACGGGGGGCGCGTCCGTCTGTCGGCTTGGTGGAGGCACGTCCGTCTGGCTTTTGGCCTCTGGCCTTTTGCCACCCCGCCCCACACAGGGAATTTCTCCTGGCTTCCCAGGCCAGCCCCCCCTCCCCCCAGCGTCCCTGGTCCACCCCCCCGGCGTGGCCCCCAGAGCATCCCAAGGCAGGTCCTGGTTGGCTTTGCAAAGGGCCTGGGCCAGAGAACACCCCCGCCCCGGTTTCTCTTTCTCACTTCCCCCTTTCTCGTTCCTTCCTTCCTGTCCCCTCGCTCACTCGGCCCTTTCTCCAGGCTGCCCCCCTTTTCCTTTACCTCTGTCTCCCCCCCCCCACCTGCACTTGACCCGGCTCCTTACCGAGATCCCCTCCCTTTCTCCCTCCCCGCCCCAAATCCGTGCTACCCCCCCCGTATCAGGGCCCCCCTCCTCCACCTTCCTACCACTCCCCTCTAGCCCCATCATGCTATCAGGGACCCCACCATCCTCTGACCCCCTCGCACCTTATCAGCGGATCAGGGACCCCCCAACCTTCCCCAGCCCTTGTCTGTTGCCCCCCAGGGGTGATCGATAATGGAGCAGCAGCCCCAGGGGGTTTCATTCAGGGGTTGTTTCATTATGGGGCACAGCACCCCGCCCTGGTCTGCGGGCGACCATCCCAAGTGTGGCAGGATCCATCGGCGGGACCTGACAGCAGCCATTTCCTGGTCAAGAACTGACCGTTGGCTTCTCCATCTCAGCAGGCCCGTTCCTCTCGCAGTGCCACCTGGGCTGGGGGGCGGGATCCGGCTCCTGGCCCAGCAAAGCCCCCCGTCTCTCAATTGCCATGGGGATCGCACCCCCCTTCCTGGTCTGTGTTGGGGGGAGGGTGTGCCGGATGCCGAGGAGAGAGAAATAGCCAGTGAGGCTGGTGCTGGGGAGAATGCCGGGCTGTGGGGGCTGGTGCACAGAACACCTCCGACCGGGTGAACGAGGGAGGGTGGGAAATGAGAAAAGGGCCGTGTCCACGACGTGCCAGCTGCCGATGTCCGCTCGCCTCGCACCACTAGTGAAAACCCCGCGAACCACTAGTGCCCGAATGGTGCCCCTCGAACATGCCTTGGGCCGGGGCGGGGGGCATTGGGCCCCCTGCACTAAGATCCCGAAAGAAGGGGTCTGTTTGTGAAGGGAGCAGTGTGGAGCAGCCCCTCAAAAATACTCCCATGCCCCAAAACTGGCTCCCCCCCACCCCAGAGCTTTGTGCATGGCTCCAAATCTGCCCCTAAATGGCAGCTGGCTTCGCAAATACTCGCCAGGTTGCAGGGAGTTTGTTGCCAGTCTATCAGCACGTCTATAAATAGCAGCTATTTGCATATCTATCGATGTCACTATAAATAGCAGCTATTTGCATATCTATCAGTGCCGCTATAAATAGCAGCCATTTACCAATCGATCCAGCTTCTTGTAACTCCAGATCTGTTTGTCGCCGGCTCGATGGGGTCGGTTTCCAACGGGGATCCGCGTCCCCGAAATCACAGCTGTGTACCTGGCCCTGTGACGGGACCGCGTTTCCGGCCCAGGTTACCCGCAGGTCTGGGAGGGGAGCTGCCGGCCCAGACACGTGCCTCCTGCCCTCTTGTTCTCTGCTTAGACCGCGCTGGATTTGCCAGTGATCTTGGAGCTGGTGTCAAAATCACTTTCTCGCTGCCCAAGAATTGACTTGCCTCTATAAAGAAACCGATTTGCAACCTCGTAGGGGTCTTTCATCTGTAAAGACCCTTTGGGCGGCGTGATCCAGGACTGGGCGTGTCCTGGCTCTGCCACAGGATTGGGGCCGGCTGTGGGAGGCTGAGAACAGGCCTCCTTCGCTGCGCCCAGCCTGGCATTCGCAGGGAGCGAGAGGGATTCGGACTCTGAGTTCAGAGAGGCAGGGACTTGGCCTTCGGAAATTTGGTGCAATGATAATAATAATATAACTATTAATAAATAGCGCCCAGCCTCCCTTTCCTTCTGTCTGTCCCCGACACCCCCACCTATCCGCATGCCCCTCTCTATCCCCACCCCCTCCATCTATCTATCCCCACCCCCTCCATCTATCTATCTATCTATCTATCTATCTATCCCCACCCCCTCTATCTATCTATCTATCCCCAGCCACCCCCTCTATTTATCTATCGTCACCCACCCCCTTTATCTATTCCCACTCACCCCCTCTATCTATCTATCTATCTATCTATCTATCTATCTATCTATCTATCTATCTATCCCCACTCACCCCCCCATCTATCTATCTATCCATACCCCCACCCCATCTGTCTATCTGTCCATAGTCGGCTGGGATTCTGTCTCCGCTCGAGTCACTCGCATGCTGACAGACTCTGTTTCCCTGACTCACTCTGAGGCCACTGGAGGTAATTTGGGGGCTGCTCTCTCTGTGGAGGGGGTGGTAGCTAGGTTGAGGGGGGGCACAGGGGTCACTCAGCAGCTCTGGGTAGGAGCGTTAGCATAAGGAGCTGAGAGAATCCAGCAGCAATTATTAATCCCTGGAGTGCCTGGTGCGGTGTTGCTGGCGTGCCCTGGTGAGTGGACACAGCCACGCTGGGATTTCCAAGCCTGACCGAGCTTGTTAATGGACGGTCCCCGATGCCACGGGAGCTTGGCATCAGGCCGCTGGGGCTCCGGGAGCTGCTTCTCATGTGTTGTCACTTCTGCCAGGCCTGCGGTGTGCAAAGAGTTTGCAGCTGGGCAGAGAGTATGAATCCTTCCCCATGCCATGGCTGGAGTTAAACGCCCCCCCTATGCCCTGGGATCCCTGCAGCCTTCGCTCTTCACCCCTGCCATTTAACAACGACTTCCCCATTGCTGGGGAGCAGCGCTGGGTGGGCAGGTTGTTGGAAGCTCTCACTGTTTGCCTTGCTAGTGCTTAATCCCGTCAGAGTGAGTTCTCAGCTCCGAAATGCCACTGGCACACGGCTGTAACATGGTTCTGTGTAGAGTCCAGTCGAGATCAGGGCCCTGTCACACCAGCCGCTGCCCAGATCCCGGCTGAGATCAGGGCCCCATCATGCTGGGCTCTGCCTAGACACACAGCAAGAGACAGCCCCTGCCCTAGACGGCTCCCAGTGTAATGTGGGTTGGCCGGGGGTGGGGGTTTACAATCTGGGTTTAGGGGATGATTTGGGTTATTTTGTGGATGTTCACACTGAGGTTTGCTGACCTGGGGGTAGCATAACAGAGTGAAACCAACTCTGCTCCCAGGGTCAAGGAGAGAACCCAGGAGTCCTGGCTCCCAACCCCGCCACTCTTACCACTAGCCCCGCTCCCTCCCACAGCTGGGGATAGAACCCAGGAGTCCTGGTTCCCCACCCTGCTCCCACCAGCCTGCCCGCCTGCTCCTTGCAGTAAGAGTGTAACTGGATTCTGCTAACCAAATTTCAGCAGTCACTTTTCACAGGTTCAGCAGTTCTGGGGGGGGTGGATGTAGGGGGCTGCGGGCGCATGGACCAGCTTGCACAAGCACACGGACATTCCCACTCACATTTGTGAACACTTGCACAAGGACACACATGTCCAGGCACACGCACCCCCTTCCCTTTTGCCTGGTGCATGAGCAGTGTGTAAAGGACCCAGCCCCTCGCTTGGCCTAGCTTGCTTTCTCTGCCCTCAGTTCTGGGGTCCCAAGGAGGGTGCCATCATTTGAGGGGTGTCAATGTCCCTGTGTCCCCCGCTGATGCCCCAAACCAGCCCTCCCCTTCCAGTCCTGGTGCTGCAGGACAGGAACACCCTGCGGAGGCTGTGGGATGTGTACACATGGGGTGGTAACTGTGTTCTGTCTGCACACAGCTGGGGTGTGTGTGTGATTGTACAATGCATGTATGCAGCTGTGTGTGTGTGCGGACTGTGTTTGCCCTTTTGTTTCTGTTGTATGTGTGGTCTGGGTGTGTGTTAATGTACAGTGTATTCACACAGCGGGGTGTGTGTGTGTCCGTATGTCCTTTTGTCTCAGGTGTGTGTGTGTTTCTGCTGTGTGTGGTTTGTGTGTCTGTCCTTTGTCCTGCTCTTGTGTGAGTTCTTCGGGTGTGTTTGTGGCTGTGTATTGTGTAGCAGTCGCTGACCTGGTTGGGTTTCCTGTGTGAGTGCAATGGTGCCTCCATCATGTCACCCTGAGCCCCGGGTGTGGCAGTCAGTGACAGACACAGCACCCCCTCTGCCTGGGCGCCCCCCCGCCCCGCTCCGTGACCTTTAGCACAGTGGGTTTGAATCCATATTTATAGGGCCTGGCTCTGCCTGGGGGAGGGGCAGCGGGAAGGTTGAGTGTGGACCCAGGCATCCGGGAGGTTAACAATTACATGGCCCCTGGAAAACACAACACAGAGCAATCCCCACGCACAGGACTGCCTGGAGCAGAGCCCCACACAGACACAGGTGGGATCCGGGTGGGTCTGAGCCTGGATCGGGGTGTATGTGGGGGGGAGTTGGGGTATAGCTGGGCCCTGGATCAGGGTGTATGTGGGGGTTGGGGTGTTGCTGGGCCTTGGATTGGCGTGTATGTGGAGGGGAGTTGGGGTGTACCTGGACTCTGGATCAGGGTGTATGAGGCTGTTGGAGTGTACCTGGGCCCTGGATCAGGATGTATGTGGGGGGGAGTTAGGGTGTAACTGGGCCCTGGATCAGGGTGTATGTGGGGGGTTGGGGTGTAGCTGGGCCCTGAACTGGGGTGTAGGTGAGGAGGTTGGGGTGTAGCTGGACCCTGAATCGATGTGGGGGGTTGGGGTGTAGCCAGGCCCTGGATCGAGGTGTATGTGTCAGGGGTTGGGGTGTAGCCAGGCCCTGGATCGAGGTGTATGTGTCAGGGGTTGGGGTGTAGCCAGGCCCTGGATTGAGGTGTATGTGTCAGGGGTTGAGGTGTAGCCGGGCCCTGGATTGAGGTGTATGTGTCAGGGGTTGAGGTGTAGCCTGGCCCTGGATCGAGGTGTATGTGCGGGGTTGGTGTGTAGCTGGGCCCTGGATCGGGGTGTATGTGTCAGGGGTTGAGGTGTAGCTGGGCCCTAGATCGAGGTGTATGTGGGGGGTTGGTGTGTAGCTGGGCCCTGGATCGGGGTGTATGTGTCAGGGGTTGAGGTGTAGCCAGGCCCTGGATCGAGGTGTATGTGGGGGGTTGGTGTGTAGCTGGGCCCTGGATCGAGGTGTATGTTTCAGGGGTTGAGGTGTAGCCAGGCCCTGGATCGGGGTGTATGTGTCAGGGGTTGAGATGTAGCTGGGCCCTGGATCGGGGTGTATGTGGGGGGTTGGTGTGTAGCTGGGCCCTGGATCGGGGTGTATGTGGGGGGTTGGTGTGTAGCTGGGCCCTGGTTTTGGGTGTAGGGGGTGATTGGGGTATAGCCAGACCCTGGATCGATCCTCCCATAATCTCCTGGGGGTCAGACCTGAGTATTAGAGATCCCAAGGTGGGCAGTCCCCCCTCACATGTCTCCTCACACGTACAGGCAGGACCTTAGCCCCCTCCCGCCATGGGCTCTCCCTACCCCCCTCCGCCCGGGGCTCCCCCGCCTGTCGATAGGTTAAGTGCCAGGGTCAGGGCTATTGACAGGCCGATTAGCGGCCTGTCAGCTCCCTCCCAGGCTGATCTCGCGTGCGGGCTGCGAATGCTGCACATTGATTTTCGGGGATTCCCAGCGACCCCAGTGCTGACACATCGATTCAACTCCTCGCTCCGGGGCTGCCTCTTCCGTCACCTCCCCCCCCCGTCCAGCCCCACTAGGCCCTGCTCCTCCCCAGAGCCGGGGCGAGAACCCAGGAGTCCTGGCTCCCAGCCCCCCCTGCTCTAACCACTTGACCCCACTCCCTTGCCAGAGCCAGGGAGAGAACCCAGGAGTCCTGGCTCCCAGTGCTCAGATCTCCCCATTCCCCGGCACTGCTGAGGAAGCTGACCCCATCCTCTCCTGCCCCCGTGCTCCCTAGGACGGTGGGTGGTAACTCCCAGGTGATGGATGACCCCTCCCACAGGCTGAGTGCACCCCCCCCCCGCTCCCTGCCTCACTCCCCTCCCCCACCGCCTGGGCTGCCTCCCCGGGGCCCCCCATCACTCAGGGCGCGGGTGACGCTAATGGCGTGTCGCAGGTTGTACAACATCCCGTCCTTCTAATTGTTGTGACGGGGATCGGCAGCCCGATTAAACCCATCGATTTTCTCATACTAACCGCATCGATTTTTAAATTTCCTATTGATTCCTGCCCTAAATCTCTTTAAGCAAAGACTTCGCTCCGCAGATGACATCCTCTGATTAGCAGCCGCCGGGCGCGTGCCAGCCTAGCACAGCCCAGTCCCAGGGCAGCCCGGACTCCTGGGTTCTCGCCCTGGCTCTGGGAGGGGAGTGGGGTCTGGTGTTTAGAGCAGGGGGGCTGGGAGCCAGGGCTCCTGGGTTCTCTCCCCAGCTCTGGAGGGGAGTGGGGTCCGGTGTTTAGAGCAGGGGGGCTGGGAGCCAGGGCTCCTGGGTTCTCTCCCCAGCTCTGGGAGGGAAATGAGATCTAGTGTTGGCTGGGGGGAGCTGGGAGTCTGGACTCCTGGGTTCTCTCCCAGATTGTGTGGGGAGCAGGATTTTGTAGAGAGTGTGTATCAGGGGTGTGCACTTGACCTGCTGCATGTGCTTGGTGTGTTCAAACCAAGCGTGCCCTGGGGGGTGGTGAGGGTGCCCCGCTGGCTGTGTGACCCAGTGTGAGTGGGCCCAGTGAGTGCATCCTGGCAGGGGTTCAGAGGGGCTGTGGGGGCTGGTGGTTAGAGCAGGGAGGGCTGGGAGCCAGGTGAGGGTGCCCCACTTGCTAAGTGTGAGTGGGCCCAGTGAGTGCAGCCTGGCAGGGGTTCAGAGGGGCTGTGGGGGCGGGCAGAGGGTGTCTCCTCCTGGCCTAACCCAGGGACAAGGGACCTGGGCATGGCACGTTCCAACAAGGGGACGGGAAACCTGCACAGGACCAGCCTGTGGAACTCCCTGCCGCAGGAGTCGAGGGGCCTGGGACGGAGCTGGGCAGTTTCTCCAGCAGATCCCAAGTTAGGGGGATTCAGGAGAGTGATTCTGGGTTGGAAACCGGCTGCTTCCAGGCTCCGTGAGAGCAACCCAGGGGGGCTCGTGTGAGGCGGGTGCCCCTGGATGTGAGGGCAGCGGGTGGGGACCAGCGCTGTCAGAACCAGGGAGACTGGGCTGGTTGCCTGTTGATCTCTGTGGGCCTCACATGGAACCCTCTCACAGTGCCTGGGCAAGTGTGCAAGCCCCTGTGTGTGTTAAAACGCTTGAGTGTGCAAATGCCTGATTCATTGTGCAAAGCGTCCTATCCCCTGGGGTGTGTGCAAACCACCTCCCCAGCAGAGCGGCCCCCTGCCCTGGGACTGGCTGGAGGTGCCTTGGTGGGGGGGGCTGGTCCCCTGCCAGTCCGGGACCAGTTCTGACCCAGCTGCTCTCTCCCCAGGTTCTGGACTGGAGTGAATGTTTTACAGCTGCCACTTCTGCCTGAAAGGTCAGTGTGCGCGGGGGTGGGAGGGTGGAGCCAGCAGAGATGGAGAGATCTGGGTGGCATCGCTGGCTGGTGGGGAGCAGGGAAGGGGGACCCATGTCTCTGTGCGTTTAGCATCTCACCTGGATCAGGACTCCTGGGTTCTGCCCTGGCGCTGGGGAGGGCAGTGGAGTCAAGTGGTCAGAGCAGGGGGGCTGGGAGCCAGGGTCTCTTGTTGTCTGGATGCCTCAGTTTCCCCTGCTGTATGCTTCGGGCAGTGGTGAGGCCTGGAAGGAACCGGTGGGGGGCGGGGGCTGGATGTGGCTGCCCTGTGTTGTGGGGGGCAGGGCCCACTTTGGATCTGCCCTGCATTTACCCCTGGCGCTGGCAGCAGGGGGCATGTTGGAGCCTGCTGCGGTCGGAGCACAATGGGCTGGGCTAGCGAGAACTGGGAACCGCCCTGATGCCCACTGCCCCACATGGCCTGGGGGGTAGGGAATCATTCCCCTTTATCCCTCCCTGCCCCAACTAGCTACCCCTCCGTCTGTCGGTCCCCGGATCCCTCTACCTAACCATCCCTCTGTCTATCCGTCCATGCCCCGCATCCCTCTACCCAACCATCCCTCAGTCCATCCGTCCATCCCCTGCATCCCTCTACCCAACCATCCCTCCGTCCATCCCCTGCGTCTCTCTACCTAACCATCCCTCCGTTCATCTGTACATCCTCACATCCATCTACCTAACCATCCCTCCGTCCATCCCCAGCACCCCACTGTATAACCATCCCTCCGTCCATCCGTCCATCCCCCGCATCCTTCTACCCAACCATCTGTCCGTACATCCGTACATCCCCCGCATCCCTTACCCAACCATCCCTCCGTCCATCCGTCCATCCCCCGCATCCCTCTACCCAACCATCCCTCCGTCCATCCGTCCATCCCCCTAACCAACCATCCCTCCGTCCATCCCCTGCATCTCTCTACCTAACCATCCCTCCGTCCATCTGTCCATCCCCTGCATCTCTCTACTCAACCATCCCTCTGTCCATCCCCCGCATCCCTCTACGCAACCATCCCTCTGTCCATCCGTCCATCCCCCGCATCTCTCTACCTAACCATCCCTCCGTCCATCTGTCCATCCCCTGCATCTCTCTACTCAACCATCCCTCTGTCCATCCCCCGCATCCCTCTACGCAACCATCCCTCTGTCCATCCGTCCATCCCCCGCATCCCTCTACCCAACCATCCCTCCTTTCATCCGTCCATCCCCCACATCCCTCTACCCAACCATCCCTCCGTCCATCTGTCCGTCCCCTGCATCCCTCTACCCAACCATCCCTCCATCCATCCCCGGCATCTCTCTACCTAACCATCCCTCCGTTCATCTGTACATCCTCACATCCATCTACCTAACCATCCCTCCGTCCATCCCCAGCACCCCACTGTATAACCATCCCTCCGTCCATCCGTCCATCCCCCACATCCTTCTACCCAACCATCCGTCCGTACATCCGTACATCCCCCGCATCCCTTACCCAACCATCCCTCCGTCCATCCGTCCATCCCCCTAACCAACCATCCCTCTGTCCATCCCATGCATCTCTCTACCTAACCATCCCTCCATCCATCCGTCCATCCCCCGCATCCCTCTACCAACCATCCCCCACATCCCTCTACCCAACCATCCCTCCGTCCATCCCCTGGATCTTTCTACCTAACCATCCCACCGTCCATCCGTCCATCCCCTGCATCTCTCTACTCAACCATCCCTCCGTCCATCCCCCGCATCCCTCTACCCAACCATCCCTCCGTCCATCCATCTGTCCATCCCCTGCATCTCTCTACCTAACCATCCCTCCATCCATCCATCCACCGCGCTCCTCTACCAACCATCCCTCCGTCCATCCATCCCAGCACCCCTCTACCCATCCATCCATCCATCCATTCATTCATCCCCTGCAACCCTATACCCAACCATCCCTCCATCCATCCATCTATCCGCTGCACCCCTTTACCCAACCATTCCTCCATCCATCCGCCGCACTCTTCTACCCACCATCCCTCCCTCCATCCATCCATCCATCCCCCACATCTCTCTGCTTAACCATCCCTCCCTCCATCCATCCATCCCCCGCACCTCTCTACCCAACCACCCCTCCATGCATCCATTCCTGCAGCCCTATACCCAACCATCTTTCTGTCTGTCGGTCCCCGGATCCCTCTACCTAACCATCCCTCCGTCCATCCCCCGCACCCCACTATATAACCATCTCTCCATCCATCTATACATCCCCACACCCCTCTACCCAACCATCCCTCCATCTGTCCATCCTTCCCCTACATCCCTCTACCCAACCACCCCTCCATCCATCCATTCCTGCAGCTCTATACCCAACCATCCTTCCGTCTGTTGGTCCCCGGATCCCTCTACCTAACCATCCCTCTGTCCATCCCCCGCACCCGACTATATAACCATCTTTCCGTACATCTATACATCCCCACACCCCTTTACCCAACCATCCCTCCATTCATCCCTGCCCGCAGCCCTATACCCAAACATCCCTCCATCCACCGCACTCCTCTACCTGACCATCCCTCCATCCGTCCGTCCATCCGTCCATCCACCGCATCCCTCTACCAACCATCCCTCCGTCCATCCGTCCATCCACCGCATCCCTCTACCCAACCATCCCTCCATCCATCCCCTGCATCTCTCTACCTAACCATCCCTCCGTCCATCCGTCCATCCCCTGGATCTCTCTACTTAACCATCCCTCCGTCCATCCCTCGCATCCCTCTACTCAACCATCCCTCCGTCCATCCGTCCATCCCCCGCATCCCTCTACCCAACCATCCCTCCGTCCATCCGTCCATCCCCCGCATCTCTCTACCTAACCATCCCTCCGTCCATCCGTCCATCCTCTGCATCCCTCTACCCAACCCTCCCTCCGTCCATCCGTCCATCCCCCGCATCCCTCTACCCAAGCAACCCTCCGTCCATCCGTCCATCCCCTGCATCCCTCTACCCAACCATCCCTCCGTCCATCCCCCGCATCCCTCTACCCAACCATCCCTCTGTCCATCCGTCCGTCCTCCGCATCTCTCTACCTAACCATCCCTCTGTTCATCTGTACATCCTCACATCCATCTACCTAACCATCCCTCCGTCCATCCGTCCATCCCCCGCATCTCTCTACTCAACCATCCCTCCGTCCATCCCCTGCATCCCTCTATGCAACCATCCTTCTGTCCATCTGTCCATCCCCTGCATCTCTCTACCTAACCATCCCTCCGTCCATCCGTCCATCCCCTGCATCTCTCTACTCAACCATCCCTCCGTCCATCCCCCGCATCCCTCTACGCAACCATCCCTCCGTCCATCCATCCATCCACCGCATCCCTCTACCAACCATCCTTCCATCCATTCATCCCTCCACCCCTATACTCAACCATTCCTCCATCCATCTGTCCATCCACCGCACTCCTCTACCAATCATCCCTCCGTCCATTCATCCCTCCACCCCTATACTCAACCATCCCTCCGTCCATCTGTCCATCCCTCTACCCAACCATCCCTCCATCCATCTCCCGCATCCCTCCACCCAACCATCCCTCCGTCCATCCATCCATCCCCCACATCCCTCTACCCAACCATCCCTCCATCCATCCATCCCCCGCATCCCTCTACCCAACCATCCCTCCATCCGTCCGTCCGTCCGTCCATCCATCCACCGCACTCCTCTACCAACCATCCCTCCGTCCATTCATCCCTCCACCCCTATACTCAACCATCCCTCCGTCCATCTGTCCATCCCCCTATCCCTATAGCCATCCATCCCTCCGTCCATCCGTCCATCCCCCGCATCTCTCTATGCAACCATCCCTCTGTCCATCCGTCCATCCCCCACATCTCTCTACCCAACCATCCCTCCGTCCATCCGTCCATCCCCCGCATCCCTCTACCAACTATCCCTCCGTCCATCTGTCCATCCCCCACATCCCTCTACCAACCATCCCTCCTTCCATCCGTCCATCCCCCGCATCCCTCTACCCAACCATCCCTCTGTTCATCTGTACATCCTCACATCCATCTACCTAACCATCCCTCCGTCCATCCATCCATCCACCGCATCTCTCTACTCAACCATCCCTCCATCCATCCCCCACATCCCTCTACGCAACCATCCCTCTGTCCATCCGTCCATCCCCCGCATCCCTCTACGCAACCATCCCTCCATCCATCCCTGCCCGCAGCCTTATACTCAACCACCCCTCCATCCATCCGTCCATCCCCCGCACTCCTCTGTCTGACTATCCCTCTGTCCATCTGCCGCATCCCTATACCCAACCATCCCTCTGTCCATCCATCCCCCCACCCCTATACCCAACCATCCATCCGTCCATCTGTCCATCCGCCAGCACTCCTCTACCTGACCATCCCTATGTCCTTCCGTCCATCCTCCACACCCCTCTAACTAACCATCCCTCCATCCATCCCTCCATCAATCCATCCCAGCACCCCTCTACCAACCATCCATCCATCCATCCATCACTGCACCTCTCTACCTAACCATAGCTCTGTCCATCCATCCATCCCCTGCACTCCACTATATAACCATCTCTCCATCCATCCTTCCATTTCTGCACCCCTCTACCCAACCAGCCCTCTGTCCATTCTTCCCCGCACCCCTTGTCCATCCATCTGACCATCCCTGTACGCAACCATCCCTCCATCCATCCATTCCCCCAGCTCTATACCCATCCATCCCCCCGTCTGTCCATCACCGCACCCCTTTACCCAACCATCCCTCCGTCCATTCATCCTTACACCCCACACCCCTCTACCCAACCATCCCTCCCTCTGACCTTCCATCCCCCCACCTCTGTACCTAACCATCCCTCCATCCATCCTTCCCCACATCCCTCTACCTAACCATCCGCCCGTCCGTCCACCTCCCGCACCCCTCTATCCAACCATCCCTCCGTCCATCCATCCCCCCACCTCTCTACCCAACCATCCGTCCATCCCCCACCTCTCTACCCAACCATCCGTCCATCCCCCACACCCCTCTACCCAACCATCCCTCCATCCGTCCATCCCCCACACCCCTCTACCTAACCATCCCTCCATCCATCCACCCCCCGCAACCCTGTATCTGACCATCCCTCCATCCATCCATCCCCCACACCCCTCTCCCTAACCATCTGTCCGTCCGTCCACCCCCCGCACCCCTCTATCCAACCATCCCTCCATCCGTCCCCCGCACCTCTCTACCCAACCATCCCTCCATCCCTCCATCCCCCACACCCTCTACGTAACCATCCCTCCGTCCGTCCACCCCCCACACCCCTCTATCCAACCATCCCTCCAACCATCCTTCCCCGCACTCCATGTAACCATCCCTCCCTCCGACAGTCCATCCCCCCCTCTACCCAACCATCCCTCCCTCCATCCATCCATCCATCCCCCCACCTCTCTACTTAACCTCCCTCCATCCATCCATCCCTCACACCCCTCTACCTAACCATCTGTCCGTCCGTCCACGCCCCGCACCCCTCTATCCAACCATCCCTCCATCCATCCATCCCCCACACCCCTCTACCCAACCATCCCTCCCTCTGACCTTCCATCCCCCCACCTCTGTACCTAACCATCCCTCCGTCCATCCCCCGCATCCCTCTACCTAACCATCCCTCCATCCATCCTTCCCCACACCCCTCTACCTAACCATCTGTCCGTCCGTCCGTCCACCCCCCGCACCCCTCTATCCAACCATCACTCCGTCCATCCATCCCCCACATCCCTCTACCCAACCATCCCTCCGTCTATCCATCCCCCACACCCCTCTACCTAACCATCCCTCCATCATCCACCCCCTGCACCCCTCTACCCAACCATCCCTCCATCCATCCGTCCCCCGCACCTCTCTACCCAACTATCCCTCCATCCATCCATCCCCCACACCCCACTACCTAACCATCCCTCCGTCCGTCCACCCCCCGCACCTCTCTACCCAACTATCCCTCTATCTGTCCATCTATCCCCGCACCCCTCTACACAACCATCCCTCTGTCCATCCATTCCCCTACCCCTATACTCAACCATCCCTCTGTCCATCCATCCCCGCACCCCTCTATGCAACCATTCCTCCGTCCGTCCACCTGCCACACTTCTCTACCTGACCATCCCTCCATCCACCCCCCGCATTCTTCTACCCAACCATCCCTCCATCCATCCATCCCCCGCAACCCTGTATCCAACCATCTGTCCGTCCGTCCACCCCCACACCCGTCTATCCAACCATCCCTCCGTGCACCCCTCTATCTAACCATCCCTCCATTCCCCTACCCCTATACTCAACCATCCCTCCGTCCATCCATCCATCTCTGCACCCCTTTGCCTAACCATACCTCCCTACATCCCCGTACCCCTCTACCCAATCATCCCTCCGTCCATCCATCCAACCATCCCTCTATGCAACCATCCCTCCATCCATCCATTCCCTCAGCCCTATACCTAT
Organism: Aldabrachelys gigantea; assembly: GCA_026122505.1. Lineage (NCBI taxonomy): Eukaryota > Metazoa > Chordata > Testudines > Testudinidae > Aldabrachelys > Aldabrachelys gigantea. The sequence goes on from CM047489.1 coordinate 73,831,669, forward strand.
CCATCCCCCTGTCCATCCATTCCCTCACCCCTCTATCCAACCTTCCTTCCCTCCGTTCGTCCCCACACCCCTCTACCCAACCATCCCTCCATCCGTCCATCCATCTCCTCACCCCTCTGCCTAACCATACCTCCATCTCTCCCCGCAGCCCTCTACCCAACCATCCCTTTGCAGGGGGGACATGACAGGAGGGGGGTGAGTTAGCAGGGGGTGGGAGGTGTCAGGAAGGGGCTAGTTTGCAGGGGGATGGGGCGTTTTAGGAGGGTGGTTTGTTTGCAGGGGAGATGGGGTGTCAAGAGGGGGTTAGTTTGCAGGGGGATGGAGGGTGTCAGAAGGGGGTTAGTTTGCAGGGGGATGGGGGGTGTCAGGACGGGGTTAGTTTGCAGGGGGGATGGGGTGTCAGGAGGGGGTTAGTTTGGAGGGGGATAGGGGTGCCAGGAGGGGGGTGTCAGGAGGAGGGATCAGGGGTTTCTGGCAGAGGGTGTCAGGCGGGGGGATGGGGTTTCAGGTGGGAGGGTGTCAGGCGGGGGGATGCGGGGTGTCAGGCGGGGGGATACAGGGTGTCAGGCGGGGGGCTGTCAGGTGGGGGATGCGGGGTGTCAGGCGGGGGAGTCAGGCAGGGGGATGCAGGGTGTCAGGCTGAGGGTGTCAGGTGGGGGGATGCGGGGTGTCAGGCTGAGGGTGTCAGGTGGGGGTGTCAGGCAGGGGGATGCAGGGTGTCAGGCTGAGGGTGTCCGGCGGGGGTGTCAGGAGGGGTGACGCCGGGTGTCAGGTGCGGGTGTCAGGCAGGGGGATGCGGGCTGTCAGGCGGGGGTGTGAGGAGGGGGGATGCGGGGTGTCAGGCTGAGGGTGTCAGGTGCGGGTGTCAGGCGGGGGGTGCAGTGTTTCAGGCGGGGGGAATCTGTACCCCCCCCCGTTCGCTGTCCCCCGTGGTAGCACCGAGGTAATTGCTTTTGTCTGGGCGGACTGGCCTGGGGGTGCAATGGCCCCGGCGCGGGGGTTTCCGAGGGACGGCAGGTCGTTGCGTCACTGTTCCAGCGTGTGTGTGCTCGGGGAGGGGGGGTTGTGGGGGGAATAGGGGCGGCGGCGCTGCAGGGCTGCGGGAAGGGGGGGCAGGGAGGGGACACGGTGCGAAGACGTGTCAGTGGGGTGAGGGGGTAACGGAGGGGACGTGCACAGGGGGCGGGGGAGGTTCGCATTGTGGAGGCTGTCAGGGGAGATGCTGGGGGGAGACACACGGGCTGTGGGGGGGCTGGATCGGGGCCCCGTGCGTGTATGTGGGGGTCCCTGGGTATTGCCTCCCCCACCACGGGGACACCCCACCCACGCAGCTCGGCAATCCCCACCTGCTTCTTGCGGACCTGGGCGCCTCCCCCCGCAGCCTCGTGCCCCCCCGCCAGCCGCTGCCCAGCCGGTCCACGCGTGTTCGCGGGTGGGGGTGTCACTGCTTGTCCCCCCCTGCTCCGTCCGCGGAGGGGCCTTGTCACTCGCGCCGGCTCTACGGACGCGTGAGCGCCGCTGCCCGGCGCTCGCCCGGGGGCCTCTTGCCGCCCGGTACGTTGGCGGGGAGGGGCGGGCAGCGGGCCTGGCTCGGCTCCGCGGGGCTCCCGGCTCCAGTTCCAGCTCCGGCTCCGGCGGGATCGATCCCGAGCGTCACAGCGCAGCCATCGACCCGCCGGCTGCGATCGATCCGGGGGCGGGGTGGGGAAGGGAGACCCGGGGGAGACCCGGGGGAGGGAACGAGGGAGTGTGGAAGGCCGCAGAGGGAGGGAGCAGGGACCCAGTGTGTGGGGACCGAGGGAGTGTGGAAGGCCGCAGAGGGAGGGGGGTGACCCAGTGCGGGGGGAACGAGGGAGTGTGGAAGGTCACAGAGGGAGGGAGCGGGGACCAACTGTGGCAGGAATGAGGGAGTGTGGAAGGCCGCAGAGGGAGGGAGGGAGGGGGGTGACCCAGTGTGTGGGGAACGAGGGAGTGTGGAAGGTCGCAGAGGGAGGGAGCAGGGACCCAGTGTGTGGGGAATGAAGGAGTGTGGAAGGCCGCAGAGGGAGGGAGGGGGTGACCCAGTGTGTGGGGAACGAGGGAGTGTGGAAGGTCACAGAGGGAGGGAGCAGGGACCCAGTGTGTGGGGAACGAGGGAGTGTGGAAGGACGCAGACGGAAGGAGCGGGGACCCAGTGCGGGGGGAACGAGGGAGTGTGGAAGGATGCAGAGGGAAGGAGCGGGGACCCAGTGTGTGGGGAACGAGGGAGTGTGGAAGGACGCAGAGGGAGGGAGGGAGGGGGGTGACCCAGTGCAGGGGGAACGAGGGAGTGTGGAAGGCCGCAGGGGGAGGGAGGGGGTGACCCAGTGTGTGGGGAATGAAGGAGTGTGGAAGGCCGCAGAGGGAGGGAGGGAGGGGGTGACCCAGTGTGTGGGGAACGAGGGAGTGTGGAAGGTCGCAGAGGGAGGGAGCAGGGACCCAGTGTGTGGGGAATGAAGGAGTGTGGAAGGCCGCAGAGGGAGGGAGGGGGTGACCCAGTGTGTGGGGAACGAGGGAGTGTGGAAGGACGCAGAGGGAAGGAGCGGGGACCCAGTGCGGGGGGAACGAGGGAGTGTGGAAGGATGCAGAGGGAAGGAGCGGGGACCCAGTGTGTGGGGAACGAGGGAGCGTGGAAGGACGCAGAGGGAAGGAGCGGGGACCCAGTGCGGGGGGAACGAGGGAGTGTGGAAGGCTGCAGAGGGAGGGAGGGAGGGGGGTGACCCAGTGCGGGGGGAACGAGGAAGTGTGGAAGGCCGCAGGGGGAGGGAGGGGGTGACCCAGTGTGGGGGGAACGAGGGAGTGTGGAAGGCCGCAGGGGGAGGGAGGGGGTGACCCAGTGTGTGGGGAACGAGGGAGTGTGGAAGGCCGCAGGGGGAGGGAGGGGGTGACCCAGTGCGGGGGGAACGAGGGAGTGTAGAAGGCCGCAGAGGGAGCGCAGGGCTGTGCGGGTGTAAAGGGCGTGTGGGGGCTGAGATGCAGGAGGAGGGAATGGGAGAGGGACTGGACCGGGGGCGAGTGAGGGGAGTTCCGGCCCTGGGGCCAGGGGTGGGGGAGTCAGGACGGAGCAGGCACCAGATCCAAGAGGGTGAGAAGGGTCCATGACTAGAACAGGGGGGCTGGACATTTCCGGGACTGGAACGTTGGCTATGGAAGGTTCCGAGGCGGGAACGTTTCTGTTGGAAGATTCTGGTTCTGGCATGTTGGGGTCGGGAAGGTTCCGGAGCTGGCACACTGGGAGCGGGATGGTTCCAGGACTGGATCGTTGGGGATTGGAAGGTTCCAGGTGGTATCTTGGGTCTGGAACATTGGGGTGGGAAGATTTGGGGGATGGAACGTTGGTGGTGGGAAGGTTCCAGGGCTGGAATGTTGGAGCTGGAAGGTTCCTTGACTAGAACAGTGGGGATGGGAAGGTTCGGGGCTGAGCTGTTTGCACTTTGGGGAATCCCCTTGCTCAGCCAATCGCCCGGCCCCTCGGTGGCGCCCCCCAGCCTGTCCTCGGCCCCGGGCCCAGAGCTCAGAGCAGCCTGGCAGGTGGGTGGCTTGGGGTTGGGTGAGATGGAGCAGGGGGGACGTCTCTCTCCTCATTAGCATTTAATGAGGTCGGAAGTGGAGCCACTTAATGAAGTTTAATGGAGTTTTAATTAGCGTCAGCTCAGCTGGGACAGCGAGTGACGGGCACCACCGAGGCCCTGCCTGCACTGCCCGCCCCCGCAGCCTCCAAACCCTCCCCCATTGGCCAGCCAGCTCTGGGGGCAGGGAACAGGGCACAGGGCCTCTCCCCTCTAGGGGGCGCCGGCCCCGATCTGCCCCAGGGTGGGGGCTGGCTGGGTGGGGGGGTGCCAGCTCCCATCTGGCCCCATCTGATGCTCATACAGTGACCCACCCATGATGTGGGTTCACCAGGACTCAGCCCCCCATCCCCAGGGCAGGAGTTTCCCCTAAATTCCCCCAGCCTCCAAAGGCACCAGGCCAGGCTGTGTGCCTCCCCCCCCATGTCTGTAGCCTTGTGTCAGTAAGGGGGGGCTCCCATGACCCGCCCGACCCCACTCCCGGCCCCCTGAGGGGACAGTGTCCAGTCTCGCAGCGGGGACTCAGGGCTGACGGACAGATCTGTCAATTGGCCAAATTGGGCAGGGGGAGACTCCAGTTGTGGGGGTGAAGGGGGATGGCGGGGGGGGGAGGGAACGGCCCTCGCCCCTGCCTCCTTATCCCCATCTACCCTCCCACCCCAGCTGAGCCAGGGGCCTTGGCATGCTGAGCTTACCCACAGCGGTTGGGCTTGAGGGGAATTGGCAGAGCAGTGGGGGCTGGTGGTTAGAGCAGGGGGAGCCTGGACTCCTGGGTTCTCTCCCCAGCTCTGGGAGGGAAGTGGGGTCTAGTGGTTAGAGCAGGGGGGTTGGGAGCCCGGACACCTGGGTTCTCTCCCCAGCTCTGGGAGGGGAGTGGGGTCTAGTGGTTAGAGCAGGGGGGCCTGGACTCCTGGGTTCTCTCCCCGCTCTTTGTGTGTGACCTTGGGCAATTCCGCTCCTTTTGCTTTTTCTGCATCTCCCCCCATGAGGCACGTGTCCGGGTCTGTGCTGAATCTGCTCCTCTCCGGATGGTTTAATTCTCTCCCGTCTTGTACTGAGGGAGGGGCGGGGGTGAGTCCCCCCAGTTCTGGGCCTCGATCCCTGGGCGGGGGGAGCAGGCAGCAGAGCACTGAGCCTTGTGCAGTGGTGACCTGTGGTGCCGGGGCGGGGGCTCAGGGAGGCAGACGGTGCTGGGGGGGCCATACAATGGGCTGGCTGGTCAGAGCCGGCGGCCCCCCCTGCCGCCCCCCCGAGGCTCATCGATCGGCAGCCGAGACACTGAACCATTTCCCATTGTCAGACAAACTCCCCGCGGCAGCCCCGGCGGGGGGAGGGAGCTGGGGCTGATGGACATGCCCCCCAGGAACACCCCCCCGCCCCCCCGGCCAATCATTCACCTGCTGTTTTCTCTCCCCCTCCATCTTCCCGTCCTTTCCCCGCTGGTCCCATCCCTGCCTCCCCCTGCAGTCAGTTTGCCCCCCGCCCCGTACTGGGAAGAATTATTTGCACTGGAAATGCAAGTGTCAGCATGGTGCCCTTTCTGTGCAGAGAATTATTGTGGGGCCTACAATATTGGGTCTCACACGCTGTGCCCCCTGCAGGGCTGTGGGAGGGGAGACCCAGGGGACAGAAAAGGTTGTGGGGGTTGCAGGTGAGGGGAGAGGAAGGTGCAAGCAAGTGTGTGAGGGAAGGGAAAGAGGCAAGTGAGTGTGTGAGGGCAGGGGAAAGTGCAGATGAGTGTGCAAGGTCAGAGGAAGGTGCAGGCAAGTGTGCAAGGTCAGGGGAAGAGGCAGGTGAGTGTGCAAGGTCAGAGGAAGGTGCAGACAAGTATGTGAGGGTAGGGCAAGATGCAGGTGAGTGTGCAAGGGCAGGGGAAGTGCAGGTGAGTGTGCAAGGTCAGAGGAAGGTGCGGGCAAGTGTGCAAGGTCAGAGGAAAGTGCAGGCGGGTGAGCAAGGGCAGGGGAAGAGGTGGGTGAGTGTGTGAGGGCAGGAGAAGGAGTAGGTGAGTGTGCAACAGCAGGGGAAGGAGCAGGTGAGTGTGCAACGGCAGGGGAAGGGGCAGGCGAGAGTGTGAGGGCAGGGGAAAATGCAGACCAGTGTGCGAGGGCAGGGGAAGGGGCAGGCAAGTGTGCAAGGTCAGGAGAAGGAGCAGGCGAGTGTGTGACAGTAGGGGAAGGGGCAGGCGAGTGTGCGAGGGCAGGGGAAGGGGCAGGCAAGTGTGTGACAGTAGGGGAAGGGGCAGGCGAGTGTGTGAGGGCAGGGGAAGGAGCAGATGAGTGTGCAACAGCAGGGGAAGGACCAGGTGAATGTGTAGATGCTGGGGGGGACACAGACGTGCACATGGAAGATGCCCCCCACCAGGCCACTTCACTGGGTCTGGCCCAGCTTGGGGAGAGGCTGGGGGGCCGGGTCGCACCCTCGCCCACAGCGCCCCCTGCTGGGAGAGGGCCTGGGTTCACCCACGCCCCATGCCTAGGCCCAGCCCCATGCCTGGGCCTGACCGCCCCCATGCCTGCACCCCCACCTCCTGCCAGTCCCCCACTCCTGCCCCTACGCCGATCTCTGGGGAGCAACCCCCGGCCTTTCCTCCTAACCCCACCAGCCCCAGGGAGCACCCCCTGGCCCTTCCCCCTCACCCCCCCCAGCCCGGGGAGCGTCCCCTGGCCCTTCCCCCTCACCTCCCCCAGCCCCAGGGAGTGTCCCCTGGCCCTTTCCCCTAACCCCCCCCAGCCCCGGGGAGCGCCCCCGGCCCTTCCCCCTCACCTCCACCCCACCTCAGCCCTGGGGATCATACCCCGGCCCTTCCCCCCTGCCCCTGTCCCCCACCCCGGGGAGCGTCCCCTGGCCCTTCCCCCTCACCCCCTCAACCCCCGGGCAGCGCCCCCAGCCCTTCCCCTGCTCCCAGCCCCGGGAAGCATCCCCCTGCCCCCCCAGCCCCAGGGAGCGTCCCCCAGCCCTTCCTCCTTGCCCCTGCCCCCCCAGCCCCAGGGAGCGTCCCCTGGCCGTTCCCCCAACCCCCCCCCAGCTCCAGGGAGCGCCCCCGGCCCTTCCCCCTCACCTCCACCCTCCCTCAGCCCTGGGGATCATACCCCGGCCCTTCCCCCTTGCCCCTGCCCCCCACCCCGGGGAGCGTCCCCTGGCCCTTCCCCCTCACCCCCCAAACCCCCGAGCAGCGCCCCCAGCCCTTCCCCCTCTACCCCGCTCCCAGCCCCGGGGAGCGTCCCCCGGCCCCTCCCCCTTCCCCCTGCCCCCCCAGCTCCAGGGAGCGCCCCCGGCCCTTCCCCGTCACCTCCACCCCCCCTCAGCCCTGGGGAGCATCCTCACCCCCTCACCTCTTGTCCCGCACAACCCCATGAACACCCCCCTCAGACTCCCCCCGCCGCCAGCCCTTGTCAGTGCTCCCCAGACTCTTCACCCCCCCAACCCTGCAGCCCCCCGCCCCAGCCTCCCCATAGCGCCCACGGGCCCCACAGCCTCTGATGCTGCCCCAGTCTCTGTCCTCACAACGCCTCCCCCGCCTCGATAGCTGCCTGCCCGCCGGGCTGACCCCTGGGGGGGTTGGGGGCCCACTGAGAGACGGGAACAGGGGAGTCCGAGGTGCCAGGAGTGGGGGGCGGCTTGGGGGGCTGGGTGAGAATGTTCACGCGGTTCTGCTGCCCCCTGGCGGACAGCGGCTGAGGCGCAGGTGCTGCCTGAGCGGTTGCTGTGAGTGCCAGACCCGGGGCAGACTGTGTGTGTGTGTCAGAGCCAGGGGCCCTGTCGCACGGGGCTGGGCGTGTGTCCGTGTCGGGGGCCCTGTCGCACGGGGCTGGGCGTGTGTCCGTGTCGGGGGGCCTGTCACACAGGGGTGAGCGTGTGTCCGTGTCAGGGGCCCTGTCGCACGGTAGTAAGCGTGTGTCCGTGTCGGGGACCCTGTCGCACGGGGGTGGGCGTGTGAACATGTCAGGGACCTTGCCGCACGGGGGTGAGCATGTGTCCATGTCAGGGTCCTGTTGCACGGGAGTGGGCGTGTGAACGTGTCAGGGACCTTGTTGCACGGAGGTGGGCGTGTGTCCGTGTCAGGGTCCTGTTGCATGCAGGGTGGGCATATGCCCTGTCACATGGGGGATGTGCAGGTGTCCTTTTCAGGGGGCCTGTTGCGTGTTTGGTATGTGTTTCTGTGCCACGGGACCTGTCGCACACCAAGTCTATGTGTGTCTCTGTCAAGGGCCTTGTCACATGCAAGGTGTGCCTGTGTCTGTGCCAGAAGCTCTGTTGCACACTGTGTGTGCATGTATTTGTGTCAGAGGGTCTGTTGCACACCATGTCTGTGTGTCTGTGCCAGGAGCTCTGTCATGCTGGGTGTGCATGTGTTCGTGCTAGGGGCCCTGTTGCACAGCAGGTGTGCATGTGTGTGTGCTGCAGGCCCTATTGCATGCCTAGTAAGCCTGTGTTTGTGCCAGGAGCTCTGTCGCATGCGGGTGTATGTGTGTCTGTGCCAGGAGCTCTGTCGCACGTGGGTGTATGTGTGTCTGTACCAGGAGCTCTGTCGCACGCGGGTGTATGTGTGTCTGTGCCAGGAGCTCTGTCGCACGCGGGTGGATGTGTGTCTGTGCCAGGAGCCCTGTCGCACGTGGGTGTATGTGTGTCTGTACCAGGAGCTCTGTCGCACGCGGGTGTATGTGTGTCTGTGCCAGGAGCCCTGTCGCACGCGAGTGTACGTGTATCTGTGCTGCAGGCCCTGTTGCACGCTGGGCGTGCCTGTGTCTGTGCCAGGAGCTCAGTCGCATGCGGGTGTTTTCCTCACCCCTCGCCTCCCCTGCAATTTCCTCCCAGCTGCTTCCTGCTGCCCGCGTTCCCCCCTGCCCCTCCTGCTCCTTCCCTCTCTCCTCCAGGGGGTGGGGGGTGGGAACTCCCCCCTGCTCTGTCCCTCCTCCGTCACACCCCTCCCCGACCCGCCGGGCACCACGCTGCCAGGGCCCAAGCAGCTGAGCTCCCCCCGCCATGGTGAACCCCGACAGGTGGATGCCAGGTAGGGGGTGGGAATAGGAGCAGGGGGCAGGGCTGGGGGGACCTGGAGGGGTGGGTCAGTTCCTCCTGCCTGGACTCCCTCTGCATCTGGCTCTGTTCATGGGGTGGGGGGGGTCCTGGCAGGAGTGCTGTGGGAAGTGGGGCAGGGCTCGTTGTGGGGTGGGGGTGCTGGGTGTGGGGGGAGGCTGGCCATGGGGTGCTGGCCATGGGGTGGGATGCACTGGCTGTGGGGGCACTGGCCATGGGGCACTGGCTGGGGGGGGCACTGGCCATGGATGCAGGCTGTGGGGAGGGAGTGCTGGTTATGGGGGCTGGCTGGGTGGGCCACTGGCAATGGGGAGCACTTGCTGTGGGGTGGGGGTGCTGGCTGTGGGGGATGGCCCATGGGGTGAGGGCCCTGCCCGTGGGATGGGGGTGCTGGCCGTGGAGGGCTGGCCCGTGGGGTGGGGGCCCTCCCTGTCAGGTGGGGGTGCTGGCTGTCGGGGCCCTGCCTGTGGGGAGGGGGTGCTGGCTGTGGGGGGCTGACCCATGGGGTGGGGGCCCTACCCATGCGGTGGGGGTGCTTGCCATGGGGGGCTGACCTGTTGGGTGGGGGTGCTGGCTGTGGGGGCCCTACCTGTGGGGTGGGGGCCTGCCTGTGGGGTGGGGGTGCTGGCCGTGGGGGCCCTGTCCGTGGGGTGAGGGGGCTGGCCGTGGCGGGTCTGGCCTGTGGGGTGGGGGCCCTGCCCTTGGGGGGCCGGCTGTGGGGCGCCGGCCAGTTCCGCGGGGTATTTTTAGCCTGGGTTTCAGTAAATCTGAGGCTTTTTTAAACCGGCTAAAAATGCGAAAGGGAAACAAATAGGAGAAGTGAAAGTGCTGGGGGGGGCTTGGCCAGGCCCTGCCCCCCCCCCCCGCCAGCCCAGGGCATTCGCACCCAGCAGGGCCCAGCCCCCCAGCCCAGAGCCGCAGGGGCAGACAGGGACTCCCCCATTGCCCCCATCGGCCCACCTGGGCCCTGCCGTGACAGGGGAGGGGCTGGCTGGGGGGGGCTCAGGCTGGGCCTGGAGTCCAAAGGCTGAAATTGGGCCGGGGGGCCGGGCAGGGCTCGGGGGGGGGACGATCCTCGCCCCCAGGTGGCCCCAGGGAGTGGAGGACGCTGACGGGGCCCAGAGAGCGAGACGCCGGGGGGCAGGGGCTGGGGGGCAGGGGCCGTCACAGCTCGGGAACGTCAGGCCATGGCCTGTGGGACAGGCCCCCTGGCGTACCCTGCCCCCAGCGTACCCCGCCCTCCATGGTACCCCACCCACAGCATACCCTGCCCCCCATGTACCCCACCCTCCAGGGTACCCCGCCCCCAGCGTACCCCAGCCCCCGGTGTACCCCAGCCCCCTGGTGTATCCCATCCCAGCGTACCCTGCCCCCAGCGTACCCTGCTCCCTGGTGTACCCCACCCCCCAGCATACCCCAGGCCCCCTGTGTACTCTGCCCCCAGCGTACCCCAGCCCCCCGGCCTACTCCTGCCCCCCAGTGTACCCCACCCTCCAGGGTACCCCACCCCCAGCATACCCAGCCCCCTGGTGTATCCCATCCCAGCGTACCCTGCCCCCAGCGTACCCTGCTCCCTGGTGTACCCCCACCCCCCGGCATACCCCAGGCCTCCTGTGTACTCTGCCCCCCAGCGTACCCTGCCCCCCGGCCTACTCCTGCCCCCCAGTGTACCCTGCCCCCCCAGCGTACCCCATCCCCTGTGTACCCTGCCCCCCAGTGTACCCCACCCCCGGTGTACCGCAGCCCCCCGGCGTACCCTGCCCCCCGGCACCTGGACATAGCCCAGCCCCCAGCCTACCCCGTCCCCCCATCCCCAGTCCCCAGGATCCCCAGCACAGAGTCTGCCCCCACCCCCCGCCTGCCTGTTTCGGGGTTTGTGCCGGTGACTCAGTCCCTCATGCAAATGAGGCAGCAGGCGGCTCTTGGCAGCCCTGGGCTCCGGGCCACTTGGTCCCGGGGGCACAGAGCCAGCCGAGCAGGCAGGAGCTGGGGGGCTGTGTCTGCGGCCTTGGGGGCAGGAACTCCCTGGGGCTGGCCGGAGGGTGAGCAGGCGACGTGGACAGGCAGGGGTTAAATTCTCATCCCACAGGTAATTCCTGGGGGAGTAGATTGGGGTGGGGAGCAGGGTTGAGCAGAGGGGAGTTGGCTGGGTTGTGGGGCACCCCCAATTTGGGTCGGTGGGGGAGGGGCTGGGGAGGAAATCTGATGGGGGGGTTAGGCTTCAGGAGTGGGGAGCCCCAGCCTGAGAGCACTGAGAGGGGGAGGGGAAAGGGCCCATGTTCCATTCCTCCCCCCAGGGCTGGATCAGGGCCAGTTCTGTGCCCCACCTAGCTGGCCCCCCACGCTGCCCCCCATCCGGACACAGTCATTGAGCAGCCAACAGGGTCACAAAGGGGGGTGGGACGGGAGCCAGGACTTCTGGGTTCTCTCCTGGCTCTGGGAAGCGAGTAGGGCCTAGTGGTTAGAGCGGGGAGGAGGGAGCCAGGACGCCTGGGTCCCAGGCCCGGTTATTCATCGCTCCCCGTCTCTCTCTCTCTAGAAATAAGAATGTCTAAGCCACTGGAGCTGGAGAAGGCACGAGTGGAGCGACATGGGGAGCACACAGGTACCCCTGAAACCCTGCTGGGGGCTGCCCCTCCACCCACAAGTCTCTCCCCCCCAGTGGAGCCCACGAAGGGGGTCAGGAACGAGGCCCTTAGTAGGCCCTGTGGATGCCCTGGTTTGGGGGGGCAGGGCCCTGGGGTGGGGGAGTCGTGAGGGTTTGATCCCGCTGGGGGGCAAGAGACGAAGGTTCATTTTCTCCCTTGTTCCAGACACAGAACGAAATGGTCCCGACACAAACCACCAGGTGAGTGAGAAGGGGAAGTTCAGGGGGGCCGAGGGAGAGCCTGGTGCGGGGGGGAGCATGGCAGGGTCCAGAGAGGTGTGGGGGGCTGAGGGAGGGCTGGAGGGGGGAGCAGGAGGGTTGGGGGGTACAGGGACCATGCAGGGCTGGGGGGATCACAGTGCGGGGAGCGCACTGGGGTCCTGGAGAGCATGGTGCAGGTGGGGGGAGCACAGTGGGGTTGTGGGGGGAATGGAGGCAAAGGAGGGTCCCCATCCCCCCACTGACTCGGGGTCCCCCCATCTGTTGCAGACCCAGCAGAGCAAGCCAGCCCCATTCTCCCCGGCCCCCACTGGGCCCAGCCCGAAGGTAAGAACTGTGCTGGGGGGGCTGCACCTCGCTGGGGGGCCGGTGGGGGGCCAGGCCTCGGGGGGGAGCTGTACCTCACTGGGGAGCTGGGGGGCTGTGCCGGGGGGGCTGCACCTTGCTGGGGGGCCATGGGGGGCCATGCCTGGCAGGGGGCCATGCCTGGTTCCCAGGGGTTTCCCCCCCCACCCCGTTCCTGTTTTCGCTTGGTTGGCTGATTGCGGGCGATGACTCAGGGGGGTGGGGGGTGGGGGGAAATCCCGGGGCCCCCGGGGCGGCAGCAAAACAGGAAGCGGCTCAGCGGGCAGGTGGGGGGGGGACGGGAAAGTGCATGAGCGAGCGCCCCACCCCCCCACCAGCCCCCCTCCACAAGCTGGGGAGCTGAACCCCCCGGGAACATTGTCAGGTAACCCTGGTCCTGTCCCCCCTCGCAGCTCCCCAGCCCTGCCCCCCCATATGGCTCCCTATGCCGGCAGGGCTGGGGGAGGGGATCTCCCCGCCCAGCACCTCAGAGTTTCCGAGGGGGGGAGTCCGGCTCCATTGGGGGAGGGAGAGATCAGCGTGAGAATGGCCCAGCCTGGCCGGGGGCCAAAAGCCTCCCCCCCGCCAGGCCCCCCTGTGACCCCCAACCCCTCTGCTCCAACCCCCCCGACTTCTGACCCCCCCAACCCCCCCACCAGGCCTCTTCGGGCCCCCCACCAGGCCCCAGTTGTGACCCTTGACCCCCCGCAGTGCCCTGCCCCCCTGACCGTCTCTCCTCTCCCCCAGATCAAGGCAGAGGACCCCTCAACCCTGCCTCCAGCTCCAGCACCAGCCCCCCCGGCCCAGCAGCCGCACCTGCCCCAGGCTCAGCTCATGTTAGCCGGCAGCCAGCTGGCCGGGGTGAGTGGGGGCCCCCGGTGGCGAGGGGGGTGATGGCCCTGGGGTGGGGGGTGGGGGCTGGCTCAAGGGGCAGGAAACAGCACGGGGCCTTTCCCCTGCAGGGGGCGCTGGCCCCAGTGTGGGCTGAGGGGGGTCCCCAACTGGTGCTCTTGTGCTAACAGGGGTGGGGGCTGCTTTGCCGCTCACTGGCGCTTCCGGGGGGGATGCGCTGGGACTAACCTGCTGCTTCCCCTCTCTGTCCCCCTCCCCTGCCCGCACCCCCTGCACCCCGGCTTGCCCGGCCCCCAGCTCACGGCCCTGATGCCCGCCCAGCAGCAGCTCCTCCTGCAGCAGGCGCAGGCGCAGCTCCTGGCGGCGGCCGTGCAGCAATCCAACGCGGCCGCTGCAGCCAACGCCGCCAGCCAGCTACCGGGGGGCGAGGCGCCCCAGAGCCAGCCGCAAACGCCTCAGCTGGCTCTGTCGCAGCCCATCCAGCTCACCGCGCAGGTAAGGGATGCCCCCGCAGGTGGCGCTGCAGCGCTCCAGGCACAGCGGGGGGGTCACTGCGTCACACTGGGCACTGCAGGGGTCACTGCATCACTCTGGGCACAGTGGGGGGGTCGCTGCATCACATTGAGCACTGTGGGGGAGTCACTGCATCGCAACAGGCATGGCGGGGGTCACTGCATCGCTCTGGGCATGGTGTAGGGGGGTCACTGCTTCACACTGGGCACTGCAGGGGTCACTGCATCACTCTGGACATGACAGGGGATCAGTGCATCGCTCTAGGCATGGCAAGGGGGTCACTGCATCACACTGGCACTGCGGGGGTCACTGCATCGCTCTGGGCACGGTGTAGGGGGGTCACTGCTTCACACTGGCCACTGCAGGAGTCACTGCATCGCTCTGGACATGACAGGGGATCAGTGCATCGCTCTAGGCATGGCAAGGGGGTCACTGCATCACACAGGCACTGCGGGGGGTCACTGCATTGCTCTGGGCATGGTGTAGGGGGGTCACTGCATCACACTGGGCACTGCGGGGGTCACTGCATCACTATGGGCATGGTGGGGGGGTCACTGCATCACTCTGGGCATGGCAGGGGGGTCACTGCATGACACTGAGCCTTGCAGGGGTCACTGAATCACACTGGTCACTGTGGCGGGTCGCTGCATCGCTCTGGGCACTGCGGAGAGTTTCTGCATCGCTCTGGGCATGGGGGGGGGGTCTCTGCATCACACCAGGCAAGCAGGGGGGTCGCTGGATCACACTGGACACTGCAGGGGGTCGCTGGATAACACTGGGCACTGCGGGGGGTCGCTGCATCGCACTGGGCACAGCAGGGGAGTCACTGCATCGCTCTGGGCATGGCGGGGTCTCTGCATCGCTCTGGGCACGGCGGGGGGGGTCGCTGCCTCGCACTGGGCATGGCGGGGGGGTCGCTGCATCGCTCTGGGCATGGTGGAGTCGCTGCATCGCACTGAGGGGTCACTGCATTGCAACGGGCACCACAGGGCGTCACTTCACTGGGCTTGGCATTGTAGGTAGCCGCTGCATCATGCTGGAGACTATGGGGGGGGTCATTGCATCCTGCTGGTCACTGCATGGGGTGCCACTGCACTGCTCCAGGCACTGCGGGGGGGGCACTGCACTGCACCGAGTACTGCGGGGATGTGTGTGTTACTGCGTCTCGCTGCACACCATAGGTGGGGAGAGCCGTCGCTTGCTGTGCACTGGGGTCGCTGAGGCTCTGAGCCCCACATGGTGCCAGGCCCAGCCCCCCATCTGCCCCCTGACCCTCTCTGTGTCCCCAGGACATCCAGCAGCTCCTTCAGCTCCAGCAGCTGGTGCTTGTCCCTGGGCACCACCTCCAGCCGCCCGCCCAGTTCCTGCTGCCACAGGCCCAGCAAGGACAGCAAGGTACAGCCCTGGCAGTGCCCTCCCCCCAGCTTCCCCCCGCCCCCAGCTCCTCCCAGTGCCCTGCCCTCCAGCTCCCCCAGCCCCCCAGCACCCTGCCCCCAGCTCCCCCAGCCTCCCAGCACCCTGCCCCCCAGCTCCCTCCCAGCGCCCTGCCCTCCAGCTCCCCCAGCACCCTGCCTCCCAGCTCCTCCCCAGCCCCCCCAGCACCCTGCCCCCCAGCTCCCTCCCAGCGCCCTGCCCTCCAGCTCCCTCAGCCTCCCAGCGCCCTGCCCTCCAGCTCCCTCAGCCCCCCAGCACCCTGCCCCCAGCTCCTCCCCAGCCCCCCAGCGCCCTGCTCCCCAGCTCCCTTCCAGCGCCCTGCCCTCCAGCTCCACCCCCCCAGTGCCCTGCCCCCCAGCTCCTCCCCAGTGCCCTACCCTCCAGCTCCCCCAGACTCCCAGCGCCCTGCCCCCCAGCTCCTCCCCAGCCCCCCAGCACCCTGCCCCCCAGCGCCCTCCCAGCGCCCTGCCCTCCAGCTCCCCCAGCTTCCTAGCACCCTGCCCCCCAGCTCCTCCCCAGCCCCCCAGCGCCCTGCCCTCCAGCTCCCTCCCAGCGCCCTGCCCTCCAGCTCCCCCAGCCTCCCAGCACCCTGCCTCCCAGCTCCTCCCCAGCCCCCCCAGCGCCCTGCCCCCCCCCAGCCAGCCTCTCTCCATCAGGCGCTCCAGCATTCGGCCAGGGAGCCCTCTAGCATTGGCTCCCACACACCACCCCAGAGAGGAGGCATCTCTGCCTGGGCAAGGGTCTCTGTATGCCCAGCCCCCCAGAGGAGGCACATCACGGGCGCTGGGTGCCCGGGCAAGGGGTCTCAGTATAACCTGTCCTGCACCCCCCACCCCGCAGAGGCAAGCGCATTACGGGGGCTGGGCGCCCAGGCGAGGGGTCTCAGTATAACCTGTCCTACACCCCACACACCCCAGAGGCAGGCGCATTGTGGGGGCTGGGTGCCCGGCGAGGGGTCTCAGTATAACCTTTCCTGCACCCCCCACACCCCAGAGGCAGGCGCATTGTGGGGGTTGGCCACCCGAGTGACGGGTCTCAGTATAACCTGTCCTGCACCCCACACA